>CP139752.1:17890833-19165000 GCA_034370585.1 Fragaria x ananassa
GATGAAGAGGTCATGATCCTATTACCAGTGGAAGAGACTTTCCACCCTTTTGCTATGATACTAAGCATATGATGACCCATTTCTAATAAATTTCTCCCTATTTCTTGAGAATCATTTGTCCTGACTTGTATGGCTACAGAACTGGCAATAATTTGTTTGCGGAAAACAAGTGGATAAAATTTTTATTTATAGAGAAAACAAGTGGAGGGTTCTGTATGTATCAAAGTTAATCAACCAGATACAGGTTGTGGTATTCCAGCCCAAACAATACAGGTAGACAATCCTGTAAACCATACATGAAAACCAACATATATTTGTATCATCATTGAAATTCATTCTTACAACCGACCTTCATTTGCATATGAGGCTGACCAGTTTTCCTTTTGTCATTGTTAGAATCATAAGTCATAACAAATAATCAATATGGAACTTGACACAAACATCATGTCTCACAAAATTCTACCCATTTAAAAAAATTATGATTCCTACAGACAATAATTTGCAGAAAACATCTGGCAGCCATTTCCCATTATTGCTCGCTTGATTACACACATAAAGATGACCAATTTTATACAAGTTCACATTACCTTCCAATCCTTAAGTTACTAAATACTCTATAAAACAGAACACTATAATCACAAGCCAAACTTGAGACAACCCCAAAACCCATCCGTTCTTAATACGTTACTGGTCAGGAAATACCGTAGACACATTCATTGGACACTGCAAACCCTAAATCCTGTTAAACATATGCCTATAAGATTTAACTGCTGACCTTAGCATGATTCTTTTGAGTTTTTCTCAGCGTAAAGTGCTACATGTACAAGCCTAAAGTCTTTGCTAAGTTCAGTCATGTACAATAAATACAACACAAGAGAATTAAAAATAAGAAGTTTTGGTTTGAGAGATTACTATTTTTATTAGCTGGTAATGATAAGCAACTACTGAAGAAGAGCATAAAAACAATCACAAAAAGAATGAGGAAAACGGTAGCACTTGCCTGCCATTGTCGGACCGTTCAACTTATGGGAAAAGAGCCTGCTATGCAATAAGAGATCCCATACACGTAACACCCCATCCGTATGAATCACAAATATAAGTGGTTTCCCATGAACCATAGATATAGCCAAGTCCTGCACAGCCCCTATTGTCCTACCCCTGCAGTATAAGTTTCATTTACCATTTATCATTACCCGAGGATAAAAATTAAGAAGTTGTGTTACAATATATGCCAGGAAATCACATGTTAAAAGCAAAAGAATAAAGTGATGTCGTGTTTTTTAGGGATTCTCATTTGCTTACTTAACAGAAAATGCTAAGACACACAACACAACTACCATTCAGGCACTCTCAGATGTTCATTCGCAAGAGCTGTCACCTAGTTCAGTCAACTAATTTATCTCTACATGTGTCAATTAACCTATAACATTTCAAACATGAGATATCAATAAACAGATGACTGGAAATTGTATACACAGACCGGTTATTTCAAGTAATTCCTAGTTGAGTGAACGTACCTTGCCATGAAACCCCACAAGCTACCGATTCCTGGCTCATCCCGAAGCTCTTGCAGAAAACCTTCGAAAGCAGGAAAGAAGCATTTCAAATTAGGGGAGGACAACACAGTATCAACAATTCAAACAGTTGTATAGACATTAAGCTTATACGAATCAATGCCATCAAACTAAGACCGTTTCGACAATTACTAAGGCACACAACCAGAAAGCCTAATACCAGGAGCAGTGGAGTCAAGTGTAAGTTGAAAGCAAGCGAGCGAGCCGTCGTTGCGGCCTACAACAAGACATCCAGTAGGCGTCGCTGCCGCACTCGTTATAGGTCCATGGGGATGCAAGCTAACCTCTCTGATAACAGAGCTGGAGGCATAATTGGAGACGGTTCCGAGCCTCAAAAGGTAAGCGACTCCGGCGACGGTGAGCGTATAAAGCAGATAGGGATGGCTCCTGGAACCGATATCAATTTCATTTTTGCAGAGGAAAACTGAGGAAGAAAGCGCTTGTGGAAAAGTGATTCGCAGACCGAGTTTTGGAAACTCCTTGTTGGCACAGAGCTCGAGTAGTTCGAGAGCGTGAGGGAGATGCTTGTGGATTCTCCATATGAGATAGGTGGGAGGGTCTCCGATGGCGATGGAAGAAGCGCATTCGTGAGTGAGAGGGGCGCAAGTATCGGCGGAGGCGGAGGCGGCATCAGAAGGGACAGGGAACTCGATCCATTTCAGTGAATCGCTGCCGAGGATTGGGACCTCCATGGCTCTACTGCTATTCCGATTACGGCAAAACCCTAATATCTTTTCTCTCTATTTTTTTTCGGGTTACATAAAACCCTTTAGAGGAGTCAGTAAATTACTGTCAAGACCTTCGGCGCCAACAATCTTAACGCTGCAAATTGAAAAATTGATCTCCTTTAATAAATATGTTTTTTTAGAAGAATAACGTACGGCTTGTATTTAGTAAAGAACGAGATTACATAACTTACCGTCCATGATTTATTCCGAACCATCATCTAAAAATCAAGTCATTTATGATACCCTAAAGTAACCTAATACAATCACCATGTGATGAAGCTCTAAAGAACGGAACCAAAGGCAACCTAGGACCAGGCCACCCTACGTAGAGGGGGTTTACCCCACGTTAGCACACCAACAGATTAAAAACCCTACCTAGCTAAGCCCAAGTAGGCCCAGCCCATAGCGAGGCCCAAACCAAAACCTAGCCCAATTCTATCACCTCTTATATAGCTTGAGAAGCCGCCAGCCACCAGCAAGACCACGATAACAACGTTGATCGCTCGCCATAAGGACCACTATCTCAAAGACTTGAACTATAAACACCAGCCCAATCTTTGAAGCACTAACAACACCCGACTACCCCAATAAGTCAAACGACCACTGCTAACCATGTCGCCCCTTGATGCGTCCGACCGACTCCCCATCCATGCAAAGACAGCAACAAAAGCAAACCAAATATGAAATCCTACTTTAGGTCGCAACATATCCAATAACCAGAAGGCCATAGATCATCATCACCCGTCCGGAAGCGTCCCAACGACGGTGAGATGAGCCCATTCGCAGTAGTGAGCCGCCAGATGGGAGGAATTTAACTTAACACTTGCTCAAGGGTGTACAACGCCGCAGTCTCTCTCTAGGTCAGAGAGAGCGTTTTTTCCCACCACACAAAAATTATATTTATCACTTTAGTTTTTAATTTTAGGCCACAATCTAAACTTGGTACTATGGTATTACCAACCGTATCAATTATACCAACTAAGTTGGTATACTAACTTCGGCTGTTAGTTTTGGAAAAGGATTTTGCCTGCAAATATAAGTTAGTTGGTATATGGTATTAGTTAACAAAGTCAGTATACATACCAATGCCGCCCCTAGCCGAAACTAGTGACTAAGGAGCTTTGGGGATTGAAGCAGCAACTTACGAGCGTAAACCGTGTGGAGGGGTTAAGAGAAACATTTCGTTGGATGTGCATGTTTAGTGTCGTAGGAGAACAATTTGGCTTTTAATTGTGTGGGTCACAAACTGAATGTGGCTAAGCCTTTGAAACCGTGGACTAAGCGAAATCACAGCGAAAATATTCTCATACAATTTAGTTTTACCACTAAAGACTAACAACTTCACCTAGATTAGAACTCTCAATTGATATACATTACACCACACCTAAAATAATGCCTCTAAGATTCTATTTGTAGACTCATACTGACAGGACCCACCCCGAATTTCATCCTGAAATCCAAGGTAAATCCTGCGGGGTCCACTTTTAAGGAAAATTTACCGAAAATTCGGCATAACCTACCTTAAAAATGGACGACCCTTACCTGAAAAATCCAATTTAACACTTCTATAACCAAACATACATCTTCAACACCTGGAGCCTTCCTGCTCCCCAAGTTCAACACATCTCCCAATATAATAATTCCTCACTTAAACTAATCATACAACCCAAAAGATAACCAAAATGTAAATACTTTCACTAATTTCCAAAATGCCATAAATTCGTTGCATGCAAATGTTAACCAAAATCCTTCATAGAGAAAATCCCAAGAAGACGGACTAGCCCCGCTAGTCAAATTAATGACAAAGATAAATACTAACCTTCATAGAAGAAGGTACCAAAACAAGGGACTAGCCCCGCTAGTCAAATCGACAACTCAAGTAAAATATCCTATATGGCCATATAAGTGAGTCTCCCAGACTCTATTGCCTCCCAGGCATAGTACTCCCATACTCCCTGCACCTTCATGTTATGATAACAGAGAGGAGTAGGGCTTGCGTGATGTCGTCGACTACATCACATCACCCGAAGGCGGAAAGGGCTTGCGTAACCCCACTTCAAACGTGGGAGTTACATCGCCTCGAAAGGCGGAAAGACATGCTATCATGAATAATATCAATCCAACAAGTACGGCATAAAAAAAGAAACATAATCCATGTGAGTTTCCCTGAAACTCATAATTAAAGCATAAGTACGATTCCCAACCGTACTCAAAGAATTCAAAGAGTAAAGTAACTAATTAAATTCAACGACGTGTCCCACACGTTAAAATGCTCAATGAAATAAATAACTTCAATGATTATCATCTTTCCAAAAAAAAACCAAATATATGCAGGACATTATAATACCTCAAATCCAGAAATCATAAAGAAAGTCCTAAAATCGAAAATGAGATAGGAACTCATTCTCAAACAAAACAACAACGCAGTTTTACTGCGTTTGAAACCTAAATTTATTTTGTTAATTTGTGGCTGCACCCAAAACTTGATCGGGCTGCCTACGTACCCTTTTTAAAGGGATCAAGCCACTCGTAGTTCATCGTCCCAAAACTCTCTTTCTTCAATTCCTCTTCTACTCAAACTAATTCCGGGACATACTCTCACGAGCACACAGCACCCATTAGTATAACATCGCTAACACACATACCACTACACAAAGAACCACCAAACTCCGCCAAACTCGCCACCGTACATGGTGGCAGCCGCGCACAATGGCTGCCTCCCACCATCAGCAATCCGACCTCCACAAAAATATAGCAAACCACCCGTCAATCTCTTCCTCTCACCGAGCACAACAACAATTACAACTAGAGCCAAACCCAGAAATCAACGATTAACGCCGAAATCACAATTCTAGCCCAAGAACACATAAAATCCAATTCACACAATACTTCGATTCGGATTCTCACCTTTGGAGGGATGGAAGCCCACTAGGAGAGGAGCAAAACCCCGCAAAAATCTCCGGGATCGGTGGCCGGAGGAGAGGACGCCGACCACATCTTCACCGCGCCACTTCCGGGCGTTGTTGCGAGCGTCAGGCGCCGAGGCGAAGGCAGAGGGAGGCGGAGGAGAGGCGGGCGACGTCGTCTGTCCGGACGGCGGCCGGAGGCGGTGGCTGGCGCGGCGAGCTTCCTTCGGAGTCGTGCTGCGTCTCTCTGTCTCTCTGTTTCGCGAAGCATCGGGAGAGAAAACGAAAGAGTCTCCCCCCCAGAGGAAGAGAGATGTGTGGCTGATATAATTTTTCCCTTTATAACCATGAAATTTCCCATTTTACCCCTGCGACTAAACGGAAATTCTTCCGCTTTTTAAATCGTAACTTCTGTATATGAGCTCCGATTCCGACGTGCCACGCGTCCACGAACTCGATTCCGCGTGCTCTACAACTTTCCCGAAAGAAGTTTTCTCAAATTCCAAACGTATCGAAAAGTCAACTTTATGGTCCTTAAATAGTCGTACGATTATTACTCACGATAAAACATAGTTAAGATTAATTTACGGCTATTTTAGGTTCGGGATGTGACAATTCTCCCCTCCTTATAAAAATTTCGTCCTCGAAATTTCAAATCACGCAAAAGAGGGTAGGGATTACTGCCTTTCTCCTCAGACTCTAATAAGTACCAAGCTAAATCATCCCATCAATGCTCTTCAAACATTCTTCTATCACAAATTATATCTTTTCACTTGTGAAAACAATTAATCAAATCCTTTTCCAATTATATAGACACGTCAAAATTAATCTGCCAAACCCGATGCGTGAGCATATGCTTTAACAAATCTTAAACTTAAGATCAACTGAAATACTCTGCCAACACTCCACATGGCACTACTCACATCTCACATAACACATTGCTCCTCGACTTACCTTCCTCTAAATGAATGACTTGCCTGATTGAATTACTTATGACACACAGCCCCAAATCACATGGATGACTTTGACTTTCGTCAAGTCAAAATGGTCAATAACTTTCATAATTTACCAAACTATCTTACTTTCGTTACAAACTAATCAAAACAAAACTCGATCTTTTCTTCTTCTTTCTTTTTTTTTTTTTTTTTTTTGCATCAAAATTGGACTTTCACCACCTATATGATTGGTCACAATCGTTAAGCTGATCAGCGAATATCTCCCTTATTGCCAAATTACGCTAATGCGATCTTATAATTCCAAACCCTTATTCTGAATATCTCTTGCAACTCAAATTGTATTCATACATCAATGACCTCCCAGGTCCTACCCAGATCAAGTGGTCTTACCACAATTCGATCATGTATGAATACACATCACAAGAAAGCCATTTACATGCCTGATACAATTTACCATTTATGCCAACAGACTAACAAGCCTTGACTCAAAATATTTCCCGAGTCACCAAGGATCTTTTTCCTTTAAAGATAAACAACCAACAATCATATTATTATTTCCGACAATTCGCCCCGCGAATTAATCATTACTAACCTATAACAACCGTTGGAATCTCATCCTTAAATAATAAATTCAACAGTCGCCACCATCGACTACTTACAAGCACAAGAAAAAAATATCACTCTCAAAATCGATCAACATATCAGAAACTGGCACCTCCAAAAATGAGGAAAATACGATGATTAGGCATATGACGATACCCTAGAAGTTACGAGTATCTCCTCGTACGAACCCGGTTCATTCAAACTTGCATGCAAACTAGTCTTTAGGATACAGTAACTTTCCACAAACAAGAAGAGATAAGTTGCTCATTACTTACTGCAACAATTCAGGTTGCTTTTACTACAACACGCGTCTGCAATTATCACCATCATCGTATTAATACCAGTTGATCAAACGGAAGATAATCGAAATAGTGAATTTCACGCTAGTCAACGAAATCCGAGGATCACAATTGGAATTTCACTATTTGATGACTTGCTTCTCGCGTTTTATCATGCATAATAGCGACTAAGTATCAACTCAAGTCGAGGAACAAGAATTTTTAAGTAACGGCCCCGCCATTACGCATAATGTTAAGAAAATCATCGCTGGGCTATATTTCTCTCACATAATTATGCATTGTTAATGATGCCAAAGATCACAAACACCTATTCGCAATTCCTAAGTAGAACTTTGCTCAAGAATTTCTCGTTATCGATAACAAACGTCGAAATCCTATTAATAAATCGTACCTACTAATAGCTGCCAAAGCACAGAGATTCCCGCATTAACTATAAAATCGAATCACTTTAAGTACTCACCTGATAACCACACTAACAAATAAAATACAAACTCCAAGTTGACCGAATTGAGTGTCAGCATAGTTGATGTTGGCAGTCTATCATTCAACACTAAATAGTCCTCTCTTGCTGCCTCCAAATGATGCAAAGTGATTTCCTTTCTTCTATTTGGCTACTAGATCTGACTAGCTTAATCACGCAGGTCCATAACATCCAAGGAAGCTAAGAGCACCAAAACTGGAGTCCTACGCTCAGGTCGCCAAAACGACTAGATGCCAAAGATAATTACTCTTCGTAGGATGCCGAATTTTACGAATGCGTACAAAAGTCTGTAACACCTTTCTCGATAAGATATGACGATCAACAATCATGAGTCAAACTGCACCCCGCAAGGCCCGACTCTTCAACTCATGTCGAAAATTTACTTAGAACACCCCAGGACATCGACGATACTCATCGATTGCCACACCGCTCCAGTAATTACCTCAAAGAATCTAGGGTCTAAAAAGACAATCTAACATTAAGTCACACTCTTCACATAAGAGAAACACCCCGAATCTCCTCGATTCATTGCTACTCCTCGAGCAACGCAAAATTGACGGCCGCATGTTCCATCTCAAGATTGCGCGTCAACCGCATTATCTTCTGCGTAACGCTCAAGTGGAAACATAGAATTGCTCGAATCCGATAAAACTTCGACAACCACTTATAGTCTCGACCTATCAATTTCACCACTTCAATACTCCAAACAGAAGCTACAATCGTGGGATATACTACCTTAAGATCAACATCTCACTCATCCTCTTAGGAATTATCCACATCAGCTAACAACAGTAGCTAAAGCGAAAAAATAATTATTTCAAGATCAATAACTCTAATTACACCGCTTAAACTATCCTTGTGTATCATCATACACATTACCAATCCAAATTTATCTTGACACTCTTCTCCTAACAATCACTCGACTCGATACCACGATTTCCTAACCAACCACACTTCGAATTTACATCTTCAACCTTGCTTACACCAATAATTAAGGATATCAAAGATCGAGATTACTTCTAGACGATAAAGATTCGTCAGTAATCTCCTGCCACAACCAAAAGACTTAAGATATCTCTTATTTCCGCACCAACCTTGACTAGAAATTTCTCAATCTTTCGTTCACAAGCATGCCCCTTTCTGTTATTAATACCCGCAAAAAGGCTCAACTCGCCATTTAAATAAAAGTCGAAAACTCAATAAATAAATAATAGAACTCTGCAAACCCAGGTCACTTCCCCAACTCATAACTGAACTCAAAATCTCCCAATTCACTTACTTTCCCATTACTCGAAAGATAACCAAGATACTCTTTGAGGTCAGCATACAGAGGCATAGTCATGGAAATATAGACATTTATGGCACACTACTGTCCATAAATAAGATAAGAACAACTACCTCACATACTTAATAAACACCTAACATCTTGTGCATATAATGCTAATGGATCCACCGCGGTCGGACCATCACTCTATAGGCACTAAGTATCACCAAATATATGAGGTAGTGATAGGAATCAGATAACCTAATGCTCTGATACCAACTGACAGGACCCACCCCGAATTTCATCCTGAAATCCAAGGTAAATCCTGCGGGGTCCACTTTTAAGGAAAATTTACCGAAAATTCGGCATAACCTACCTTAAAAATGGACGACCCTTACCTGAAAAATCCAATTTAACACTTCTATAACCAAACATACATCTTCAACACCTGGAGCCTTCCTGCTCCCCAAGTTCAACACATCTCCCAATATAATAATTCCTCACTTAAACTAATCATACAACCCAAAAGATAACCAAAATGTAAATACTTTCACTAATTTCCAAAATGTCATAAATTCGTTGCATGCAAATGTTAACCAAAATCCTTCATAGAGAAAATCCCAAGAAGACGGACTAGCCCCGCTAGTCAAATTAATGACAGATAAATACTAACCTTCATAGAAGAAGGTACCAAAACAAGGGACTAGCCCCGCTAGTCAAATCGACAACTCAAGTAAAATATCATATATGGCCATATAAGTGAGTCTCCCAGACTCTATTGCCTCCCAGGCATAGTACTTCCATACTCCCTGCACCTTCATGTTATGATAACAGAGGAGTAGGGCTTGCGTGATGTCGTCGACTACATCACATCACCCGAAGGCGGAAAGGGCTTGCGTAACCCCACTTCAAACGTGGGAGTTACATCGCCTCGAAAGGCGGAAAGACATGCTATCATGAATAATATCAATCCAACAAGTACGGCATAAAAAAAGAAACATAATCCATGTGAGTTTCCCTGAAACTCATAATTAAAGCATAAGTACGATTCCCAACCGTACTCAAAGAATTCAAAGAGTAAAGTAACTAATTAAATTCAACGACGTGTCCCACACGTTAAAATGCTCAATGAAATAAATAACTTCAATGATTATCATCTTTCCAAAAAAAAACCAAATATATGCAGGACATTATAATACCTCAAATCCAGAAATCATAAAGAAAGTCCTAAAATCGAAAATGAGATAGGAACTCATTCTCAAACAAAACAACAACGCAGTTTTACTGCGTTTGAAACCTAAATTTATTTTGTTAATTTGTGGCTGCACCCAAAACTTGATCGGGCTGCCTACGTACCCTTTTTAAAGGGATCAAGCCACTCGTAGTTCATCGTCCCAAAACTCTCTTTCTTCAATTCCTCTTCTACTCAAACTAATTCCGGGACATACTCTCACGAGCACACAGCACCCATTAGTATAACATCGCTAACACACATACCACTACACAAAGAACCACCAAACTCCGCCAAACTCGCCACCGTACATGGTGGCAGCCGCGCACAATGGCTGCCTCCCACCATCAGCAATCCGACCTCCACAAAAATATAGCAAACCACCCGTCAATCTCTTCCTCTCACCGAGCACAACAACAATTACAACTAGAGCCAAACCCATAAATCAACGATTAACGCCGAAATCACAATTCTAGCTCAAGAACACATAAAATCCAATTCACACAATACTTCGATTCGGATTCTCACCTTTGGAGGGATGGAAGCCCACTAGGAGAGGAGCAAAACCCCGCAAAAATCTCCGGGATCGGTGGCCGGAGGAGAGGACGCCGACCACATCTTCACCGCGCCACTTCCGGGCGTTGTTGCGAGCGTCAGGCGCCGAGGCGAAGGCAGAGGGAGGCGGAGGAGAGGCGGGCGACGTCGTCTGTCCGGACGGCGGCCGGAGGCGGTGGCTGGCGCGGCGCGCTTCCTTCGGAGTCGTGCTGCGTCTCTCTGTCTCTCTGTTTCGCGAAGCATCGGGAGAGAAAACGAAAGAGTCTCCCCCCAGAGGAAGAGAGATGTGTGGCTGATATAATTTTTCCTTTTATAACCATGAAATTTCCCATTTTACCCCTGCGTCTAAACGGAAATTCTTCCGCTTTTTAAATCGTAACTTCTGTATATGAGCTCCGATTCCGACGTGTCACGCGTCCACGAACTCGATTCTGCGTGCTCTACAACTTTCCCGAAAGAAGTTTTCTCAAATTCCAAACGTATCGAAAAGTCAACTTTATGGTCCTTAAATAGTCGTACGATTATTACTCACGATAAAACATAGTTAAGATTAATTTACGGCTATTTTAGGTTCGGGATGTGACACATAACTAGTCCGACTTACAATAGGATTTAGAACCATAACAAGAATCCTAAACTATTACTTCTAAGGAGAAACTCTAAAAATCCTAAATACACTAGAATAACTTACCCAAAGCCTTCAGAAGTAAAGAATCTAAAACAAAAATGGAATCAGTTTTGAGCCGCAACCCTAACAATTTCCACCTTGACTCAAAAACTCCAACCTTATACTAAACTCCAACCCTAACAATTTCCTTAGGTCTTCTCAACGAGCCACGATCACTGCACCTCAATGCGCTACATGGCGCACTCAACAGCAAGACGAGTTAGCCAAGTTTGAGAAACACTCAATCCAAGACGACAATAACTCTTTCCCTCAAAAAACATGCACAGCGCAGCCACTTGCATGCAATCCAAGTCTCCACTAAAATTGCCAAACCTAATGGGAGCAATCTTCAATGGTTTGCACAACTCACCTCGAGCAACATTTCTCTTAACATATTTTTCCACCATGAAACGGTACCTTCTCTAGACACATCACTCTTAAAACACTAAGTTTGCTTCTCAGCTTTCTCCCTACTTGCCAAAGTAGGTGACACCTCAATTGTGGAATATGCATAAGCTATCATATCTCCACCACAAACTTGTGTCGGGATCCTTATGGGTATGCCTCCCTTTAAAGACTGCTGCAATGTTGGTTGCTCTCAAATTTCACTTTCCTAAAAGCAAATTTCGTTCCTCTACATTTACTATTGCTCATCTCCCTTGAATGCCAATAGGAACGGAACCAACCGTTCCACCTCGAACATAGCTCCCTTCCAAAGTCTCCAATCCCTAGCTTCCGCTAGCCCACAAAACCGGGCTCTGATACCAATTTGTTAGGAAATCTGAGTCACCTTCCAAATTCCCTAGCCCAGGACCAAAACCGAATGAAGACAATGACCATAAACAACACGAACACAAGATATTTAACGAGATTCAATTAAATCACATGACCTACATCCTCGGGTGATGATGATGGATCCACTAAACGAGAAGAAGATTACAACTGAAGAATAATTCGGTTCTTCCACCCTCAAACAACTTTTCTCCTCACACTCTAGACTCTCAGTAGAGAACTCTTAAATACATCTAATCTTAAATCGCTCAAGCACCTTCAACACACTCTGCTTGTGAAAGCTTTAGAGTACCAGCCACTTTATCATGAATAATCTTTATACCTAAGCTTTTCTTCGCCTCACCCAAATCCTTCATCGCGAACTGACTTGACATTTCTCTCTTCAACTTCTCAATCTCTTTGAAGTCTGCCCCGACTATCAACATATCATCCACATATAATAAGAGAATGATATATGATTTGTCAAACCTCTTGAAGTAACAATAGTGATCAGATTGACATCTTGTGTAGTCACTCCTACACATGAACACATCAAACTTCTTGTACCACTACCTTAGGGCTTGTTTTAAGCCATACAAGCTCTTTTGCAGTTTGCATACCAAGTCCTCCTTACCCGGTGCTATAAACCCTTGTGGTTGCTTCATGTATATGACCTCCTTCAAATCCCTATGAAGGAAAGCAATCTTGACGTCTAGCTGCTCCAAATACAGACCCTCAGCTTCCACTAAACCAAGCACCACCCGGATTGTGGTATGTTTCACAACCGGCGAAAAAATCTCATCAAAGTCGATTCCCTCCCTTTGTTGAAAACCTTTCACAACGAGCTTTGTCTTGTAACGTTTGCTCCCATTAACTTCTTGCTTAATCTTGTAAATCCATTTGTTATGTAATGCCTTCTTGCTTGTTGGCAATTTAGCTAACACCCAAGTATTGTTGGACATGAGAGAGTCCATCTAATCTTGCATAGCATCCTCATCATAACTCATAGGTTCACCAGAATCGGTTAACAACAAATAGTTAGCACAAGGCGAGTATCTAACAGCTGGTACACCTTTGGTACTTCTCGACGATACACTTGGCACAAAAGAAGGTGTCACTGGATCATCACTAGGAACTTGTTCATCAGGTTGTGCGACCTCAGGAGCTTCTTGTTGTTCTCGTTTCTTCCCATGACCTGCCTTAGACACATCTTCATCGGATAATCTTCCATTCTTGCAAACTGCTGATCTTTTCTTACAAGAGTTTCAGGCTCTGCTGCTTGCTTATTCTTGTACATCACCTCTTCATTAAAGATGACATTTCGGCTCCTTACTACTTTCTTGCTTTGCATATCCCAAAATCTATAGCCAAACTCATCACTGCCATAGCCAATGCACTTTCGAGACTTGGGATCTAGTTTGCTTCTTGCACTGGACTCAATGTGAACATATGCCACACAACCAAAAACTCTCAAATTTGATAGGTCTATCTCTTTTCCGCTCCATTTTTCCTCAGGTAGTAGATGATTTAATGGCACTGACGGTTCACGGTTAATTAAATAAGAAACAGTATTAACCGCATCAGCCCAAAATGTTTCTGACAATCCTGCGTGTATATGCATACTCCTTGCACGATAATTTAGAGTCCTATTCATGTGTTCAACCACTCCATTTTGCTGTGGAGTTCCAGTAATTGTCTTCTCCGTCCTAATCCCATTCTCTGCACTATACTCTTTGAACGCATTACTACAATATTCTCCTCCATTTTCTGACCTCAGACATTTGACCTTCATCATTGTCTCATTCTCTACGATCGTCTTCCACTTCTTGAAAGTACTGAAAACTTCTCATTTATGTTCCATGAAATAAACTCATACTTTCCTTGTGGAGTCATCAATATATATCACATAGTACTTTGAGCGACCCAACGAAACTTCAGGTGTAGGCCCCCACACGTCAGTATGAACCAACTCCAGCTTTGAATTTTCGGCGCCTTGCCACCCTTTGAGAAACTGACAACCTTTTGCTTCCCAAATATGCAGTCGTCACAAAACCCAATCTTCACTGAGTTCACACCATGTAGTTTTCCCTTCGACTGAAGTACGCCCATACCTTTTTCGCTGATGTGCCCAAGTCTACGATTCCATAAGTTTGCATCCTCATTTTTCTCAACGATCACAGTGCCTTCATTGTTCTCAACAACAACAATAATATTTAAAGTCGTATATAGTGATCTTGTCTTGATTCCACGAGCTAACACCATAGCTCCCTTACATACCTTCCATTTACCATTCTCAAAGATGGTACAACATCCTTCATCATCCAACTGACCCACAAAGATCAGATTTTTCCTCAACCGGGATATGTGCCTAACATTAGTCAAGGTCCATGTTCCACCATTCCTGAGCAAGATCTTCACATCACCCCTTCCCATAATGTCCCAGGGTGCACCGTCAGCAAGAAACATTTTGCCAAAATTACCAGGTCAATAATTCATCATGGCCCCTTGTTGTGAAGTTGAGTGAAAAGATGCTTCAGAGTCAACAATCCATGACTCAAATGGTGCTTCAGTAACGCTCAATATCAGTGCATCTGAATCAAACTCAACTATGTTTGCCATCTTCATATCATTCTTCCACTGGTTACAATCTTCATGTCCGGGCTTCCCACAATGCCAACATCCATCGGACCACTTTCCTATTTTGGACATACTTCGGCTTTTTCCTGGTGCCGTAGACTTGGACCTTCCACGATTGTTGTTTAAGTTCTTGTTGAATGTTCTACGTCTATTCTCCATAGATAACTCAAAACTTGAAGGATCTTCATGGTTGTTTTGTCTTCGCGTATCCTTATTCAGAAGAACATCACACACGTCATCAAATTTTAGCTTCTTTGTAGTCCCAGCTCCACTACAAATCGAGTTCACAGTCACATCCCAATCTGGAGGCATAGAAGTCAACAACACCAACACCTTGATGTGTTCATCGAACTTAACATCCACCGAAGCTAGTTGCTCGATAATATCACCAACTAACCCAACTTGCTGGTGAATAGATATACCCTTCCCCAACTTCAGAGTGAACAGCTTTCTCATCAGATACAACTGTTGAACGGCATTTGGCTTCTCATACATGTTAGACAAACTTTCCATCATTCCCTTCAACGTAGTCTCCTTGATAACGAATCGCCGTACTTCATTCGAAAGCGACAGTCGAACTGCCCCAAGGGCCATCCTATCCATCTTGACAAAATCTTCTTCCTCCATCCCTTTCGGGAGCTTGCCATCAAGAGTCTTTGCAAGCCTCTTCATAGTCAGGTAGTCCTCGATCTATGACCTCCATAAGCTAAAGTCGTGGTCGTTGAACTTATCGGCCCTCTTCTCAACATCTTCTATACTCATTATTTTTACTCAAGAACCTGAGCTCTAGATACCAACTAAGTCGGTATACTAACTTCGGCGGTTGGTTTTGATAAAAGATTTTTCCTACCAATCATAAATTGGTTAGTACATGGTATTAGTAAACAAAGTCGGTATACCTGCCAATGCCACCCCTAGCTGAAACTAGTGACTAAGGAGCTTTACGGATTGAAGGAACCACTTACAAGCGTAAGCCGTGTGGAGGGGTTAAGAGAAACGTTTCGTCGGATGTGCATGTTTAGTGTTGTAGGAGACCATTGTGGCTTTTAATTGTGTGGGTCACAAACTGGATGTGGCTAAGCCTTTGAAGCCGTGGACTAAGCAAAATCATAGCGAAAACATTCTCATACAATCCAGTTTTACCCCTAAAGACTAATAACTTCACCTAGATCATCAAGGAAAAGTAATAGCTGTTTTAAATCCCAGTTTATTTTTGGTGCTTAGAAGGGAGGAAACATTTTGACATAACCTTCCAGCACAAGTTACTCTCAGGACTAAGAAATCCTATGAGGATATTGTCGTTGTCTCGTTGATCCTCTCAAAAAACAAAAACAAAAAAGATTGCTGATCGGATTCAACCTCTAAGTTGGAGATAGTTGCAAGTAGAAGCCATCTTGCTTTTATAAAATTGGAATATCCTTATTATCCCAATCCTTTAAATATTTAAAATGAAAGAAAGTAGAGACATGTATGGTGTTGAAGAGACATGAGTGTTCACATCACCAAGAAAATCATGGTTAATCACCGTTTGATGTAAATCTAAAAGTGGAAAACAAAACAACTTAACTTTAAAATAATACTTCTCACCCTTAGATTTATATCCAAGATGGATCATCAATGGTTGTAAACATGCTGTCAATTTTACATTAAAGTATTAAACTTCACATTCTTAAATACTGCAATGCAGTATTAAAAATATTGCAAAGATTTGAACCTAAAAAACGGTGCTAATAGGAGTAATAGCTAGAGAGATGAAACAGTTGAAGTGAATGATAAGGTCGGTTATTGTGAGATTGGAATCAGTTCAAGGATGGCTGCCATTCAAGTGTTTCTCCTGCAAACATTGGTATGATGTCTCCAAATGGAAATGAGAAGTACTCTGGTACCTTCCATGAAGTTCTGCTCAGCTTTGTTTTTGATGTATTCCGAGGAAGGCCATAAAAGTCTGGCCCATTAAAGCTTGTAAATGCCTCTAGCTTGTCAAGAGCACCTGCCTGAAATAAGCAAATTTTATGATAATAAGCTACTCTGATGCACCAAACTGTTAGCAGTGGAATAAATAATCTGACAGAAAAATAAGAAGGTTCTCTTCAGTATTTGATCAGTTGCATTTCAAGTATAGTAAGAATTTCAAGGCAGATGATGGGGATGAGATTAAACAAGTAATCTCTATAGAGATTTTACTCTGTCTAGACCCCTCCAATTCTAAACACAACTTCTAAATGAACTTAACTAAGAATTTCAATTTATCCTCATCTCATGAGTGTATCATATTCGTAATGACTCGATGAATGTAGCCTTCTCTTAATAAATGTACCATTCCTTCTATTCATGTCACTCTTAACTTCACTTTAGTTCTCTAGTTTCTTTGATTCCCCAACTTGGACAACCTCACTCTTTAGCAAGGTCTTTGTAACGTTACCCTTCTGCTTATCCTAATTTACATTAAGGATACATCCAACTTAATTTACATTGAGGATACATCCAACTTACAACCCGCTTACTTCATCTTATTACAAGCTATGATGGTAGATCCCCCTTTTACCTTACAACACTCTCCCTAGTCCTCTTGATTCTCCAACTTAGATCGTCACTCTTTGGTAAGGTGCTCTGTAGTTTGTACCTTCATTTTGAACTTGAAACTCGCGTTCATCTAACTTAAATTGAGGCTACTTGCAACTTACAACATCGCCTTCTTATCACATATCTTCTCTTATTACCACCATAATAGACCTCCCTACCTTTAGAAATAAAAATCCTTATTCTCTGTTTAAACAAACCTACGTAGCATTCAAAATCAAGGGATCTCTGTTATTCATAACATGGTGCAATTTTTTTTTTAGTATTATTATTATTATTATTTTGAAAAGAAACAGCTTTTTATTGAAACAAAAGTAATGTACAATGAGTTTGCATTAGATAACTAAAAAGGGCAGCCAGGGATAGAGCAGCCCCTCTGTTAATGCAACTCAAAGCCTAGTGCTTTGGGCTTACTCATAACATGGTGCAATAGGATTTAGGGTTATTGTATCTACCACTTATGGTTATGGTGCGAGAAACCTGAACCACATACCAAATCCTATAAGGCCTATTAAACAGTTCATTTCATAGAAAAATTTAAAAGATAAAGACACGTTCATTATAGTGGAAACTGTTTCATAAGCAAGCGGTGGGTAGAGCCAGAGAAACACAAACGTTTTGGCCTCTTTCAGATAAGCCAGTGCTTTTTATACTCTCTTTGGCATATTGAGCCAACTCACATAAACGATAAAAGTAGCATTAGGTGAAGGATGGCATGATTTGATTTAAATAGTTATGATTTGATTTGATTTATATACGCTCCGGATAGGATCTGTATATATATATATATATATATATATATATATAACTACAAACAAGAATCCCAACCAACATGAGCAGATATCAAAATCCTTACCTCTTCAAAGACCTTTGCATACAATGATAGAGCAACAGGGGCACTGTATATACCAGCACAACCACAAGGACATTCTTTACTTCGCTTTTCATGAGGAGCACTATCAGTTCCAAGAAAAAATCTTTTGTTTCCACTAGTAACAGCTGATACAATAGCCTGTCCTATATGAAAAATAATAAATTAACTCCAGAGAGAGATAGAACTTTAAATTGCTTGAATTTTATTTTAGAAATAATATGTGAACGGTGTAATTTCCCATCTTTCAATAATTAAGAATCCACCGCAAGGACGATCCAGCCACATCAGTTGCACAAAAGTAACTGGAAGTAAGATTTAATTGACAATGAAATCACCTTTATCATATTATTGACAACCAATGAGAAAACCAAGTTAAAGGTCTAATTTGTTTTGGCAGCACTTGAAATGAAATATGTAAACGAAACTCACTGTGGATCTCCCTTTTGAGTACAGGCAGACAGTAGTTGTGAGGCTGTAATCCTCCTTGAAATAGAGCATTTCTGTTCAGAAGAAGATGCTGTGGAGTAACTGTTGCTGCTACAGAACCTAACAGACAAAAGCAACATGAAATGAGAATGTACAACTTAAGACTGGGTAGTAAGGAAAGATATTCAGGATATAGTTGTTGTCCCAAAAAGAGGAAGAAAATAGGAATACCATAAATCTTATATTTGGTGACCAGGCATACCTTCTTCGCAAGACTCAACAAACTTAACAGCATCCATAGTAGTTATATGCTCCATGACGACCTTCAGCTGTGGAAGCCTTTGGATTAAAGGTTGTAAAACAGATTCAATAAATACCTTTTCACGATCAAATACATCAACCTCAGGATCTGTAACCTCCCCATGAACCTGAAATAAAATAAGACATCCATATATATGTAATAATTTAGGGATCTATAATTGAGGATGATATAATCAATCATCAGTATGACCATAATCCTTGCCTATTGTCAAGCTACAAAATCAGATACCTTAACAACATTTTGTGTATTCCCCAATTCAGAACCAAGTAAGGCCAAAGATAACTCCCAGAACTATAGAGAGAAACTGAGAGAGTACAAAAAGTAGGGAAACTTGAGAAGAAAATAGATTAGAGGTTTAAAAACGGACAGCAGGAGTAGAGACAAAGGCGGGATATAATAGTCAAGGAACTGTAAGATAAACTAAATTTTGTATTCTCCAATCAATATGCCATAAGGCCTTATATAAGCAATCAAGTAATCACAAAAGAAATAAAATAATAGAAACCTGTAAAATTATTATGTACCAAACTGATTATAGAATAGTGTAATTAATTCCTGAGTTCTGATTCTAGTAACACAAATGCAATCAATTTCCTATTCCTGCTATCTGTGTGATTCTCAAGATGCTCTAAATGGCCAGGAATTCAACAGCAATTGGTGTCGAAATTCCTACTGTTACAGTTTATGAAATGAGATGAACTTAATCTAGAAAAATAGATGGAAAGTATTCCACTCTTCTCTTCAATATCACTGTAATAATAAACTGTTTTCGCGAAATGCTTTATTTTTATTTTTCTACCGAGTTAGAGAACATACCGACAAAACTGCAAGGCCACAGTTAACCAGGTACAGACAAGGAGAAACAAAAAACAGATGAGTTTTTTGAGGTAGTGGGAATACCAGCAGAGGCATATTCTGTTCAACCATCTCCTCGAGGACAGGTAGGCATTTTCCGAAAAGATCTGTAACTCCATCTTGAGAATTTGTTGTAGCACCAGCAGGGTAAAGCTTTACAGCAAATACGACCCCACTTTTTCCTATCAATAGAATTAGAACATTAGTGCATCACTACCTAAAGACAGAGGAGCAAAAAAATAATGGAATTCCTAAACTGCATCGAACTAGACAAATGAATCTATGCTAATTAACCCAAAAGAGAATTTTCATCAAATTTCAGAAACCCAACATATGTCCTTGGTTGATTAAAAGTCTCAAAGACTAAAATTTTGTATAATGACAGAAACATAGTAAAACAATAACTAAGCATTAAAATAGACACAACACAAACAGCTGTTGACAGGGGCCAAGTGCAAGTCAAAGCACTAGTCAACTATGAACTTGTGTAAGAGGAGAAACTGACGATACATACCTGTTAGACCACTGCTAAATTCAACAAACCCAAAAGACAATACAAAACTGTCTATTTGTATCCCCCCCCCCCCCCCCCCACCCCTAAAAAAACAAAGACAATACAAAAGTGCAAACAAGGACCTGAAAAAAAGGAAAAATTGAAGCATAGGTGAAAATAGTAGAAAACACAAACGCAACAATTTGATCAGGCATCCCATACCAAGGGCCCAGAATTAAGTGCAGCCATAGAAAAATTATAGAATTTATGATCACAACATAATAATTCTCTAGCAGTTAAACTTCATCTGAGGACATGTAATACTAGTAGTAAGAGGGAGCTAATGAACCACTTAATTTAAACTCAAGCACCAGTGATAATCTCAAATGTCAGTTATGCGAGAATCATTTTATAGTGTGAAAAAAAAAAATTTATTAAGATGACGACTTGCAAGTTGCAAGTAGGTTCACTATTATTAAAGCATGTTAAAAACTGGAAGCAGATATTAAAGAACATTATATAGTCATATATTGGACTTACTTGCAAGCTTGATCTCTTTAGGACTAGTGGTATCCGTCAAATAAAGTGTCATAAGAGGAGTGAATTCACTACCAGAAGGCAGTGCTTTTAAGATAGATTCTCGGTAAGCCACAGCTGCAGCAGTGGTGGTGATAGGGGGCTTCAGATTAGGCATCACTATTCCCCTCCCAAAATGACTTGCACTGCTTATAAAATTGACAATTTGACATCAGATTGCAACTCTCACCCTTCTCAACAAGAAAAGAGTGCACGTAATTCCATAATCAAAGAAGATCGACACCTGTGGGGGACGACAGCTTCAAGAAGTTCACCATCACGAAGGTGAAGATGCCAATCATCAGGGCGTGTTATAGTGAGATCCATCTTTGTTTCTTTGTATCTTAACTGGTTAGACCCTTCAAACTTTGTAGTGGGAAACTTCACTGCCTAAGTCAAGTATTTATATTGACAAGATCATTGTTAGATAAGTTTAAAAGTCAGGAAAAAGGTAAAGATACTGTCACAATTTTTATGCTTGTTGTTGCTATTCCTTGAACCAATTCTTAAATTTATTGACATGCAGCAATAGACTATCAAAAAAGATTGTATGCAAACCTGGATCGGCAACACCAAAGTCTTTATCATTCCAAATGCCACTCCTGAAATAGGAAAAATTGTCTTGTTTATAGAGATATAACATCAGACAATAAATAGTGAAATTTAACAAATGTGTGAATCAGCTTTTCAGAAGTAAAACAGGAGCCTTATGCTGAACCCTAGCAAACAGGATGTTTTCAAAAGACAGGAAAATCTAGCTACTGAGCAAAGACAAGATTTGCCATGGCGATGGTGCTATGTCAGCATCATCCTATACATCTGCTCCTAATACTCTAGCATTTAACATTGCACAAAATACTAAGAGGTCACCCACCTAAACAGTTATATAGAATTGATGTCTTTTCGGCTTCTAGGGATTCTTGATCAAATATAAAGAGTCTATATTTCACTTTCTAAGAAAGATTGAAATTTTCTCTTGTTTGTCAACCAAAGGGAGCAATGGATGAGTAAATTGAACCAATGAGAATGGGAATTTTGAGAGGGAGGAGTTGGGCATAGCAGCATGTGACACTAGTTCAGTTTAGTATAAAAAAAAACCAGCAAATAGCGCAATGCATCATCACAAACAATTCAAGACGATCCAAACAAGGTTTAAAAAACTAGAGAAAATCCCAAAATCAGAAATTAAACACACGTTTAGGTGTATTTTAGTAATAGTCTGCAAGATGTTAGTTGGAAGAGAGTTGCATATACCCAATGAATCAGCGGCAGAATTTAGAGAATAGCAAAGCAATGAAACCCCAACGAAAAACTTACAGAGGTGGGTTGAGTTTGCCAAGAGTGAAGTGAACCAAAGGAGAAATGTTGGAGAATAATTGTACCTGAAGCTACAGCAGTAATGGGTGAATGAGAATGAGATTCCCCCGACGATGATAGAGGAGAATTGATGCCTGCCCGATAATGATACTGGACGAGTTTTTATTGCTCTGCTTTTTTATTTTTTTTTTATTTTGGGACTGGACCAAAAAGCCCAGCAAAAAGAAGACAAAACAGAAACTAGGCATGTTTGAACAGTGTTCTACTTTCTTATGTCTCTCTCTGCCAACCCTTATTTCCCTCACTCGCGAACATCATATTTCCCATTAAAAGAACATAAAAGTATGTTCAACAAATACGACTGCAGTTTTTACTAGAGCCATGTTGGGAATCAGAGACAATGTTATTGTTATTTTTCACTCAATAGTTGTCTACCACATGCAACTGATACAAGTAATTCGTTTCAGTCTGAGCTCGCAACTATGTACGTGTATGCAGCCCCAGAAGCTGGGTTTACCCGACCTAATGACTCAAGGAAGGCACCGATAATCCGAACTTTTATAGCTTAAACGTACTAATTAACCTCCCAACTAGTGATTTGAGCACCATATTAGACCCAATAAAATAAATTTTACACCAATTGGACTAGAAAATGTAAACAAAAAGATCTGCACTACTTTCTGAGAAAAACGTCTGCACACTCAGTTGAATTACTTTTGTACACTTGTGTGCCTTCATCACAAAATTGCAATTGATATGACGTGATATTTAAGGAAGAAAAAATTAATGATGCGCGAGCGTTTTCATTGATATATACATTGTAAAATCACAGGGGAGATTGAGTTGGGAACTCACAATCAGCTGGGAATAGCTGAAGACCTGGTATCCGTTTCATTGATATTTACAATGTAAAACCACAAGGGAGATTGAGTTGTGAACTCACAATCAGCTGAGACTGGATGAAAACATGTGCAATGGTAAACCAAAGAAATGAATGGCAAAATGGTAGCTGCATTCAGTGCTTTAAGTTTGAGATATACTATTTGAGTACTCATGACGACATGAATCAGAACTGCTGGATGTAATGTACCGATAATTGATGGATTCAACCAGACTCTGAGAAAAGCGGTCGAGGAACTTCGGCATGGGTGGAATTCCAGCAACTATAACTCCCTCCAGATATTGAACAACCTGCCCCATAGTTGGCCTATCCTTCTCGTCATCTTGAATGCACCAACAAGCGACACTGCATGCTCTACTCAGTTGTTCTTTGTGAGCATTACCTTCTAACCTGTAATCCAACAAGGTATCAACATCTTCTTCTTTGTTCAACACATTAGCAATGCGCGTTGGGAAGTAATTTTCTAAACCATTGTCTAATAGATCTCTGTTTCTCCTTCCCGAGATCAGTTCAAATAACAGCATCCCATAGCTAAAGACATCAGCTTTCGATGTTATAGCTTCTCCTGAAATCCACTCTGGAGCAATATAGCCTCTGGTTCCTTTCAAGGTTGTTATTATCCGACTAATGTCTCTGTTTATGAGCTTCGCCAGACCAAAATCTGCTACTTTTGGGACATATTCTGCATCCAAAAGAATGTTTTCAGGTTTGATGTCGCAGTGTATGATGCATTCTCTACACTCCTCATGAAGGTAAGCTAATCCTCTGGCAGTCCCAACTGCAATATGGTACCTAGTTTTCCAATCTAAGACAATGGAACTCTTCTTAAATAGAACAGATTCTAGAGACCCATTTGGCATGTACTCATAAACCAAGAATCTTTTAGAAGCATCTGCACAAAATCCACAAAGACGAATAAGATTAATGTGTTGAACTTTTCCAATAGTTCTCACTTCTGTAAAGAATTGCTTATCCTCTTGCTTGGGACAGTTAAGTCTCTTCACCGCAATGGCAATTGATCCCTGTAAAGTTCCTTTGAAAACAGAACCAAAACCTCCTTCCCCAAGTTTCTCCGAAAAGTTGTTAGTTGCTTTTCTTAAAACCCTATACCTAAACATCACCAAGGAACCATCAAGTATATCAAACCTTTCCCCAAAATATTGATGCTTCACAAACAGTACCACAACAATGGTAATAACGATCAACAAACCTCCAACTACTCCGATAACGATCCAAAGGGTCCTGTTCTCTTTCTTCCCCTCTGTTATCTCATAAGGTGGAACTTTCAGATGCAAGTCCTTGCCCTCTTTCTCATCTGGTGTAAACTGTTTGACATTGAATACATCCCCTGCCCAAACAAAACACCCACCATCATAAGCAAAAGCTGTGCATGAGCAATTTCTTAAGCACCCCAATCTGCACTCATCAATATCATCAACAGCTAAAGTGTCCGGATTCACAGGAAGGCGGACATTTGATAACACCTTAAAAGTGTCATCTACTCCAGTAGTGCATTGTAAAGATGCTTGCCTAACACACCCATCTGTATGATCCCCTAATCCCCACTCTTTAGGGGACCGAGGTTCATATCCCTCCAAGCAAACACACTGACTAACGTTTTGCAGGCAGATACTAGAAGCACCACAAAATCCATAAACCTCACAGAACTGGGTTGGCCTTAACCAAAACGCATTCCACTGGGCGAAGTCCTTCCCCCACAAATAGGCCTTGAACTGCCCATTCGTATCAATCATGTACCTAATATAGGTGTCAGGGTCCGCAACATCATAAGACACGTACCTTCCCTTGTCATCTGAAACAAATCTAACATTTGCTATATAATCATTCAGCACTATTTCAGGGACTTGAGCAAAAGATTTGCCATTCCAAGGCCCACTATTCCAATACTGTTGTGAGCCATTATAGAGCAACCAAAAACTAGTCCCATTTGGATCAACCTCAAGGGCAAAAATTCCAGGGGCCGGGTCTTGTGGGTTTTTCCAGGGAGTGAGGGTGACATTCTGATTGGTGATCTTGTTGTAACCAAGCCTGGCACCACCTGGGAGCCAAGTATCAGTTGGGTGATCAAAACTCTGCCATATAACATCATCAGATGCATCTCTAATAACAAAGTTGCCATTGTCAAGAAGCACTGCTGTGGCAGAGTTGGATCCTAAAGACAAAGAAGTCTGAGTTGACCAGATTGAAGAGTTGGACTGGTCCAGCAAGGTAAAGTTTCCATTTTGAAGGAATCTAAACTCTGAAGAAAGTGGATCAGAAACAGGGCGGTCTCTATTAGCCACCCAGACAAGTGTATGATCAGGCAGATTTGCGTACCAAATGCCTATGTAGTAGTTGTTAGAATTACCTCGAGTGAAGAAACCCAGTTCAAATTTTCCGGCGGGAGAGGTTAACGTCTGGTTGCCGGAAAGTGACTGGCCTGGGATGAGCCTGTCAGACGCCGTTGAGGGATGAGGAGCTCCAAAGCTGATGATGAAACATAACACACAAAAAAGTCTCATTCTTTCTTTCTTCTTCTTCTTCGACTCTCTTGAGCTCTATTTTATGAATTGGTTGGATCTCTTTCCACTCACTAGCTACAGACACAGATTCTCTGCCACCTTTCTCCTTTAAACTTTATATATGCCGGCACCAGCTAGCTCAGCTCATAAACATTTCATATTTATATATCAGAATCCAAAAGAAGAAGGAGAAGAAAAAGAAAAAGAAAGACCTGAAATAGCGCACGTGGTTGTGTTTAACTATGGTCTACTGTTGTAGTTCCTTTGCAGTCAACCCGTGTTCAAAGCCAGCCAACTTGTTTGGACGATGGACATACCCACTCTCTGAAGCAGGGCTGCCACTTGGTTTGATAAATACCAAACCGATCGAAAACCGACCGAAATTTATGATTTGGTAAACCGAATTTTGGTAATCGAAATCAAAAAAACTGAAACCGAGAAATACCGAAAAAGTTGGTTTGGTTTTTGGTAAATACCGAATTTACCGAAATTCTAATTATTTAAAGACTTATATTTCTAAAAACACACAGACTAATAATTTTATCTCACGTTTTCAATTGTATATACCATTTAGTAAAAAACAAGACAATGAATAGAAAAATTCAACTATACTTGGTAGCATTCAGGTCTCAATTAAAGCGATCAACTTTAATTTAATATTACTTGTTATATAAAAACGCTCTTACCCACCCGTCTTAGTCGATTCATCACACACACACATAGACAAACCCACTTAGATGACATGTAACCGCCCATGTAAAAATTTAGGAATGTTTTTACCTCCCTTGATGATAGGGCTCCCTATAGGAAGCAAAAGCGTAAATAGGGTTAGCCGCCTTGATCAAGGCCAAAAAATTATCAAAAATACCTAATTTTCTACCATAGTCGTATTTCACTATATTGATCACATCATAGTTCACAAGGTTTTTGAAAATTTTGCTTCCTCTTTGTAGTTGGTTTACAAAGATGTACATATACATATAATTTACTAAATAAGTTATACCACATTACCAGGCATGTTGTGGTTCCAATGATTACAATTCATAAAATTAAAATTCGACCGTGTGATGTGATCATTATAGTATAATACAATTATGATAGAAAATTCAATTGTACTCAATAATGCTCGGGTCTTGATCAAAGCGGTCAACCATAATTTAACGTCACTTATTACACGAAAAAGCTTTTACTGCCCTTATGTGACTTATTTTGGTCGACTCTTCCACACACATACTTTCACATAGATGACACATAATTTGTTCATATAAAAATTTGGAAACATTGACATCCTGACTATTTCGGTAGAAAATTAAACCATACTCGATAATGTGTACTGAAATGACTATCTTTTGTATATGTATTATCAGACTCTAGAAACTCAAGTGATATTTAAATTTTATAGTTTTGTATTGTTTTGTTATATTTTGAAAATATTTTTGTTGTGAAGTTTGGTAATATCGAAAAACCGACATCCGAAGTTGGTAAGATTTATCTCATACCGAAGTTTTTGGTTTGGTAATTGAAAGTCATATTTCATTACCGAAAGGTTTGGTTTTGAAGTTGGTAACGCCCATTACCGATTCGAACCGACCGAGTGGCAGCCCTACTCTGAAGCAACCTCCTCCCAGTATTTCGACCCTTGTATGAAAATTTCGTTAGAAAATAACGATCGCAGTAAAAAAATAAAAATATTGATAGAAATTTAAAGAAAAATAAGAAAATTTTAAACCAAACATTAACGGTGTATTTGGATGTGGGTGAATTCCCAAGAATTTAATCAAAAATAAAGAATTCTCAATTTTTTATAACTATTTCTCTTGTTTGGATTCTTATCATATGAAATTCGTAATTTCCACGGAAAAATAATCGTGAAATTTGAAAGTTTAAAACAAAGATCCATCTAGAAAAATACAACGTACCGTTAGATTGAACTTCAGAATTGAAATTCCTAACTTGAATTCCTCGCAAAATAGATGTCATTTGTCAATTCCCTTAACTGAGGTTAATCTATATACAAATTCTTGTCATTTCAAAACTCTACATCATGAAATCCAAACAATGAAATTATCAATTAATGGAATTTAAATTCATGGAATTGTAATTCTTATAATTTTGAAATTTCTATGGAAATTAAAATTAATTTAAAAACACAACGTAAGAAATGTTTGTTTTCTATATTATATACTATATTTGAAATGCAAACCTTGAATAAACATTGATCTATAGGGAGTTGTAGTAAGCTAAGGTGAAAAAGTTAGTGTTGAACCGTTAATAATTCTTAAAAATTTACTTTAAACTTTTTTTTTATAACTGAAATTCCAAAGGGAGGCTAGGTCGTCATCACGTCTTATATACATATGATACATTTCACATAGAATTATATGAGTACTTTAAAACCACGTAGAAGACCTATGAGGTATAAAATTTTCACTATCTTTATCGTCTCTCTGTGTAGAGTCTTTAGTGTATTGTGAAGAATATCGGAAAATATCAGGATATATAGGGAGTTTCGGACGAGAAATGCTTCGGAGGATAAAGATATATCGTTGAGTGAGAAAAACGAAAATTTCGATCAAATATCACGGAAATTATCAATTTTTTACGCCTTGGATTGGATCCACCGTTTCATATTCCGGCTTCTTCGCTTCTTTCGCCGCCGATCATAATCATACCCCTTTTCCTTTTGTTTGTGAGGATCCATAATACATTTCATTTTCGTGATCGGGGACCTGGTCACACGTACTGCTCGCAAAACCTAAAAACTAGGTTTCGGTATCGCTCCCTCATGATTGTCTATTCTTGTATTGTCGTTATGCATCCTTTTTATTTTTTATTTTTTGATCAAATAAATGTTACAATTTCGTGAGTCGAACTCACAGCCTCACACTTACGAAGGGAAAACTATGCTGCTAGATCAAATGTTACTTGACGTTATGCATCCTTTTAGAATACATATAGTTTGCTTTTATCATTTTCTTTTTTATTTGTTTTTCACTTCTCCATGTCATGAAAATCAATTATTTTTTGTATTTTGATTTCTATGCCTGCTTGTTTCTTTTTTGTTGATGTTGATATAGTTTCTAGTAACTGTGATGTTATTTGTGGTTTTCATCTTTCTTCATGTTGACAAAAGATTTTATTGGTACAATCACCAAAATAATCAAAACTTTAGAGAGCAGTTGAAGAAAGATAACATTAAGAAACAATTTCATATGGTGGCAAAGTAACTAAAATAGAGGAGCCGCCCATAAAGCCAAAACAAAGGTGTCACATTTTGAATGTTTTCTAACATGTCGTTTTCTCGGGTTTGCTGACTCCACGTACAAGCTCTACTTTTCAATATATTGTATGACCATGGTTAATGACCATGGTTATCTCTACTATTAAAAAAATCGAGGCTCTTTTAATGTCTTTGGTGAAATTTTTTTTAAATTACTTAAAAATTAAGATAATAGAATTTTTTTTTAAATAAAAATAAATTACTACAGACATAACCGTAAAACACCACTGGAATTTTAAGAAGAAGAAAAAAAAACGTGGTTTGTTCCCATTTTAGGTGAAACAGTTATCTAAGAAATATGATAATTATATTCATTCAACTTTAAATGAAGCAGTTCAAGTTAAACTTCTCATATTTTGTAAACCCACGTACAAATGCACAGGTAAAAGATTAGTGAACAATACGTGGAACGATGTCTAATATCATAAACAACAGCTACCGAACACATATAGTGTTAAAAAAAATCTCTATAGGAATTCAATAGCCTTTTTTTATATAAAAACCCTAATAAATATTATATATATGATGAAGTGAGAGAGATTTGAGAATAGAGAATTGTGAAAGATGTGTATCTTATTCATTGATAGGAGCCCTTTATATAAAGAATTACACAATACCAATATGGTAAGAATTAGGAATACATAGATCTAGTCAAACTACATATCTTATTGATATAAGTCCAAGACACATATAAAGAATATCTAGAAAGATACAGAATATCGTACGTAGAACACTTCCCCTTGTGCCGCGCGCTGATATGCCAATGATTCTAATCTGTTGTCTAGTCAAAAACTTCGTCAAGTCACAAAAACTCTATGGGAGAAAAACTGAACATTGATCGTAAGAGAAAAAGAGTACAACGCACCAGCCTACTTCATTGAGATGATACTCCCCCTGATGTGAACATTATTCAGAGAGACTGGATAGCCGATGCATGCCTATACTTTTCACATGTTTCTCAAAAGTAGACTTATTAGGTAAGGACTTAATAAATAAGTCTGTTGCGTTTCCTTCAAAACTAACTTGGTTCACTTGAATGTTGAGAAACGTCTGTTGCTGTTGGTTGTAGAAGAACTTAGGCGAAATGTGCTTTGTATCATCACCGTTGATGTAACCTAACTTCATTTACTCAATACAAGCAACATTGTCCTCATAAATGCATGTAGGTCTATCAGTTGTAGAATTTAATCCATTAGTCCCTCTAATGTGTTTAATGATTGATCTCAACCAAACACATTCCCGAACAGCTTCATGCAAAGCTATAATTTCCATGATTTGAAGATGTCGCCGCTAGAGTCTGCTTTAATGGGTCAAAAATCAGTAATCATTTATGATATTTTACCTTTTTCAGCGCCAACGAGAGGTCAGACCAAGGATGGAGAGGTCAGACCAAGGATGGAGCTTCCTTGAGGGCTACAAGGGCTACGTTAATTAATGTGTGTGTATATATTAATTAATTACTCTTAAACTTCATCCCATGCATATTTTGTATCTCATCTTAAGTATTGATCATAGAATTTTAGATCACTAATATAAGTGATATATATTCTAATGATTTAATGTAGGTTTTCTTGGATGTGCTACGTTTCTCTGTAAACAAACGTTTCAGTCATAAATAGTTTTTGCATAAAAAACGGTAAGTCTAAATAACCCAATCAGTTTTAAAATTCTGGCTCCGTTGACCCCTGGGTCAAACTGTCCCAAAACTAATTAACATGATGGGGGTAGAGGATTCCGACCAAATTCATCCAATTATAAGACTAGATCGGAAAATCGTCTAACATGTCATCATGCTCGAGCAAATAAAAAGATGAAAGAAAAATCCGCTCAATATTGCATGCTGAAGTGGGAAGAACCAACAGAGACCCACGCGAAAAGAGAGTAGCCGAAACAAATCGAAGATTCAAAAAAGATTAATACATTCGCTCCGATCTTTGATTGCTTAATTCGAATATTTATTGTTATTGAGCAACGGTGATATTCATAGTGCAATTAATTAAAACAAAAGTTACATAACCTCGCCAATGAGCATGGACACACTGTCTCTATACTAATCCTTAATTTACCCATGCATGCATGCATACTTAATTACATCCTCGAGATTTCAAAATTAACCTCATCTATTGTTTTCCGAACCTCCGGGTTGGCATTTGTACATGTCAAGGCAATGCCGAAGAGCTTCGATACTTGCCTCTGTTCTTTCCCATCCTTCACACCAAACTCAACCAAATCCAAAACACCACCTCTCATGGCTTCCTTCTTCTCATTCACTCCCATTCTCAGCAGACTCAGACCCTTTGGCCCTGCTAAAATGTCCAGCAGTATCACCCCAAAGTTGTAAATGTCAGCCCTCTGCGACAACTCATTCGAATAGTCGGTCTTCTCCACCAGCCACCGGGGCGACTTCATCACCTGCCCTTCCGGAATCTCCACTTGCTCCGCCAACTGGGTGAACCCGTAATCCGATAAGCATGCTGAGAAGTCGATGTTCACTAACACGTTTGAGGCCTTGACGCTGCCATGGATGTTCATTATCATGTTCTTCTGGTATGGAGGTTGTTTGTGGACATAGGATATTGCTTTTACAATATCGCAAATTATGGCCAGCCTTTGGTTCCAAACCAGCGCCGTGTGACCATGATCCCTCGCACCTTGATTACATTAATCCAACCAAAAGTATTCCATCAGATATCTATACGTACATGATCGGAATCCAACTATTGTTTGTTAATTGCATGCATTTCTCTTGTTTGCAAGTTGCATTTCATCACGCTCGACCATCTAATAGTATTTGCGTACTCTATCTACATGAAGCAATATCGAGCTTTTTGATAGAATAATTTAGTGCATATATGCATGATTATCTTGGATGAGGAATTTCTAATCAACCGCTAGAATAACACCGTACTATTAATAATTAATTGTAGATTATATGATTCACTACTATTTCAAAATGCAAATTAAGTTAGTTCTCGAATCACGACCATGTATAGAAACAAGAAGCTAGCAAGTAAACTAACCAGCAAGCAAGTCAGCGAGGCTTCCCATGGGGCGATAATCGGAGAGCACAAACTTGATCCTCTTGGCAAACAAATAAGCAGCGACTGGAACAAGAAAATCACACTTCCTACTCACCTCAGCCAACCTCTCAATTCTCTTGCCAAACTCGCGCCTTTTAATACTCAGCTGCCTAAACCTCTTGACCGCACACACTCTTCCTCCCAAGAGCACCACCTTCTCCGTCATTGCCAACCGGCTCTCTCCGATCACACCCACCGAACCTCTAAGCACACCCCTCAAGGTTAAGTGTGCCAGGCTCTCCCCACATCCGACACACTTCTTGTCGTGGTCGCAGGGGACGAGTGGCAAATCCTCCATGAAGCCGACGATGCAGTCCTCGTAGTCATTGAAGGAGCTGCCCGATTGGCTGCAGCCGAGATCGCGTATGTGGACATCATCCTTAGGGCTCTTTCTGGTCACAGTCAAGGCCCTAGACAGCATGGTTTCTTTGTGAGGGAATGAGGAAGATGGTTATGTGGGGGTGGAGAGAATATTGGCGTGTGTGTTGGACAGGTCGTTTTTTCTTGTTATGGCTGGCAGTGACATTCCCTGGGTTTCATCGAAACCCAGCTAGCTTGAGGCTCTGGTATTGGCCGTTGGAGTTCATAAAATCCAAAACTGGAATCTCAATGTCTGTTCAAACTTTGGTACTAACATTTTAAACTGTATACTATATAAAAGATTATGAACAAAGTTAAAGTTGGGAACGAATACGAATATCATTGATTCGAATATTCTGTATGTGTCTTGTATCAGAATAAGGATCGAGAAGGAGGATTTCATTATCATAGTGATTCCTCAAGGATCGAGAAGGAGGATTTCATTATCATAGTGATTCCTCATCTTGATTTGGGAAAGAATTTCTTTTTGTAGAAGACTTACTAGACCATATGGCTCGCGGAAACTTCTCTGACATCAGCAAGAAAGATGCAAACTTCAAATGCCTAAGGTTTAGCAATGGTCGTCTTACCCCAGCCATCCGCCATATCCCTATAAGTAAACATCATTTGTTTCTGTATCTAAAAGAACATCTATTTCCTCCAGCTAGCTTAATATCCGTTCCCAAACTTCTCTGAGGAACCAAATACAGTGAGACTAGGATGCAATTTGCTCCACAGTTTGTGCACAATGTCTCTGTTTCATACCTACAGTAATGTATCGCCTCAATGTAACACTGAACACTGTACGCACTAACGAGAGAAAAATAAGTAACAGAGATAGGCTTCCCTCCATGACTCCATCTTCACAATATTGCCAGTTCACCCAAATACCTCAATTACAACATTATACAGGTCACAATAGCTGGGGCGGAAAACTTTTTCTCCCTCTTTTCATACATTCTTACAGTCCCCATATGCTTTAATCAGGAGTCAGGACATTATGTTTTAAAGTCTGGGTTTGTTCCCACTAGCTGATATTCATCATACCACATCTCCATCTTATCTATTGCCCACTTTTCTTATACACATCAAGAAAGAATTGAATGTGAAAACATGAGGAAGACAATTGCCCCTTTCAATCATAGAACTTTGTGGCATCTAAGCTAGAACTTTGTGGCAGAATCATGCAACCCTTCCCTAGCTTAATGGCTCCAATGTGGGAAGAAGAACTAAGCCCAACAGAAAATGCCACCAGAGTCGGGTTGAATACCAACTCTTATAAGAATGCAACTCTAAAGCACTCTTTACATTTTCTATTCTCAAGTAAAATCATGCTATGCTATTCCAAGTTAAAATACTTTATTCAGTACCCAACATCTGCAATTTCCTAAAAAGCTCAAATGCTTTAATTTGAAATACCCTTGGAGGCATAACTGATATTACTGCATTCTAAAAAAAAAAAATTATAATCCTTTGGGGCATTTTGTCGAACAACTTACCAGCAACATCCACGCCCAAACTTTCCGTAAATGCATGGGGACCAATAAATTATGCAGAAATAAATTCCACTCCTCACATCGAGCATTGACGGACTTATGCACCTCCCATCAAAATATATCTAATTTCTCACCACAAGTCCTGAGAACTGTTAGATAAGTGATATTAACTGGTCTAATCCCCTTTTGACTATTTGTTTATACCGAAAGTCATTTAACATATGAATAATGAGAAAATTCCAAGGTAGAGGATGCAATATATTGAATTTCTAAATGACAATATGAGCATCAACGTGGGAATTAAATCTCAAGTAAAATGTGCCAACTTGAGAACAAAAATGGGGTGTTGTTCCAGACCCCAATTAATAATGTGTGCATGACTGCATGAAGTTGTTTACCCTGTGCGTATGATTTATAGCCTGTGCACCAGAAGGAAGAGCATAGATAGAATGTAAGAATGCATCACAAAACATATTAGAGGAGGCATGAAGCTTAATAAGAGACATGCTTCTGGATGCTTCTAATATATTTCCTTCAGATGTGTAAGTCTTAACCGAAGCAAAAAGACAATCTATCATAGAGAATGATCAGATTAGGACAATAGTCAAAAGACAGCCTTGTGAGATTAAAAATTGTGCTTCAGGAAAATGCAGCCTATGATAACTATCACAGAAGCATCTATCAAATCTTTTCCTTGTAAGGCAACAATGAGTTTTCTCTTGAAACCTCAAGCAGGGAAACATCACTTGAGTGGCAACAATCGTACTAACATAAGCTCACAAGGCATCTCAGCGATATCCCCAACACTATTGCCTTAATTGCTTGTTTGTTGGGACATCAAGCTGGGCATAATCACTTAGGTGGCAACAATAACAAAACCTGACAAGGCAACAATTTCAATAGTCTCCCCCAACACTACTGCATCAATCAGTTGGTTGTTGGGACCTCAAGTTAGGCGAAAAATCAATCGAGTGTTGAAATTCCCGGGATGACAACACGTTTGCAGAAGCTTTAAACCTAGGCAACCTTTTAGGGACCATTTCCGACTAGCATTTTCGATACTTTAAGATACCCTTATTTCTATGGAATCAATTGGCAAGCTTAACATAATTGTTACATTGTAACAATAAGAAATTGCGGGACTGATGAGAAAACCCTCAGATACCAGCTTGGACAGCATGCCTGAACTTATGTTAATGTATTCCATCTGATTCAGTAAATCATGTAAATGTATTCTCTATGAAGCAGATACAAAGTAGAGACACCTCAGATTCATTATATCATATCATGTAAAAGTGTTCTCAATTAAGCAGACCAAGGCTCTAATCCAGATTATATTACAGACTGATAATCAAATAGCAAAATCATATCATGTAAATGCGTTCTCTATTAAGCAGATCAAGGCTCTAGTCCAAATTATATCACAGATCGATAATCAAATAGCAAAACCATGGAATATCTGAAACCCACAATTGAAAAACCACCAATGCGAATGTAAAATTGAATTTAAGCAAAGATAGTACCATGTAAATCTATCTATCTAGTGCAGAGTAGTGTATCTGTATACCATGGACTTTTAGTACTTCTAAAATTAAAGTTAACTATCCAACATCAAAACTACCAGAGCAATTTCAGGATATAGTTAATTTGGCATAAGACTTTAAAAACTCATCTTATCCTCAGGTTCCTTCTCTTTAGGTTCATTTTAGAGCACTTACTTTCCTAAATGAAGGGTTGTACCAGAGGCTTATGATGCTTTTCGGCTTCAAGGTTCCAACCGCTTGTGAAAGTTTGCAATTTATTAGAGACAATGACTAATGTTACCGTAAGCAAACACTGGCCATGAATACCTAGCAAAATGTACATCAGCTCCTTCGTTAGCATTTTCTGTTTCCAACTTATCTGAAATTAAATTGAGCAAAAACAGTAGCATAGTGGGTGATCTGAAAGGGAAAGAATAAGTGCAGTGAGAACTTAAACACCAAAAAAAGAAGAAGAGGGAAAAGCAAGAAATTTTACCTTGTGGTGAAGCGAAACTAAATTGTTCTCTTGGAGTTGATGTGGTATTCAATATGAGATTGTGAAACCTGCATTATTCAATGGAAACTAGTAAACCTTCTTCCCATAACCCAATACAAGCAAGTCAGTCCAGAGCCATAAAATGAACACCAAACCTTTTCTCCCGAGAAATTTGTGTGCCTGTAGAGTGCAGATACGATTATATTTTTCTCCAAAGTTCCTGCCTGTTTCACATTTGCGTGTGCTTTGTCAGGCATATGTGTGCCTAAGGGAGAAAGGAGAGAGATTGAGTGACCAACAATCAATATACGTACTATAACAAATAAATAAGAGTAAATTAATCTATTCCTTATTTCTCTATTAATGTACAGTTCAAACTGACCCAAAAGATTGGCAAAACATAATCTTGACCATACAACATTTTGACGGTTGCTTAGATGGACAAAGAATGGAACTGAAGAGCAATATATGAAGGGAACATACCATTCCATCAGTTCTTCACCCAAGGGATAGAGTTTGTTTGCCACCTGCCAAACACAACCAAAAAATAGAGAATAGGGTGACTTCCTTTCTTCATCTGATATCTGATGCTTTACTATAATTCTTGCTTTTCAAGACAGGGGTTGAAGTGTAAGAGGAAAATATCACGTACCAGTCGAACATCTCTGGTGCGGATGTCATCTTGTGGATGAACAGCACACTGCAATCCAGAAATTGAAAAATGTCAGGATCTGGTTATTGTCTTAATATGTGAGAAGGATATAAATAGCAAAACTATCTACGGGAAAATATCATTATAAAATTTTGTTTCCTTAAAGTCCAGTCCAAGATACCTTCAAAGTAATATCTAAGCAGCTTTATGGATAATGTTACCGTCCTAAAATTAAGCCCAGACATCACCAATCCCCTGGTGTCCCTAACATCTTTTCCATGTCGATCAATAACATCAAAAATAAATAAATAAAAAATCTCAAATAGCCGCCGTTGTCTCCTATCGTTATCATACCGAAGAAACAACGGTGCCATAGTGAACTGGTCTCCGTTTTGCTACAGCTGCAAGACTGTCATGTGAAATGAATAATGTTAAGATTACAGTTGAGGAAAAGTAAAACAAATTAAGGAAGAAAGAATGAACATGTATAACATGAAAGTAATAGCATATTACATTTTATGATTTTATAGTATGCCACTTATGCCTCCCTATCACCATACAAATTCAAAGAATTGAATTCATATAATTGAAAATATGGGTGATGCTCACGTACACTTACTGTCACGAGATAAAAAAAAATCTCAAAAAAAATTTAAGAAACTTCACATCAGGAGAAATGCAAAAAATAACTGAATGTGAAGCGATAAGAAGATGCATTCACTGGGAGGGAACCGTAACATATGAGACAGTACTATCGTCAAAATAAGCCTACAACATGAGCTAATTGTGCACCTATCCTCTAATAATCATGAGAGGCACATCCTTATACAGGTAGCCTGTATAAGTAAAAAGTTCTGCCACTTTCCTTTTATCATTTAGTGTACAAGTTTCCAAACTTGTTTGCTTAGTTTTCAGAAGAAACATATATTTTATAGGAGAAATGATCAAGGGACAAGGAAAACAAGAACTTCTCATAACCTTTTCAAAACAAGAACACTTGCTGAAGCTTTCCAACTAAGTAGTAAGGCTAAAGGTGTTGATTTCTAAACTCTAAGGTGATAATAGTGCCCGGCATGCAAACAGCTTATTAAACCAAAAACATTTAACAAAATAACAGATAATGCCAGAAGAGGAAGAGATACAAAATCTATGAAACAAACCTCATTTTTAGTGAGTGGATGCAGCATTGGAATGAAAAAATGTGACAACCTGCAGACAGTCATTATTCAACCCAGGTTCAAGTGAAATAAAAAAAAGTGGCAAAAGATTTTATATTTTTAAAGAGAGAGCTTAAGTTATTTGAAAACCTTTTATTTACTTTCATACAAATGTTTACCAGTGCCAATCACATCAAACGATGGTGCTGTCTCTTGAGTCAATTGTTGCAGCACCTTGTATATTACAGAACATAGTATTACAAACGTAGTATGATTATAGTAAAATTCGAGATTAAAACTCATTATCATGATAGGAAATATGATACCCACCAACATCAAAAGGTTTTCTCTTCCTTATGGAGGATCAGATATAATGTGAAGCAAATCTGAATTTGACGACCCTAAGGCCCTTATAAGAGCAGGAATATTGCGATCAAAAGCCTATATCATTTCAAAATGTACACAAAGAAATCAGCATTAATTACATATTTGCATTTCATAAATCATTCTAAGAGAGAAGAGGTTACCATCATTCCAATTTCTATTTTTGTCTTCCTGGAAAAGAGAACCGCTGCAGCCATGGTTTGTAGACCTTTTCTGTGCCACGGCAAACATGTCACTTGTAGCAGACATATACAATTCCGAGGTGGCAATGCTTATAAGATAAACCGACAATGCTTTAATATCGGAGGCAACAATTAGGGACCACTTCAGAGGCAACAATGCTTTAATCTCGGAGGCAACAATTAGGGACCAATTTTGAGGCAACAACGCTTATAAGATAAACCGACAATGCTTTAATATCAGAGGCAACAATGCTTATAACATAAACGGACAATGATTTAATGTAAGAGGCAACAACTAGGGACCAATTCCGAGGCAACAATTAGGGACCAATTCTGAGGCAACGATGCTTTAATCCGAGGCAACAGTTAGGGACCAATTCCGACAAAACAACCCTTATTTCGATGGCAACCTTGTAACAATAATTAAGGGACAGATGAAGGAAGAAACTCGAGGCAGGACAACATGAAACCCAGCAATATTTTGAATTGACCTTACCGAGACAAATCGAGATCAAATGGCCGCGAATACATCTGAAATTGAATCAACGAAAACCAGAATAGATAACCTACACGGCCAAACAATTCCACCGCCTCAAGACTTTGGTTCTTATCTCGTTACCCTTCAAAATTCAAGAATGAGAGCTTCTTCTACATATTTGAGACGTAAAGGTGACGGCTTGGCTTAACGGTGTCTATACTCTGTTAACTTTTTTTTGGAGATTCTGTTAACTTCCTTTCTTGTTAACGTTTCCTCCTTCTTCCTTTCAAAAAAAAAATGTTAGTTTTCCATTGACCAGTTGCTAAGCTTCAGAGCCACTCATCAGCTGAACTGCTGAGGAATATGATTTCTGAACTTGAAGTAGGCTGTTGGCAATTGATTGCTTCCATAGAACTTCCGGGAAGGAACTGGAGAAATTGTGGGATCGGGGGTATCCCAACATCTAAAGCTCCTTCGAGAATTTGAACAACCCGCCTCATTGTTGGCCTATCCTTCTCCTCATCTTGAATACACCAACATGCAACTTTGCATGCTCTAATGAGTTCATCTTTGTCAGCATTACCTTCCAACCTGTAATCAACCAAGGTAAGAACATCTTGTCCTTTAGTTACTACATTTGCAACCCGGTTAGGAATGTAGCTTTCATTTAACCCTTCAGTGTTTCTCCTTCCAGATATAACCTCAAAGAGCAACTTTCCATAGCTGAAGACATCGGCTTTTGGTGTGATGGCTTCACCTGTAAACCACTCTGGTGCTAGATATCCAACAGTTCCTCTCACAGTTGTCATAACTCGACTATGGTGTCTGCCAATCAGTTTCGCAAGACCAAAATCTGCAACTTTTGGACTATATTCTTCATCCAACAAAATGTTCTCTGGCTTAATGTCACAGTGTATTATACAATCTCTACAGTCCTCATGGAAGCAAGCCAATCCGATTGCAATGCCTATGGCTATATGATATCTTGCTTTCCAATCTAAGATTAGTGGATGCTTTTGAAATAGAACAGATTGTAGAGAGCCATTTGCCACAGTCATAAACCAAGAGTCTTCTTGTATAATCGGCACAAAACCCACGGAGTCGAAGAAGATTAATGTGCTGGATTGTACCAAGAGTTCTCACTTCAGCATGAAATTGCTTTTCAACATGTCACAGACTCTTTAGTTGTTTCACTGCAATGGGAGTTGGTCGGGCAATATTCCCTTAAAAACAGAACCGAAAGCTCCTTCTCAAATTTTCTCTTGAGAAGTTTTCTGTTGCTTTTCTTAAATCTCTGTAGTTGAAGAGCACTATAGACTGCTTAAAAGACTCCAATGCTCCAGTAGACTTTCTCCGTCTGACAACTACCAGCGCAATGCTAAAGATAGTAAAGATGCCTGCATGTACTCCAACCACAATCCAAGTAGTCATTCTCTTCTCAGATGCTGCTACTCGTAGATACCAAACTTTTCCCATCATTACCTCAGATGATAGTTGCGTTACATTAAACAGATCAACCCCCCCCCCCCCCCCCCCCCCCCCAAATCAGACACTGATTATCATAAGCAAAAGCAGTGCACGAGCAATTTCTCAAGCAAGCTAATCTACATTTTCCGATGTTATCAACTGCCAATGAGTCTGGGCTCTTCGGGTAAGTAACATTCTCCATCACCAGGAATGCGGAATTTCCTTCATCACTGCAATGGAAAGACGTCTTTCTCACACAGCCATTTGAGTGATCTTCTAATTCCCAGTCTCTAGGAAATTTGGGTCTGAATCCTTTTAGACAGCCGCACCGAGGAAGATTAAGCGGGTTGCATATACTTAAAGCACCACAGGAAGCATAAACATCACATTGTTTGGTTGGTTGCGTCCATAGCAAGTTCCATTGCAGGGTGCCCTTCTCCAAGACAAAGAATTTTATTTGACCAGTGGTTTCTATCATGTACCTAATAAAGGTATGCTCAAAGGTATCAGGATAGGCAGAAGCACGAACTGCATAAAGTAAGGTAGCTTCCGGTTTCATTTACAACAAATGAGAAAATTGAGGGAACATACTTTTCTTCTATGTTTTGAATGTGGCTGAAAGTTTTCCCTGTCCAATCACCGCTAGTTCAGTATGTTTCAGAACTATTCCATAATAGCCGAAGACTTGTTTGTTCTAGCTCAAAAGAAAAGGGACCAGGTGCTGGATATTGTGGGTTTCTCCAGGGAGTAACACTTTGGATTTTCTTCGTGAGCTTGTTATATCCAAGCCTCGCACCTGGCAGCCAAGTATCAGTTGGATTATCAAAACTCTGACATAGTACTGAAGATGCATCTCTTATGACAAAGTTGCCATTGTCCAGAAGATGGCTATTGTAGAATTTGTAGCTTGTGGCGTTGAATTCGCTGACCATATTGCCACGGTTGAGGGGCTGTTTAAGGTCAAGTTTCCATTTTCAAGGAGCACAAGGGACGAGGAAGTTGGATCAATAATTGGTTGGTTTCGGTTTGCCACCCAAACAACTCTGTTGGGGTAGATTTTTGTACCAGATGCATATGTAATAGTGTTGAGAGTTACCTGGTGTGAAGAAACCAAGTTCAAAAATGCCACTAGGAGAGGTGATGTTCTGGTCCGCATTGATAGATTGACCTGGTAACAAAATCTCAATAGCCTTGAGAGTACAAGCAGTGTAAGATAACAAGAGTAGCACAGACTGGTAAATCAAGTGGTTTCTGATACTAGTTTTCATTGTGTTCAAGGTGTTTGATGTGTTTATCAAATGTCTAACTTGGTCTGTTATGGATCCAAACATGTCATTAATATAAACTATGTCAAACGGTCATACTTGCTGTATGTATGTGCAATTTTCCACAGAGGATACAATATAAACTGGTCAAGTCAAATTTTCTCTGAACATGAAAATCATCCCTAGCTTACCATGTTTTATTAGTTTATTTGTGTTTGATTTTACATGGAAAGCAAATGTTGTGATAACTGCGAGAAAAAAAAATCATCTTTGTTATAGAAAACCAAAAGATGATGACATTATTCTAGAAAACTAAATAGTCAGTGTCAATCTCTCATGGCCATTCCCATATCAGTGTTGGAGGGACTAATATAAGAGCATGAGAATGGAATAATATAACTAGACAGACAATATAAAAGAGAATAAATTGAACAATAGAGATTTGAGGAAATTATGGACCAAATTTTGATTTTTGAGCTAGAAACATGACAAGAAATCACTTTTGCAAGACCAACACTAGGAATTAGAAAAACAAATTGTGTATACAAAAGGTAAGTATCAACCAACAAACTTCCTTCCGACTCGATGATTGAATGGGATCAAGCTCTGTTCCTATTGTGAAATAGAAAAAAAATGCAAGCAGTTAAATGCAGATCAAGATTCAAAACAAGAATTTAATAAAAATTTAATCAGGGGTCAGGACTCATCCAAGACTTCTGTGCTTCACCTTCTGGTTAAACTTGAAGCAACAACAAATAGCTACAGACAACAGATTCTGGTGCAAAATAGCCTTCTGTTCCTCTCATGGTAGTAAGAATTCGGCTATCCTTTCCGCAGATAAGTTTGGCAAGACCGAAATCTCCCAGTTTTGGGCATCCAACAAAAAGTTATCAGTCTTAATGCCACAGTGATTCTTTGCGCATGCAGGTAAGCCAATCCTCTGGCACTTCCTAATGCAATAGGATATTTGGTTTCCAATCTATGACTAGTTGATTCATCTGGAGCATCAGAGATTGCAAAGAACCTTGGGGCATCTAATCATAGAGACTAGAAAGTCTTTTAACGTCACAAAATCTAAGTCCATTTGGTGTAGTGTTTCCCCCAGACATATGTCTTGATCCAACCACCAATTCCTACAATAAGCCTAATGTTCTAGGAGAAACAGAGTAAAATGTAGCAATGTAGCTCCCATCGGCATTTGAAACAAAATTGAGACGTGCAATATGACCATCATCCATTCCATTTGTGGGAAAAGGCTGAAAATCTTCCCCCATCCAACATCCACTGGTCCATTAAGTTTCTGAACTATTCAAAAATAACCCAAACAAAAGCTTGATCCATTTAGCCCTAGCTCAAAACGGGCCAGGGGATGAATTTTGCTGGTTTCTCAGGGAGTAAGATTTTCTTAGCTAGTAAGCTTGTTGTATCCACAATTTGTGTAGCATAGTATCTGTTAAATCTTCAATACTCTACCATAGAATAGCAGATGAATCAAATGTATACTTTCCAAGTAAAAAACACCAAATGCCAATGTAATAGTCTAGAGAGTCACCTGTTCAAAAACACGACCAGGAGAGATGGTCAGCCAGTCCTCATAAGAGATTGACCTGGTAAGAGAGTTTCAGTGGCAATGCAGATACAAGCTTTCCAGGAAACAGATAACAGAATCACTGCTACTAATTTTAATTACACCCAAAACCAAGAAAAGAATTGTTCTACAGTTCTGGTTGCATCAAGCATAAGGGCTTACTTCCATATCTAATTCAGTCAGTGGAATGCAAAATGCAGTTCAATTCCAGTGTATATGATTAGCCAGATTAACTTGTACCACCAAGTGCTTCAAATTCAGGGTTGCATATATCTCCAAATTCAAGAAATAACAATTTGCCCATACGAACTCATTTTATCATATTCAGTGTCAACCAACAATCTGTAAAAGTAGATTAAAGGTTCTCTGGGTTCTTTATCTCTGAGTTGAATATCAGCCTAAAAGATGATCCAATAATTTAAAAAAGAGATTCAAATTGGAGATACGCAAGAAGGTAAACAAACGAAAAAGAGAAAAAGAGAAAAAGAAACCCAGAAAATGGGCAGCAGAAGCAACAAGAAAGAAAGAAGAATATGAATCAGAAAGAACGTAGCGAAGAGTATTTGATTTTAATGATCACAGGAATCATCCATCACTCTTGTAATACTTTCATCATCTTCATCTAACAAAACAAACTGAAACTCAGAGAGAGACCTTATATATAGGCAAACTGGTCCAAACCCTAGAGGTCACTCTCGTCATTTCACCAGCCATTTCTTTTTTCTTTTTTCTTTTTGTGTTCTTTTGAAACACAAAATCGGAGATCAAATCTGAATTGTGGAATTTGGGTGATGTCTCTCCGAGCCTTGAAAGAAAGCCTGAAACCGTGCCAGAACTCATCACTCCCGGCCTCCACCCAAACACATTCGTCGTCGCAAATCCCTAGAAAGCCCCCCAAGTCGTCTCTGGCTCAGCAGCTCCTCAGGCTGCAGGACCCTGTCCCTCGTCCCCCACCGCCGCCAGTAGAGAAGGAGGATGACGAGGACGAGCCAGAAGCACCGGGATGTTCCGGGACTGGTAAAGTCAGTAGCTTTCAATTTGGCAACGCAGGGCCCTATGAGCCCTTGCTCCTGTCCTCCCCCGGTGAACTTACTGTAATCCAGGTATTAGTTTTACGCCTTCAATTAGTTTTATGGTTTTGGGTCCTTACAAGACTTAGCTTGAACTCATAACTGAGATTCGGATGTCTTCACAAACTTATATCGGTGTCACCTATTTTCATTGGCAGGTTCCTGCATCCATTAACTGCAGGTTGCTTCAACATCAGAGAGAGGGAGTAAAGTTTCTTTACAGAATATACAAGAACAACCATATATGGAGGGGTTCTTGGAGATGATATGTAAGTCTATCCTGCTGAAATTATATTTCAAATTGCTTTACAAGATTGATTATCTTTGTGTTACTTGTAGCTGTTTCCTCCAGTATTTATCTACTTTTTTAGTATTGTATTTTTTATACCATTCACATTTGCATGTTGATTTGAGCCTTTCCTTCCTTTCATCGCTAGGGTAGATTTTAGTGAAGAACTGGAATCAATAGTTCTGAAGACATGGCTCCAACGGATTATACTATGCATTATTCAAACCCATCGATGAAGCACATGTTCCCATGCTGTTCCTTAACAACCTTAGCCAGAACTAATAGGGAAACTTTCTCACATAGGAATGAAAGTTTGGGGTATAGTGTGAATGAAAGTTCTTGGGTGATCGTATAAGTAGAATTTCTCTACCAGGTATATGTATTGTAGGTAATGCATTCATGTGATATCTCTAGATATTTACAATCCTTTACCATAATTTTGTAGCGGGAAGGTTTCAAATTTTCTCTTACTCATGCAATAGGGGACTAGGCAAAACCATTCAAACAATTGCGTTCTTGGCTGCTGTGTTTGGGAAAGATGGCGATCGCATTGATTCCACAATTTCAAAGAAAAGTGACATAGCAGAGCGAAACCCTGTTCTCATAGTTTGCCCCAGTTCAGTTATTCACAACTGGGAGAGCGAATTTTCTAAGTGGTCTAACTTTAGTGTTGCTGTTTACCATGGTGCAAATCGTGATTTGATTTATGATAAACTCGAAGCTCGCGGAGTTGAGATACTTATCACGAGCTTTGACACATACAGAATTTGTGGCAGCCAGTTATCAGGTGTTAATTGGGAGATTGTTGTTGTGGATGAGGCACACCGTCTTAAGAATGAAAAATCAAAGCTCTACCTAGCATGTCTAGAATTTAGAACCTTGAAACGAATTGGTCTCACTGGAACTATGATGCAGAACAAAATCATGGAATTGTTTAATCTCTTTGACTGGGTTGCACCTGGATCCTTGGGAACACGGGAGCATTTTCGGGAGTTTTATGATGAACCTCTCAAACATGGCCAAAGATCAACTGCTCCGGAAAGATTTGTCCGCATTGCTGATGAGCGAAAACAGCATCTAGTGGTGGTTCTTAATAAATATATGTTGAGGAGAACAAAAGAGGAAACTATTGGTCATCTTATGATGGGGAAGGAAGATAATGTCATCTTTTGTTCCATGAGCGAATTGCAAAAGCGGGTGTATAGGCGAATGTTGCAGCTACCAGACATCCAATGCTTGATAAATAAGGACCTTCCATGTAGTTGTGGATCTCCTCTTTCCCAAGTTGAGTGCTGCAAAAGGACTGTACCAGATGGAAAAATTTGGCCATACCTTCATAGGGATAACCCTGATGGTTGTGATTCATGCCCCTTTTGTATTGTCCTTCCTTGCCTTGTCAAGCTCCAACAGGTAAATGAGATTTCCCTTACTTAACCTACTATTTTTCACTCTTTTATCAGGAAGGCATAGTTCATTTTGTGTGGAAGTGTTTTGATCCTTGTAATTTGTATCATTAAAGCTATGGTTTCCTCAAGGAAGGGGCAGGGCATAAAGCTTTTGTCTCCTCATAAGTTAGGGGTCGAGCTAAGGTGGAGAGGCAAGGCTTTCTATACTTTTGGTCTGCGTTGATCAAATGTGAGAGAAAAAAACGGTGTCAGAAAATAAAATATCTGTGAATAAATGAATCACCTGAAAATATGTTGTTTTCAGCCCGGTCATGTAGTTTTCTGTTCTTTTCTTGTTTTCCTAGACTCTTGATTTCTTTTTCTTCTTTTTTTGGCATTTTCTATGTGGAAGAGATTAACTTTGTCGCACCTTTTTTCTTGATCAAACTGTTAAGAACAATAAAAACCCTTGTTATTTGTTTTCCTAGTTATGACATGAGGCATACTATCATCAAACATTTGGTGACTTTTGCATATGTTTGCTGAGTTGGCATCAGGCCATGTACTATAAGCATAAGAACCTTTACAGTACGTGCTTACATGTAATAAGTTAGGATGATTGTTCGAGTGAGACAATGAGTTTGCGTTTTATAAACCATGCATGACATTTGTAGATTGATCAATGCCTAATTATTCACATAAATTTCTGTCACAATATTTTATAATTTTATGAAGTGTGTTTGGGCATGTTTAGATAAGTAATCACTTGGAGCTTATTAAGCCTAATCCGAAGGATGACCCAGAAAAGCAAAAGAAAGATGCAGAGTTTGCATCTGCTGTTTTTGGCCCAGATATTGATTTGGTGGGAGGCAACACTCAAAACGAGAGTTTTATGGGCTTGAGTGATGTTAAACAGTGTGGGAAAATGCGAGCACTTGAAAAGTTTATGTTCTCATGGATGGCACAGGGTGATAAAGTCCTTCTGTTCAGTTACTCTGTCAGGTGAATGTGATCACTTGGCTCCATATTTATTTTTCTTAAATTTCCCAGTGCATGCCTTTCATCGACGCCTTTGGATCTTGTTAGTTGCTGAACCAAATTAACTAGAATCTCTTCTTCCAGGATGCTGGACATACTGGAAAAATTTCTAATACGCAAAGGTTATTGCTTCTCAAGACTTGATGGTTCTACACCTACCAACTTGCGCCAGTCTCTTGTTGACAACTTTAATTCAAGTCCAAGCAAACAGGTATAATTTAATCAAATGTCAGAGAAGTCTATTTAAGTTCCTATCTGACAGGTATCTATTGTTTTAGGTGTTCCTTATATCAACTCGAGCCGGTGGGCTTGGACTGAATCTTGTCAGTGCAAATCGTGTTGTAATATTTGATCCAAGCTGGAATCCTGCCCAAGATTTACAGGCCCAAGACAGGTCATTTCGGTTTGGGCAGAAACGGCATGTTGTGGTTTTCCGCCTACTTTCTGCTGGTTCCCTTGATGAACTTGTTTATTCACGTCAGGTGTACAAACAGCAGCTATCAAACATCGCTGTTTCTGGAAAAATGGAGAAAAGATATTTTGAAGGTGGACACGGAAAATCTGTGTTTTTCTACATTTCTCCTGGAACTTTTTTATTTGTATTCAACTCCTAAATACTTGCATTTCACTTGACTCGTATTTTTCAGGATTGCAAAGAGTTTCAAGGGGAACTTTTTGGAATTTGCAATTTATTTCGTGACCTTTCAGATAAGGTTTTTACCAGCGAAATATTTGAGATGCATGAAATGCAAGGACAAAAAGAAGGGGATTGTCATGATAGGGAACAAGAATCAACCAAAATGACTTGCGTAAGAGAAGTGGGTCTGACATCTTCATCCGTGTCTGAGACCACTGATTCTGAGAAGGCTTTAGCAAGTCTACCTGTGCTCAAAGATGTGGGTAAGTATGATTTATGATTTAGCTGTTTGCTGCAGTGGAGCTTCTGTGCCATACAAGATAATGAGCTGTTTGGTGAGGGGAAGAGAAAAGGTGTAACAGGAAAAGAAGAAGGAAAGAAAAAAAAATTAAACATTTAATTTTGACTTCCTAATACACATGGAAAAGTCATTGGAACAAAAAAGGAAAGTCAGTCAAACAAATAAAGGAAAAAAAAATGAAACAGCCTGTTGTTGCTCTCTCTCTGGTAGGTTCCTTAAAAATTGTCCACAATTTGAAGTGTGGGGTTGCCAACTTTAGAGATGCTGGTTTTTGAGCTTCAGACCATTTATTTCATATTGCAAGGTTCTTGGGATGAGAATTTGTTGCACTTAATATCTTTTTGTTCTTTGTTTTAGCTTTCTACCATTTGATTTATTTATTTAAGTTCATTTTTGTTCTGAATGCAACTGAAATGTTTTGTTTTGTTTAGGTGTTGTCTATGCACATCGTAATGAAGACATTGTGAATAATCAACCTGGAATGAAAGGGACGACAGAAATAGTTAGTGGTTGTAACGATAGCCTCAAACAGCTTTGCACTGGTGTTGCTAGGAGAAAACAACAAGATAGTACTGGTGGAAAGGAGAATGTATCTGTATCCACAGATCGCAAAAGGATTCAGTTTAGTCTTCTTGGCAAGTTCATGGGTATGGGAGAGCTTGAATTTAGCAAGTGGATAGTATCTGCTACTCCCCTGGAGAGGGAGAAAGTTATTCAGGACTTCAAGAAGAGAAACAAGAAGAAACTCGACAGTGTTGATTTGTTATAAGGTTGTGGCCGTCATATAAAATGACATTAGAACATTCAAAAGTTGTTGTCTACTTGTCTAATTGTTGAAGCATCATCTTCGAAGGTGCGGTAAGTAACAGCTGAACTGCATGTACAGTTAATATCTACAAGAGGTGGTGTCGATAGATATTTGGAAAGAAAAGAAAAAAAAATGTTAATAGGTTTTGGTGATTCTTGTTTTAGCCTGGATTATGTTTTAAATCGTAGATGTGATCATGTGAACTTACTGTATAAATTTGCCCCTCGGAGAAAACAAACTCGTACGCAGAACATACTCTGAGTCTTATTGTAGAAATCTCTACCGGCTTAAGACTTGGAACGTGCTTTCTGTTTCAACTTTCAACCTATCACCGATACTACATGAGGGTTTTTTTTTTTTTTTTTTTTTTTTTTTTTACATTAGTTTTTTCAACTCATCACCGATACTTACCTTTTCCTTTATTTTTTTGCCAGCATACTTCTGGAGTTCTTGAAGGGACAAGGATGAGCTCATATTTAAATTGGATCTGTATAATATTAGCATAGCTGTGTTACTTGAAGAAGATTTTAGACAACATTGATCGGTCCTTGCTTGTAAGATTATGTGACGTTACTTGAGCAATCTGTTAGAAGTATTGGAGAGGAATAGATCTTACATCAGAAAAGTGACAAATAAAATATAACTTATAAGTTGATGGATCTTATCTAATTGTATCGATGTATTTTCTGATTAAAATCTAACACCTTAAAGGTGGTTAAGTTGAGACAGTATCGGTACAATATGATCCACAAGCCACGTTTGTCGCTGTTTAACACAATCTACTGAAAAGAAGACATGTTTTTTGAGTGACGCGCCAACCTCTCAGCTTTTTGTCAAAAACTTTTAATAATTTAGATACAGCATCTCCAACACTAATATTAAAAGTGAAATTTATCGATTTTTGAGGTAAATTAATGCTCCAACAGAATACATAAACCATTGCTAAATTTGATAATTGCTAAATGAAATTGACAAATTTGTTAATGATCTATGCATAACTAAAACAATAGCTAAATCTTCTCTATTCTTTCTTGCCCACGTGTCACTTTACAATTTGTTAAATACATAATAAATAGCAATTACTGATGAAGCAACATTGTTAAATTGATAACTAAATTTCAAATTTCTTGCTAAATATATTAATAATCTCACTGCTGGAAATGCTCTACTCTTAATCGATTGTACTATTTCACTAATAAATTAGTTACTTTTTGATCAAAAATCAGTAAATATGGCCTTAATTGATGGGTGTCATAAAAGAATGTTAAAATCTAGTTCTCAGTTTAATACATGAATCAATTAAAAGTCATTCAAATTTCCTCTTTTCTCCTGCGCATACTCCCCCCTCTTTTTAAAGTTTATTTCTTGCCCACGTGTCACTTTACAATTTGTTAAATACATAATAAATAGCAATTACTGATGAAGCAACATTGTTAAATTGATACCTAAATTTCAAATTTCTTGCTAAATATATTAATAATCTCACTACTGGAAATGCTCTACTCTTAATCGATTGTACTGTTTCACTAATAAATTAGTTACTTTTTGATCAAAAATCAGTAAATATGGCCTTAATTGATGGGTGTCATAAAAGAATGTTAAAATCTAGTTCTCAGTTTAATACATGAATCAATTAAAAGTCATTCAAATTTCCTCTTTTCTCCCGCGCATACTCCCCCCTCTTTTTAAAGTTTATTCTTCTAAAATTTGAAAGTTGAAGGATCGAATCAATCAATCAAATTTGCAGTACTCTCATTTGCCCAATAGTTTGAATCAAGATCAATCGTGCTATAGTACTCATATCTAGGTGTGAGGGTTCTTTTTGATTTGAGAGGTAACTAGGCCAAAATTAACCAAAATACTTATTATTGAATTAATTTTGCGCGTGATTCAAACAAGAATGAGATTTGTAGAATGAGCCTGGTGTGGGAGCTAAAGACACCTTGTAGTGAATGAGAATTGGACTGGTTTTGAGAGTAAGGTTTCTAGAAAAAGACTGGGTTTCAAGAACAAGAGTTGGGGGAGTGGCTAATAGGGTTTTTTGCTTGAAGACATGAAAGCTTGCGTGTTTGGGGGTTTTCTGGGCTTGTTGTTTGATGGATTTTCCAGTTCCAAGTCTCTCTTTTTATGGGGCTTAATTGATGGTTTTGCGGTGGCTTACAATGCCTAATTCGTTGGGTAAAAGGATTTCCCTTCAAACACGTAATTCTGGCTTTAAACCTTGGGAAAGGGAAGCTTACTTTAGAAGATGTGCGGGTCGACTCACTATAGGGACGAAAAACCGGGAACTAGGTTGACGAAATGACTTGAAACTTGTGACCTCGTCATTGAGGATAAAGGAAGAGCTTTGGAACCAATCACGCACTCTTCTCATAAAGAAGGAGACTTTTCAGTTGGATAAAGCTGTGAATTCGGGGTGTGATATTGTTGCGGGGAAGGAAAGGTAAAAAATTGGTACGAGAGGAGAGACGGAAAGAACTTATGTCTTTTGTGCAAAAGAGAGGGGTTTGGGTCTTTAAAAGAAAAAAGTGTTGGGCTTTGTGTATATCAAAAGATATTTTGGGTTTAGGGGATAAATAGTCCAATTTTCTTGTTTTCACTAATTTGTCATCGATTTAAATCGTTAGGCATTAATTTCTGGCCCAAGACCGAAATTATCGACGACGTTAAACCGATAGACGAGCGTCATACGTCTTCGTAAGAGCATATCCAAGTAATCCAACAGCTTATGCAAAACTATTGTCTCTATTTTGAAGGGAAAACACTATATTTTGGCTCTAATAGCACATGTAAATCATCCTCTATAATACATAAAATATGAAGAGAGAGAATGAGATCCTCTATATCTATAAAATTCTCAAATTTATATATTCATGAAGAAATCTCTAGAATTTATTGTTTTGCCTAATAAAATTCATTCTCTCTCCTCAAAAGAGAGAAAAATAAATTCTTAAAATTAAAACATTTAACATGAGAATTGGGATTGGATTTAAATAAATATATAATATTCATATAGATTCATTAAACTATATCGAAAAATATTTAATTTTGCATAATAGAATAGAAGAGCTGTTGGAGTTGAACTTTTTTTTTTATATAAATATATTGTGATTTCTTCCTTTATAATAGATAATAAATACAACAGCTGTTGGAGAGGATTTAACCTTCCACACCACACCAATTTCTACAAGCCCTAAAGATGCGTTGATATGATTTGGGTCCACATCAATGTGCATGTTTGTTTGGCGGATTAAAATCAAAGATTTAACTGAAGACTATAAGTTTTTGCATGAATCGCGTAACAAATTGTAGCGTGATAAAATGTATAATTTTTCGGATATCAATACTAAGTTATCACTGAAACAAATTTTAATTTTGTTTTCGATTGAAATTTCATAAAAATAAATAATGTTATCTTATTCTAGAGGGCAATAGTCACCGACGACCAACCATGCATCATGCATATCTGCAAAGTTTAGTTTAGATGATCGTCTTCTCTTGATTAGCACGATGACAAGACATTACAAGATCGAGGTTAGGATTTCCATACAATTTTGGTTGATTTTAAATATTTCAATATAAAATTAGTAAAATATTCGTGATTATCATTTTTTTTTTCATATAGAGCGGATGAGATGACACCAGCTACGTCATCTATGTTTAATATAAGTATAAATATTTAGTCTATTTTTTAAAGAATTTAAAAAAAAATCTGGTCGGAACACAACGTCATGGATTTACTGTAATTTGAGCAGAAAAATAAGGTTCTGTTAAGAAATATCGAAATTTGTTATTTTCATTTGTAGGAGAAGTAGTATAGAGTTGAGTTGCAGGCACCTGAAAAGCGCGTGTGACCAGAAAACCAAAGCGCAGAGAAAAGCAGTGGACATGTCAACCACCAGCACCATGGCTTCTCCAATCCCATATTGGTAATAATGATCTAATTAGTTGCTAAATCTTAACCTTGTGGTGTTTGCTTAAGAGAGTCGATTAGTCGCTGAGCTTTCACTTTCTTCATTTGATCGGCTGGTACTCCCTTCCTAATCCAAGCATCCTCTCTGTCTTAAGCTGATGGGCTTTGCTTCGATTTCCCTTCGCAGTTGAATTGTGGTATGGGCACTCTGAGGAAATTAGGGTTGAGGTTTCTCTACTGCTTCTTCTTCTGTGCTGCTGCTTCGCTGCTTTCTCCTCCTCCGGTGGCGGCGCTCAGACCCTTGAGGGAAAGGGCTCGCTCCTGGGGCGATGAGGTTCGGTTCCTTCGTTTTCCACTCTTTTACTATTTCTTTGATTCTAGGGTCGAATTGCTGATTGGAGATGCTAAGTTAATCAAATTGGTGCTTGCATTTAGTGTTGATTGGTTCTAATGTCAGCCTCATTATGTCTTCGAAACAAAGACACAGGTCATTCAACATTAGTTCTGTTAGTGCTAAGCCTATATAGTGAATTTTCGGGGGTTTCAGCTCTGATGGCAGATGGCAACAGTTTGACATTCACCTTTTCTCTCCTTTGAAGAAGAACACTGTTGTATAGACAATCAGACATTATACAGGCTTGGGTCTGTGTCTTGCGAAAAGGGATAGGGCATGAGGTTTTGTATCCATAGGAAACATGTTGTGGTTCTGTTTACTTCTGGCTCTCTCAGTTTCTGGCATTTGTACTTTGGTCTGTACAGTTTTAAGACTTCAGTGTTTGTCAAAGATTATGGGTTTAGGAATGGAGCTTAACAGAAGAAACTTGATATTAGAATGGGGTCGATGTGAAGAGCTTGGGATCGCATGCGATTTTGGTCTGCTTTATTGGCAGTGGTTACAGGCTTGTGTCTTGTGCAATGTGTCAAACCTAATCTCTCTGACGTCTTTGTAGATGTTGTCTCAGCACTATGTTCTGAAAATTTCCACTCCTATAGCTCTTCTGTTGTAATCAAATCCTTTCTCTCTTGTAAAGACATATTATAATTTTCATTTAACCACAAGAAGACTAATGAAAAAGATTATACTACTTAAGCTTATTTACTCATTTACTCTTGAGTGTACAACATTAATCATTTCAATTATTGTGCATGGCTGCATGCAGATATTGACAATTAGCTTTGTATTTCAGTTGCTAGTGTCCTAGGAAGTCTGCAATCTTGTTTGTTAATTACCAAAATAAGATTGTTGGAATTGGATGAAATCTGAATAAACCTACTAAACTCCTCATTTTACTTTCTTTGCAGTGGCTATTTGTAAGAAAAGATGAAAATGAGTTGGGACCATTTTCTACGTGGAACATAACAGGAACTTATAGAGGTTTGTAACTTATGGCCATATTTTATGTTCACATGTTGTAGATTGGTACCCGGTTCATATGATATTCTTATTGCATTTCGTAGACTCGTGTATTTTGAAGCTTACGCTAGACTAGTTGCTCAAGAATATGAAGTTGTAAAATTTAACGGATTGTCTAAGCTTTATATACCAGAGCTAGTCGAAGGCTCTGCAATGAAAAGGGGTAGGGGGGTGCTGCAGCAAATCCCTAACAGGATGCTGCAGCAAATCCCTAACAGGATGCTGCAGTGAATCTATAACAGGATGCTGCCAATGTGGCTTCAAAGAAGAGAAAACTTCGGGAATTGTGGGGGGGGGGGGGGGTTTGGGTGTTGGCTTTTCATTTTTTCTGAATTAGGACACTTTTTGTCTTATACGTTTGAATGAGTTATTGATTTTTTTAATTGATCTGCTACCGCAGTATAGGGTTCCGTGGAGAAATGAAGCTGCAATTATATTTGGATTATTTGTCATGTTACAAGGAGCACAGTGTCTTTTATAATTGGTTATAGTAGCACAATGGGTTCAACTGGCTTGCATTGTTAAATACACTGAGGCTCCATTTGGATAGAATGATCTAAAAGAGTGACTTGCAGTTTTGATAATAAGTTTACTTTGGTGAAAAAAAAAAAATCTTAAAAATACTAAATACTGGGCATTTAACAAATTAATCAAATCTTACAGTGAATTTTTCTAATAAGTGCATTTGTTATTTTTCTTCCTAAACAAGTGCACAATTTACTCGTTGTTGACATTATTTCCAAGCATAGATATAAACACTGAGTAAGACGACTACAGTTACTAGTCTTAAAATAAATAATCAATTTTATATTGATTCATTAGGCAGGTATGTGTACTTGATCTGATGAGATATATAATTTATTGTTGTGTGAGTTGCAGGGACTTGGAGGTTTCCTGATTCTGCTAATAGCTCTTCCAGATTTCTGGAATTTAGGAAATCCAGTGGCAATTCTGTCATCGAATTAGTTAGCACACAAACAAAAATAACAGGTGTACATTATGTGCAGGTGAGGAGTTTCCCTTTAATGATCCTGACTGATACAAAAGTATGGTTTGTATCTGTTAAAAGCATCTGGCTTTCAATTCCTTGAATGCAAACCATTTGTACACAACTTAAAATAGTCACATGTCAGGCCAAAACTCACCAGTCTCAGAAAATAAATAAGTACCTGACATTTTAGTCTTGCACATAGGCAATCAGTGGAATTTCTATATCAATAGAACATGTATACTAATGGCACAAACCCTTCTCCTGTGGACTTCCATACCATGGTAAATGTTTGCTCGATGGGACATTCGCCCCATGAATTCAGCTGTCAAGTATTGTCCTTTGATTAGTAGCAGCTTGATTTAGCAGAAGCAATTAGAACTGTTGGACAATAGTTTTCTATACAACACTTTCAGATCCATTTTATACATCTTTAGTTCATATATTGTTCTAGCACTATTCCTGTTTTTTCTTTAATTGAGTTCTACCACTCATTCTTAAATTGTGTAATTTTAAATATTTGCTTTACCATTTTTTGAACTATGAAATATATAATTAATCATGAGTTCCCAAGTTATTATGATACTTCTATGGATAATTTTTGTTTCATCATTTTGCTGGCAACAGGGTGTGATTATCTTCCATGATGTGTTTGACAATGAACACAATGTTGGTGGTGTCAAAATTAGAGTGGAAGGTGTATTTATATGGCCGTTTAGACAGCTTCGAATGGTAGCTAATGGGTGATTTTCCATACTTTTTGTTATGAAGTTTACTCCTTGTTGTTGATCCTATCATTGCCACCTAGTTTCCATTTAAGTTATGTGCTATGCAGACTTATAAATACGTGCCCATCATTGTGCAGTGGGAAAGAGGGAGACTCAAGCCAAGAAGAAGATTATATTTTGTCGAACCCGTATCATACGGTATCATTTTTTTTCTCATCTCATGTGTTATGGAGCCTAATAAATATTTTGACTATATGTTATCTTTATTGTGCTTTCGTCTGGCACATCTTATTTGTTATACATATCTTGATTTTTATCTGGAGTGCCAGAAGGTGGCAATATATAGTACATTTTGCTTGAAATTACTTTGCATCTGATATAAAATTTTAAATAAGGAGGTAGGAAACATGCAAAAGTACTAAACTACTAAATTACTTTGCACTTGAAGGTTAAATTATTATGATCTTTGGAAATCTGAGCCGAAAAGGTTGCAGAAAAGTGGCTATCCAAAATGTGCTACAAATGACTAATAACAGTAATAATTTCCGATCCATTATTTGCTTAACTGTGAAGTTGCACATTATCTTTAAGGAAGTGATTAGACAGATTGGTTGGGTCATTCCAGCCACTTGTGATGTTGTTCTTTCGAAACATTAAACAATTTTAGAGGGTGGAAAAGGCGTTCTTGACAAGGAGGTAGGAATGCTGGCAACATTTGGTTTCGATAGCTGGACTGGCAGAAATGAGTTTTTGAATAGATAAGTAGGGAAGAGGAGGTTTTATATGGTATGGAGTGGGCATCTTTTATGGGCTTTGGTTTTCATAATAGTTTAGGGATTGGTCTCTTCATGGCTTCATGCTATGATGTGATTGTTAGGTTGTTGTCTATTCCTTATTTTGCTGCCTTGTTTTTGTATCTTGAGCTGTATTGTAATATAGTCAGTTGGGTTTAGATATCATCTATAAATGTTGTACAAAGTTTAATAAACAAACAATTAATTGAGTTACGATAAACAACGCATAAAGTTTCTAGATACAGCTTCGTCTTATCCTTGTTGGGGACCCGGGCCCGGGGAAGAGGTGTGTGTGTGTGGATCCTTAATTTGAGTATGTTTTGGTTTTTGGCTCTTGTTGTTTTCCAAATTTTGATAGACATCTCATTCAATTTATTTAAATCTCTTCCCTTCACATGTGTGTGTGTGTTTTTTTTTTAAGGGTCTTATGTATATTGATATAAATGAAGTCTTGCATGTATCTTTTTTTCTTTCTTTAGAAACAAATTTTTTGTTTCTTGTTAGAATTTTTTTTGAATGATTTAGTATTAAAATAAATCAGAACCGTTTTGTCAATGTTAATTCATATGTTCATTTTTAAAAATGAAGCATGCAAATACGATCTGTATGTGTAACTGGATTTGATCACATGTTAATTCATATGTTCATTTTTAAAATAAATCAGAAACGTTTTGTCAATGTTAATTCATATGTTCATTTTTAAAAATGAAGCATGCAAATACGATCTGTATGTGTAAGTGGGTTTGATCACATGTTCCCAAGGAAGCTACAGTTCCTTGATCAAGTATTCAATTTTTTTTTTCTCAAATGGCCGTATTTATCATACTACATTGTAATGTGTGTCTACTGATGTATGGAATCTGTCTACCAAAGAGGGTTTTGATGACTTACATGATACATGTATTCTTTTTTGAACAGCTTGGAGCTTTCTCTTCCCAAGTTTTTCAAGAATCTCCACGAGATAAGCTATGGAAGAAAAAGCATTGTAATTTCTCCCACTTCACTATTAGTTTCCATATTGCTTTTGTGATGTTTGTAATTTATTTCTGTTCTCTTACTGCAGCGCCAATTTACGAATTGGAGAAACATTGTAATATAGAAATTGCAGGCCAAATTTCACGTGTATCATCTGCCCATAATGGTATTTGAGTTTTCTCAGCGTATGGATTCTTTCTTTCCTTTTAATTGCTTCCTTAACATTAAAAAGTTTTAGATTCTTCTCTAAAAACTATTTTGTTTTAATTAAAGTACGAAAAAGTAGAGGAAGATGAGAGGAGAGATGATGAATGTTTAGAAGACACTAATTTATAACTGTGTGTCCATTGTAAATGTGCATATGCCATTAGGTCCGGTTTACTATACTTTTACCGAAAGTTAACAAGACACCATAACTTCTTATTTCACCTCCGGGTTTATGGAAATCTCGTCCTCTTTTTATATCTCTTTTTCATCATTTTTCTGTTTCTATTTATTAAAGGTCAGTGATTATGAAATTAAAAATATAACATAGTAGTTGCAATAGTATGAAAAGCTGTATTCTCAGTTGAATGGTTACGCAGAAAAAATGAACAAGTGACTTTCAGGAATGTATGGATATATTTCGGTATTCTAATGAAATTTTTATACACTTGTAATAAGACTTATTGCAAGTCTCATGTTCATATGCATATGTCATCATATCAAATGTTTTGTTGATTCTCTCTTTATAAATCTTATCAATGAATAAATAATCAAGTTTTAAGCATTAAGGGGCTTGTGTAGGTTTGATGCCAAAGTTCTAACCTTTTTGATTGTGATTTGAAATCTATTCCTTTGTTTATTTTGAAATTTCTTCTCTTATGAAAAATTGTTATCATTATTAGATGGAGATCGTGATCGTTACCAAATAGAAGGTTTGATGGAGAGTCCTGCAGTGGATGATGATGGAGATTGCTTCTCACCCTTGATTCTAAATGCTACTTCTATCAACGTGGATGTGTACTATAATAAAGCAGTGAACAATACCTTGATGGTCACCTTTGTATCTTTTATTTTTTATTTTCCATCAGTCTTGCATTTAGTTTCAAATGGTGATTTTCAACTGTTGTGGAGGAATTCCTTAACGTATTTCCTCAGATCTCCTTCCTACAAGTTCTTCTCTTAATTCGGCAAATGGAACATAGCAACACTCAATCAGTAAGAAATTTGTCTGAACCTACTGTTTAGGAAACCAATTTTAGCGATATGTCAATCATCATTCAGCTTCCTTTTTCTTCTGGTCGACGGAAGTAATTGTGGTTCCTTATCAGGGGGCTGCCAAAGTGTCGATTCTAATGATTGGCCAACAGGCTATCATGGACGCTTATCTTTGCCTTCTACACTTGACAGCAGGAATACTTGTTGGTACGTTTGTTATTTGTCACTACCACCTTTGTCTCAAATTGCTTGTATGTTTCCAATCATAGAAGTTGTGGACTAGTAATTAGCAATATCCTGTTGATCAAGGTAAGTATTTTATAATAGATGCTCGAAAAGCTAAAGTTACTGTTATTGTAACCATCTAAAGTACATGGCTGCCGTTTAGATCATTGATAAGAAGTATTGAATTTAAGATTAAGAAAGTCTCTGTGTTCTGCTCTTCACGGGTAACTTGTATTGCATTTGTGAATACTTCAGCTGTCGTTTCTCCTTATTAACTATTTTTTTCTTATTCCTTGTGCATACAGAATCCTTATTTAATGCTTTTGCAACCGCTGCGTTTTTCAAGTTTGTTGTCTTCTCAATATTCGAGATGAGATATCTTCTTGCTATATGGAAAGCAAGTAGGCCTACAAATAGCGGAGAAGGATGGGAGACGATGAGGCGTGAGCTTTCAGTTTTATATAGCCGTTTCTGTAAGTACTATTTTGAGTTTATATCACTTCATCATTAACTTATATATGCAAGTACTTTTTCAGTTTTTATGTCACTTTATCAACTCTGGATTTCTGAGTTTATTGGGAATCATGCACAAATACACTTGAATTTTATGTATCCGTTCATATTAAACTCATGAAAGTTCATCTCTCTTTATTCTCAAGGATAATTATTTGACAAGAACAATTTGATATGACTATTAATAGTTTGTATGTCAATTTTTTTGGTTGACTTTTGACTTTAGAGCCCCTACGTTTTTTGAACTTTTGGTTTCAGCAAACTAATGCTGAAGATGAATGTTTACATATAATTTAAGCTACTAGATAACCGAGTAGATAAATAAGAAATTTTTTATCCAAAACATACCGGAGAATAATTTGGTCGTTCAGAGTTTGAACTTTCTGTCATCTCAGCTACTTGTGAACTGTAGTGATTCAACAAGTTATACAGATAACTTCTCTCTAATCCAAAAGTCTGCCCAAAACCAGCTAATTTTCATTCCCCCAGTGCCAATGACACCACTGTAGAAAACAAGCACACCTAGTATCTTGCTTCGGTTTGCAACTTGACTGTCTCCCACCGGTTTCCTAGCCATGGTGTAGGTTACCTAATAACTAAAATATCATCCTTAATCTAGGTTACTTCACAGTGGAGACAGTAGTCATTCAGATATGCAGTATCATAAGTTTTGGGTATTGCATGAGGGAGATTATCCTTTAGATATCCAGATTTAGTCTATGATATGTGCTCCCGGATTTACATTTTATTTCTATTTTATGATTCTTTGTTACAACTTACAAATGTTAGGCTTTACGTAAATCTATAATCTTTTGCAGATGGAATTCTTCTTGGAGGCATTCTGGTCATGTATGAGTTCCATAACTTCCTGAGACCTATTCTTCTCCTTATGTACTCTTTTTGGATACCTCAAATAATCACCAATGTCATCCGTGATTCAAGAAAACCCTTGCACCCTCATTACATCCTAGGCATGACTGTTACTCGGCTAGCAATCCCGTTATACATATTTGGGTGCCCTAACAACTTCATGCGCATTGAGCCTGACAAGAGTTGGTGTATATGTTTGAGTTTTTTTCTTGGACTGCAAGCATCAATTCTTCTTCTCCAGCATTATCTTGGCTCTCGGTGGTTCATTCCTCGTCAGGTGTGGTGCAACTTTGATCATTTATATATTCCTTATTCTTTTTCTTTTTCAACTCTCATGTCAAGAAACCTATTTGTTGTCAGAAGAATGAGTAACGATGAAATTTTTATTTTATTGAACTTCCCCCAAGCAAGGAGCAGGTTTTTTTTTTTTTTTTTTTTTTTTTTTTTTTTTTGAGAATAAGGTGCAGGTTTATTTGATTGGACCGTAGATGCCTATTTGTTCTTGCATTTGAATAGTAGCTAATTGATTTTCTTTTAAGAATACTTCAAGGATTTGACAAAGTATTTCACTAGATAAATTCTATTAAGCTTTGATATTGATAAGTTATTGTTTGTTTTGAAACGAAAATATAAGAAATGTTGAAGGTCTTTCACTGTATTGTAAATATCATTTCCAACACCCAAGCTTATGTTGCTAATGGTATTACGAGATTGGTACACCCTATGTCAGCTTTGAGTGTCAATATTCTTTTTATGACACTACATGTGTTGAGATTGTGACTGCTTTTCTGTTCTTTTGGATGAAATGAAGTTTACAATGGCTGTACAAATATGATAATAAACTTTGTAATCCTATTCTTACTTTTACATCTGGGGGGAAACTGTTACAGCAAGTTTATATGCTACTTTGAAAACGCCTCTTGTGCATGTCCCTGCAGTGTGACATATTGTCTCTCTATAATGTATTGCAGATTCTACCTGAGAAATATAGCTACCATAAAAGGCCTGATCAGGATACAAATCATGCCACAGATTGTGTCATTTGCATGACTGGAATTGATCTCACACTGCGTTCAGATGATTGCATGGTACAGTGATGGGATGTTTTATTTTTCCTTTATTTTATAATAGATAGCTTGACTAGTGCTTGATGTAGTTTGCTATTTTCGTTGCAGGTGACACCATGCGATCATTTCTTTCATTCGGGTTGTTTACAAAGGTGGATGGATATAAAGATGGAGTGTCCAACTTGTCGGCGTCCACTGCCCCCTGCCTGAATTGTCTATATCACGTATAGGATCAACTGACATCACCCAACTCACTAATTTTGGTACATTGACTCACTGGCATCCAAGCACTCCTGTAGAAATATTCTAAAATTCTAGGGTTTGACTGGTACTTACCAGGCATACCACTCATTGATGTTCTCTTGTCAAAATAATTCAGCAACCAAACATGCCTTTTAAAATAATCGCTCTTGTTGAATCAATTTTCTGTAGAAGTCATTATTAGTCTCATAGTTTGTACAGTAATTGCTAAAGAAATGTGTACATTACATTTCTCACTTTTTGATGTTTAAGTTTACAGAGTATTTGCTTCCCACGTTTAATTACGAGGTATCATAATCCTGAATTGCCACTCTGTATTCCATTTCAGGTTGGGTATTGAATCCATTTTCTGCACGAGTGCACCTTCAAATGAAGGTTAAGATACAACAGATCAGTTTATTAAGTATAACAGGCTGCAATAGGTTGCAGCTCTAGACAATGCTTCTTTGCATTGTTGTATACTGATAATTAGTTAGCAATACAGTCCATCAAAAGTTGGTTTAAAGAGACGAGAAAAGAAAGTGGCGTGGGACATGATTAGAGCTATGATGCCATTGTGTATCTCATGTTGCTCAGTGGCCAATGCAAACGATGTGAAGTACATATGTATATGGCGTCTCTCTAAAAGGATAAGGAACTGGATGCCCTGCCAGTACAGAATTCTGTTGGATAAAGTAATTTTAATTTTTATAGAAATTTTAAAATCATATGAATTATAATTCTATGAATTTAAATTTTACTAATTAAAAATTTCGTTGTTTGGATTTCATGATGTAGGGTTTTAAAATGACAAGAATTTGTATTTAGACTAACCTCAGTAAGGGAATTGATAAATGACATATATTTTGTGAGGAATTCAAGTCGGGAATTTAAGCTTTCAAATTCCATGATTATTTTCCGTGGAAATTGCTAATTCCATGGGATAAGAATTCAAACGGGGGAAACAATCCTAAGAAATTGGGAATTCCTTATGTTTGATTAAATTCTTAGGAATTCACCCGCATCCAAACAGACGGTATTATGAAATTGGGAAAATCTATGAACTGTATTATGAAATTGCGTCCACACTTTCTTTTTCCTTTAAGAGAATAAATGACAAATTCATCAACCAAATGTTATTACAATAGAGAAATCACGGGATAACCTCACATTGAGGGGAATGATAGAAAAGAAATCACGGTATTTTTTTTTTTTTAATAAAAGGCTAGTGTGGCTGTTTTCAAGCCTTGATTAATGAAACTGTCGAATACAATGATAGGACATTGAGCTTAAACCCGTGATTACAAAAATTTGAAATAATATCAGAAACATCTACAAACTTGTACTCAACTAGGCACAAGCTAGCAAAGAGTACTGCTCTACCGACAACTCTATTTGTTTTTACACAACGGTGACATACTAGAAATATCATTAGATATGTAACACGCTTATACATCATAATGTCTAATAATGCAGTTTTCCAACTATGTTACCGCCAGAAGACAGATCCGACGGCACTTAGTTTCACCATACCACTAGGCGGCAACGACCATTTGACGAAACAAACAACTTACCGCTGACCTAGAGAAGACTAGGCACTAACCGCACGTTTGTTTCCCTGGATAAGAGGGGACTGGACTGCTTACATAAGTAGGTAGTCCCCACGTTCCCTTTCGCATCGTCTTACGGAGCGGCCCCAATATTGAGCGGACTCTGTATGCTCCGCTGCTAAATGATTGCAACACGCTCCAGATTCCTCGTCTCTCTCAACTGCTCGATTGAAGACTCGCCAAACTGCTCCAGTATCATTCCAGGAAAATATGTTTGTGCTGATATCATGATAGCTATAGTTTGTGTATGATTTAACTAGTTGTCAATCTGTCTTGATTAAATTGCATTTGTCACCAGCAAGTTCTTTTGACGGGATGTTTTGATTCGTAACAAATGCTATATCTCAGATTATGGATTTGACATACTGTAAATTGTAGTTGAGTTGTGTATGATTTAACTAGTTGTCAATCTGTCTTGATTAAATTGCATTTGTCACCAGCAAGTTCTTTTGACGGGATGTTTTGATTCGTAACAAATGCTATATCTCAGATTATGGATTTGACATACTGTAAATTGTAGTTGAGTTGTGGATTACAGGTCAAAGTTGTTTTGGTAATGGTAGCCCCAAAATCTCAGTACGATAGCCATAGATCTGGAAGTTGTTTTGGCAATGGTGATGCCTAGCATGTGGTTTTCTTCCAATTCCATTATAGATATATAAGCATACAACCTATTTAAATGGACTAGAAAAAGAATGATAGTTTACAGAAAATCTCAAGATGTGTTTTTAGAAAGATTAAATTGGCATGGATATTTATGTTGGTAGTATCTTACATGATGATGGATTCTTTTGTTGGATGTTATGCTGCCATTTAGCTCATTTACCAAGTTTATTTGCTGGGTAGTTTTTGCTGTTGTTTACTTGTTGTTTTTCCCTAATATATAGCAGTATTAGTTAAACTCATATATGCATTTCCTCCATGCCTGCATAGTCTTAAAATTGTACTCTTCCATGTCAAACTCAGTACCTCCCAGTAATCTAGACTACCTGCATACATGTAATTGCTTTGCTTTGCTTTCTGTTTACTTGTTTTATTTGCTGTGTAGTTTTGCTACTGTGTATTTGTTTTATTTGACCATGTCACATTCTGTTTCACAGAAAATGGAGGTGGTGACTAAAATTCTAAACAAAGGGAGGTCGAGGGTGTATGGACCAGTTTTGTATGGGATATGTTATGGCATTGTAATTGCAATCAGTGAAAGAAACAATGTAGTATATGAGACTATTATTTTGGTTTTGGTGACTCACTAATCTAAATGAAAGTGTAAGTGAACAATTTCTAAGATGAAATCCATTTGTTTCTTAGAAAGTAAAGTTATTTTGGTTGTGTATGAACATGAGATATTACTATTAGGACTATTCTGCTCTTTAGTCCCGAGCTGCACCAAACAACATAACATAAGCCAAGTATCAGTAGTCCTGGACTGTTTAAGGAATTAGTCCAAGCTAAGATAAACGTTACCTAAAAATGCAAAAACATGCACTTAGCCCAACTAACCCTACACAACTGTTGTAGGCTAAATTACAGTACATTTAAAGCTACCCAATTGAGCTTTTTGAAAGGAGTCGTTGTAGTATCCTTTCGAGCTTCCGCCAACGGCGATTCTCCTGCTCGCTGTTCTCTTTTCGGAGTTGCTCGAGCTCTTGCCTCATCTTTTGGGTGTCACGCTCCGATCCATAATTTTTACCTTTATTACTGACATAATGGTAATAAGAATTTTACCGTGTTCGTCATTAAGTGTAAAATATAATTGATCCCCAGAGAGGTGTAGGGGACGTTTATTTTGTGGGATTATTCTAAGGAATAAATTTTGACGATGGTAAAAAATGGTAATTTTTGCTAGTAAAAGGTAATTTTATTAAGGTATTATTTTGGGGTCTTGAATTTTGGATTTGGGTATATTTGGGGTGTTGGACTCGGAGCTCGCCAAGCCCAAATATTTTCTCTCTTTTTCTCTCCCGCTCGCGCCCTCTCTCTCTCTCTTCCCCGACCCGTTTCTGCCCGGATCTTTCCAGACGTCGTTCGCCACCGTCCAGCCGCCCCAGCCCACCACACCGGTCCCAAACGGTCGGTCTCAGACCCAGCTGTCTTTCTAGATCGGTGACAGCCTCCTTAGCGCCACCGTGAAGGAGGAATCAACACCGAAAGCCCCGACTGCCAGAAGTTAGTTTTCGCCGGAAATCCTTCCTCCGGCCGCCATAGCCGGCGAGCCTTGGCTCAAAAGGAAGCCCTCCTCCCGTGCTTTAATCCCTCTAAAGGGCTCCCTCCATCTCGAGCTAGGTAAGGAGAAATCGGTAATAGAAATTTTAGGGTTTTATTGTGTGTTTGTGTTCGATTGACATGATTAAGCTTAGAATTGGAGTTTGTGGTAGTTAGAAATGTTGTAGAGGAGGTTGAGAGGAAGATGCTGCCAATTTTTGGTGAGCATCGGAGGTCGCTTGAGTTGGTCGCCGGCCGCCGCCGCCGAGAAAATATTTTTGGTAGGGAAAAATGTGAGGAGTTTAATGAAATAAGTTTTAGAATTTTTGGAGGAGTTTTGGATAGATTTGAGAATTGTTGAAGTTTGGTATTTTTGGCGGATTATTAAGTTAGATTCCGGCCATTTGTTTTTATTTGGTGGAAGGTGTTTTTGAGGATGTCGGTAACTTTTGTGGAGTTTTAAGGTTGGTAGTGGATTTAAGATTCTGGAATGTTAGGCTTGGTTGAGTGCGCGAAGGATATTTAATTTATGTCTGTTTTGCGTTAAGCGTCGGTGTTTTATTTAAAGTTTTATTTATTTGGAACATGACGTGAGGAGGCAAGAGCGGAAGAGACCTTCGACCGACATCAGGCCTAGGCCTAACCTGTGAGTGAACTTTGTTTTAATTAATGTGTTCGAAATGCTTTATCGTTTTGAATGATTTTCTGTTGTTGGATATTTCTCGAAATTGAGAATTTCGGTGATTATACTCTTATATGAGAATAGTATGTATATGATTAAATGCTAGCTAGCTATACGTGATTTCCCCCCATACCGAGGTACAATTCCGGTATGGGGTGACGTGAGCATTAGACGCGAGCGTTGTAGCCATATGCGACTTTCTAATTTCGTATTCATTTATTCATAGATTTCGTACAAAGAGTAAGCACGTATATATATATATATATATCACTCGGCCGCTTTCCCCCAGCCTGAGGTACAATTCCAATGTGGGGTGACGTGAGCGTTAGACGCAAACGTAATAGCTTTGTATGATATCTACTTTATTCAAGTTGTTCATAGATATCGTACAAAGTGTTAGGCGAGTGTGCATACATACTATATATATAATATCCTGACTTGAGAGACAATTTCTTAAAGTTTGGGAGTCTAGCCAGGCTAGACCCCAGTTCAGAATCTTTCCAGTAGAGCTCTTGTTTTTACCGCTGATGAAGCGTTTTCTTGGAAAGCATTTTTGGGGAAATATTTATTTGTTGTCGGAATCGTTTTGTCCACTCACTCTGACGTGTTGAATATTTTCCCCTGGGCTCTTCGTTTTTAAAAAATTCCCAGTCTGCAGAGTTCGCGTGAGGTCTAGCAGGAAACGTCGAGGCATAGTCACCCATATATCCGCTATATTTCGCCAGTAGGTTACCTGTTAATCTACTTGGGGTTTGTTAGTTTCTGCTGTATTTTATTTTATTTTTAGTAGCTCTGAATACTGTTGGAATTCTTCTGTGTAATTTTTATATTCTGGCTACTTTTGGGTTGTAGCGGAAGATTTATGTTGGAGTAAAAAAGTGGTTCTTAAATTCTTATAAGTTAGGGTTGTCCATTTTCGAGGAAGGTTTGCCGAGTCTTCGGTAAATTTTTCTTTAAGATGGTCCCCGCATGACTCATTTCGGGTTTCGGGGTGAAATTCGGGGCGGGTCTTGACATTGGGTCTCATTCGGAGGAGACAAGTAAAGACCTCTCTTGCTGCCCAACTGGTAAAGAATGACACTTCAGGCTTCACCCTAATGTTAGAATGGTGTTTAAGAATGATGATGATGTATTTGAGTATTATGGTTTCGCTAGAAAAAATGGCTTCTCTGTTAGGAAAGAGAGGTTCAGGCTTAGCCCACAGTTGGGTATTTACAAGCATAACTTTGTTTGTTATAGGTCTGGGTTTGCTCCAGACTAGACTGTATTTTCGAATCCTTTCAAAATGATTCGACTATTCTCTCTCGGCAACGAGCTACGTATGCGTTACTGTATTCCATATCTAGAATGATACGCAGAATCCATCGAAATAAAAGGGAACAAAAGTCTTGAGAAGTGTGGAGATCAATCTCGAGCAAAATCTCTGATATGTCCTTTGGTCTCGTAGCAAATCCGGTCGTTACCGTGATGACCTGAAATTACAAGTTTGCCCTTCCGTTAACGGCGTTGTCATGAGCGTAGCCTGACTTTTGGCTCTGAAGAAATGTATGACACGTTTACTAACTTGGCAAGAATTCGTATGAGATCATTTCATTCTATTATTTACTTATCATAAAGAATTAAAACATGAATGAAACTAATTACGATTAATATTGTTTACTTACCATATGAAATCAGAATTAAAATTAATTTGTTTACTAAAATATCCTATTAGAAAGGAAGCTAGAATATTTGTAATTTTTTAGGGTTCCGTAATTTAGAAATATTATAATTATGTGAGAATATTTTAATTTTTTCAGGAAAAAAAATTAATTTCATAAACTTGATTCGGATACCCATCTCTCCATTTAGATATTAGATTATGTGATGTTCATAAAAAATCAATTTCTGACCCAGACTTATTTTAATACCTCAACATATTAATAAACGATAAAATTCACTCCATTCTGGGTTGATAAAGGTATAAAAAAAAAGTCTTAAGAAGCGTGCAAAAAGGTGATTTCAAAAGGAAAGAGAAGGGGTAGTATTGTCATTCGGAAAAACCCTAGAGGTCCGGGGGCAGCGGTTCGGTGTGTATAATCCTTCTCTCTCTCTCTCTCTCTCTCTCTCTCTCTCTCTGTAGCATCGTCGACCTCCTCAGGTTTCGCTCTTCTCGTTTCTTGTCGTTTAACTTAGTTAGACCTGCTTTCTTTGGGTGCTGAAACTTTTTCTTGACTTGAAGGCTTAATATTATTGATTCATGTTCTTGCGGTCAACAACTCTAATTTCGTTCTGCATGTTTCTTTTCCGTTGCTTGTTTAGTTTTGCTTGAGATTTGATGGTATTACTATCAAGGAAGAAGAGGTATTAAAAATAGATTCTGAGATTGAGTATAAAAGAGAGGCAGTTCCACTGGTGAATTGGAATTTGTTCAGCTCGTGGTAGATAATGGAGACAGTGGGACACTAGTGATTAATGTTACTGAAGACATGTTGATTGAATCTTATGACCTGTTTCGTCAAGGTGCATGCCTTTATTTGAGATCATGTTATTCTTGCGCAGGTCACTGGCTTGAGTTGTAATCATGGCTGATGGGTCGTCCCATCCATCTATATTTCAGAAAATACATGGGCAGTCCAGCCTCATTCCTAAGCTTTCTCCCAACTTCAACAGCAGAAACTATGGTTTTACTGGCGCTTATGCAAATGGAGGCTTGCAAGGACCCCTGCTCCCAGCTTGCCAAAGAACTCCCCTGGCACAGCTCTCCCTGTTGTCTACCATTTTGGTACAGGCTCCGGCAGAGAAAGGGGCTGCTGGTTTTGCTGTTGATTTCCTTATGGGAGGTGTATCTGCTGCTGTTTCTAAAACAGCTGCTGCTCCAATCGAGCGTATTAAGCTATTAATCCAGAATCAGGATGAGATGATCAAGGCTGGTCGTCTTTCTGAACCATACAAGGGGATTACTGACTGCTTTGCCCGAACAATGAAGGATGAGGGTGTCATTGCTCTGTGGAGAGGAAATACTGCTAATGTTATCAGATACTTTCCTACCCAGGTCAATTTTCTTTCACTTTGTTTTATCTTCCCTTTTTGTGTCTGTGTCTTGAGTTATTGTATCGTGTTCAATAATAATTGGAGTAAATGTTCCATATCTAATTTTTAACCAACAATATTAGAGACCACTTCCCAAGTCCAAATAGAGATGGTTGTCTTATACTATAAGCTTTTTAATGTGGAATTGTGCAACTTGAGACCCCTCTAGTAGTCATTCTAAACTTGTGAAGATTTGTGTATCAGGCCTTAAACTTTGCTTTCAAGGATTATTTCAAGAGGCTTTTCAACTTCAAGAAGGACAGAGATGGCTACTGGAAGTGGTTTGCTGGGAACCTGGCGTCTGGTGGTGCTGCTGGTGCTTCATCTCTTCTGTTTGTTTATTCCTTGGACTATGCTAGAACACGTTTGGCAAATGATGCTAAAGCTGCTAACAAGGGTGGGGAGAGGCAGTTTAATGGTATGATTGATGTGTACAAGAAAACCCTAAAGTCTGATGGTATTGCTGGGCTGTATCGCGGATTTAACATCTCATGTGTTGGGATTATCGTGTATCGTGGGCTCTACTTTGGAATGTATGATTCTCTGAAACCTGTGGTTCTGGTGGGTAGCTTGCAGGTATGTTCAAATTTTCAATCTTGTACCCTTCTATCGAAATTTTGTGTGGTTATTATCTGAGAAAGTTGTGAAAGTGCAAGTTTTGTGTTGGTTTTGAAGGCAGTTGAATGGGTTTCATCTGTGAATTTATTTGTTTTATCTTTCCCCACTTCTTGTCTGCCTTGTTGTTACAAATCAAGCTGTGCAGGTCTATGTGGACTTTACAAGTAGTCTGCATGCTTTGTTGGACCTTGGCTTAGCATCTCTTTTATCCAAGCCCTTGCCATTATTTATTGTTAATAATGTTTTAGAGTTTGTATGTTTGGCCTATTTTGTGAGATGATTTGAATTTGTGACCTTAGTGTTGTAAGCTGATGTCTTTGAATGCCCTGTTATTTTGGACTTGATGTCATTTCCACAGCATGTTGATGGTAATTTCTGTGTTTCTCTTGGTATTTTACAGGATAGTTTCTTTGCTAGTTTTTTGCTCGGATGGGGAATTACAATTGGAGCTGGATTGGCTTCATACCCAATTGACACAGTGCGCAGAAGGATGATGATGACATCAGGAGAAGCAGTAAAATATAAAAGCTCTTTGGTTGCCTTTAAGCAAATTGTCAAAAATGAGGGTGCTAAATCTCTATTTAAAGGTGCTGGAGCAAACATATTGCGTGCTGTTGCAGGTGCTGGTGTGCTTGCTGGCTATGACAAGCTGCAAGTCATTCTTCTTGGCAAGAAGTATGGATCTGGTGGTGGTTAAATGTGATGTAATGTTGATGAAAGCGTAGTGTTTGATTATGTCTAATGGCTTGGTGGAACAAGTTTAGATGACCGATAGTGCTTTCATGCCTTCACATATTTAGGGCACTGTTATTAGAAAATCATACGTACAAGAATGAAATTTGAGTTGTAGGTGTTTTATAACTTCCTGTGAGTTATAAGTTGGTGTGTATGGAGGTGCCTATTTCTGAGTTATCTGTTCATGAATGTTACCAGTTCTGTTCTTACATTCTAAGGCCACGTGTAATATATCAAAGCTAAACTGTGATTTTTGAAAGGAGTAGTTTCTCAAACATCGATGGCACTATGGGCCTATGGCTTTTCAATTTTTTCACACCGTCTCTTCCATTGGCCTTCAGGCAAGACTAGCCAAGTACAAACAAAAACGAGGTAGGTACATGGAGCAAATGAAGGGGGATAGCCTCAAACTTTCCTTGAGTTTGAAGAAAACCGAAGGTTAGCCTGCTGTCTGGGGATTGAAGATGTCTTTCTCCAGCTCCACTTGGAACAACTGTGAAAACTACCTACATGGAATGAAGTAGGTCTTTAATCGTTATCAAAGAAAATAACTCGATATTTAGGCCATGTACTATTAGCACTATTATTGCCATCAGACTCTCTTCTCTCTTCCAAATGTGAATGTACAAGATTCATATTAAAGCCGGAATTGTAATGGTGGACTGTCGCTAGCCAGCCAGAACATATTTTCTTCCAGCATTGTCATCTGGTCTGATTGAAGAGGAGACTAGTAACCAGTGCGCATTTGTGTTTCTATTACTTGGATACATAGATTTAAGAATGCCAAACAAGTAATTGGTGTATACTGTGTAGAAGATATTTTATCTTGTACATACTTTATGAGTTCAGTGATTCAAGAATACTATATTTGAAGTTTTGAACAGTCTTTGCGAATCTTATATCAGTTATATGTGTAAGAGAAGCACAAGAAACCTAGAAAGAATTGAGAAAACAAAATCCCTGCTTCATAAAGGTACCATCAGATGTAAAGCTCTCTTGCTGCTCCTACAAAGTTACAAACTATTATCAGCTGCCTTCGAGCATCATAATCAACCATGACAAAAAAGGAACCACGCAACTGTGCTAGCATTCAACACAAACTGCAGTTCTCATATAATGTCCAAGATTTCAAATATTCATAACAAAGTAATGCTGCCATTGCCACCATAATTCCCCTCTGTCGTTGCTGCTTATGTACTTTATATGTTCCAAAGGAACCCAGGCAACAGTGGAGTATGCTGACAGTAATTACAATATACGCTAGGGATGCATCAATTTTAATGATTAGTAGAGAATAACGAACACATTCATACTTCTGTAGCATAATATCCTGAGATCACACTGAATCAGACAGATGAAGTAAGTCTGACATCATACAATTGAACTAAATCAACCAACAGGAAGTCATGCTGACATGAAGTATGTCTGAACAGCACATGTAAAACAAGTGAATTTACATACTACATCCTCTTTTCATTTTGGTGAGAAAAGAATACAATTATACTCGTGATAAGGTTTGGCACTTGCTGTTTTACAAATGCTCCAGATACGAGCTTAGCAACAAAACTATACATCAGAAAGCTAGAAGCAGGATTGGAGAATGTAATTATAAAGTTATGTATGCTTGCACAGAAAATGCAATCAGAACATGCAACTACAGATCTTCAGGAGAGATAGATCAAAGGCACTCTAAGCAGAACACATTGATTTCCTTTGCTTTGCCAGTAAATCACTTAGTTTCTTTAGAAGGTGGGGGTCCGAGTAGATATAGTCCAGGAAAGACTCCCTCAGATTTTGCAACAATTTCTTGTTGTTGCAGCCAGGATTACTGTTAAGCAGTTTCACAAAGAAATTCTTCCAGAGTTCAACCTTCCAGTATCTGAAGTCATTTGAATCACCAAAATAGAAGTCAAATCGTCATGGTACCAAGTGAAGAATGAAGAGTGAAGATAAAAATAAAAGATGGAAGAGGAAGCAAAAAGATCGGCCACTGTACGTGTTTATATGACCTTAAATATCGAACTGGGGTATGTCTATTCACACTTCCACTCCCAGATAAGAGCTCAAGATGATAGACAAATGTCAAATATGCATAACTGAGAAAACTACCTTTTAAAAGATGCCTTGGGTTGATAAATGTAACCACCATCAGGTGATGGTTTCTTGTAAATCTCCATGTAAGAACTATGCAGCATCATATGAACAACGACACAGAGTCCATACGTGTCTACCTGGTAACAAGGGGCAGAGCCAAGTAAGTGATAATGTGAACCGAACGTAAAATAGAAAACAAAATGCAAACTAACCTGAAATTTCCAAGGCTTATTCTCTTGCATCTCCACACAACGAAATCCAGAAGTTCGGCAATCTCCCTTAAACTCTATATTTTCAGGAAAGAGACGCAGATCTATCCCTCTTCCCCAGTCCACAAGGCAAAGACCCTGCAAGAATATCAAGATTAATCATAAATTAATTAAGCCAAGTACTAGATTTTTGGAACTACAAACAAACCTGATCAAGCCAGGGGCCAATTCTGTCCCGAAATCCATCTTCTGTAAGCTCATTTCTGTCATGGAATCCACTTTTTGTGAGGAAGTCCCTGCAAAAGTTCAAGCAATTGATCTCACGTAAATTTCATAGGATGCAATCTATAGAATAACATTAGACTTCTTGTATTTTGAGAAACTCATTCACAGTTTTAGTCAGCAGGTCCCATCAGATATAGATGAACTCCAGAATGTAACTGAAATCTATGGCAGAGGATAAGTCCAGGCCATTCTTTAATATTTATTCATAGAAAAAATCATGAGTATAATCTCAGCTGAGAACATCCTTGCCACCCCTATGATTCCAATCATGCTGCTCTAATATAAGCTTGCATTTATATAAGGTGAGATTTCCGAACATTCCCTCAACTCCATGCATTGTTAGGCAGAATTTTTATTGGTTGGGATCTGTTGAACCTTAGTGAGAGGCTCCGAAGGATAAGCAGTTTATTATAAGAGATAGTTGTACTCTTCATTTGACATCCTACCATATAAGCTAATTAAAGTATCAGCCATTTAATTGCAGGATAATTATAATTTAAAATAATCTCAAGGTATGTTTCATAGCTGGAGAATGCAGTTGCAACTGGGGAAGACAAAGGAATGATAATACAATATTACTAGTAAGTAGTAATAGCATGGGAGGAAGAAGGATAGAAAAGGTGAGGAGATTTCAGATTGCGAGTAAAAATATAAGATGAAAAGGTTCAGTAGTCTTTAAGTTCCACTCCTATTTTCTAAGGGTTTTTATACAAATCAATGTAACACATTCAATAGATTGTGGAGAATTTTTGATACCGAGAATAGCGAATAAGCAAATTATCAGGCTTGAAATCTCCATGAATGATGTCAACGTCATGCAGAGTTTCTAATATGTAGAGCATTTCTATGGTGTAATAAATGCATAACTCTTCTTCCATGGATTTTCCGGTGACTGCAAATGAGTTTATTACATCCTGCGGAAGATCATTAGGTTATAAGCATAAAAGGCATGATGGTTCCAGACAGTGTATATCGTATTTGGTATGATTAAGCTACCTGAAGTGTCCCATTAGCAATATAGTCGCAGACGAGAATACTGCAGTCAGAGTAGTGATTCATTCTTTGAGCGAAACCAAAGCTTGACCTCTGATACAATGACATATCAAAAGTTAAATAAACAGAATGAAGAACTGCCAACAAAAAGTTGGAGCATCAGTAAATGCTTACTTCCTTGTCTGAGATTCGTTCATCAAGTTCACGGTACATATAGAATTCCCACGGGAAAGCAGGCTTTTGTATCTGTCACAGATTTTTTTTTATAAAAAAATGAAAATATCCAGATTTCTAAGCAGCATTGAGAGAGCACTACTGAGGTCAAATATACCTTTAATGCAACAACATCATCAGGGTTACAGTTGACATATGCTTTATATACTTCAGCAAAAGCACCTTGACCTGCACAACCCGTGATCTGGTATTTCGTACGACCTGTGAGCATCAAGACAACAGGAATCAATAAAACTAAACTGACACTTAAGCAACATCATGCTGCATCCATAACGTAATAATAACTATAAAGCTAAATAATTACAAAATAAAAAAGTATATATACAATAGGAGAGCAGAGACATTATCAATTTGCTTAGTGGAGCTGTATGATTTAAAATATAAGAAAGATTATGGCTCCCTGGACCCTAGTTAATGTAATAAGGATACTTCAGTATTGAAGTTGGTACAAGGTCCAATTCTGGATCAAAGGGAGACACTGAATTCTTTCACTCAGATTGGTACATTTGAATGAATGTTTAGTTTAAATTTTCTTTGCAGGAAGTATTAAAAAATAAATAATAAACGTATCAAGGTATGACACTTTTTTGTAGTGTTCTACTCAGAAAGAAAAGCTCTTTATTTATATGAATGGATGTGAATTTGAATAACACACTAGTCTTGAGTGCTTAAAATCTACCCTATTTCAAGTAACCAAGTTCACATGTCAATTTATTAACACAGAAGGGCAAATAAAAATAAAATTTACTATTTTAGAAGTTTGCACCAAGAATTTCATATCCAGCAGAGAATCAGATGCATGTATATATTTTTGACACCTAACATACCCTGCACGCTGCTAAACAAACCAGTGCACTTAAGAAGTGAAAATGTGCCTATACATATATCATAGACTGGAAACTTGCCAAAAACTAAAAGCAAACAATATGTTGTAATTCACCTATCTCAATAGTCTTGTTCCTTGATGATTTCTTCAAAGAAGACAATGCCACTTTTCCTGAGTAAGCTTTATTAATGGCATGATATCCCTGAAACAAGAGAAAAGGAACTCTGAGACGCTACTCATACTCATACTCAGACTATACTGTGTGAACATATTACAGTGATGAATATCTCACATCAAATTTCACTAGTCGAGGAGTGATTTTCTTTAAAAGGGCTTTCATTGTGGAATTGGACCATGGATTGATGTGGCTCTCAAACTGAATGCATTGACCGTTGTGAGCCTGCACCACAGAATTTTCTTTGTATTTAAAAGTTGCACCAAAATTTAAAAGATGGAAGAAAAGAAAAGGCTGTCACCAAATCATACATAAAACAAGGTATAAAGCAAAGAAAGCGATGATCAAGACTGAAGGTTGGCTACCTCGTGAGTTGAAGACACTAATTCAGACATCCTCTCAAGAAAAAAGGCATGCGCTTTGGTCACCCACTCAGCAGGCTTAGCATTTCTAGCACAGTAACATATCATAAGCATTGTATAGTGAAACTCTAATTTGAAAATACAAACACAAAAAAACAAGAATGATTTTACGAAGAAAAAGAGAGGACCTTGAAATACCGATGTGATAAACCATTTGTGCATCGTACAACTTGCCTTTGGATTCTAGAAAGGAGGCATACCAAACATAGAGCAAGGACTGGCCAATACATATCTTCCTATCCAGCATTTCCAGAAACACGGTTTCGTAATCTTCGATGAATCCCATCTGCAGAACCCAATTAGTTCAATTCGGAAAGCAAAAGATGCCCAAAACTAAAGGGAGCCATGAGCGAGGAGGTGAGGTACATAGAGGAACCAAATCTTGAGGAATCTGGGGTCGTCTCGGTAGTGAGGATCGTGCTTGAAAGCTGCGATGCAATCGGATAGCAGCCTAGAGAGATCCGACCCGGAATCCTTCCCGGAGTTGAAGTCATCGAGCGCTTCCTTTATTGACCTGGGATTTTTCAGAATTTCAAAAATCGAACAACGTCCGAGAAATCTGAGAGAGAAAGAGAGTGTACCAGAGGGAGGGCAGGAGAGGGTCTTCGACGGCAGCCATTGAAATTAGCGGGGAAATGGTTTTTTCAACTTTTGAAACCACGCCTTCTCTTCTGGGACTCTCCCTCCCACCTGGGCCCGACTCACGCTAATTTTTCGTTCCCCTTTTTCTAGCAAAGGACGAATGGTTTTTTTTTTTTTTTCTTACGATAAAGGACAAAAGGCTCTTGTTCAATAATAGAAATCGAGTCCCTGACTATCATTTATTGAAATCGAGGGTCACAAAAATAACTAAATGACCATGTAATGACTAATTATCTTTTTAAAAATCCTCATGTGTCATACACTTAGACACATTTGCAATAGGTATGTCATACCATATGATATGATAGACAAGCCCTACAAACTGAGATGAGCGACACCCAATGGGTTTGGTCTGATGGAACCGTGGAAACATGTTAAGTTGTACGTTATGTTTTTTTATTATTTGAGAATGAGAATAATTGCGTTAGCAAACTAGATATTTAATGTAACTGATATAATCATTATGACAGTCTTAATTCACACGAAATGCAAGTAAACAAAAACTTGTATCTAACATACTTAATTTTCTTGAGTAGTTGTGATGTTTGACTAGTATCTAACAAACCTTATTGATATACTTAATTTTGTTTTGCGTTAGTAATTATCGTAGAAAAGTTTTAACAATATCACATTTGTTCGCAATCTAGCAATTATAACGAACAGTTTGTCCAAACATCTAATATTTTGTTTTTTAGAGAAATATGCTCCGATTAGCGCGAAGCAGATTTGAAAAACGAAACCTAGGCGGGCTTCGTGCTTTGCCATCCAATTCGAGGCGGATCTGAGGCAGTGGTGGCTCAGGGAGGCAATGGTCTTTCAATCATCGAAGCTGAGATCCAGTCATGGCGATTTTGTAGATCGAGTCTGGAAAAGGGCTAGCTGGCTTCGACAGAAGTCTGGCCGACTTTTGGACCTTGGGCTAGGCTCCCAAGTGACGGCAAGATGGGACTAATTGAGCGTGCTATGGTTATATGTAATATCTTGTATGTAACTAGTTTAATCATTATTGTGGTCATTGTATTCTCTCGTTATGGTTTTTGATTATATATATGATGATTATTTTCAAAAATAAAATAAACAGTTTGTCCTGTAATATCAACAGCTTCTAATTGATACTCTTAGACATTAATTCCCGTCCTTTGATCCCTTGACTGGCCCTTCTCAAGCCATCATGCATTATTGTGCTACAAACTGTCAAACTAAACAAGAGCCAAAAGCTGAGGCAAAGAAACAACTCAGGAAAAGAATCATGGAGCAGATTGGTGTGGTCCTCACTACTCTTGCCTCATTACTTTCACCTTTTAATCTTCTCCTTCCCCCATCACTAACAACCCCATTGATTTATTTTCTTCCTCTTCTTGATCTAGATAGCTACAGCTAGCTCATTCTAGCTTGCCGAGCTCCCTTGCTACTCTATACATATACAATGGCAGAGAGTAAGAGCAAGCAGAGGAAGGAGAACCCCCATGTGGTGGTGAAGAAGGAGGAAGAGGAGGATCATGAGGATCTGGACAATAAGAAGAAGAAATTACAAGTTGTGGGTGGATGTGGAAGTGGATCTGTGAAGAACCAGAACCAGATGATGAGATGTTGTCAGGCTGACAAGTGCACTGCTGATCTGAGTGATGCAAAGCTCTACCATAGAAAGCATAAAGTGTGTGACCAACATTCTAAGGCTCCAGTTGTGCTTGTGTCAGGGATCAGCCAAAGATTTTGCCAACAATGCAGCAGGTGATTAATCAATTATCATTCAGTTCCTGTTTTTTCTTTTCTTAAAATGATTCAGTTCCTGTTTAATCTGTTGCATTTTCACAATTTTTCTGTTTTATGCTTTTTGCTTTTGAGCTATGCATTTTACACTCAATTGGGTGATGAATTTATCTATAAGCTAGTAAGTTCACAGTTCGTAGTTGCTAGTTTCCATATGGGTTCGGGAATTGGTACTCAATTTGTTAAGTTCATATTTCATAACACACTGTAATATTTCCTGAATCCTGAGTATAGGTGCCTTTGCTTTTCCCCCTTTTTTTGTTATGTTTTTGTTATACGGGGTTCACAATAAGAATCTAGCAACAATGCTTTACCTAGGAACCATTTACTGCAACAAATCTGCTCATTTTCTTTGTTGTTCTTATATCTGTACTAGTTTCAAATATTCCTTCAGTTTAATCCATAGGTAATAAACTAATAATGATATGGAAACAACTTTTGAAAGTCAATTTCAGTTGCTTTGTTATTTTATTTCTTCACAGCCTTCAGTGGAGAATGAGCAAATTACTATTCTTTCTTAATGTTAGATCTGGCAATACAGGCAATACTATTATTCTTTCAAATGCTCGTTCTTTGTATTCCACAAATATAGTTATAGCTACTGGTACATGATACGTGTAACAAAAAAAATAACCAAAACATGACCAAGTTCTTGGACCCCGGTCTTCGTAATCTTAGACAGATATACTAACTGGAATTGTTGGGGTGCAGATTTCATGAGCTATCAGAATTCGATGACACCAAGAGGAGTTGTCGCAGGCGCTTGGCTGGCCACAATGAACGCCGAAGGAAGAATTTATCTGAGACATATGCAGAAGGTTCAAGCCGCAAAGGAACTAGTACTGAGTCGTGCAGGAGGGTTGAGGATATGGGATCCGAAAGAATTCAGATCTACATCCAAGAAATGTCGACTCGCAATGAGCATTTCCAAATCAGATAAAACTTACCAAGCTAAGCTAGCTTGCTTTCTCTCTTCTGTCATCTAGCTAGACATGTACTGATGCAATAATTTTTAGAGTTCCATTATTATGTAAAACTTGAATTCCAGTTTCACAGGAATATCAATTTCATGGGGCCAGGATTGCTAGGAATGAGATAGTATCATGTAGGTGTATAACTTGTATTATTCCATGGTTAGGATTGTTATTCTGACTCTTCAAGATCAATGCCATTATCACTTTGACGATGCTGTATATGACTACTTGATATTGTCGATGCTGAATATATAGAAAATGCATACAAGTTAACACATAGTGTTCAGTTGTTTTGAAGCAGAGAGTTTGGTGTATGGTTATCTTTGTAGTTCCAGACTAGCCAATGTGTTCTTTGTTACCACATTGCCTTGTGACCTGTTGAACAATTACCGAACCTAATTTCAAAACTGAGGTTAGCTTCTTCTTTTTTTGGTGAGAAATGAATAATTCATTAATTAAGGGACAAACCTAATTACAAAGCTTGCAAAACGCAAGGCCGGAAATGACTAATAACAAAGAGCATGAGTTTCCAACTTGATCAAATTAGAAAAATGAAGAGGAGACAAACAACTCACTAAACTATGGACCGATGACCCTACAACCGAAAATAAAAATGCAATAATACTGACAAATCTACCACCCACAACTCATGTTTGATAACATAGTCGTCGTCATCGCTCCCAGCAGTCGTGAAGTAGTGAGGAGTAATAAATCAGAACGTTGATGCCCGAGTAACTGATGCCAACCGAATCCTAGTGCACAAATCATACGGAAACCCTCAACCTAGGGGAGTAGTTCCCTCAAAACAACACCATACAAAACTAGCCATAAGCATTATGGTGCCATCTGAGTTGTTTGGTGTGAGGGTATTTACGGAGAGGTCCTTATATAGTTGCAAACTTGCAATTCATTGCTACTTGGCAGTTGGCACTAATACTTTCCTTTGATCAATCGAAAGTTTAATGTAAATGGTCTCACTCAATTAGTCAATTGTATCGAAGTCTATTTTTCTATTTTGTTTGTTTTTTTTTTTCATAAAAACCAACATCCCCATTCACATTGGGAGAGCAAAAACCTCATTCAACAAATGCAGGAAAATGAAAAATTACCATCCATCTCAATTTTCTTACTAGAGCGACAAAAAACCGTCGAAGGTTTATAGCACACTCCCAAGATGCTATGTGTAGTAGTAGCAAGAGGACCTTGAGTAGATGATTAGCAGCATTAGTAGCAGACCATTGTCGTAATACCTTGAAGGTGAAAGAGTGACATACCAATGTTCTTGAGCAGAGAGTTGAGGTCCGAGTCAACCCTGTGAGCCTTCAGCTGAAATTTGATTAGTGGGAATAAAACTTTCTCAGTGTGTAGTGTTGGAGAGGAGAGATCCCACATTGAAAAAGTGACAAATAAAATATAACTTATAAGTGGGTGGATCATTCATAATTGTACCGAGGCCTTTTATGATTAAAACTCAACACCTTAAAGGTGGTTAAGTTGGGACAATATCGGTACAAGGATGATCCACGAGCCACGCTTGTCGCTGTTTGACATGGTATCAGAGCGGGTCCCTCTCCAGTTGCGTCTCCATAAGCCCGGGTTGGTTCTTTCAGGGGTCATGACCCTGGTTTGGTTCTTTCGAGTTTGGAGTTAATTCAGCCTGGTTTGGTTCTTTCAGTTGTCACTGGAAGTATGGGAGTTTAGGGTTCTGTCGGTTATCATGGGGCCCGGGTTTAGTTTGTTAATCAGTTTCACGTGCAGACCTAAAAAGTTAGGTTGCACGTGAGGGAGAGTGTTGGAGAGGAGAGATCACACATTGGAAAAGTGACAAATAAAATATAACTTATAAGTGGGTGGATCATTCCTAATTGTACCGATGCCTTTTGTGATTAAAACCCAACACCTTAAAGGTGGTTAAGTTGGGACAATATCGGTACAAGGATGATCCACGAACCACGCTTGTCGATGTTTGACATGTAGGATATGTGGGAATTTTGAAATCTTATTTGGAAGGAACTTGGCTGACAAGTCCTGGTTAGCTAGAGCTGACAATTGTCACTAATGTAACGACACATGTCCTTTTTATATTTAGTGTGGCATCTAAACGAAGTTATCTCTTTCTCTCTACTCTAACCATGGACATGGTGATTCGAATCTAATTCCCACAACCATGAGTAGCATATCGAATTCACTGATTCAGGTGGATTATCATTTAGTTCGTACTAATTGTACCCTTTGAGCCCAAATTAACCGTTTTCCTCTTATTCCCATAATAAACAAACAAAACTACTCTATAAGGTCTCTCCGATTTGCTTTGCTTTATGGCTTTCTGATATGCGATTCACACATATCTCATTATTGAAGCTCATTTGATCTCCAAGGAGGCCTGTATTTAGCGCTGCTGTTAGTTGTGCATTTGTTAGAGTTTTATGAGAGCTGTCCTCTGCAGAAAGTCTCTTTCGTTTAGTTTAGTAAACGGCTTTGAATTTACTAAATAAAAAACGGACACATGACGTTATATTAGTGGCTATTGTTAGCTCTAGTGACCTGTAGACATGGTCACCCAAGTTCCTTCCATCTTATTTTGTGTATCTGAAAAAGTTCCTTCATAGTAGGGTAATTGATCATTTTTCTATTATTTTGGGTTAAACTCATAGTTTTGTTGATGATATGTTTTAACTCATAGTCACACGAAAAATCTCGAATCTAATGTAATAATGAATATCTTATTTTTCTAACTTTTGTCAGGTTTCAACCATGTATTTTTTTTAAAAAGAAACATATTCTCATTTTAGTGTCTCCGCTGTTCTATTTGAATTAACTGAAAAAAGAAGTTAGTCGTGATGTTGTTTTGTAGTTTTGTTGTTTATTTTTAATAATTGAAAAGAAAGAAAAACAAACGTACCGAGAAAACAATGGACGGCGAAAAGGGAAGAGGTAGACAGATGGCCGTCCAAGAAGGGAACATGTGCTGCCTTCTCTGTTTTCTCTCTTTTCCTGTGAGTTTCGTCTAAACTAAAACCTTTTTTGTTTTTTTTTTGTTTACAGGAGGACTTTTTTTTTTTAGAGCCGCCCCGTTCCCGACCGACGAGTAACAAATACTCGTCCCGGAACGAGAGGCGGCTGGTTATGTGTAGCCGCCGCTGTTTAGAGGGGACCTAAAACAACTAAAACCATTTACTAATAATATAAACTCTTTTTATTTATGTATAAGAAATATAAAAACAATTTTCCTTATCATTTAAGAGAAAAAAAAAGCGAGCAGAGAGAGAGAGAGCCGAGAGAGCATCTTCTTGTTGTTGGTCCAATCTTGCATCGATCTCTCTTGCTGCTGTTACTACATCAATGCCTGCCCAGAAGCGTTCTTCGCCGGAAAATCTCACCGACGACGACGACGACGACCCCTCACGTCACCACCGCCACCGCCCCAAGCAATCTCGTCCGCCTGATGAACCACTACTACAGCAGCAACAAGGAGACGTAGCAGCTGAACAACAGCAGCAAGAAGACGAAGAAGAAGAAGAGGCGGTGGAGGAAGATGGCGAAGAAAACGACGACGAAGAAGAAGAAGAAGACGATGAAGCTTACGGTTACGTATCATCATCATCTCTCTCTCTCATTTCTTCATTGATTCATTGATTCCACTAACTTAGTTGAGCTTTCGTATTTTCAGCTTGTGACGGAAGCCCCTCCCAAGAAAAGCCCGAGTAACTCTTCTCTCTCTTTCTCTCACGTCTACATTTTGCAAGTAGTTGTTGCTCGAGTCTCTTCGCTTCTTCAACGTCTTCGGAGGCTACTGAGCTACTTGTAGTTGTAGATTTCGGATTTCGCCGCCATGTTTGAGATTTTGATGCGTTGAATGTTTGATCAGAATTTCAACTCCTGATCTTATTACTTATCTAATTCCGGCACAGCAAGTTCTGATGCTGCTTGGTTTTATTACTCTTGTAGAATCATTGCATTAGAATTTTGACTTATTTCCTGATTTTTTTTCCCGTTCTCATGCACTGTTCCGGTGTTATTAGTATTCTTTTAGACTGTGATTTGGTGGTATTGGACAACATCAGGTCCCCCAACTAGTTTATATGAGTTGAACTTTACGGTTTTGATTTTATGGATGAAGATAGTGCCAAGTAATAATTGATCCTCATCCTTCCAACTTCTTGTTTCCCTTGCAGATTTGTACTTGTCCAACTGCCCGATATTCGTAAAGATGTACACTGTCCAATATGTCTTGGTAATTTCTGCTTCATCTTTTCAATTAACCAATAACATGCTTTAAATATGGAGATATATGTGAGTTTTATTTGTTTTTCTTGCTTTCCAGAAATCTTAAATGATGTAGTAGAGGAATAGAAGTCTAATTCTGCCTATTTACTGCTTACCTGAATTTAATTATTATGACATTGGGTACTGCTATATATTAATATTACATATAAGTATTATTTAAACTGGATATCATAAACCAAATCTGTTCCAGATTAGGAATAATCTGAATCTGATCAGAACAATTGCAAAACTCTTAAGGTACATAGAACTGTATTGTATCCTAAAACCGAAATAAACGTAGGTTTTTATGAAAAATATAATGTTGATTTGTTCTGTACATAACCAAAGGGAAGCCTAATATGGATTATGACATTAGTTGAAGTACTGAGAACAGTTGCTTTCTGTGGTTCGCAAACAATATGCTGTTAGCAGAATGGGGCCAGATATGTGCCTCCTTGAACTGCTCCTCCTTTTACTAGTGTATGTACTTACTCTAATCAGTAATGGTTCTCTTTGAGAAGAAATCATTTCTAGTTTTCTTTGTAATTCTTGATCCCTGATCATGGGCTTAAATAATAAAAAAGATAGCAGGAAGGGGTACTCAAGGGTGTATAAAGTTGCGCGCACAGCTTGGAACTTTGAAAGACTGGGTGTTAAAGGATGAAACTTGTGCTGATTCCGATGGTTTTTGGACATTACCTTCCTCATACCAGCGTCTTCAGTATCAACATGTGGATTTTAACTATTCTATGTGTTATAATATAACGTCGCTAAGATTTATGAGAAAAGTTGGTAGAGAACTTGGTGACTTGACAATTCTCTGTTGATAAACAGAATTACAATAATCTGAAGTGTAGAATAAAACTGTCTATCTAGCTACTCTGGGATTTGAAGTGTTGATGAATAGTTAGTTGTGGATTTGTGATAGTTTTGTAAATCACCAAAATTTAGGAGTGCTTGGGTCTGATGGGCACTCCTCCAAAGACATTCGTCTTTGCGTTACAGTCGGTAAGGGAGGACTTGTTTATCTTCAGACTGTGGATGAACATTGAGTGATGGGAGTAAGAGCTGTCATGTGCAATTATCATAAAATATGTAATTTGACTTAAATGTTGCTTTATCCAATGTTTCACCTTCAAGAGTATTTTTCTGGTCATGTGAATGTTTCCAAAGAAACTGCACTGCTCTTTTCGTTCCCCAACTACTATTCTGAAAATGAATTTCAAATCAATGTCAAATTATTTTGAACTGTTATGTTATCTAAAAGATCACTCCTGAGCTGGAAGCATTTAACTTTTTTTCATTAGGTTTGAATCTATTATGTTGAATATGATAACTTGGATGAAGAATAAGTTTGACAGGATTACTGTTTTCTTTATTGTATGATTTTTTTTAATTTTTTTTTATTTTTAAGTTTTTGGTAGAGATTTCTGTTGATGCGTTGTTCTCTGTTTTAAGAATTTTTTTATCCTTGTTCAATAGAAGTTTGTTTTTCACGACACATATATTTGTTGAACTTCGAACACTGTCCATATTAGATATACAAAACCATCATCAAGGATAATGTTAAACCAAGAAACAAAATCAGTTGGGAGAAGTAAAATTCAACTTGAGTTCTAGGGTTCTTATTGCTTGAATGGTGGAAGACCTGGTCCCCTCGACTCTCGTCCCTACCTTCCCCTCAATTAAAGCTAAAAAAAAAAAATTAAGATATAAGTTTATTGTTGGATCAAAGATATTACCTTCTGGTGTGAAGGGTTAAAGTCAAAATACACAAATGTGTGAAAGTTCAAGCAGTAATAAACTGATTTCACAACAATTTACTTTAGGTTAAGTTCATCACGTTTTTTGTAGTTGATAAAGTAAAGCTTCTTTTTGTTTTTAAGTGGCCTCTTTGTTTTTGGTAACTTTGAAGTGTGGCTGCCGAAACAAAACTAGAACCTCCTTACAACTACACCTATAAGAAGAAAAGGGACTCATCTTCCTGGCCAAATGGTAACATCGATCAATTTCTTTTGCATGGACAGGGATTATTAAGAAGACACGGACTGTAATGGAATGCCTACACAGGTTTTGCAGGGAATGCATCGACAAATCAATGAGAATGGGGTATTGACAACTTTTTCTGATTTTCAGTAAGAGTGCCTTTCTTGAGTTTTTGATTGAACAACTAAAGTGGTAACTGGACCACATTTTCATGTGGCTGTTGATGTGGCTTAAAAACATTGGTCTAACATCTAGGGTCCTTTCAGCATTGTGCAATTTACACCAATGTTTACATGTTTCTGTATAGCATTATTTTGTTTCTGCACATCATGATGGTAAATTTTGTCTATCAGATTGTTCATCACTAAACACTGCATCTTTCTAAACTCTGAGTGATGGATTTATCATAACATATCTTGAAAACCAATCAGGATTTTATTTGTCTAGCTTGTTACATAATTTCAGGAACAATGAGTGTCCTGCTTGCCGAACACACTGTGCCAGTCGACGGTCTTTGAGAGATGATCCAAATTATGATGCCTTAATTGCAACATTATATCCAGATATTGAGAAATATGAGGAGGAGGTATAAGTTGATTAGCTTTTGTATACTTCCTAGGACATATTGACAGAAGTTCCGAGTTTACAAGTCGGTCTTTGAGAGATGATCCAAATTATGATGCCTTAATTGCAACATTATATCCAGATGTTGAGAAATATGAGGAGGAGGTATAAGTTGATTAGCTTTTGTATACTTCCTAGGACATATTGACATAAGTTCCGAGTTTACAAGTATAATGAAGCCCTGATTTTCATAATGAGAATGGATATATACTTCAGATTAGTTTCATACAGATAACTAGTGGTATAAGAAATTTTCTATAGAAAGACTAAGAAGATTGGCAGATTATAAACTGATTTAACTGAAGTAACCCCCGGAACTTTAATTGGATGATTCGTAGATATATGCTTTTAATAACTTATATTTTAAATAATTTGAATTCAACTCGAAAATTACTTTGAATTGAAGAAGATGGAAACTGTGTAAGAAGGAAAAGATATAGAGAGAGAAAGTTAAAATCATGAAAATGATGGAGAGAGTGCTGAAAGAGAAAAAGCTAAAATTAACAAGAAATTCTTCAAATTGTCACTTTCCTTAGAGAGTAATGTGGCCTGAAAAAATGTTAGTGTATTTGCAGACGAGATATTTATTCATTGTGTTTTTGCAGCACGAGATATTTATTCATTGTATGGTTTCAGGAATTGGCTTTCCATGAAGAGGAGAGGACTCGAAATGAGCAGGTTAGATTCAAGGTTGATGGATTTCTTAGTTAAGATTAGGATGGTGTCTTCTTGCGTGAGAATATCAATTTATACAAAAGATCTGAATGTTGGAACCTGACATGACCCCCAACCCAAGGAAGAAAGCAATGGAGCAAGTGCAATAAACATCTATATGTTTTCCCAAATAATTACTGCATACTGACAGGTTTTTTCCTGGTGTTCTGTTGTATTGCTTTGAATACAGATACAAGCATCAATTGCCCAAATATTTCAACGACAATCAGAAGCTCTAATCAAGAGACGCTCACTTGGCAAAGATACCCAAGACGGATTTAATATGAGACCACAGCGCAATAGTCGGAGTGCTTTCCAAAGGAGAAGGAACTCTCGAGCCACTGAACTCCGAGGGTTTGAAGACAATGAGGATGAAATTGACAAATCACCTCCTGCTGAAGAGATATATACTGAAGTGAGGCCAAGACGGCTTAGGAGAAGGACAGAATTTCGATCATCTCAGCCTTCATCATCTGTGACCAATTCAAATGCAGGATGCACTGAAAATGATTTAGAAGTGAGTAGAGACAGCAGGGGAATTTCTCCTGGTCTTGTGTGGAGCTCTGAAATGCTTGCTTGGGGCCGGGGTGGTGCTCGGAGTCACACCCGGCATGGCGTTGCAAGTGGTTGCAGCAATAAGAGTTCTCGAAGCACTCGCTTATCAAAGCTGGTTGATTACCTTCGAAGCCTCAAGGAAAACAATGATGAGGTATAGTGACATACTGTCCGGTAGATGGAATTAGATACACAAGTTTTGGCTTTTACTGAGCACCATTTTGACCTGATTAGGGTTCTGAGATATTTTTTTTGGGTGTCGTTATCTCTTTGATGAAATCTTTCTCTCTTTGCAGTTAGATGTTCATCTCATGCTTATTTCTTTGGATAAAAGATGCACACCAAACTTGCAGCAGCCTCACCTTTGCTGTAGGCCGAGTTTGTCAGTCAAGCACCTTCGCGAAGTAAGATTTTTTTTTCCCTGATACTAATCTAAGAGGAAAGTTCGTTTTGAAACTTGCTTTAACAATGAAAAAGTCAAATTTCATTATGTGATATTTGGACTCGAGAGCATGATTATATGACTGTGAAACTCACTACTCCTCAAAATTGGTCGATTCCAATATTGATAGGGTTGGTGAACACAGAACTACGTCATTCATTCTAAAACTCTGACCACAAGCTTAGATTGATTTCTTGGGATTTTAATTTCTTTCTGGAAATGTTAATGTTCCTTTTTTATTTACCCAGCTTCTTTACTTGTGTAATTTTGTCATGCATATGTTCTTGCAGTATGTTGCTTGTCAAACACCTCTGCAAGCTGAAGAAGTTGAGTTGTTCTCAGTTAAAGGGCACCACAATTCCAATGACGATAAATTGACTGATCACCCATCACCGTTAATGAATGATCTAGATTCTGTACCCCTTTTGCTTGATCCATGCCAATATGATTTGCAAATTCTGCAAGCAGAAGAAACTCTGGCAGGGATTAAAGCCAATTGCACTTCCAGTAGGGACCATTTGGTGAGTATACATAGAAAAGGTTTAGTATGTGTGTTTATATTTACTAATTGTATGTTAAAGACCGTCAGTGAGAGTTATATAGAAAATTCAATCAAATTAAAACATAATAAAAAAAATTATGGTTGGAGTTCTCTCTGATCTGAGAGTGGCAAAAACAGTGTGGCGTAACATTTTTCTGTGGTTTTGAGTGTTTAGAGCATGAAGTGTGAGAACATGATTCATCCAGAGTGGCAAAATCTTGATTTAAATGATGGAATGGGCATAGTAAGATTCGTGAAAGCTTTTATTTGTGCCCATACTGAATTAGTTTCTTCATCCATGTTTGCACGGATCCTTTTGCCATATTGAACTAGTTTCCATAAGAACTTGTTTTTTGGTTTCTTCATCCATAAGTCTCTAATAGAATTCAGTTTTGCAGTCTTTTGTAATGATTGTATGAGTGAGTTTCTATTCCAGATAGGTGGCATGTTGTGATCAAATAGTAACGAGTCGGTATTTCTTTTGCTGATTTCAGATTCTAGCATACAGGCGGAAGGAGATCATGTAGTTAGGAAATTGATTTGGGTGATAAGATTGTTGGATTAGCTGTTGATAAGAGTTGTTTGTAAATGTAGTCAAAAGATAGATCACGGGATGAATTGATCTCAGTTGAGGAGATATATTTCTTGTTGTATAAGAGATGTAAAACATCCTTTCCTATAATTTGTGTAATTCGATGTTTTATAATAGTTCATTGATTCTTCTTCAAAGCCTCTTTCAGCATGTACCATACTGTTGCATAGCAAGCTTTCCTAATATACTTTGAAAAAAAAAATTAATTAATTTTTTTTTTACTTTTACCATTCACTCATTTTCTTCTATTTTTTTTATTTGTTATATATTTAACTGTTCCAGCTCGTACGAATATATCTACTGTGACAGAAGTAAGCTAATATTTATTTAATTATTCCGGAGGTATCCGACAGGGTGACCCTCTATCCCCATATTTATTCATACTGTGCAGAAGGACTCGTCCTCTTTGATTTCTCATTTTGTGCTTCAAGGTTGGTTACAAGGTGTACTCTAAGCTCTCACTGCTTCCAAGTTCCATCACCTGCTATTTGCCGATGATTCTTTTCTTTTTGGTATGGGTTGGGCTTGAGCAAAAGTGTCAACAGGTACACTTCATACGTATAAGACAGCATCAGGCCAGCAGATTAAATTGAATAAGAATGTTTGAATGGAACAACAAGAAGAGCAGCTGGCTAATGTGTTGGGAGTTAAGAGGGTTGATAAGCATGAGGGATATATAGGGCTTCCTACACATGTATATAGGACGCTCTAAGATTGAAGCTTGGCACGGTTCCCTTGTATATTATGAATTGTTATTTGCTTCCACAGACGGTTCCTTTGTATCTTCATCAATTCTGTGCTAGTTGTGAACATTTTTGTGTACCTAAGAATGAATCTAGCTATGCTCGCTAAATAGGGGTGGAGATTACTCAAATATATAAAGCAGTTTCATGGACAAGTATTGTGGAAGCTGGCTCATTGTTGGAGGTTGGCACATAGAATCCAGTCGTATTTGGGAGCATAGATGGCCATGGTCACAGCCTCCACCACAAGGGTGGACTTATTAATTGATTCACGTCTTATTCCTTTGTGTAGTCGATTGCCTACAGTTTACCACTAATTCTGCATGCTATGTGGCTCGGAAAAAGTCGATTGCCTACACATACTCCTCCTGATGGACGGTTTTCAAATTTATAGCAGCTCATACAAAGGTATTAGGTAGCAGCCAGCGTTTCAAGTAGAGTTGATGGGATTTAAAGCTGCTATTCAATTCGTTATATCTTTGCAGCATACTCATGTGAAGGATTGTTTACTGCTTGTTCAAAGAGTAATTCTGAAGATGAAGATGCTTCGGTGATTGATAATGTGGTGAAGGAAGTTAGGCAGATGTTCACAAGTCGGCCTCAATTTTGCCAACGGACGAGCAAGTCATGTTCTTGCACAAACAGCTCTCCATCATGAGTTCATTTCCTTGTAACCAAAGCTTATCTTTTTTATTTGTCAGCACTCAACTTGAAGTGCATTTTACCTTTCCCAGGTTTCTGCATTCATGAAACCACTATGAAGTGCTTTGGTTTTCCCAGGAAAACCAAAGCTTTAATTCAAGAGCATATACTATTTTGCACAGCCTTAAAACTTCCAACACACAAAAGAACTATTTTGTTCCTTAGTCCGTTCTGGTGTGAGAACTATTCAAAGAATTACATTCAGCTGATTGTTCATTCCAACTTAAACTTCAGTAAGAATCGTTCAGTTGGCATTAATGAAGACTATGAACTCCTTGTACAGGGTTCAAAGGTTCTTGAACAACAATCCTGCACTAATCATCTCATCTCATGTGTGCAGCAGCGCTGGAAGTGGCGGATTTGAGCATCATCCTTCGCCTTTCTTGCCGCTGTAGGACTCGCAGATTGGGGGACTTTGCTTTTGTTGTTTCCCTTGGACATCTATATAATGCAACACCAATTAATCAATATTGCAGCAACGAAGAAATAATTCCAGTAGTATATAAATCAAGCTTGCATGTTCCTTACTTTTGGGGGCAAAATGGATGCTCAAAATTAGGCACCGATCTTGCATGAGGTACCATCGTCCTTCTCATATGTTTCAATGATTTCTCTTCCTCTAACTGCAAACGTTAGGTTATTAGGTGTCAGTTTGAACTATTTTCAGCTTGTATAAGCAAGCAAGCAACAGAATAAACAAAATTTTGAAAAAGGATGCATATACCATCCTTGCTGCTTCACTTTCTTCTCTATATCTCTTATATATCATCTCTTTCTCCTTAACCTGCAAAATGGAATTAGAAAACCTTGTTTTTGACAATGTAACAGATAATGAGTTTCTCATTATGTGGATCACCTACCTTGTAATCAAATTCTGCTCTTTGCACCGCCCGATTATCAACATTCAGATTGAACTCCTGAACTTGTGTTAGAGGCTTACGGACTTTCTCTGGAACTGGAATTGGGTCCCTGCATAATTAGGAAAAAAATGAGTTGCTTCAACTTTTTTTTTAACTTGGAATTTGGAAATCAGGTATACATATTAACCAGTTTCCTCACTCTTTTAAGATTGGTTGTGCCTTGAAAACCCTTGACTGGGCTTCTTCCATCTCCATCCTCCGTCTTTCTTCCATTTCCCTTTGTATCTCTTCCTCATGCCTCACTAAGCTTTCTAGCAGGAAAGGTTCCGGCTTTGTACATTCCTTGGGCTCTGGCTTTGGTGGGATCTGCATTTATTTAACCAAGGCTCATAGTACCATTTCCTCCATTGCAATTACTAGTATAAAATCAGACACAAAAAAATAAAGATATTTACCACTGGGTAGTCAGTAGTATATGGATATGGATTCGCTTTGGGAACTCTAGCTCTTTCTTCTTCCATTTGCTTCTGCATAACTTCGGTAATAAATTTCTTTTCCTTCTCAGCCCCTCTTTCCTGAAAATCCAGAGGTAAACAAAGATTTTATGAATATGTTGTGTCCTGATTCCTAAATGCCAAACTTATTTTGAACAAAAGAAGAAATCCATACCTCTGTATGGAGATGAAATGGATTTGGCATTGTGTTTCTTGGAATTGGATTCTGTTGGGGCTCCGAGTTCAAAGACAACTGGAAAGGTAACATCAAATTAGATACAGATCGCAGTGGAGATCTTTTCACAGATTCAGAATGATGAAAGGAATGATGAAAAAAGTTCATTTTCACTACCTTATCAAATAGATCATGAATGGCTGAAGGTGGTGGTATTCTTTCATTTGTTGCAAAGTGAAATTCCTGAGGAACAGTCACATGTTTCTTGGCATTGCAGAACATCCCCAGATCTCCTTTACTTTCAAATATCTACACATGATGTTACAGGAAAACATTAGACTTTCTCCTTGCCTTGAGCTTCATTTAAAACTGAAAGGTTAGGTTGGAGATATACCTTCTTATTCAAAGGCCTTGCCTTGAATTTTGTGATTTTTTCAATTTCTTCCTGCTCAATTTCCGAAGAAGTTTTCACTCTAGGTGGACGAGCCCTCAACGATGTATGTAGCAAAGGAGTTTTAGGTTCAGTAAGATGATGGGGCTTTGTTTGTTTATTCTGTCATAAATGTAAGGAGAATATCATTAGTATGTCACCTTAACTGGTTTAGCAATATCAAGAAAACATAATTGTCTTTACCTGTCGTCGTGATACATCCATTGAAGCTACTGAGGCTGTTTCTGCATTGTGGTTAGCCCTTGCCATAGTCTCTAAATGGAATTCCTGAATCAGAGCAAAATGACAGCTCAGAACTATTGAACATGAAAAACAATCTTGAATTTACTTCTTGTGATGGATGATACACAGTTCACTTTTAGCTTTACCTGAAATGCAGGTGGCTGTGGGGTACTTCTTGACATTGCAGGTAATGATGGTGATTCAAGAATCTGTAACGACCAACAAAGTCCAGTGAATCAACGGATATAGATCGTGTATGAAAGTTGACGTCAGGCCATAACTTGAATATTACAAAAGTACCTTTTTGTTTACTGGACGAGCCTTAAACTTTGGAATTTTGGCCATCATCTCTTCTTCCAGCTCAGCAGTACTCTTCACTCTAACTGAGCGCACACGCTGTGATGTCTCAAATTCTGGCTCCTTTGGTCTTGTTAAGGTGAGTTTAGGCTTCATCTGAATAATAGAAATAACATCAACCTCTATAGCAAAAAAAGAAAAGTTTATTACACCTGACCAACTAAATATATATAAAAAAAAAGTGTAAAGAAGTGAAGGAACTTAGGGTGAAGCTCCTTTACATGTGAAAGAGAACCATTAGCATGCAGCAGTGACAAGTCTCTGGTACTTGATTGGAACCTGTTCATCATTTCTGCCATTGAAACAAATGGTGCTGCAGGTTCCCGAACGTACACCTGTAGATTGGGAAAGGATCAACTACTCAATTCTGATATTGCATAACAACATGGAGTGCAAAAGAGGGATGAAACGCACAATCCTGTCCTCTTTTTGAGTTTTAATAGCAGTTGAAAAATGTGTGGCACTGGTATGACCCAGTTTTGACTTGTGGAGCAATGTTTGGGGTTTGGGATTAAGAATCTGCATTTTAAGTGAACACAAGGAAAAACAGTCAAGGGAAATGTCTAGAGATAATCTTCACCAAACGATAACAAAGAGGCTTCTAGATGTGAGTCAACACAAATTACAGAACTAAAAGAAACCTGTCTAGATCTTCCAGCATCCAACTTCTGCCGCTTAATTGCCTGATTCTCCTGAGCTAACATGGATGTGCCAGTTGCTTTTTTCACATTCTCTTCTCTGTAAGTTTCAGTCAAGTATACAATTAGGACATAGCACTGGCGTGTATAATGAATTCAAGAGATACCAGATAAAGTAAAGCATGCCAACCTTTTCATAGTATACGGTTTAGTTTGTGAAGAGTGCAAGTGAGTTTTTCCCCTTAGCCCTGCTGATGTGTTTCTGACCATACTTGATATCTTTTTAGCTGTCTGGTGGTTTTTGGAATCACTTTGAAGATCTCCCTTCTTGGAATAATTCATGGGTGGCTTTGGAGTACTAGCTATGGAATTACTGTTCTCCTTCTCATTAGTTATATCAGTTCTCTTATTGAAAGATACTGCAGCACCCAGAACACTGCAGAGAAGAAACACAATGAGACCTTAGAGCTAGAAAGAGACCTAAGAGAGCATTAGATCAGCAGTAAGAGGAACACTAACCTTCCATCATCTTTCATGCATTTATCCTCTACTTTATCAGCAGAAATCTGAAAGCAATACATTAGTGATAAGGGGCCACATGTAATCAGGGAAATGTGATTTTCAGAGAGTAAAGTCAAATTACCATAATGGCTTGTCTTGCACTGTTTTCATCTTTAGCCTCCCTGGGAATTGTTTCTTCCTTCAATTCAGGAGTACCAGCTATGGAATTACTGTTCTCCTTCTCATTAGTTATATCAGTTCTCTTATTGAAAGATACTGCAGCACCCAGAACACTGCAGAGAAGAAACACAACGAGACCTTGGAGCTAGAAAGAGACCTAAGAGAGCATTAGATCAGCAGTAAGAGGAACACTAACCTTCCATCATCTTTCATGCATTTATCCTCTACTTTATCAGCAGAAATCTGAAAGCAATACATTAGTGATAAGGGGCCACATGTAATCAGGGAAATGTGATTTTCAGAGAGTAAAGTCAAATTACCATAATGGGTTGTCTTGCACTGTTTTCATCTTTAGCCTCCCTGGGAATTGTTTCTTCCTTCAATTCAGGAGTACCAGCTATGGAATTACTGTTCTCCTTCTCATTAGTTATATCAGTTCTCTTATTGAAAGATACTGCAGCACCCAGAACACTGCAGAGAAGAAACACAACGAGACCTTGGAGCTAGAAAGAGACCTAAGAGAGCATTAGATCAGCAGTAAGAGGAACACTAACCTTCCATCATCTTTCATGCATTTATCCTCTACTTTATCAGCAGAAATCTGAAAGCAATACATTAGTGATAAGGGGCCACATGTAATCAGGAAAATGTGATTTTCAGAGACTAAAGTCAAATTACCATAATGGGTTGTCTTGCACTGTTTTCATCTTTAGCCTCCCTGGGAATTGTTTCTTCCTTCAATTCAGGAGTGATCTTCAAGTCAGCCTTAGTTTCATCAGCAGCTTTTAAATCAGAGGATGATTCAAGGTTCTGCAAAAGTTAAGCCATCTGAAACAATAAGCTAAAAGGTTCTCAAATTTCAAGGAGATAAAAAAAAATAGTGTACAAGATCACACCACCTTCTGCATATGTTCTGCTTCAGTAAAGTCGCACATGCTCTCTACTGTAAAAGATCTGCCAGTCTTGATTCTAGGCATGAAAGCTGCACAAACCAATGTGTCCAGAAAATAATCAAAACGTTTTCATATCCAAAGAACACAAGAAATCACTTTTTGGGATCTTTTCATGTCTTGATGCTCAGTTTTTTCAACAAGCATAACCAGCAAAACCAGTTCTCACTCTTCATTCAACAAAATAAACCATTAAGTTCATACCAGTAAAACGTATAATCCAAAGGAAACTTATCTTATTAAACTAATCCACAGTGGTATGTTGAGAACAAAATCAACAGAAAACCCCCAATTTCGAATGTATGGTTACCACATCCATCTGAGTTGATCAAATTTCATGAACTCTTGCTTTAAACAATTCCTAAACACTTGATTACATGAGTTTACGAATTATTCAAAAGAAACCGTCACCAGAAAATTGAACTTGCAACCGCAACCTAACTTTTTTCCCACTCAATCAAACACCACAGACACGGAGCAATTTCAATTTCAAAAACGGTGCGAATTAGCAATTGAAACCCTAAGTTACTGCAATTGAGGCAATCGAATTCAAACAAGAAAACCTGATATGGAAAAGAAAGTATAAACTCCAGATCTGGGAGAGAGAAGACTTACGGGAAGGGGCGTAGGGGCGAGCGGAGTCGAACCAGAGCTCGGCTTTGTTCTTGTCGGCGTCGCTCTCCTCCTTCATAAAATCGAAGAATCGCGGCGCCGAGAATTCGTAGACCTCGTCGATCATCGTCATGGAGGTTTGCGCCTCCGTGTCCGTCGTCGCCTTTGTGTTCGGCTCCTCCGTCGTCGCCGGCATCTCAGAAATCATTTTGGTCTGAATTTGATGAAGAGAGAGAGAGAGAGAGAGAGAGAGAGAGATAGAGAAGAGAATTGGGGGATTAATGGAGAGCGAGCGGGGGAGTATAACGTTTGGGGAAGGATCTCTCTAACGGTAATATATTTTGAAATTGGGGCCAACTGAGTGAGTTGTTCTCCAACGGAAATATTTTCTCTTGCCTTTTCTAAGACGACGCCGTTTCTGCATCTTCATTTTTATTACTATTTATTCTTTTCTTTTGACAAGTATTACTATTTAATTTCAGGTGGGATTTTACGGTCTAAACCTATATCTTATATATCATGCATAGATTTTCTTTCTGTTTTTTTTTTGTTACAAAGGGACCTAAAATGCCCAAACAAAAGAAAAAAGAAGACCACACACTAGAACAGAAACCAATTCTTCTAGCTCTAGAGACATTTGCAAGATCATCAAGGAAAGCTTGAGCAGCATGTATGGACTGGAACATTGTCAAAAGTAAGCAACCTCAGATCATGATTAATACTATTTTAGCCAAAGCATCAGCTACCATACTGCATTCACAGACTATGTGAGTCAATTTAACATTTGCAACCTTGACATGCATAAATCTTCAATTTCATATATTGTCGTGTCTAACTCATTTTCTATATATATTTCGTTATTCTTTTGGTAGCATAAGAAAGTTTAGAGAGTGGAACACAATATCTGCACGTACTAGTGAAAGAGTGACATACATGCTCTACATATTTTTCATAATACTTGCGTAATGTGTCTTCACCCTCGATTTTTTAAGTAATTTTTATACAACAATAAGACAACTTGATTTTGAAATGTCCATGAAAGTTTAGATTGAGAAAAGAGAACGTAAATTAGCGATTTAATGTAAATTTAAACAACGTGTGAATGATGCATGTCTTACTTTAGCTGATAAATAGATTTCGTTAACTCATGATCAATGTCTACAACTAGCTAGCTACTTTGTGAGCTGGGTTATTTTTTTTAGAAATCAAGCCCTTTATTTCAGTTCAGTAAATATTGAGAGAGAGAGAGTCCTATAATTGCCTAATTGGTCACCGGCAACTCGGCAAGGTGACAATATATATATGCAGGCAGCGGCGGAGCCACTCAGGGACCCAGTGGTCCCGTGCCCCCACTGAAGTTTTGTTTTATTACATATATCAGTTTGGCTTCAGTAAATCAATCAAAGCAGGGATAGTGTAGTGGTTTGACGTTCTTGCACTACTGAAGAGATGTAGCGTTCGATGTCCATGGCAGCAGTGTTTTTTGCTTTTAGCGTCGTTAAATATGTTTTTCTTTATTTAATATATTCATTTAATAGAAAATAATATGATGTTGCGATCTTGCTTGATTTCATTTTTAAATATAAACGAAGACATTGTTTAACTTGAAGCGGGTATAAAGCCCTATAATATATGCAATAGTCTTATTTAGTTACTTTTCATATATGATATTTTAAAGGAAAATTATTCTTGACCTTAATAAATGGAAGCAAATTTGCCGACCACTCTTTTGTGCTCACCTTCATGCCCACTTACCTAATCTAATGTCAAGTGTCATTTCTCTTAACAAGCTCTAACCATGGTTACAATATAAAATTGTAATAAATAAATTATGGCTTCTCATAGAAATACAAAAACGTATCGCTTTTTTCTAATTTTAACTTTAACTCTTTTTAAATTAGCCTTTATTGTTTGAGTGCGGCTATTGTGACCTCTAAATTTGTTTACTTGACCTCATTCTATTATGAATTATTAAATGACATATTTATCCTCTTACACAATGATTATTAAAGACACTAATTAAGAAAAAGTAATATTACAGTTATTATCTCTAAACTTTCTAATTCAATAATAATGGATTGCATTTTATTATTTTCCTTATTGATTTTTATTTTCTAGTTTTACCAAATACATGCCACATGCATATACAAAGTGAAAAAATATTTTTACAAAAATGATGATCTATCAATTATTAAAAAAATAAATAAATATCATATTATTTTTACAAAAATTATGATCTATCAATTATTTTATCATCATGAAGTATAAAAACAAAAAATATAAACTTACAAAAAATAATAGTACGTATATGTAAAATAGAAATACAAAAGTAACAAAAATATAGAATAGTTCATGTAAAAACATTCCTTTGATAATCGATAAATAAACTTTGAGAGAATAATATTCTTCATGATTCGTATTAACTTTTCTCGAAAATTGATGTCATTGAAAATTATTTCTTACAATTGATCAAAAAATGAATGTCTAGTGACATTTTATGCAAAATAAAAAATACAAAAAATAAGAAAAATCAAGAAATCAAGGTCGGGAATAGAGGTTTGCGTTATAAAAAAAAATTAAAGAATGGAAGTCTAGAATGGATATTTGCATGCAAAAAGAATTGGAGGTATACTAAGTGAATAAGAGGTGTAATGAGTAATATATTAATATATAGAGAGGATCTAAAGGGGACCTCCTTACTTTAAGAATTTGAGGATTTCTACTATTTTACATTAATAGATGACTTCACTTAACTATCTCAACTGTTGATCCTCTAGATTCATATGCAAGAAATATGTCTACCAAATTTCAACTAATTTCATAATCATTTAGTCATTCAAATTGACACAAACAATTGTAGACCGTTAGATAAAATTAAAACGAATATTGTGTTAATCAAATGGTTAAACGTTTTTCATTTTGACTAATTTTTTTTGTAAGATTCATATGTGAGTAAGTAGCTAGAGATTTAGTGGCTTTAATTGTCAAAATACATGCTAGAATAAAATACATCCTTACTTTAAGAGTTTAAGAATGTCATTTCTAGATCCGGACTCTTAATATATATATATATATATATGTTAATTACATAAACAATGCTATTTTAGAAATTTAAAACTGATGTCTAATAAGCAAATATTTATATTTAAAAGTAGAATGAATGTATAGAGAGAATGAGAGGTAACTGAGCAAATTTAGATGTCATAATAGCCGCACTCTTATTATTTCTTTTAAGTTGATTTCAAACATGTGCAAACCTTTTTTCTTTTATTACCCACGGGTCCTTGCTTTTGTTTTCAGAACACCCAATATCCTTTTTTTTTAGGGAAGAACACTCAGTATCCCATTTGACTCTTTCAATAATCCAATTAAACGCTAAGCATCTGCAACACCAAACACCTCTATTTATATGGCTTCAAGGAACAATTGACTCTTACTTCTGTTCATAATCAAATGCAGAGAAAAAAAAAGGAACTAGGACAAACAACAAAATGAACTTAATAACAAGGCATGCTTGACAATTATAACACCATAAAAATCAAAGAGTTGAGTTAAATCACCATTCATGAAAAGTTTGACATTATTAGTTTATGAAATGAGTATAATAAATATATATAAAAATCGATCAGAAAGATAGAAACCTGTGAAAGCATGATCGATCAGAAAGTTTATTTTTATTATTGTTAAAAAAAAGTTAGAGTTAAAATCAAAAGAAAACATAATTCATTTATTACAATTTTATATTGTAACCATGGTTAAACCTGGTTAAGAAAAAAGACATTTGACATTAGATTAGGTGGGTACGGTGAGCACAAAGGTGGGCACAAAAGGGTGGTCGGAAAAAAAAATTTCTTAATAAGTCCTAAAATTTATAGCTTTAATCTTAGGTGTCATGTTATGTTACCTAGACACATCATTAATTAAAAATATTATGTCATGTCGTTCTTAAGCAAAAATACAATATTATCATTCTAAATCCAATGACTCTAGATTATTTGTATTTTTATTAAGAGAAAAAAAATTGATTTTTGTCTTTCTTTTATATTTAAAAATATATATATTTCTAGCATTTTCTTTCTCTTTTCTTTTTCATCACTATCATGTTTAGATTGGACACTAAAAAAACTGATTTTGCTGGTGGAGTTTGTTTCTGAAGTTAGAACCATTTATGTTTCACGCTTTCTTGTAGGTGTAACTGTCGGATTGAAGAACTGGTTGCGGATAACATTCGCCTGTGACCATTCCAGTCTTGAAGATGGCCTTGGGAGGATTAAAGGTTTCTGTGAAAGGCATGCCAAGAAAGAGTAACATGCATGTATTGCAATTCAGATTAAGATGGAGTACATACATCTGGTGGGGATCAGAAACTCCTGGTTGGATCTCATGCTTCACTCAAATGCTGCCTTTGATTTATAATGAAGAACAGTAGAAAATTGACTAGTCAGTCAGTTACTCAAAAAGTCAAAATGAATAAGAACCCTCTGTATCGCAAGGGTGATTTAAAGGAGATCAGCAACTTCGCGTTGTGTCTCATGTTGCATGCAGGACTTGTAACTCCCTTGAATTCTTATGACACTCGAAAGAGATAATTTGTTAGATAAGTGAAAGTTTTCTGCAATTTCTAAATGATTTCATGAGTTTGTTCTGTTCTATATGTACTTTCCCAGCCAATTCGACAATACGCCTATGCATATTAGGTCTACAATTTCCTCCGCTGTTTGGTAAGAAGCTAGGTAGTCAGCTAGCGGCTAGCATATATATCAACTTTTTAATATTGTACAAGAAACTCATGTCCCAATTTATTCTTGGAGGCCAGGGAGGAAGCATTCTGACATGATCCTTCGGCGCAGATTAGTCTCTGACCTGGAAAGCCTTTGAGGATACTGTCGTTGATACTCTCAAAAAAAAAAATGTCTTAAAGACCAACTTCAACTTCATTCATTTACAAATGCTGATAAATCTTAATTTATTTTATTTCTTCCTGAAGTTCAGAGAATCTGATATCCAAATGAACAGGAGTTGCCGATCAGCATCACCCACTTTTAAGATTGTTACTACATGGAAATTAACTCATCATCACCTAATTGCTTCTTGGCATGTCTTTGTGAGAAGGCTTTGATCCTTTGAAGGCCTTCTTTAAGTACTTCAAGTTCAACAGCAAAAGTAATGCGGAGCCAGTTTTTCAGTCCAACAGTGACACCTGAACCCCATAGATGACATTGTAAGTTTGTAACTTAGCAGATCTGCTTCAATAGAATACACAGGAAACCAAAGCACGTACTTTTTCTATATGCAATCACATTCTGATTTGGAGATACAATGATTTCAATCCAAGATGATAGATTAGGATTTACCTGGCAGAACAATCACAGACTCCTCTTTGGACAGCTCAAGACAAAATTGTACATCATCATCAATGCCTTCAAGTGCTGATAAGTCAAGTTTTACCTGTTAATTGTAATGTTTTGTCATAATTTAGTTCATATATGCTAATTCTATACCAAATCAATGACAGTATGTAGCAAATGAATAAAGTGTATTTGTACCAACCAATACAACCATGGATCCTTCGGGTTTATTTGGGCAAGTAAGGCATGGGATTTCATTAATCATGTCATATAACATATCCACAGCTTCTCTCATTATGCCAATTATGTTAGAGAAAAAACTCTCTTTTGTGCGCTTAATGATCTGAGGTATTGCTCCCTGAAATTGAGAATATGTTTTGTCATTGAGGTATTGAATGGTATTTAGACAAAAGAGATGGAGCTATGTACCTGTTTTCTCTTGGCAGTCCAGTATGTTAAATTGTTAGTTTAGCTATTGACAATTTAAAACACATAATTTACCTGAATGATCACTCCAACAACAAGGATTTGCATTTTATTTTTTGACATTTATATTCACAAAGCAAGTGATCAAACTCAAAAGAGGTACCTGAACAAAGGTTGCTGGATCACAAGTGATGTCAAGATAGTTCTTAATGCTGTCAACGATCTGGACCAAAAGGAAACAAAAATGTATCCCAATAAAGTTACATCAATGACAAACTACTTCAAGTAAAATTCGTTAAAGAACAATGTGATAAGCTCCTGAGAGCTCACGCAGTTGCATATTTGCTAGCTAAACGAATCAGTCACTACAATGCTGCATAGTAATTATTTCTTCTTCTTTTTTGGTGTGGATTGATGTTAATTGGAATACATAAGAGAACTCGAATGAATGGAGAATAAAAATAGAAAAGATATATAGAAAAACAAGTGCCGTACCCCAGTTTTTTCAAGGATGCCATTGGGATCACTTTTCACAATCCAACCAAGTCTCCAGCCAGGAACAATCCATGTCTTTGATATAGAACCAAGCGTAAGAACTGGTACAATTGAACTGAACTTCCCCATGGGCACAAAAGGGTTACTGCCAAAAGCCAGACCGCCATAAACTTCATCCGATATTACAAAGATCCCAAGTTTCTTTGCTGTTTCTGCAATCTGAATATAACACAAATGCACTTGGCAATTAACATGACAACCATATAAATAACGACTTCCGACATGTTAATTTCCGACAGGCACAGACACAGAGACACACACACACACCAGCTATTACATAGTTTGAGCAATATTAAAAAGTGCATGCAAATCAATATTGCACACCCTACCTTTTCCAAATGCTGGTATGTGAAGACATTTCCGCATGGATTGCTAGGGTTAATAACAACAATAGCGGCAGTGTTGTTATCCGCAAGAGCTTCAACAGAATCAAGATCCACCTCCCAACCTTTCTCAGGAATAAGATCAAAATGGCGAACTTCAAGATGGTCGAAAGAAGCTCGAGCCTCATACTGTGGGTAACCAGGCTTGGGAAGCAGAATATTGGCACCAGGACGTGCAAGAACAGACACTATGATCTCGATTGCTTGTGTGCAACCCACAGTGAGATATACATCCTCAGGCAATAATTGGACTGAGAGGTTACGGGAGAGATGCTCTGCAATAGCTCTATTGTGATAGTGCAAATTAAGATGATAAACACATCATGTTCTGAATTTGTTCAAACATATATTTTCTACATTCACATATATTTTCTTTCTACATTCACATATATATATAGCTAAAACGGAAATTTTGTCGTTGTCAAATAATCCATACATTCACATAAAGTTCATATGAATAGTTTGATCATGCTCTTTAATAAAGTAAAGAAATACAAATCATATTATTAAAGAGCTGTACAGGATAAGTTGAAATCGATGTGCATCGGAGTCATGCTCTTGTTCATCGGAGTCATGCTGTACAGGATACGTTTATAGAAATACTACTGTACTTCATTTTTTTTTTTGGACGAAGTTCATACATGTAACAAATTTCCTAGTCTTCTGTCATGTTTAGTGGCTCCTAGCTACATGTCACGAGTAGTTGTCTGTATTATAAATATTCTTTTTTCCTGAAAACGTTGTCTGTATTATATATATATATATATATATATATATATATATATGTATCGAAACTGAAATTTGCTTCTGCCTCTATCGTTTTATTATTACTAGAAGTTAAGGAAATCTTATGGAATCTTTTACAAACTTAATCGTAGGGGATAGTGTAGTAGCATTGGAAATAATAATCATCAGTAAACAATAGAATGAGAATCAAGAAGCTCATGGACAAATGAAATAGGGAGTGTAATAATTTCGACTGAGTATTTTTCAATTCATTGTTTGCGATGAAGAATATTTTTCATTCATTTTGGTTTGGAGATCCTTTATAGAGAAAGAAGAGAAAACAAGTGTCCATTCATAGTGAGACTCTCCCTCCATTTGAGCAGGGCACGAGACACCTATGTTGGTGCAAAAGATATATAGAGGATGAGACAATCCAAGAGAGTTGACAAGACAATACGTACCTTCTTGCTTCTAAAACACCGCCGGTAGGACAATAAGAGTTGAACTTGAAGGACTGGAGAGCATCCGAGACGGCATCAGCGGCGGGAGGAGCCGTCCGGAATGCAGCAAACTCAGTCGGGTCGCCACGGCCCAGCATAATGGTGGGTCGTGGATCGTCGGAGTTGAGATTCTTTGCTAAGGTGTTGAGAACACCACGGACGGAGATTGAGGCCGTGTTCAGTTCTTCGTTCCCTCGGAAATTCCATTTCTGATGCGAATAATCATTCCCATTCTCCATGTCTCTCTACCTTGCGAGTCTTCGAGCGAGAGTGAGAACGTGGGTGTTGGGTTTAGGTTCTAATGAGCTAGAGAGTGGAGACCATGTTAGCCCACGATATTCATTTATATATACACTAGTACTTAAGTGGGGCATAGTCGTAGTATTTTAGTGACATTTAGACATTCCACTTCGGGTGACAGCAAATCATGGTATATGGTATAGAACGGATTTAATTCCATTCATAAAATCTGAATACTGAACGAGATTTGATTAGAAATCGACTACACACTCATAATAATTACATAAATAGATGTGGTATTCTATTTTTATTTCACATTCCATAATTACATTAATTATCCCTTTAAAAACTTTGTACTCCCACATATTTGCTCCAGCGGATTCCTTATAATTTTCTCTAAAATTAGGAAGAAAAATTTTATTCACAAACCTCTAAAGACATCTATATAAAAAAAAACAACAACAAAATTTAACGATATGCAACGAAAATGAAAGGCAACTGTATGTCTTGATGTCGTATGCACTACTGCCACTACACTACACATGTTCGATGGTAGTAACCAAAACCATAATCGTATACAACCTGCTAGGAAAGCGAGATGTGTCTCCTGAGAGACTGAAAGCAACCAAGGGTGTCAGAGCAATCGTACCCTCAAGAACAAGTATAAGTTTAGGCCTCCAATACAAGAAAGAATCAGAGCCCAAAACAGCCTACCCCATCCTCTTGGGTCCCAGATCCGATCCATGCTCGCATTGAGGGTTCCAAATCTAGTCTGGGCACCCTTTCCTAACAACCACCGTCGCCATCGTCTTGACATCAATCTTGGTCGCCGTCTCGACGTCAACCATTGTCGCCTCCCTGCCATCTGCCGTCAGACGTATCCAGTGTCATTCCCATCTTTCAAGCTGACACAACCACTTACAACCCGACTCTTTCTCCTCCTCCAAATCAAGATTTGATCAAACCGACTCTAGATCTGTACGTTCAACATGATATTGATGTATGTGTAAACTAACACTTACGTAGAGCTGGGATATTTAGTCAAGATAAACCAAACCGTCCGAGCCGAGCCAAACTAATTGGTAAATAAAGAGTTCACTTCCGAACTTTCGGCACGGGTGTACAAAAACAATTGTAAGTTGTTAAGACAATACTTGTGTATGTAATTTAGTCTTAAAATGTGATGTTAGTTTAGTTTGTATCAGGCTTGCTATGTGCGAGCTGATCCGTTTGTAGAGCTGCGGTGCCTGAATGAGATTTTGGTTATTCACCCGCCAATATTCCTATTTACGGTGTTGGTAGTCTCTTGCCTAATTTTGGTAGTTGATCCAATGCATTCAACTTACTTTCAAAAAAAAAAAAAAAATATCTAGTTTTAAACGGACATAAATTTATCTCATAACAAAAATGTAGTGTTATTAACACACTTATTTTCTCTATATACTTCTTCTATTTCTTCATTACTTTAATTTGATTTTGTTTACAAACTACATAATCTACCCCTTAAAATATAGATAGGTGTGTGTCAATTGAAATTAAAAGATTAAATTGGGTAGTTTGTAAATAAATTGGAATTAATGTAACAAAGAAATAGAATAGCGTGTATCAATAACACCACCCTAAGGAAATGATTAACACATTATATGAACATATACCGCAATTTCCTCACTGTTGCATATATCGTAGTATTATACGATCGCTCAAAGCAAGCGCAAAGTCAATGTATAGCTTGGTTGGGCTCAAGTCCAACTGATATGTTAAGAACAAATATTTTAACATGTGCATCGTAGCCATAAAAGAAGCTTATGTAGCTTCTATAGGCTTGGTTTAGTTGCTTGACTCAAAATTGAACAATGGGCCTTATAACATTATTTGGTAAGATGTTAGTCTGTTATGTCTATTTTGGTATTAATTTTAATTGAATTCTTATCTTAATCTCTCTTTTATCATATAAATAGTTCCAAAAAAAATTCTTTTTAGCAATTGCTTAAATGATAGATTTGGATGATTTTTTATTTTGTTATTGTATATCTAACTAATAGATTTTAGTTAAAATTTTTAAATTACCGTTAAATTTTCTTATTTTTTCAATCAATCAGTAAATAAAATTCAAGCCCGCCCCAATAATTCTGAATCCGTCACCGGCCCGAAGTACAGCTCAATTCTTACCGTTGCGTTGTCCAAAAAGAAATAGCTTATTTCCTTACATGCCGGAAGCTTCTGGCTTCCGGTGTCTCACTTTAACCCCGCCGTTCAAATTCAAACACAAAACCTTTTCTCAACGGCTACTTAGACCAACATCCCAAGAATTTCTCCATTATCTCTGTGCTCTGAATCATCAAAACATCAACAACCCTGTCATGGACTCCACAGCCTCACTGCCTCCCTATCGCCACCATTCTCGCTCCGAGCCTCCCTCCCGAACCATGTCCTCGTCACTCCTCGCCCAATCGGAGAAGGTCCCACACCTCTCTCTCGCTCTCATCCAATCGCCTTCTCCTCCGTCTCGCAAATCTTCCTCTTCTTCTCTCCCTCTCCACGAGCTGCTACTACTCTCGCCTTCGCCCAACCCAAGAAGGTCCAAGACCCGCCTCGCCGACCGGTTCGACATGCCGGATGAGCCCGCGGCCGAACCGGCGGGGCCGCGGCGGAGGTGCAAGAGCAGCAGAGCCTCCCAGATGGGCTCTCTGGGCTGTGCCTCGCCCAGGAACACCAGAAGGTCCAGGAGGAGATCGGAGGTTGAGATTCGAGATGATAAGGATTTGGGTTTGGGAGAAGAGGTTGTGAAACCAGTCAGGAAAAGAAGGTCTAAGAAGGACAAGCTCAGTTTGGTCCCTTGTGTTCCTTCCCCAACTTCATCTGCAAGTTAGTCCCCAGTTCTTTCAATCTTGTCTTTTCGATTTCTTGGGTTTTCTTTAATGATTTATGATTGTGATGATAGTGGATGATGAGGATGGGAGTGGTCTGGAGCGAATTGGGCAGCTGTTGAATGATCTGATAATGTGGAGAGATGTAGCAAGATCAACCCTTTGGTTTGGTCTGGGCACTCTCTTCTTCTTCTCTTCTTGCTTTACCAAAGGAGTCCACTTTAGGTGCAATTTCACTTTTCACTTGTTTGGAATTATCAAACATGTTACATTAGCAATACATATCTAACACCGTGGTTGTTTGCAGCGTCTTCTCGGCCATTTCCCAACTAGGACTTCTGTTCTTGGGTGCTTCATTTGTCTCGAATTCAATTTCTCAGAGGTGCAACAATTTCCACCTCACTTGTGTATCACTTTGGCTGCTAATCTTTCTGTGTTAAGTATGATTCACTGATTTCTTTATTGATTTTCACAGAAATGGTATCGAAAAGAAGCGCGATTTCTTGCTTAAGGAAAGTGATATTCTTGGTGTGGCCAAAATGATACTTCCTGCAGCAAATCTTGCAATATCATGTACAAGGAAGCTGTTCTCAGGAGAACCATCTATGACTCTCAAGGTAACCACAAATCAAAATTTGATTGTTCATACTGTTAGAGTTCACGGCAGTGTTTGACATTGTGCAACTGAATTCTCTGCATACAGGTAGCTCCATTCTTTCTTCTAGGAGCAGAGTATGGACATCATATAACATTGTGGAGGCTCTCTATGCTCGGTATGAATATGATCGGTGGTGTTGTTTATTTTAGTCCATTGTGGAGGCTCTTTTGTATTTGTATATTTCCGTTCTAACTATATGTTTTATATTTTTGGTAGCCTTTTTTATCAGCTTCACAATCCCAAGGCTGTACTCATGCTACTCCATTCAAATGAACCAAAAAGGTAACCAACTCCACCTGTACGTGCTTGGGCTTGATGTGGACTGCCTTTTATATTCATGTGACAGCAACTTAAATGTAAACTGGATGTGCAGCTGAGTGCTTGAAATGGAGGGTGTTGGAAGCATGGGGAGCATGCTCTCACAAAAAGATTGTAGCAGCATCAGCAGCCACAGCATTTTGGAATCTGTCTTCAGTGAAAACCCGTATATTCACCGGTAGATTAAATAAACATTGCTGCATACTTTCATCTGTTGCTGAATACTTTTGTCTGTCGAACAATAAATGTGGACATTGTAGGTTTAAAGTGACATATCTAGTAATAATAATTCTTCATTTGTGACCCTTCCAAATCTTTTCCATTGTTAGCTGGTTGGTATGATTGAAATATATCAAGGCCTTGATTGAATCATAGGGGATAAAAGTTCATATCTGATAGCGTCTATTGTATCTCCTAGAGAAAACAGGCATAGCCTAGGAATATTGTTGATTCTAGGAATACTGTTGATTGATGTAACCTACGTATTGCCTTTGCAGCATTCATATCCCTAGTAATTCTTCGTTACTGCCGACAACACATGGTGCAAGTTAGAGAAGCAGAAGAGGAGGAGCAGCAGCAGGCCATGGTGGTGGCAGAAGCAGAAGGAAAACAGGAGGAGCAGCCGGAGCAGGCATTAGTTGTGGCCGAAGTGAGCAAGCAATCATAAATAGTCCAATAGTCACCACCACATCTCATCTAACACACTAGTTTTTGTCCTTGATATGCTAGACAATAAACTGTCGCTGATCCGTGTTTAATGTTCAACATGTACAAATAAAAAGGTTTCCAACTTCTTCTCTCAGGAAAATATATCCTAGTTTTTGTCCTTGATGCAATATTCGACGATAAATTGTCTCTGATCCATGTCCACTGTTCAACACTTCAACACTTCAACGAAAAATGCCAAAAATGAGGCAAATCAGCACAGGATTGTGAATTACTTTCTCAAAATAATTTTTTGATTGAAACTCCAAATTAGAGCTTTCTTAGGTTGAAATGGAGATTTACGAAGATGCAGATGCAGCACCTAAACCGTCAGACATGATGGAGCAGATTCTAAGGTTGAGGTCTCAAGACTATAATGAAATGACAATTAGAAAAAGGTTCCTTTTTTTTTTCTTTCTTTCTTTCTTTTATCCTTGCTAGAAATTACATATAGCCACCGTTGCTAACTCTTCAAACACTCCAGTTAGCAACAAGAATTGGAAGACCGGTTTTCAGATTTTGGTCCAAACGTTGTATGGGGCATCATCCCCACATGTTTCAATATTCGGATCCCTATGCCTTTTCTTTTTCCTCTTTCCGTGAGTGAAGTTTGGATGAACGATATGCTACTAGCTGAACAAGCAACACCAAAGCTCAGGAGAGATGTAAACGTAAGGAATTATATGACAAAAACTACAACTATAAATGTCAATAAAGTTAGCCTGCAAATTGAGTTAGAAGGCGCCACCCTAAACCCAATGACTCATCTTTCTTCCCACTAGGGAAAAAAATATGGAGTGAAATCTGCTCCCAGGTTAACATACAACTAATACTATTTCGTAAAGATACTACAGTTTGAACATACACAGTTGATCACTTCTCTGTAGGATAAATGCAGAAACTAAGCCTCGATATAAATAAAAACAGAGAAAACAATGTCTTCAAGTTGTTCAGGCACAATTCGGACATCTCAATAGCATGAAGAAATGCCCTAAAGTCTCAGTCCACTGATCAATCCCCAGAAATACTGATTAAGGTCGCCGCTTTTTGCCATCTTCTTCCTCGTCATCAGAGTCACCACTCTCACGAAACCGTGGATTTTTCTCCTGTTGCAGCGAATAAAAAGATAGAAAGAGAAAAGAAAACAAATGTTAAATTAATAATTTAAAAAAATAAAAAAGCCTTTTTTTCGAGGGTTGGGATTATTCTAAATTACTCTGGAACAAATTAGAAGTGAGATGAGTTGGTATGGCATTGAAAGAAAATACCATGCCACAAGCCACTGATCACAAGGCCTGATACTTTTTCAGTTATTATTACTCGACATGGAATATTATTGACAAAATGTTGGCATTGGCGCATGAAAACAGCATATGTAACTCTTAGGATTCAAGGCAAATTAGGATAAGAATCAGTAGAAATTACCAGTCTAGAGTCATGATCAGAGTTCTTCCGTGATTCATAATTTGAGCTCCTCTTTGAATTCTCATATGACTGGTGGTCATCATCACGGTGTCGTTTCCGATGAAAATCAGCTGTCACAAATGAAGTTCAAAGCATCGGATAAACAAGTAAACAACAAAAATGGCAAATACAGCTGCAGAAATCTATTCGCACCAAATTATACAAATGTATGTAATGGTACAATACCTCTACCATGCCGATGAGAACCACCATGATTGTTGCCTCCCCCTTGTCTACCATCTGTACAATTGAAATGTCAAAAGTTTCATGAAAGGAACTATCAAGTATGTAAAAGACTAGACCAAATTCTAAATCGCAACTAAATGGAAAACGGTCAAACTACAGCATCTCTATAGGTTTGCTAATGAAGTGTTTTCCAACACTGAATCTTACTGTAAACTACCACTCACCAATAGCAAAACTAAAATACAACTAGCAGGTGGACAAAAGGTCCAACACTATATTTTGGCTAACAAGAACCACAAAATGTTACGAAGAGATGTTTCAATAGCTACAATGGAATTCTATACTAAAGGTGACCCTGCCCGGGCTAGTTTGTAGTTGCCCGGAAAGATAATCTTAAGACCCTATCTGTTTCTATGAGCTCACAACATAATGACATGGTGTCAGGCCATGATCCTAAACCATCCTTGAGGTAAAACGTTGCTCTACATATCACGTCAGCTTATGAACTTGCTCATATGCTAGTACTAATTTCTGTCTCCATGGTTGGCTGCACCTTGCCAAATTATGTTGTTGCTAAATGATGCAATTTCCAATACGCAATACAACCACAACCAACCTACTCTAAAAACCGTAACACAATCACACATGTCAAGACAAACAATTTTCCTGTCAAACAATATAGAAATAGATGACGAAACAAATCAAACTGACTTACAGTGAGGAGGTGGCATGACCGGAGGAAAAGTACCCAATGATCCAGTACCATAATCAACCAGTGTTCTCTGAGCTTCCAACTCCCGTTGAACTAATTTGCCATATCCACCTCTACGTATAATGTATTAAGGAAACTAAAGGCAATAATTTTCATCTCTAATTTCATATCCTAAGAAGAAGAAAAAAATGCATCACGCAGAAACAATAATATAGAAAGTTGCAAAGAATGCTGAAGAAAAACTTTGCAGACATTTTAAACTGGCAAAAGGATATCTGGATCATAATCAGTACGATATTCATCACGAACCTGTAAAACAGAGAAAGTATTAACGTTAAAACACTTACAAAGATATATTTAGCTAATTGAAGGAAGGCAGAATCATCCACCTGTCCACCACTTCGCCCTCGGCCCCATTGCCTTCCTTCTTGGAATCCCCAATCAAAATCCACACGAATAGGACGATCATCAAGAATAGTCCCGCTTATATATTTTACGGCATCCTCAGTATCTTCTCGAGAATAGAATCTATTAAAATGGCCAAAAAGATTAAAGTCTAACTCTCAGAGAGAAAAGTTAACTATACACTCTAACCAGAAATAATCAATAAAACCAAATACAATCAACTAAGCATGAAACATGAAAGAAAGAAAAACCAAACAATTCAGTGCAAATTACTTCAAAAAAATACAACGGTTGCCATCCAAATTGTCAAGCAACAGAAAGTCAGCAACAATGGGGTACATGACTTGGAAAAAGAAAAAAAGAACAGATACTATGATTCAAATAAAGAAAATATCTATCAGTAGCTTTTTTAACAAAATGAATTAAATAATCCATCTTATGGGCAAAACATTCCCCAGAAAGAATGTTTATGCAGTCAATCAGCAGTGAAGACTCAATCCAAAAGAATTTAGCAGAGAGGACAGTTCTAGCATGGATACACAGTCTGCAACCCACCAATAAGCAGAATATTGTTCAGCAAGATCAGATCAAAATCTAGTGCCCAACAGCCGGATATTAATCAAAAGAGTTCATTTAAATGAACAGCCTGCCATTTGATTTTGATCCAGTGGTTCTGAGCAGTAACTTCATGGTAATCGGCAGGTAGGAAAATGTGCCAGTACAGATATAACTTAAATAGAGGGTCACATATCTAACATAGAGATGAAAGCTCAAGTTACTCTTACAACCTCTGGACTGTTTCCTTTTATTATGTTAAGAATGTGAATGAGAATGTAGACTTACAGGACAAAACAAAAGCCACAAGGCGTTTTTGTATTCTTATCCAAGCCCATAATTATCTTCTTAATTTCTCCAGCACGAGAGAAAAGCTCATACACTTGCTCTTCTGTTGTATAAAAAGACATATTCCCAATATAAACGGTTGTTGATGACAGAAGTGCTTGTTCAAATTCCTCTTGTGATCCAGGAAATCTTCTATCCCGATATTGTGAAAGCTTCGCTTGATCCTAATTAAAATAGTGAATAAAAAGAATAAGAAAAGAAAAGAGGATGTATTTATAAATTTAAGATATGCATGCTGTAGAGCAAAGGATAAGCAGTAAAGATCTTCAGCCTTTCAGCTTCCAATGAAGGAGTTGATGAAGCAAATGACAATCTGGCAGTTCTAATCAGTTATCTTTTTAGTATGCACCTATTACAAGTGGTTAGAGTGTCCATTTTTCTCGATCGGTACAGAAAATAAATAATACCAATCTATGATATTATGTAGAAATCCTCTCAAAGTTTTCAGGTACATGAATCACACATGGTACTTAAGAACAAAATGTATACAACTTGTCTTGAGCCTATACTATATACATTTTTTATTAACGACTGTGAGATAATATCTCACTTTCACATGTTGATTGGTTTGAAACAATAGGACCCAACTTTTGTGATCACATATGTTGAGCAAGCAACTGAATGTTTGAGTATATAATAGATGTGAATAGAGAAGTTAAGATTCACAACAGATGTGCAATATTCTGCAACTTGTTTACAAAACATCATTGTTAAAGTTGTTTACAAGATTTTTAAAGAGCACCGAACCCCCCCCCCCCCCCCCCCAAAACACATCTTGGACATGTCAGGACTAAAAGGAGAGACGAGAGAATTTAGCAGGTTCTCTTTTACTCCGGTTCTCATATAACTTCTAACATCATCTCGCACACAACAAGATTTTTCTTTACCACTGTACTCTTTAATATTATCTCTACAACTCGCATTACAATAACTGAAAGTAAGCAAGACACTTGAACCCATAGTCAAGCAGACTGACCAGCTGTAGTACTTGCAAAACACTCATAAGAAATTTCACTCCAGCAATTAAAACATTAGGTAGTATCGAAAACCCGAGAACAACTTACCTTGAATAAGGAAGCCATCACAGAGTGTGACTCCAACAGAAGTCACTGAACCAAGAGTCGAAGAATAAGGTCCAGAACTTATCAAATCTGAACCAGAAACAGGAAACCCACAAAATTAATAGCGTGAAAATGACAAGTAACAAAGTAGACGAGCTCAATGAAAAGATTGAAAGGAAATTGTAAGCGAATTACAGGACAAAGTGTTGCTTGGAGCTCAAAGCCCATACAAATTTAAACATGGCTATGAGACAATGTAAAAGCAGAGAGCAAGAGAATATGAATTGGGAGATGAATGCATAAACAAAATCGCCTAGCAAATTGGGTTTAAACCCTAAACCAGTAGACAGAACAATATAGAGCTATAGAAGTAGAGAGAGAGAATAGTACCGGGAGCGAAAGAGGTTGGCCCTGGAAGGGAAGGAGCGCGAGTATTCGGAAAGGGAGAACTCGAGTCTCATAGAAAGGGGTTCGCGACCCTCACTAACCCCCGCTCCGTTTCCACACCCAAAACAGATACCCGATTCCTCCTTTTTCTTTCCTTTTTTTTTCTGTTTGTTTAAGAAAAATATATTTATTTCTTCAAAAAAATTAATGATAATAATGATATTGTGTGTGCCTAAGTCGAATAAGTTTTTTTTTAATTTCTTTTTTAATGAATAGATGATGCGGCTGCCATTAAATTTTTAATAATAAAACCGTTGAACACAATATAAAGCTTGAACTCTTAATTATAAAGACTTGAAATAACATCGAGAATCTATACAACGTACATGTAAACAAACAAGCATCAACAAACAAATAACACTACCTTAAAAACAACTATATTTGTTTTGTCACAACGGTGACATAATAGAAAAATCACTTTTTAAAAAACTTTTTATTAATAACTCACACACCCTACATATGTGAGTGAGGTTTGAACTCATGACCTCAAAGTTGTCAATTAAACATCTTAACTAACCAAGCCACGGCTCACCGACAATAATAGAAAAATCACTTGATATGTAACTCAATTACATATCTTAATGGCAAATAATACAGCGTCCCTACTATGTTCCCGCTGGAGATTAAATCCGGCGACACCTAGTTTTATCCTACCACGAAGAGGTTACGCCCACTTGACCAAACAAAATATGTGTCGTATACACAGGACAGAAAAGACACACGGGATGCATAAAGTAAGAGTAAGTCCATTTAGTTCTACCAAAATAAGGTAGATTATTTTCGGCATTAAGCCATAATTAGCTAACAATAAAAAAACTAGCAGAAAATAGAAATTTAAAAAAAAAAAATCTAGGGCCCAGAAACCCCAGGCCGAATCACAAACTTTATTGAGCCCAAGCCCAATTGTATGGGTGCAACAGACTTTGTGCCTCCATCCAACTGCCGCTTTTCTAAGTCGTTGTGCCACTAGCCCCGACACCACCTTCACTCACCCTCCGCCACTTAGCCCATCCCTTCCTCCTCACATTAGACCAAACCCACCCAAATCGGATTAGGTCCAACCGATCCGATCTAGGACCAGTACATTTGGCAAAGTCACCGCTCGACCACCACCCTTAAATGGTTTATGGTACCATGCATCTCCTCAAAATATAGTATCATCAGTTTCACCCACATCATCATCATCAACAAAATTAGTACACTCCCTCTGCCAAAACAGTCAAAAATACTCAAAACAGTCTCCATCTCTATTCTTGAAACACTACAAGCATCCAGTAACTTCATTTCTACACTAGATTTATGAAAACACAAAACATAAATTTTAAAATTTGAATTCTAAGTGATTGCATTATTAAATGTTTCACATAAATGGGTGAAGTTCTATTCATTCAACAACAACGTTCTGAAGCCAAAATGAAAAACTTTTCTCTCATTCTCTAAAGTTCACACAACAACCCAAACACCTTACACAACAATGCCCAGCTCAACAAACTCATTGATTTGCATAAAAAATACATCATTCTCATACCCGACTAGAATCCTGCAATCTCTAAACTCCCTCCAGAGTCCTCAAGTACATTTGACAAGCGTTATTGTCCATGAAAAGCATGTTGATCAATGTCGAATGACACCAAAAGTGCGCTAGCAGACGACAATGGCCTTCTAGGGGTTCACAGGGGCACGGCGGCAATCTTAGCATGCTCGACAAAGCGGCAAAGCAAGGTCAGAGGCGCGGCTGAGGGCCTGTCAGCACGCAGGACACGCTAGGGCGCGTAAGGGCTTGTTCGGGGTTCGGTTGGTGTGCAGTAGCGTACATGGGTGAGGTAGGGCGTGTCCGTGGCTCATCCGGGGCTCAGTGAAGCTCAGTGGCACCCAATGAGGCGCAGGGGCGCGAACGGGGTGCATCCGGGGCTCAGCGAAGCTCAGTGGCACCCAGCAACACGCATGGGCGTAACCGGGGTGCGGCAGGGATCCTTCTGCCAGCATGGGCTCGACAGGGGCTTGGCAGGGGCTCGCTAGGGGGGCGTTGCAGACACAAACGTGCGGCAAGGGCCCCTTAGGGGCTCACAGTCGGCACTAGGGCTCGGCATGCTACGATAGGGGCCCTCTAGGGGCTCAGGTAGCTGCCTAGCGCGCACAGAGCGCGTAGGGACGCTCAGGGGTGCTACAACACTGCCAATACACGACATCTTGCTGCCTTGGTGTATTTTCGCCGATTTTTTGCAATTGTTCTCATATTTTGCCATTCTTTATGCCATAACCAATTCAAGGACCACAAACATATGTGGATTTAGCATGTTTGCCACGTAATTAAACTTTTAGCTTTGTGCAATTCAAACTAATCATAAGGGAATAAAATTCTCAATCCATTCAACATATTTGAACATAAAGGAGAGATTTTATTAATGTCAACTGAAAAATACATCAAAGGATGTCTAATTCCATAAAAACTGACTGAAAAGTCGAAAATAACTGTGGCTAAACAAGTGTCAAACAAAAAATGGTAGAGAAAAAACATCTAATCAAAAAAGTATATTCAAAATCCGCAGCATCCATGTGCGCAGGACTAGCTTGCTTCTTAGTTGTGAAATCTGCTATGGTGAGATTGGTGGAAGGCTTAGCATCAATGTCATCTTCCCCAGTAAAATTAGCTTTTTGAGCCAAGTACTGCTTGTGTCTTCTGTAGGTATTTCTAGCATCTTCGCTGGCATGACAATCTTCGTGCATATGGGCATTAAAGCCGCAATGAAAGCAAGGAAGACCATTAAGCTATGTTAAATGCAATAGAAGTTAGCAGATGGTTTGCCATCCTGCCGGCAATGCTGGAAACTGTACATCATGTATGTAATCAAAGCGGAGCTTCAAGTCGTTCCACAGTTCTTTGAGATCCATTATCATTAGATATTGCTTCTTCAATTCCTTATGGATATGGCGCCTCAGGAACATGAGGGGCTTAGGCTTTGATCATCTCATTGGGAACCGCATCTGGGCCATTAGGAGGAAAAATAGTGGAAATAAATCATTTTTCCGACGAACAATTGTGTAACATCAAATGCCCATTAAAGGTAATTATTGTCTCGTACATCGAGGATCTCAAACTCAGACCTTGGAGGCGCAGTCATCTACACAAGACAAGGAGATTAGAATTAGTGAACCAATGATGTGGTCATAAAATCGATGCAAATAAAAACAGGGGACGCTTAATCGTAGTCACAATCGATTCTTCCTTTCTAGGCAACGCTCATAGCTGTCGCAGCGACGCTTAATCACAGTCGCAAATATATGGTGACCTGTATGTCGCTATCACAAATTTTAATAGAGGATGTGAGCCCCAACAAAACTCCCAAATCCGATCCCCCCCCCCCCCAAAACCCAATCCCGTCATAAAGAAATGATAGATGGAAAAACTACTAAGTCCGAACTATGAATTGAAATTTGGAAAACAGTAACCTTAATTACAAATTTATCTTTGATGAGTTTGAGTTGATGACAGGCTTCGACCAAGGGTTGAGAACCTTTATGGCTTTCCTTGGAAGACGAGCAATCTTGAGATTTTTGGTTTCTAGAGGCTGTCGAGAGGAGAAACAACTTTTCACCTACTTCTGCTTCGAGTTTGGAGCTGAAATTTTGACAGGAGGATTACCACTGGAAGAGGAAGCTGTTGTCCAAAAATCAGGTCAATTAGAGCACAGGAAGGTGATGAACCTGTGGTTGGAGGCGACGGCGGTCTGGAAACTTCTGACGGTAGGTTCAGGAACCTTCTGGCCGGTTCTCGGGGTGGGACTGATGGGTTGGAATCGGGATGTTGAGGGTTTTCTGTGGATATGTTATTCTGGCCATGGACAGAAGAAAATCAGGCCGGAAATCGGGAAAAACGAAACATGCAGATTAGGGTTTTGGGGAAAAGATTAGGTTTTCAAAGGTTTTAGGATTTTTTCGGGATGGTTGGCCTATTATCTCTTGGTTAGAGCACCAAGTCTGATAAAGTGTTGTAGAGTATGAGAATACGAGAGAAAAATGTTTACTCATTCTTTGATAGATTAACCTTTATATAGATATTACATAGAAAATTCCTGTAAATGAGGGTTTGATATCTAATAAATATTTTAGTCTAATAAGGAGAAGATTCGGTTAAGACACGTCATAAAAAATAAGAATGTAAAATCCTTCAATAAAAACAGTTTTAACTAGTATAAATTTTTTTATTTTTTTATTTTGGGTGAGACGGCCGGTAAATAATCTGTTTAATGGAAAGAAAAGAAAGAAGAAAAAGAAAAAACTAAGATCAGATTATATGGGCAGGCTGGTCTGGAGGCCCAATAAAAAGGAGATACGGTGTGGGTTTAGGTCGGACTCACCTTATATAACCTGTGAAGCAGCATCGAAGGAAGGAGTCTCCACTTTCTTGTTCAAGAGGAAAGTAGAGAAAGAGAGCATCGTCGACCATGGCTTCGCAAGATCCGACCAACACCGCAAGCGGCAGCGGCAAGCACGATGAACCCACCAAACCTCCGCCCCCAAAGGATTCCAAAAAGAAAGATGACAAGAAAGACGAGGATTTGGTATGCAATTCCATCTCTTAGGGTTTTGACAATTTTGTTTTGCCCTAGACCATCTTTTATTTTAGGGATTTGTTCATCTCTTGTTTTTCGGTTTATCCAAGTTTGTATTATCTAAAATCGAAAAATCTGATATATCTGAGGATTCAAGCTGCATTGATTAAGTCAAGTAAATGATTGTCGGTTTCGCTGAATTTGTATCTGTGTTATGTGCAGTCCGATGAAGATTTGGCCCTCAAGCAGCAATTAGAATTGTACGTGGAAAGGGTTCAAGATTCTGATCCTGGACTACAGAAAGTTGCGCTAGAGAGTATGAGGTATGTTCTATGACCTCTCTTTTCTTCTGCCTGTAATCACGATTTGTATGTGCTATATTTTCTCTTGGGTTGCAATTTACTTGACCTCACTCTATTGGAGTAAAAAGAAGAAAAAATTATTTGATACGGAAGCTTCAAGTTTTGGCCAGTATTCACTCCTACAGCTGTATCTTGCTTGGTTTAATGTTACTGACTACCTGGACTAATATTAACTCGTCAGCAAAATATTTGCTTATATGGATCAGATACTATTGTGTGGCTTGCCATGACATCAAATTTCATCTTGTAGGCAGGAAATTCGTACCTCAACTAGTTCCATGACCTCAGTACCAAAGCCGTTAAAATATCTTCGCCCACATTACGGAACTCTAAAAGCATACTATGAAACAATGACCGAATCAGATTTGAAGGTATGCTTTAACTATCGGTGCCTTGTTGACTTCCATAATAATAAGATTTTTTTCTTGTTTAAATAATATACTGTGTATTGCATGCAGAAATACCTTGCGGATATACTGTCGGTTTTGGCACTGACCATGTCTGCTGAAGGAGAACGGGTATGTCTATTATTTGAAGTTTGGTGTGACTGCATTATACTTTTGTCGATTGCATAACTATTTGAACTTGTTGTATATAACAGCTGTGTAATGATGTCTTTATATGTCCACTTCTTTCAGGAAAGCTTAAAGTTTAGATTGTTGGGTTCAGACGGTGATATTGGTTCATGGGGACATGAATATGTCAGGTTAGAATCTTTTAATTTCTAACAGAATGATATGCAATTTGTGGTATGTGAGTTTCATCATTTAAGTCCTTGCATATATGTTAAGGTCCCTTGGGTATATGACTATATATATCCTCACTACTGTGACTATCTTGTAATCAGGAACTTAGCTGGAGAAATTGCCCAAGAATATGCCAAGCGACAGGTGTGAGTTTTTATCCTTTGGACATGTTGTATTAGCTTTATTTGTTGGAAAATTTAATTGAGGTAGCAAGACAAGTTAATCTCGATCATTCTTCATTTCTGTACATTGAAATTTCTGAAATTAGTACACCGTTAGAAAATATTATTTTGCAATTTCTTTCAATGCTTTTATCATGTATCACTTAATGTTGCAATTGTTGTTGTAACATGTGTTAGTTAATCAAGATAAGAAACTCTTATGTTTCATGCTATATGTATGTTAACTCTTGAGTATTGGTGCTAACTTGCTGTTTCAGTTGCAGAGTGATGAGACCCCGTTTGATGATCTAATGGAGCTAGTACAACAAATAGTTGCTTTTCACATGAGGGTAAGATCAGAAACAAGTTTGTATTTTTCCTGTAAACATTTTTTTAATCAAATGCTTCTGAAATTAGGTTGTGAATATGAAATCAGGTTGTGCTTTTCTGTTCAATTGTGTTTTATCTTGTATTAGCAGATTCATTGCAATCAAAAATTTGACTCAGGATGATGTGCCAAAAATAGTTAATTGGAGCAGAGTTAGTCGCACAGCTTCAGTGAATCCCAGAATAATAGTTTACAAATTAAAGTTAAATCAAACTCTGCTCTGTATCATGCATTTTTAGACAATCTATAGAGTTGAAATTAATATAATTTAATAGCACATCTCTATTAGTGTTTCTTAGGAAAATGTATTCAGAATGTATATATATTGGCTCTAATCAATTCTTAAATGCAATGTAGCACAATGCCGAACCGGAAGCTGTTGACCTTTTAATGGAGGTAAAACCAAATATTAATTTGTCAACATTCTTTGCCAGACAAGCCCTTTCTTTTTGGGACTGGTACTGATAGCTTGTCCAAATGTCCAATGCCAGGTTGAAGACCTTGATCTGTTAGTCGAGCATGTTGATAAGACAAATTTTAAGAGGACTTGTCTTTACCTCATCAGTTTGGCAAGGTAAGCAGACTGTACCTTGATTCAGAGAATTTTCCCAATATGGCATGTTTTGTGCAAATAATATACCAAGTTTGCTTTTCCAGTTTTAGTCAGATAATTCTGTATCAGTTTCTCCACCAACTTATTGAAGTAATTGTTTGATATATGATAACGTGCTGAAAGGTGTCATTGTGATTTGTTAATGAGTCGCTTTGTTGACGTTTAATTTGTATCTCGTCGTACTGCAGATTGGTTCCTGGACCAGATGATATGTTAGTTTTGGATATTGCATTCATGATATATCTGAAATTTGAAGAATATCCAAATGCACTTCTGATTGCCCTTTTCCTTGACAATAAGGAGGTTTGTGCTTTTAAAAAAAAATGGCATGTGTTTTGTTAATTGACTAGGGAAGTTGACAGAAGATTATACAAGTTATATGATTTGGTGCTAACAATTTTGAGTATGTTCGCAGTATGTAAAGCAAGTCTTTACATCTTGTGATGATCTGCTGTGTAAAAAGCAATTCTGTTACATCCTTGCCCGACATGTAAGTCATGGAATTTATATTTGTAAAGCGGTTCTTCAAATTCCTCTCTCTCTCTCTCTGCATATGAATGCATCAGGTGCTCTAGAAAATTATACACTGGCTGAAAGGTGTGAATTTGACATTAGTATCATATGGTGTGTTTCTGATGCTTGTTTTCCCGTTGGCCTTTACAGGGTAGTAATTTTGAGCTTAATGATGAGATGGTGTCAGAAGATGAAGAAAGAGAAGCAATGCAGGACATTATTAATAACGCTAAACTCAGTGAAGGTTATCTTACCCTTGCTCGTGATATTGAGGTCATGGAGGCCAAAACTCCAGAAGATATCTACAAGGTTTTGAACGTTTCATTTCATGTCATAGATCTGACACTTGATGCATATTTCAAAATTTGCTGTTGTGATGATATACCATCATAAGATTTTAAGGATTACTGCATTTAATGTGCAAAAAGCTATGCTGCTCTGAGTGTTTTTTTTGTTGGTAACTTGCGTCCCTGTCAACTTTTGGTATTTTTTAGTCACTCGATTGAACTAGGGAGTAAAATAGTGTTCTTTCACTCATCTAATTTAAGTAACTCAAAATTCATCGATGAGGTATCTATATTCAATTTTCATGCTCATTACTACCCACTTTCCATATGATTCTGTCAAGTTAATAATAATAAGTTTTGATTTGTTCTTTTTTTTGTTATCACATATTTGTGGGTTTCATGCTCTTCATGACTAGAAATAGTTTTGAAGGTTTGCTTAACTTTTATCTTCTAGGATTGACATAAAGATGGATTTAGAACAAATTGTGGATTTCTATATTTTGTTGATCATTGATGATGTCATGGTAATTAGAGTTATTGACTTGTTAGTATATTGCATACATTCTGAGTATCCGAATGCCTTTCTTATGTTTGGGACTTTGTGGATATTTCTGTTCGTTTTGTTTAGGTGCTTAGTTAGTTAAATATTCTTGCCATGATATTTCCCAAGATATAAATCTCTAATCCCCAATATGTTCATTAATCTTGTCTCATTTTCGGGTTTTAAAAATCTGTCTGCTGTATGGGTAGTTAGTTAGTATTAGAAATTCTGATAACTACTTTATTTTACGTATTATTTGTAAAATTTGATGCTTGCACTGTTCCTCACTTGATACCTTCTCTGATCACCAATATTTTGTTGGTATTTTTGTAAAGGCACACTTGCTTGATGGCCGGGCTAGTGCTGGTGCCAGTGTTGATTCAGCCAGACAAAACTTAGCCGCAACATTTGTTAATGCTTTTGTGAATGCTGGCTTTGGTCAGGTAAAATTTTTCAGAATTGATTTGGCGGTGAAATGTCTATGACTTTTGAATTTTATGACATAATATTAATGTTCCTGCAGGATAAGTTAATGACAGTTCCATCAGATGCCTCGAGTGGTGGTGCATCAGGAAACTGGCTTTTCAAGAATAAGGAGCATGGAAAGACCAGTGCTGCAGCAAGTCTGGTGTGTATTTCTCTCTTACAATTGATTATTTTTGTTTTGTTTTACACTGTCTAAGTTTTATATGGTATACTTCATGATAGGGTACAATTTTACTGTGGGATGTCGACTCTGGGCTTGCTCAAATTGACAAGTACTTCCACAGCAACGACAACCATGTTATTGCGGGTGCTTTGCTAGGGGTTGGGATTGTGAATTGCAGTATAAAAAATGATTGTGATCCAGTGAGTGCCTTACCTCAACCTTTCCATCTGTTCACTTAACCTTAAATGTTTCTCTGTATGTATCACTAAATCTTAATCGTCCAATTATTGATCTTACTGATCTCTTTTCCAGGCACTGGCACTTCTGGGCGAATACATTGACAAAGAAGATCCATCTATCCGAATTGGTGCAATAATGGGTCTAGGGATTGCATATGCTGGAGCTGAGAATGAACAGGTAGAGTTTAAAGTGTTTTGCTTATTGCCTTTTGAGTTCCAGTAGACCTAGTCTCAAAAGTACAGTTATAGTTGAACCTTCACTATTTTGCGGACACTGCTGTCCTGGTGTCTTGATCATTCTTATTATTTTTAGGTGGCATGTAAGCTGAAGTTTGCTAGTTCAGTCAGAATTTCCTGAACTGCTATAGTATGCTCATATCTATTAAAACCAACTTAATCTTTGTGTCAGATACGTAGCAAGCTGACTACTATACTCAATGACGCAAAAGCTCCCCTTGATGTTATCACATTCGCTGCAATCTCCTTGGGGTTGATATATGTTGGATCTTGCAATGAAGAGGTTGCTCAGGCAATCATATTTGCACTAATGGACCGAAGTGATGCCGAGTTGGGGGAGCCCCTTGCTCGCCTAATACCCCTTAGCCTAGGTCTTCTGTTCCTTGGGAAGCAGGTATACTTTTTCTCACTTCCCGTGGCTCCATTACTACTCTGGCAATATATATATATATATATATATATATATATTTTCCTCTTGCCACATCAAATTCATTGATTATACAGTCAAGGCTTGCATACAGGCACGGAACCAGGGGTAGGCTAAGGTATGCTGCAGCCTACCCCAACTTTTAAACTTGCAAAGAATCATACCATCATCAGCACCTCTCAAAAAAGTCCTCTCTATCATACCATCATACCAGCTCAAAAAGCAGAAGATCATTACCACTGATCAGATATTTATGTGTCACAAATTATATTTTCTATGTTCAGATACAATCATACAAATATACTGGTATCGACTATCAGATAGATAAGACTGATTTTACATCAAACCTAAAACTATATAGAAAGAGGAGAAATTTTTAAATGCTACAAGAGAACCACGTGGCAATCTGATGTGGTTCTACATTCCACTTAAATTTGGACATGTGGATTTTTTACAACTAAATTTAGCTAGCACTTGGGCTTGGCTAGGTTCTATTGCAAGACAGTTCTGTTTGCTTCATGGGAAATTTCCAAAGGTTGGTTTGGGGTAAAATCTCGTCCCAAAGTTCTAACTCCAGAGAAGAGAAAAAGAGTACATTTCAAATTCTACATATCTATCGCATTCCAAATTCTATACATTCCACATTCTATATATCTATTGTTTTTCAAATGCTATAATTTGAGTGTTTTAGTACTTATTATGCTATAATTTTGGCTCCAATTGTCTCTTGTAATGATATCAAAGGGTTTCTCCGGTGGAAGTTTTAGGAGACCCAATTTTTTTTTTTTTGGCCTTCGCCCAAAGAACCACAGAGAAAATTAGCCTACCCTATTTTCCAATCCTGGTTCCGTCCCTGCTTGCATATTAATTATTTGTTGGATATTAACCATTCAGAATTTAAGAACAAACTAATGGTAGTTCACTTGTGTCTCACAGGAAAGTGCAGAGGCAACTGTTGAAGTTGCAAAGACATTTCAAGAAAAAATCAGAAAACATTGTGATATGACTCTGCTTTCTTGTGCTTATGCGGGAACAGGAAATGTTCTCAAGGTAATTATTTAAGTCCTATTCCTCAGTTAAGGTCCCTTGTCACGTATATGAACTAGCGAGCTTTTATTTCATGCAGGTTCAAAATCTTCTCGGCCATTGTTCACAGCATCTTGAGAAGGGTGAAACACACCAGGGGCCTGCTGTGCTTGGTATTGCGATGATAGCAATGGCTGAAGAGCTAGGACTTGAAATGGCAATTCGTTCATTGGAGCATCTTTTACAGTATGGAGAACAAAATATCCGTCGGGCAGTTCCTTTGGCTCTTGGTCTCCTTTGCATATCAAATCCAAAGGTAATATTCTGTTAGGTCAAGCTCACCATCTATATTAGTTCATAGAAGTTGATTCAAGGAATTCATACATTGTGTGAGGCTTTGGCTCTCAACTTCATTATTTGAAACTAATAATTTTCCACTCACTTTGGAAAAAGCTGAAAGCATTCAAAATGAAAATGTTTTCAAAAAGAAAAATTTAGTATCCTGAGTGAGTTATAGCTTCAAATTTGCCCATTTAATTGCCCTTCAGCTTGAATTCTACTGTATAATTGAGTTATGACTAGGCATCTCATAATAGTGCCTAGGGAAAGGGTTTTTGGTATTTCTTTCAATAACTTTGTCATATTTTCACTGTTTTGTTATGTGTTTTTGACCAGGTCACTGTTATGGACACGTTAAGCAGACTTAGCCATGACACAGATTCAGAAGTAGCAATGGTATGAGATTATAGAAAGCTTTAATCTCTATTTATTGGCATAAGTTTCCCACTTGAACCTGAATTTTTAATATCTTTGTTTGAATGCTTCAGGCGGCAGTAATTTCCTTAGGTGTGATAGGGGCAGGAACCAACAATGCCAGAATAGCCGCCATGCTTCGCAATCTTTCGAGTTATTACTACAAGGATGCTAGCCTGCTCTTCTGTGTAATATATCCTATGCTTTCTATCTCTTGTTTGTTTCATTTGCCATTGTGTTCAGAGTTAAATATTTTTTGTTGGCACCATTTGCAGGTGCGAATTGCTCAAGGTCTTGTTCATTTAGGAAAGGGTTTATTGACACTAAATCCATATCATTCTGACCGCTTCTTGTTATCACCGTAAGTAATAAACATGTTCCGTAACATTAAACATGTCATCTTTCCTTGATGCTTAATTATTGTTCTGTCGGATGGTTCTTTGAGTCATTGTTGGCTTCCTTTCAGTTATCTTACGCATTATCATTCTACTTACAGGGCAGCACTTGGTGGAATCATAATCATGCTGCATGCATGTCTTGATATGAAAGCCATCATTTTGGGGAAGTATCATTATGTTCTCTACTTTCTGATATTGGCAATGCAGGTTGGTATTTGATAATTTAAGTTTTATCACTTTCTTTCCCTGATAGTTAGATATCTATTTCAGTATTTCTCATTATCAAACTGTTTTTTGATGTAGCCGAGAATGTTGCTAACGGTAGACGAGAATCTGAAGCCGTTGTCTGTTCCTGTTCGGGTTGGTCAAGCTGTGGATGTTGTGGGCCAGGCTGGTCGTCCCAAAACAATTACAGGCTTCCAGACCCACTCGACACCAGTCCTTTTGGCTGCGGGTGATAGAGCGGAGTTGGCAACTGAGAAGTATGGAATTGTTCTTTATTACTCATGTTGATGTTTCTGCTCCTTAAACCACTCCTGTTTGATGTTTTCACTCTTTGACCGACTTGAAACTAACGATTGCTCTTATACAGGTATATTCCCATTTCGCCAATCCTCGAAGGGTTTGTGATTTTGAAAGAAAATCCGGAGTATCGGGAAGAGTAGATACGCGGACACTGATATCAGCTTTGCAGTGAGATTGAATATGGATGCAAGCCGGTTCCAAGAAGGTAGCATATTGGTAGGAGTTAGATGAATGCATATATTCAAAATCCTCTGATGAGAGAAGAAAAGCAAATACTTTTGATGATATTTATTCAATAGCATGTTGTTTTTGTAACTTTTAATGTTTGGTCCAGTGTTCTTGTAACTTGATTTCAGTAACTGAATGTATGCCTGGAGAACTGTTGAACGGTTACTCTCATGATTAAAGTAGATCAGTGTCAGTGTAAGAGTACTGCAAGTAGTTTTTGTTGATTCCCAATAGCATTGGGCTGTCACTGAGCTGAAGACTGTTGAGGCTATGTCATTGAAGTTAGACCTGCTTTGTTTTTACCTTTACCAACCAGGAAGTGGAACAAGAGTACTATATAAAAACTGAAAACTCCACCGGCTGATTTCCCTTATAGTTGATTTCCGTCCCTTTCTTTGGTTCACTCCGGAATCCTTTTGTTTCTCTTTCTCAGTTTCCTTCCTGTGTCTTTTCTAGTTTCATAATCCCTTCTCCATTTCAGGTTATCCTTGCATGCCTTTCAACCGAATCACCTTAAACAGCTATCACTGTTAGCTTGCATTTGGCTGAGCCGGCAACCTTAACGATCGTTGATTGTGACGTAAAATTAACCATCCTCGCTTGAAAAAGACATGTAAATAGAAAATAGAACAAGAGTGTAAGTCACTGCATGATATCGTGCCACTTTTCAGTATCAATGACTTTAAATAGACATAGATCCAGCTGACATTGGCAATACAACCTTGAACACCTGGTCAAGCGGGCCTATACAAGCTTGGGAGCCCAAAAACTAAACTAATTCAAAATTAAAATCTTGAAAAGGCGGACAATTCAAAACTAAAGTCCGAAAAGATGGATAATTTAAAACTAAAGTCTAAAAAGACAGACAATTCAAAACTACAACTGAAAAACAGAAAGACCTCTACAACTGTATAACTGTAGATCAAAGCATCCGTCCCGAAAGTATGACGCTTAAGACCTCTATTAGTGTACGTTTCTAGTCAACAGAACCGCGAAAAGCTTCAACAAAAGTCCACCGACAGGTCAGTCTACATGAGAAAAGCAGGAGATGAGCTACAGCCCGAAATCCCTTACTGGCCCAGAAGTCCAAGCCCAGCCTACCCATCCTCAAGTCCAATCAACCCGATCTGAGGGACACTTTCGCCGGAGCCCTTGACCGCCGTTCAGTCCGGCGGACGACCATGCCTGAGAGCCATGCCGACGCTGCAAAGAAACTGCAAAACAGTACAGACTTTGACTACCTTCTCCTCTGAATTCAAGAGCAAGATCCGCTACCGCCCCTAGATTGTCAGCACAGATCCAAGCTGTTAACGGCGCTCACTGCTTCCTCGATCCGCCGCCGCTAGCCGGAGTCTCGATCGACTGCCGTTTCTGAATACACACCACCGATCTGGACCCACCAATCACGCCTTCACCCGAGATTGGCTCCGCCGCTAGATGACAGATTCCTTCATAATATCTCTCAGCCGAGCACTTAATAGAGACCCCGACGACAAAACTGTCGGATGCCACACCGTGCAGACGGAAAACCGAGGTCGCCGCCGCCCTCTGTCACGAAACCCTTAGGGTTCCGGTTTTCTCAGCTCCGGAGAAGACGGAGCGAATTTTACTGAGTTCGACAATTCCTTAAAGCAATATCAATGACTTTTCTTGTTGAGTCTATTGATTGATAAAAATGAAACCCAAAATTATGGTTATTAACTTACATTTGGGGACGACGAGGTTTACTTCTGACTACAAAAAAGAAGAGATACCCACGCATATTGACATTTATTTGGTTATTCAGGGGAAGCAAAGCTCGGCTCGTGGCATGGCGTTTGTATGACCTATTATCATCACCATTTAGCTTTCAGGTTTCCAAAGATACATCAATTTCAGGCTAATTAATTGGAAATCTTTTAAGTAATACTAGCTTAAATTTAATTTGTCAAACCTCAACCAATCAACCATCGTTCATTCGTGTTGGTAAATCACAATTATGAATACATTAATAATTTTTAGTGTAGTTTAAAGTTTACAAAAATAATATATGTATGAAAACCTAAAATATAAATATTAAATTCGTATGCAATTCCCTAAAATGAAAAAAAAAAAAAATCCCTGACCAGAAGAGTGTATATATAGAGGCTATATATAGTCCTATAGACACAATTCACCACTGTTGTATGTATAATGTATCTCTTCTAAAAAAAAAGAAAAGAATGTATTTGTTCATGTGTCAATATAAGTACTATATCAACCAGTTTGACATAAATGGAATTCCAAAAATAACAGTAGCAAAAATCTCATTTTATAAATTAACTTAAGAGTGCTGAGTTCATAATACATGCATTCAGATCCCTCTGTGTGTGTGTGTATGGATATCGAAATCAAATCAAGGCACATATCCTTGGTTCTCCTGGTACTTCTCATACTCCTCCATGGTGTTGAACTCATTGTGCTTCTCATTGTTACCAAAATACACTTCATTTGTAGTGCTTCCTCTCCCTGACTGGTACCCATTAAACTGAACATTATGGTACCCATTAAACTGATCATTATTCTTATTCTTCACAACATCATCCTGATAGTAGCTTCCATTTTCCAGAATCCTTGTGTCACTCATCCCTTGCTGTTCAAACCCATCAACGCTGTTTCCATTGTCATTACTGTAATAGCTGTTGGCAGAGCCTTCTCTGCCATTGATGTAGTTTGTGGTGTATCTGTCGGTGTTGTAATTGGTCGCGTAGTTACTGTTGTCGTTGTACAAGTTGGTATTTTCATAACGACCATTTTCTTGAGCCGTAACTTCATTTTGGACATCCATGGTGGTTGGTGTCTCCTGATCCGCAGAACCATATAGCTCATAGCCCAACTCTGGTTCTGAATCAGACGATGCCGGTGCCGGCGCAAGCGGTGCTCCTTCTTCTGGTGCATCTGCCACTTTTAATTCTGGTGCCGGTGCATATAAAGGTGCATCTGCCACTGTCAATTGTGGTGCTGGTGCATACGTTGGTCCATATAAAGGTGAATATGTTGGTGTATATGATGGTGTAGGTGTAGGTGTTTCTGGATCTTCTGTGACTGGGATATCGGGCTCATTCCCATTATTGTGGGTGATTTTTCTGAAGAACAATCTCTGTCTAGCTTCAACTTGAAGAGAAGAGAAAAGCACTAGAAGGAAGAAACATGGGAGAGCTTTTGCAAATGAAGCCATGGAAGAACATGGTGGGTTTAAACTTGGAAGGCATATGTATAGGGTTTAGGGCAAATTAAGGAGCTTTTGGCTCTCTTGATTGGCGGAGCAATTATGCGGAGAATGAGGAAAGGAACTAATGGAGATTGACATCTCTCTACGTTATTAAGGGACAATAATTGATTGAGAAACCTGCAGTGTCTCATTCCCAGTCAAAAGGGGCAGCTTTTCTTTTTAGTGGGTAGGTCTCAAAATTAAGATGAGACGTACTGTTTGATTTAGCTTGGCAAAGGAAAAGAACAGAGAAGTAGAGAGTGAGATAGAGATGATCGATTGTCTTCCTTAATCCTTGTACAAGAATCAAGCATTGCCTCCATCCCTTGTAGTTTGGCGCTAATCACTGTGATTAGAAAAAAGGGCGTCTTTAACTTTCTTATAATTATGTTGTACCAAAAAGAGAAGGCATGAAAAACTATGATTTGGTTCTAAGCAAAGTAATGTTCATGACAATGGCGCAATCACTGCAAAGGGATCCATGCGTCAACTTATTTGCCTTTTTTTGGATTTTGCAAGTTTACTCCAGAAATTGTGGGCACGATTAAAATGGAGGGCGTATTCGGCGCTTCCGGGTACGCCGCGCACCAGGAAATTGAAAGTGAGATCGTCGGGTGGGGCCGGGCATGGGTGAGTGGACGATGAGATCACCCGGGTGCGCGGGCATCCGGGTGCGCTGTATAATTTTCAATTAAAATGATAGAATTTTAGACATGAAAAACGAAATACCCAAATTGTGCGGGAGACAAAGTTATTTTCCATTTGTTGCAGTCATCTGTGGAGGACAAAGTTATTTTGACCGCTTCCTCTTCTGGAGAGTCAACGACAAGTTTGCGGCAACCTTCTCATTCAGTAGCATGGATAAATTTCTCTTTTATTTGTATAAAGAGGTAAATAAAGTTTTCACATTTCGTCAAAGTCATGAACTTCGTTTCAATTATATCTAGGTGCTTGAATTATGGGATACATACCAGTCAAATATAACGAGATTGAAAGACATCTTATGCATCTCAATGAAGTATATATAACTGCAATAAATCTATGATATAATTAAAATATGAGTCCGGATCAAGGGACACAATTTTTGATACCAATTTTTATCCCGTAGATTTAAGTTGATCAAATTGTTGTTATTAATTGAGAGTGTGATTTGGCAAGTGACATGACAATAATATTAATTGTCAAGTAAGGATATATATAATATATATATATATAATTAAATATTTATATATATGTAATTATTTTATAAAAAAACAAAAACAAAAAGTTTTACACGATTGATCTAAATCCAGAAGAACACGTATGTTCTTCAAAGGGCTGGAAGTACCAGTGCCACAAAACTTATCTGAAGGAAGGGGCATCTGACATACCTTTAGATTTCATTGGGAGAGAGGACCAGTGAGAGTTTCTATGCTCCCACTTCGAGTCAGGTGAGTTCAAGGTTATTTTTTAAATTACCTTCATTGTTTTTTTTTATATATTTTAAATTACCTTCATTGTTTCCCTTGTATTTTATTAATCTATTTCATATTTTTTTGTGTATTAGAGACTCTCATTGACAAACAAGGGGAACCGTGGGGAGAAGACTAGACTATACACCACCACACAAGGTCTTCTCATATCTTCTACACAATGGAGGAACTCATAATACAAGGGGTGAAACTTCCAATTATATCAAAGATTTGGAGAAGACCTATGTCAGGGTCGGTGACGATGTTACGACCAAGCATTATGTAAGTGTCTTTCCTTTTACTATTTTATTGTTTGATGCATACACTTATGAAGTTTATTATGCAAAATGTCAAGTTTATTAGGTACACATAAAATGAGCTATATGTGAATTTATTATGCATAATGTCAAGTTTATTAATTGATGTATTTTAAATGCAGAATGACATGGTTAATGAGGTCAATAGACGAAATGATGTATTTAAGGAACAACACCCTGACGCGATGAAGGAGGAGATTATGGAGAATGTTAGTCCCAACAAATTGAGGTGTTGGGCACGGTGCTCAAAACTTGGAAAGGAGATCAAAAGGATGGGACGAGGAGACGAGCAAGACTTGAGCCATTCTTCAAATGGTTCCACTTCACGTAGTCGACCTCTTAGAGTTGATGACTAACAACTCTTAGAGATGCAAGAGCGCTATGAGCGAAGACTAAATGAATAAGAAGAGCGTGCCCAACAACAATTTCAAGAGGTAGAATAGCATGCCCTGTGTGCGGACACTACCAGAAATTTCACTTTGGGAGACGAAAAAAAATCGTCGCCCTGTTAACAAATTTCGTCGGCCAAGAACTTGGGCGACGACAGGTCGTCGGCCAAGACGTCGTCGCCAGAAGTGCGTCGGCCAAGAACTTGGGCGACGACAATTCATACCGTCGTCGCCTAAGAGTAATTCTTAGGCGACGATACTAATTTCGTCGCCTAAAATATATTTCTCGTCGCCCAAAAATATTCGTCGCCCAAGATTTAACACTTTGGCCGACGAAAATTGTTTCGTCGCTTAAGATGTTATAACCTGGGGCGACGAAATTTTTTTCGTCGGCCAAGACGTCGTCGCCAGAAGTGCGTCGGCCAAGAACTTGGGCGACGATACTTTTTTTTCGTCGTCTTATACGGTAAGTCCTTGCCCGACGATTTAGCAATTTCGTCGCCTAAGATATATTTAAATTTTTTTCCTTTTTATAGATGATATTTTTCCTTTATTTTTTTATAGACATGTGGATATAGGGATTGAAGCCAAGCATCTTTTTCCGTCTGGTGTACACTGATTAGGCACCATTGTTGTCAGCCTTTTTGTATTTCTTTGAGGCCCGGTGCAGGTCTTTACCTCTGAGATTTGAGAAAGGAATAACATCCAATTTGTGTTTGACAGGGTAACATATTTTTGGGGAGTGAAAATCCTTGCTGATCACTTTCAATCATAATAAGGAGAATCTTAAGCTAGATGTAAGATATGATGATTGTGGACTCAGCATCAACCCAACCTTGCTTCCCTTCGTAGTACCTTGCAATAGAAAAAGATTCATGAGAATACAAAAGCAAGAAAGAAGTGGAACCTCAAAACCAAAGCTACTATAGGGCCAAATAGAGTAAAAAAATATAAAGAATGGTTAGGGTAATGGATTGAGAGCAGACCCCTTCAGAAACAGAAAAGCAGAGAGAGAGAGAGAATGGTTAGGGTTCCGAATTTCTGCCTTTTATAATGGCGTTCTTAGGCGACGATTTTATAAAAATCGTCGCCCTGTTTTTTCAAAATCGTTGGCCAAGATAATCTTGGGCGACGAACTTCGAAAATCGTCGCCCAAGATACTACACTTGGGCGACGATTTTCTTTACTATAAATCTCGTCGCCCAAGATAAAAAAAATCGTCGGCCAAGAGTTATCTTGGGCGACGATTTTTGAAGTCGTCGCCTAAGATATTCTACTTGGGCGACGATGTTCTTCACTATAAATCTCGTCGCCCAAGATAAAGACAATCGTCGGCCAAGAGTTCTATCATAAAATTCAGAATATCGTGATTTTGGTGATCAGAGAAGAGGAACTGAAAACCTACCGTCAGATATGACCAACATAACGAATTACGTGGGTGGGCAAAAATTCAGCTCCATCAGACAACGATAAGGGCTCGATCCGTCCGGTCAATCAGCGCGGTCAAACCCCTAAACGGACGGAAATGGCTATTCGACCCTCCAAATCACGTAATCTGGCCAGACCTTCAACTGATAATAATTTCCAATCGATGAGACGCTTACGGGGATATAAAAATTTGGTAAGAAATAAATACCCGGGATAGGGCTACCACTAGGTAGAAATAAGAGAAATTCGTTGACCGGAACAACCGGCACAGAAATTTTAACGGAATATCTTCATTTTTCACGGGTTGACGTATTTCACCGTTCTAGTCATATCTTATTTCACGACTTTTTTGCGTTTGAGGCTTCTACGTATACGATGTCTTCAAAACGACACTTAAACTCAACACTTATACAAAAAAGATATACAACATTAGTACATATATCGTGAGTTTGGTGATCGGAGAAGAGGAACTGAAAACCTATCGTTAGATATGACCAACATAACTAATTACATGGGTGGACAAAAATTTAGCTCCATCGGACAACGATAAGGGCTCGATCCGTCCGGTCAATCGGCGTGGTCAAACCCCTAAACGGACTGAAACGGCTATTCGACCTTCCAAATCACGTAATCTGGCCGGACCTTCAACTGAGAATAGTTTCCAATCGACGAGACGCTTACGGGGCTATAAAAATAAAAAACATTTCCTTAAAATTTAAATGTGTTTTATTTTATTTTAATTATTCGGATTACTCTTGGCCGACGAAAGTAGGGTAATTCGTCGGCCAAGATAATACTTGGGCGACGATATTTGTTAAATTCGTCGCCCAAGAGTAAAAAGAAAAATCCTGTTGATAGAGGCATAAAATGCCATGTTCTTAGTATATTTTCCTACCCTATTTAGCTATGTTATTTCCTTAATAATGCCATTTTTAACATGTTTTATCTTATAGGAGTCATTTGCGCACAAACAAAGAAAAGGAGCTTAAGTCGCAGAAATTACGAAGAATTCTATTTGCTCGAGGAATCCTACTTCAACTAGGATTCCCATTTCATCATGGAGATCCTGTGTCGACATGGAAACCTCTTTCAAATAGGAAATCCTGTTTCTACAAGGAATCGAAGAAGAAAAAGTCAAATCCTAACCCAACTAGGAGAGCTTGTTGCCGCGCAAATAAGAGCCCAATCCATGGACTTCTTGGCCGATTTTGGAGTCCATAATTCAAGGGAAAATAGGTCCAAGTCCAACTCAGAAATTAATAGAAGAATGTGGAAGAATCAAGAAGATAAAAATCAGAAAATTAAGGAAGGAGAATCCCATTCTAACTAGAAGAGAATCCCACCGATTTTGTGGCTTTCTCTTGTGTAACTAGGACTTGTTTTCAGCCACAAGATCAAGAGAGATCCAAGGGCTGCGGCAATGCTAGGGGTTCACCAATTCAATATAAATAGGAGGGACTAGAAGAGAGGAATTCACCACTTCACAATCCAGAAAAATTCTGAAAAGTTCTCTCTCTCTCTTTCTCTTGCCGTCGCACCACTTTAGGAGCCCTAAGGAGTCAAGACCTCTGCCCCAAGGCCGAGCCAAGGAGGAGAGTAGCAGCCGAGTCCAAAGCCTTGCAATCGACAACTAGTTGGCCTCTCTTTGCCGATTCCAATTGTAATGGTTCTTTGTTGTTTTTGTTTTGTTTTCTTTGGTTTCAAATTCGTGCATGAACTCCTATGTTTTCTTTATAAATTCGAATGATGTTTGAGTCATGAGGGTTTGAATTTCCAGAATATTTGAATGTGTAGTTTAATTATTTATGATCTTGTGTTTTCGGTTCTAATATTATGGTTTGTGTTAAAAGCTTTATCTAGTGCGTAAGTGATTACTAACTCTGCAGGTTGGTAGTGCTAGAGGTTTATTTCGTGTTTAGAAGTATTCCGTTGTGGTGAAGGCCATGTTGTAGTGGCCGAGATAAGTGCTTTGCATGTGAAAAGTTAGGCAACGTTTGTAAACTTAGTAATTTGTTTAAGTCCGTTTTCATCTTAATGACTTGTAGATTTTGCATGTAAGTTGCTCGTGGCATTATGTGTTTAATTTATGAGATGCTCTAGGCCTAGACGTTCTGACCTAGTAACTATTAAGGAAAACCGATTAAGTGCATGTCCTCGACGGGTGTATCTTAGGACTTAGTTTCGCAAAGCATGATAATATTTCCGTTACGCATTTGAAGTAATTAATTGCATGTTCATTATTCTGGAATGATTTATTTGGATGGATTGGTTGAAGTCGGTCACGTGTATATAGTGTGTGTGCGTGTGTTTATTTATCGTTTTAGGATGTTAGAAACCCCAAATCAAAACCCCCGTTAAATGATTTGTGCCAAGTGTATATTTGTTAATATTTATTTCTGTTTTGTTTACTAACATCTCTTTTAAGCGACTCTAGATGCAGAGACCCCTCCACGAGTCTCCGGACTGAACGATACCCCATTTACTTTATGCTACATCTACACAAAAGAGGGTTTAATTGCGTCGGGCCCCTGTTGCTCGTGTATCTCGTATATATGCGCCCCGGAGGCTCGCGTCAATTTTGGCGCCGTTGCCGGGGACTTGTGATAAGTTCTCGCATTTGGGTCAATTTAATTTTCTTGTTGTTTATCTAAATAACTCGTTTGTTTTATTTATTTTCAGATTTGGGTTATTGGAATGCACATTGTGGATAGGTAAAGTCGCAAGTGTTAATAGGGTTCTCTTAGATCCTTATTAACATTTGTCGATTGATTGAACACATGAATGACTCTCAGCTGAGTAAGGGGAATTATTCGGTGTCTAGGTTGAGTTAAAGTACCTGGGAACATAAATTGGATCTCATGACTGCAAGGGTTTCGTCCCTACAGTCAAATTACGAGTCCTGCCAGCCTACTACGTCTACCTGGCCGAGTAAAACTCTTGAAACCACGGAGTTGCGCATGTCTCAATCTCTATACTTAGGCCGCACGCCACTTTGTTGCATTGCAAGAATTCGGATTTGAGAATCTATGAAATTTCGGTCCCTAACCTTGTCTTTAAACTAACATGTCGATACTTATCGTTAAAATGAGTTTATGCTTAAGATTTTGCAGACGTGTAGAGTCTTTGGTTTTCATTTTAATTCTTGTGTTTCTTAACTCTTAACCATTACTAACTTGCATTTAAATTTTCAGATGTCTACCCCAATTACCATAGCTAATGCACTCGAGATGCTTGTCTACTTTGACGGAGAAATACTTGACAAGATACCGGAGTTCAATGACACAACGCGCAACCGGGGACGCACATTTTTGTGATCGAGACCACCTCAACAATCGAAGGCGTTGGAGTAAGAGGAACTAATGGAAACAGGGATGCCGTGTGCATCATCTTGCTGCACATGAGCTTGCGAGGGCGAGCACTCCAATGGTTCGAGGACCTTGACCATAGCACCACAACGTGGGACGAGTTGAAGAGGAGTTTCGTTGCTGAGTTCCGGCTTATACCGTCAATTGCGGATGCACCAAATGGAATGAAGTTCACCGATGCATATAGGTTATACCATGAGCATCCATTGGTGGCTTCGATTGCGGAAGTTATCCCCAAATTCGGCGGCCATGATTACCAAAATCCTACAACCCACATCCGTCACATCGAGCTGATGAGCAAGGTTAGGTCCGAATTCAAGTACTCTGATGTACTCTTTCTCATGGTGTTCCACAACTCACTTGAAGGAAGGGCACAAGAGTGGTACTTGTACACCTGCACCGGAAGCATGAATTGGGATGCGATCAAGAAGAAGTTAGTAGCTGATTTTTCAAATGACCTGCGGCCCGCTAACACTCCCGCGCGCAAATATGTTCAACATTTGCTTAACCAAGAGCGAAGGGAGGTAGCACCACGCCAATACTACGAGGAACTGCACTACCAACCATCTGAAGATCAAGTCTCGGCCAAAGTCAAGGACACCCTATTTAGGGTAGACTCTCTTACGGCCGAGCTCGCCAAGTGTGTGTGTTGCGGACCGAATAGTGGAGCTTCAATTGCTGAGCTGACTTCTCAAACCCCTATGCCACATCCATCAACTTTCCCTCAACCTTCCATGCTGCCCAAACCGTCCAATCAATGCTTGGCTGCCACCAAGACCATACAAAAGAAGAAGAAGGCCGAAACAATGCAAAAGCTACTTGACTGTATGGAGGAGATGCTTGCAAAGCAAGATGATCAAGCCAAGGTAATTGAGGAGATAAAGGATGATGTCCACTTCCTCTATGATGAGTTGGATAGCGTCCTTCACTTCCCAAGGTTTGCGGTCGGAGATGGTGGCAATGCCGTGGAGGAAGAGGAAGAAGAGGATGAGGATGATGAAGAGGACCCCATTGAGGACGACAATGAAGATGATGACGATGGCCATGATGATGGCGGTGATGAAGGAATGCCCAATGTCGGAGCTGATGAAGACATGTATGGTGACAATGAGGATGAGGAAGATCCGAATGAGTACATAGAGGAGAATGACCAAGAGTCCGGTGACAACCATAGTAATGTCACGGATGATGACGAGGGAAACTCTCGCCGCTCCTACTCTCCACCTGCCTCACCATACTACCCTTATGATGATGCTGAGCTTGCCGAAGGTTGGGAGGACAACCTGGACATGGAGACCGCATTCGCTAATGAGGATTAGGGGAGACATAATAAACCGTCTAGCCAATGGACGTAAAAAGAAGCGCTCTAAAGGGAGGCAACCCTTTCATTTCGGTTTGGTAGCCAAAGGCTTAGGTTTTCGTTCATTTCTATCTTTGGCTTTGGTAGTTGAGTTGCACCTTTTTGCAACACCCTTTTGGTTATTTTCTAGTAAGATTTTCAGTTTTTAATAATTTGGTTTTATTATGTTTGAAATTTTTGATTAGTCTGGTTTGAGATGTGCAGTCCAGTGACTTGGAACGTGCACGGATCTCAGCTCTTTTGGAATTACGCCATGTATTATATATGGATGGAAAGATCTACGAGTCTAGTTTCTGAATCTTTTTACAGAACTGGATTTGGAGTTCGGATGAGCCGGGAATTCGAGTTTTAATGGAGCAAGGTCAGAGCAGAAACTTCTGGAACAGAGCCGAACTGATCAGACATTCTTTGTGAACAGCCCAGTACTTTGTTTTATCTTCAAGCATGTTGGTATGATCTTTGATGAGAAGACCAAGGCCTTAGAACCTTGGGGGCCGGTGCCTACATCCAGCAAGTTCCGCGATGAAGCAAAGTTTGGGAGGTCTACAAGGGGGAGAATTTCTTACTTAATTTAAACCGATGTTTAGTGTTTTTGTGAATTTCATTCTCTATGCTTCGATTCTATGTTGCATGCTATATCTTGTTATACATTGAGGACAATGTAGGATTTAAGTGTGGGGGAGGGATTTACATGATAGTTGAGTCTTTAAATTTGTTTATTTTTCGTTTTTAGTTTTAGTGTTTAAATTTTAAATTTTTCGAGTCAAAAAAAAAAAAAAATTTTCTTGCTCTTTATTTATGTTTTTGAGTCTTAGGAGCCCTTAATGTCGATGATAGACTATAATCTCTGAATTGATGATTTTGAAATGATAACAAAATCGAGATGATCTTAGGTTGATTTTTCTTTGGTTAATTGCAATGAGTTGGAAATATATGGTATGTAGTGGATATGGCTTGTAACTTTGGTACAGAATTTGAACATATTCAGCTAAGTTTTGATTCATATGAACCTATGTGAGATTTTGAGCCGATATATGTGCCATTTCTTTCGAGTGTTTATAGGAAAAATCTATCTTTTCTTGGTTATTATTATTTGGAACCTCATTGTTCTTTCATTTGATTGATTGCATGTCATAGCTCTTTAATGAACTCTAGAGTGCTAGAACTCATTCTTGTGAATTGCAAAACTTATAGTCATTACATGTTCTGATCTTGGAAATGAAAAGAAGGAATTTTTAGGATGATCACCAATGCCAAATTAACCTGTGTCCTATTTTGTGTGCGCGGCACACCCCTTAGTTTAGCCCCTTTGAGCCTACGTTTTGCCTTTCTTTCATCACCCTTGTAAACACTACCCTGAGCTTAGTAATAGAAATCTCTACCTTTATCCTTCGGATCTAGTAGAGCTTATTTTGTAATGTTTATATGAAGGTGTGGTTGAAGAGCAAGTGTGGGGGAGTTAGAAGTGTCCAATGAAAAGAAAAAAAAAAGAAAAAAAAAAGAGAGTTGTGCCGAAAAAAATACATGTCATCGGCAGGAAAAGAAAGAAATATTCATGGACAAGTTCTTTTGTGGAATTGGAGTTGTGTGAGTAAATTGAAGGCCTAAAAACAGAAATATTTGGCCTTTGTCCGTTTTCATGTTATAAGGGGAGTGTTGTGACGTTTTTGGAGTCTCATGAACTCATTTCGGGGACATAAGGTTGTTGGAATGCTCTGCTAGGTCCTTAGGATCCTTATGATCTCAGTTCCGATAAATTCATACCTTTAGCCTAGCCACATTTACACCTTTTGAATTCCTTCTTGATCCTTGAGATGTGCAGCCTATGATCTGTGGAGTCTTTCACAAGAGTTGAGCTTATGGTTTTTGGTTCATTTGTGCATGTTATCATATTCTTTCTTGAGGTTCATTATTATCTTTTCTATGTGAGCTATTCATAATTTCTCAAGATACTATTTATCTTGCATAGATGAGTGAGCCAGAAAATCTGAGTGAAAAAAAGAATGAGTGCATATCCTTGTGAGCTATGAATCATTATTTATCTGAAATATGTTGAGCTTAACCATCACCACTGTTCTTCCAAGTCCTACATGTTTATGCAATTAACCGTGGCAATTAACTCTCGAAAGTTCATAGAGTGAATCTTGATTGAGGAAGAGTTTCAATATTATGAGTTCCGAGATTTACTAGACATTATAGGGGCATTAGAGTTTTTGTTTCGAGTCTTGTTAGCTTGGTTTTGCTAAGGGACTAGCAAAAGCTAAGTGTGGGGGAGTTGATAGAGGCATAAAATGCCATGTTCTTAGTATATTTTCCTACCCTATTTAGCTATGTTATTTCCTTAATAATGCCATTTTTAACATGTTTTATCTTATAGGAGTCATTTGCGCACAAACAAAGAAAAGGAGCTTAAGTCGCAGAAATTACGAAGAATTCTATTTGCTCGAGGAATCCTACTTCAACTAGGATTCCCATTTCATCATGGAGATCCTGTGTCGACATGGAAACCTCTTTCAAATAGGAAATCCTGTTTCTACAAGGAATCGAAGAAGAAAAAGTCAAATCCTAACCCAACTAGGAGAGCTTGTTGCCGCGCAAATAAGAGCCCAATCCATGGACTTCTTGGCCGATTTTGGAGTCCATAATTCAAGGGAAAATAGGTCCAAGTCCAACTCAGAAATTAATAGAAGAATGTGGAAGAATCAAGAAGATAAAAATCAGAAAATTAAGGAAGGAGAATCCCATTCTAACTAGAAGAGAATCCCACCGATTTTGTGGCTTCCTCTTGTGTAACTAGGACTTGTTTTCAGCCACAAGATCAAGAGAGATCCAAGGGCTGCGGCAATGCTAGGGGTTCACCAATTCAATATAAATAGGAGGGACTAGAAGAGAGGAATTCACCACTTCACAATCCAGAAAAATTCTGAAAAGTTCTCTCTCTCTTTCTCTTGCCGTCGCACCACTTTAGGAGCCCTAAGGAGTCAAGACCTCTGCCCCAAGGCTGAGCCAAGGAGGAGAGTAGCAGCCGAGTCCAAAGCCTTGCAATCGACAACTAGTTGGCCTCTCTTTGCCGATTCCAATTGTAATGGTTCTTTGTTGTTTTTGTTTTATTTTCTTTGGTTTCGAATTCGTGCATGAACTCCTATGTTTTCTTTATAAATTCGAATGATGTTTGAGTCATGAGGGTTTGAATTTCCAGAATATTTGAATGCGTAGTTTAATTATTTATGATCTTGTGTTTTCGGTTCTAATATTATGGTTTGTGTTAAAAGCTTTATCTAGTGCGTAAGTGATTACTAACTCTGCAGGTTGGTAGTGCTAGAGGTTTATTTCGTGTTTAGAAGTATTCCGTTGTGGTGAAGGCCATGTTGTAGTGGCCGAGATAAGTGCTTTGCATGTGAAAAGTTAGGCAACGTTTGTAAACTTAGTAATTTGTTTAAGTCCGTTTTCATCTTAATGACTTGTAGATTTTGCATGTAAGTTGCTCGTGGCATTATGTGTTTAATTTATGAGATGCTCTAGGCCTAGACGTTCTGACCTAGTAACTATTAAGGAAAACCGATTAAGTGCATGTCCTCGACGGGTGTATCTTAGGACTTAGTTTCGCAAAGCATGATAATATTTCCGTTACGCATTTGAAGTAATTAATTGCATGTTCATTATTCTGGAATGATTTATTTGGATGGATTGGTTGAAGTCGGTCACGTGTATATAGTGTGTGTGCGTGTGTTTATTTATCGTTTTAGGATGTTAGAAACCCCAAATCAAAACCCCCGTTAAATGATTTGTGCCAAGTGTATATTTGTTAATATTTATTTCTGTTTTGTTTACTAACATCTTTTTTAAGCGACTCTAGATGCAGAGACCCCTCCACGAGTCTCCGGACTGAACGATACCCCATTTACTTTATGCTACATCTACACAAAAGAGGGTTTAATTGCGTCGGGCCCCTGTTGCTCGTGTATCTCGTATATATGCGCCCCGGAGGCTCGCGTCAATTTCCTGTACAATGAAATTTAAATGTGTTTTATTTTATTTTAATTATTCGGATTACTCTTGGCAGACGAAAGTAGGGTAATTCGTCGGCCAAGATAATACTTGGGCGATGATATTTGTTAAATTCGTCGCCCAAGAGTAAAAATAAAAAATCATGTACAATGAAATTTAAATGTGTTTTATTTTATTTTAATTATTCGGATTACTCTTGGCCGACGAAAGTAGGGTAATTCGTCGGCCAAGTAAAAATAAAAAAATAAAATACTTAGGCGACGATATATTTGAGGTTCGTCGCCTAAGGATTTAAAAACTTAGGCGACGATATAAATATCTTAGGCGACGAAATATTGTTTCGTCGCCCTAGTTTCTATATTAGGCGACGAAATTTAGTTTTAGGCGACGATTTTATTTTCGTCGCCTAAAGTTGAACTTTAGGCGACGATTTTTTTTCCTTGGGCGACGATTTTTTTTTTTCGTCGGCCAAATTTTCTCTTAGGCGACGAAAAAAAAAATCGTCGCCCGGTTTTTTTTGTTTCGTCGCCCAAGACTCATTTTCTGGTAGTGGGAGTCTATGTATAGCGCTGTGCAATCCCAATTTTCAGCCATATATGAGCGGCTAGGTATGCCACATCCTCCTCCACAATTTCCTCCTCCTCGTTCAGTTGTTTCTCCTCCTTCACATGTTTCCCCACAAAACAATGATGATCTAGGTGACATAGGAATGGACGAGAATGTCAATTGACATTATTGATTTTGTAATAGTTTAGTTAGAGTGTATGAACAATTTTCTACATAATTCATTAATTATTTTGTATATATGAACAATATTTGTAGATCTAGTTATCATGATCAATATATGAATATGTTTTCCAAATCCAATGGTTCTGGTATATATGTATCTGTATGTGTTTGATTATTGTTACTGATATATATGTGATTTTTTGAAACAGTGAATAAGGTAATTACACAAAATTAACATTTTTTTTACAGTAAAAAAAATCACTTAGGCGATGGAAACATAACGTTCCGTCACCTAAGATAAAACACCTAACCGACGAATACAAACATATCCGTCGACTAAAAACTGATATTAATTGGTCGGTTTAACGCTGTACCGACAAATATTCCATTGCCTAATAATGGAGCAAGATTCGTCGGTAAACATAAATACCGACGACGTTTTCGTCGGCTAAGAATAATTTTGTGTTCGTCGTCTTAGAAACCGTCAGACAAAATAATTCCATCGGAAGGAATTTCAATCGACAAATCAGTTTATCAATAAGGTAGGAAAACATCTGTCAGGTAGGAACAATCTTAGTCGACGACTTACTTCATTCCGTCATCTAAGTGTTTACCTCACGCCACTTAGACGACGGAACTCAGACGACGAACAGTTCATCGGCCAAGATCCTAGGCAACGAATAATATGTCTTAGGCAACGAGTTGTTTCCGTCGGCCATGATGATATTTCTTGTAGTGATTTACTCAGCCTCATCACGTACTAGATATCGTGCCACAACTTTTGGTTTTTTAATCTTCCACGTGACCAGATAATTACCTCCCTAAAGGTAAAGGTAAAGTAACCTGATGTCAATCTCCTGGGTGTTATATTTCCCGCCCAATCTGCCATTGTAAAGCCACAAACCTCAACCCTGCCCTACTTTTTAAAACCAGTGATCTTATTTCTACTTCTCCTATTCAATTAATGTCTTGTGATGGGAAGAAGGCTGATTAAGATCACCATGTTTAAGCCACAATGCCCTTGATCTTTGTCTCTAATATTTTTCTAGCTGTGGTAGAACTTGGCTTTGTTGTATATGTAATAATACGCATTGCTCTTCATATTGATCGACTTGGAGAGAGCAACAATTCATCAATGCTTCTAGTTTTGCTCCAATCGTTCTCAGTTTAACTTTATGTTTCTCAAATCTTGCCTTATAGATGCAAATTTCCGGCTAATTTGATAGATGATTTTCTCTGTTTTATATAAAGAATTTTCCCTTTAGAACTGATTGTATCATGATTAAAAAAAATAAACGAAACCGGGCGAGCGTAAGGCTGAGCCTCCCAACAGTTATACACGGTAGAAGCTGGCATGGAATTGCCGGAGAGAAGCCAACGGTACGTAAAATTACAGTAGTGTCCTAACGTTCTTCGCGTATTGCTAAGTCTCTATTACAATTTACAAGTGGGGCAAGTTACTTGTGGGTGTATCGACATGGCCGGGGTTAGCTAACTGGTTATCCATACCCAGACAAAATGACAGTATAAAATGTACTTACGACAACGTAGAAGTTAGAACTAATTAAGAAGTAGTAACGAAACTAACTATAGGTTATTTATTTATATCCACTCACACGTGCGTAACATTTACAAAATCGTTCGCTTTATTATCACACACACACACACACACATATATATATATATATATATATATATATATATATATATATATTACATCGCAGTTTCTGTTCTCATACAAGTTACAACTAGACATGATCCGATCGATAAAGTAGTACTAGTAGCAGTAGTAGTAGTAGTACGTAGTCCGGGTTATATATTTATGGGCAAACTAGAGCTGGAAAGATGATGGGATCAACAGAAAGAAAATGTAAAAGAAAAAGGGAGCAGAAAACTGGCAGATGATCGAGATCGATGCTGGTACATAGCCACATCGAATCGCAGGACATGTCGTCAAATTTGGGGGGTTCCTTCTCTCTGTAATTAGTTGTGTGGAACTTGTGCATGGTGCTGGGTAAGTTGATCAAGTTCTGGAGGGCGGTACTTTGGGAATTCCTTGCCGTTGTAGTTCGCCCATAACGCTATCAGTGGAAGGAGGTTTCAGGCCAAGAGGAAGAGGAAGCCATGGTTTCGATAAGGCATCTCCAATGGCTGCATCTATGCTCTCTTCCGACTGTAATATATGTCACATAAACAACCAGTTATAATCTAACCAACTCTCAATTATATGAACCAGATATTTTCATCTTATCAAATTCCCAGGTAACATAAAATTACGTTTAGGTTTTTTTTTTTTTTTTTTTTTTTCATGTAAAGGGAATTCGTACGTACATTTCTGGTTTAGTTTGTTTAGAACCATCTCTTTACAATTTCTTCTCATTTGAATATTCTTTAGATAGATTATTGGCTGAAAAATAGAGTACTTAGTAGATCAGACTAGTTTTATATATATGATGATGATATATTAGCTTCTTGGTCATATTAATGGACAACTACATACATGGAGCTTTGTCTTCTGTTTGAAGTTCAAATTCATTATATAGTTTGGTCTTTGGCGAACTCTTCTTTCAACGACTCTCTTAGTGCATTTAACATAAACATAATGAGTTCGTATAAGATCGAAATATTTCAATGACAGATCTAGTTTCCCTAGTCGACTAACCATTTAGTTAAGAAAAGGAAGAAAGCTGATGATCGAGATTAGGGAAGGAAGAGAGGTTAGAGTGCTCACGGGTTGAAAATCAACAAGAGGATGGGGTCCAGATTGTCCAGGAACGCCGAGGCCGGCGGGGTCTAATTTGTACATATTGCCATGATGCGGTGGAATGCCTGGGACAGGCGGAACGGGAAACCTCTGCAACAAATAATTGAAACAGTACTGCACCCAATAAGCCAAAATATCCTTTGTACAAAGAATACCAATAATATGTAAAATTGTAAACACCATATATATTCCATACGTGAAAGCTTCCAAAGAGTAAGGCTATGATAGTTTACCGTCGAAGGAGGAGTATGAGATGTAGCTATTTGCCTCGGAAAACACGGAGTTCCTGGGGTTAGTACTGCATTATTAGGAGGAGCCTGTACACCAGAACAAGAATATCAAACTTTAGTACATTTTGTACCAAAACAAAGGAAGAAAAAAGTGAGATTGAAAACTACAGTTCGTTCATATATATATGTTTGTCATTAACCCGTGACGGATTGAATGCAAGTGTATACAGCGAATAAAGATATACGGATGTATTAGTACATTAACACAAAGCTAGTTTCATATACGAATATACAAACCAAGTACTTCTGCATGCCATATCACCCCTCTATGGTTAATGTATTCATATATGAATGCACATTAGGTGATTCGAAAGATTGTAGAAGCACTTTGCATGTCTTGGTTTATTTTGGTTTTGTGTTTATCCAAACGAAAATAAGGAAGAACAGCAACTCGCAACCCGTGACTAAGGCTTATGACCGGTCAGGAAAAGAAAATGGACAAATAATGCATTCAAGGTAGCATTAGAATTAGGGAATTAATACTTACACGCTGGTGGTGATGGTGCCAATATGAAGTGTCCGGTGGCGGTGGAGGAGCTGGAGGCCAAGAAGGCGGTGGTGTTGGGGATGGGAAAGGAGCAAGGTGCTTAGGGGGCCACATGTGTATCATGGATTGGTCAACTGTCGGATGACCCCATACGTGTAAAGGTCTGAACTGGTGGTGGTGGTGGTGGTGATGGCCGTGGTGGGGCTGCTGGTGCATGGGGGTCATGGGAGGAGGGAAACCCATGGTAGGTGGTGCAAGCCAAGGACCTATCTCGGATGAAGGTGTCTTGACGCCTACTCCTCCACCGCCTGCAGCAGCAGCAGAACCGTACAACTGCCGCCTCTGGGTCCAGCTTGCAGCCTCAGCTTCACGGGCTAGCAAATGTTTCCGATGGGATCTATATTTCTGTGCAGAAAGCAGATCAAGTCCATAGTTAGAAAAGTACTATGAGACCACTTCCATAACCGTGAAACAAACAAACTACTGTACAACTTCTAAGTAGATTTGTTTCTCTTTGAAGAAAACCCTTTTTAGTTATAATTTAAATTCCTCTTTTACAAATTGGATTATCAGTCTTGAAGAAAATCAAACAATAAGACAATACAAATGGGCGTAATTAGTTAGGTATGTACTTGAAGGTGGCTAGCAATATTGTGGCGAGTGAGACAATCTATTCCCATAAGCTCTAAAATCCTAGAAGGCACTGCCTTATCCACCCCTAGCTGCTCTACTGCTTGCACGAACCTCCTGTGCAGTTCTGGTGTCCAATCCACCTACACACAATTCAAGAACAAAGCACTGACCCTTTAGTACACACATCCCACCAAATAACAATACCATAAACAAAAAATTGAAAACAATATCGATCCAATTCAGTGTCTCTCGCTCTCAACTTTTTCTCATTTATTTCCCTTCACAGATCGACTTGATAATTTTTCAAACACTGTCTCTTCCGCTCCCTCTCCTGCATATGATTCCCTTGAATCCATTGCAGTACTTCATCACCAAGGTTATGAAGAGCAGATGTATAGTTAAGATATATTGTATACAAGTGTTGCTCTCAAGAATTTATGAGGGAGGGAGAGGTAGCACGAGCTTCATACCATTCAACAGTCAGAAATAACCTAGTTTTGCTTATATAGCTCAGGTACTACTTTAAATTTAGCAAAGCTATATATTAACCTAGTACTAGATTGATTGATTGATTCATTTACCTTAACTTTCCGCTTCCCGTGAGAACTCTTGGATTGTGCACTGGATGATGATGACTTCCGAAGACCTTTATCTGTAGTTTCTTTGGGGGACGACGAAGTGTTATTATGGACTGCTCCTCCTGCGCTTTCATCTCTTTTACTAACAATTTCCTCTCCTCCTCCTCCACCTCCTCCATGAGAACTATTATCAGAGCTCGAGTACTTAAAGTCTGTAGTACCCGAACCGGAAGAATCCACCTTCTGATGATGATCGTCTTCTCTTTCTTCCGCGGTGCTGGTCTTGATGCTGGCTTTGTTTTCCTCATCGTCCCATTTTTCAAGTGATGCCGGCGATGTATTCAAGTCGGATTCCTCTCCAGCACTGACGGAAAACTCAGCCAGCATCTCCGAGTCCATCTCCAAATCGGGCAGCACATCCATCTCGGAGTCGATCCCAATGAAAAGGTCATCAAAGTCGATGCTGTCAGGCAAGTTGCCCCCGGAAAATTCCGAGAAGTCAACCACGTTGGCGCCGATCGAGAAACTCTCCATCTGATCTCCTCCTCGGTTTTCATCCTTGTGTTGCTCCCTCAAAGGCGATAATATAAGCATCAAGCTAGGATCGATCCGAAATACGAACCCTTACAACTACTACTCGATCGAGGTGGTGCAGTTACGTAATTAATATTGCATGCAAACGTTGAAGCACAATATGAAGGGCAGTATTAGGAGCAAGCAGTACTCCTCGGAGACTAGCTAGTATAAGTTTTCTCGGCCGGTGATGTCGGACAGCAGAGAAAGAGAGATAGAGAGATGAGGGCTGAGAGAAAACAAGTGCTTAATGGGTTGGAGCTGGTTTTGTTTTGTTGCTTTCCTTTGTAGTTTGTAGTGGGAGTGTGCAGAGAGAGAGAGAGAGAGAGAGAGAGAGAGAGAGAGAGAGAGAGATCGGATCTCGACCACAATTTGAGTTGAGATCTCTGAGATTTGTTTTTAGGTTTTTGTTTTCTTCGGGGCTGCAACGTGTATAATTTTGGAGTTGTTTTCCAAATATAAATGATTTGTGGATGGCCTTTTTCTGAAGCTTTTGAAAATCTATTCAGACTGCCTCGTGAGCTTTATTTAATTCATTTCCAAAAAGGCTTTTTGGAGCTGAAAGGAGATGAGATTGAAGATGTATCCAAAAGATTGCTGTCATGGTAGGGCTGGAATTGGAAATGGAACTGGATTGAAACAGTCGACTCAGCTATATATATGTAGCTCATGTATACATCCATTTGTACAGTGAAAACAGAAGAAGAAATTATGATGTAAAGCCCTTGTACTTTTATTGCAGATAATTATATTGTTGACATCATACTCTTAGGTTTCTCCAGCTCTGTAGTTTGTACTAGCTGAGATAATTTCGAAGGTCAATTCTGGTTTGCTAGCTCCTATTTAATGTTATTTGTACTTTCCCGCGAACGGATTATTTTTTCCTCTCTCAAATAAGAAATTCATTCAGAATGTGAATCAATTACAATGAAATATTATCAGTACAAACACTTGCAAAGCATACCGATCGACTAGACATCTACGCAAAATGATTAACACACTCAGTGACGGAACTTGAAGCCAAACCTTTACAGGGGTTGAAACAAAACTTACAATAACAAATTAATGATTTTTTTTTTCTCAGGGCTTGGAACCCGATTAAACCAGGAGGCTCATCCCCACGCGTATTTTATTATTTGCATAAATAAAGTACAACGGAGGGGACTTTTTTTTTCTTTTTGAGAAAATGACGTCAAACCTTATATATATATATAGTAATAAAATGTAGGAAAGTGAAATAAAAATGGTTTGCCCGCAAGGGCTACGAAAAAAATGAATCATGCAAAATTGCATGCCCAAGATACCCTAAGCAATTTTTACGCTATTGACCATAAGATTAAGTCCAAAAAGTAACCAGTAACCAAGACATTTTAGATAATTAAACTAACTTATTCAAAACTGGAACCACCCTACGCAGAGGGGATCTCCCCGGAGGAAGATACAAAATCAGCTATACCAGGTTCCACCAAATCAATAGCATAACCCAGTCTTCCAGAAAAAATCTCGAACCCAATAGAAGAAGCCCAAAGTCTGAGCCCAAAAAAAAGCCACAGCCCAGCAGCCACTCTTGGAATCTAAACCCTAGCCGTCGAGCCTCCCAACGTCGTCACCTTTCCTGGTTGCACCACGGGCGCAAAATCATCACCACCATCACAGCCAAGCCTCCCATACTTTAGAAAATCAGGATCCAATCTCCCAGCCAAGCTTCTCGAGCAGTGCCCAAAGCTCCGCCGCTTCTCCAACCAGATCTAATTTCCCTATTCTTTACCGGTTTGCATATGTTGCTTTCCATGTCTGCTCTAACGCGATGATGAATTACTTGTTTGGTCAAATGGTAGGAGCCTTTTAGTGGCAGAATACAACTTAGTGTCACTAGTAATATTATTTAGTGACATTATATGTCCAGTATGTCGTCAAAATTGCCACAAATGGAGTAACAACCAATGATGTACTCTTTATTAAATTGTGCTTGTTAGAAGACATAGGTTATATAGAGACTCGTGATGTCATTTCAGGATATTTTTACGCTATGGGCATAATGTACTTCATGTTTGTGTTATGTAGTAATAGTATGATGGATGCCGGCCGTTCTACGGTTCTACCCCTTCAATAATCAATATTCCCGAAAAAAAAATCAGATAAAAAGTAAAAAACAAAAAACGTAACGATAACAAGACGGATATCACATTCTGATTTGAGTTAAGAGATGCATGTCAAGTTCCCATTTGAGTTAAAATGCCTACAAGCAGTGGCATAGCTAGAAATCCCACTTAGAATGGTCAATATTTATTGACTAAGAACCTAAATCCATTTTTAGCCACTCACTAACAATGACATAATTTTGTTTAGAAAAGCAACACAAACTTAATTTCACCTATTTGTTATATACAACTTCGTAATGAACATTGTTCCTGAAAAGACCAGTAAATAATCATCTAAAATAAACTTCAGAATTTCATATCATGCACGATTAATATTGGAAAGAATGTGTTGTTTTTTCTTTAGTGCTAATGCATAACAAACATTAATGTGTTGCTTCCATTTAGCTTATTTGTACATAAAAAAAATCGTAAATGAAAATTAAAGCATTAAAGTACATATCAGCTGTATGGTAAGAAATCCTTGACATGATTTGTATTAATTTGGATTAAGTATTTCAATAGTATAAATTTTTATTTTATTTCATTGGTGTTGAAGAATATTTATGATTAATTCAGGATTTCTCAAAGGAAAAAGATCGATTTATGATTCATTCTATTAACATCCAATCTTCATTAAGGTTAATTGAACCCTCTCGTCCCTAGCTAGCCACGCACTAGTAGGATGGCAGACTTAAGAGACGAAATGATTTTGTGGCATAAGAGACCTTATTCGTCGCATAGGTACCTATGAGACGAAAAATTGGTCACATAAGTGATGTCGCATAAGAATCTATGCGACGAAAACAATTTATTCGTTGCTAAAATGTCCATAATGTGAAAAATAAATTTTTGTCGCACATAACCTAAGCGACGAGTTTGTGTCCACTTATACAACGAATGTCGTCGCATCTCTCGTCCGACGAATATTTTTTCGTCGTTAGTAATTCTATAACGACGAATTATAGGTGCAATTGCCAACAAAAGGTTGATTCACTTATGTGACGAATAGTCCATTTGGTCTTATAGGTGTTCCAACGAAAAATATTTCGTTGACAGTAGTTCTGTAACGACAAAACGGGGGTGAATTGCCGACGAAAACTTGATTCACTTATGCGACGAAAACTTGATTCATTTATGCGACGAAACTACCGTGTTCGTCGCATAAGGGTTTTCAGTGAGGCTAGTTTTATTTACTTTTTCCTTATCCTCCCTATTTCACTATCATCAATTCATCATCATCGTCATCATCATCTGTAGAAACAGAAACTGTAAAACTGCAAATTTAGCAAACAATAAATTTTCATACATGCATAATTTGTTCATACAAAATCTTTACTCTTTAGTAATACCTTGAATTGCAACTAAACAGAACCATTCATCCTAGCTTAGCTAGCCTATCCTACTCTAACTGCACAAACCTTAAAGGCTTCTCCATTTAGCTAGCTTACCCTTCTCCAACTAAAGAAAACAAACTGCACAACAACCTAACTTTAAAGGCTTCTCCATCTAAATAAAACCAATTGCACAACAACCTAACCAAATGCTTCTCCATCTAAACAAAACCAAAATAGTGAAGCATGCAGTGATGTATCTAGCTAGTTCCTCTCAGCTTCTATGTTATTCCATGCATCAATATTTTCATCTTGAGGTTGTTGGGAAGGGACTTGCAAAGGACACCCAATCTGTTTCGCCATAAAAGACAGCACTGCTGCTAATTGTTGCTTCACCAATGTCATCTCTTCACTAAGTTTATGTGAAACCGCCTCAGCTTTTTCTGCCATCTCCTTAGCAATATGTAATCTCTCTTCTACCTCATGAACTTGAGAACGTGGAATGGAAGATGATGGTTGTCGGACACCTGCTCTTCCAAGACCATAGATCTCTTTCCCGGCTCTTCTGCCGACTCCTGCTTCAAGCACCTTAATATTTGACTCTCACTCCAAAGGTGGGAGCTTAGCCTCCGGGATGTCAGATTTTGCATTCTTCAATTCAGTGGCCTCTTTTTGTAATTCCTCCTGCAGATAGTGGTAAGAGATAAGTTTGTAATTAAATTTAGAATTTAAATTCATATTGCAGTTGAAAAGCCGTTAAGGGTTTAATTGCACCAACTGAAAACTATCCAAACAATATATGTAAGCTATTTGCACCAGATTTAATTAAGTTACAAGATTATTGGCAGCTTTAGGGTCATTGATTGTGTCATACGTCCCCGTGTAAGCTGGGACAACAGGAAATTCCTCACCCTTCTCTTTATGATGGATCACCCTGTAGATGATAGGTAGCCGCTCCGTGTGGTGCTCCGACTCCTTCTTACCACGGTTGGTCGTGTTAGCTGCCGATCGTGTCTGCCAATCACATAGTACGTAGTTCACATTCATATTCATAATGTCAGGAAAAAACAAAGGAACCACAAAGAAGACCAACAAAACACAAAGGAAAATGAAAGCTTAGTTGAAAACTAGTTCAAGGATAAAAAGGGCCTTAGCTTCTTATTAAGTTGCAAAGCATGGTTTCAGTATGTGGTTATTGGATAGAGTTCATATGACAATAAAGCACACAGAGCCTCATACAAACACAAATATTTTTTAGTGGGTAGTTACGTTCTGGACATCTTAATAGGTTTCTACTTCTAAGGTTTTTAGACTCTTTCTACCATTATTCATAATTCTATGAATGAGTTCCTTGAAAAAGGACCATTGATGTAAAAAGATATATCTATGTAAGAACCATTGATAAAAGTATATTCTATCAATAATACCTTGAAATCAAGGGATCAAAGTGCCAGCAAAGCCAGTCCCACTCATCTTGCTTGTGTATCAAATCAGCCGGAATTGTTTCTCTCCCATACTCCTTAAGAAATCAAAGATTTCCTGTACAAACAAGTGGTGACTTTTGTCGTATAACATCCAACTTTTGTCCATATTTTGTATCTGCTGTCATAAGAGAAACAACAAATTAGCACCAAGTATATAGCAACAAACTAACATTACTCATACAAATATTCGTTTCTTCTTCACCTTATGCCTCCGGTTAGGGTCCTAATCCCATTTAGGAGAATAAGACTTTGTTAAGAAATTTGTTGTTCTTTAGTTTCGATTTCGATATGATAAAATTTCGGCAGCATCTCCCAATAGTTTCCCCAAGTGCATGAATATCTAAGCCTAGTATGCACTCAAGAAACAATACAAGAGACTCTGTCGAAATATATATATCCACAATCAAAACCAAAAACAAAAGAACTGTAAATCACATAACAAAGTTTTATTGTCAGGACACGCCACGAATTTCACCCCAAAACCCGAGATGAGTCTTGCGGGGACCACCTCCAAGGAAAATTTACCGAAGACTCGGCAAACCTCCCTCGAAAATGGACAACACTAACTTAAAAACTTACGAATCACCTTTTAATCCAAAACAAATAAATCTTCAGCTACACTCTAAAAGTAGTCAGAATACAAACATAAGAATTCCAATAGTATTCAGAGCTACTAAAAGTAAAATAAAATACAACGGAAACTAACAAACTCCTAGTAGATTAAACAGGTAACCTACTGGCGAAATGTAGCTGATAGCTGGGTCACTATGCCTCGACGTCTCCTGCTGGACCTCACGCGAACTTTGCAGACTGGGCATTTAAAAAAAAAGAAGAGCCCAGGGGAAAATATTTAACACGTTAGAGTGAGTGGACAAAACTGATCTGGCAACAAATAAATATTTCCCCAAAAGAAATGCTTTCCACAGTGGCAAAAACACGAACTCCACTGGAACGACTCTGAACTGAGGCCCAGCCTGGCTAGAACCCCCAAACTTTAAGAAACTGCCTGTCAGGCCTGGATATTATATATATAGTATGTATGCACACTCGCCTGACTCTTGGCATGATATCTATGAACAACTTGAATAAAGTAGATATCATACGAAGCTACTATGCTTGCGTCTAACGCTCACATCACCCCACACCGGAATTGTACCTCGCATATGGGGGAAAGCGGCCGAGTGGTAATATATACGTGCTGACTACTTGTACGACATCTTTGAATAAATAAATGCAAGAATAAGAAGTTGCACAGGGCTACGACACTCGCGTCTAACGCTCATGTCACCCATACCGGAATTGTACCTCGCGTATGGGGGAAATCACGTATAGCTAGCTAGCATTTAATCATATACATACTATTCTCGGAATTGTACCTCGAGTATAATCCACCGAAATTCTCAATTTCGGGAAATATCCAAAAACAGAAAAATCAATCAAATGATAAAGCATTTCAGATATAATATTCAAAACAAATGTCCACTCACAACTTAGGCCTAAGCCTGACGTCGGTCGGAGGTCTCCTCAGCTCGAGCCTCCTCGCGTCCTGTTCCATATACATAAAACCTTAAATGAAACATCGACGTCTAAATGCAAAACATGCATAATTAAATATGCTTCGCGCTCAACCAAGTCTAACACTCCAAAATCTTAAATCCACTGCCAACCTCAAAACTCCACAAATTTTACCGACAACCTCGAAAAACACTTTTTACCAAATAAAATTTAATGGCCGGATTATTAATTAATAATAAACCGTCAAAAATACTTAACTTCAACAATTCTTAAACCTATCCAAAACTCCTCCAAAAATTCCAAAACTTATTCCATTACACTCCTTATATTTTTCTTCACCAAAAACATTTTCTCGGCGGCCGGCAGCCATTTTCCGGCGACCTCCAATGGTCACCAAATTTTGATAGAATCTTACTCTCTACCTCCTCCACACCATTCCTAACTACCACAAACTCCAATTCTAAGCCTAAGCACATCAATCGAACGGAAATACACAAAAAGCCATAGAAATTTCAAATTCCGATTTCTCCTTACCAAGCTCACGACGGAGCGAGCCCTTTGGAGGGATTGAAGCACGGGATGAGGGCTTCCTTTTGGGCTATGGCTCGCCAGATATGGCGGCCGGAGGAGGGAGTTCCGGCGAGAAAACCGGTTCGGCAGCCGTGGCTTTCGGGCGGCGTTTCTCCCTCACGGTGGCGCTAGGGAAGCTGCCACCGGTCTAGAAATGTAGCTGGGAGGGAGACCGTTCGAACGTGACCGGTCCGGCGGCGAACGGAGGACGGACGGCGGTGGACGGTCGGCCGGAAGTTTCCTGGGTGTAGATAGAGAAAAACTGGGTGCGGGAGAGAAAATCGGGAGAAAGAAAATGAACTTGGGCCTTCAGCCCACCCGGTCCAACACCTTTATAAACCTAAAAATCCAAAATTCAACACCCCGAAATAATACCCCAACAAAATTACCTTTTACTAGCAAAAATTACTATTTTTACCGTCGTCAAAAATTTCTTCCTTAGAATCATTCCCTCAAAAATATTAGTCCCTCAACACCCTCTGGGGACTAATTAAATTACACACTTAGTGACGAACACGGTAAAAACTCTTATTACCACTATGCCAGTAATAAAGGTAAAAATTAAGGTTCGGGGCGTGACAATTCTCCCCTCCTTATAAAAATTTCGTCCTCAAAATTTACAAACTCGCTACTCAAAGAGATAAGGATACTGCTGCCTCATCTGCTCTTCTGGCTCCCAAGTAGCTTCTTCTACTTGGTGGCTTCTCCAAAGCACTTTGACGAACTGAATTGACTTGCTCCTAAGCACTTGCTCCTTCCGATCTAGAATCTGAACCGGTTCCTCTTCATAGGACAACTCCTTCTGCAGACTAGTCGGCTGCTCTTGCCGCACATGAGAAGGATCGGCAATATACTTGCGAAGCATGGATACATGAAACACATTATGTATCCTAGCTAACTCTGGAGGCAAGGCTAATTGATAAGCAAGAGAGCTAATTTGCTCTATTGTCTCATAAGGCCCAAAATACCTCGGACTAAGCTTCCCACGCTTGCCAAAACGTACTACCCCTTTCCTAGGAGATAGTTTCAGAAACACCCAATCACCTACTTGAAACTCAATGTCCTTCCTACGGACATCAGCATAACTCTTTTGCCTACTCTGAGCAGCCTTGAGTCTATCTCTGACCACCTTGATCTTTTCATTTGCAAACAGCTCAGCCAAATTATCCAGCGAAAACTTCTTTCACACCGGCAAGAAATGAGCAGATTTAGTGAGTCTATCCACTATCACCCAAATACAGTCATGCCCTTCATGGGTACGAGGTAAACTGAAGACAAAATCCATGATGATGTGGTCCCACTTCCACACTGGAATAGGCAACGGCTCAAGCAAACCTGAAGGGTTCTGCCTTTCAGCTTTCACTTGCTGATAAATCAGATACCTACTCACAAAAGCTGCAATTTCCCTCTTCTTGTTAGGCCACCAATAATAATAATAATCCTTCAAAGTCCGATACATCTTTGCACTACTTGGATGAGCAGCATACGCAGAACTATGAGCTTCCTCCAAAATCTCAATCTTTAATTCTTCATTCCACTTTGGAACACAGAGCCTGCTTTTGAACAACTACGACCCATCTCTTCTTACCGAAAAATTTACTGCAGCTCCATTCGCTGCTATTTCTATCAGTCGAACTATGGAAGGATCATTATACTGTGCTTCCCGCACTCTATCAACCAAAACTGGCCTCACATGAAAACTGGCTACCAAAGCACCCACTTCATCCACCGCTAAATCCACCCATGTAGCCCGCAGCTCACAAAGAAGTGGAACTCGAACCATCCTCAAGTGAAACAAAGACACTAAGGGATTGCGACTAAGAGCATCAGCTATCACATTAGCTTTTCCTGGATGATACTCTATCGTGCAATCATAATCACTGAACAACTCCATCCACCTTCTTTGCCTCAAATTCAACTCCCTTTGTGTGAATACATACCGAAGACTCTTGTGATCGGTAGAAATCTGACACTTGGCTCCTTAAAGATAGTGTCTCCACAACTTGAGAGTAAAAACCACAGCTGCAAGCTCTAAATCATGAGTGAGATAATTCACCTCATGCGGTTTCAATTGCCTAGAAGTGTAGGCAATCACTCGATCATGTTGCATCAACACTCCACTTAGACCTCGTCTAGAAGCATCACAAAACACCACATACTCCCCATTATCGTCTTGAAGTGCCAAAACAGGAGCACTAGCCAAACGATCCTTTAACTCTTGAAAACTTTACTCACACTGATCTGACCATTCGAACTTGACTCCCTTTCTGGTCAATCTAGTTAGTGGAGCTGCAATCTTCGAAAAGTCTTGCACAAATCGCCGATAGTAACCTGCTAACCCCAGGAAACTACGAATCTCAGTCACAGATGTGAGTTTTTTCTAATTGGACACCGCTTCCACCTTTTGGGGATCCACACTAACACCTTCAGCTGAAACTACATGACCCAGAAAACCCACCTTATCTAGCCAAAACTCACACTTGCGGAACTTGGCAAACAACTGCGCATTCCTCAAAGTCCGCAAAATCAATCTTAGATGTTTGGCATGCTCCTTCTCACTTTTTGAGTACACCAAAATATCATCTATGAACATGATCACGAAGCGGTCAAGATATGGACTAAACACCCTGTTCATGAGATCCATGAACGCCACGGGTGCATTAGTAAGTACAAAAGGCATTACCACAAACTCATAATGACCATAGCGTGATCGAAAAGCAGTCTTGGCTACGTCACTATCCCGAATCCGCAACTGATGATAACCAGATATCAAATCAATCTTTGAGAACACCGAGGCACCTCTCAACTGATCGAACAAATCATCAATGCGAGGCAACGAGTATTTATTCTTCACTGTGACTTGATTCAACTTCCTATAATCAATGCATAGTCTCATGGTGCCATCTTTCTTCTTAACAAACAACACCGGAGCACTCCACGGAGACATGCTAGGCCGAATAAAACCCTTGTCTACCAACTCCTGCAATTGAGTCTTCAACTCTTTCATTTCCGCTGGAGCCATTCTGTAAGGTGCCTGAGAGATAGGCATAGATCCAGGAAGCAACTCAATGGAAAAGTCTATCTCCCTTACAGGAGGCAAACCAGGCAAATCCTCGGGAAACACGTCCGGAAATTCTTTTACTACAGGAATGTCTCCCACTTGCAACACTCCTATACTTGCATCCACAACATGAGCTAAGAATGCCTGACAGCCTTTGCTTAACAATCTCCTGGCAGCCACAGCTGAAATCAGGCAACTCGAAATCACATCTCTTTCCCCCTGAAACACAACCTCCAATCCATCCGGGCTCCGAAACACCACTTCTTTTCGGAAACAATCCACCATATCTAAATGGATTAAATCTGCCTTAAACTGAACTCCTTCCACCAAAACTTCACAACCACTAAACACTCAAGCTATTCTTATCACCTCACCAGAGGGAAGAGATACGTGCCACTCGCCTGGAAGAGACGATGATAGCACATTGGCATGGAGAGCGAATCTACTAGACATGAATGAATACGTTGCTCCAGGGTCAATTAAAACAAATGCTGGTTGACCAAAAATTAACAACGTACCAATGATGACATATGGGGAAGTACGGCCCTCCTGCTGGGTCATAGCATGGAGTCTACCGCGAGTCGCGGGACGTCCACGCTGACCACTCCCCTGCTGAGAACCACTCCTAGCTGCTGAACCTCCACGAGAACCACCATTAGAGCTTCTCGCTGAAAACTGACCGCCTTGCTGAGAAAGGGCGGTCCTCTGTGCCAACAAAGGACAGTCTCTCCTGAAATGATCCAGACCACCACACACAAAGCATCCAGAAGATTGCTGCTGACCAAAAGAGAAAGCTTGACCACTAGAAGATCCCCACTGGGAACTGCCACCAGAACTAAACTGACCGGCCTGCTGCCTGCCCAACTGGCTCCTGGAGGGTCTCCTAAAACGTCCTCCAAAACTACCCCGAGAACCAGAACCTGATCCTCCACTTCTACCACTGCCCGCTGAAGATCCAGAAGCTGATGAGGAAGCGACCTTCTTCGATGGACCCTGGCTGGGACCACCGAAATCTCTGGGCCGTGCACTAAAAGTTCTCTTGGTCTTAATGGCCATGGCTGCAGTAACCGCATCAAGAAAAGTCGGGTAAATGCCACCGACCATCTTGTCTGCATAAACCCCGCCAAAAGTTCCAACAAACATGTCAATCCTAGTCCTCTCATCAGGAATCAAATAGGGCACATGATAGCTCAAGGAAGTGAACCTCTGTTCAAACTCGATGACACCCTCATCATCCCCCTTCCTCATGTTCAGGAAATCCGACTGAATCCTGATACGCTGAGCGTGACCGAAATACTGACCCAAGAAGAGCGCCATAACTCCTCCCACGTCTTGTCTTGAGCACCATCACGATTTCTGCTAGCAAGGATCCACCAGTGATGCGCTGAGTCATCCAGAAAAGTCACTGCCATCTTCACTTTCTTTTCTTCCGGCAGGTCAGTGCTCTCAAAAGCCAATTCCATCTTATCTAACCAAGAGTGCGCATCGAGGGGTCCCTTGGCGCCCTTGAACTCAATTGCACCAGCATCGAAGACATCCTTCTTCTTCACAGACCGAGACTGCTGAACTCTATCTAACACACCTCTGAGCATGCTCCCAATCGAATCAACCAATCCTCTAACCTCATCACCCTCACTGGTGTTGGTCGAGGAAGCTACACGGGGCGGCGCCTAGGAGACATAGTACTCAAGGGAAGAAGATATTAAGTAGTCTGTCCATAAGACTAACAGAACTATCACACATACCCCATAACACATAGTATCAAAAGCAGAAAACTGCCGATGAATCCGCCGCGGTCGGACCATCACTCTATAGACACTATGGCTACTTAGGCAAATACGATAGTGAGTAGAAAATAGAAGATGAAACCTAGAGCTCTGATACCAACTGTCAGGACACGCCCCGAATTTCACCCCGAAACCCGAGATGAGTCCTGCGGGGACCACCTCCAAGGAAAATTTACCGAAGACTCGGCAAACCTCCCTCGAAAATGGACAACCCTAACTTAAAAACTTACGAATCACCTTTTAATCCAAAAAAAATAAATCTTCAGCTACACTCCAAAAGTAGCCAGAATACAAACATAAGAATTCCAATAGTATTCAGAGCTACTAAAAATAAAATAAAATACAACGGAAGCTAACAAACTCCTAGTAGATTAAACATGTAACCTACTGGCGAAATGTAGCTGATAGCTGGGTCACTATGCCTCGACGTCTCCTGCTGGACCTCACGCGAACTCTGCAGACTGGGCATTTAAAAAAAAAACGAAGAGCCCAGGGGAAAATATTTAACACGTCAGAGTGAGTGGACAAAACTGATCTGGCAACAAATAAATATTTCCCCAAAAGAAATGCTTTCCACAGTGGCAAAAACACGAACTCCACTGGAACGACTCTGAACTGGGGCCCAGCCTGGCTAGAACCCCCAAATTTTAAGAAACTGCCTCTCAGGCCTGGATATTATATATATAGTATGTATGCACACTCGCCTGACTCTTGGCATGATATCTATGAACAACTTGAATAAAGTAGATATCATACGAAGCTACTATGCTTGCGTCTAACGTCACATCACCCCACACCGGAATTGTACCTCGCATATGGGGGAAAGCGGCCGAGTGGTAATATATATGTGCTGACTCCTTGTACGACATCTTTGAATAAATAAATGCAAGAATAAGAAGTCGCACAGGGCTACGACACTCGCGTCTAACGCTCATGTCACCCATACCGGAATTGTACCTCGTGTATGGGGAAATCACGTATAGCTAGCTAGCATTTAATCATATACATACTATTCTCGGAATTGTACCTCGAGTATAATCCACCGAAATTCTCAATTTCGGGAAATATCCAAAAACAGAAAAATCAATCAAATGATAAAGCATTTCAGATATAATATTCAAAACAAAGGTCCACTCACAACTTAGGCCTAAGCCTGACGTAGGTCGGAGGTCTCCTCAGCTTGAGCCTCCTCGCGTCCTGTTCCATATACATAAAACCTTAAATGAAACATCGACGTTTAAATGCAAAACATGCATAATTAAATATGCTTCGCGCTCAACCAAGTCTAACACTCCAAAATCTTAAATCCACTGACAACCTCAAAACTCCACAAATTTTACCGACAACCTCGAAAAACATTTTTTACCAAATAAAATCCAATGACCGGATTATTAATTAATAAACCGTCAAAAATACTTAACTTCAACAATTCTTAAACTTATCCAAAACTCCTCCAAAAATTTTAAAACTTATTCCATTAAACTCCTTATATTTTTCTCCACCAAAAACATTTTCTCGGCGGCTCCGCCAGAGGCGGCGGCTGGCAACCATTTTCCGGCGACCTCTAATGGTCACCAAATTTTGACAGAATCTTCCTCTCTACCTCCTCTACAACATTCCTAACTACCACAAATTCCAATTCTAAGCCTAAGCACATCAATCGAACGGAAATACACAAAAGGCCCTAGAAATTTCAAATTCCGATTTCTCCTTACCTAGCTGACGACAGAGCGAGCCCTTTGGAGGGATTGAAGCACGGGATGAGGGCTTCCTTTTGGGCTATGGCTTGCCATATATGGCGGCCGGAGGAGGGAGTTCCGGCGAGAAAACCGGTTCGGCAGCCGTAGCTTTCGGGAGGCGTTTCTCCCTCACGGCGGCACTAGGGAAGCTGCCACCGGTCTAGAAATGTAGCTGGGAGGGAGACCGTTCGAATGGGACCGGTCCGACGGTGAACGGAGGCCGGACGGCGACGGACGGTCGGCCGGAAGTTTCCTGGGTGTAGAGAGAGAAAAACTAGGTGCGGGAGAAAAAATCGGGAGAAAGAAAATGAACTTGGGCCTTCAGCCCACCCGGTCCAACACCTTTATAAACCCAAAAATCCAAAATTCAACACCCCGAAATAATACCCCAATAAAATTACTTTTACTAGCAAAAATTACCATTTTTACCGTCGTCAAAAATTTCTTCCTTAGAATCATTCCCTCAAAAATATTAGTCCCTCAACACCCTCTGGGGACTAATTAAATTACACACTTAGTGACGAACACGGTAAAAACTCTTATTACCACTATACCAGTAATAAAGGTAAAAATTAAGGTTCGAGGCGTGACACTTATTCTCCCAAACTATCCAAAAATGGGACAATTCAAGAACCATTTTAGTCTGTTACCAAACCAAAATCATTCTCGAACGAGATTTCTAAAGTGAATGAAAGAATTCAACCATTCTTACATTCATTGCGCTAAAAAACACAACATCATTCTTTGCATACACACACACAAAGAATATGCAAAGAATTATATATATATATATATATATATATATATATATATATATATATAACATCAATAGATTGTTTATACTACCGGCGATACCACCGGAATTCTTCACCGGAAAACATGGTCTTCATATTTTTATTTTTTTTAAGAGAAGGAAACATATATGGTCTAGACAAGGAGGAGAAATCCCCATCATTAATGTAATGGGTAACCCAAAATTCAATACATCATCAACAAAGCTATAATCATCATTATTTGAAACATGAATAGTGAAACAAAGAGAATAAGATTATACCAACTTATAAACTAGTGATGTTTCCTGATGAGCAGAGGTAGATAAAGCTTTAGAAGTCCGAATTCGATGATACTAACATTGAAAATCTATTCCAGCTACTGCGTTTCTTCTGTTTTAGATCTGGGTAGTGAGGAAAGAGTTATAAAGTCGAAAATACTTATGCGACAACCCTTTTGTCGTATTAGTAATAAAATTTCTCCTCATAAGAAATATCTTATGCGGCAACATAATTATTCGTCGCTTCAAGTAACATTTTTGTGACGACATTAATTTATTCGTCGCCTAAGTTTTATAAAAAAATTTAGGGCGAGGTGAGGCGAGGCGGGGGTGGCGAGGAGGAGGCGGGCGAGCCAAGACGAGGCGAGGTGAGTTAGGCGATCCTAAGCGACGGAATTATCCGTCGCCTAAGTTTGTCTAAAACGACGGAACATGAATATTTCGTCGCGTAAGTGTTTTTCAAAAAGTTTTGGGGCGAGGCGAGGCTAGGTAGGCGAGGCGAGTTATGCTCGTGAGTGATGCGAGGCGATAAAGAAACGGGCAAGGTGAGTAGAGAGACGCGATCCTACGCGCCTAAGTTTGTCTAAGGCGATGACGTATTTTTCGTCGTATCTGTAACAAAATTTCATCTCATAAGAAATGAGTTATGCGGCAACCAAATTTTTTGTGGCTTCAAGTAAACATATTTTTGATGAAAATCATTTATTTGTCGCCTAAGAGATAACTTAAGAGACGAAATATTTGTCGTCTCTTAAGTTATATATTCGTCTATTAGGTAAACGTTTCGTCGCTTAGGTAATAACTTATGTGACGAAGTGTTTTTTCCATAACATAAGTTGATATGTAAACGATGAATTATATTTTCTTTGTCACATATGTCTTTTTTTCCAGTAGTGACACCACAACCTACAAGTCTAGAAGATGATCCAGCAGCACTTAGTAAAAGGCCTCCATGGTCAAATTGACTCGACTGAAACGAATGGTGAAGAAGAATTCACAGAAACATATCATTCTTGGTAGAGGCTCTTACATCCATCACCATCTGCTAGCTCGTGTATTATTCTTCTCATCGATCATTTCTATAATATTGCTGGTTCAGTCCCTTTCCCAATATGTCTCCTTGTCATTTAACCTTTTGCACAGAAAGGTCATCAAATTTGAACCGGATAATCTGATAATTATACAATTAATAGCTGCTTCCTTTCTGTTATTATTTTCATGATCATTATCTTCGTCTCTGCAGATATTAATTAAAGAAATAAAATTAGGGTATGCTGCATGTTAAATATTAAAAAACAAAAAGGCTGAATCTCCTCAACGATTAGTGACTTAATAGCTTATACCAAACTAAAACAATCACTCACAAAAATACACATTCTGATTAATAACCTTTTCAAAATATATTTGCACTCTTTTAACTCTATTTTGTAAGAGAAATTTTAAATTCACACCTCTAATCTCTTAATACACACCCCTATTATTTTATATTTTATATCAAATTTTATAGATATGTTTAATTACAAAAATATCCATCAATTATTAGGGGAAAAAAAACTTCATTTTCCCTAAAACTTAACTCTTCTCCACGTACTATTACTATGCATAAAAAAAAATATCTCTTCTCCAAAATTAATCACTTTAATTTCGACTACTGTCGTAATCACATGTACTATTTACCGATTCATTTGGTGTTTTTTTTATCAACTTTAGTTTTTATCTTGTAGACTAAAATCTAGTTTTTAGTTTCTTAATTTAGAAAAAATTATGTATGTTCAATATTTTTTTGTTCTTCAAATTCTAGCCGATTGATGTCATATTAGAGATTCAGAGTTCGAATATAATATTACTCTTTTGATTATAGATTAAAAAATATCAAGAAAAAATTTCTAACCCGATCAAGAAAAATTTAACATATTATTATTAGTTTTAGATATTGAGGGTATTTTAAGCAGTTTAGGTGTGTATTTAGTATAATAATGTTGTCGGTGAGCCGTGACTTGGTTGGTTAAAGTGTTTAACTGACAACTTTGAAATTATTGGTTCAAAAATCATTGACATATGTTGAGTGTGTGAGTTATCAATAAAAAGTTTTTTTTTTAAAAAAGTATAATGTTGAAATAAAAAACTATATATAGGTAGTGTTTTAAGTACGAAATGTGTATTAAGAAATTAGAGGTATGTATAAAATTACTTATTTTTTAATTATTGCGTTAATTATAAACCTTAAACAACACAGATAGAAGCTCAAGTTTTGTAGTTCTTCTGGTCCACCATTGCATATATAAGACTTCCCTATGTGGTCGGTCCTCTTGCTTAACTCTCTTTTCTTAAAGAAAAAGAAATTAAAACTTTGTACTATTAATTTTCTAAACCATCGGGTACTGCTTATATTGAATGAAGAAGCTAGCATAAGTTTATTGTCTGGGTAGAGAGACGAACGTACATTCATTTTCTTCAGCAAAAAACTGCTGGTTTGTCTCCATCATATATAGTCACCATCATACCTGGATATGAGATTTTTAGGCCTGAGTCGAACTCTCCAAGTTGGGTCCTCAAATTAGTGTATGCTCAATTTTTATTTTATTTTTATGAATAAGGATTTCATGAACTAGACACTCAAAATTCAAATCAAAAGATGATATACTGTCTAAAAATATATATAACATAATCAAATTATAAACTGAAAATTTATAGGACTAACAAAAATCTAATTATAGAAATAGGATTATGAAAACCCTGTTGTTTTAGAAATTAATCATATTGCTAATTAGAAAGTATTTACATAATGTTCTCTTTTCCTTTTTGGTCTACAAGAGTGATACATTTTAATAATCTATATATAATTGTGTTTAACTTGTATGGGCCCATTTAAGATGTTTGTGTTTTCTATTTCATTGGTAAGAATGAGCTCTTCGTAGATCAGAAACCAATAAAATTTTCTTATTTACTGGCCCTCTTGGGTACTAGGCCCTGAGTCGACAGTCTATTCTATCTCATATCAAGTCCGGGTCTGGCCACCATTGACATGTAATGGGGAGATTTGAGAAGCCGCGAGCCATCAGAGTTTTCTCAAGCCCTAGGGCGCGCTGCCTCCTATTTAAATATCTTCTTACTTAATTACCACATATATGATACAAAGTCCAACAAACTAGTTGTCACGTACAATTAGGTTTGTAATTTTCAAAAATCAAGCGAGGTGACAGTATGACGTGGTCCTACATTCTAATTAAATATTAACGCGTGGATTTATTACAACTAAAATATAAACGAAGGTTTTTTATTTTTTATTAAATGACATTCATGGGTCTTTGTTGATCGAGTTTGGACTAGGGTTTGGGGTTTGGGGTTTTGGGTCTAAGGTTTACAATTTAGGGTCTAGGGTTTAGAGTTTAGGGTTTAAAAAGCAACAACAAACCCAAAATTGTCTTTGACAAAATAGCTGATATGTGTCAATATTTGATTGAAATGTAAGATCATGTTATACTGCCACGTAATCCTCTCATAGCACTCAAAAGTTTCTCCATACATTATTTATAAGAATTACATACGAATATTATATATCAATCATACTCGAAAGGCACAGGAAATTAAAATTTACACCCCTCAAATTGTAATCCACACTCCCGTTTTTGTTTTTTAGACAAATTTAAATTACCAAAAAAAAAAAACATGAAGTGTGGATTTTACCAAATGGTAAACTTTAAATTACCAAAAGAAAAATGTTTGAATCATAATAGATTCCACCAGATGCTGCCGATGTGCTTGGTCTTTCTCTTCTAAACGGAGGAACACCCTCTCCACCTCCACCTCTCCAACCGTCCGGTCAAGTGTGTTTGAACAAACTTGCATCAAGAGCAAATTAAATTTTTTACCCAAGTTTACTACTACTGGATCTAGGTTCACTATTAATAATAATGGGTGTTACATGCATGAAAATTACATGTTTGTTATTAGTACTAAAAAGGACAGACATCTTTGTTTGATGGTTCTAGTCGACAAGGACTTACATGTTAAAATGGGACCTGAATGTAGCAATAATTGTTGGCTGTGTACACTAATACTAACGGTGATTATATATGTAGCAATTAGGAATCTGACCACCTCTCTCAATTGGTCGTTCTCATCAAGAGGTCCCCAGTTCCCACAAACCCTAAAACAATCCAAACCTAGCCCTGACTCTGACCCTCCTGACCCCATTCTTCAATAATTCACCCCAAATTGGCCATAGTATGCTATTATCATCACTTTACATCTTTAATTTGCACTCTTTTGAGAAATTCTCTTCATAAAAATCGTTCGTTTCACTCTGCCAAATATTTGCTATTCGAGTACCGTTCAATCAAATTTAACTTGTTTATTTTAGAGGTATGCCATCTTCATCACGTAGGTGTGTTAATGGGCTAGTTAATTTGAAGCTACTGTATGTTTGTGTGAAACGACTAATCTACGTACCTATATGGTTACATGTCAAACTTAAGTGTATTTGACGTACTGATGTGTACTACATATGATCTTACCTAGTGCTTAATTAAACACGATAAATTAAGGTGTTGTTTTGTATTGTAATGCCATCAATTTATGCACCAAATTAAGTGTCACCTAAATGATATATGTGTAAAATTCTTAAAATGTCACTATATTTATAGATGAATGCTAAATATAATGGAGTAATGGAGGTATGCAGTATCAGAACAGAATGATTATTTTATATCTGTAGATGGAGCCTCAGAAATTTTGACATGGTATCAGGACCGGCCTTGGGCCAAGACGAGTAAGACCCAAGTCTAGAGGGGCCTCAATATATATTATATGGTATAAAAATGTGACATGGGGTTATATTTGGTTTAGTGGTAAGTAGTGTAAACATGTCCCTTGGTTAGTACCTGGTTTCGAATCACGCAGGTTAAGTTTTTTTTTTTCATTTGTAGTTTTTTTGTCTTTCTTTTATTTAGTCATATATTTTTACATTTTCATTGTAGACTTTTATTTACTATTTCATACCTTTTGCACTTTAATGTTTTTGGGTGTTTCACTAATTTTAGTATTATTTGACACCCTATCTTAGATTTTCTATTTTTAGTACCTTAAATTTATAAGATTTATTTTATACATTTTGATTATATCATTTACCGTAATGTAGTTCATCAAGGTTTTTCTTTCAAATCAAGTAATAACTATTTTCATATCATTTAATATATATATATAATGGTCTTTATATATTATGTTAATGTTCTAGGATATTCTATATATTTCTAGATATTCTTTTTGTGTGTCTTAGCCTTATGTCATAAGGATATGTAGTTTAATTAGATCTATGTATTTATATCCTTACCATATTGGTATTGTGTAATTCTCTATGTAAAGGGCACCTATCAATGAATTAGATGAAGATTCTCTTGCTATCTCTTGTCTCTACACTTTATCATTCATCACGTTATCATGCACTTTGCTCTAACCCTATAACTAATAGCCCACCATTTGTTTTTCAAAACCCTAAAATTGGGCACCCTTGTTTTTCCTGATTTCAGACCAAAATTCCTACTTCCCTCAACCAGAATTTTACATCCCCAGAAAGATCTCTTCGTCCCAGATCCAACGTCGCCAGCCTCACCCTGAGAACCGGTCGGAAAGTCTTCGAACCGGCCGTCGGAAGATTCCATACCACCGCCGCTACCGACCACCAGTTCACCACCTTCCCTTGCTCCGATCAACCTGAATTTTTGACAGCAGCTTCCCCATCCAGTGCTTCTCCTCCTATCAAATTTTTAGTCTCAAATTCGAAGTAGAAGTAGGCGAAACGTTGTTTCTCCGCTCGGCAGCCTCTAGAAACCAAAGATTTCAATATTGCTCGTCTTTCAAGGAAAGGCATAAAGGTTCCCAACCCTCGGTCGAACCCTGCAATCGACTCAAACTCATCAGAGCTCCTATAAACGTGGTTTATTTGGCAAGCTAGCAAGTAAGCTTTAATATTACAGTTATTTACTTTTGAATAACTCGGAGGGATAAAATCATTTCTCCTTTCTCCATCTCCATTCTATCTATGCTTGAGATTTTGTGCATGCAGATATCAAAAATCCCAGAATTTTATTCGTGGGTCAAGAGTGTGTTTGATTACTCTTGTTTCCTTGTCTGGGTTGTGTATGATCAACCCCGACCTATCACTAGAGTGTGTTTGATCAATCCGAGGCTTTTTTCTGAATTGTGTTTGATCAATTCGCGGCTTTTCTGGATTGTGTGTGATCAATCTGAAAGACAAACCATTAAAGCATTGTTTGTGACATCTATCAAATCTCATAACAACTTGGTTTTGTATGCTAGAGCAATGTAACATTCTGCTCCTTTTGACTTTTTACGTACTAGATGCCTAAAGAGAATCTTCGCTTGGTATATGTAGAACCTTTCATCTACGACCCACAATCATTGAATATTGTTGTACTACAGCTCGTGACTGTGTATTAAGATTGGTACGAAATTGCAATCCTTAGCTCGACAGGATTGAAACGGATCTCCAATCCTTGAGCTCGGCTAGATGTTATTTCTATGTGTCAAATCGCAATGCCACTACGCATAATGATGGGTCATTTGAGATGAATAAGTTTCGGTTGGATTTGAACCTCCACCTATAATCCGCATATGTAGAAACCTTGTCAGGCGATCTCATTCACCGCTAAATTGTGAATTGCCATTGTGATGAGACAATATTCCCGCCGTTAGGGGAACATAAGAACACAAGTTTCAAATGAAACGACGTGAATTGTCGTGGTTAAGTCTCATCTTGATCTCAAATGCTTAAAGTGTTAAAGTGACGAGATCACATGCTGCAAATATGTCTGCAAGGATTGATGTCCTACAAAAGGACATGGCGCGACCAAAAGGTGTTGGTCTTGACACCATCACCATAAATGGTGAAATAGTGACGCCATATAGTGGCAAAATTGGTGTCACAAGGCCATGTGGCTCCCCAAAAGGAATGAGGCCCTTAGGTTCGATACTTTCTCGCACTAGGAAGAAAGCGAACTTGGCACAACCTGATCCATTGATCAATGATACTCAAATCTGTCTCATGAAGTTTGAATTATGATTATCGTTGGGGGACACCTCAATGTCAAATCTAATTCATATAGAGATCTTTACAAATATTACACTAGTGTACATGAGGACGTGGGATAATGAGTCTACTATCTAATCACTTTTCATTGATGGATATCAACTTAGTTGATTGGCCTAATGGAAAGATATGATCCGGCATTAACAAAGAGATAGGTCATTGGGCAAGTGATGTGGACACCACAAGCTAAACTCTATCAACTGTGTCTTTGTTAGATAGTGTAGTGAGAACAAGAGCTTAGACTCACCTTATGGCACAAGGTCTCTCACTAACACGCACTGAGATCGATTACGATGAGATATGCTCTCGTAATGGATGTCATTAAACTCCACTACTTTGTCAGTTTGGTAGTTTCTGAATAACTGAATATGTAGCCTATGAATGTGGCCATAATAACATCTCTATAGGATCAAAGATATACATGAAGGTCTTAAACGGACTTCATTCTTCCGAATCAAATGGCTCTAGACCACAGGAGCACGCGTTTGTTAAAGATATTGAAACGCATATGGAGTCTACTTGATTTGGAAGCATGGATATGGTGAATTATGTATTTGCGTGTTTATTTCGGATTTACATGGACTCTTGATAGATCAAGAGATGCCCATATGTATCAACATCTGAAGAAAAAGATCTTGGGAAGTCACAGTCTCGAAAAGGTACTCGATGACTGTATTGATGATGATTTTTCATCAATCAGCTTAGGCACTCTATAACTAGTGAGGCTTATATATACTCTCATGATTAGTCAAAGTCTTTGCTCTAAAGAGATATCCGTTTTTTTTTTCTCTAAAGCAAGATGAAAAATATGTGTTAAGAGATGCAGTTCTCATCTAAGTACAATAAGATGCATCAATGTACTCAACACAATACGAAAGACTTGACATCTCATTTGTTATGAAAAGTTGTAAAAGCTAAGTGTAGTTATGCTCCCACGCAATGTCAATGTAATGGCAGTAACTCCTTTTTGAATACTTAATGGTATGAAAAGTTGAGCCTTATTCTATCCTTACATAAGAAAGACATATCAAAAGCAAAATCAGAATCTGCCAAGTTTCGTAGGTCAAATTCCATGGGACCTAAAGGAGATCTTACTCACTGAAAATTGGTGAAATTGGTACCATTGGAAATGTCTATATGTCTACTTCCAAGGACATCAACCATTTCATCATAGCTATCATATTGAGTGAGTTATGGCTGTTTTCGTAAAGTAGGACGAATCTGTTCGAGAATCTGATTTTGGTAAAACAGTCAACTTTGACTGGACTTTGTGAATAGCTCCTGACGAACCAGAATGTGTGCAATATATGGTTGGAAATATAAATGAGTCTAGTTTCCAAACCTTTTACGGTTCATTCATACGTATTTCTTAGAGGAAGTTACAGCTGTTCTAATAACTGAAGATCATGCTGCGCGGAAATCCAATTGCATGCATGAACTTATGTTTTGAGTTCACAAGCAGCCTTCTCCTCAAGATTTAAAGTGTAAAGATATCATGTTTGAGGACAATACGGTATGATTTAAAGTGTAAAGATATCATTGTCTAATGACACATTTGAAGACATGTTAAAGAGCATGGATATACTAAGTTGTTGAAACTTCCGTGATTAGTAAAAATCAGGAAGAGCCCTATGATTGATGTAAAGATCAGGAGGAGGTGCGAACTTTAGGGGGAGTCTAGAACATACATACATGTCACTATCAAATGTGAATGGTGTGTTGTACTTTTTTTCTCCTACGATCAAGGTTCAGTTTTTCTCCTACAGGGTTTTTGTGACTTGACTAGGTTTTTGACGAGGTAACAAATCAGCACCATCGGCATGTCAGTGCGCGGTACAAAAAGGAGTGTTCTAGGATATTCTATATCTTTCTAAATATTCTTTATGTGTGTCTTGGCCTTATGCCATTAGGATATGTAGTTTGACTAGATCTATGTATTCTTATCCTTACCATATTGGTATTGTGTAATTCCTTATGTAAAGGGCACCTATCAATGAATAAGATGATAATTATTTTGTTATCTTTTGTCTTTATACTTTATCTTTCATCAGTTAAATCTTTTTGCCGAACATTTACTATAAGGCCTCGAAAAAAATTTCACCTATAGGGTATATATCATGCATAATTAAATTAGGTATGCCTGTTTGTGGGGCAAACAAACTGGTGTGGTTTTGATGTGAAGGCATATATAGGCACTGTACAATTTACAGGACGACGGTCCAGACATATCCATTGAATTGTAGTTACAAGTAGCGACGATTCTTCGATTCATGGATGGAGATGCAAGCTAGATGCTTTAACAATCAACCAAATTAAGGAAAGGTTGTATGATAATATATCTTTTCGCTACAGTTTTGTCACATTCATAATGTTAAAAGGGTGCATATACAGGGCTAAAATATCCTCCTCATGTTGAATTCCCATCATGTGTGCTTCAGGCAATCAGGCTTTTGTGTTTTTTTACCACAACATCAATTGCTGTACGTATCAGCCAAAGGCTCCGCAGTTTATCTCTGTGTTTTCACATCCAGCTGATTTCTTGCAGATGAAGAGAAGCCAAAAGGGGCTTCTTACTCCCCGAATCCGAATGGTAAAAAGTTCAGATACGAAGCTGAAAATGGCAAAGACAAATGATATATGAAGGGACTGGACAAAATGCCACTGTAACATATATACATGGGGAGAAGACGCTTTTGTCTTGCAGCAAAGTATTAATTGTATATATCAATAAGCTTAATACATGTATATTGTAAATATATATCTGTGGCGATGAGCACGTACCAGAGTATGTACGTACGTGGTTTTTTGGTAATATTATAGATATGGGCTTCGACCTGTTTTGTATTGGTCACCATCAACCAACCAACCAACCAAACAACCAACAATTTAATTAGATGCTCAACAACTTGCTAGCCAGATCAAAATCCATAGGTCAATTTGCATCATTTCAAATTTTCAATGATGATAAAAGTAAAACAGTTGAATGAGTTTTACACAAAGTTACTACTGTCGTCTACCTAATAAATTAAGAACACGTACGGGGTTATCAGTTCTGCAATCTCTTTCGAATTCTGCTTAGCAGCACTAAATGGAGGCAAGTTTTGTTTGTATATACATGATTAAAATGCAAATACATACTGGTTGATCAGTTCCTGGTATTAGGTGGATTCTGCTGCTCAGCTGCTGCTTCAATATATGGTTATATATGGAGAGTGTGAGATTTCCTCCATGTCTCGGCCTACTTGTAAAGCTTCATCATGGAGCAGTTTTCTGTGTGTATTTTTCCACATGCATGCGCACAGTTGTACTATATTATTAGAAAAGATGCGACTCCTACTTCGCTTTTCTTCCTTCTGTACAAGACTCCTTTGTACGAGATGGCAACTCGATCGGTCGCCCATCGTCTTGCTGAAAAAAGCTCTTACTCTTTCTTTTCCTTTTACTTGTTTAGATCATGGACCTCCTTGGCTCCATATCTGTGTCAGTACAAACTTCCAGTCCGAAGTCGATCAAGGATGTGTAGTTTGGTATTTCCCGGCCTCTTTACGGGAGGTCTTGCTTGCATCCTTTTCCAGTTGTAACACAGTTCTTATGGAATGCAGTTTCTTTTCGGTTAAAAAAGAAAAAAACCAAGTAATTTTCTTAATTTCATGGATGTCGCTCTTCCTTACCATAGTCGACCTTTTATAAGGGCCATCTCCAATTCTCTCCATCCAATCTTAAGATAAAATCAACATCGTTTCTTTTTCCCAGTCCCCTCCAGGAAACCCTGCTTTTAGGTTAGGCCTCAGTATTAAGCCCACTAATCAAGCGGGTCGATGGAGGCCTGGCCCGGTGGGAAGATGGATGGGCTTTATTTAGGGTTGAGAAACTCGGCCCGACCTATAGGCCCCGCCCTCTAAAAGCCTGACCTGTGAAACCCGCAAACAAATATAGTTTAACAATATTCTTAGGATGCGGCTATTTTTACCTCATTAAATGCTCAGTTCACCTCACGTCTTATTTTTTATCTTTGACATTCCAATTCTACTTTTAAAATTTTAAGAAAATCTGGTTTTTATTTTATTTTTTTATTTTTCTCGATCTGATAAAATCTAAAAATATGTACAAATATATCATCAATATATTTGATGCAAACCTTCATTCTTCTCAAACCGCATCTTATATATGTTCTCCTCGATCTATTTCTTGAGTTCCATATTTACAATTATGAATATATATATATATATATATGAAATACTACATTTGAAGCCATAAATAAAATAAAAATAAGAACGAATAATCTCACCATATTGCATAACCACTTTGTTGAAGATTGAAATGATTCTCAAATCTGATTTGAAAGATATAGAGAATTGTTTTTTTTTTCCGATGTAAAGATGTAGATAAATGTTGTTGTTTGGATTTTATAGATTTTAGTTTAATATTATATTTTTACCAAAATTCTTAATTATGAGGTTAGTATTGTAATATTTAATTTAAAATTAAGATATGAGGTGAATAAAATATTTAGTGGGGTGACAATATCCGCGTTCTATTCTTATGGTTGGATTGAAATGCGTGTGTATATATACAATGTCAACTATGTGTATAGATAATATTATAAACTATATGTATATATAAACTATTAGTAAGTAACTATATGAATACAAAAACTGTCATTAAGTACAATTCTTGTATCTTTAGAATTACAAATCTTCTGTAGTCTGAGTTTTAAAAAAACAAGTCTCTCTCTCTCTCTCTAAACTTTAAAGAGAGAAAACATATCTGTAAATTCCAGCCTCCTCCCCTTCTTTCTTGCCTTGATTTAGATCTCTCCGGATCTAGATCAAAGGATTGAGAGTTGGGGTGAATTCTCTTGGCTTTTTCGTTTTTCAGTTCACTGCTTTTTGTTGATTTTCTTCCTACACCCTCTGTGGTTATTTTACACCCATTCTTGTGGTGATTTTACTGACTTATGTTCAGTCATATAGGACATTGTTCCTCAATTTTTTTTCAAAGAAATAATATCATCCAAAAACAATATCAGATCCAGAAACCTCGATCCATAATTTCCCTCACCCATTACCTCACCTTAGTTCACCTCCATTTACCGAAGAAAACCATCTCTCAAAAGTGAGATTGATCACTTACCTAGAGGTCTATGGGTACTCACGAATGGGTGTTCCAACGTACCCCCCCCCCCCCCTGCAAATTCACCATTGGTTTTCTTCTTTGTTAATTACTGGTTATTGTCCAAATCGGTGGTCTCGTTTCTCATCCAGATCGAGTCTCTTTGGTAGAGAACAGAAAGCTTTTGTGTGGTATTGGTTCCTTTCTTTCATCTCCTTCAACTTTGGTTTTGACAGGATTTGCGTTTTAAGATCTTGAACTTTTGATAGGTAGCCAGGTCGATCTGGAGGTGAGTATTTGTTGTGGTTGTGGTTGTGGTCGGGTTTGGGTTGTTGAGAGAGAAGCGAGATCTAATAACCCGCGGCAAACGAGAGAGCAAATGGAGAATAACAGAGGCATGACTGCCGTTTGGATAGGTTAAAGGAATCCAACATCCTTAAATCTATAGTTAGAAAATGGACACATGTCATCATTTTATTGGCCATGACCAGACATGGTCATGTAAGTTCCTTCCATTATCTAATTGGTATGTTGCATGACGCTTCATACCAGTGGACACGCGGACATGTCTGACACGTCACGGGTGTCAGAAAATGTTGATTTTTTTGACTAACCTTAATACTTTGACCGTCACGTCATGTCATTATCCGACACGTCACGTCATGTCATCTTCTGACACGCCACGTCATCAATTGTTACTTTAAAAAAAAATAAGACCCAAAACCTAAACTATAACAACCTCAAAAAAATTCAGCTTCTTATCTCTTTTTTGTTATTTCTCTTTGGCCATTGATAAAAGTGTGTGTTAGTGGGAATGAGAACTTGAGAAGAAGAAGAGGTGAAGCAGAGAGAAATAGAATTTTGGGAAGAGTTGAATTAAACAAAGAAAAATAGGATTCTAGCTTGTGGGGATTTCTGTTTTTGGAGTTTTATATATGTTTGAGAAATGTTTTTGATTTTTCTGGGTTTTAGAAATTTTTAATGGAGAAGAATTATGAGGTGTGAAGTATCATAAGTAGCTAGTTTACGTCATTAGTTGGACAGAGGATTGGAGCAGCTAGAACGCCGAGGAGGAGAGTGAAGGATTTATGTGCTTTGGGTTTATACTGTGGTTATTAAAAGAAAAAATTAGGATCTTTTGGTTAATAAATTAATGATATTTCATATTTTTAGTAATTTTTTTATGTGTTAAAAGTATATAAATATATTAATTATTTGCCTGTGTTCAAACCGTGTCGGATTTTACATTTTTGAGAATTGTCGTGTCGTCATATCGCACCGTGTCGTGTCGCCGTATCAGTGTCAGTGCAACATAGTCTAATTGTAACGAGGATAGTGAAAGAAAAACAAAAACAAAAACCAAAATTTAACTCTTTATGATACAGTACTTACTTGGCCATCATTGATCGAATCAAAGAAACAATATGGAAAATAAAAGAAGAGACTATTGTCAAATTTGATAGGAAAGCCGTTCATAATACGAATCCCATATGATAATGTGCGGAAGAGTCGTTCCACGCAAGTCGCACTCCCATATTTTGACCATGATCGATGAGGAAAAGGAGTGGAATCTTCTGAAAAGCGAACTTCCAGAAATAACCTTCAACAAGCTTAATCTCGGAGGACAATTTGGTCCATTTACAAGACGAACACGGAGGCGGCATTATACGATTTTGATATGGTATTGCGAATCCGCGTCCCAGTAGGTTCCTTTTTTCTTTGAATCTCAAGTCTCTGTATATATCAACTTCAACCTCTTCTCTACCAAACACACCAACATCAAGAAATCAAAAGAATTTCGTAACAGAGAAGAAGTTGTAGAGGTAAACCAATTAAGGAATATTGTATCAGAGAAGAAAAAGAAACCCCGAGTTATCAGAAGAATATGGGAGGTTGCAGACCGTTGGGTTTCTTACTGGGATTGCCTTTTGGTTTGATCGCGTTGGTATTATCTGTTGTGGGTTGCGTCATCTGGGTTTTGGGGTGAGTTGCTCCATCTTCTTCTTGTTTATGTTTTCACATCTCATTGCATTGCCTTTCTTTCTTTTAACATCAAATACGGTATCTTCTTGAATATTACAATCTGTTTCTTTGCCCTAGCACAAAATAGACAATGGTATGTGCATTATTAACTTTGTGTATGTGCATTTGATTCTGTTGCAGGAGTGTGGTGAGTATTGTGTGCCCATGTTGCTGCTGCGTGGCTGGACTAGCGAACTTGGCCATGTTTCTTATCAAGCTTCCTGTCAAAACAATGAAATGGTTCACTGACCAGATCCCTTGTTGAAGCAGAAACATGTGAGAAATCTTTAGGAGGAGGTTCATTGTAGATTTCTAACAGAATTGTTTGTTTTAGATTCTTTGGAAAATTCTTGATTTGTAATTACATTGTTCGACTACAGTTCATATATATTGAAAGATTAGAACACTTCTTTTTGTGTCGTCGTCTCTGTTCTTTTCCTTGATCGATCGGTTTATATGGTTTTGCGGATATACATGACTCGATGATATTGGACCTTGACCAATATTTCAAATGAGAATTGGCCAATGATGATCTCAATCAAATAATTTTTTTATATTTTTTTTTTCAATAATTGTTCCATTGATTTTAGGATCATCGATGGAATTCATCCAAGGAATAATTATTGTGGATTGTGGCTGGCATGAATCCAATCCCATTGACCTACGAATCATCATGGGAACCAAACCTCACGTTAAGGACGTTTTGTGGAGGCAATGCAATGTAGCAATATCAAGACATCATCAACTCACATTGATCATGGTTGTCTAGCTATACATAATACACATACATAACCAGGTCTACTAACTTCATGTAATTTTGGAGCAACTATTCACATTGAGAGATTGTCACCCCGGCCTTTATGCATACATATTTTTAGTGAAGAAGAAGAACATTCCCTGTTGTATGTATAGAATAGCTAGGTGGCCTAATTATGATATTTGAATAGCATTAGGATTACAAATAGTTCCTAGAAAAAGGAATGCACTTTAAGGTTTCAAACAATTAGAAGCCAATCAAGGCTTTCTGGCAAGTGACGCCTCCGAGAAGTGTTTCATTCGTTGAATCCGGAGTCTGCTTGTGGTGTGGTGGTGTGGCCACTACAAGAAAATTATTACATTGGCCGCGAAAAAACTCCTTCCCTAAAAACTCATTGTCGTTGCAAATAACTTTTGGGTACAGTAATTGTCGATAGTGGCGTGCAAGTGTGCAACAGTAATCGTAGGGTTTGGGGTTTAGGGAACGAGATAATGAGCTTTGTTGTCGCGCAAAGTGTGAATTATTAATGAACGTAATTTTTTTTTGTTTTTTTTGTTTTTACGTAGCAAAAGATCGAGGTTGTACAAAGAGAATTACTTATTCTTTACATTGATTTTTATTCATTTAACATAAGAAATAATAATTATTGAGAAGGCCTATAATTTGTGGCCTCAATTCTAGATTCTACATCTCATGCCGATTCACAAAATCACATCACCGGCAAAGATGGGCACTTTTTCCCATTTTAAGATACTAATTGGCCCAGTCCCCTTGACTGTGCAGCCTTTGTTTTCTAAGTTGGATAATTTGGCACCGTGAGCCATGATCAGCAATGGTACTGTGGTATTAGTGGGCTAGGCGGGTTTTCGACATAGTTCTGGAACGTTCCACACGATTCTCAAATCATGAAAAAACTGGTACACAATCTCACCAAATCGACAATGAACTTCCCACAGAGGCCTCCATAAGTCCACATCATTCTTTGGCCCCTAAAAATCATCATCAATAAAAACCACAAGACCAAGAAGGGTTTAGCTCAGAGGTTTAGGAAGCAGCAACAATGGGGGTGGACTACTACAAGATACTGGGGGTCGATAAGAACGCAAAGGATGAGGATTTGAAAAAGGCCTATCGGAAGCTCGCCATGAAATGGCATCCTGACAAGAACCCCAATAACAAGAAACAAGCCGAAGCCAAATTCAAAGAAGTTTCTGAAGCCTATGAGGTATCTATTAACTTCAATCCCTGCTTACCTCTTTCTTTCTGTATTAATTGTTTTCGAATTTCATGTTCATATGCAGCATATGATATGCTGGTCATATTGTGGTGACTTTATGTAGGCTTCAGTGATTTTATATCCTTATTGTCACTTCAGAATTCAGATTACAGTGGGTTGACAAAATAAGTTGGTATGTGCTTTGTAATTAGTCACTAGTGAAAGTATTACGCATTGGAATGACTATCGGTGGTACATCCAAGCTCTGATCGGCCTTGTCAAATCCAAAAACCAAAACTTTTCGGTGTTGTGAACTTTGTGATTGAGCCACTAGTAAGTAAATCGAATTTTCTGTATTTGATAATATCACCAAATTTTGTCACATATGTAAATTGAATAGATTGTTACCGGTTCTATGCATTCTGAAGTTTTGTAATTCTATATATAACATCTGATTTCAACGTTTATATGTGTTATCAATAAGTTATGTGTCAGAATTTGGTTTTTTAGATTTTGTATGCATTGTTGGTGATACCAAACGAATTTTGGTCGGTGCTAAAGCACTACCCTTGGTAGTTGGTAGTGGTAGAGGTTCATGATGTCATTCATTTTATACTGCCATTCTTGTAGGTTCTGAGTGATCCCCAGAAAAGAGCTGTGTACGATCAGTATGGTGAAGAGGGGCTAAAGGGTCAAGTGCCACCACCTGACTCTGGAGGAGCTTCCTACTTCCCAACTGGAAATGGGCCAACAGGGTTTCGTTTTAATCCTAGAAATGCAGATGATATATTTGCCGAGTTTTTTGGCATGGGAGGGTCAGGGTTTACGAGTAGCTTGTTTGGTGATAGTAGCTTCTTTGGTGATGATGCATTTGCTTTTAGAGAAGGTGTAGGTGGTTCAATGAAACGCGGTGGTCCTTGCAAAGCTTCCCCAATTGAGAATAGGTTGCCTTGCACGCTTGAAGAGCTTTATAAAGGAAATAGTAAGAAGATGAAGATATCCCGAGATATTGCTGACACCAGTGGGTGAGTAACTATCCATTGATAGTCTGTATATTTTATGTCCTGTTAGGATATGTTGGCTTTCTGACTTGTGTGCATTTAGGTTGCTAGTACTTGCTATATTGGAGTTACTGAGTTCCTCGGGTTTTTCCTTCTTCTGTTACTTTTTAAATGAGGATTTTTGGTTTTAAGAGTCTTCTCCATTGAAGATAACAGTTGAATGTGTTTGTGAAACGTGAACTTTACACTCTTTTGCTAGTAAGAAGCTCCTTTAAGCAGCTAAACAGTAATTGCTTGTCATACACTCATACTATAGGTTATCAACAATGATCAAGTAAAAGATTTATATATTGCCCTTTTACAGTATGTCCATTTGACAACCGTTTGGACTATCAATGGAGTTTCTGTCAACTTAAGCACAAGTGACTCGATGTTTTCTGCAATTTAAAAGAAAATACTGCTTTGGCATACTTGAAGTTTTGATTATCTACAGAGAAATGCATGATAAATCCTATCTTCCATTGTCATTTGCATACTTGGCTTTTTAATTCATACTGAATTGTTGTTTTTATTACTGTTATTATCTAGTTGTTCATTTCACATGCATTGAAGTATCTAACAGTAGCATTGTGTCTGTGTGTGTGTGTGTGCTAAACAAGAATGGGATTATGTTCTATCTGTCTATTGTTACAATATGGTTTGCACACTCAGTCTCATTAAATGACGAGAAAATAGAATAGTTACTATTGCGTGATAATTTTCTTTTCTTTTTTGGACACTTTGTTACTGTCTGACTGGATGTGGATAATCAGCTTTATGAATTGAGAGGTATACCTTGGTAAGCAAGAATGTTGTAGATGTAGTTGTCAGCTACAGAAACAATATTGGACCAGCAGGGTACTAGCGCTTGGTTTCAGTTGAGTTCATCTGTTACAGGCTTATGTCATTTGAAGCACAGAGTCCAGTACTCTTTAGATTAAGTAGCTGTGTTGCTTCTTGAGAACGCAACTGTTATTGATGGACTGGGTTCCCCATTTGAACAAAAAAATTTAGAGCATCTTGTAATGTCGACCTACAATCAGTACAGTGTTAGCAATTTAGTTTGTCATGAAAAGTTTTAAGTTATTTTAGGTTAAATAAATTCTTGAACGCTGACTAATCATCGCCATTATGTTCATATGCTCTTTGGTTGAAGTAACTTGCCAGAAGTGGGGTACATTATATGCTACGATTATTATGGATGCAGGAAGAACATGAAGGTGGAGGAAATTCTGACCATTGACATAAAACCTGGCTGGAAGAAGGGTACTAAAGTTACCTTCCCAGAGAAAGGAAACGAACAGCCAAATGTTATTCCTGCAGATCTTGTTTTCATTATTGACGAGAAGCCACATAGCGTGTTCACTCGTGATGGAAATGACTTGATAGTGACACAAAATGTATCTTTGGTCGAGGCTCTTACTGGCTACACTTTCAATCTCACCACCCTGGACGGTCGGAGATTGACCATCCCCGTCGATAATGTAATTCATCCAAGCTATGAGGAGGTTGTTCAAGGGGAAGGAATGCCAATCCAGAAAGAACCCACAAAAAGAGGTAACCTAAGAATCAAATTCAACATTCACTTCCCAACAAGGTTGACAGCTGAGCAGAAGACTGGAATGAAGAAGTTGTTAGGATACTGAAGTTAATATTTGTGTTGAGAAGCTGGGATGAAGAAGCTGTCAGGACACCGGAATTAATACGAACTTGAACGAGGGGATGTATCAGTTGAGAAGATCAGGTTTAAGCTGTCATGATTTTGGTAGTAGTTCTAGTTCCGACTTTGTGCTTAGGTTTCGTAGTGAACTTGCCTCGAGTTATTGAAAGTTGTTACTCACCTGAAGAAGATTAGTTGATGATTGTTACTTTGTTAATCCCTGTGTGTGGTTATGGTTGGCCGGAGTTGTGTTTTTCTTGTCCATAATCAAAACAGAAAATGGTCGGTTGAACAGCATTGAACGGCGTCAACCATCTCTAATGATTATTCACTCCTAAGGTTCTAACGTGCACAATGTTCTGTTCTTGGCTAATTTAACAGTCCAAGGAGATCTTCAAAATCTAAATTCCAAAGACAAAAGGAAAATATAGGGGCTGCTGAAAAAATCTATAGATACTGATCCAAATTGATAATAACATATTGATGACTAAACACAGTTGCTTTGGTTAATCTTTCCTACAGAAAAATTTGCGACTGAGGTTTGTTTAAACTTCAAAATACGTACCTTTGTCAAATCACTTGATTCCTTTCAAGTTGATCAACGAGGGCCAACCTGCCCTATCAATCCATGAATGTACAGTACTGCAGTTAAGCCCTTAACTAGAAATTAATTTTAGAGTTCATTAGTTAGTCACTATAGTCTGACGACGAGGATCTGTTTCTGTTCCGAAGTATCCTGTTTTGATGTCCATCATCAGCTATGCATTCCTCTTCATCCCACTCATCATCGAAATATCTGGCACCATCGTAATCCGGATCCCCCTTTGTATCTTGTGCAGCTTCACCTTCATCGTAATCCTCCTCATTGACATCGTCTTGGTAACCCTCCATGTTATAATCACCTCCCTCCAATAAGTCGTCAGATTTGCCATTGAAGCCACGGCCATAGTCATCCACATTCACATGATCAAATTCGTCTCCGGATGCATCGCCATTTTCCTCTTCATACTCTGTTCTTCCGGAACCACTTGCATTTTCTGCCACAGTTTCACCTTCATTCCAGTTCTCCTCACCCAACTTCTCTGCTGGTTTATAAAAAACCCACTTTTTTGGGCTATTTCTCTCCCCACCAATCTGAATTATCCTGTTTAGCGTTGGCTGATTGCCTCTAATGCTCCGATTTCCTCGCTTACGCCCTCCTCGTGCACGTGGTTTGCCTTTCCATTTCAGTACATGCACCTGTCCTAATCTATCTTTGGATGTAACTCTACTCTTCTTCCTAGGATTGCCCCTCAAACTAATTGCCTTTTTTGGCACTCTCCCACTACGAGTCTGACCACGACCTAGTCCATGGCAAGGGCTGGCAAGTCCACTCCTCAAATACTCCTGCTGGCCTTCTTTGAATTCTTCAGATTGATGTGGAGCTCCTGACTTCTCCTTATTCTGGGAACTTTTCATGACAGCAGATCTTGTTGGAAGCTTCTGTGATACAAAGTAAAGGATCAGTAAAGCATCCAACTGAGAAGTAGTAATAGAAGTTTACAGTCAATTACAGAAACATGTCTACTTGGTGAGGTAACAAATTCTTGATAGATCTTTGTCTACTTGGAGAAACACATTTACAACTTTCTCAAAACCATGTCATATGGTTACTATTACACATGGAATGAACTCTCTTAAGGACCAAGACATATTGGGAAGCATTTTAATATCAACCTTGTGCTTAATTGTTTATCTTTTTCTTTCCAGTCTCTGCGGTTATAACAAATGCATAGTCCAACGGATATCTCTTATTACTTGGGCCCAATAGATATTTTTTTCTAGCAGTCGATTAAGACCATAAATAAATCTTCATCCCTCATTCCACTTATGCACCTTGAAAGTACTTAATACAGTGGTGTTGTGCAATATTCCCATAATTGACCAGATTCAATTACCAGCAAATATATTGTAATGCAGGAGAGTAATATTTTACCAAGAGACATGATCAGGATCACTGACCAGAAAATAAGTACACGCACATCAAATATATTCACAGTTGCATTCGTTATTTTCATTTCAAGTGCACACATGCAGGATTCTGTTCTAAAATAAATCATATGATATAATACGAAATCACTTACAATAAAATGCCCAGAGTCCTTCTCTCTATGACTCTCCAGCTTCTGCTGTAGCATGTTAGAGATGGCCGCATCAAACTCCATGAGCCTAAAAGCCACAGCTGCGGTTGTGAGTGGTATCCATGGAAGCACAGAAACTTTATGAGGAGAAGAAAAATTGCTAGTGACACATCCTTTTTCATTCGAGCAATATAGAAGCTCACTGGTAGTCTCAAAATTTGAAGATAAATATTCTGTCTTTACGGCACTCTCCAGTGATGCCAGAACCTGAAGATTATAAAAAGAAAAGACAACTTCTGGGTCAGCCTAGTACATGCTGTGCAAAAACAATCTGAAATACAACCAGAAATCTGTTTTGGCCCACAAAACCAAATGAAAAATGAATAAATCAGTTCTTTGACAGTTGTTGTGATCTTTATGTTCTCAAATGCCATGCGACACTTACACTGGAGTGATTATAATAACAGTCCCAATACCGATACAGGACACTTCCATCACCTAAATGAATGCATATGTAAACTGGACTAAATTGCAACATCCAATCAACTCTGAAACAACAACGTCCATAGTGTGGGGTACTAAAGTACCAAAATTGTTACCCTCTGACTCTGATTAGAAGAATCATCTTTAACAAACTTGCAGAGGCAAGGTTATAGAGATCAGAATGAACAAAGCGAGTAACAAACTCTACAAAGTATATATATATATATATATATATATATATATATATATAGGGCCCTTCCAACGAGGGATCCCTATTTTAAGCCATTTATAGGGATAGGGCATTACACCAACTTCCCGATTATAATTTTACATCTCCACCGTTCATATCTTAGGTCTATATGAGTAGATCACCTCTACAAAATTTCATATGATTTGGTGATCGTTAAGGCTTTCAAAAGTTCAATTTAGTTTTAATGACTTTCAACGGTTTTAGTTTGACATAAGCTGGACCGTTCAAAATCATTAAAACTAAATCAAACTTTTGAAAGTCTTAACGATCACCAAATCATATGAAATTTTGTAGAGGTGATCTACTCATATAGACCTAAGATATGAACGGTGGAGATGTAAAAATTCAATTGGGAAGTGGTGTAATGCCCTATCCCTAGAAAGTGGCCAAAAATAGGGATCCCTCAATGGAAGGGGGCTGTATATATATATATATATATATATATATATATATAATGTATATGTACTAAAGCGAATAACATTCTCAATTCGGTAGAAACTGTTGTGTTTGAGCAATAGTGGATGTAAATCTCCAATATGCAACAGAGTCATTGACCTCTTAAGGATGCCTCTATAAAACCTCTCAACATGTGCCGAAAAAAGAAAGGGAAAAAAAACAAGATGTTTCATAAAAGGGAGCAAAGCAGATACGTAACCTGGAGAAGTTCTTCAGCTGATGACGAGGAGTGTAACTTTCTACCCCAAGAATTACGGTTCATGTCGGTCCAAAGAGGTTGAAGAGCTTCTAATGGAACAAAAACCTATCAAATGGTGTCAAAAATTATTATAGATATAGAAGTAGTGTGAACTGCAAATTATGAAGCAAGAATGTCCATAGCAGTTACCTCAGTCAAAGCAAATAGCACCTTCAGCAACCTCATCCTAAGCGGAGAAGAGGCCGAGCAATTAGAATTCAACTTCAGTTTCTCTTTACACAATACCACATGTTGTGAAAAAACTACTTCGCCCTTACCAAAAGTTCTATGACAAGAATGACAGTGATTTTCTTCAAAATAAAAAATTCCACGACAAGAATTACAGATGTCCAGCAGCTGTGGACACCTTTTTTTCCCCTTTTTGTCAGCACTTAATATTGAAGAACCAATACATTCTTTCCAAATCCACTTCTCCAGATCATGATATCTGTTTAAAGCACCAGTTTTCTCAGTTTCGTTCTTTCCTAGCTCAATTGAGAAAGTCATTGAGCTCTCTAACATATCAGAGTCAGCAACAGAAACAGAGCTGGTAGGGCTATCCATACCACCACTGCAATCATACCCAGAAGGCATTTCAACAGCTTCAATTTTAGAAGTGTCTTTGACATGCCTCCTTCGGTTAGAATGCAACATGTTTCTCCTAACAGTTTCTTTGAAGAATACTTCAGTCATCTGCAACATTGCCTGCAAATGGGATTCCCTATACCCACGCACATCCAGAGATGCCAAAAGACCATCAAAGCCCTGCATCCAGACTGTAGAAAATGAAAACCCACATATGATAAAATTAAAATTAAAATAAAAAAAGAACAGATGAATAAATAAATAAATACATCAAACTGCAGATAAAACAAATTAGTGGAAATAACAATCCAATAAGTCACTGTTTCACAGTAATAGCCTTTCATCAACAAAACCCAGACGACATTATAAATTGCAATAGCACTGCAGTGTGTAGGAGATATGCAACAGAAGCACATATCTGAAATAGTTCATAATTATTTTTTAGAATTCACCATATATTCTGGGACAAACAAACATTGGGAAGCAAGACTCATAAAGTAAGCTGGAGCAGGGGAAACCAATAGTAGATGCACAACATATACTTGACAGAAGACAATATGACCACCTAGAGAAACCTACCTCCTCAGAATCAATAAGCCTCCATCGACCATCATGCAGCTCAACAAAGATCCTGCCACAACCAGGATCATTTCGAGAGGCAGATGTAATAAACTGCCAGTATCTATTATGCCTACGATCCTGGCCGAGAGGCAGTGATCGATAAACATACATCTCCTCTGCTTTGTGACCAATATAATACTTTAAATGTTTGCGTGACTTATCAGCAATAAGACTGGGTTGCTGAAATGGGTAATTGTCTGGACCAACAGAGTTCTCCTGCATTTGTAGGTTTCCCACAGAGGGAAAACTGTTGATATAATTTTGCTCATTTTGTGGATCAAGAATATGGTCTTGTGGGATAGAAAGCTTCACTGTCCTCTCAATGTTTTTCTCATCAACAGTAGATGGACTTTGCCTTTCATCTGAAGAATGAATTGTCGGGATCTGCTCGGTCTTGTTCCCACTGAAAGGGGTATATTGCATTTTGATGAAATGTTCATCTTTGAAACGCCGTTTATCAACTTGTGCCACTGCCCACATTTGCTTCTTTAAAGCATTCGCTGCCTCTAAACGTTCCTGAAAAGAGCTAACATTTCAAATACAAAAACTAAACCTGCTTTGGCAAATTATTCAATTTCATGCACGTGGAAGGTTAATATACCTCAAGAACAATTCGAATTGAGTTTCCTTCTATAGCCACACCAATTAAAGCAGAAAGTGCATTGAGGCGCTCCTCAACACTAAGATCAGAGTACTCCCCTTCTGTAAGTCCTTGAACCCATGGCCCACCATGGTTGCTATCATCAATCTCTGTATCTTCTTGATCATGATTAGCTACATTGGTGCAGATCCCTGTGGCGTCGGCAGAATTATTCAAGGAACCAGTGTCTTCAACCTTGATGAACGCTTCAGAATTGATTGAAGGAACTCCTTCAGTGACATTCCTAAGGTCTCCTGGAGCTTTATTAACCTCGTAACATCCTTTTCTGCTTTCCAAAGACATTTTCTCACCCACTTTTTTGGCTTCTTCAGATCTGTGAGCTACTATCTCTGAACTTATTTCAGTACCTAAATCATCAATCTCAGGATCCTCTACTGCATCACTTTCAGATTCTTCGTCTCTTTCAGCTTCATCAGCTCCTTCTACATCAAAAATCTTACTTCTGAAATTTTGGATTCTTTCCCTGGCTGCAGAAAGTACTGCCTTGGAATCCGTTGTGTCCTTTCTGTAGGCAGCACGTACACAGTAAGTCAAAGGAGCAGTCCTCTCAAACAGTTTTGAGTCCCTAGACAGAGCAGCAGTTATCGAGGCTTCTGGTGTCTTGCTTGTTGTTAGATCCCGAAGTCCTGATTTCTTGAATATATAAGGAAAGACAGTTAGATACTAGTCAAGGAAAAATGCAATAGTCATCACATCTAGAATTACCTGAATCCTGTCTGCAACTTCTAATATGGTAAGGCCCTTGCTCCCCTCAAGAGAAAGAACATGAAATGCTGCGAACTTAACAGTCCCAGGAGTCAAGCGATGCCTTGATTTGCGAGGATTAGAAAAACCCCTTTCTTGCATAATAGCAAAGGCATTCTTTACAGCTACTCCACTGCGTAAATTGGATATTATATCCTTGACATCACTAACCTGCAATTGCATTTACATATATATTACCAAATCGAATATGAAATAACAGTCTAAGAGACAAATATATCATGAGGTAGAGAACTCCTGGAGATCGAGGATTATTATATTTAGATTCCTTACGACTGCAGTCCGAAAAAAGTATGTCATCATGAAAAAGGGTAAACATACTCTGTTTTTCTTTTTTTACAATGTACTCGTCTATATTAGTAGCCAAGCACCTTATACCAATGAAGACTAGAATCACTAGAAAACATCAGTAGCAGCTCACTTTCTATTAAGTATTTAGATCTAAAACAATTTTTTACTAATAATGGACTATTGCATTAGCATAACATTAGTAATAGAATGTACAAAAACTCAGAAGACAAACAATGGAACCAAAACGTAATATAATACACACAACTCCACAGCTCCAATCCCTCCTCCAGTATCCTTCCTACCAACAATCTTTTGCCTTCCTGCTGCTAGGATTACATACTTCAGTCAAATTTTCCCCAAAAAACCTCAACCACAATTTTAATGCACATGGCAGTAAAGCAAATAATCTGCCATCTCACTGCCCCGTATCATGCACCACTGGGGAGCCAGAGAAAGCTGGTTCTTCAGTTTTTGAATAAAGTAACAAGCATTACCCTACCATGAGTCATATGACAGTAGGGTACCTTTGCTTTCAACTATCTAACAAATAAATGAGGTGTCCAATACCAAAACAGATTTGTTACCTAACTCTTCAATTATGACACAAAAAGAGATAGAAACAACCCAAGGATTCCAACTTCTAAGAGAATAGAAGTAAACCTTCACTAGCAAACACAGGAAACAAGTAAGCTACTAGGCTCTCAATTTCTTATCTCTATTAAATTCTGCCTGGTTTAAGATAAACCGAGGCTATATAGTGGCCAGCCTGGTTTACCATATATGAACAGAAACAATTTAATGGAAGAGCATGAACAAAATTAATGAATCAGAATAATCACAAAAAACAAATAAAATCCTTACATAAATATATTTTCAGTGGCGGATATATTTCACAATCTCAACAGAAAGCATCAAAAACAACTATGTAGTTAAAGATTGAGCATGAAGCATAATAACAACAGCAGGTTCTACACTTGATTACTATTTTTTGTTTCACTTCAGTAAATAAGTCACCTCATTGTCCTCGTGAAGATATGCTGGTTCAACATCCCTCTTCTTCAGTTGCGGTCCAAATCCTGCTGATACAGCAAATTGCCGCAATATTTCAGGCCATGTCAGCAGATTTAAGTTGCACTTCCAGCTTTTGATGTCAAATCCCCAAGCATATGCCTAAAACAACATTCCAAGAAAAGATGTAAATGCAAAATAAAGAACCTAACACAAACTAAATTTAGATGCAGATAATAACCGAGATTTTCTTACCCCTTCTACAATCTGAGGGTGTCCGCCTCCGGGATTTGCAGCACAGTTCTGATTAGCTCCCACCCCCATGGAAGGTGCTCTTGCAACATCTTCAATGTCTTTAATGATGGATCTTAGAAGTGAAATATGTATCTCGCCCAGCAACCTAGAATCCTGAACAGAAGAGAGCTACTTTTTAGTGAACTACACATACATGATAGAAAAATAAAAAATAATGGGTGCGATCCAGACTCTCGCCAAACCCATTACAGAAGCTAAAGACCTCTTGCCGAAAAAAAAACAACTTACATAGTCATGAAAAGCTTGAACGAGTTCATCGAGAGTAAACGGCCAGAGCCCAAGAACATCCACAAAAGTAATTAAGAATCTCCACGCCTAAACAATAAGCTCGAGTCAATAGATTGCAAGGTAAGAGTTTTTGTAATCATAGTTAAAGACATCATTCTATTTCAAACTAATTAATATAATCTATAGATAGAAATAGTTTAAATAAAACAAACTAACAAGTTACACACTTCCTTCTAACATTGTATTAGGGCTTCCGTGGATTGGTAAAGAAACAATCAAGAACAAGCACAAATATTGTTGTCATACTCACAAATAATGTTGTTTAAAATATGACAATCGTTGAAGTCATTAGCTATCAAATCATTATGTTGCACATGGGAGTTGAATTTTATCTTTCCAACCGCACCCTTAGATATTATCATAGTGTTCTCAATATTTTAAGCCAATCCGTTATGGAATATCATTCAATGAAAATTATAGAGAAAAAATGTAAAAGATAAATACATGTCATAATCCAACACTGATGGAATAATAAGAGATACTGAGTTTAACTTGATATCAAATATAGACAGTCGAGAGAAACTAAAATCAGTATATCTAAATCAGAATTTCAAAAGACCTTAGGTTGACTTGAATTGTGCATGTTGAAAATGATCAAAGCAATAAATGCAAAGTAGGATACATGAAAGGATGTGCTTGACAAACTTAGAATCAATGTAAAACTAGATTAAAAATTCACCAACTAATTGACCTACATATGTCTGGGTGTGTGGTGTGTCAATAAATGCAAAGTAGGATACATGAAAGGAAGTGCTCAACAAACTTATAATAAATGTAAACCTAGATTAAAAATCCACCAACTAATTGACCTACATGTCTGGGTGTGTGGTGTGTGGTGTGTCCACGTACATCTAGAGCACATGACACATTTCTTCCAAAAAGGAAGTGCAGAGAGAGAGAGAGAGGTTACATAAATCTAGTTAAGAATCTCGTGGAGCATACAAGTCAGGAAAACAAAACATAGGACATTAGAACACTCACCATAAGAAGATTTCCAATGTTTTCATCTGAATCCATCCAAGGTTGAATATTGAAAGGTTTTTTCAATTGCACAGATTTGGGTGGGAATGTACTCCACATATCTAGCAATGAAAAAAAATCATGTTAGAGATACATACAGAAAAGCCTCTGTACAGACCAGGCATACAACACAAGATTAAATGACTGGATGTCATTATACCCGGGGGTGGGGGGTGGGGGGTGGATGGCATTACCCTGGGGGATTCAGGTATGGCAAATTATATAAATAAAAATCACAGCAAATAGCGCATATTATTTGCAGAATAAGAAACCTAACTAGCTCAGACCATATCATATGACTTGCTATGTTTTTATTCACACATGAGTGCTACAATACAGCAACTTAAATGTTCTCATATTATTTTCTCTCATGTACTTATATGTCGCTAGGTATATGGGCTTGTTAACCTAATAAAATTCTTTTTTTTTGTTACATAGGGCCATAGGGGACCTAAGAGGCCCAAACAAATAAAATTCTTTTCTTTTCTTTTTTTTGAATAAACCAAATAAAATTCTAGCAGAAAAAGAGTGTAAAGGGAGGCCTAAAAAAAGGATGGTTTGGATGAAAACAAAGTTATTATTGGACACTGTTTGTTTATGGAAAAAAAAAATCTAATGTGGATATATCAATTATAGAGGATAGTTGAATACTATAAAAAAAATTACATGAACATGGAGACATACTTTCAAAGTCAATGACTTAAACATCAATGGCGCTTACCTCTAAATGACTCAAGATTTTGCAAGGTTTCATAATCAAGAGACAACATTGAAGGAAGTCCCTTGCTCGATGCAGCTAACTCCATGAGTTCCAGGCATTCATCCTCAACGAGTTCCGTTGATTCTTTAGCATTTTTACGAGCACTAGCTCTCTCATTAGCAGCTTTAAGCCTTGCTGCCTCTTTCTCTCTTCGTAATTCTTCTTTTTGTCTCATTTTCTCAGCCTGGAAACATCAAATTCACCTTTAAGAAAGTTTTATGTTATGGGATAGCAGCTAAGAAGTAGGTTGACTTACTCTTATTGACTCCTTCTGTAAGAATCTCTCCTTTCGTTCCAGTTCACGCCTTTGCTCCCTTAGGTATCTCTCCTCCTCTCTCTGCTTTTCACGCAATAGTCTTTCTTCTTCCTTCCTCCTCTCCCGATCAATCCTCTCCATTTCTTTCCTTATCTGCTCCTCTCTCTTGACATATCAAAAGAAAAATATATGAAATAAAGTAAAATTAAAATAAACATAAGCACCTTTAAAGTCTGCAAAACATGTATGATTGGTGAGGACTAAACCTTTCGTCTCATGATATCTTGTTTTTCAAGCTCTTTACGTATTCTTTTCTCATGGGCTTCAACTTCCCGCATTATTCTTGCTTCTTCACTCTGTAATAATAATAATGTGGTTGATATGATGATTAAAATTAAGAAGTACTAAATACTATGTAGTGCTTTCGAGACCTTGTGCTTCCTTTCCAACTGTAGAACATCATCCTCGTCATGAGCCACCCTTCTGGCATAAGGTATAAGAGGATTGTTTAGTTGATTAATCGGGTGAGTACTAAAATGAGAATCCATGGTAACATTTGTTAAGTTTTTTCCAAGAACATTGCCATATTCTTCTGCAGCAGATGGCAAGAGGTGACCCGCCCTGCCTTGCTGTGACAAAAGATTTAGTCCAACCATCGGGCTTTGAAATCCATATACAGTGGGTACTTGTTCATTACCATGAATGAACGAGGACATAGTTGATAATGGAATCCTTGGATGGCGAGATTCAGTGGGCGAACCATAGTGGTGAGACGGGGCAGCCCTTTCATAAGCGTCTGTCCTAACAGTTGGTTTTTCTGGAAGAAACTGGTATTCATGGACAGTCCTTGAAGCTCCCTGACAATGAACCAAGGGCACATATTAGCTGGTTAACATTTTACTTCTTCAGCAACAGATGTGAGTAAATCAAGAATTGCATCAGAAGAAAATAACAGGGGATCAACAAGAGACCAGTGTAAAAAGTAAAAGAAATTGATTTCTATAAGAGTGAAGAGATACAGGAACTGAAATGATGGTAACAAAACTCTGTCATTTACACAGGTCAAGAGAAGAAACCAATGACATAGTTAGAGATAAAGAGAGTAGCACCTTCAAGATAGGGTTGGGCAACAAATATGAGTAAATTGAGAAATTCCATTAGAAGAAAAAAAAAATCCAGGGGATCAACAAGAGACCAACGTAAAAAGTAAAAGAATGATTTCTATAAGAGGGAAGCGATACAGGAACTGAAAGGATGGTAACAAAAAATCTGTTATTTACAGACTAACAAAATGACCCAATGACATAGTTGGAGAGAAGGCACATTCAAGATAGGTGTTAGAAAGCATGTCTAGTAATTGCTTGATATACTATTAATTACTGGTGTCAACAACTATAGTTTTGGTGACTTTTTGTCCTTGTACTACAAAATACTACTCCTAAGAGATAGACATGCAAAAGTTTAATCGTTTACAATATGAAACATTAGACGGCATTTTTTTCAGATAGAACCACAAAATGGAACAAATTAAGCCCATGACTTGGAAGGGAAAAACACAAAAATTATGTGCATAAAGGGTTTTTTTTAGGTGTATCATGTACATTTGTAACTAGCATCTCCTGCTAACTACGACATATCCGAGGCGTGAGCATCAGCAACACAAATAAACACAAGGAAACCAGCTTTGATTGTACATGAAATGAGAATGATATGAGGACAACCAACTATGACTGAGAAGACAGAGGAATTTTAGTATGAATTACATCAGCTACAGGCTTCATAACACGATGTAAAATAACAAACCTTGATTGGTTTAGCATTAGACTGCTCGTGTATATTTGCATCACATGGCCATCCTGATTGCTTTTGCTGCCTAACAGTTGCCACTCCTATATGATTTTTATAAAGAAATTCAGGGGACAGGTCATTACAAAGTACACTGTAACTCCCAAAAAGAATGTAAGAAAGAATGAATAGAAATACGAACATGTCAAATGACCATAAAGTCCCAATATTATTGGTTTCCTGTTTCTTCGTATTCACAGAGGAAGCATCATTGATTCTAATTCAAACAAGATGATCTTATTATAGACAATATACGACCACCGAAGCCCACTAATATTGATTTCCTTAGAGCATGTATCCACCCTATTTCCTTTTTTTTTTCTTCAATGACTGCACAGAGGGAGCATACTGGATTCTAATGCAACCAACGTCAACTTATTCTAGACAAATGTACGACGACCAAAATCAATACCAGTTACATAAGCGATGATGTCTTAATGTGACATAAGGGAAACACAAGAAAAAAGCAACGGGGTCTCTCTATCCTTGGAATAACTTATCCGCAATAGTAAACTTCAAGTGCATACAAAAACATCCAAACAAAACAGTTCCTCTTCAAGATGATCTTATTCTAGACAATATACGACCATCAAAGCCCACTAATATTGATTTCCTTAGAGCATGTATTCACCCTATTTCCTTTTTTTCTTCATTGACTGTTCAGAGGGAGCATAGTGGAATCTAATGCAACCAACGTCAACTTATTCTAGACAAATGTATGACGACCAAAATCAATACCAGTTACATAAGCGATGACGTCTTAATGTGACATAAGGGAAACACAAGAAAAAAGCAACGGGATCTCTCTATCCTTGGAATAACTTATCCGCATTAGTAAACTTCAAGTGCATACAAAAACATCCAAACAAAACAGTTCCTCTTCGATCCAAATGCCAACAGCTAGATGCGGCAGATCAGTAAGAATAAGGTTGATCTAATGGAAGTACATCGTAATCCATAAAATAATAAGAGGAAGAAGAATTGTTGCTAGTCATGGTATACAGATTCCTAATGCAGAAAATGGGAGGTGCAGGAAAGGACATCCAACAGTGAAAACAACGCTGCGGTGACAAAGACCAGATCCAAGACCAATGTACTTTCAACAAGTCAGGGACACCAAATGAAATGAAATGTAATGAAAGGGATAGTGGTAGTGTTTTGGAATCCCTTGTGGATAGAGATTAGAAATTAGAAAAAGTCTGGCCTCACACCCTTAAACCAGCCATTGTCATCCCACAAAAGTTGTCTGGGAATCTCTCACAGTCACTCCATCCCTCACACGGGCAGAGAATCTCAGAGACTACTTTTTACTATTCGCCCTTCCAAAATTTACACAGCAGCCTTTTGATAGAGACGTTGAAACATAATTTAATTATAATCCCTCAAACTAATTCAGTTATGAACTTCTGAAAGATACAACTAATGCTCCTAGCACATTGAACATTATGACAAACAACAACCAAAAGAACCTAAAAGTGAATTTCCAAATTGCGTTTACATTATTAAAGGACAAACGCTTTATCATATACTGTTTAATCAATCAGATGAACTTGTTTAACACAGTTTGAACTTGTCTGCAGGCATTACATTACCTATCTTCCATTTCCTCCATCAACCAGGAGTGGTTTCTAAGCTCTGGCACTAATCCTATTGTACTTGCAAGACAGTAAATCTTGCTCATAACATCAATAAACATCATCTCCAATAAGAAATAAGTATTTACACTCCCGAATAATGGAGACATGCAAACAGAATAGGAAAGCCCTGCGGAAGCCACCGAGCAATTCATAACGAAATCAGCACTACTCCTATATTATTAATCAAACTACAGGACTATACTCCTAGACAGGCGAGTGGCACTACAAGGACTAAGAAATAAAACCGAAAAAGGAAATGTACCTATAGACGAACCAAATGCATCCGGCGGCAACGAGTCAAACTCCAACCCAAGTATCGGTCCATCCTCCCTCAACGGCTCGCCCAGCTGCGCCTCCACAAATGCAACAGCTCGCGCCTCTATGATCGACTGCTGTAGTCCTTCGTCAGAAACAACTCCAGTCGCTTCAGCCAGAGAGTCATTCCTCTGCCGCTTTCCGGTCGCCGGCGTCTGCTTGCGGTCCTTTAACCTCCGGTGGCAAAACCACATCTGTAACTGCCGATCGGAGAGATCCAATTTCGCCGACAGCTCAGCTCTCACCGACTCCGACGGGTATTGCACAACTAAGATCAACACACATCCACATTACACACTAAACCTCCACTGAATTAAACAAACAAATTCTTGAAAAATAAAATGAAACTACCCGCATAAGCTTTCTCAAGAGCTTCCAGTTGCGAACGAGTCTTCATTTTCCGCTTGGTCCTGATCTCCTGAGCCTGAGCCTGAGCTCTGGTATTCTCCCCCTCAGAGCCAGTTTCCATGGCTCACCTCACCAAAACAGAAACCCTAGAAATCAATGAAAGCAATCGAGAATCGAAGAAGGAGTGGGTGTGACTGATTCAGATGTGGGGGGTGAAATTTTGGGGAACAACACCAAAACCAACCACCATAAATAATAATAACAATAGTTAATAATAGTTTGATGGAGAAAATAAAATACAAGAGAGGCAAAAGTAAAGGATTTAAAGAAGAGGAGGAAGAAGAAGGAAAAGTAGTACTGGCAGCAACAACAGTGCTCATTTTTTTTTGTTCTTTTTGGTTTTGTGTGAAATTTTAAGGGGAAGGGGAGAGAGTAATAATCTGCGTCAAATAAATTGGGTGTGGTATTTGTCAGATTGCTTTTTCGGAATTAGAGAGAGATAGAGAGAGAGAGCTGATCAAGATTCGACAGAAAAGAGAAAAGCCTCTGTTTATAGCTACAACTTGGAAAATGTAGTGCGTGCGTGCCATGTGGGCCCAGGGCCTGGGGTTCCGGAAAAGGGCTCTCCAAAATTCAACGGTTTTCTTCGCGGTTTTTTTTGTTTTTTTTTTTCTTGAGAATGAAATAATTACATTAATAAACAACTGATATAATTACAATAGATGAGCTGCGACTTGGTTGGTTAAGTTCAGATCTGACCGAGCCAGAAAAATGATAGACGACGAGCCTAAAATATAGTGTTTTTGTTTACGTTTCATTTTGTAACACTCGTTCACGCCTCGAAATCAGCGTCCAGTGCTTAAAACCCGCCGACACTAAAACCATGTACTTAGCGCTTAAAACTTACGCGCTAATAAATTATGTATCGTCATGTACTAAATTTTGTCATGCTTTATAATTCATGTAACCCTTTGAAACTTCGGAAACTAAATGTATAAATTTGGAGTAGCTCATTTGTTGTGATTGTTCTTTAAATTTTTCCAAGTAAAATTGGCATGGTAATTAGAGGACTAGGTTTTTGAGGTCTAGATCAATCGATTATAATTTGGAGTAGAGTATGATGTATGTATCACCATCTACTCCCTTTAATTAAAGAAAAAGTTGATTAGAAAAACACAAGAAATAATATGAGTGAGTTGATTCTTTTCAGCAGTTTTCAAAGTACAATTTTTAAATGGAGAAGAAAAACTGATGAAACGGTAATTATGTAACAATAGTGAAAATCCAGTAAATAATTTTTTTTCAACTCACAAAAAAAAATTTGTAAAATTATAATTTTAAATTGGAGGAATTACTTGTGACACTCTATACTTTGCAATTAAAAACAGTTATGTCCCTCAATTTTTGAATTAAACAGATATACCTCTATATTCTTAATTTTCAAAAGTTATCCTTTCAGTCAGTTGACCGTCAAAAGAGACCCTTAAGTTGCCAAAAAAACTAAAATGCCCCTATTAAAAATCAATTTCATTTTTCCTTTCTCTGTTCTTTTTTTTTCTATTTTTTCCGATATCTTTGTTTTCTTTTTCTATTTCTCTCTCAAAAATAATAATTAGGAAATAAAATTGATTTTCAATACAAAAACTAAAATTGATTTTTAATAGAAAATATAGGAAATAATAAAATAGAAAAAAAATTAGGCAAGAGAAAGGGAAAAATATAAGTGCTTTTTAATAGGGACATTTTAGTAACTTAACGGTCTCTTTTGATGATTAACTGACATAAAGGATAAAACTATCGAAAATTAAGAATATAGGGGTATACCGGTTTAATTTAAAAACCAAGGGACATAATTGTTTTTAAATGCAAAGTATAGGGTGTCAAAAGTATTTTCTCCTTTTAAATTTGTTCATTATAAAGGTGTTCAATTATCATTTTATTTTATTTTAGTATTTAACTTGGAAAAACAAAACGACGCGCAGCTGGTCAAATGAAACTCCTAAATAAGAATTAATTCATCTAGGAGTTACTAGAAGACGGAGTTATGAAAACAATTTATCACTTCTTCCTCCATACATCCCCAAAACCAAATAGCTATAAATAGCTAACTCTCACAACATCAACAAAAAACAAACACGCTTTCAATTTTGTCACTTTCTTTAGTTTTTTAGTTTCTACAACAATATTCTCATATCACAAAAGAATTGCAAGATTCATTATATAAATAGTGATAGGATTATTGATGAATATACATACCCTTGATCGGCGTCAATATATTTGATCGTGAAAGAGAAAGCTATCCAATATATTTGAGTTCTATCATGGCTACACTTCATGAAACGCAACATCCACTTTTGGAGAACTATGGTAATAATAACAGTGCATCACCTGCAACAGCACCCTCATCATCATCATCATCATCATCACCATCATCGTCAATACTACCTTCAAAACCACCAAAGACACCAGCACAAAAGGCAATGAGAAAGACATTTAAAGGTACGGCCCATTTGGCTAATCTTCTCCCAACTGGAACAGTTCTCACATTTCAAATGTTCTCCCCAGTTTTTACACATCAAGGAAAGTGCCCCAGTGTTGCCAACCATACAATGACGGTATCTCTTTTAATTTTTTGCTCTGTTTCCTCTTTCCTTTTATGCTTCACTGATAGCATCCGCGACGGGCATGGCAAAGTTCGATACGGCTTGGCCACGTTTAAAGGGTTGTTTGTGCTTGATGGATCCTACACGATTAGGGTAGAGGAAGGAGCAAAATACAAGCTTACATTCATTGATTTCTTTCATGCTTTTATGTCTGTGTTGGTGTTTGGGGCAGTGGCATTGTTTGATCAAAATATTGTTAGCTGCTTTTATCCCCAGCCATCAGAAGAAGGGAAACAACTTTTGTTCTTGGTGCCGGTTGGAGTTGGTGTTGTTTGCAGTATCTTATTTGTTTTGTTCCCTACCAGACGCCATGGTATTGGCTTCCCTCTTTCTCGTAGCTAGAGAGAGAACAACAACATATACTATTAATTCATAATTAATTCATTCTTAAATTCTAATGGATCATGTTGTTTTATGCCAAACATTAATCTGAAAAATCCTTTTCCTTCAGCATGCATGTAATAATATGTATCATGTTATTCAGGAGCGCGGAGCTAGAAATCATAATTGAGGGGGTCAATACAAGAATGTTGAAAAATAAAGATAAACTCAATGACCAAAACTTCCTATATTATAATAAGGTTTTTAAACTGAATTATACATCAAAAATAGACTCGTCACTCCTACATATTGTGAAAGTTATTAATAATCCGATCTATGCTAAACTTTTCAACAATTTTCTTTTCAATGTACATAATCAAATAGTCTATAAGAAGATAGTTTTTCATTATAATCTCTAAAGTCTAGTTTCCACTCTTCTGGATAGGTAACTACTTTCTTTCTTAAAAAAGAAAAATATTGTTTTTTTACATATAAATATAATCTAACGAACTTAAAACAAGGAATTGAAATTTGTTTAATCCTTATGGTTTGAAGTCGACATATATTTAGTCCTTATGATTTTATTTTAATCTGAATAGTCCTTAAAGTCACGATTTTTCATCCAAATGGTCATTCCGTCAAATTTCTCAGTTAAATTGCTGACGTGGCCGCTAAATTGCTAAATGCCACGTCAGTAATTTAACTAAGAAAATTGACGGAATGACCATTTGGATGAAAAATCATGACTTTAAAGACTATTCAGATTAAAATAAAATCGCAAAGGCTAAACAGATGTTGACTTCAAACCACAAGGACTATACAATATTTTACTCTAAAACAAGTTATAGTGAGACAACTAACCTAAAAGAGCTGCTAAAACGTGGGATGGGAAGGTGCCAATTTACATGGTTTAACTAAAGTCTAGTTTAATTCAACCAAGTTCTCAATAATAAAAACACATATACATACACAATTTGAAATTTGGAGAGGTGTCATGGCACCTCTTGGTCTTTGAATGCTCCTGCCATTGATGTATTCATCATGTATAGTTTCCTTATTAATAATTAACAGGATTTGAGCCCATAGTTTGTCATATGTTTCTACAAAGTACAAACATAAAAATAGAAAAACTAATACTCTAATTAAAATTTGAACACTTTTCTCATTGAAATAGAAGTTGATATCATTAGATCAATAGCCAGCAGATTGCCAAACGCTAAAGTTTAGTTGTACTTACAAAAAGACAACCGACAAGAAAATCTGGAAATAAACGAAGCTAACTCGTTACAAGGCAATGATAAGCTCGCAATAATTAGCGAACTTGTAAACAAAGAGCCTTCGTGTCTTCTAGGGAAAAAACATTGACCAACATCCTTATGATCGCCACACAATTGTGGTACCAACAGAAAGCCACTTCCTACAAAACAAATAGGTATAATTGTCAATTTGTTACCTTCATTTTTACCTTAATGTCAATCTGCTACTCTAACTTTCATTTCAGCCAATTTGCTACCTTAGCTTTTCTAAATTAACTAATTTGCTACTTTAGCTTTTATTTCAGCCAATTTGCTACCCTTCCATTAAATTTGCTACTTTAAACTTTCAATATTAACCAATTTACTTATCCAAATTTCAATATTGATCAACATTAACCTTTGATTTTTAGAATTAATTCATGTTTGAATGAAGAAATGAACAAATTAAAAGGACAAAAAGGTAGTAAATTGGCTAATTTTGAAAACATAAGGTAGCAAATTGGTATAAATAATAATTAAGGTAGTAAATTGGCTAATTATGAAAAGTTAATGTAGGAAATTAGCTGAAATGAAATCAAATTGACACCAAAATGAAAGCGGTAGTAATTTGGCTAAAAAACCAAACAACTATGAGCAAGACAAGTAAGGACGGAAGACAGTATATGAAAACCTAACTGGGCTATAGCCCATGAAATCTTTTAAATAAATTTTTACTTATATAAACGTACTAATCATAAATCCAACTTACCTATGTATGCGCTAGCATATAGTCGATCATCTATATGTCCAACAAACAAAAGAGAAGTCCAAACTTTTTAGTTTTTTTGGATAAGGAATTTCATTTGTTAAAATGAACGAAACTCAAAAGTCAAGAAGCTATATCAATTACCAAATAATAATAATAAAAACGTTAGTTCATCGAATTTCAATCAGAAGTAGAAAGAGAATATTCCCCAGTAAACTGGAAACTCAACTAAAACTTACAAAAACATCTCTTGGTTACCATCATTGCGGAGGACCAAGGTGAAATACGGTGGTGGCCACAAGACCCATAAATATCTAGATCATTGGATTGAGACATGTACTTCTTCAAAAGTTCATATGATCATAAACACATGCGTCAGTTTATAGTAGTGTTCTGGAATGTACGCAGTGCCTTGAGTACTGCGGCTGTCTAGACCATGTGTCAAGCAGTGGGTGGAGAAGTTTTGGCGCGTGTTGTGCATGACTCTCGGTAATTCTCCTTCCGCAAACGATTCTCCCTCCGCGAAAGAGGTCATTTTGAATGGGTCTTAATTGCATAGCCCTCTGTTGAACATTATCATGCAAAGATGACCTCGCTGATGCCCTAAAGCAAAGGCGAAATGACTTCGCGTCAAAGAAGAAGCCCTGAGGCGGGGCGAGGTGACTTCTCATCAAAGCAGAAGCTCTAAAGCAAAGGCGAGATGACTTCGTGTCAAAGCAACAGTCCTAAGGCGAGGCGAGATAACTTCGCGAATAAGAGGAAATCCAGGCGAGGCGAGATGACTTCCAGACGAGGCGAGATGGTATCATGAAAGATGAAACAAAATTAGAGTCCCCACGCGAGATGCGCGCTTGGCGCTGCTTCTTATGAAAAATAATTTCACCGCTTGACAAAGTAAAACGACAGCTGTAGTACTCGGAGTACTGCGTACACATCAGTCGTTCCCTAGTTTATAAGGCAAAAGTGTGTGCATAGATATCATATAATTTTCAATTATTTTATGTCTTAGTTACATATTTATGCTATATACTAACTGTGAGTTCTTTTATGAGTACTGTAGTCAGTAGTCAGTAGTCAGGAAATTACATTCCCCGCCCATAGACCAGTCATGAAACTTGTAGATCGACGTCCAGGCTACCTCGTCATGGTGAAATATCATCGGTACCACATCAGGAAAGTGATTCTCCAAGTTCCACAAGAATATAAATGTATAGTCAGTCCCACATCGGAAGTATGTAAAAAGAGGGAACTTTTCTTAGCTATAAAAAGAAGGCTCCCCCTATATAGAAGAGAGAGATAGAAGAGACCTGATGTACTCCACCCTGCGGGATGGGTAGGCTCCCCCATTTGTTATACTCCCCCCGCGGGATAGACTCTCTCATCCCTCCCTTACTCCATCAGGCGGGATGGATGCTCTTGTAACACCAAAGACATGATAGTTTATTCTAAGTAGACGTAGCCATGTCCCCCGAGGCATGGTGAACCACTATATGTCCTTGTCTCTCGCCCATGATTGTCTCTTGATCATTAATTCTGTTCCACCGTGATTCCGCATAGCCTCCGTGTTTATGCAGAAACAAGTACCCATGGGCTCAAAATGACGGTTACATCCCCGTTTTTTGTTTTAATTTCAGCTCCACCGTTCTCTGTTATATATTCTCAAGGCAATCTTAAAAGGCTAAAAGGGTCTTGAGTTCTTTAGGTGTCTTGTGCTTAGCATGATTTTATTTTAAGAAGCATGAGTGCTATTTTTTTTTTGGAGAGAAATGAATAATTCATTAATCAAGGAACAAGTTCAATTACAACACCCGCAAATTCGAGATCGACAAACTACTAAAAACAAAGAGCATGAGTGTCCAACCCGATCAAACTCGAAAGAGTGAAAGGAAACCAATAGCTCACTAATCTATGGATCGAAGGCCCTACAAGCAAAGAAATAAATGCAACAACACTAACTAATCTACCACACCCATCACCCAAGGCATGAGTGCTCTTGGCGTGGCACAAAAGTAGAGTTCCACTAATACTAGGATGTTGACATGTTTGAAGCCAAGAAGCCCACCGGTTTATAGGTGCATAATTATACATTATTTGTATCAAAATCCTCTATATTTTTTTTACTTGTTTCGTGTGTTTTATACTTATTTACTTTGTTTATTTGTTTTCTAGGTGTTCCGAAGCAAAAAAAAAAAAAAAGGAAAAGAGAGAGTGAACGACAAAATTCTGAAATCTACCTACGCAAGTCAGCCAACTTTGATGGAGCACTAAGGGTAACTCGAGAAGAACCAGATGATGAGTCTTATATCAACGGAAAGCTACGGATGTCAGCTTTCCAAAGCATTTTACAGTTCATGAATCAAATGTTCCTAGAATAAGTTATGACCAATTTAGTACCAGAAGTTCAATCTACGCACAAATATGACTGTTGACAGGAATTTGTGTTTTGAGGCCCAACTCACACCGAGAAGCCCATGGACGAGTTTGTACTTCATAGTCCGAATTATTATCTCGATGTGAAGGTGATTATGAAGAATTAAATGAGTTGCCACGCTTCCATTGGTCCTACAGATGAGCACCAATCAGAATGTCCAAAGAAACCTAAATTAAGATGGATTGGTTAAAGGAAGCAATATAAAAGCATGTGATATCATCTTTGACGGCTTTTGCTTCTTCTCTTCTTCACCTCTTCTCCTCCTCCCATTCTTCTGCGTTTTTATTATGTTTATTTAAGCTTTCTTAGTTAGGGGCTGCTTGAAGCCCTAGACATGAACAACAATATGATTTGAGTTTTGGTTTTAGTTTCTTTTAATTCAAGATGAGATTTTGTTTACTACTTTTACGTTGATGAATTTTTTTCATGTTTGCTTTGAGTGCACGCTTAGTATGCATGTTAGAGTTTTATAGCTTTGATAGTTTGATGTCAATGTCAATATCAGACTCCTTAAACTATCTAGAGAAGCAATTGTTAGTTTTCGCTAGCAAGTAAACTAAGTTAAGTTTAGCAAGGCGCTTAGTTTATTGTGATACCTTTGTGATGTCTCAAACCCTTTTAGAACGTAAGGATCTCTGCATGTTTAGTCTAATAAGCATACCTTTATATTGCATTATTTGAGAATACTTTAGGTGTAGAACATTTCCTGCCTAGTGTACGAAATAAGAAATGGTAATAGGTTGTGTTTCAAGCGTACCGAACCAACCTGAGCATCTTCATCTAGATTAATTGAACTATAATTGAACAAATTGTCTTGTGTGTGATTGTCGGGGTGGATTGCATCTTCACTAGCTAGTTTTATATCATTGTTTTTCAAAACCAAAATCAGTTTTCATCACTTTATGTCTTCCGTTTTCTAGTATTTATTTGACATAGCAAAAGAACCCCGATTCATCTGAAATTTTGTATGTGAGTTCGTCTGCCTGTCTAGTTCGAGTCTGTAAATTTTTGTATTTTTCAGATTTGTTTAGGTTAGTCAACTAATTAGGTTTTCAACTGCTGGTCGCTAGAATTAGTAGTAACTTTTGTAACATCTTTTGAGTAGTTAGATTCATTTAGTCCTCAGAAGTGACCTTATTTGCCCATACTATTAACAAAGATATGGTAGTGAATAATGAAATTAAATTGGTTTAGAAATAACTGATCACCGCCCACGTGTTTGACGTGCTTGAAAAAGAACGATAGAAAGCTTTGACAAAGCCATGAAGTGGAAATCGGGGTGGTGGCACACTTGCATGAGATGGGGATTGAGTATTATTTATTATCAAGACATCCAAAGTTGATTAGTGGGAAAATCAAAGTGTTCGATCATAGGGTTTGAGGGCTTTGGGCATCGTTCTATGGTATCATGGTGGAAGATTGCAAGAACAACTGGGTTTGAAGGGAAGCTGAGTCGGCGTAACAAGCCTAGCCTGCAGCAAGGCGCGGTGATTGATTATTTGCAGTCCGGCCCAAACATGTTTTTCCAAAAAGTCCAGACCCAATACGACTTCCAGGTATAAAATAACCTGTCGCTTTCCTCTTCTCCGTTTCTTCCGGCCGCTTTCACTAACCCAACATTTTCATCGTTACCATGAATCCACATCATGCAACTGTAAATAGCAATGATGCTCCCGCCCTTGTTCCCAATAATGGAGATTCGTCCTCAGATCGTGTTTGGCAAGTGATAGAGCAGATTCAAAACATGGCAGACAACAATTCTCTTTCATCCGATTCAGCAAGGGAATCTGTAAATCGGCCACCACAAAATCAATCAAGCAGAGCAGTTGGTGCTAGCCGTTCCAGGAGGAGGCGTTCATCCAGCTCAAGGTTGAATCGAGCAGCAACCCAACTAGACATACACCAGTCCATATTGGTGCTCATAGATGTAATCAGAAGCTACAATGAAAGATTGGTTGATGTAGAGAACGCACTCATCACTGTTCAGGAGGCCATCGTTCATGGATTGACACCCCCATCCAAGTAACACTGGATGGAAACGGTGCAAAGGTACGCAGACTGTGGTTATCGATAATCTGCATTGTTTACGTTATAAGATGATGTGATGATACATTATTCACTCTTTTCCTTTCTTGATATGTTCATTGACATTAGGAAAAATATTAGGGTATTGGGAAAAATGTCTTCTGTAGTAGACATTTGAAGGTTTTAGCAAAAATGAGTCTTATACTCTACAAAAAAAACTGTCCAAAATTGCGTCCCTTACCAACAGTAGTATGAAATTTGTGACAAATTAAGCTCTATTGTTAATAACATTTATAATCTCTACGGATTCGTTTCTATTCTGTGCTGATATGGGAAGTTCTGGGAAAGTTTCTGTTGACAATCACACATTTCTTTGTATATTCATTTTGTTACACGATAGCAGCCTAAAGTTCCCTTACAAGTTGTCATCATTTTGATAACAGGTCAAACACTGGTGCCACATTTTATTCTTTTGTAATGCATCCCACGCTGACTGATGTGTTTTTTTGTTGTAATTCTAACGTTTTTCAGCTTTATCTCTCCTGTAATATAATGTCTGCAATGAACATGTAACTTGATCTTGAAAGCATTTTTTTCTATGTTTTTGTATGTTTGTATTCAGCAATGAATATGCTTATTAGTATGGTTAGGCTAAACAAGAGCATCTGCGGTGGAGAATTTATGTTCCTACAAACCGCGGCATTGCGCAGGCATCGTCTAGTTAGTACTAAATGGGCATTTTCCCCTTTCCAAAATAGCTAAAAGAATACATGATATATAGAACTATATAAGCTATATAAGTTACTCTATTGTTCAGACTTCTCTGAACAATATATGAATAATCAGTTCATGCCAAGATTTTAGTCCTCTTTTCTATATAAAATGAAAATTTAAAGCTTTGAGACATATTATGAAATTTGGGTTAGAGTTATGATATTTGTGTTCATCCAAAACAAAAAGATAAAAAAGAAAAGATTTTTTTTTTTTGTAATTTGTAAAAACTTATTGTCCCTTGTTGAAATTTTACCTCAGGTATTTTAGTATTTCAATAAATCAACAACGTGTGGGGTGAGCAAAGTGGTTTGTGAGGTAACAATCGACGGACCTTATAGAATTGTCACAATATTACAAAGTGAGAGTTTTGAAACATGGCTAATTAAACACAATCAAGGAATACGAAGAACAAATTCATGTGTCTCAAATTCTCATTAGATTCTGTGTCATGCTTCTTATTTATTGTTCTTATTTCTTTATTTTGCAGGAATTCTTAAAAAGAGAGTTCTTATATAACTTCATTATTCACAATGGTTGTAGTAATACTTGAAGTCCATATTGTGGCCGAAGAGTGATTTTGTGAGTGGGGGAGTGGATATAAGCCGGTGATAGAGTGAAGGAGTAGCGTTGTAGGATCATCGACAGAGCAATCTTAGCTTCAATGGTTGCAAAGTTCATGCCCACACAAGTTCGAGGTCCTGTTCCAAACGGCACAAATGCGCCTACATTATTGTTAGTAGCTTTAACAACCCCTCCTGAGAATCTCTCAGGCTTGAAAATATGCACATCTGGTCCCCAAAATTGAGGTTCATGGTGAGGTGCTAGAACCGAGACAAGCAGATCAACATTAGCAGGAACAATGAGCTTTCCTAGTCTGACTTCCCTTCCGGTGTTCCGTGGAATACCAACAATAGGAGGATATAACCTTAGAGACTCATTGAGGATCATACTCATCTGCATCGCAAAAATATAGAATGAATCAAAATCTAAAAATGGATGAAAATATTCATTGCTTACAGAAGAGTAACCAGTTCTTCTAGGCTTTCTTACAGTTTTAAGTTTGGAAATGCCATCCGGATGAGGATTCTGTTTTCCAAATAATTGAAGGACCTCCTTTCTTGCTTCCTCTTGCCAATCAGTATGAAGAGCTAGGAGAAAGACAGTCCAGGCAATCAATGTATTAGTGGTTTCTTGTCCAGCAAAGTAAAAAGTCTTGCAATCGTCAACTAAATCATCCACCGAAATCCTTTGGTTCTGATTAGCATCATGATGAGCCTTTAAAAGTGATCCGAGAAAATCACTCCCAAAGCTATTTTCTTCTCCACTAGTTGCCTTATGCTCTCTTTTCTTAACAAGCTCTATTATGGAGTCACGTATTTCTTTTTCCAGTTTCTCTGATTCGATTTCATCACTGGTGTCAAAAAACTTGCTGCAATATTGAATCAAACACTAAACATAAAAACAAGAGAAATTGTCTGATAACCTTGTTCCAAATATTTATCCGCTGCAAATTAAATGGAAACAAATAAAAAAAAGGAACAAAAATAAAGAATATTATTTCAACTCGATTGAACAACTGATTCTTGCAAGGTTTCTTCCACACTTCAACTCAATTGAACGTAAAACTAAATGTTTATTTCTGCAACTCCCAATATATTATACAATTAGTGGAAGGAAATTAATTACCTGATACCTGGAACTTTGATTTTGAGAGAATTTTTGAATAATAACAAGGTCAGCTTCATTAACATTTCAAAAATGTGTTGTCCCTCTAAGTAGCTGCTCCCAAATGCTGTCCTGGAAATCACATCTGAAGTGAATAACCTAAATTCTTCAAATACCTCAATCTCTTTTCCTTCATAATTTCTCCACCTTTCGAGCATTATCTCTGTGCCGGCTATCATATCTGGAATCATGGTCTAGTAGAACAATACCATCATACAGTTATCAGAATTTACCATCATAAATAAGAAATTATTACAAATATCAAGCACAGTCACCGGAAAGAATTCCCGTTAAACTTTTATAAGAACTTACTTTTAAGCTCTCTCCGTGGAAGGCATGGTTGGAAATTTTTCGCAGTTTCACCCACTTTTCTGCTTCAGCTGTTACAAGACCATATCCTAATAGCTTCTTTGCAAAGTCTTCAGGTGGTTTTTTCGGATAAGCTCCATCTTTGTTGTTCAGTATCTGTTTGCATAGCTCAGGTTCTCGAATGACCAACTGAGCTCGGGAACCATGCCATTGGAGATAATTCTTCCCTGTTGACGAAGATGACCAAAATTAATCTTGTAATTAAATGTTAAAAAAATCTAGAGTTCAGCATGAGCTTATTTCAGTACCATATATCTTGCTCCATGAGTCAACATGAGGCTCAACATAAGCAAATATGTTGTGTGTTAAACCTAAAGGTCTGCTCCTAGCTTCCTTGTGCATGTTGGAGATTTCTTTCGTGTTTCCATGGATAAGTCTGTAAGGAGGGCCTCTGATTCCCTGTGAAGCCATCAACTTCTGTATGCGATTCGGAGTCCACCATATTTTGTGCAAAGTCTTGAAAAGCAGAGCTACAAAGCACAAAAGACCTGAAATAATGACCACTAGGCCTCCTAAAGACCTCATCATTGTCTCTCTCTTTCTCTCTGATTTGCTGGAAGTAATGAACTACCACTATCCAGCCACTTTTATACACACACACACACACATGTATATCTGTATGTATGTACACGAATTATGAGGTTATCTTTCTCTTCATTGTTTAACACAAAACACCACACCAATTTTGACCTTATAGTTTAGACTTCTATTTGCGACTTAGTCCTCTCAGACGTGGAGCACGTAACTATACTGCTGACAAAATTGATTTCAGATGCACCAAGGTTATAGAAGATTGATAGGAATAGATGTGAGCAGAGGAACTAGGGCGGCCACGAATAGCATTTGAATACAAAGGCAGAGAACAAAGCCATAAACTCCCCCAGGTCACACTCTGAGAGAAAATTTTATAGTTAAATATGTTTGGTCTGTACGAACGCCGTTATGGATCTGTTAACTGGTTCAAATGAACCGTGGTGCACTGAATCTGCTCCGATCTCTGGAGGATTTCTTATTAATAAATCGCCTAACAAGAAACATTTCTTCTGGAACTTTAACTGTTGGAAAAAAAAATCTTAGTTTGGATATAACCCTCAACTTACGGAGCTTTCAAAATCCCCACAAGATGTTCCAAGTCTTCTGGCACCTTAATTATTGTTCAACAAAGATCGACTCATAAAATTCCTGAAAGAATACTCGATCTATCTTGACATAATCTGCTTGTCATCTCGATTGACTGGTTTATTTATTTTTTATAATTATGCGGCCTAAAACAAATGTAGAAAAGTTTATGAGTCCATTCACTGTGACTGATCTTGATGGTCATGTAGGATGACCTATGACTAACATACATGAATAGAATAAAGTATTGATTCTAAGGGGAAATATAATCCTGGTGTTGTAGAAAAGTTTCTATATATAAAACTATACAATGATAGCAGGAGTCACAGCACGCCAACATATAAATATAAAGACCCCAAAATCATAAGAATTGTTAAGAACCATACATAGTAGGCACTGCTCCGGGTAACAACTTTTCTGCAAAATTGAATAAGAATCACACTTATGAGATGGGATGTCAACAATACATTCTCTTCCTTTTCTCTTTGTTCCGGGAACTATTTAGTTACGATCAATAATTACCACTTCTTTTAATTTAGGGACTTACGCACAGTCTAGCGAATCTTCCACAGTAGTGCTGTTCATGTTATTTTGATGTATCTAACGTTAAATGAGTGACCTAGTTCTATGTATCATTGTGCGTACTAACACATCTTATTCTCATCGAGAGCATTTACAAGTAACAATCAACTATAAACACAAAGTTCCTTATCAACTAGATCATTAAGTGGCGGTATGGACTAAAAGATAATATTGTATCTCGATCGGCATATATTAGTTAAATGGTGGGATCGATTCGTTTATATATGTTGATCGAGGTCTCACTCAACTTAATCAAGGATTCCCAATCAAAATACTATATTAACAACGAACCCTTGTTCCACTGCCTCGATCTTTCTTGTTTATTGGAACTAGCCCAGTTAAATAATGACAACGACCCAAGAGAATTATTGAACAACGATGCTGGGTTTTTAATTGAGAACGCTCCTGTTTCAAATGCCCATCACTTTCCTGTTTTATTTTAATGGCCATTAGACCTCTAGTTAAATCACTAATTGTATCACAAAAAAGCTTAGCACAATTGTAGATTTTGCGAAGGAGAAGAAAAAAAAGTCGTAAATTAAAATTTGACCTTTTTTTTACTTATTAGGATCAAAATGATAAATTGAAATTAACATGAAAAGAAAGATAAAAATGTCTATTCACGCGTGGCTTCTAAACATTAAATAGTATACTAGTAAATATGAGAGTATTGAAGGAAAATACATTATGTATGCCTTCGAGAGTAGATTAAAAAAATTAATGATTAACGGATGTAACGGCTCAATTAGTTATATAAATCATTATGTACCATTGATTATCGTCATTATATGCTTGTAATTATCATTGTAATCCACCTCTATATAAAGAGGGTTTCCAATGAAATGAATAGACCAATTTCAATTGTCATTTTACTTTTACACTTTATTAGCACTTTGTTTTCTCTGAGTTTGTTAGCCAATAAAGAAAAATAAAAAAGAAAAAGACAGAAACCGGAAATATACCATTGATTATCGTCATTATATGCGTGTAATTATCGTTATAATCCACCTCTATAGAAAGAGGGTTTCCAATTAAATGAATAGACCAATTTTGTTTCCCTGAGTTTGTTAGCCAAAAGAAAAAGAAAAAAGAAAAAGACAGAAATTGGAAAACCCTAATGTTTTCTCTTCCGCCGTACATGCATGTCCGCCCATCTTTGACCGGCTCCTCCCTCGAGATCGGACCCAAATATTCCTAATGTTCCTTTTTTTTTTTATCATAATATGAGAGCACCCTAAAATTATTTGTCATCTTCGGTGCAAAAAAAAAAAAAAAAAACTATATATGGAATCGGAGTGTTTTTGTTTCCTAATTTTTTCATTTTGTAATTTTATTTGCATTTTGATCTGTTGCAACAAAACATTGCTCACTACTGAGACATGAGACTCTGGTCCTGTAACTTAAAGACATCCAATAAAAAGGAGATTTTCTTGATCTTCATGAGAAGTTTACATGAAATTTGTAATCAATTGGTTGTGGCCTTGCTTACTTGTTTGGATGCTTGGTATTGTTTTGGTTTTCTTTGCTTAAGTTTAGCCTTCATTTTCACTCTAGGTTGACATAGGAGCTGAACTTTCTCTTTCTCTTTCTCTCTATCAGATATTAGGTTGCCTCATTTCCACTCAACTACTCCACATCCATCTTTAGTTGTTTCTTTTATATACGTATATATACCCGCTGATTTAAGTTTTTTTTTTTTTTTTTTACAAATTAAAGTTCCCTTTGCCTTTACACTGTGTAAATAAGGACCCAGAGAAGATAAGTACATTTATCCTCCTACAAGTTTTCATATTATACATTCAGTACTAGAAACAACCAAACTTTGGATGCAAGCAAACCCTATGTTGTTTCCCCTTCCTTCAAACTCACTGTATTAATTTATAGAATAGCTAATTCTTTCTTCGTTCAATATTTATTTCAGCTCTCTCTCTCTCTCTCTTTCTCTCTCTCTCTCTCTGATCTTTCTCCTCTAGATCTCACTAATACAGGAGAAGAGCAATGGGAGGAATATTCAGCAAAATCAAGTATGCATGCAAAGGAGTAAAAGTGAATAGGAATTTGATTCCTCCCCAAACCGTGAAGCAGAATAATTAAGCAGCTGCTAGCTGCCAATAGGGGACAGGCTTCACAAGAAACAAGTCTGCTTTTCTTTCCTTTATCCCTTCTATTAATTCCAAGTCTAACCGCAACCCTATTCCTTTCCTTCTTAGATTATTCTAATTTGGAGTAGTGCATATAACTTTGTAAAGAAACAAGGGAAATGACTCACTGCAATGATCTTGGTCAGGAAGACCAATCAATCATTGCCAAAGATGGCTTAACCACCAGAACATGTCCTTCATGTGGTTACCAGATCAAATACCAACAACAGGTTTAATTCCCTCTCTCTTTTTTTCTTCAAGATTTTTTTGATTGGTACGTCTGTACGTAGTAATCAAAGTTTATATTTTATGTTAAATTACAGGCCGGAATTCAAAACTTGCCGGGGCTGCCAGCCGGGGTGAAGTTTGATCCTACGGATCAAGAGGTGCTTCAACATTTGGAGGGGAAGGTGTTGAGTAGTACTGATATTGCTGCAGGCAATAAGCTCCACCATCATCCTCTGATAGATCAGTTCATCCCTACAATTGAAGGGGAGAATGGAATTTGCTACACTCATCCACATAAGTTGCCAGGTACGTATATGCACATGGCTGGCATGGGTTTCATTGATTTTTCATGTCATATAAATGATCACATAATGATTAATATGATTGACGATAATCTTATATACGTGCGTTGTCAAAATGTTGGTATTATAAATGAACATGCAGGAGTTAGCAAAGATGGGCTGGTACGCCATTTCTTCCATCGACCTTCCAAGGCTTACACAACAGGATCTAGGAAAAGAAGAAAGGTGCACACCGATAGGGATAGCAGCGGCGAGGGGGGCGAGACGCGGTGGCACAAGACAGGCAAGACCAGACCAGTATTTGCTGGGGGCAAAGTGAAAGGGTACAAAAAAATACTTGTGCTCTACACAAACTATGGGAAGCAAAGAAAGCCTGAGAAAACCAACTGGGTAATGCACCAGTACCACCTTGGCAACAATGAAGAAGAGAAAGAGGGAGAGCTTGTGGTTTCCAAAGTGTTCTACCAAACACAACCTAGACAATGTGGTAACTCAGGTATGAAGGACTTTAATAATAACTCTGCTGCCAAAGTACTGATGAATGGACAAAGTGAGCACAGTGAGGCACTTGTGCAGTATTGTAACAATGTTAATTCCTTCATATCCTTCGATCAAAATGGCCAAGATAGATCGAGCAGCAATCCTCAAATAATCCCCCGTCATTTTCCTCTTCATGACGGGTCGTTTGTTTCTTTAAAATAAGGTATCTAATGAGTGGAGGTAATAAAAAAACAACAGAGTATACACATTCGTCCAATAAAGGCAGCAGCTCGATCTTTGGCCAATTGATGGCTCTGAAATTGTGAATGATGAAGTAATCATTTCCTATGCTGATTTAGGAGGTGATATGTAGTAATTAGGTGATACAATAAACAAAGTATTTGGCCTTGGAGGGAGAGGGAAGAGGGAAGCAACACCTTTTTTTTTTTTCATTTTAATTTTATGTTACTAACGTGTAATGTATGCATGTCCACCAAAGAATTATTGAAGATTTGGTCATGCTTTGTAAGTGACAGAAAGTTGTAAACATCACATGACCCTTTCATTTGGGGAAGTGTAAATTATAAACCAAGCTATATACAAAGATGATTCTTACCTTAAAGTATTTTATATAAGGTGGAGTGTAGCATTCATATTCTCCTTAGGTTCAAGTTGTAGTCATTAATTACTCAATTTATATTCAACAATCCCTTCCATCTTTTGAGAAAATGCTTGAAAAATTCCCTCGTAAGAGCTCCAATCCATTACAGTACGTCTTTTGGATTCTATCTTGCTGCCTTGGTCTACCAGAATTCTTTTACTACGGTCAAGCCTTAGTGACCTTGTGGAGGAAGTTCCTCTATGTATTTAACTGAAATTTTGAAATTTGAGTTCAATACTAGCTCAGCTTAATCATATGCATAGCTCTAAATGTTAAATCCTCGATCGATCTAAGAGCCACAGCTAGTGATCCCGTAACACACCCACCATATCCCCAACTCCCCCATCCCCCAAACCTCTAGGGCCGAGCTCTTCCCTGACGTGGTACGTGGTTTTTGTCTCTCGAGTCTTGGCTCATCATTGGGTACGTTGAATGGTTTGGTAGCTAGGTATATAGATATATAGTAATTACTGTGTATATATATAGATTATAGAGAGAGTGCAATACGCCTGAATTTTTATTTTTTATTCTGTAGTTTTCAAATAGAAAGATACAATGTTGTTATTGAAAACCAGTAGAGTGAGATGCATTACAAAACTAGACAGTGATTGACTTGCTACCAATCAAATAGCCGTGCATGGCCCGAAAAAGCTAGCAAAGTCATGCAGTACTCCCAAACGCAAAAGGAAATCCCTGTAGCTAGCAATGCGTACTTCGGAAGCACGAATATATAGATCACAAGGTTCCCCTGAGCCTCACAAGTACGTACTACTGTACTAGCTAGGTACCATATATAGCACTTCAACCAGTAATCTTCAAGCACAGTAACAGTCTGCTGACTCGACTAGTTAGATAGAACATCAAGAGCCCTTACGAATTTTCGATCCAAAGTTAAATCCATGTCATATTTGTATTCAAAGTTGCTTTCTTTGATTTACTTCTTGGGATTTCCAAAACTAGCTTGTAATCTTAAGCTTAGAAAATATCTTTAGCGGCAGAAACAATTGCTTCGATCTTCCTGGACCCTGGCTCTTAGTTTCTAATGTTTTGACATTCACAGTGCATGCATGCACACAACAACGTACAAATGTTCTAACTTAATTGGTCATTGGGTTATCCGGTAGCCGTTACAGTTTTGTTGTTTAACTTATAGAACTTCAATTTAGCTTGTATCTTTCAGGTTTGAGTTCTTACGAAACCTTCAAGTAGTCGCAAGATAACCTGTGAATTCACTATTGAGATTCAGGTGCAGGCGTTTCGAAAACTCATTTCCAGCCCTGCATTCATCACCACTCACCTTAATCGAGCTCTTCACCACTCCGAAACCTGCAAGGATGGTGCGTGAAAGATAAACTTGTCTATCTTAATTTCAAGGGATTACTATTCTGAGCTTGCACCTGAGGCTGAAATATACACACTTAACACGAGCTCAAAGCGAAAATCTGCTCTCCCGTGTCAACTGTATACATCGCAGAACTTAATTCGACTCCATCAGAGGCGTTTGTGTCTGGCGCACTTCACTGGGTCGTGCGTAGTCATTATCCTAGGCATTTGATATGAGTACTGAGATTTTCCATGTTATTACGTTACCTAGATGTTTAGCCAAAACAAAAAACCCGTTAAACATGAATGTTACTGTGTTCAAAGGATCCCTTCCGATCCCTAGTCCCAAATAATCACACAGTAGGGGGAGGAGAAGAATCTTACTCGGTGTGGATAATGCAAGAGTATGGCATGATAGAATCTTGGACCAAATAGTTCAATATAGAAATTCATGGACAGGAACAAGTAATAAGTAGGGTGTCGGCATTAGTTCTATACATCAGCAGCGAAATGGGAAAATTATTCTCTTACATGGAGATATTAACTTCGGAAGATAGGTAAACTGGCAAGTGATTGATTGAACACCAGGATCATGTTATATAAATATTTACATGGAGAGCCTTGTTCTGTTGAATGCTTAGGCCGGCTGATGTATGCGTGTCGTCTCATAGCTAGTCCCGGGATCAGAAAGAAGATAGATAATGCTACTCCTGCTTCTTTGTTTAGGCACTTCAACTACTTTGTGTTTGTATGTTTTTGGTACAACATCTGGATATAGCAATATGCAGAGATATAATTTAGGCTATACTGAGCAACATGGATATTAGTTCATCTGACTTGTGCTCTACCAGTGAACAATATAAGTTTAAGCTATTTACATGAGAAAGACCAATTGGGATATGTTAGATACATTCACAGACTAGACTATTAGAAACTCACCTCAACCAATACGTAAGTATTGCTCAACAAAACTGATATTTCTCTTCACAAAGGTACGGAAAACAACAGAAATAGGTAAACTCAGAGCTGGTGCTCTATGTTAGAGGCGCATGTTACAGATTCCAATCCATTCATCTATAACAAGTGTTGAAGGCTTAGAGCTGCATGCTGGAATATGTTTGAGTGAGACGGTGAAGAGATGTTATATGCAATGGAAAGATTTTGTGGTACCCGGTTCAATTCAAATCCAGGTAAGAATTTGAACAACTTAGTCTACTTCTGTCTGAGACAAAAATGCATAGCATACAAGAAGATGATAACAAGATGGAGATTAACTAGTCTTTGACAATTATAGGAACAGGCAGAGTTTCAAAATGATGTGATACGTTTGTCATCAATTGCGAAGAATGATTTGATACATACAGTTTGTCCATACGAAAAAGTTCATAGGATATCATTCTATGTTACACAAATTAACCACATTTGCTTTCGTTGGTGAATGGAATCATCATCATCAGCAGCATTATACTCCGCTCAAAATCTCAAAGGTTGATGTGGTTGATTTAGTTATTGAGTTCTCCGCAACTTGCACAGAAAGCTACTTTTTTTTTTTTTTAAAGTTTCAGTCGTCTTCTTTAAAATCTTCAACTCACCTTCTAAGTTCTTGTAGCAAAGGCAATAGAACTAAAGGAAAGGGAATTTCTTTTTATGAGAGCAAACAGATAGACAATGTCTGATTACTTTCCGAATGATATTCTAATAGATATACTTGTGATTATTTTCCGAATGATATTCTAATAGATATACTTGTGAGAGTACCTGTGAAGTCACTGCTGAGGTTCAGGTGCGTTTCAAGGATATGGAACTCTCTCATTTATAGCCCTGCATTCTTCAACACACATCTCAACCAAGCTCTACTCCAACAAACCAACCGGGAGCTGCTTCTCTTTCGTTACTACTATTCAATAGATTATGTAATGGAAGATGACCATGGGATGCATATGACAGTCAATGACAAGCGTGAAGAGTGCTTCTCTTTGCACATTGATGATGAATCCTTTCCCCACAATCTTGAAACTTGATTTCCCATATAGATGCAGGGGTTACCATAAGCATCACTTCCAAATAGTGGCCTCACTGAATGGAATAGTCTGCCTGGTCGATCCAAATCGCTGTATACTGTGGAACCCTTCAGGGAACAGTCATGGAGCTCCCGTTTCCATTTCATTATCCGGATTGTGCAGTCTTGCAACGTTTTGGGTTCGGCTGTGACCGAAATACAAATGACTATAAGCTGGTAAGACTACTCTATTCTGGAAGAAAAGGCCATTATGTGGTTCCACCTGTGGGTGAGATTTCACTCTTAGCACAAACTCATGGCGACGACCTGCAGCTCCTGGTCCTATGTATATCACTGTTCAACATTCATCATCATCACAGGCCTTTGTATCTGGTGCATTCCACTGGGTTGCGCATGGTCCACCAGAAGAGGGCACTTTCTGCAATCTGATTCTAGCATTTGATATGGCTAAGGAGGTTTTTCAGAAACTTCCTCTGCCCAGCTGTTTAGCAGCAAAATCAAACTTGAATATGACCATCGCAGTGTTGAACGGATTGCTTTCTCTGGTCCCTCGCTATAATGGTCCGGTCGAGGAGTCTTACTCAGACTTGGTGTGGATCATGAAAGAATATGGCATGGCAGAATCTTGGACTAAGCTATTCTGTATAGATATTCAGGGACAAGCAATAAGGAGGGTGATATCGTTCACAAAGAATGGTGAAGTAACATTACTTAATGGTTCAGGCGAACCGGTGTCATATGAATCCGATACCCAACAAACTAGGGATCTTGAATACATTGTAGGTAAGAGATTCTCAGCAAAAGTGTATTCTCTGGATACCTACATGGAGAGCCTTAATCTGTTGAATGTAGCTGATGCCTTAAAAGGTGACTAGAAAATTTCTATGATGCATGCAAGAAGTCTTTGGAAAAGAAAGACATGACTTGCTATGTTACTATACCATTGTACTCTCTGGTTCTAAAACCTACAAAATGTTCACCGTTCACTTGCAATCTCTACTGTCATTTTCGTTGTTATAAATTTCTAGAGTATCACTGAAGCATTCAGAACTAGGCTTTTCATGCACAGAGTTTACTTGTCCTGCAACAAGGTCAAAAAAGTAGGATGTCAAGCTGACAACCACTTAACACTCTCTCACAAAATAAAAGCAGACATCATAAGCTATTATTCATTCAAGGGACCACTTTCTAAACTGAGACAATATAAGAAAATAGTTCAGCCATGTCAGCCTCACTGATAGAAGTCCCAATTCGGCAGAAATAGTTAATTTTACTAGAGTTGTTAAGCCTGGCAACAAAATGAAAGGTTTCACTCATCCAAAAGTTCATTCTATTTCCATATTGCACAACAAAATGACCAACAACTCAAAAATGAAGCATAACCATGGATATGTGTTTCAAAGAAAGACATGCCAATCACAAAATACAAGCTGAACAGAAAGACACTAGACCAGATCTGATACCAGTTGTTTCAAACTCAAATGGCCACTGATACAAGGGCTCTTTATCATCAGCTGGGCAAGAAAGCCTCAAAATTAGCAGATAGGAAAAATTTGTCTTAACTACAGCAGATAACTTCTTCTCCCTCTCTCATGTTTGAGTATTTGACCGAGTGAAAATAACAATTCCAAGAGGAATCATTGGATTACTTGTGGAATATATGATTTGAATTTGTCAAATTATGTTACGTGATAAATCGGTTCATTGATGTACCGTAGAACTTTATGTCTATATTATAGAACTACTTACCAAGAGATGGAAGTGCAGTTAAGCATCCTAGTAATAGGCATACAACATAAAGTTCTCTAATTCAAAACAACTAGGCAATGCTTTACAAAATAAAAACAGAGCAGATCAGGTATCATTCTTTTTAACAGTAGCAACTTATCCAAATTCAGAAAAGTTCAGTTCGGTTACTATTTGTTTTGTGAATGACTTGTTTGTAGTAATCACGTCAACTTCTGTTTACCATGAAACTTTCAGATCTTTTGGCAAAATTCTTTCACAGAAACAAAGGTTCAGCCAACCATATAATAGAGTCCGTGGCTCTCTCCTGGATCCACTCCACTATTATAGAAATACTTTTTCTCTTACCAGAATTCAGTACTCTTGTATTAAGCCATTCTAAAATTTGCTCCGGCATGATAGTATTCACACTCATATTGGTCTCTATTAGTGTAACTTTTGCCGAGTAGTGTATTATGATCATCTTCGAAATGTTATATGTGCTTATATTTACAAGCAGAGTACATAAATAGAATACATTAGTAACCGAGCACAACAAATTTTCATCTTAAAATTGGAGCAGCAACACATCAATGAAACGAAAACAAAATACAACAAAAGATAAACTTAACATTTAAAAACAAGAAGAGTCTGAAAAACCTGAGCCTGAGAGGAGTCAGATTTCCTGTTTCTTCTTGCGCAAGATATAGACGTCGGTCTCCTCATACGCATAATCAGGGTGCAAATCCTGGTGCGGAACTTTCTCGATCACAAAAACCCCTTCACACATTTCCCAGAACAGCTTGTGCGCCTCCGGCGATCTCAAATGGTAGCCGAGCAAAACGACGCCGTCGTCCTTCACCATCGCCTCCATGGTCGAGATAAGCGGGCCCACCGTCTCCTCGATGTAAACCACGTCGGTGGCCACAACGACGTCGTAAGGAGGGCTGAGGGCGGCGATCTGGTCGGCCTTGTTCCAGTGGAGAATCGCGTGCTTGAGGTTCTTGCAGAGGACGGGCTTGTTGCGCTTGAGGTAGAGCCCCATGGCGGCGACTCCGCATCCGGCGCCGAGCTCGACGGCGCGGAAATCGAGGAGGTCGGAGTAGGGGTGTTGGGGGTGGGTGGTGGGCGGGGCCCAGCGCTCGGCGAACTTGACGAGGACTAAGGAGCAGGGCCAGACTGTGGTGCCGACGTGAAGGGATCCGTTGTCTTGTTGGAAGGAGAGGACGGCGTCGCGGACGGGGAGCTCTATCACCGGCGAGTCTGTGAACTTCATACCTCTGTTTAAGGTTCTGGGTTTTGTTGCTAAACAAATGAGGCAACTGTTGTTGTTAACATGTGTTTTGGACTTGAACCCCATTGGCCCAGTTTCATAAAACCCGGAATCAAAATCATTCCTTTTTTTTTTTGGCAATTTACATTAAAGTTACTTAATTTGAATCCTAAAGAGTTTCTTCATCTTAAAATAAGATAAATTCATCTGAATAGTATATGAATTTTTGCTCATCATAAATTTTGGTATATCAAGTTTTGAAAATATCAGAACGGTACCTCATATTTCTATCCTGATTTAAGATTAGAATATATAGATATTAAAATGACCAATTTACCCTTAAGTTCTCTTTTTTTCTTAATTTTTTTATTTGTTTTCATATTCAAGAAATATTAGAAGAGGTTTGAAATTTGATGATTTGGGTTGGCCTTTATAAACTTAAAGAAGATTGAAGAAGGGAAACATACAAAAGTTCAATCCTTTTTGTTTCCGCTGACACTGAAGGATCTTGTTGTTGCCGTTGACATTTAAAACTGATTGAGATGAAGAACTGATTATTAGCAAGGAGAAAGTGACGATGAATTTTTTCTCTACGTTCCTAAAAATATAAAAAACTAAAAAAAGAAAATTGGAATATGAAAACAAAGAAGAAAAACTAAGAAAACAAGATAATTTAAGGGTAAATTGGTCATTTTTGTTTTTGGTTTGAGGGTAAATTAGTAATCTTAATGACTATATATATATTATATCTTAGGTTGAGATGGAAACATGAGATACCAATATGATATTTTTAAAACTTGATATATCAAAGTTTATAAGACTAAAAAAAAAAAAAAAAACAAGGTATTGTTTCTCAAAACTTCTATCGATCATAAAAATAATGTTCTATTTTACATATGTACTATTCAATATTCTATTTTAACTTCTTTTTTCTGTTTTACACATACTATTTTTTTTTCTAAGTTTATAATTTTGTTCTCTGCGTTTATTTATTATACGGTTTATACCTCATGATAAATTATTTTATATATATTTTTTTGTCATTGATAGATCATATTTTTTACAAAATTATTTTTTCACATTGTGTATGCGTGCCACATGTATGATAACGTAAATTTTTATGTCACATGATCGATGTAAGTGCTTTACTAAGTATGTACTAAAATTAGAAAGAAAAAAAAGGAAAATAATAAAATTCAATACATTATTATTAAATTAACAAGTTTGAAGATAATAAATATAATAATATTTCTTTTTGTATAATTATTGTACTTAATAGTCATTATCTGATATGATATATATGTCATTTAATAAGTCACAACATATCGAGGTCAAGTGAGTAAAATTAGATGTCCCAATAACCGCACTCAAAATCATTTTGAGTATTTGTTAATTATTTCGTAAACGAAAAGTGTTTTGGGTAGGTACAACAACCAAAATGCCCATACATGTTAAAAATGTATATTATTTAATAAGTTGACATTTCAAGTAGTAACAATTATCTCTTTTTGTCGATCGTGAAGGACATTATACATATTGCCACGTGATTTGAGCATATCTCTTTTTTACAAACGTTCCGAGAAGCAAACTTCGTTGTTGATGTTGTTGCCAACCAGGGTCGTCTTTCTGATCATCCTCAGTCTTGGGATTTAAATTTTCCTCAATCAGTTGCTAATGCTTTAAATTTCAACTTCTTTGGAGTTGGTTGCTCTAGAGGCTTTTCCTTATAATTTAAGTCTTTTAGCATTAAAAAAAAGATTAGTAACAACTATTAATTGCAATAGTATTATAATTAATATGGGTTATGCATTGCTACAATTTATGGATAAAATTTTATGCCACATGGAAAAGAAAAGGATTATAAAAATTTATTTTGAGTAGTTAAATTGAGAAAATAGAATTTGTCAACAATTTCTTAATATGTATTTTGACTTTTTATACACTATATAAAAATTTGCGATTTTTTTTTCATTCATTTCATCAATTATTACTTATATGATTGTTGAATCTCAAAAGCAGCTTTAAAAGCTACAGATCATAGCTTCTCAAAAACAGCTTCCCCAAGAATCATTTCTGGCCAAAAGCAGTTTCATAGTGTGTTACCAAATACCAGCTTTGATGTCCAAAAGCAGAAGCAGTCCCAAAGGCAGCTCAGGAAGCTGTCCTAAATTGGGCCATATACTCTTATACAACCCTAGGGTAAAGCAACTATTCTGACGAGCTTGATGCATAACCCTTATTCATGGGTCCTTTAGGGACTGGATAACACGAAGTTTGGAGGTATTGTTCGTCATGAAGGATTTTTGTTTATGCCTTTACATCGAGGGTGGGAGCAGCATACGCCTTGCTAGACATTGTAATTTTAGTGTTTATGGAAGCGGTTTAGCTCGCTCTCTTGAAAAGTTGTTATCTACCAATATATAATATGAAATGTAACGCTAGTAAATGAATAGTAGAGATGTGAAAATTTAACAGAAAATTGTGTTAAATAAGGAACTTCACACTTTAATTTCAAAACGAAGCTTCGCTCTGGATAAGAATTGATATATATATATATATATATATATATATATATATATATAATACAATGAAAAATAGTTAGGTTGATGTTATTAACATTAACACACCACATCTATTTTTCTATGCACACATTTTAATTGTAATTACAAACTTGTCACTTGAATTTGAATTTGTTTCATGACTGACTCTCATCATATGTGGGGTATGTTAATAACATCACCCTTCCTGAATTTGGACCTTATTATGTTATGAGTAGTGTACTCATTCCTTAAGATGTCATTTGTCTTGATTATTTCAATGAAAAATAATGAAAGATGATGATGAATTAGGAAATGTCATACACATGGCACAGTTATGGTTTTATTACGTAATTAGTCTTTTAGCCTTGCATTTGCACAGGCTCACAATTTTTTAATAGCACCGTTATTTTCTCCAGTTATAAAACCCACTACCAACTTTTTTCTCCCTAATTATCTTTTTATTTTGCTAAGTACCATATTAACCTTATTCTTAAGGGAAAATGCCTATTTAGTACTAATTCAAACCTCTTATTTCCCATTCCAATGATAATCTTTTGCATTAGCCCATTCCAATATAAGGTAATCATTTTTATGCCCAAATGCACAAATCTTTACTAAAGTCATAACAAACCATATTATTTCAAGACTATTTTGCCCCCACCTCTTCAACATGAAAAGACTTGGCCGGAACCTCGGACTCCGCTCACCGGCCGCCGGATTCCTGTCACCGGAATTTCCCCGACCGCCGGATTCCGGTCACCGGATTTTCCCCGACCGCCGGATTCCAGTCACCGGATTTTCCCCTGTAACCAGTTACTGATCCCCAATAATCAGTTACTGACCAATTAATGACCCATAATAACCAGTTATTAACCCTCAGTAACCAATTATTGATTAATTATTGACACCCAGTAACCAGTTACTGACCCTCAATAACTTTTAGTTTTCAGTTACTGACACCCAGTAATCACTTAGTTTTCAGTTACTGACACCCAATAATCACTTTGTTTTCAGTTACTGACACCCAGTAATCACTCAATAATCATGTTGTTTTCAGTTACTGACACCCAGTAACCAGTTACTGACCCTCAGTAACCAGTTACTGACCTTAATAATCGAGTTACTGACCCCAATAACTTTTAGTTTTCAGTTACTGACACTCAGTAATCACTTAGTTTTCAGTTACTGACACCCAATAATCACTTTGTTTTCAGTTACTGACACCCAGTAATCACCCAGTAATCACTTTGTTTTCAGTTACTGACACCCAATAATCACTTTGTTTTCAGTAACTGACACCCAGTAACTAGGGTATTAGGGTGTGAAGAGAATCGACTATAAGACACCATTGTCGTCTTGATTTGATTATTTCGATGAAGTCACACTAAACACTGTCCTATACAGCCCCCGCACATTAGAAGGGTAGGTGGCGAACCACATTAGAAGGATAAACTGAACATGAACCAAAAGCAAGAACATCCAAGGATAGTGTTAGAGGGTAGCTAGGGTATGTCCACAAATCCATGAATAACAATGCAGATTCAAGATAACATGTGTATTACTGGCAACAACAACAAAGCACATCCTTGAAATTGAAAACGAGTAAGATCGCACATACAGTAGACAAACAGAGTTCTTACGCCTCACTGAATTCCAGAAATCTCATTTATTAACCATACAAATACCGACTCCAATCCCTCCCAAAGACACTACGACAGATGACAAAGTAGTTTGGGAGGACAACGGGACGAGAAAGAGCAGGCTAGCAGCACCGGTCTGGACTGAATCCTCTACATGTCAGCTAATCCAGTGACTTGAATCCAATCCCAGTTGACTCAGACATCTACACAAACTGCATAATACAAACATTCTAACCAAGTAAAGAAATACAACCGATAAACACCATTTAGTGAAAACTTAAAACAAGCAGGAAACAGAAGATGAAATTTCCAGTAATATAATTGGATAAAAAAGATATGGATGTATGGATGCTATAAGTTCATGTGAGCATGAGCCTGTCTCTGAGGTATTGATTCAAAAGGATAGAAGAATATAATCTATCCGAAAAATAAGGAAGCCACAATAGCATCAACGCTTCAACAACCAAACAGCCAAAAAAATGCTTACCTTTACTTGGGAAGATCAAACTTTTACTTGGACGACCTACTAAGCATCTGCCACAAGACAAACAACCATCAGAGTGGAGGCGGAGGCGGAGGCGGAGGCGGCGACGGGTGGTGGTGGATGATTTGGGTGGAGGAGGAGGAGGACTGGTGGTCGAAGAGGATGTCAGAGTGGAGGAGGCCGGGGCAGCAGACTACGAGCTTGTGGAGGAAGGACAAGACGGCGGGGGGATCGTCAGTGGAGACGAGGGAGGGAGAGAGAGAGAGAGTCGAGCTCCGATCTGGAGTTGGAGAGAGAGAGAGGGAGAGAGAGAGAGAGGTTTGAGGAGGCTGGATCCGGATGAGGAGGATGAGATCGAGGCGGATCGTCAGTCGCCAACGTCGGTCGTCGGTCGGCGGTTTTGGGTTTCTGGTGGAACAACTCGGTTAGAGAGAGAGAGAGAGAGGAATGGTTCGGGAAGAGAGAAGAAGAAGAAAGAGATAAGAAAAGAATGATGTATGTTTAATTAAACACATGGTAATACCGTCTTTTTCACAAGAATCATTGAAATGGGCACAATGATAAGATTTTAATTGGAATGAGAATTAGTTTGCAAATATTTGGGCATTAGGGCATTTTCCCTATTCTTAATAATCTGATTCAACTTAATAGGGGTAGTATTGTCATAACATAATTTGGTGATTTAGAGACTGCTCGTTTTATAGTAGTAGAGATTAGAAGGACATCAAGATGATGAATTATAATGATTCATTTTTTGTTTCTTTTGGTTATATATATATATACACACACACACATGACCCTTCCACTAAAGGATCCATTTTTTGACATATATGAGGGATGAGGGATTACACCAACTTTTCGATCACAAAATCGCATCTACACCGTTCAATATGTAGTTTTATATGAGTAGATCACTTATGCATATTTTCAGAAATTTTGGTAATGGTTAAGACATTCAAAACTATGATTTATAATTATAAGCATGAACTGTTCATGTTTGGTAGATTTGGTTCGTTCATTGATTTAATCTTGTTCGACACCTTAACGATCACCAAATTGACTGAAAATTTGCATAATTGATATACTCATATAGAACTACATATTGAATGGTGGAGATGTGATTTTGTGATTAAAAAGTTGATGTAATCCCCCATCCCTCATATAAACAAAAATAATACACACACACACAAGGCCTTTTCATTAAGGGATCCATTTTTTGGTTTATATGAGGGATGAGGGATTACACCAACTTTTTGATTATATTTTTGAATCTCCACCATTCAGTTTGTTGGTCCTTATATATAGATCAATTTCGTAAATTTTCAGCTAATTTGGTGATTGTTAAGGTGTCGAACAAGATTAAATCAATGAATTAACCAAATTTGCCAAACATGAACCGTTCATTTTTATAATTATAAATCGTAGTTTTGAATGCCTTAACAATACCAAAATTTCTGAAAATTTGCATAAGTGATATACTCATATTGAACGGTGGAGATGTGATTTTGTGAGAGAAAAGTTGGTGTAATCCCCCATCCCTCATATATGTAAAAAAAAGAATCTCTTAGCGGAAGGGCCATGTATGTGAATATATATCTACATTGTTACATGTTTATATAAATATATAGGTACTTATTTATTTATTTTTCTTTCTAGTAAAGATGGGTAGTGGTTACCGGTTAGTTTTCACTTTCTTTTTAACAGAATGACCAAGTAACAAAGAGTTGAAAGGGATTAGTGGAGCAGCTAACTTGACTGATTTTGGGAATTTGGTTTTGTTGAGGCCGGCAGCTTCTGGGAATATGGAAAGGATAGACGGTTTGGAGGAGAGGAAGGAGAACTGAAGTCTTGGGAGAAGTATTAGGTGAGTAAAACTTCAGAAATTTCCTAGTCCAATGATTATAGATGTTTTTCTTTTCCTCTTTCATTGTTTCTGTAACAGCCCGACCCAATTCATTGAGATATTGTCCGCTTTAAGCCGGGCCCAACGACCCTCACAGTTTTGCTCTTGAGGTTTCACCCCAAAACGTGTCTTAATGTAAGGTGCTAGCTCGATCTGCATATATAAGCATAGTAACTTGTCTCAATGTGGTGACCTAACTAGGCAAACAAGCTAGTAGGTGCATCTGTCCCACATCGCCGGGGGAGGTAAGTTGCTACGCTTATATGTGCAGAGCTAGCACCTTACATTGAGAGCGTTTTGAGGTGAAACCTCAAAAGCAAAACCGTGAGGGCCATTGGGCCCAAAGCCAACAATATTTCAATGGATTGGGCCGGGCTATTATAGATGGTATCAGAGCCTGTCCCCGGCTGGAAGTGTGCAGATGCATACTTCGGGCCCTAAAGGGGGTGGATTGTGGTGACCTAACTAGGTAAGCAAGCTAGTAGGTGCATCCGTCCCACATCGCCCGGGGAGACAAGTTACTACGTTTATATGTGCAGAGCTAACACCTTTCATTGAAGGGCGTTTTGGGGTGAAACCTCAAGAGCAAAACTGTGAGAGCCGTTGGGCCCAAAACAGACAATATCTCAATAGGCTAGGCCGGACTATTACATGAATTAAGGAATTTCATACACATATTGCATTTACATGTTATAGTTTGCACTTTGCATCTTGCAAACTTAGAAGGCATGACATCAAGATTCTTTTTTTTTTTTTCAGTTTTGGGTACGGTGTTTCAGTCTCGGGATTGATCGGGATTAAATCTGAAAAACGTAAGGCCCGTTCTGATACCGTGCCGAGTTCAATGTGGACAGGCCACGAGATTAGCCCAATTCTCATCTCATCCCGTCCTATACCCAACCTCTAAATAATAATAATAATAATAATAATCCAGGAAATAAAACCGTTTTGTACCTGTAAGTCCACTGTTAGTCTAGCTAGGACGTCTTTTGATGTCCCCATGCATATATATATATATATATATATATATATATATATATATATACAGTCCCTATCCAGAGCGAAGCTTCGCTCTGGAATTAACGTGCGAATGTCCTTATTTGACTCACTTTTCGGTCATATTTTTCGATCATACCCGGTCAGTGTCTAGATACATATCGTATGATCATCCTTACAAAGTTTCATCCAATTTGGTGACCGTTTAAGCCTCCATAATCATGATTTACTCCAACGGTTCTACTTGGACAGATTTTGTTCTATTGATTTATTTTATCTGATTCGGTGTGCAAACGATCACCAAACTGGATGAAACTTTGTAAGGATGATCATACGATATGTATCTAGACACTGACCGGGTATGATCGAAAAATATGACCGAAAAGTGAGTCAAATAAGGACCTTCGCACGTTAATTCCAGAGCGAAGCTTCGCTCTGGATAGAGACTGTATATATATATATATATATATATATATATATATATATATATATATATATATATGGTGCTTTAGGTATTGCTCAGAGGCAAAAAAATTGCCCAATAATTACACAAAGTCTGGTCCAGCGCAGCTCGTTTCTAATGCTTCGACATTCTTTCCATGTTTGGACCATACATTGCATGCAAAAGCTGATCACTTCTGGAGCTTCAAGTTCTCCGCATTGCTAGCTCCTTTGTCTACTCCAATTTCTCATACGTACTCATTCTTAGAATTTTACAGCACACCAGCTAGCACGTACGGATGCACTGTCCTCGTTCAATCATGCATAAAAAAGAAAAATGTTACATATATGAAACAAGAAACTAGGGATAAATAGAATCTAGCTTCAAATTCGATCTCTTTTTATTTATACTCTCTTTTTCCCTTTTTTCCTTTCTCTTTTTCTTTTCACCATCCCATGTTCATATACGTACTGTACAGTCAATTAGCTAATTAAATCTTGTCACTGGAATCAATCGTTCGATCAATCAGTTGACGAGATCAAATCATTGCCAAGTTTCCGAGAGTGCTGAAGGAACTTAACGAGGAAGTTCTCATTGATAAAGTATGCTGAAGAAATTTAATGATTTCAGTAGTCTAGCACTGCAGTATGATGAGCAAGTTAATTATTAGTCGTTCATATATACAATGTCTGTTAGATTATGAAAAGAAACACTAATTAACCTATATATGCATACAGTTCCCCAATCGATGGGAGACTTTTCATTCATGTTATAGCTAAGGTCTTCTCCAATTTCTACCAATCATGGGAGTGAAATGTAATAAAGATTAAGCAACGTACGTACACACTAATCTTCTCACAAATTAGTGCAAGTAGAGATATGCATGGTTAATTGGATGATAATTAAGAACAGCATGATTAGTTAGTTTTATAAATATAAACGTAACCGATTTCAAAAAATAAATAAATATAAACGCAATAGGCTTTCCGTAGCCATTATAGGACTATATAATCAAGCTTTCTTGCCATTGGAAATGAGCAACGTACTCTTTTTTTAGCCCAGTTTGACAGGACAACAAACCATAACACAGAGAGGTGAAACAATCGTGCAATAATGGAGTCCAAAAGAGGTTGTTGCTTTGCAGCTCCCACTACACAACTTCCCTTTTTCTGTAAAATAAAAAGTCTACCGGCCACCATTTTTATAAAGCAGCAGGGATATATCAGCTTTCAGGGTTCGTCAAGAGAATATGCATATATGGATATAGCTCCGTCCTTCTCTTCCACTGCTCACCTCTTCTTCAATAGTTCTCTTTCCTATATGCACAAACAAATTTTAGCACCCCCCCATTCAGCACTCAATGCCCACCTTTCCATCCCTGCAACCCTTTCCAAATACTTAAATCTCTCCAGCTTCTTCGTGCAACTTCTCTTTATTACAACTTTGCCCTTCCATTAAAGAAAAAAGAAAAAAAATATTGCAACTCGATCATTCTCCATACGATAGATCCTCAAACCCGCCAATATCCATTGATTGGTGAAGAGTGGCAAATGGTCTGCACGCCAACACCAAGGAAATCCCTTGTCTGCCCTCCTCCGGCGCCCTCTTCGCTCTGTATGTGGCGGCGTTTCGCTTGATGCATGTGTTGCAGTAGATGATGATCATGAGCTCCTTGGTCCTCCGCAGTGCCGTAGAGTCCACAAACTTTGCTCCCATCTTGAACTTGAGTCACTGCTTGATGACTAGCGCTACTGGTACTATTGTTGTTGTTGCTCTTCAATCCAAAACTTCCAAGCAGTGATGTCTTGTCAGTTGATGTTGCCCCAATTTGGGCTGCCTTTTGTAACAAAGCTGTAGCTGACATGTTTGCTGAAGGCGTTTGATGTGTGTACAAAGAAGAAAGTGAGTTAGCAGCACTGCTCATACTTGTGATCGTTAACTGATCTTGACGATGAGCATTGTTCGATGGAGAAAGCTTGTTATTACTTCCAAGAACCCAATTCAGTTGATAATGATCAGAAGGCGGAGGAGGTTCTGAACACGAAACACTAATATTATTAGGATCACCAAATATTGAACCAGCTGATGAACTCACAGACCCAAGTTGATGCTGATGATGCTGATTATTAGCAGTCATTTCTTCCTGGGTGCCGTTATATCCTTGGCCCATCCAGGGAGATAGACTCCGGCTTGTTTGGCTCATGGCGTCGGGGGTATCATTGCTCGAGATTGGCTTGAAAATAGAAGAAAATTGTAGTTGTGACATGTTAGGAGGTCCTAGTAGTAGTGACGACGCATTGTTTCCCATGTAGTGATGATAATTGATATTGCTGGGCATTGCGTTGTTGTGGATGTTGGATACTGCATTTACTCTAGCTGTTTCTTCAGCTAAGGCATCACAGAATGCTCGGTGTGTGATGAAGCTATCACGCCTGTCCAGCAATGAAAATGCAAATTCTTAAGAAAATTAACACACAGCAATTCTGACATTTAATTATCTCAATGTGCTCTAAATAAACGAAAAAGAAAACAAATAAAAAAACATTATATATCTCAATATTGGTTGAAAATAGTACTGCAGGTCTTCAAGAAATAACAAATATACTGAACCCATATTTAGATGGGATCAACAAAAAAAGCAGACTTCTATCCTATATATGATCCTATCATACATAGCCACAAAAATCACTGTCATGCTTATATATATATATATATACAGTCTCTATCCAGAGTGAAGCTTCGCTCTGGAATTAACGTGCGAAGGTCCTTATTTGACTCACTTTTCGGTCATATTTTTCGATCATACCCGGTCAGTGTCTAGATACATATCGTATGATCATCCTTACAAAGTTTCATCCAGTTTGGTGATCGTTTGCACACCGAATCAGATAAAATAAATCAATAGAACAAAATCTGTTCAAGTAGAACCGTTGGAGTAAATCATGATTATGGAGGCTTAAACGGTCACCAAATTGGATGAAACTTTGTAAGGATGATCATACGATATGTATCTAGACATTGACCGGGTATGATCGAAAAATATGACCGAAAAGTGAGTCAAATAAGGACTTTCGCACGTTAATTCCAGAGCGAAGCTTCGCTCTGGATAGGGACTGTATATATATATATATATATATATATATATATATATATATGCTTTTTTCTTCATCTATTTGTTTGAGGTGTTTGGTTTTTAGCTTGCTGTTCATCAAAACAAAAATTTGTCAAACAGACAAAGATACTGCAACCACAAAACCTGCCTTTATTTATAATTACTTGTTCAACTAGATTTGCGATCTATCTAGCTACTTGCGTCCATGATTTCTTCTTCATTTGGAAATATATAAATTCTGATAATAGCTAGCCAGAGAGAGAAAGAACACTGAATTAATTACCTTGAAAATAGAGTTCCACAGTCACATTTGTACTCCCTGGTGCCACAGGTCTTTGAGTGAGCTTTCCAATCCGACTGCACGGCGTAGCGCTTGGAGCACTTCTCACACTTCCACTTCTTCTCGCCGTGCTTGCGGCAGAAGTGCTTCTTTATTCCGGTCAGGTCTCCGAGCGCCCTAGACGCGTGGTGGTGGACACAAGTCTTTTCCGGGCACACGTAGACGCGCTTCCTCGGCTCTTTGCTTGTTCTTTGCTTGAGCTTCCATGGAAGGTTGTGTCCGCGGCGGTGCAGCTGTAGGTTTTGGTCTCTCTGAAATCCCTTACCACATATTTCACACAAGAATCTGTTGGTGGCCATCAGAGTCTTTGGAGACAAGGCTATTACTTCTGCCTCAGGATCTGAAACAAACATATACATACATACGTACTCAGGAATCAATATTAACTAGGATTAATTCGATAATTAATAATCACAAATGAAACTTGCCTGGGTTTCCTGGGAGGTTTCTCTTCTTTTTGACAGGAGGAGGATTGGATCCAAGTACAGCAACTGGGTTTGGATTTTGAAGAAACCCATTTGAATCAATTGCTTCTTCTTCATGTTGAGCCATATTGACGTTCTCCAACATTCAAAACTAATCCTAGCTAGCTTCTTGTTCGATAGATGGATCGTCTTGTCGATCGATCAGTTTGACTCTCAATAATATCTTAGCTGGGCTAGCTATAAGATACCTAGAAGAGAAAAGGACAAGAGAGTTCAGCAAAGGAGATAGAGGGGTAGTGTGTGTATGTATGTATTAGAGTTGTGATTAAGAGAGAAACCCCAAGGACTGGTATGGTTATTATATGCTTTCAGCCCTAACAACAAAAGCTAATAATATATGCAAGATTTGCTCTCTCTCCCTCTCCCTCTCCCTCTCTGCTCTCTCTCATGTTGAAGTTGTTGCAGTCATTTTAATTATCTACTTTTTAGGAGGAATGGAATACTAATATTTGTTGGGAGGCGGTGAAAAGTTAAAGTAGAGAGAGAGAGATGCAAACTTGCAAAGGTGCATGATGACACATATGATGAGGCCGGGAGAAAAGCTAGTCTACATACCTTTCCCATTCGGAATGATTATCCCATAATTTGTTTGCCTTTTAATACAGTAATTCACCAACGCATTAGTCTATTAATTTTATGTATAGGATGCTAATGTGAAAGAGCCCCACACATCTATTTTTATGGAAACCCTAGCTAGGTTATCCTCTGTACATATATATATTAGATCAATATGTGTTTCTAAAGCAAGTAGATGTTTCTTAATTTTACCATAGACGGTATGGATCTTCATAATACATGCATGAAGACTAGAGATTGTATTAATTTTGTAGAAAATTGTAGTTGGTATAAAAGTTGGATTAATTCCTTCTATATAATATATAATTTTCGCTATGCATGAAAACTTGGTCTAAGTGAAAGGAGAATAATGTCGACATATTGCTAAGAACTATTTAGTCTAGTAAAATCAGTTTTCCTTTTATAAATGGGAGGTCGAGAGACGATAATTAAGACATATACTTTGATCAAAATTGATAACCAAGTTGTTATAGGTTATAGAGTGATGATTTTACATAATATATAAAAAGATTTTAAATATTTTAATTTATTTACACTAAGAAGCGTTAATAGTTTTGGGGACAGGAAGACGATAATTAAGATATGATACTTTGTTTGCTTGTTGTTTTTTGTATTTTGCATCTACACTAGCAAAACCAATTAACTGGTTGTAGTTGTAGACCATGACATTAATCCAAATAATGAAAGCTTTGTCTTGATTTGATTGTATCTGCTGATCGATCCATTGTGGAAATGAAGTTTTCGTCTCCTTGTAGCTAGAATATATGTACATGTACATATGGTCTATATTTATTAGAGGCCGCCTTGTTTTCACTATATATCTTTCTTTTTTCCCCAACGTACAAAAAGATATTTGAACAAATTTTCTTACGTACACTTTGATATTTCACATATAACACCTACATTTTTCTTTTTTCTTTTTTGCAGAACCGCCAAGCTAATTATATTAATTTATGGGTTTTCCTCTGTAAGTTCTAACTAGTCTTGTTGTCTGAGACAAAAGGTTCTAGCTGCCTTTTACCAGAGAAAGATTCATAATTCAATGCTAGCTTTTGTTTTTCTGGTGCGGTGTGATTTAAAATAATCTATAAATCACTTGTAGTTGCAGTCATAGAAAGAAATTAAGAAAACAAGAAAATAAACGCATATATATGTACGTGTTACATATTCTGTCAAAAAGAAAAGCAGAAATCTCTGAATGAGAGTGATCCATATATGATGCCCATCCAATCACAGAAACACGCACCTTGCTATCATCTTCAATCCTAAATTTCCATGAAAAAGCAACAATCTTTTTGGGTTTGCTCTATCTTAATTTCTAGCTACTCAAAGTGAATGGTAGGTTATGGCACTTATTCCTGAAGAAGATAGGTTTATGTTTGCAAGAAAATGCAGAACAATTGGAAGAAAGTAAGTAGAAACTAATGGCCGGGATACTCGATCATCATGACGATATATCTGAATCAAAAGGGATGCTCATCATGGCCAGTCAGCAGTGCAGAAATAATGCAGATGATGATCATATATATATGCACGTGCTTACCTGTGATTTGAGAAAGATGAATCCAAGAGAAACGACGAAACAATAAAGGGAATAATCGTCGTCCCAATGACATACTGTAGCTAGCTAGGGCATACAATGCCAGCTCGATCTGTCGATCACCATTCGCTAGGTGCATGTCTATGATCATCATCATGTAATCACTAAAAAGATCGATACTGTAACCATGAACAATCGATCCAAGAGGAAAGACTGTTGGTTAGCTGGTATCATTCTGTTTTCTTTGGAATGGTAGCTAGATATGTATGATTGAACTTTTAAGCTAGCTTTTTCTCTGATATCTTTATAGGTTTTGATAGGATACCTGGATTTTGGTATGACCACCATTGTTGGGTAAACTATATATGATATGTGTCTGTTGAATAAGTTTACGTACGTATTTTCTACAAGTGTATGAATGGTTACTGCAGAATATATTAGCAAATCTGATCGATATAGTCTGATGAATACTGAAATAAATAAACAAGCACAACATTTTCAAAAAATCGGTGACAAGTGATTTTGTATTCTTTTGAATTTATGAACAACCTTTGTATGGTTTTCTTTGGGGTGATTGCCATTTTTCCATAACCAACCAACATGACACGGATCAATCCAATTCGGCTGCCTTAGGTGGTTCAACTCTTCACTCCTAGTGTCTTCATCTCGATCGGTACCATAGACAACTTACAACTCCTTATTTTTACTATTATTTCCATATTATATGATTCGTCTGGTTCTATATATGTTAAGAGGTATGTAAATAACTAGCTGGGTTATTCTCTCAATCTTAATATGTATGTAAATAACTAGCTGGGCTATTCTCTAAATCTTAATATTCTGCTAGGCGCTAGCTAGCCATGCCAGTACTATATTCTTCTCCCGCAGTACGTACTTTTTACGAAAATCATATTAATCAACTAATAATCACGAGCGTTTTCTTGGCAACACAATAGTGATCAGTGATTAATAGAGATTTCACATGTTTTGAACATAACATAATCGGTGGAAATATATATAGAACCAGTAGTACTTTACATATATATATATATATATATATATATATATATATATATTTACTATATACTATGTTTGGGTTACTGTAGTTAAGGACCGCATGATTTTACGGTCTTACCTTTATTTTATATTTATTTACGTTATTGCCACCACTTACCAGTTATTTATTGGATGTTATTGCGTGACCACGTTTACGGGTTTTCTTATCTCTTCTCTGTCGCTGTTGCTTGCCTTCGTCTCATTCTGGAATTTTTTTCTCAGTTTGATAGATTGATACTGTTGTGTTGGTTTTGGAACAACCGGGTCATTGATTTCCGGCTATGTACTTAAGTGATCGGTGTGTTTGATATCGAGAGGAACAATCTGGGGATTCTTTGCTTTTGATGTGCGGATTTGGATGTGCATGTGCGAATTTGGATTTGAATCCTCCCATTCTTCTCACTATCTGATTTTATTTCAGTCAGAGAGGGTTAGATGCGATCACTTTTACATTCGTTTTAGCTTTTGGGTTTATTTGAATTTGTATTATTCTGTTGCACATTACTTCTGGGTTGGGTTTTTCAGACACGAGGTTAGTGAGCGATCATCTTCGTAGTTGATTTCGATTTGAGGAATTCTTTCGCGACCGATCTGAAGAATCAGTGATATGGGTTATTGATCTGACAAATCCGTAATTGGTTTATTATTTTCGTTTGTTTGTTTCTTTTTGTTTTTTTTTTCTGATCCATTTTGTTTGATGTGCGAATATGGATTTGAATTCTCCCTCAACAATATTAATCTGGGCGTCTTCTATTAAATTGGAACGTTGGTTGAGCAATCAAAGGTTTTTGATGGATTGAGCTCTAGGTAAGCTTCTTTTTGGTTAATCGGTTTTCAATTTCGTGTATGTAGTTCAATTTTGCTCTACAAATGAATTTGGGGCTTTCAGATTTTAGTGTTTCCAAGCTTTGATGTGAATTATATTTTTGGGTTTTCATTCAAACATTTCATTGATTATTTGCTGCAACAAGTATTCAAGCTATAGGGAAAACTCTATATGCTTCTGTGTATTATTGACCTTCTCATCGTTAAGTGATTGGTTTTTTTTTTTTGGGGTTATGATTTTGAAGGTGGCTTTTCTGATTGGTGATAGATATTTCTTCAAATCAGTTATCTGCAATCAAAGTTGTCATTACTGTCACTTCTAATTTTTTGCCAAATCATGTTCTCTTTGGTAGTATGCACACAAATTTTAACCATCTTCTGTAACATATAGAGTTATAGCTATAATGATAAAGGTATATCATGTTTCCAAAAGTGTTGATCATTGTTGATGTCTTGGAGCCTTCTATAGCTATTTTTGTTTCTTTTGGGATTATCCATTACAGCTTTTACAGATGAAGTTTAGTAAATTATCAATATATCAAATAGTCATGACTTCCAAGAAAATCAAAGTTGTAGTAGAAAAGATGGTGAAGTGTCAAATATTGTTATTGTTATATAGTTGTGAAAAGTCAGGAGCTTGGTTGCAGTGATACTTGGGATTAATTTCTTTATCATTGGATGATCTGTATTCTTAATTGAACCTAAATTTAACTTAATGTGTTTAGTGTGTGTGCTCAATTTTTGTTCAATTTTAAGTTGCAGGCTGTGGAGTATTTACTTTTGGTTGTTCTTCTCTATGTGGAGGATTCACAAACTTCTCTTGCTCATGCATTGTTTGGAAGCAGCTGGTTATTCTTTTGCTTCTTCGGTTGAGCAATCAAATGTAAAAATATTCAATATCTTATTATAACAAGCCCCATCCACAAACACATAAGTCTAGGATCATCTTGACACCAATTGTCAAGATAATACTTGGAATAGAGTGAATTTGATAGCTTTGAGATGTTTTGCTGATGCATTTTATTTATCGGTATTGTGTTATTGGTATTTTATTTTATCATAACAGTGAAGTATTTTTCATAATTAAGCATTGAGATTGCAGTTTTCAAGTCCTCAGTTTACAACCTATTTTCACATAATGAAAGTCTGACTTGATACAGAGGCTTTTGTTTCGCAATGCATTTAATATTATGAGTTTTTGTATCAGTTTTTGTTTCTTTCTTTTTGTATTTGAGTTTGTGCCTATTGTAGTTAAAAGTTTCTTTCTTTGTACTGGATACGACTTCAGCTTTGATTCTTAGGCTTTTGGCATTTATATAAGATGTCCTTCTTCGTCACAGTTGGATTTAGTACATCCTAATAACACATGCATTACAGTTCTGATTATTGTTGGATTTGGATTGGACTGCGAAGAGTGGTTCTTGAATATATTACTGTTAATAGCAGTTGGGTCCTGCGGATCTTTGAAATTTTGTCATCTTAATTATTTTCATGAACATGTCAGATTTCTAAAGAAATAACCATTAATACAACTTTAACCTTACTTTTCAACCAACATATACATTTAACGTACTTGAATAAGCCTAATCCAGTACTGTCTTTAGTTACATTTCAGTTGTGTAGAGTGATATGGTGCAAATAAGTTCAAAGCTGAGATGTTATCAACTTAGAATTAGTATGATGATTGACAATTTCTTACCTCTGAACATTTATTTACTGGGAATTACTTGGATAATTGGCAACTCCCTTTAGTTTTAGTGACTATATATAATACACTAAACACTATACTTTGAATATCTTAAAGTTAAAAGTTTCTGCATTTTACAAATCAAATGCCTGAAATGACTGCAAACTTTCGGGCAGATTTCTAAGTGTAGGGCAGATTTCTTTTTAAGTTTTGTTATTACTAGAGTATACATATCTGCATAGTGTCATAAATATATATATATAACCAATGGAACAATATAGTCGTACTGATTTCTCATGGCTAACATTTTTTTTCCCTTATAAACTTTTTTGTTCCCTTATAAACTTTTTCCCCCTTATAAATGAATACACTAGACCACCGAGTCTTGCATACATTTGTTCATCTTATGTAAAATTTTTAATTAAAATAAGTAAACTATGATTCAAATACATGCGGGTTGTAAGTGTTATAAGATTTATGCAGGACAAGCTTTTGGATCTGACCAGAATAATTCAGTGGCTTTTGTGATTTGTAGGGTTGCTGCTGTTAACAGCTAAATATAGTTGAATGCAGCGTAAGTCTTGAGATTTCCAATACATGGTCTCCTTGGTTGCAAGTGTTAGTATCAAAAATTGACTGTAGAAGCCTATACTCTCCAAATTCAATTGTTCATCTCTCAAAGGTGTCTAAACTCTTTTGATTGCAATTAATCCAATGGTTTGTGTTCTTGGCTTTCCAAGAATCTAGGAGAAAAATAAAGACAAAGAATTGCTGATTTTTGGTGTTGAGGTTATCAAATTGTACTTAGTGTAAGTAACTTGAAGATGAGAGCAGGTGCAAGATTTGAATTAAAGATAGTGTTCGATGACATTTTATACAGGATTTTCTAAACCTCCCCATGAGCTACATTAAAATTATAAGTCTAAAAATGTAAATGGAACCATTAATTATGTATACTAATTAAACACAAAAATTATCGCTGCTGCGCGCGGGACAAAGACTAGTATATATATATATGTATGAATGAAGAGCTGGCTAGCTAGGTTATAACCAGCTTTGTGTTTTCTTATTCGGTCAATAAAACTTGCTGTGAAGAAGCCAGGGATGAGCTGAGATGAAGGCAGTGCAGTGAATTTTTGGAAATGTGAGCAGAGTGAGTGAGTGAGTCGTCTGGTTGTGAGCTGACTTTTCCTGCTCACCCCTTAATCATAATCTAATCATGTTTCTGCTTTCTTACTTGTTTAGCATTTCATCTTTGGATTTTTCCTGTTGAACTCTCTTGCCCTTGAGAATATTCTCTCCTCCTCCCACACTACACCAAATGCTTCAACTTTCAAGACCCACTCTCCCTACGAGATTCCTATTTCTGTAAACTACTATTAACCAAGCGCCTAGCTCTCTCTTTCTTTCTTTCTTTCTGCCTACTTAATTTGATTATTAAAGAACCAAAAGTTGAATCATTCAATCAGGTGCTAGGGAAAAAACAGATAGACATTTATTCTCTCTTGGTATATGCATGAGTAAGAATATAACACATAAATATGAAGAACTGTTATCTATGCATGTGTTGTATTGTAGTGTCTAGTATATATGTGAGTTAGGAATAGAAAAACCATACATCGATGCATATAGCTTAGCTAATTATAGGTATTTGAATAGAAGGGTTTCCTTAGGAAAAAGCAAAGTATTGTCACCAAGGGTATGCTTGTTCCAAATGTTTGTTCTTTACTTTATTAACTAACAAGAAGACTGCTGGTAATTTGATTAACCAAGTATCATATATATGAACTGTGTTTGATTACCAATATATATTTCAAACCTGCCTTCAAAATAGACTCTACTTTCAAGGCCTGGACTTGTCCCCAACTTCAAACCAAAATATCCCAATAAACTTTATTCGTGTGACTGAGACTACAGTAGACGTGATTAGAAATTCTTTGTTTTTGTGCTCAGCAGTACTCCTAATTAGTTTTTGCATAATATGCATACGTGGGATCATATTTGTTCATTTCAGGCATACACCGATGTGTGTGTATATATATAGCTGATATATCTGAGTTGCAGGCTAGCTTGAACCCAAGCATATATGCGATTTCTATATATATATATATATATATATATATATATATATATAATAGGTACGTAGTGTGAGGCTTTATTAAGAGATACAGATTTGTTCAGAGTTTAAGGGGGGAATGGTTTCAACTTTTGAATAAAAGTTGGAAAGGAGAGCAGATTTGGATCTGTAGGAATCCAAATTGCAGAAACCACATGCTTTTGGTTTTATGAAAAGTTGAAGAAGAATATATACCTTTTACTAGCAACCTATTTTACTTGCATTTTCTCTTCCTTTTTCTTTGCTTTATCCTGATCTGCCATACACGTGGCAAAATCTTATGAGCTAGGGCACACTACTACATTTGGCACAACGTACCTTCTTTAGTTAAAAGTAGTAGTGGCATGAATATCCTTTCGGATTTTCAAAACACTTGTTCATATTGAAACTATATATAGATCAAGCGTACAATAACATAACTCGTACTTACATGCTTGGAATAAGAATAAGAACCTCTCCAAGCTCTTTGAATCTGCAGGGGAAAGCATTTGGAATTGTGATGGAAAAAAACCCTCCCTAGCTAGCTCGGAACATGAAAATGAAATGACAGCATAACCGTAATGGATGAGTGCCGCCGCTGTCCTGAATTCCGTCGATGCAGAAGCAATTGGGTGCGAGGGACAAATTGAGAAAGTATATATCCTGCGGGATCGTCCAAGTGACTTAACATGCAAGAGTGACTAGCAGTAGTAGCTCGCCGATCCAAAACTGCACAAATCAACACAACTTGCTCCTAAAACTGAACAAGACAAATGAATTCATCAGATAGTTTTAAACTACGTACAAATTAAAAGGCGGGTAGCAGTAATTATACATTGATCTGGCTACATTTCAAGACAAATGTATACCATCTTGTAATAAGAACAAGTGAACAAGACAAATGAATTCAGATAGTTTCCCCTTTCTAAATGTACAGTATCAATTTGTATTATATGATTCAGCAGGAGCACACAACAGTACATGCATATAGCAACAAATTGAGATATATGTGAGATTATATATCAAAGCATTATTAAGCATGCAGAGGTCACCTAGCTGCTAGCTAGGTGGATCATGATTAATTATATAATGAATGAATGAATGAATCAATTGGGTTCCTGGGTTCCCTAGCTTTCTTAATAAGATTGACCAGGTCACCTTCCTTCCTCTCATCACTTTGAATAGAAAAGATGCTTTTCTTCGATTTGGATATTTGCAATATTTAAAATATTCAGTTGTTGTCACTAACTTGTTGGGTACAGCTTTACCAGATTTCTTGCAAAGAAACAAATTAAATTAACAACGTAGAAGAAGATCTAATAATGGGTCAACAATGGTCATCTAGCTGGGATTGTTTCGCATATCGAACCCCCCGAGTTCTATTATTATTATCTCATACCTACACGCTAGGGTTTGAGATTTCTACTGAAATGCAGTTGAAATCAATTCAACTTAATCTTTAGCTTTCATTTACTACTAGCAATTCATTCATCTTCACTCCTAGTTAGCAATACATTATTTTGAAGTGCAAATATTGAAACTTTCAGGTAGATATATTAGGGTACTCTCAGGCGAGGGATAAATTGACCCTTGAATACAGTACTACTAGCAACATTGCCTCAACCCTCCCTCTAAGCTACCCTATGATGGTGTTTTGTATGTCTTGTTTGGTTCGTGGAAAGTAATCATCAGGAAATGAAAGTTGTTTTTTTTTCTGCGTTTGAGAATGCTGAAGGAAAAAATAGAAGAAATATTCTCATGAAGGTTGGGAAAATGTAAGGGATAGTGGTTCCTTACAAAATTCATAAGAATCACTTTCCTATCTCTTGTTTTGCATTTATTACTCACAATATATATATATATATATATATTGTTTTATTATTTTAATTAATAACTTTTCTGATGATTTTTCTTGTGTTACCAAATATCAGAACGGAAAGTCATTGAGAAATTTCATTTCTCTTCTCTTTCCCTTCTCGTGGAAAAGACAAAGGAATTACTTTTATTTCCGCAAACCAAACGAGGCCTTATTTTTTACGTTTCTAATACTGGTGTTTTTCATGCATATGCATTTTGGTTTTGTATGGCTTTTTGTTTCTCATTCTCGGGTCTTATATTCGCTGGTTGAGACAATACTGCTTGGTATAATATCAAACACTTACAATTAGGAGTCCTATCGAAAAAAAACACTTACAATTAGGAGCATTACTCGTTTATGTTTGGCATGCTTGATTCAAATCGTTTGCACATCTCGCCATATACTTTGAATGCTCTGAGCTACGACGAACAAAACGATAATGTAATAACGCGATGCCCTACAAGAAAATCGAAGATTCTCTTTTTGCCTTATAAAAACATATGATAGCTAATTAATCAAAGCGCACCCATTCACCTTCTCTCTCATAGCTAACCACAATATTTTTATTTTTTTAGACAAAGGATACAAAGATAGGGACCTTGATCTTTTATGTTAGAGTTAGAGATGGATATGAATGAGTGAAAGTGAGAGACAGCAAATAATGCCCAAAAGAACGACTAACGCATGACCTTGAACAGAAAACCAACTGTGTTGAAAAGTCCCACTAAGAACATAAGTTTAATACAAAAGATCCGGTTGATGATTGCCCACAGTTAAATCACTGAATTATTGGAAGATTGTATATCAGGAACAAACAAATTGAAATCAAAGACTAAAGGCATTCAAGGCAGGCACTGCTTATGAAATAAAATTGCCCAAAAGTATGTGATAATGAGAGGAAGAAAGAGGGTTAAAAGTGATATTTGCTTGCACCTTCAAGATTTTTCAAATTCAAAGTAATCACTTATTTTCCAAGCTAACAATTAGAGATTAGGTCAACATAAACAACAGATACGATAACTTCATATATCCCTAACAGTAATTGCATCTTGAGAGTTTTATCCAGTGGCCAGAATTGGATGTCATCAGTACCAACTGGTGGTGCAACAAAAAAACAGTACCATTAAGGTTCCAGGTGGTCAACTTTTAAAGCAAATATTTCCACAATTTATCGACTTTAAAAAGAAATGATTACATGTTGGACCTGCAATCTCTATTTCTTCTTGTGCACCTCCAAGTTCATGTCCTGAAGGTTCAGCAGCAGATCATCAGAACTCAAGTAAACTTTGTTTGCTGAATTTGCTATGGTATGTGCTATTTCTCTAGCAGCTTCAATCTTCCTCAGTGTGATAAATGCCGGGTTGTTGGCAATAGCTTCACCAATCAGCTTGGCACTTGTGGCCTCTCCCTGTTCCATCATGGAAGAATTTTGTTAAAGCATAAGTCAACTAAAACTATTGACACAGGCAACAAGGATCCAAGGGACCCCATGTTGTAACAAATCAGAACTCAAGGTAAATTTAAAGTCAATCAATTCTAAACATGAACCTTGCTGAGGAGGTATTAGAACTAATACTGTTGACACAATGGTGGTAAACTTGAAATGAATTCGATATCAGTAAATATTATCTATTCAAGAATCAACTCACCTGAGCTCTGATGATAGCACTTCTTTTGTCCTGCTCAGCCTTTTCCACAACAAACTTAGCTCTCTCAGCTTCTTGTGCAGCCACCTGTTTGGCCTCAATTGCAGCCGTGAACTCCCTCCCAAAAGTGAGGCTGGTAATTGACACATCATCCAGAGCAATGTTGAAATTGGTAGCCCTTTCGGTCAAGATCTTCCTTATTTCCCTACTAACAGCCTAAAACAAGTAACTACAATCAATATTAAGGAAAGACTTGCAACCTTCAGTGTTTTATCTCCATAATATGCACAACTTTCAAAGAAAGTAAGCAAAATCCATATCAGGAAGTAGATATACATGCAGTAAGCAAAATCCAGATTATCCATAACTGCCATTGGGTTAATTGACATACACACTAAGATAAATCTTGAAATTTAGACTGTCAAACAAACTTTGACACCTACCTCTCTCTGAGTAATGAGCTGGCTAGCATTATACTGTGCAACAACAGCCTTCAAAGTTTCATGAACAATAGAAGGAAGGACTCTCTCATTATAATTCTCACCCAGAGTGCGATATACTGTAGGCAGCTGATCTGGTATCGGACGAGTAAGAACTCTAAGCCCGATTTTCACCTGGAGAGCACAATGATAACGCAAACATATTATGAGAGAAAACAATATAAATTGCTACATATCTATTGGCAGATTAAAAGACATGTTTTGAAGGGCTACAGGTGGACAGCTTATGCTAAGATTAAAATTGAATAAAAGCTGTCCTTATTTTACAAAGGAGATACTAATTAACAATACAGACACACGTTCAACATCATGCATGAGATTCTGATCATTAATACACGGGAAGTTGTCAAAAGTTGAATCCATAACACAAATAACACAAAATGTGAAGTTACCAGAGTCCTTATAGAAACAAAAGTAAATTAAAATACAACATAAATTTATGACCATTTGGAGATCACGGCTGCCAGAAGTGCTCTCCACCAGATGAGGTCGGGCACGAACATCATAAATGACTGGCCTCTCAAACCATGGGATGATAAGGTGTGTCCCCTCCGGATAAACCTACACATGCAGTATAACATCTTTACTCAGTTCCAATAAATCAAGAAGTATAAGCAAGAAGGAACAAACTATTAAATTCTAAACACCTGTAATAAAGTACAAGACTTAAGTAACATTAGATATAAAGATTGTTGAAAGTAAGATGATATGTTAGAAAAGAACAAAGCGCGGCTACTTGGACAAATGGTTGATTACTTCAATAATCCAATGGTTAATTACAGCAATACTCTAACAAATTGAAAGTACAATTAGTTTCAAATCACAAATTGAATCTCAATGCATCATGGCAGTAGTTCTCTACATAGTTGCTAGGATTAAAAAATAATAATAATCTTCAGAAACAAAACATGCTTTTTGAAAAAAAAAATTACAATTTATCAAATGGTTGAAAAATAGATAACTTGGAACAGATATAGACAACATGGTTGTAATACGGCGATACATTATGGATAAACAAAAACAAAGGTATACTCATCAGGGAAAATGATATATATATACATACACACACACACACACATCTCTTATCCAGAGTGAAGCTTCGCTCTGAAATTAAAGTATGAAGTTCCTTATTTGACTCACTTTTTCGTCATATTTCCACATCTTCATTGTTCAAATTATTGATACTAATGTATAGATCATTCATACAAAATTTCATCAAGATTGATAATCATTTGGGTACTGAATTAGATCAAATCAATGAACGGACCATAAATTTGTCTAACCATAACTGTTTTTATAAATAACGACTACGAAAACCCAAACGATCATCAAATTAGATGAAACTTTGCATAAGTGATCTATGCATTGGGTTCTATAAACTGAACGGTGGAGATGTAGAAATATGACGAAAAAGTGAGTCAAATAAGGAACTTCATACTTTAATTTCAAAGCGAAGCTTTGCTCTGGATAGGAACTGTGTATATATATATATATAGACACACACACAACCAATTAGATAAGTTGAGTTATGAACTTTCAGAAGAATAACCTTGTCTTTGACACCAATTATACGGTTGAAAACAATGGCCCGATGCCCTCCCTCGACATTGTAGAGACTGTTCGCAACTCCATACAAGCCGAGCCCACCAATGATTCCCAACTTAATTAAGGCAGAAGATGCACCACCTCCTGGGACCTTAGGAACCTTAATGTTCTTGAAATTCATAGTTCTCCTGCAGATATCATTTGAACAGGAAACAATGTAGTAAACAATATATTACTCATTCAATAAGCAGCATATTTTAAGCAAAAAATGAAGCTGCAACCTAGACAGGAAAAGTTGAATCTAGACAGAACTCAACAGGACGGAGAAGTTCATACTATTCAACCCGATAATGTTAGAAGGCACGCCAGCAAACAAATAAAACAGAAACCAAAAAACTTAAATATTCTAACCAGAAAACAGTTACTAGATTTATGGAACCGAATAAAAGATTTAGACTTTTAAGGAAAGCTTCATGCCAGAAGTGTTGGAATTGTTGCAGTGTGTACAAACCTGTATTTTTGTTCATGACTTATGTTTGGGTGCCATTTATGGTGATTCCCAAACAACTAAGACACCAAAAACACAAAGAAGATAAAAAAAAACACTGTTTACTTGAACCAATTCAGCTATCCCTTCATTATCATGAATATTAAGTGAAAGAAACCCTCGCTGAGCACTAATGACATGAAATTAACTGAAGTCTACCCTGTATAATTAAAGAAGACATTCGGCAAAAAGAAAAAAGATGGCTGGTTTTCATATTCATGAATACATACCCATTTGCAAATAAATTTCTAAAAAGGCCAGAAACATCATTTGGTGTAAGCAAAAGAGATAAGAGGGTAACTATCACCTGCGGTGACAATTAACATGCCACAAGACAGCAAGATAGAGAAATTGTCCACAGAAACCAAAAAAAACAACAATGAGAATAACAATTTGATTCTCAAGTCAAAAAATTAATTCTAAAGTTGAAACCCAAATAAATTAACATACCCAATGTTTCGTTTACATTTTACTCCCATTAAACATCTGATTCTAACTTCAGCGGAATATATAATTCAACATATAACAGATATATATGAGAGCTAGAAATTACAAACTGAACATACAATAGGCATGTTCACAAACTTTTATAGAAATTAATCCAGATAAGAATTGAAATGATTTCTTCTAAAGAAGAACGCCAAATCAAGCCAGAGCCCCACAGAAAGATGAACAACGAAAACAAATACCCGAAGATCGGAAAATGAAAACAAAGAAATTGCAGAAGCAGAGCATACCTGAGAGACAATCAACAAGCAACGCTGCGTGAAAATGGAGAATGGAGTCTGATGGAGGTAGAGAACGGCGAGAAGGAGACCCAGTATTTGGCCCCAAATGGAGAGTGGAGGGTTTAGGGTTTACAGGTTACAAGTGCGTAGTGTGTGAGGCTTCGAGGATATAAAGGGCCTGGAGTATGCCCCAAGTTCTGCCTTTCTCAAACCTACTTCAAGGACCAAAATATTTTAGCCCATTACCCATTTCTGACCATTTTTAGCAATAAAAAAAATTAAAAAAAAAAGCTACCTATTTTCTTTCCGCTGCCAATTAATGTGCTACTTTGTTTCGCATCTTAATATATATATTTTTTTTTGCGAAGAAATTAGTTAACTCTATTTCAACACAGCAAAATGACACATAACGGGGGCTAAGAGACTAAGGTCTGAGGTCTTGTGTACAACACATATTTTGTATCTCTTTTTTCCTCCATAAAACTCGGGTCTTGTCTAGGGTTTCAGTTTTGATTTTTGTTTCCGTCCGACTGTGTGTCATCGGACGTGTTGTCGGACGAGAGTTTGTGGGTGGCCAAATGGTCACTGCGCCTTGCTAGGCTAGTGGCGGTGGAATGAGTGTTGGAGGTTCTTCAAGAGAGCGACCTTGTGGTGTCTTTCGTGGTTTCTGAGTTGCAATGCGGCTTCCCTAGCAAGGATGTTGTGTCGTCGGACAATAATGACAAATTGGGTCATAGCCACAGTGAGGTGAATTATAAAGGGATGCGCCGTGATGGGGAGATCGCGATTGCGGCAATCTACCTAGATTGATCCCTAATCTGGGTCGGTTTCCATGCCACAATTTGTTACAGATTTAAAGGATGGTGTATGCCTTTCCGTAGTCGACATGATTGATGGTGCATTACGGGTGGTGGCCAATTGTTGGCGATGAGAAGGTGGCCGACTTTGAGTGGTAGGGAGGCTGAGTTGCTTGCAGAGACGATGATGATTCCTTAGGTCGTTTTTTGAATTGGCTGCTCACTGGCCTACTAGGTGGATGATGGGCTTGGGCTCTTGTTGGTCCTAGGTCTGGTTTTTAGTTTTCTATTTTTGGTTTGGTTGGTTTGACGTCCCTCCTCTTTAAGAAATGGTTTAAGGTGTTTTGGTAGGTTAGTGTTGTTGGTCGTGTCGTTGGGTGTGTCATGGTTGTGGTGTCATTTCCAGGGGTTATTTTTACATCAGTTAGTTTTTGTTGTCTATATAATATGGAGGTTGCCTGTACATATATGCTAGTAGTTTTGACATATAGTGTTTGAAAGAGTTGGTTCTTCTTGAGGTTGACTGTAAAGATGTATCAGCTTCTGGAATAGGTTAGGTTATGGTTGAACCTATTTCGGTTCAACCACTATACTTTTTCTACGTCATTACTAATCTTTGTTGATTGTTATTGATAGTTGAACATCTTCTTTGTTGGCCTTGCATAGCTTTTCAAACAACAATTGCCAACTTTTCATTTGATGTAATGAATGTGAACCCCCAAAAAAATAATCACAACCAAGCCCTTCATGAAGCATTTTCTTCTCCTAAACAAGATTGATCAAACAATCTCATAAAAGTAGAAATGGTTTTGGGTATGTATTTTAAGCAGAATAATGAACATAATTCTATAGATGTTTTTCTTTTCTTTTCTTTTCTTTTGCATTCAATCATAAAGATATGGAGTTCAGAAGAACCAATCAAACTTACTTGTATGTCAATTGCTTCAATCATTATATATTGTAGTTGTCTCCCTTCTCTATATTGTACCCATTATGATTTTGCAACACAATTATTGGTAAAAGTGGCCTTGTTGTAAGATCAACAATTTCGTATCTATATAAGTTGGTATTTGTTAGATAGCATATGGTTTTCCTAGGGTTTTTCTCTAGGTTTTCTCTCTAAAATAGTAGCTAAGCACCTCATCTATCAATCTCTCTCTCCTTCACCATGTATGATGAGGTTTCGAATAGGTTTTTCATTGCCCTTGCCATATGTGAAGGAGGTAGGGTTGTGTTTGGATCTGTCACCGACACTGCTGCAGTTCACCACATTTTTTTACAGTTCGTCTTATGTCCTTGAACTGTAAGATGGGGACTTTTACATCAGTGCGGGATCTAAAGAATCGTCAGCAAATATGGGCGCAAGGAGAGTGATTTATTCTTCGTTTCACTAATCAAGAAGAGTGAAATCACATTGTGATAGAGGCTTGTGGTGTTATGAAAAATCTCTCTTTAGATCCCACATTTTACAGTTCGTCTTCTGCTGCAGCTCACCACATTTTTTTACAGTTCGTCTTCACACCCAAATGAATAGATTCCTTAAATCACTATCAGTTCTTCTTTATTCTCCCTCTTGATGCAACAAACAATGGTTTTGCTTAGGAGCCCACCTTTATCACATGTTCAATACATACCCAGAAATATTATAAAGAGAAAAGAAACCCTGGTGGTTTATGGGTATTTACAAAAACAGTAAAAACTCACTGCGCAAAGAAACCAACCTGATTTGATTTTAGCAGAATAGAATAAATGTTGCCCAAGATAGGAATTGAGACAATTCTATGAGCAGATTGAGCGCTGGAAGAATTGGGGAAGATTGAATTTTTGGGTTTGACGAAGGTGTTATCGTGGTTACTGGTTAGAAAGAGTAAAATACCTTCACTTGATCTCCACCGTTGAAATTCATTAAAAGTTGATCTAACAGTTACTTGTGTCATTCTTCATTTTGGCCAATAAAGGATTTGTTAGTGAAATGACTCGATATTTTAATACATGTATATATATTTAAAATTATAAAATAATTAGCTAGTTTTGTTTGACCACATGGCGTTAATGTTTTTATTGATCAAACTCATGTAGGTAAAACACAAGAATATATCCTTGCAGGCTATGTAAAAATGGAATACCCTTGGAACAAATGCACCTATGAATAGAGGGCAATTACTCATTTTCCAACTAAATTGATATAGCCTAGCTCATATACTATTCATCTAATATTGGCAATTGCCTCCCCTCTGTCCAATGCACACCAATTCAAGGTTATTTTTCTGCTAATCATATTTCTCTAATGCACCAATTTAATAATAATTTCCTCATAACATTAAATTAGCATTGATATTTATTTATAGATGTTGGATCTAAATCTAATAGCTATAGTTGAATAGTCATCTCATATGCTTGAGCATTTTGTAGTAAAGTTGTTGTCATGACTGTGGAGCCCACCTGAATTGCCTAGGCAAGTAGGGACCATATGGGTCCTATTGATTGATCTGACAAAAACCTACTGATGCATTGATGTTTTGGCAAAATTAGTCGATAAGTCACCAAATTTATCCATCAGTGCATATGCTTTTGGAGAACCCTAAGTTATTTATAAGCAGGCCCAGACCTGAGGAGAGACCCAAGAGGCCGCCGCCCAGACACAAAATTTTGAGGTTCAAATTGGGGCACCTGTTTTTTTGTGTTTTTGTAAACAAAAGCCCATCACATGGGAAAGTATCTCAAATCCTCACCATCCACACATGCCGCGTGCGATTGTTCACACATTATTCTAGTCTTTAATTTTATTTTTTTGGTCTGACTAGTATTTAATTGTGAACTCGTTTTTCTCTTCCAAAAAAAGAGTGGGGTGTCACATTACTCAATAAGTTCTTGTAAGAGTACATGCATAAATCAATTACTATAAAAAGAGTATGGTCGGAGAGTGGAGACTTGGAGCTAGTCGAGAGTGTTGAACAAGAAGCCAGGTTTTGGGTTTAGGGGCTTTGAGGTGAGAGCAAGTCCACCTTTGGTGAAATTTACCAAAGAGACATCACTTCATATTTACAAGAACTTACAAAAGATGTTAAAACTGTATTAGAACAATTTTAGTTTTCTTTTTTATGTACTGTGACTTATGATTTACAAATTAAAGTAAGTCATTTTTAAATAGTCATGTGGTACAATGTGGTAAAGTCGTTGTCGATTTTTTTTCTTATATGACCATTAAAGGGCACCAATTAAAAACGTGTCTCAGGTCTGACCTTGTCTTTAAGTTGTTAAACCATGAGATGAAGTGTTTTTATCAATAATCAAATTGCCTTGCTGGCAAATGAACCAAGTAACCATCCACTAAGACACAATCATGATGAAAGGGTAGAAATGCCCAACCTAACTTATGACCACTTCCGAAGCCACCCTACATAGAGGGGCTTCCCTAAGAGCAGTTATAATGTACCCTAACTAGAAATCAAAGCCCATTAGCTAAGATAAGGTACATAGACTTGCAAGTAGTCAAGCAAAAACTAAGTAAATAAAACTAATCAAAAATAAAAATAAAATAAAATGGACTTATGTATGAAACACCCAGCCCCAAATGTGCCCAAATCAAAGCCCACGACAAGCTAGCCCATCTTCATAGTTGAGCAGCACCTTTGAGTCTGATTGACACGACCCACCCCGTGTTTCACCCTGAAACCCGGAGTAAGTCGTGCGGGGACCACCTCCAAGGAAAATTTACCGAAGACTCAGCAAACCTCCCTCGAAAATGGACAACCCTAACTTAAAAACTTACGAATCACCTTTTAATCCAAAACAAATAAATCTTCAGCTACACTCCAAAAGTAGCCAGAATACAAACATAAGAATTCCAATAGTATTCAGAGCTACTAAAAATAAAATAAAATACAACGGAAGCTAACAAACTCCTAGTAGATTAAACAAGTAACCTACTGACAAAATGTAGCTGATAGCTGGGTCACTATGCCTTGACGTCTCCTGCTGGACCTCACGCGAACTCTGCAGACTGGGCATTTTAAAAACGAAGAGCCCAAGGGAAAATATTTAACACGTCAGAGTGAGTGGACAAAACTGAACTGACAACAAATAAATATTTCCCCAAAAGAAAAGCTTTCCACAGTGGCAAAAACACGAACACCACTGGAATGATTCTGAACTGGGGTCCAGCCTGGCTATAACCCCCAAACTTTAAGAAACTGCCTCTCAGGCCTGGATATTATATATATAGTATGTATGCACACTCGCCTGACTCTTGGCATGATATCTATGAACAACTTGAATAAAATAGATATCATACGAAGCTACTATGCTTGCGTCTAACGCTCACATCACCCCACACCGGAATTGTACCTCGCATATGGGGGAAAGCGGCCGAGTGGTAATATGTATGTATTTCACTCGTCATATCCCTTGTATGAATTTTCTTGAAACAACAAACACAATAGAAAATTCACACAAGGCTACAACGCTTGCGTCTAACGCTCACGTTGCACCATAATGGTATTTTACCTCATTATGGTGGAAAAGACGGTGTATAAATATCCGCGCATATCCCCTATATAAATTATTATTTTTATATAGGGCTACAACGATTGCGTCTAACGCTCACGTTGCGCCATAATGGAATTTTACCTCAGTATGGCGGAAAAGCACGGTGTATGATTATACGCGCATATCCCCTATATAAATTATTATTTTTATGTAGGGCTACAACGATTGCGTCTAACGCTCACGTTGCGCCATAATGGAATTTTACCTCAGTATGGCGGAAAAGCACGTATAGCTAGCTAGCATTCCCTCATATACATATTATTCTCATAATCATCCAAATATGGATATATATACATACTCACCGAAATTCTCAATTTCGGTTATTCTCTTACATACTATTCTCGGAATTGTACCTCGAGTATAATCCACCGAAATTCTCAATTTCGGGAAATATCCAATAATAGAAAAAATCAATCAAATAATAACGCATTTCATATATAATATTCAAAACAAATGTCCACTCACAACTTAGGCCTAAGCCTGACGTCGGTCGGAGGTCTCCTCAGCTCGAGCCTCCTCGCGTCCTGTTCCATATACATAAAACCTTAAATGAAACATCGACGTTTAAATGCAAAACATGCATAATTAAATATGCTTCGCGCTCAACCAAGCCTAACACTCCAAAATCTTAAATCCACTGCCAACCTCAAAACTCCACAAATTTTACCGACAACCTTGAAAAACACTTTTTACCAAATAAAATCCAATGGCCGGATTATTAATTAATAATCCGCCAAAAATACTAAACTTCAACAAATCTCAAACCTATCCAAAACTCCTCCAAAAATTCTAAAACTTATTCCATTAAACTCCTCACATTTTTCTCCACCAAAAATATTTTCTCGGCGGCGGCGCCGGCAGCGGCTCCGCCGGAGGCGGCGGCCGGCAGCCATTTTCCGGCGACCTCCAATGGTCACCAAATTTTGACAGAATCTTCCTCTCAACCTCCTCTACAACATTCCTAACTACCACAAACTTAAATTCTAAGCCGAACCATGTCGATCGAACACAAACAACCAAAAATCCCTAAAACTTCCAATTATACAAAACACCACAACGAGATCGAAATAGACCGATTCCTTTTGAGGGAAAACTCACCTTGATGAGTGCTACAAGTTGAGCCAAAAATCACGGCCTATGGTGGCCGGAGGACGGAGCTCCGGTGAAGGAACAGTCGGCGGTTCCGGCGGCTTTTTCTCCTCTTCCGGCGAGCTAGAGGCTCGGGGGCTAGGCCGGGGAGGGAGAGGAGGAGATGGGGGTCCGAACTGGGGTGGAGAGGCGGCCGGTGGCTGGCCAGACGGCAGCAGCTAGCGGCTGGAAGCTTCCGGCAGTGGAAGAAAGAAAAAACTCGGGTGGAAAGAGAAAAGAGAAAGAAGAGAAAAGAAAGAAGAGAAAGGAAGAAGAGAAGAAAAAAGAGAGAAGGGGCTCGGGCCTGGGCTGCCCCCTGGCCCAACTCACCTAAAAGCCCACTTAAAAAAAAATCCCTTTATACTACCTCTAAACTTTACCAATAAATTCATAACTTTACCATGCTAACTACGAATTAAACGCGTAGCATGTCTACGAACTCGTAACGACGTTCTCTACAACTTTCATGAAGAAAGTTTTCCCAAATTCCCCAACGGAATAAAAAGTCAACTTAAAGTCTTTAATATTAAACGGTTAATTAATACGGTAAAAGACCAAAATAATACCGGAATAAATAACCGTAAAATAACTTAAGAACCGGGGCGTGACAATTCTCCCCTCCTTATAATAATTTCGTCCTCGAAATTTACGTACCTGTCATCCGAAGAGATAGGGATACTGCTGCATCATTTGCTCCTCTGATTCCCAAGTAGCTTCTTCTACTTGATGACTTCTCCAAAGCACCTTGACAAGTGAAATTGTCTTTTTCCTAAGCACTTGCTCCTTTCGGTCGAGAATCTGAACCGGTTCCTCTTCATAGGACAAATCCTTCTGCAGACTAATCGGCTGTTCTTCCAGCACATGAGAAAGATCGGCAATATACTTGCGAAGCATGGATACATGAAACACATTATGTATCCTAGCTAACTCTGGAGGCAAGGCTAATTGATAAGCAAGAGAGCCAACTCGCTCTATTATCTCATAAGGCCCAATATATCTCGGACTAAGCTTCCCACGCTTGCCAAAACGTACTACCCCTTTCCAAGGAGATAGTTTCAGAAATACCCAATTACCTACTTGAAACTCAAGGTCCTTCCTACGGACATCGGCATAACTCTTTTGCCTACTCTAAGCAGCCTTGAGTCTATCTCTGGCTACCTTGATCTTTTCATTCGCAAGCAGCTCAGCCAAAATATCCAGCGAAAACTTCTTTCACACCGGCAAGAAATGAGCAGATTTAGTGAGTCTATCCACTATCACCCAAATACCATCATGCCCTTCACGGGTACGAGGTAAACTGAAGACAAAATCCATGATGATGTGGTCCCACTTCCACACTGGAATAGGCAACGGCTCAATTCTCTGCTCTTTCTATCAATCGAACTATGGAAGGATCATCATACAGTGCTTCCCGCACTCTATCAACCAAAACTGGCCTCACATGAAAACTGGCTATCAAAGCACCAACGTCATCTACTGAAAAAAAAAATCCACTCTTGTAGCTCGCAACTCACAAAGAAGCGGAACACGAACCATCTTTATATGAGATAAAGATATGGAAGGATTTCGACTAAGAGCATCAACTATCACATTAGCTTTTCCAGGATGATACTCTATCGTGCAATCATAAACACTGAACAACTCCATCCACCTTCTTTGCCTCAACTTCAACTCCCTTTGTGTGAACACATACCGAAGACTCTTGTGATCGGTAAAAATCTGACACTTGGCTCCATAAAGATATTGTCTCCACAACTTGAGAGTAAAAACCACAGCTGCAAGCTCTAAATCATGAGTGGGAGAATTCACCTCATGCGGCTTCAATTGCCTAGAAGCATAGGCAATCACTCGATCATGCTGCATCAACACTCCACCTAGACCTCGTCTAGATGCATCACAAGAACACCACATACTCCCCACTATCGTCTGGAAGTGCCAAAACAGGAGCACTATTTAAACGATCATTTAATTCTTGAAAACTTTGCTCACACTGATCTGACCATTCGAACTTGACTCCATTTCTGGTCAATCTAGATAATGGAGCTACAATCTTCGAAAAGTCTTACACAAATCGCCGATAGAAACCTGCTAACCCCCGGAAACTATGAATCTCAGTCACAGTTGTGGGTCTTTTCCAATTGGACACCTCTTCCACCTTCTGAGGATCCACACTAACACCTTCAGCTGAAACTATATGACCCAGAAAACCCACCTTACCTAGCCAAAACTCGCACTTGCCGAACTTGGCAAACAACTGCGCATTCCTCAAAGTCCGCAAAATCAATCTTAGATGTTTGGCATGCTCCTTCTCACTTTTTGAGTATACCAAAATATCATCTATGAACACGATCACGAAACGATCAAGATATGGACTAAACACCCTATTCATGAGATCCATGAACGCCACGGGTGCATTAGTAAGTCCAAAAGGCATTACCACAACCTCATAATGACCATAGTGTGATCGAAAAGCAGTCTTGGCTACGTCACTATCCCGAATCCGCAACTGATGATAACCAGATCTCAAAACAATCTTTGAGAACACCGAGGCACCTCCAACTGATCGAACAAATCATCGATGCGAGGCAACGAGTACTTATTCTTCACATTGACTTGATTCAGCTTCCTATAATCAATGCATAGTCTCATGGTGTCGTCCTTCTTCTTAACAAATAACACCGGAGCACCCCATGGAGACATGCTAGGCCGAATAAAAACCCTTATCTACTAACTCTTGCACTTGAATCTTCAACTCTTTCAATTCTGCTGGAGCCATTCTGTAAGGTGCCTGAGAGATAGGCATAGATCCAGAAGTCAACTCAATGGAAAAGTCTATCTCCCTTACAGGAGGCGAACCAGGCAAATCCTCGGGAAACACGTCCGGAAATTCTCTTCCTACAGGAATGTCTCCCACTTCCATCACTCCTACACTTGCATCTACAACATGAGCTAAGAATGCCTGACAACCTTTGCTTAACAATCTCCGGGCAGCCACAGCTGAAATCAGGCAACTCGAAATCACATCTCTTTCCCCTTGAAACACAACCTCCAATCCATCCGGGCTCTGAAACACCACTTCTTTTTGGAAACAAACCACCATATCTAACGGGATTAAATATGCCTTAAACTGAGCTCTTTCCACCAAAACTTCACAACCACTAAACACCCAAACTATTCTCATCACCTCACCAGAGGGAAGAGATACGTGTCACTCGCCTGGAAGAGACGATGATAGCACATTGGCATGGAGATCAAATCTACTAGACATGAATGAATACGTAGCTCCAGGGTCAATTAAAACAAATGCTAGTTGACCAAAAATTAACAACGTACCAATGATGACATCTGGGGAAGTACGACCCTCCTGCTAGGTCATAGCATGTAGTCTAGCGCGAGTCATGAGACGTCCACGCTGACCACTCCCCTGCTGAGAACCACCCCTGGCTGCTGAACCACCACTAGCTGAAAACTGACTGCCTTACTGAGAAGGAGCGGTCCTCTGTGCCAACAAAAGGACAGTCTCTCCTGAAATGATCCAGACAACCACACTCAAAGCAACCAGAAGACTGGTGCTGACCAAAAGAGAAAGCTTGACCACCAGAAGATCCCCACTGGGAACTACCACTAGCACTAAACTGACCGGCCTACTGCCTGCCCAACTGGCTCCTGGAGGGTCTCCTGAAACGTCTTCCAAATCTATCCCGAGAATCAGAACCTGATCCTCCACTACTACCACTGCCTGCTGAAGATCCAGAAGCTGATGAGGAAGCGGCCTTCTTCAATGGACCCTGGCTGGGACCACCGAAATCTTTGGGCCGTGCACTAAAAGTTCTCCTGGTCTCAATGGCCATGGCTGCAGTAACCGCATCAAGAAAAGTCGGGTAATTGCCACCGACCATCTTATTTGCATAAACCCCGCCAAGAGCTCCAACAAACATGTCAATCCTGGTCCTCTCATCAGGAATCAAATAGGGCACATGGTAGCTTAAGGTAGTGAACCTCTGCTCAAACTCGATGACACCCTCATCATCCCCCTTCTTAATGTTCAGGAAATCCGACTGAATCCTGATACGCTAAGCGTGACCGAAATACTGACCCAAGAAGAGCGTCTTAACTCCTCCCAAGTCATGTCTTGAGCACCACCACGATTTCTACTAGCAAGGATCCACCAGTGATGCGCTGAGTCATCCAGCAAAGTCACTGCCATCTTCACTTTCTTTTCTTCCGGCAGTTCAGTGCTCCCAAAAGCCAATTCCATCTTGTCCACCCAAGAATAAGCATCAAGGGGTCCCTTGACACCCTTGGACTCTACTGCCCCTGCATCAGCAATAACTCTTTTCTTCACAGATCGAGTGGGCTGAACCCTATCCAGAACACACCTCTCAGCATGTTCCCAATCGAATCAACCAACCCTCTAACCTCATCACCCTCACTGGCGTTAATCGAGGAAGCTACACGGGGTCGGCGCCTAGGAGGCATAGTACCCAAGGAAAGAAGATATTATGTAGTCTGTCCATAAGACTAACAGAACTATCACACATACCCAATAACACATAGTATCAAAAGCAGAAAACTGCCGATGAATCCGCCGCGGTCGGATCATCACTCTATAGACACTATGGCTACTTAGGCAAATACGATAGTGAATAGGAAACAGAAGATGAAACCTAGAGCTCTGATACCAACTGACACGACCCACCCCGTGTTTCACCCTGAAACCCGGAGTAAGTCGTGCGGGGACCACCTCCAAGGAAAATTTACTGAAGACTCAGCAAACCTCCCTCGAAAATGGACAACCCTAACTTAAAAACTTACGAATCACCTTTTAATCCAAAACAAATAAATCTTCAGCTACACTCCAAAAGTAGCCAGAATACAAACATAAGAATTCCAATAGTATTCAGAGCTACTAAAAATAAAATAAAATACAACGGAAGCTAACAAACTCCTAGTAGATTAAACAGGTAACCTACTGGCAAAATGTAGCTGATAGCTGGGTCACTATGCCTTGACGTCTCCTGCTGGACCTCACGCGAACTCTGCAGACTGGGCATTTTAAAAACGAAGAGCCCAAGGGAAAATATTTAACACGTCAGAGTGAGTGGACAAAACTGAACTGACAACAAATAAATATTTCCCCAAAAGAAAAGCTTTCCACAGTGGCAAAAACACGAACACCACTGGAATGATTCTGAACTGGGGTCCAGCCTGGCTATAACCCCCAAACTTTAAGAAACTGCCTCTCAGGCCTGGATATTATATATATAGTATGTATGCACACTCGCCTGACTCTTGGCATGATATCTATGAACAACTTGAATAAAATAGATATCATACGAAGCTACTATGCTTGCGTCTAACGCTCACATCACCCCACACCGGAATTGTACCTCGCATATGGGGGAAAGCGGCCGAGTGGTAATATGTATGTATTTCACTCGTCATATCCCTTGTATGAATTTTCTTGAAACAACAAACACAATAGAAAATTCACACAAGGCTACAACGCTTGCGTCTAACGCTCACGTTGCACCATAATGGTATTTTACCTCATTATGGTGGAAAAGACGGTGTATAAATATCCGCGCATATCCCCTATATAAATTATTATTTTTATATAGGGCTACAACGATTGCGTCTAACGCTCACGTTGCGCCATAATGGAATTTTACCTCAGTATGGCGGAAAAGCACGGTGTATGATTATACGCGCATATCCCCTATATAAATTATTATTTTTATGTAGGGCTACAACGATTGCGTCTAACGCTCACGTTGCGCCATAATGGAATTTTACCTCAGTATGGCGGAAAAGCACGTATAGCTAGCTAGCATTCCCTCATATACATATTATTCTCATAATCATCCAAATATGGATATATATACATACTCACCGAAATTCTCAATTTCGGTTATTCTCTTACATACTATTCTCGGAATTGTACCTCGAGTATAATCCACCGAAATTCTCAATTTCGGGAAATATCCAATAATAGAAAAAATCAATCAAATAATAACGCATTTCATATATAATATTCAAAACAAAGGTCCACTCACAACTTAGGCCTAAGCCTGACGTCGGTCGGAGGTCTCCTCAGCTCGAGCCTCCTCGCGTCCTGTTCCATATACATCAAACCTTAAATGAAACATCGACGTTTAAATGCAAAACATGCATAATTAAATATGCTTCGCGCTCAACCAAGCCTAACACTCCAAAATCTTAAATCCACTGCCAACCTCAAAACTCCACAAATTTTATCGACAACCTTGAAAAACACTTTTTACCAAATAAAATCCAATGGCCGGATTATTAATTAATAATCCGCCAAAAATACTAAACTTCAACAAATCTCAAACCTATCCAAAACTCCTCCAAAAATTCTAAAACTTATTCCATTAAACTCCTCACATTTTTCTCCACCAAAAATATTTTCTCGGCGGCGGCGCCGGCGGCGGCCGGCAGCCATTTTCCGGCGACCTCCAATGGTCACCAAATTTTAACAGAATCTTGCTCTCAACCTCCTCTACAACATTCCTAACTACCACAAACTCAAATTCTAAGCCGAACCATGTCGATCGAACACAAACAACCAAAAATCCCTAAAACTTCCAATTATACAAAACACCACAACGAGATCGAAATAGACCGATTCCTTTTGAGGGAAAACTCACCTTGATGAGGGCTACAAGTTGAGCCAAAAATCACGGCCTATGGTGGCCGGAGGACGGAGCTCCGGTGAAGGAACAGTCGGCGGTTCCGGCGGCTTTTTCTCCTCTTCCGGCGAGCTAGAGGCTCGGGGGCTAGGCCGGGGAGGGAGAGGAGGAGATGGGGGTCCGAACTGGGGTGGAGAGGCGGCCGGTGGCTGGCCAGACGGCAGCAGCTAGCGGCTGGAAGCTTCCGGCAGTGGAAGAAAGAAAAAACTCGGGTGGAAAGAGAAAAGAGAAAGAAGAGAAAAGAAAGAAGAGAAAGGAAGAAGAGAAGAAAAAAAAGAGAAGGGGCTCGGGCCTGGGCTGCCCCCTGGCCCAACTCACCTAAAAGCCCACTTAAAAAAAAAAAACCCCTTTATACTACCTCCAAACTTTACCAATAAATTCATAACTTTACCATGCTAACTCCGAATTAAACGCGTAGCATGTCTACGAACTCGTAACGACGTTCTCTACAACTTTCATGAAGAGAGTTTTCCCAAATTCCCCAACGGAATAAAAAGTCAACTTAAAGTCTTTAATATTAAACGGTTAATTAATACGGTAAAAGACCAAAATAATACCGGAATAAATAATCGTAAAATAACTTAAGAACCGGGGCGTGACACTGATGCTGCTGTGAACGTCACGACTTGCCGATTTTAGAAACTCGATGCTTCCGTACTCCATCAATCTGAAGCCAAAGCAACCAAAGCCAAAAACTTGGAAAACGAATCCAGGTTACGAACTCATGCCACCTGCTGACTTCTCTATAGTGGGAACCGCTTGCTTGCGTAGCTGCCAAGGCCATAATCTAAACAATATGCTAACTCTGCCCTTTTTTGAAACAAATCTCATAGATGCTCTGAACTCGGAAAGTATTGGCTAGATTGAAACCACCACCACCTATGAAGAAACTCTGAGTAAAGCCGCCTCTAAAACCCAAGCAACAAAGTTTATCCATATTCGTTCGACGACAACCTGAGACAACCCAAGCGCATGCATTGGATCATCACTGGGACGAGACGTAGCTCGTCAAGACAGAGACTAGAAGCGTCACAGAGGAGAGAGCGAAGCTTATGGTTTTAGAACTGGTTGCAAGTTAATAAAAAGAAATTTTAAGTTGGGAAAATTTTAAGAACAATACATGACAAACGATCCACTCTCAATTTTAGTGTTTCAAGTTTCAAAATATTCAAAATGGTACATGACGTTTAAAAGCCGGCATACTTTTAACATTTGCCGTCAATAACACCGTTAACTGTATGTAATTTCTTATTTTTCAAAGGGTGATTTCGGGTTTTCTTTATTCTTTCTTTCTTTATATTTTTTTTCTTTCTATTTATATATTTTTTTAATCTTGTAAACTCAGACCATATATTTTCAAAAACTGTTGTTTTCCTCTTACCTGATTTCTTTGCTTACCATTCATTGTATTTGTAAGTTACTGAGTTTTGTTTTAGTGAAAGGCTCTTATTCATAAAAAAAAAGGACTTTGATGCTCATCCCAATCTAAGTAAAACTAGGACATAACTTTCTCGCTCTAAGTTTCTTTACTCAATACCCACTCATATATATTCAAACCCTTTCTTCCTTAACTTACCAAATCAAATCATCTTTCAACTTTCTCTTACAATCCTACCTCGATCACCATTTTTGTTTATGTTGGGTTTGAACGGGGACGAAAAAGAGAGACAACAATATTTTTTCCTTTTTTATTTTCCTCTCCTCATTAATTATTAATTTAATTATTGATTTCAATAATTTATAACTGCTAAATTAAGGGGTGATGAATTTGCCTCTCAAAATTTAATGGAAAACACGTTAGATAATGGAGAATATAACGGTATGTACATATTTTCGGTTGAGATTACAAGTTCATATACTATTTTGATTGTTTTGAAACTTGAAACACTAAAATTAGAAGTGAATTATTTGTCATGTATTATTCTTACAATTTTTTCTTTTAAGTTTGAATTCGATAGAAGAGAAAATAGTTTTTTGTTTAAAGAAAAAATTAATTGTTGAAAAAAAAAAGACAGTATAGTGAGTAAACCATCCCCAGTTCCCGACGTCAGAGATGAAACTCACCACCCGACACACCACGCTCAAGTCGCCGGTGCCTTGAAATAAAACCACAAAACACAAAAGCCCTCGATTGAATATCTCTCCTCAAACTGGGTTTTTGGGCGGTGGAGGGTGGATGGCAAAAACCAATAAGTTCACGCCCATTAACTTCAACCACATCTACGACAAAACCCTCTCCTCCCCCAACCGCAATTCCACCACTCACCCAATCAAAAACCCTTCTTCCTCCTCCTCAACCCCTTTTTCATACTCTGCCGTGTCTGCACCCAAGCCCCATGGCCGCATGCTTGTCCTAACCCGACCCACCTCCAAACCCAAACCCGATCCCACACCCCTTTCGCCTCAACAACTCCCACCTCAGATTCGGTCCGAACCTCCTCCCGATGCCATCTTGCTTCGCCCATTAGGCCGGACCGGCTCCGGCTCTACCGTCTTGCCACCGGTTCTGAGCAAAGGGAGGGACAAGGAAGCTACTGTGTTGGTCTCGTCGCCGAAACCGGATAAGTTCGTGCCTCCGCATCTCAGACCCGGTTTTGTTGCCAAGGAGGACCGGCCGGGCCCGATGTGATCAGACCTCGGGAGGCGGGTCACAAGCATTTTAGGCCTCCGGGTCGGTTATGGGAAGATGGGCGTCCCAAGTCGGGTGGTGACTCGAATTTGGGTGTGATGAATAGGCTCAGATCGTCTGGCTGGAACCGGCCCAGTTCTAGTGGATGGTAATGCTTATTTGCCTCTTTTGTTTCAATTTGTTCAACTTTTGGCTGGATGTTGATGCTAGTGCTTTTTTTGTTTGTTTTTATTCAAAATGTTGGTCACCTGTGATGGTTTGTGTTTGTTTTTGTTGTTTCTCGTATAATGGTTTGCTGGTGAGGACTTTTGGCATGTGGGTTATTTATACTTAGCATTATTAGGGTTATTTAAATGTGGATTTAGCCAACAGTTTCTTTCTGTAATAGATGAGAAGGAACTCGTGATTTTTGTGTGATGTAAGGGTAAGAAGACTACATTATAATGATTATATTAGGAAGAGAATGTTGTATATTGAGAGAAAGCGGATAGTTTCAAGGAGCCGAATCGCTGGCTGAAATGATCTGCTGTCAAGCAAATTTATTTGTTTTGAAAGATTGTAGTAATCTTGTGTAAATGCATCGACGACACAATATGGCGATATTAGGATAACTTTGTGTGAGAGGAATTGAAAAATCGTGTTCAGTTGGTAGCAAATCATATAGATTCATACAGAACAGCGGATGCTCTAGAATTGAATTGAAGACCGACAGTTTTCGTGCAGGACCATACTAGATTTTTTTTATTGCAGTAGGTGTTTTACTTTTACCCATATGGTGTTGACTTTTGAAGAAGATATGATGAAGAAAAGAGGATTTGATTAATAGGTGTAGTTGGGACACATGGCAACTGGCCTCTTCTTCTATTTTCAAGCTTGTTGGGTATAGAAAGCTTCAGATACCCCTAGTACCCTAGGCCTAGGACCTTTTGAGGTGCTGAGTCTCTTTAACTCTACTATATTTAAGAAAGGTTATGCAATGGATAAGAAACAAGACAACAACTTAACAATAAAATGGATTTTTAATTTATATAAGAGCTCCTGAATATCTTTTATCTGAAAACTATGGATCATTATAATTGATTTTTAGCTGATTGTGCCTTCAACAATCATATTTTGGGGTGTGAGTGCTGTTGAAGCCTTGAAGGTGTGGATTATCTGGGTTAAACTGAGTATTGTCCTTCATAAATTGAACTATCTCAAGTATCGTTAGATGATCAGTCCAGTGCTTGCTGAAGGGATGTTCTCCTATATACTCTTTGTCTAAGAAAGTAAGAAGTTATGCATTGTCGTTAATCTTTGGTCTCTATCTTCTCCTCCTTTTGGCTTTTTATTTTTAAATAATTTTATTACAGGAATGACAACTTATTAGAATACAGACACATGCACACATAGAAGGTGGGAAGAGATACTGGAATTTAGAGACTGAATTTGATAACAGATAAGCCCAAGAGAGAGAGTGTGTGTGTGTGTGTGTGTGTGTGGGTGGGGGTGGGGGGATGGAATTACTTTGCAACAGCTTAATTCCAGCTTTATTGAAGAAACAGAGCAATCCTGAAAACCAGCAATTTGAATTCCTGACAATACCCTGTGGATTGTTCATACATAGAGAACTTTACCTAAGCGCATTTGATTTTGAGAGTCCGATCCCCAGATAAATATGATAGCCTCCAAAATCTTTTTAAAATTGTTGGGACCTTTGACTTATGGCCTACTATGAATGTTACCCCCAACTCTTCATATGAAATGTAAGTCTTTTCATGTGTTTTTGGTTTGTGAAGTAGTTATTTGGTGCTGATTTGCTTGCATTTTATTGTCTGAGTTACATGTACTGCAATTAGGAGAGCTTATCGCCCTTAAAAGCTTCAAGTTAACAATTGCACTGCAACTTGTCAATTCTGAGATATACACCGTGTTAATGAATTTGCCATCACTTTTGTTCACGATTGGCCCATGGCTTCATGTGAAGGAATTCTGTTAAATTGGTATCTCTTTCTTTGTTTGAGTTTCTTTAGAGGGATTCTGTGTACTGACAGTTATCAAGACTGAATTCTTTCCTGAAAGAGTGATTTGATACAACATCTAGAAGTGTACCGACTTACAGAAGAATCATGGTTTTATCAGTTAGCGGAACAACCCCATTGCATTGCACCCTTTGACCCCAGATGACAGAAACTATTTTGATGTTTCAAGTATTGTACAAAAGAGGAAAAGGCTTGAGCTCCCAGGCCCCTTTTTTGTGCTTGGTTGTTGGCTCTGTGTTTCTCTGATAGGACAGATGGAGGCATCAATGGAATGTATTATTTGCATGTGTGTTCTTTTCATACTAATTATATTGGAAAAAAAAAAATGCTATTTGGGCGTCATGTTGAGATGCTGGCTTTTTATTATTCTTTGCCTTGTAAGTTAAGCATCACATTCTAGCTTTCAGAACACGGTTCACAACCAAAATCATAGGACCTATCTTTTTAACTGTATAACAAAATGATCGAATCTAAAGTATATGATATTGAAGGATGTTGCTTGCACAGAGATTTTTCTCAGGAACCTGCTGATACATTTCTAAGGTATTATTTGCAGTGACAATATATTTCAAACTCAAGCATTGAACAGTTTGCAGCTGAACTTATTGCAATTTGTGATGGACTGACCCTTCTCAATAGTCACCCTCACAGGCTTGTCAGCTTTGCCTCTGATTCAAAGATTCTTATCAAAGCTCTCAAGTCAGGTTCATCTCTTTGCTCAAGCACGGACATTATCCTCAAACCAGCAAATCCGCTGGCTTGGACAATTGTGCCACCGATCATCTCATTGCCTCGGCCTTAAATCGTTCCTGTCCTCCAAACTGGATGTTGAAATTTCCTTTCGTTTTTTGTTTTTTGGGTCAGCTGTCTGTAGCTGTTTTCCCTTTTGTTTCGTCCTTTCTCAATCGACAAAGTTGATAACTATACTATCAGAAAAAGATGCCCAAAAAGAACAGCCACACACCTCGACCACAACGGTTACATTAAGTTGAGGGCGCGATGTTAACATCGAAAATGTAAACAGCAAAATAAAGAGTTAGACAACTCTCTCCTCTCCGTCAGACAGATATCAAAACAATCAAGCCACTAAATCAGAAGCAAGGACGATTATAAAAAAAAAAAAAAAAAAAACCGATCCCCTTTTCAATAAAGGAACACAGAAATGCGGCAAAACACAAACCTCAGGGGGGAAGCGAAAACGGGTGGAGTGAATTAATTCTTCAATTGTAACAGACGGATCCCCTAAAGCTAGAGCCATTGAAAAGTGCATCACCCGAAGCTAATTGGCATTTCCTAACAAGTACTAGGCATGTGTTGACATCCTAGCAAGCAGACTCATTCGTTACAAACAAAAGAAAGCGTCTCATGCTGCTGACTTCAAACAGACTACAACAATCAACCGAAGAGACTCACAGTAAAGTTTTCTCCTTCTCAAAACTGAACTTCACAAACTTCAACAAAACAGATGCTTAGAGCCAGCTACACATCTACATTGCATATGAGAACCTCAACATACAAAAAGTCCAAACGGCCTAATTTGGATACAACATTCTTGACAGCAGTAATAGATCATCCAATTAGAAATGAACACAGCTGAAAAATGTGGGAACCTGACAAGTACGTTGAAGGATCATACAAAGAGTACATGAATATACTCGCAAACAAAGCCCGCCTTGTTGTGAAGGGAGTACTCTCAGGCACTAATGGCTCGAACTTCATATTCATCTACTCTGGTACTTTACCAGTTATTAACTTATAACATTTGCGGAACTTTATGACCCCCAAAAATACTTGTCATTCATTTAGAGAACAAGACAGACCATAAATTAGTTTCAGCATCTATACTGTACGCGTTTAAGGTTTAAGATAGTAAACTGCAAGCTCAAGTATTTTTCAAATGTCTGAAGGTAGAAAATCATTTGGCACCGTTCTGTGTTTCCAGAGGGCATGCTTTCTTTTGTTACAAAACCCTTAATTTTGTTCTCCTAAAGCATTGTACACATATTCTAGTCTCCTTCCTATAAATTCTGACAGCACAATTACATGCAAGAACACTAGGCAGCTACCTTCTCTGAGTGCTCAGATTCTAAAGACCTGTTCCTGCAAGTCATAGGAAGGGATCATAACAAGGTCAAAATATCTAAACAAATATATAAAAGATGCAATCCAGACAAAAATAACACCACCAAATCTTAAAGTTAGCATACTCCTGTTAAATACATCAGTCTATCAATCTTCTGGTTCTATAACTGATGAGTAGCTTTTTAAGGAGGTAATTAAACATGTCACGTTATCATATACCATGAGCAATGACTAATTCCACTGTCATTGTAGTGAAACCTTTCAGAATACCATTCACTACCAAAATCATAGGACATTTTTTTTTTTACTAAATAACAAAATGAGCAGATTTTTAAAGAAACTAATTAATACGTTACTCAAATGTCATGGAAATCGATAATATCAAGCCAAATGGTAATAGACAATAATCAACACATGCACATTCTTACAAAATAGAAGACAAATGTAGAACCAAGGACTAACTAGAGATGCCATAGTATTTATTTGATTAAACAAAATACATCAGTTCAGTAAGAAGTAATAGAAACAACTATTCAAGAACTTACTTCTGATATTGTTTGATGAGTGACAATGGCCTCTCATGACTATCTTCCTTCCGATGAGGCTTTGATGCCTGCCTTGATACTGGTTTCCAGTTAGCTTTGGCTAGAGACTGACCCAGTAATTCTGCAATATCTGTTGCCATTGCCTCTGCCTTCTTCACATATGGAAAAGTTTCTTCCTTGAAGTGGTGTGACAACCACATATACATAGACAGCACTTGATGCTTAGTCTCAAGATCCAAGAGTTCCTTATCACTACGAGCAGAATCCATTGGAATTCCCATAGCAACATTGACAGGGAGATTCTGGCTGTATGACTGAGCAAAATTTAGAAGATGGAACATAGCTTTTGGGTCTCTGATATTTACTGGGGCAAAACAGAAGTTAAAACGATCCTCCAGAGATAATGCCTGAATCTTCTGTAACATATTTGCCACCTTCTTTATATGATCATGTCGACACAAGAAGTATGAACCATCCAGGCGGCAATTTTCACTAAATTTTTCAAGTAGCTGGGAGAACGTAATGTTAGGAATTTGCCCTGCAAATAGCTCAACCTGCTCATAGAAAGGAAACAAGCCCACTTTCTTAACTTCTTCAAAAGGCTGCTTCAGACACTCGATCAAGTAATCCAGATCATCTAAATTCAATGTGGTAGTAAGTCCATCTGGATAGATACTTCCTCTCCGACCAGCTCTTCCAGCAATTTGCTTCACCTGAGATGCTGGAACTGGGAGAACTTTGTCACCATTGTATTTTGCAAGACTATAGAACACAACCCTCCTAATATTAAGATTCAGACCCATTCCCACTGCGTCAGTAGAAACAAGAACATCATATTCATTATCTTGATCATTAAATAAATTTGCCTGCTGTCTACGAGTTTCTGGCGGCAAGGCACCATAAATGACACAACACCGGTGGTTGGTGTGTTTTTCAATTGCCATTTTGACCTCAAATACCTCTCGTCTTGAAAAAGCAACCACACAATCTCCAGACCTAACATTCTTAAGATCTCCCAATAGCGTTTTTGCTTCAACCACCAATGGCTTAAACCTCCCATAATGCTGCTCATACAACTCATCACCAGTCTCTGAACAGATCTTTCGAACAATGTTGAGAACGCTTGGATCTCCACACAAATGTATCTCATCGGCCTTTAAGCCAAGTAATGCTCGCGTCCATGCAAAACCTCTATATGGATCTGCCATCATCTGAATTTCATCAATGACAGCAACATCATACATTTGGTCGGTTGACACCATTTCCACTGTACAAGCAGCATGGTTTGAGAAAGGGACAAATTTCTTTTCTTGCCCTGTGTGAAGACTACAATACACCCCATTTGCATTAACTTTGTCAAAGACTTCCATAGCCAATAATCTCAGAGGACTGCAGTAGATACCCTTCTTTGCTTCCATAAACCGTTGCAAGGCATTGAAAGTTTTCCCACTATTGGTTGGACCACAGTGATAAACTATCTTACGCTTCATAGCCCGTGCAAATGGAAACCAAGTATGGGGCTTCGTGAGATCTGCTGATGCAACCATAGAACGAAAACGCTTGATCTCATCAGGAAACTCTTCCAAACAATATTCAACAAACAAGGGAAACAAAAACTTAACTGCATCATTAGATGGACCAAGAAACACCAAATACTTGGCAACATCAGCAGAACACTTCTTGAAGAAGAAGCTCCGAAACTTATGCACAGCATGAGGAAAAAATGACCTGCCAATGTATATTGCAAGAGCCTGATCAGTCGCCCAACCTGATTTTCCAAAATACCCAAACATCTCTTGAAGAGTCTCCCAGTCACTCCGTGACTGCTTTGCGCCCTTCTCAATATTACAAAGCTCCCTATACAGCTCAACAGGGTCACGCGACGCAACATGTTGAAAGCTCACCACTCTCATTGAATTCACATCCTCCTCACTATCCTCTTCCACCATCAAATCACTAACCACAGCCTCATTCTCACCTTCACTATTTTCCGATGCCGACAAAATATAGCCCACCTTATCCTCACTCGAGAGATCAAGGCCCACAATCTTCCCCACATCCGCATCAAATTCATCAACCACTGCTCTACTATCAGTCACATCCTCATCCTCATCCCCAACTTCCACACCAGTTGAAAATGGCTCGACATAAACAGTATCACACCCCAAAAATTTTGGGTTATGTGGATTGAATCTAAGACAAACTGGGTCCACCAAGCTCGTGGAATATGAACAGTTTTGGGAATCTAAAGCAGGAAAATATGTGAACTTTGGTGATACAGAGCGGTCATATTGGTTCCAGATCAAAACCCTAAGCCTAGATATGCTTTTCTTACAACCATAAATCCGAAACAGGGAACTTACAGGGCCTCTAGCCATTGCTTAAAACTCAAATTGAAACTCACAAATTCATGATCAATAAGTTCAATTTGAATTGAAGAAGCCAGAAGTGAAGAAAAAATTAGAGAGCAGGATTGTAGGAGCGCACCTGAGACGTGAGAAATGGAATGGATTTGAGAGGGAAAGCGCAAGCTGAGGGAAAGTGGTGGCGAGGATTAAGACAGCTAAAACCCTAAAAACCCAGAATTGAGAGGCAGAGTGAGACCAGAACGACGCCGTGTCTTACTGAAGTCGGGAAGATGGATTACTGGCCCGGATTTCAAAAACATGGGCCATATTTGGGTAGGCCTGTATATTATTCATGCGGGCCCAACTCATTTTTTTATTACTTTCGTTTTACGGCCTAAATCTGAATGCTTTCTCCTCCATACCCGCGGAGCACGCTGAGAATGAAAAAAGAGCATTTGCATCTGCTGAGTCAATTAAGTTAAAGGGTCGAAAACCTGTGAGATAGAAACAATTACCTATGATAGTTTGGAGAAGGCTGTGAGTCTGGTGGTTCGAGAGCGTCTAGGGTCTGTGCTTTTGTTATTCAAACCGTTTGACAAGTCTGATGTTCAATCACATGTCCAAACAGTCCAATCTTGCTGTTACTTTCTGGTCATTCAATCTTATTGTTATTGCCTGATCACCCAATCTTGCTTCTATTGCACTAGTCGCCCAATCTTACTTCTACTGCACTCGTCGTCAAATCTTGCTACCACTGCATGTTCGTCCAATTTTGCTGCTACTGCAATGTTCTTCAAATCTTGTTGCTATTGCCCGGTCCTCTAATTTTTTGATAGAACTTATACTCCTCTCTCCGTTGCTACTATCCCTAGATCGACCACCCACCTCCCACAACTCTCACACACCACCCACCTCCCACAACCACAACGAATACTGTCGTGAAGACTAATATTGCCATCGACAGATCTGACCCTCTCATCTTCAACGCCAACAAGAGCACCAATGACAGAATAGTGGCGACAAATACGATATTCTCATCTCTAGCTTTGATCTCATTTTTGGCCACGTTGGAGACTTAGTCGAAGCCGATGTACCGCTCTAAATTTTGAAATTTCTCAAAATTGATTTTTCTTCTTATAAATAGAATGCAGAGTTCACCACGAGTTCGCCGTATTTTTTGGTAAATTTTTCAAATTTCCAAGCTATTTTTAACGATTTTTCAAACTTTGTTGGAATTACTGAAGTATCAATTCTATTTGGTGTCGTCGTGACACGTGTAACTTGGGTTAAGTACCAGCTGACGATGACGTCAGCATCAGTCCTGAGTCATCAGCCACTTGTCCATTGTTTAATTAAACAAGGGTGTGTTGTTGTTTGATACGTTAATCATTTGTTGACATGTGTTATTATTTGTCTATATATACATAGAAGAATCAACTGTTTCCATTGTATTTTGCAACAGATTCTCTCTCTCTCCCCCCTCCGTTTTTCTCCTCTCTCTATAATTTTCTCTCTAAATTTTTGTCGTAAAACTTCGACGGATCATAACTTTTGATCCGTAACTCTGATTCTGAATCTCGCGAAGTGTTATAGGTTTGTCTCGATGTCCACTTCCTATACTAGAGATTTGAGTTAGATCCAACGGTGATTTCTAGATGGCTCATTTTAGGAGGCTCGGTTTACGATCGATGTTTTTAGCGGGGATTCGTATTGACGAGGTGAGTGGATTTATGTAATATGTTTAAAATATTCTTATTGTTATTAAAATAATCGAAAAACATGATTTTGATCTATTTATGAAATATCTCTCCGTTTTCGAGTGAAGCATGTCTATTTACAAAATATGCAGAGTTTATATATATTTATGTGTTATATCTATTGTTTGACTAGTCATGGAACATGTGAACTTCTTGATTGGTTATGCCGAAGTAAAGATGTGACACACAGAGGTATATGACTTGAAGGTCATTAGGTTCCCGTGGGGATCACTAAATTGAAGGATATCCAATAAGAAAGGATTGTGCAATGTGATGAATTGCGTGACTTGATGTGTATACGATATACGTATTTTATAGCGTGGGTAAAATGACATGACTCTGTGGGCATATTATATTGGTCTACTCACTGAGCGTGTGGTTTTGCTCACCCACCCATCTTTGATATTTTTTTGCAGAAAAATATTTAGATTGTACCGAGCTGGGAAAAAGGTTTGACGAGCTTAGAAGATAGTATTTTATTTTCTTTCCGCTTTGTAACACTCGCTCGCACCTCGGGATCAGCTTTCGGTGCCTAAAACCCACCGACGCCGGGATCGGGGTGTGACAACCGAGTTGCAAGTTGTTGATGAACTGAGTTTTGAGTGAAATCTCCACCTCTCGTTGGAATTTGATCTCCGTCTCTTGGGTCCGATGCTACCAACAATTGCAATTTAATCTAAGTCTCTCGGGTTCGGTGCTGTCGACGGTTGCTGATTTAAGTTTTGAGTGAAATTGGAGGCTCAGTAGTAGGGCTTCGACGCCGTTGTGTAGAGCGCAAGAGATAAATTTGCCGGTTGTTGATGACATTATTGTAATATTGATAAAATATTTGTTTTGATTAGCAATTTCAAGTGGAGGTTGATGGGCTAAATTTGCAACATCTCACTGGGGAGTCTCGAGTGATTTCTAGGAACAATTATAATATGTCAAAATCTGTCGGCGCTCATTGCAAATTGACATATTACACGTCCAAAATGAACAATAATGGTGAAAGTTAATGCAACACGAATTTTACAGTTAGTCGCTGAATAAAACTAGCAGAATCTACGAATGCCTGAATGCTGACTTGCAAAACAATTTTCTAGGATCAAGGTCAAATTCTCAAACCTGGAAATTTATTCTCAACAAGTGTCTACCAAACAATACCTCAAGCTGTCACTGTGGTATGTCCTTGCAACCTCATTGTCTTGTTACGCAGTCTCTCCATGAATGCAGGATTCGCTCTTAATCTCTCCTTGACATACGAAACTCGAGCATCCTCGGCCAGCTTGTTAGCTTTCTCAGCTTCCTCAATGAGGGAAAGAAGAGTCCTAAGGCAATCTTTTCTGTTTTCCTCTCGGTGTTCGAACCTTCACCAGAGAGAGAGAAATTATTTTCATTTACCTAAATCAAAGTTCATAAGAAAAAAAAAAAAAACAAACAAAAAACAATTGCAAGAAATCTACTAGATGTTAAAATGGAAAAACGCATGAGCAGTACAACCATCTATAAATCCACTTGCATATGCTTTATTCCCATACAGAAGTGATTAATTATTTCCCTCACAGTATATCATCCAAGGGTTTACAATCTCAAAATTGGTAGGGGTTTCAAGCACTCTCCAGAAGAAGTAGTATTTTTAAGACTAAGCAAGAAAAGAAAAAAGGATTTTGACATAAATTCTGCATGTACTATACAAAAGTAATAGTACCACTCATGATTAAAAACAAAATCTTACTTAAGCAAGGGATGGGCAGTGGCGGACGCAGGAATTTATATCTATGGGGGCAAAAATTGGGAAGAAAGGGAATACAAAAATTGAAGCAGTGATTTAGAGATGTTACATACATCATATAAAGCTGATGCGTGCATCAAATAAAGTTGGTTAAGCTGTCCTATATATATACATGATGCAAATAGCAAAGGATCTTGATTAAAGCTGATGTGTAAGCAAAAGCGAAGGTGACTTGATCAAGCCTCATGAGGTGAATGCATCGAGGCGGTGAAGCGACCGTTTTTTCCATCAAACATTATGTAAATTTATAACATTATAAATAATATGAATACACTTCAAAATATAAATAATTGTCATTATAAGCATAAAATTCAATCATCATTTCTTCATTAGCTCTTCATTTGGTTCTAATGTCAGACCATTAAAGATTAAAGAGTTAAAACATAGACTCATACAGATAAATCGTGGAATTAAGTATATATGGATCATTACATATATTGTAAAAGAAAAGGCTAGCATCATATAAAAACGGAAAACAATAGTTTTTTTATTGCTAGTGAATTGAAGTAACTATAATTGAATATCAACAATCCCATTCATGAATTTGTATCATGTATGCTCTGAACATGATGCGTGGCATCATGTAAGAAGCATGAAGATGATTAAGAAACATAGACATAGTGTTGTCCGGCCTCAACCCTCAACACGTCAAAACAAAGCATTTTACTAGTTCCAAAACAAGCAAAATGTGTCATTTCATGCGAAGAAAAGAAGAAAAAAGTTGTTCGGCCTCTTCCTCACAGAAGCCGGACTAATGCGTCGTCTCTGCCTTTAACCCGCTCCGGGGCAGATGCCCCCAGTTGCCCCTAGGTGTGCCTGCCTCTGGGGATGGGTGAATGATAGAGGGAGGAAACATTCAATGGTAAAAACTATATTTCTACAATTTAAAAGACAAAGCACACCCTGATATAGTTTTTGATATAAATGGACTTCCAGCATGACCATGTTGACACCCATAATAAAAGAAAGACTAAATGAAATTACTTGTTTACCTCTCACTAGTAATAGTGAGCTCATCTTTCCCCGGATTATATCGCTTTCCAACCAATTCTCTGAGCCGATGGAATTGATGCTTTGAAAGCCCAAGTTCTTTCACCGTAACAGACAGCTTCACTTTTCTATTCTTTGGGTGCCAAGCATCACCACCAGGAGCAAAGACCACTCGTGTTTGCCACCTAAGGATAGGCCCTTCACCTGGTGGGCCATCTATGTCTCTTTTCATGTTTGGTACAGCTATCTCATCAAATTGTGAGGGGTCCTGAGCTTCCACCTTCTTCGCATATTCCAAGACCATCTCATCCTCAAACTCCTTAAACAATTTGTACGCATCTTCAGGTTCAAGCTCCCCTCTTTCACACCTATCCCCTAGGTCATTGAACTTCTCTTCTACCTTCTTCTTAATGTCATCTGGAAAAGAAAAATCGCATAACAAACAATTTCAGAAAATGCCAGTTTGAACCAAAGGCACAACAAAGAAATACTTCGGTACTGGATCTGTTTATGTCAGAATCCAAATGAAAACTCGAACTCTAAAAATTAAACAATGCGATAATATTACCTTTATGTATGGTCTAGCCATCTAGTCACACTACCAATAATCATCAAATGGAACAAAACTGATTTGTTATAACAGTGCTAAAGCACCAAAAATACAGAAAGATTAATACAGAAGCATCATGCATTTTGTAGCACTCACAAACATCCACAGAATTATACATAACTTTTTGTTCATCAAGATTGAGGATGCAGAAAATAGAGCATCCTATGAAATCGAGTAGTGCACAAAATAGGGCATACCTGGCAAGAGCTTGTCCCAGCTAAGCATATCCTCAAGAATGTCCTCACACTCTTTCATATCCTTCATTAAACCATGTTTAATTGCCTCCTGAACCATGCCATCCCACTTTTTGTCATCCATATTGAAGAACTCATCTTTCACCATCTTATTCACCACTACATCCTTGGCATCATACAAGTCATCAATCTCCTCATCAGTGTCGTGGAATTCTTCAAAATCAGATTCAAACTCTTGGTCCTTAACATTGTCCAGTGGCTGCATTTGCAGATCATCCACCAATTCATCATCAGTGTCCTCATGCTTCCCAGCCAATTTCCTTTGCAGAATCGCTTCGAGGATCGATGGGAGCGCCTCCTCCTTACCATCCTTCAAGTACTCCTCCATCCTTGTTTTCATTTCTATGGACCCAACAAACAAAAAAAGTAGAGGGAAATGGAAACAAATTAAAATAACTGAAAACTAATACAAACAATTTGCCACATGATCATAACAGTTCAGCTAAAAAACTGAGAAGAAATAGTATGGTGACCTTTGTTAGTGATGTCCTGGAGTTGCACGGAAGAATCCTTCTTCAAGATTTGGGTGAGGGTTGACTCGGGAGAAGGATTAGGTTTTTCTGGGGAGGAGTCATTGGGGGACGATGATTCGTTCTCATCGGAGGAGAAGAGTCTAGTAGTAGAGGTGGCCAGTGAAGGGCTAGGATTAGATGTGGTGAGGCGGTTGCAAGCGTACAGAGAGAGATTTGTCAGCAGAGTCCGCCTCATGGTTCTTCTCTCTACTTGTCTCCACTACTCTGTAGTGCAGGGTTTATGAAGAATTGAAATACTGGAACATGAAAATGGAGGGGAAAAATCAGAGATAATTATTATTAGTACAAACAATAATTTTAGGGTTTCTGTTTGGGCCTTTTAGGGTGTTTCTCACGGATACAGAGATAACTAATCAATCATATACCGCTGATCATATTACAGACAATTAAACTTGGACCTTGTGGTAGAGTCTGTAGAGCGGGCTAGTTAACACAAAAAAAAACCCCAAGTAGCAAGAAAACAGGGGCACAAGTGGAACTGACATACAAATGTTGTCACTACCCAAAAGAATCAGATTTTAAATTCTTAATGAAACAGGAACAACCACACACAATGCTCACAATCCCAGTTACTTGGTAAACTTTGAAACAGTTAAAAGATTGTAGAGGAGTCCAACATATAACCCAAAAACAGCTATTATTGTGTTAGTCTATTGTTGTGTCTGTGCTAGACGTAGAAACAAAATAAATAAGCGTTTATAGTTTTGCTCATTTCTGCTGCCATCAGAACGAACTCGAAAGCAAAATAGACAAGTCTAATTTAGTTCGAGGATACTTATTTGATTAGACAGAAATCCCGTGCGTTGCTGCGGGTTTGTTGTTTCCTTCTCTCAAACTTGCTCATGAGCTAGAAACTTTAACTGGAAATAATATCATTTTATGATTCATAAAAATTGGTGTTTTAACTGAAGAAGAATAGAACTACTACTGATACTCTTTTTGCAAGTAAGGATGACTTATATTGTTATATTACGAAAGAATATATTGATATCTACAAAGTGAAGTAAAATTTATGGAGCACACTGCACACAGGAGGTACATCAATTCTCTGCCACCCCAGAAAGACTAAGCTTTAAAGCACAATAATATGAGTCTTTCCACTTGCACAACATTATTAGCCAAGTTCTTAGCAGCTACAATGATCATTCTTTGCTTGGAGTTACCATTTCAAAGAGTTGATGCATAAACTAATACATAAACTAACATCATGCTGTATATAGTAAAACTTGCAACATATGCACAGTGCATAGCAGTAGAAATAATTGTACCTGCAGCACATGCACAATGCATAGCAGTACAAATGTTATCTTAACAAATAATAAAAGTTCAAAATATAAATCACAAAGATTCTTGGTACAACTCTGAACATTCCCTACTGTGATTTACATGCATGTTAGCCTTGGATCAATAACTATTTGATCATACTTCATGCTTCGTAAACAACAGAAGTGTTCCAAAGGAAAAAAAACAATATTTTGATTAATCAATTACATATATAATAATACGATTTCTAAACAGACAATCTGAAATGTATGAACATGTATCCATTGGTCTTTGTTTTCCTAAACACTATAAAAATAACAAACTGCAATCAGCATCTATAAAACAGAAAAACAATATTGCCAAGGTCTTTGTTACCAATATACCAATGCCGTTGAGTCAAAAAAATATATATACCAATGCCACATAATTTATACTACATAGAGACAGCGGAACGATAAGCGAGACTGTTTATTAACTGAGAGCAACAAATCATGACAGCTAAAAGTGCTTTTTAATCTGGATGGTCTTATTTCTTTGGGAACCTATAATCTCCAAATAAACTCAGATTATCAATATGAGATGCAAATGAGAGATTCGATATCATATGAGTTGAAGCATTGAATCAAATCTTACATATCAACTCTCTCTCTCTCTCTCTCATAACAGTACCCATGAATCAAAAGACAGACATGCGTTAAATTCAGACCCTAAACTAAGAAATTAGACTACTCGTGGATGAAAAATTGAAACCCATAAAGAGAGAGATACCTTCAAAGTCGGCCGGGTGCAAGATGAGAGGATATGTTTGATGTTTGAGTTTGGGACGAAGAAGCTCGCACTCTCTCTCTATCTCACACACACACGAAAGAGATTCAGGGTTTTGCAGGGTCTAATATAGTAAGGGTATTATTGGACATTTGTCTAGAAATTGTAGAATTTTACAAAAAAAAAAAAAAAAAAAAAAAAAAAAAAGCAACTAGCAAGACCCTTTTTGTTCTCACGCATCCTGTTGCAGCCTTGTCGATCGAAAAATGGAAGCAAAGCAGAAATGACTACACTACTCGAGAGACCATTTGGAACCATAAGCTCTGCTTTAAGTCCCCCTTCTTAAACCCAAAACCTTGAGGCGCAAACTGCTTAGTAAGAGTTAAGATAAGAGCTATGATCCTACCAGCAGTGAAGTTAGGAACCCTTGCCCTGAAAACCTTGAGCAAACCCATTGCCAATCGCCTCAAGAAGGAGGCTGGCTTGCACCCCAGGTTCAGGCACTTCATCATCAACATTGCCCAGGTTCACTTTCTTTCTTTTCTTTCTCTTTTACACAACTCTCTGATTTTGTATTCATCTTTTAATTTCTTCCAGTTTTTATTTTATGGGTTTGCTTTTCTTTTTGTGGCTTCTTTGCTAGAATTGGGTGTTTTACATTTTTTTTTTTTTTGCTAGTTTAAGTGACTGCCACATGAGTATGATGCAAGTTTGACAGCATAAAATACTGAAACAGGTGATTTTGGTTATGAATTATGGTGCTTGCTAGTGTAGTAGCATTGTCGATTTCATGAGTATTATACTATACACCACTTGCCTTTGTGTTCATAGTAATTTATTAATTAGTTCATACCGGGATTTTATTTCGATGACATCAGGCAGCAATAAGATCCTATATGGGTAAAAGAATTTGTTAAGATTATGCTACATTTCATCATCGCAATCGAATTCACTGACTTAATTTTTCCCTTGTAAAGTGGTAATAATGTCATATTCAGTTCATGTCCATATATCCATGGAAGTTGCCTTATTTCAGGTTCTTTCCATGGATGGTTTAGTCTATCTCCATGAATGTCTACATATGAATTATCCTAGTTGTTTCTTGATGTTAACAATGTTCTCATCGTCATTGCCATCATCGGTAACCTCCCTTAAGTTCGATGTTAGCCTGCATTGTACGTTTGATGCAAACATATCATACCTTGCTTTTATGAACTTAAATTTTGGTTTTGAAGATTTGTACTAGCAAGGGGTCAGAAGGAAAGGTTAGGCCCATAGTTATCCAATGTGGTCTAGGGTTTGAATCCCCTTGCGCTTGTTGCTATAGGTTCCTGTCTCCTAAAAAATGTGGAGTTTGGGGATTCATGGATATAAGACAAGAAAAGAATTAATTAGGCTATGATCACTGTCGTCAACCATAATCACCCCACAAACAACAAACTCAAAATGTAGATTCCTTATGATACATCTGAAATTTATTTAATTTTAAGGAAATAAATAGTGTTCTGTTTTTTGATTTGGTCAGTAATGGGTCGCTTTTTATGTTTGCCTTAATGTCTCTTTAGTTCGGTGCTTATATTTTGTTTTGTCATTTGGACATTGAATCAGGCGAATCATTGATTTACAACTAATGTGCAAAGACGGATATATGGTCATTCAACTGATGTTGCGATTCGTCCACTTAATGAGGAGAAAGCTGTCCAAGCTGCTGCAGAACTTCTTGGGGAGCTGTTTGTGTTCACGGTACTATGAACCCCCAGTTTCATTCCTGGTCTAAGAATTTTCTATGGATGTAAGTAAATTCTGTTGTGATTCTTTAGGTAAGATAACTATTGTTAAAAGCATACCTTGGCACATAACTTAAAATTAGATATTGTTAAAAGTTGGCATTTCTGCTTCCTCAAATATACACCTATTCCTTCTAACAAAATACACCACCACAGAGACAAAACTTTCTTAGAGCATCCTCTTACTCTTCCTCCCATAACACTGAAGAATCATTTTGATAGTGTGAGGATCACAACACCCAACATATGGTGATAAGAGTGAGAGAACCCCTCAGCCAAGTGACCGGACAGTATGATTGTAGCACACCCCCTTAGTCGTCATGTTGTCTGAGGTACCAATTCTGCCCAGACCTGCTGTCGCAACAACATAGATCACAAAAGGAGGTTCTCAGATTAACCAAGTTTCTTTTAACATGGTCCTCTGTTAATTCCTATTAAGCAGCTAATTTATCTTGAGATTCGAGTGAGTGTTATAACATGGTCACTATTGTGTAAGATAGCATATACAGTCAGTTGTGCTAAGCTCTTGCCACTCTCTTATACATTACATCTCTGTACTACATGGTATTGTTACAATTTTATCCCATTTGTTTGACCCCTCTATACAAAATGTCATGGTGCTTTAAGCATCGGTTACATGCTGAAGAGTCAGACATCTCGTTGGTTACATTTTGAGATGCTACCGCATGAGGCAAGTCTATGCAGAAGAGTTTGTAGCAAGCGGGATAAATATATCTCATTACAATTTTAAATAAATGAGCAACCTCAGAACATTTGTGCACTCTAGTTCCGCATGATGCAGAAGATCTTATCACAAGAACATATAGACATTTTATATTTTGTAAGGTTATAAGGCAAGTTCAAGAGAAGAAAATAGACCAATCTTGCAAGGATAATAGTATTCATGATCCCTGAATTATGTAGGAATTAATATTTTGTCCTTTATTCATGACCATTATGTAAATTTATAAATTGACTTTTTTATTAGCTTCTGCAGAATACTATCATGGGATATTTCCTTGTGCAAAGTAGGGTTTAGGAGAATGGTCTTACTGGCATCTTCTAGTTACAAGTCACAAATACTATTGCATCTATATAGATTGCAGGAACTGCACTTATTTTTGAAGTCCAAAGAAATTTGAGATCAGAAGCAAGGAAGGAGGAGCTACGCAAACATGAATTACAGGTATGCACTGTTACCATTCTAGGGAAGGGCACAGCCATTGTTGGATACTACTGCTCTCTAATTTCTGTATAATAAGCTCTCTTCCCTGTAATCTCAATTATGAAAATATATAGCAGACACATATTACAAAAAGTTAACCTGCTTGTTGATGCATGACTATATCATGCCTGTATATTGAAGACACGCCATGTATCTTTAAATTACAAAAGGTTGTAATATTGAAATCCTTGTTTTTAATTTTTAATTTTTCTGTCCTCAAAAGTAACCGCATCATGCAAAATAATAATTGTTGGTCTTTCTATTGATTGATAGAAAGAAAGAGAAGGGTCTAGGTGCATCCCTCCAAAGAATCTACGCTCTTAGGATTAGTATAAAAATTATATTTGATGCCTCAGTCTTAAGATTGTGAAACCCTCTTGTTTTGTCAGCCAAAAACAATAAAAAGAATCATCTGTAATTCAGAAAGTTTAAAACTCATTGAGTTTAAGAAATATACCCATCCTCTTCCAACGTAAAAACTGGGAGGGTTTGGAAAAAGGATGGTATGGTTTGCTAGTCCGTTGGAGCCCTCGTGTTGGGGTTGTCCTCTGGCCTAGTCGGCGTAGGGTTGGTGCCGCCAGACGGGCTGTTCTGGTGATTGGATGGTGGCAGTTTGCCGGTCAGTCTCTTCATGAAGGAAAACATTGGTTTCGCTCGGCGTAAGGAGGCTGGTGCACCTCAAACAATAAGGGGATCCCCGAAGTCGTGAAGTGATGTCTCGCGGCAAGGTTGCAAACGACGGTGGCGTTGTGTTTACAAAAACCGACGACGGTTATGTTTTATCTCAGAATGCTGGTGGCTCTGGCTCTAGGAGGGGCTGGTGGCTTTACAGCGGGACAAAGCGGTAGCCAGAAGGGCTTCTATGATGACGGAGGCACAAGTTTTGCGGTGGCGCTGGAACGCAAGAGATGAGGCAGTGCTTCTTGGGCTAGGTGGAGCAGGTGTGGGCCTTTCATGGGGCTGAGTTGGTGAGCTTCGGCTTAGGGTGTTGTATTGAGCCAGTTTTGGTCCCTTTTTGGTTTCTGTTTTTTTTTTGTTTATGGTTTTGGTTATGTTTTAGTATGGCCATCCAGTATCAGGCGAGGGTTTGAGTGTTGTTTTCTGGTGAGTGTGCTACTTCAGTAGCATTTTTCTTGGGATTATCAGCTTTAGTATCGGTGCTCTGTTTGTGTATATTGTTTTTGTATGTGGTCTGGTGGTATTTAGACATGGTGTTGAAGAAGGGAAATTAACTCGTTATAATATTGACGACGAGGTTGTATCGTTACTCTCAAGACTGTGTAGTTTTTTTTAGCGTGAAATTGAGTTAGAGGTTGGGCCATTTTGGCTCATGGATGTTGTCGGCGACAGATCCGTAACTACAGATCTTTATGAGAATATGTGTGTAGCTACCACAACCGGTTATTTTATTATGCTTAATTTTTTTTCTGTTATTACAAAAAAAAATTACATGCCTCAATGCACAACAAACAAAGTAATACTGAATGATCGAATGATTGAGGAGTATAATTTCTTTACCATGAGCCATAAATATGGATGAAAGCGTAGAAAGGAAAAAAATAACACATCGACCTAAACGGTACATGAAGACGGGAGGTCTTGCTAAAAAAGATGGAAAATAATTTAATATAAATTATTCTTTCATTTCAATTTAATAAAATTTAGGGCTTTTGCCAAGGATATATATATATATATCAGGGCCCTTCCAATGAGGGATCCATTTTTTTGTTCATTTTTAGGGATAGATCATTTGACGAACATTTCGATTACAAAATCAAATCTTTACCGTTCAGTTCGTTGGGCTATATGAGTAGATCATTTCTACAAATTTTCAGAAAATTTGGTGATCGTTAAGTCATCTAAATGAGGGATTTATTTTTAATAATATTGAACGGTGTATGTTTGACATAAGTGTTAAGTTTTTTGTTTTAATCTCAACCATTCAAGCCCATTAAAAAACAGATCTAATGGTTCACACCTATCCCTAGAAATGAACAAAAAAAGGATCCCTCGTAAGCGCCCTATATATATATATATATATATATATATATATATATATATATATATATATATATATATATATATATATATATATACAGAGACCATCTCATTGTGTTCAGATTCTTCAACACGTCTCTCCTCCTCTCTCTTTCCCAGTCTCCAGGCTCTGCGGAAAACCCCAAAAATCTCTGCATTCAGGTCAGTCGCCATTGTTTCCTGTGAGGTTTAATGCTCTTCTTATTTCCATTCCCTACCTTCCTTCACTGTCTAGGTTATTCTTGCTTCGATCTCAGCCACACCATCACACAACTAATCTTTCAATTTACTTTTCAGAACTCTGGTCTGAAATCTTTGGATTGCCCTAGAAAAATCGAAATTAGAAGTAAAAACAGCTGTGAGGGTTTGCTTTGGTCTTCTTGGACGTTTCTGCAGTCTAGTGTTATTTATATTTGGATGTTTCGGTAGTGTAGCAATTATGTTAATCAGGAAAGATCTTTCGCATTGCACAATCATCTGTTTCGGTAGTTTTGTTTTGTAATGCTGGCTTTTGAGTTATTAGATTGGCTAGAATTTTGAATAATTTGTAGTACTGGTTAGATCCCTGCTATTGATTTTTGCTCGAGTTACAGAAATTATAGATAAGGATGGCATAGGAAGTATGAATTCATTGTTGGTTACGGCTTTTTGATATTTCGCAGGATTTTGCTGAATGGGCAACTTTTAGCTCAGACTTCTTTTGTTTTTTTCTTTTCTGATGCTGATTTTGTTGAAACTACTGCCCATGAGCCAAATCTGAATTGGTGGCCTTGAATTTTGGTTTCACTTATTTTGTTAAAACTGAATTGGTGATTTGTATTCTGTTTGGCGATATATGTTCTAGTTTTGTTGATATTTTGGGGAGAATAAAAAGTGCTATGCTGTTTCTGATTTCTCCTGTGGTTTTTTGGCTGTGATTATGCAATGTAGTTTAAGGGATTTTTAAATCAATGGATACTGGATTTCCTTTAGGACTCTTGAGGAAAGGAAAGCAATGATCAAGGACTCCAAGGGCAGGTGTGAGTCTTCATCTCACAAGCATGTGAAAGAAAAAACAAAGACCCGCTTGGATCAGCTTCAAGCATTAATTACCAAGAAGAATGAGAACCAAACTGATGACACTGCAACCTTGGTGGAAGTGAATAAGATGCTTCAGGAGTGGAAAGCTGATCTCAACGGGCCTCCTCCTGCATCTTCTCTACTAGTGCGTAACCATAATTTCGTGGTCGCACAAATTTTCTACTGTTTTTAAAGTACTCTTAGTTCTCTTCTGAATTTTTACTTGTGATTTTCTACAGGCTGATAGTCTGGGATCATTTTCAGAGGAGTTACAGCGTATCTTGAGAGCTGATGAGGAGGATGATGCAATAAGTCCATTAAAGGAATTTCTACCTGCTAAACCAGAGAGTGATCTACAAAATCTTCATTTGGGTAATTTGATGCAATTTACAGAGGTGAAAATTCTTCCTGACTGTCAACTTTTAATGTTGTTTTGAATAGAACAGCATGTTTCTGATTTTTGTGGTTTGTGACGAACTTTACCTACGGTGCTGTCTAGATTTTCTTTTAGTTTACATACTTTTTCCATGGTGTTGTGCCAGATTGACAGTATATGGGCCATTTCTGTCATTTATAAAATCAATTGTGTCACATTGTTTCAACCAAGCCGATCAAGATTTCTTCCTTCTTTATGCTTTCTATTTTTAATTTTGAGTTTCATCATTAACTTAAATAACATAATTTGTTTCTCAATCATCTGCTTTTGTTACATGCTCACTACTCTAGAAGTATTGTTGTGATTCGTTGACTTGAATCTTGTTTAGGTAACAGTCGTTGTTCTATACGTATTATAGCCCTATAGGGGGTATATTAATCTAAGGTATTGAGATAACTCTCATGTAACCAGTGGAGGATACATACTGTATCTCAGACAGGGCAATATCAGCAATAGACTTATTCTCAATTATTGTCGAAAATATTTTTTAATATTTAATTGGAGTTATAAACTCTACAGAAATTACATACATGAAATTTGGAGCACAAGTAGATATCATTTACTATAGGAAACTTGTGAAAGTAAAAAGTAAAAAATTATAAATAAAATGTGTGAGATAGGGGAAGAGGAAAAAAAACAAGAAATTAAAAAAAAATGTTTTAAGTTTAATTGCATTCAAGTCTCAGCATGCTCTTATATCAAATCAAAGATTTTAAACTAATAAATGACATCTCATTATTGGAGCAAAGAAACAGAAAGGGTGTAGGTTATCGTCCCCAACCGACTTTCCCTTGTTTTCAGAAAAAACTTCCATGCCTTATCTTAAATTTCCAGCCTAGACTTCCATGATTTTTACTGTAACATCGAACTAGCTTAGTTGATATTTCAGAATATTATGCTGCAACTTAAGTTGCCCATACTTTTGAAGTCGATTAGTTGCCAGATTGATAGCGTGTGTGATTTAGTGTTGGTAATTGATCAAGCTGTTTTACACTAGTATCATCATAGAATGTTATTGTATTCTCAGCATTTTAATTATTTTTTTATGTAGTTTGTGCTGTGTTCTAGTATGTTTTCATTGGCTTTGTATGTAATGTCTTTAGAAATGTAAGGGTAGGTTTGGTTAGTTATGATTGATTACTAATTGTCTTAAATGCTTGACCATGTTAGGATTTTTATGTTTCTCCGGAGCCTCAAGAGCCTCAAGAAAGTTTTCAAAACTTTAATTACTGTAAAGATACTGCTTCAGGCTTTCAAGACTTCTATCAATGCAATGATACTGCTTCAGGTTTCCAGAATCTAATGGTCGACAACTCTGGTTTCGATAATCACTTTGATTTTCATCAATATGTCAATGAAGGCCCGTTCATTGAGGGAAACGATTTCAAACAGCTTGAAGAGGATGCCATGCCAAATGTTTTGCCAGTTATCTCTCCTGCTGAACCTCCTTTTTTGGGGCCATCATGTGCTCTATGGGACTGTTCCAGGCCTGCAGAATGTGGAAAGGACTATTGTTGTAACTTTCATGCTACCTCAGCATTAGAAGAGGGTCAGCCCGGAAAATCTCCAGTTTTTCGTCCTCGTGGCATTTCTGTGAAGGACAGTGCACTTTTTGACGCGCTTATTGCTTGGAATCAAGGAAAAGCTGTGGGCATACCCAATTGTGAAGGGGCTGCTATTCTAAAATCTCCATGGAATGACTCTAGTAAGACATTTTCCTATTCTAATTATGTTCTTCAGTTATCTATCATATTCATGGTAATGCATTGCTCAGTTTTATCCACCTTTGATGATTTTTTGTTTTGCCTCTATTGGATAGTATGATAAGAACTCAATGATTTTATTTTATTCGTATAATAAGTTTGTAAATAAAAATGAAATGTGTGGATAAGAAAATAGATGCGGGTGTGTTGATATTAATAACACAAAAGGGTGTGTTAATAACAGTTGCCTTTACTTTTATTTATTTTTGTTTATTTTATATTAACAGCCTCACTTTCAATTTTGCAGAGCTATTCAATCTTTCTTTCCTTGAGGGTGAAGCAGTTAGAGAGTGGCTCTTTTTTGATAAGCCTAGAAGGGCCTTTGGGTCAGGAAACAGAAGACAAAGGTCATTGCCAGATCACAGTGGACGTGGTTGGCATGAATCCAGAAAGCAGATCATGAAGGAATTTGACGGGCAGAAAAGGTCATATTATATGGATCCAAAGCCTTCAAGTGATCAGGATTGGCATTTGTTTGAATATGAGGTCAACAACTCTGATGCCTGTGCTCTATATAGGTTGGAGTTAAAGTTTGGCAGTGTAAAGAGAAGTCCAAAAGGAAAAGTATCAAATGAGGTTGCTGATCTGCAGAAGAAGATGGGGAAGCTCACTGCTGAGGTTGCCACTGATGGTGCAACGAATGTCAAAGGAAAAGCTAAGAAAAAGGATAATGCTGGGAATATTTTTTCTTCTCAAAGCCCAATGACTTCAACTCCCTAAACTCTGCACTGTCATGGAAATGTTACCGTGCTTAAAATTAGATGACTGGTAGTTGCAAAAACATAGAGTTGGTTCAACTTGCCACTGGTATGGCCGACTTTTTTAGTGTAATTAGTTGACAAAACGTACGAAAATAATCTAACTGGCCTTGTGTGTGATCATGTAAATGTTGTGTGGTCTTTTCAAGGGTTATTAGTCTATTTTGATGCTGAATGTCCTTTGCACATCTATTTTGTGGGTAAAGTCACCAATGCGAGTGCTAGTAATGATGTATTATGAGCTGTGTTACCTCCACCTGTTCCATTAATCCTACATGCATGGTAGACTACTAGACTTGCTAGAAGAATTCCCATCTAAGCAGGGCTGAAAGAAAAAGTGCAACTGTAAATCCGGAGTATGCACATAGTGACTATCGTCGTAAATTGCAGGTTATACTTGTGAGCTGAAGGACTTTGTAGAGATGTTGTATTCTCTGGTGATGATAGATAGAGCAGGGACAAGATCACTTATCTTGTGATGTAGTCGAATGAACTAGCCGCCCGTCCATAAAGGTTTACTAGTCCTCATAGCACTGGTGATATCAATCCAGATTCTTGCACAATTTGATTTATTTTCTCGAAAAAAGTAAAAGACTAGGTTTTATTTACTGGCAAGAACCAGTTGGATAAGCAAAACCTCCAGCTATTTGAACTCATCAAAACAATAGAACAAGGCACTCATCTTTTACCATCACATAATGAAAGGGCTTTATCCTCCTTCACATCAAAGCCATCATGTCTGCTCCAAACACTGTCTATCATCTTGTGCAAAGCAAAGGATTCATCCTGTCCTTCCAATTTCCCTGTATTCAATTCATCTTTTCAGTGGAGCTGCATTCTCTGGATGATTTGGCAACATGGTTCTGCTTGCATTCTCGAAATGCTGGCTATGGACAACACCATGCAAACGCCCCAAAAACTGTTCCTTCAATGAGTTAAAAGCCATGTCCAATCTATTCAGCTGGTCTATTGCATTTACATTTTACATGAACAAGCCATAGTAAAGATCAAAACTATCTCCTACTGTATTCTCCACCAAATTCAACAAAGCCTTGTAACCATTTGGAAGGATATGTGTTGACTCCAAACCCAGCTTTTCCAAAACCCTTCCTATGGTGTGCGTAATGAATTGTGACCCTGCCGCATGCCTATCATGCTCTGAACAAGACATTTCAACCATTCGGCACCCTTCTAGAGCAAAGATATCAAGAAATCGGTCACAGAGTGATACCCTTGATTCATCACTTCCCACCCTGACCTTATCATAAACAAAAGGAAGAGCATTCCACCCCTTTTTACCACTCTCTGGTCCAAACATAGGATGCGTACAGAGAATATCAAAATCCAAAGGCAACTTTTGAAGAAACAAGTTTCTTGGAAATTCTTTAACTGAAAGCACATCAACAAACAATGTATTCCTCATCAACCTCTGAAATGGAAATGATCTGAGAACTTTCTCGGTTGAAAGTATAGAGGTACAAAAGAGTATCACTTCTGGATGCTCTTCGCAAAGAGCCTCGACATCGGAGAAGTAAATTACCCCCATCTTTTGAGCCACATCATAGTAGTCTGATCGAGAATAGGCTAGAACTTTATGACCTTGACGTATTATAGTTTTAGCAAGGAACTGACCGAAGTTCCCAAAACCAACAATTGCAATCTTGAGCATTGACTTGTTATCATAGTGTTCAGATATATGTGCTTTTTGGTTAAGTACCTGAGAATGCAACCTGAAAGTTGCAGTGATAATTATTTGTCAAGATATCAATAATGTGCAGCCCTAACTTTAATTTGAGAAGGGTATTAATATTAGGTAAAACAATAAAGAATGTTACTCCAAGTCAAAAGATTCAGAATCTTTATAGAAAACAAAGAATAAAAAAAGGCTAAAATCGTAGAACTAACAACTTGAACAAAGAAACCAAATGACGATATAATAGACTCTGAGGTTCAAAAAGATGTTGGTAAACAAATGAATTAATTTAAACCAAAGAAAACAAAGGGCAAATACTGTAAATAGATCCTAAACAACCAACAATTCAAACAAAATAAATAGCTAGCAGTAATGCAGCGAAGGGTCACAAAAGACACACAGGAACTAACCAAAGGAACCAACTAAGAATAAGGCAACCCAGATAACCACAAACTGAGGCCACAGGCATTTCTTTCATGTGCTAAAAAAAAGCACAGCCATTTGCCTGCATTTCAAATTTTTACTTCTATTACGTTTCCATCAAAATGTGAATTCTACTAGCAACATAGGGCATATCCAATAAGCAAGCTAGAGAAGAGCTAAAAATTCATCCATTCCAAGTTGGAAAATTGACAAATTCATCTTTACAATAAAACACAGAATTTTGATGCACTGAAGCTTTACCTCGTAGCTTTTGAAGAAGATACCAAGGCAGCTTCATTGTTGGATGGTTTACACACCATGTACTCCTCATGTACCTTCTCTGCACTATCAAATAGTTGCTTTCTCACAATATCATGCAAATAACCAAAGAGTTGTTTCTTCAAAGTGCCAAAAGCCAAGTCCAACCTGTCAAACGTCTCAAATGCATTTTTATTGTACATGAACAACTCACAGTATAAATCAAAACTATCCCCAGCTGTGGTGTCCACCACAACGTCTCATAACCTTTTGTATTTATTGGCGTCGATTCCAATGTTAACATCCCCAAGACTCTCCCAACTGTGTGGGTAATGAACTGCGAACCTGCTACATACTTATCTTGAACTGAACAGCTTACTTCCAACATTCTACACCCTTCTTTCTCAAAAATGTTTAAGAAGTTATCACACAACGAAATCCCCATGCTGTCAGAGCCAATTCGAACCTTTTCATACACCAAAAAACTGCCAGTCCACTCATGTTTGCCTCTCTCAACTCCGAACATCGGGTTGGTGCAAACAACATCTAGATAGCTAGGCAACAACTTGAGTAACAAAGATTTTGAAAACTCCTTGACAGGAAGCATGTCAACAAACATTGTGTCATGTCTAAGGCGTAAGACATGGATGGAACACAAAGACAATCCATGATTTCTGTTATTATCGACTAACTGATAAAGTTATAATAAAAGATCCATCATAATCTACATGTACTTACGGCCATTGTTAATTCTTTTATTCCTCTGTAAATCTGTTCATATAATGATATCAGTTGATAAGAATTTCATAACGTCAAACTGTTGCTTGACTCAAGGAATTCATCCAGCGTGCTGGAGCTACAACGATTTTGGTATATTTCATATTAGTCTTTCCCCTACATGTTTTCTCTTAATTAGTTTTAGCTTTTTCCACTACAGTATTATTCATGCAACTGTTCCACTAGCATGTATTACAATCTGAAGATGAGAGTAAGTACCTGCAGGCCGATCTACTTTGTTCAGAAGAAGAATAGGACGCAGCCCGTATTTCAAGGCTTTGGCAAGTACAAACTTAGTCTGTGCAAGCGGACCTTCCCCGGCATCAACAACTAAAACTGCACCTTCCACCATACCAACAACCCGCTCAACCTATATCCATCCATTGCAGAAAACCAATCAAATGAGCACTTAAATTCCAAAAAAGAAAATGCATATAATTGAAAAAGGAATACAAAGCCAGAAAATGAGTCACTCTAGTGGCCTACTTCTCCACCAAAGTCGGCATGCCCAGGCGTATCAACCATGTTTAACTCATTCTCCTTCCAGAAAATCGATGTAACCTGCAATAATTACACACTTTGTTGATGAATATTTATCCAAACATAAGTAAAATTATCCATAATAGTCGAAGATAAGTATTTGGAACATGTTAAATACGACTATATGGATCACAAACCTAGTTGCATATAAAAATTAACTTAAAAAAATATGAATGCATTTCCAATTTTCTGATGAACCAAAACAGATCCTTGAATTCAAATTTGCATCACATTTGTGTAGTAATGAGAGTGATGTGATGGAGGGACCTTGGAGGCGATGGTGATGCCGCGCTCGCGCTCGAGGGTGATGGAATCCATGGCGCGTTCGTGGGGGATGTCGGCGCAGCACTGGCGGAGGAGGCGGTCCATCAGCGTGGTCTTGCCGTGGTCAACGTGAGCGATGACCGCCACGTTGCGGAGGCGGGCCGGGTCCAGCAAGCTGCTCTGAAGAGTTGCATCGGAGAAGGCGCGGGCGATGGCGGAGGGACGGAGGAGGTAGGGTTTCGACGGAGAGGAAGAGAGAGTGTTGCGCGTGGAGGAGGACCAGAGAGAGCGAAGCAACGGCCCCGCCATTTCTCAAAGACTGATACTCCAAATCAATCGCCTGCGTTGGGTTTAACATTTTCCCTTTTTCTTTTTTGTTTCTTTTTATTTCTTTAACAAGAAAAATAAAAATAAAAAAGCGTATTTAACTTGTAAAACCTAAATCCCAATCCCAAATTTGAGAACGGCGGCGTTGTCAAGACAGAAAGCAAAACCTGGTTGGGTAAGTAAGTCTCCACGCTCTTCAAATTCCGGTCTCCTCTGTTATTTTCATTGATCCACAATTTGCTTATCGATCTAACCATCTCTGCTTATATCCTCTCTTGATTCATCTATCAGAGACCCCGATTGAATTTGTTCCCTGTTTACAAAGCTGTCAATTTTTTCTTGGGTTGTCCAGTATCCGGTTATAACTGAATATCGAGCGGATTCTGAGATTTTTAGAGCTTCTGTTGATACTTTCACTAAATTCAATTACAGGTGCTTCGGAATTCCGACCAAAAAGAAGAAGAAAAATGTTTTTCCATATAGTCTTGGAGAGGAACATGCAGCTTCATCCTCGCCACTTTGGCCGCAATATCCGGGAAAATCTGGTGGCCAAGCTCATGAAGGATGTTGAAGGAACTTGCAGTGGCCAACATGGGTTTGTGGTTGCCATAACAGGAATTGAGAACATTGGGAAAGGGCTAATTCGGGATGGTACAGGGTTTGTTTCATTCCCGGTCAAGTATCAGTGTGTTGTGTTCAGACCTTTTAAAGGAGAGATCTTAGAAGCTGTGGTTACAATGGTGAACAAGATGGGTTTTTTTGCTGAGGCTGGTCCGGTACAAATCTTTGTTTCCAACCATTTGATACCGGACGATATGGAGTTTCAGTCTGGTGACATCCCAAACTACACAACATCAGATGGATCTGTTAAGATTCAGAAAGATAGCGAAGTGCGGTTGAAGATAATTGGAACCCGAGTAGATGCCACTGAAATTTTCTGCATTGGTACCATCAAAGATGATTTCTTGGGTGTCATTAACGATCCTGCGAGTGTGTAGGAAATGCATGCCCAGGGATAACAACAGTAGAGAGGAGTCACTTTGTCCAGGTTCAAACACCATGTAAACCTTGTGGGATCTAGGATTCATAGACCTGCAAATGTAATGCAGTCAATGATCACCATGAGGAACTTTTCTTAAGTGTGAGAGTTAGCAAGCAAATGCATCGACTTTAAGTCTAGTTTGTTTATGTTGAACTCTATTGGATAGTCATTGTAATGATGATGATTGGATACCTCTTGAACATTTAGCTCTCTCTCTCTCTCTCTCTCTTTTTTCTGGGTAGAGGGGTTTGGACTCCATTTAGCTAAAATTTGATGAATTGGGAAATTTTGGTAGAGACAAAGTTTCATCGAAGAAATGTGTGGTAGATTTTGGTAGTCTTACTTAACACTAAATGTCTGTAGAATAGTTCTTATTAGTTGAAACTGTGTTATTCTAGGATAGCAGCAATCTTTTCTTTTATCTGTGATAATCTTTTCTTTTAGTCCAGTATTAATTCAGAATCTTATATTCCAGATTGCTGCTTTTTCCTGGAGGAGCTTGATCAATTGATGCAGGGCAGAAACTTTGTCTTGCGGCTAGATCAGGGGTAAAACTCTTGAGAACGAAGATCTCAAGGGGAAAAACAAGCAAAAACATAGAGGTTCTTGCTGTAGGATTGAAGAAGAAACGATATATTGAGTTTTAGGGCAGAATGTCTCAAAGAACCTCTGTGTATAATTTTATTCAAAATAATAAAGCTAACTTACAAGACTCTAAAACCCTAGATATATAGGTAATAGCAAACCTTAATTAAAATAGTGTGTACTCTATTACAGGTAACACTAATAGCAAACCTTATATAGGCCGGTAACACTAATCACTGATGTGTCGAGGTTTTTCTTTTACGCGAGTAAAGGAGACTAGTGTTTGTACTCTATTACAGCTTTCGATATGATATATGCAGTGACTTGAAGCTTTTGTCTCACAGTAAGCCACTTTACTCCTGAAAGGACTATGGGTTTCACTGACTCCTGATATATCAACGAAGCAAGCCACTTTACTGTTTCTCCATGTCACAGATAAGCATTTACATGCTAGTTAACAGTGTTCCAAGTTGCTGTACGTAATTAACATGTCAAAAAAACTTTCTGTAAGCAAACAAAACAGCTTTTCTGCTGACAACCATATGTTTCATGGTGCAAAGTACTACATTCCTTCTGAGTTTGCACAAGTGTTGAATGGCTGGAAGAAAAAGGATAGTCACCTTGTGACATTACTCACTGCTAGCTACTGTTTCTGCCGATGACTGAGGGGATTATCTTCTGCGTTGAATTTATCCCAAAGCTTAGTAAGAGTTGGTGGTAGTTGGTAGATTATATGAATGAATAATATTACAAGTATCATGATCTGATTCTTATATGGAATACAAACTACAAGTACAAAGTCAATTAATCTGGGAACATATTTCCTTGCTGCATATCAGCTTTGATTTTATTATCCATTTTGACAAATATTGAACCTCTTAGCTATCTTGCATTGGTTAACCACAAAACTTACAATAAAGGAATCTAGCATACTTGCCTTTATATTCCATAACAAGCATGGAACAGTAATATTACACATGGCAAAATATATGCAGAAAATGGACAGCAACAAATGCCAGAAGTAGTGGCATCATTAGTGAAATTGAAAATTTGGAAGAGGGTATTGTAGACTTTTACAGGACAGTGAGCTACAAGAACATTTAGAGGAACACACACAGCCTGGCCTTCCGTCTCCTTCTCTTCGGTTTAGGGGGTTGCAGAACAACTTTGATGGCAGCATCAAACACAGCTTTCACATTCTAGAATTCAAACCACAGAACAATAATGCATGCGAACTTCTAGTAATGTATCAAGTATGTGTACAAACTAGCTACAAGTTAGATATTGTGCCAATCCATTGCACCACTGGATTGGCAATAGTGCAAAGTCATGCGAGATATTTTTTTTGTAAGTCATGCGAGATATTTTTTTTGTAAGTCATGCGAGCTATTCTTTTGTCAACCAAGTTATGCAACATAAAATAAATCATTTACAACTGATAAATCCAATGACTTCCACTCAGTAAAAATAAGCGATCACATATTTACATGTCACAGCAAGCAAAAGAGCTTATATCTGTTACAAACCCTGAACAACTACTAGTAACACATACCGAAAACAATTTGAATCATAATAAAAGTTATGAGGAAGTAGGCCCCTTTTGGCCTTTCCAGTGATCTATACTACCAATAGGAAATACGACTTATGTGTGTGTGTTTGTGTGTCGTACTCCTGATGTGGACTTTGATTCACAGCTATTTTGTAAGTAAAAAAGAGGTGGAAGTCCTAATTCTTGTTTCTTCTCAATTTTGTAACGAAGACTGGCAAAGGTTCATATAAATTTGGCTGTAAGAGTTTTATCTTTCATTATAATAAATTAGAAGTTAACTGAATTACCTGTTGAGTCTTGGAGCTGCACTCAATATAAACTGCAGCACCAATTGTCTTCTTCAGTTCCTCACCCTGCTCAAAATTGAATATTGTCATTACATTTATGTAACAACAGCAAGAACTTCTGTTATAAAGCAAGGTAAAGACGATACAATATCAACTCCTATATGCAGTTTTGATTAAAGGACTTGCCTGTGCAGTTGCTATTGGTGTAGCGCCAGGATGATCAATCAAATATTGTTTGTCATCTCGCAAATCTGCAGCAATACAATCACATATAATTATACATTTACTTGGTAGCACTCGTACACATGTCTACGTACAGTTTTCTTATCACCCAAGCTTATTCCTTTAGCATAGACAGAACATACCAAGCTTTGTTCCCACAAGTACAATTGGGACTGTTGGGGCATAATGCCTCAACTCAGGTATCCACTGGAAATAGAAAAACACAATGTATAATTAGATTCAGACAGCTGAAAGTACTACATACTAGAAAGAAATAAAAATGGTTCTTGGGAAGATATAAAAATAATTAACCTTCTTGGCAATATTTTCATAGCTGGCCTTACTGATGAGAGAGAAGGCCAACAAGAACACATCTGCACCTCTATAGCTGAGAGGCCTTAGCCGGTTGTAATCTTCTTGTCCTGAATTCACCACAGACCATAATAAAAATTAGCATCTTTCATATATGTGAAGGTTCATGGTTGATTGGTAGTTCTCCTGCCTTATTATGAATCCAAATCATTGCTTATACAAAAAACCCTTGATTAATAAATACGAATAGAAATTGACAGCACAATTGCAGTACTAAGAACATCTTCCTAGGAATAACACAGTTTAAGCTATTAGGAATAATATCAGTCATTTTGTGTTGGGTGGAATAGCAGATTGATTAGCAGAAAGCCACATAGAGCAATTACTTACCTGCAGTGTCCCACAATCCAAGGTTAACTGTGCTTCCATCCACAACCACATTAGCACTGAAGTTGTCAAACACTGTAGGCACATAATCCTATAACAGAGAATTTGGAAAAGAGGACAGAAAAAAAAAATTTGTCATAACCAATGAAACAAACTGAGCTGGTTATTTATTAATCATGAAATTAACACCATGCTACTTACAGTGGGGAAGGTGTTGCTGGTATAAGAGATCAGCATGCAAGTTTTTCCAACAGCTCCATCCCCAACAGTGACACACTTGATGAATCTAGCTGTGCTCATTTTTCTCGGCAACTTATGCTTACTTCTGCTTTCACCCTCTTAACAAACTAAGCTCCTCTCTGTTTATTTCATGATCTAGTCTGACCCAATTTGCCTCTGCCTCTCTTGCTTGGTTTTCTACTGAAATTAGAGCCAAGACAGAGAAATAGGAGGATCTGGCAATGGTGGGTGAGTTTGAATTTTGAATGAAAATGGAGGGCAAGTTGGCATTTAAAACGAGGAGGGCCACGTACAACAACACCCACTTTAGCTTTTGGTGCTTTATTCTTGAATTACTATGATTGCATAAATGGCTTTCTGTTTCTTTAAGGGGAAGGCCAGAGGGAGAGAGAGTCTAAAAGACCAAAGAGAAGGTGTTGGCGCGTTTGGTGCTAGTGTGTTAGTTGGTGAAGTGTGGGACAAGGGAGGGTTTAATCATGAGTCTTAGAGAAAATCAAACCTTGCTTAATCTAACCAAACACTCATAATCGATGCGTGTTTAAGGTTATGACTTATGAGTCTTGGATCGTAAAATGGGGTCCAAACATTGAACTTAAAAGTTATTTGTAACATTTAGTTCTTTTCAACACTATGGGTGCAATGTGGGAAATACGAGATCTAGCCAACTTCAAGTTTAGAGTGTAACATTTAGTTCTTTTTAACACTATAGGTGCAACGTGGGAAATACGAGATCTAATCAACTTCAGGCTTAGAGTCGATCCTTCTACATCCTTCTGTGTAAAGGAAATGCTTCGACTATTCATTTTGACAATTTCGTAATCGAATTCAAATTGACAGGTCAACCACTAGGCCACTTGTAATAGTTACAATGCAAAACTGTTTGGTAAACTTAAAACTAGCTTTTTCACTTGTTTTTTTTTTTTTGTTACATGTTCGATTTAGACTTGAATGTTTTTTTGCCTTAATTATTTGGTGAGAAGGTTACAATTGTGATCATCTACAAAAGCTTAGATAAAGTGAATTGGTTTATATGAAACCCGTAAACCTACCTTTCAAAAAAATAGAAATCATAAGGCTGAACAAACCATAAAGAGAAAATTTAAATTAGAGAGATAACATATTGAGGGGAACCAAGTTAAAAAAAAAACTTAGAGAGCAAGGTTGAAGGAACACCATCAAATCTCTCTCGTCCAGCGGCAGACTGAGGGTAGGTGGGTCTCTTGGCCGCACCGATGTCATATGGTTTTGCTTGCCGAACGGGGATCAAAGGTCATCTGACTTGAATTATGGTTGCTTGTAGTTTCAATAGAGATTTAGTTCTGTACGTTGAAGCCTGTGTGTGAAGCAGGAAGTTTAATATTTGACTCGTCGACGATAAGTGAGCACAGTGGTTATTAAAGTGTTTGGCTGTTCAACTCTAGCTGACTGAGAATAGAGTAGCGGATCCCAAATCTACTCTCTCTCTCTCTCTCTCTCTCTCTCTCTCTCTGTAACAACCTACACATAACGAGATATTGTCTATTTTTGGCCCAGCCGCATGGTTTTATTCTTGGGTTTCCAACCCAAAAAGCGTTTCACTAGAGAAAGATGTGTTTACACATATAACACACATCACATCTCTCCCCCAAGCGATGTGTGATCTCTCAATCCATTCTCTTAGGTGTCACACCCCCATTTTTGAAAAATAATTTTCAAAAATTTTAGCATGATATATCTTAAAATATTAAAATCTCAAAACCTGTTTCAAACAATCTTTAGAGGAAATTAAACTCAAGTGGAAATATAAATATCACACAACTCAACACATAGTTAAAATATTACATTTCTTTGTTTACATAAACTTGAAAGTTAAGAAAATGAAAACACTCACATGAGTTTAATACTGTCTACTCAAATATAAAAATATGCAGAGTAAGGCAAACCCAACAAAAACTTTGCCACTAAATCTCTGCCTCAACCCTGTTGATCCTCACTTGCATCGGATTGTAAAATAACAAATCCGGTAAGCTAAAAAGCTCGTATGAGTAAACTCAAAAATAACTCAACACCTCTAACATCCTATTTATCACAAGAGCAATATTAAGTCAATAAATACAATTCTCACCTCCAACCTACACCGACAGACGAACTAGAGCTCTATTCCTAACCATAATCAATCACCCGGCTAAAGGCTTGGAACCCGGTTTGACTGTCCAATAAAAATCACAAATTAATAATTGGGTCATAACCGTAACCAATCACCCGATTAAAGGTTTGGAACCAGGTTTGATTATCCAATAAAAATCACAAAATAATCATTTCATCATAACCGTAACCAATCAGCTGATTAAAGGCTTGGAACCCGGTTTGATTATTTTAAACACAATACACTATATCACCACATCCTCACCAACAACACATGATTTACATCATAAAATTATATATTTCACAAAGATATAATTATATGAACAATATAGATCATTTCACAACAATGACTTATCAATAATCAATAAAATTATGATCACAAGAACCTCAAAATAAACACCTAAGGAAAAATTTGTTTTGTCTTACCTATGAGTCGTTTGCGATCAAGCTCATGTATTTTAAAACATTTAATTTCATATTATTATCTCCAACATCATTCATCAAATGATTATAATAAAACTTGGTCCAAAAGTGAACTATGGTGAGATTTACTCACCTAAAAATCCCGCCGCGTTCTTCCGCAACACAAGAGCCAAAGAAAACCACAACCTCACAATTCACCTAAAATCACACAATCAATAACCATAGTAACCGAATACCATAAGCTATCACAATACCCTTAAACTAACCATTAGCTCAAAGGAGGACAACTTTCTAAAGTCATTAAACTCAACGACACACTAAGGCTGCCTCTATTCCTCAAAATCTAAACTCAACCCCCACCAATCCAATTTTAAAACCTAAGGTTCTAACATGAAATCTTTGCTCCAAACCTAGAAATTCTAACTCTCAACAAGCTCACCACAACAAGATCTAACTAACACAGAAAACTAAAACCGCAACACAGACGGACACACCGCCACAGGCGGTGACGAGTGAGCCCTATCTGCTACCCAAAAAATTCTGAATTTGAACAAACTCATAACATGAAACTTGACGATCATAGAATAAGAAACACTTCATGTACCTCAGATTAAGCTTGGTTCGGCCTTGAACTTCCCCAAACAACTCCCACAAGCTTGAGTCTCAAACTGAAATTCAAGGTTTCCAAAAGTCAAAAATCCAGTTGTATGACTAGAAAATCATACTTAGAAGGAAAAGCTTCACGGCTTACCTCTCACTGCCTATTGTCGTCACCGGAAATGGTGACTTCTGGCCAACACAGCTTCGCCTATGGGTGGAATTTTGAAACCAAAAAAACCGAGCCGAAAACCAAACCGAAACCGGAAAAAACAAACTGAACTAAGAAAAACCGAACCGAACCAGATTAGTTTAGTTTTGGTTTCGGCCCTTGAAAAGCCGAATCTCTCTAAAACGACATCATTTTTTGTCTTTATTTTCGTATTAAATATTTGATTTGAACAATATAATTTTAGGTTTTATGTTCTATATAATTATATGTTTTTCTTTTCTAATATTTTGCTTTTTATTTCGTTTTATGTATATATAAAAATGTTTTAGGTGTTGTGTATGCGAAGTATAGAGAGTGATATGTTACCTCTAAAATCGAAGACCTTATTCTTGCGAGTTTTAGATAATAGACTATAATATTTAATTTAATTTTCTCTTCTTTATTCAAATTTATGATTTTTAAACTTTAACATTCGGTTATTTGGATATGGACTTTAATCTATGGAGTCTATATTTTGTGTTCAAGATGAACTTAGAAGTTTTAAAATTATGGTTTCATGGTGTGCTAGTGTGGTCAATTCCCAATACTTTCGAAATTATTGATTATTAAACTTTCAAAGTATCTATTTGGTTTATAAATTGTTGGTTTATTGAAGAATCATTACCAAAATTTTTATTGATATATTATAAGTGCTTATAAAAACAAGTAATGTAAGAAAAAAAAAGACCTAAAATACAATAATTTTTTACTAAGCCAAAAGCATACAAATTTTAAGAAAAATTATTTTAAAAAAGAAGAAAAACTGAAACCAAACCGAACCACGGTTTGGTTTGGTTTCAGGTTCAAGGTCTCAAAAAATATCAAACCAAACTGAATTTTTTATTCGGTTTGGTTTCCGGTTTTAGATGAAAACTGAATCGAACAAAACTGAACCCACCCCTAGCTCCACCCGCCTCCCGCTGCTACAATTCAAGACGAGGTCACCCACTTGCCTAGGCAGCTTCGCACGGAGGCGACAAGCCTAACTAGGCTAGTTGCATCGTCGAGGGTCACAAAAAGGGTTCCGGTCAGAGGTCACTGCGACAGTGGCTTTCGAGCCTTGCTGCACCTTGTACGCTGGTCACCAGCGTCAAGGACCAGCATGGTTGGGTTGGTGGCGACGAGATCGATCTAAAGGAACCGGTGGCGGCCAAAAAGATGGCCGGACGCCCGACTTCTTCTCCGGCGAAAATGGCTGCTCGTACATCTCAGGGAGGAGGAGAGAGAAAAAGAGTTGAGTTTTCTGAAATTGGGTTTCACCCCCCAAAACTTCTATATTTAAACACTTCCCAACATTGGAAACTAACTTCCTATGACTGTAACTTTCTCATACAACATCTGTTTCATGCGTGCTACATGTCTCCGAATTCGTATCGACGAGCTCTACAACTTTCATGAAGGAAGTTTTTGCAAATAACTTACGGAAAATAAAGTCAACTTTTGACCACTTAAAACAAGTACCTTAAAATAAACTCCTGAAACTTCAACTTCGTATAAACCAATAATAATTTCTATAAATAATCCCTTCATTAAATTTAAAAATAATACAAGAAAATTGATATGAAAATTTGGGGTATTACAGTAGGAGGTCAAACATCCTCGTCGGCACATTTCCAACTGGGAAACGGCTCTGATACAATTTATAACAACCACATAACAAGGTATTGTCTGCTTTGAGCCCCGCCCGCACAGTTTTGTTTCTCAACCCAAAACGCGTCTCACTAGAGGAAGATGTATTTGCACTATAAAACACATTACCTTCCTCCCTCAAGCTATGTAGGATCTCACACTCTTAGAGTTTCTCCTCTCTTTTTTTCTTTTCTTTTTGTCTTTTATTTCCTTGATTAATTTGATATCTGGGTTGCTGCTTGCAAAATACCAAAACACAAGGACCCAAAACGTGTCTCACAAGTGCGCAATTAGAGGTGGCAAACGGGCTACTAAGCACGAACACGACACGTTTAAAAGCGGCCCGACACGGCCCAAACCCGTTAACAGCCTGGTCCGACCCAAGCACGTTATTCTAATGTGTCGATAATTTGAGGCCCACGGCTCAGTCCGCTATAAAATATAATTTTTTTCCATTTCTAATATGAAGATAACATATTGATCAATAATTAGCTTAGTTTTGAGTGTGAATAATATACTTATATACTAATCATTATTTATTTGAGTATGAATTTGGATTCTTCTAGACTCATAATAAGTTTTTACCTAAAAATTTATTAATTGTGAACAATAAACATTTATCACTTATTTCTTTAGTTTGTTGACAAAGAAAAAAATGATCGATAGATTGTGTGAATTAGTTTTTGTTTGTAATCATATCATGTATAATTAAAAGTTGAGATTATGAGAGTATAAGCGGTGGTATAAGACATTCACCTTGCCCATTTTCAATTTTCTGCACGGCCCGAACACAGCCCACCACGTTATGGGCTTGAGTCGTGGGTCGGGCTGGACCTTACATTTGAGTAAATGGGCCGGCCCAAGCCTGAACTCGTTAAGAAGTGACTCGTCGTGGGTCGGCCCAAACACGGCCCGAAACACGATTAGGCGGGCTGGGCCGACCCGTTTGCCACCTCTAGCGTAATTAAAAGTGACAAGACAAAATTACATTAAAAGATTATTTATTTTTTGCTGTTTTATAACACATGTGACAGTGTGGTGTTAGACTCACCCTCACATTCATTGTGTAGCTAGCATTCCCTATAGCTAAATCTCACGACTCCAGCTAAATTTAATTAAAAATTGACTTATATTGTTGGAGACTTCTTGGAAATAAAAAAAATCATGCGACTATAAATTGACGTAAATTATCCTCATTCTAGGATAACCAAGTCGTTCGGCTCTTTGTAGGCTAAAAGACCTGGTGCCTGTAATCGTTGTGTGACTGTAAGAGGGTTCTAACATGATTGAGAGAGTGAGATTTAGAGGCTTTGATCGATGAAGGAGAGATTTTAGGTTGTGAGACTGAGAGGGTTCTGTTTTTCGATTGGAGAATGTGAGATTTAGAGGTCCTTGGTCGTTTTAGGGTTTGAGTTGAGACTTTGATTTTTTAAAAGCTTTTGAATCGGGATGTGTCCGTACAATCATTATGTATTTGATCGATACCGAATCCCTCGTTTGTTACTTCTCGGTATCAGTATCTATTTGAGATTCAAAACTCATCCTGACCCGATCGGTATGGGTTTTTCGGTTTCGGATTCCAGGTCTCAAAAAAAAAATTCGAATGATTAACCACCAATTGTGCAGAACAGTTTTGTTTTTGGAAGTGAAGAATGAAGAGCGAGTTAAGAGAGAGCCCAAACAATGGGTCGTCATCTTCCGAGGTACCCACTTTTCAATTGTCTGTTGTCTATACTCAGTCCTCCTCCTATCCCAACTCATTCAGTTTCAACAGCTTCAATCTCTTAGCAACAACGACATGGGTTCCAGAGGCCTCGACCCAGTTACCTGGGAACAGATTGAGACTTCCGAGAGGTGAAATTGTGCTTAGTTTCGTTACTTGCTCTATACAAAACTCTTTCTTGACTTGTTTATATTTTCAGCTACCTTGTGTGCTCCATGTACGAGGAGGCAGCCTCATCAGCTTCGTCTATTCTGAAACGTCTTTCGGAACATGGTCAAGACTTTGATCAACATTTGGATTTGTATGACATGTTGGAATCCGCTGGTATGGTGCTTGTGCAATCTTTGAAACAACTCAGAAGGTATATAACATTTGTAATTTAACGTTTTTCTAGTTGTATGTGCTACATCTTTTCATATTTTTCGCATTGATCTCCAAATAAATCATAAGTAATTGGGGCTTACTCCGGTTGAGTTTCTTTCGCAAACCCAAGAGGTTTAATGATACTGAAGGCTTCATTTAGTTCACATTTGATTGAATTCTTGCTTTTTTTCTTAGTTGATGTTGACTTTATGTTTTATTTTTTTCATATATTTCTTCTCCTTATACACTTCACTGATTGTTTTATCTGTATCAACTCGTCCTGGTAATCCGTTTCGATCATTGATGTGACATAATGTGGGTTTGCAGGACACCGGAGATTCTGAATGAGCTCAAACTATTATTTGCCTCCATTCCTGCTATCCCTGTTCAAGTTCTTCTTACTGGGTACCCTTTGTATCTCTTGCTCCAGTTACTCTCTCTCTCTTTTTTCTTTTTTTTTTTTTTTTTTTTTCTCATTCAGAGTCTTTCTTTGATAAGTGTTTCATATGTCCGTAGGATATTGCTTAATTTTAAACAACCAACAGTTCATATCAATTGTACAAGGTTTAAGGATTAGATAACCGTTGATGGACTTAAAATGACAGATTTAGGGGAGGTTTATTACAGCTTATTGGTTCTATCCATATGCGTTGTTGGCCCTTAAAACCCTCGCATGACATACTACTCTTTATTTGATTTTTTTCAGTACAGGGAACTCTTGGAAAAAATGAATCTGGAAAATTTCTGTGCTTTACTATTGATTGAGATTTTGCATTGTCTAGGATACATACATTTAACTGTCCTGCTTTTGGAGTATAGAAAAGAAGTCGTAGTAGAGATGAGATATACTTACTGTATTGGAAGGTGGAGAAAGTTAAAAGACTGAAGAAATCGTCTTAGTAGTGGAGCACCAAATTTATATATTTAAAAATTTATTTTACCAAATATAGTCGGGGAAGTACATATCTTGTTCACATGATACTTTATATTACTTGCACACAGCATCTGTAGAAAAGCTTCAATTTGATTTTTCTATCTCATTTTGTTTGTCAGGGTATGCTTTTATATTTCAGAAGGGCATTATCTTGGTATTCGGGAATTGCTGGAAGTGTTCCTTAGTGGATGGAATCTTGTAGGTGGAAAATATTATGTTCTTGTTGGTAAAGAAGACAGTGCAGATTATACACAAAGTTATAGTGGCAATTTTGTTTTTGGAGTTGATAAGTATGTAGAAATAGTTGAGGTGTATACTGTGAATCTGCTGGGAACCATATTGAATGATGTCGATCTTGCAACCTCTTGGGTCGGGAATGCTAAAATACCGGAGGACAGAAGACAGGTAAACATATAAATGAATATATTGTTCGAGTCAGCACCACAAGAATTGATTTAGGTGGTCATATTAGATATACATTATGTTTAGTTAAATGTAAACAAACTTTTCCTTTCTTTTTGAGATTGGATGGAAAATTAGTTTCACCTTGGGTGCAAATACTTTATCACTGTGTAGTGAAGTTTCCTATATAATGCCACTCCACTTGGCAATCTTTCTAATCTATATCTGCACTTGCTGAATTACTCTATCAGTTTGAAGTGCCTGGTAGATCTCAGCAAGTGCAGATGGGAATGATTTTCAGACAAAAAAAATTTGTTTCTGCCTGCTGAAATGGTTTTAAGAAAAAACAATTGAGACATTTTCTGATGGAGCTTCAATCGTGGTTTTCATGATGAGATTAAGCTTTTGCTATGTATATATGTTGTGCTTGCTGTTATTTAGGAAATTTTTAGTATACTGAAAGCTTAATTCCTTTAAAGTTTAAATTGAGACTGCTTTTTTGTAACACTTACGAATTCTGCTCAGAGATTCGATTATTGGAATTTCAATCTGTCATCTATTTGAATTTTCACGTAACTTCAATTCTGCTCAGAGACTCGATTGTTTGAATTTCAATCTGTCATCTATTTGAACTTTCACGTAACTTCTCTGATGGTTACATGGTGGAAGTTCCAGTAATCTTTTCCTGTTTTGGAACTTTTTTTTATTATGCAAAGGACCATATAGTTGTTGATTAATAGAGCTTGAAACTATATATTCTTTATATATGGGAATATCTTTCTACCTCTTGCATGGTGAGTCCCACTACAGGTGTGTCTCACTCACTTACCCAAGAAGTTGTGAGATGAGTCGGATGATATTATCCTTTTCTTGCATTGTTAACATAATGCTGAGTTGAGTAATTTCAACTTAGAATGGTTTGTTACATTGATCAAATTGATAGATTGAAACAGTTGAAACCATTTTAATTCTATGTACGTCTTTTTCTAGGTACTTTTGAGAAGATTACACTCGCTGCATTCAATTAAAGCCACCAATGCATCACAACAGAAGCATGAAGATTTGTCACCTGAGGGACGCCCAAAAGCGAAATACCCTCTAAACAGAGATACTGCTAAAAAACAAGCAGTATTAAACTTGTCTAAAAGATTAGAACCATGCCTCTGGTGGTTCCGTACCATTACCCTGAAATTTGGGAATACTCAGATGGTATTATCTAATGGAAAGATTGCCCTGGGTTTCTTTATTTTGCTTGTATCTTATGTTTTGCAGAGAAAACGAGCTACCTTAAAGAGGTTAGAGATATCTCTTTTCCATAGTTGACATGTCTCCATTTAATACTGATGGTCATGTATTGATTCTGTTTTCCTCATATTCCTCGTCAAAGTTTAATCTGAATAAACTTGCTTATTTTGGAAAAATGGATCTGTTCTTAGATTGTAGCGGAAACAAGACAATATTCACTTGACGGACCGTGTACTCTTTTCTTTCTCCCTCTTTATGTTATTAATTTTCCATCGCTTTCAGCAGATCCGCTCTCTTTAGCAAAACTTTTCCATCTAATTTTCCGAGTTTTTGAGAAATTTAAAAGTCATAGCAATGCATCAAATATGTGAAAACCAATTGTTTACTGAGAACATGTTGCTTCTCCATTTTCAGTTATTCAGTTTTCCTAATGTTTCATTTTAAGTAATGGGTACATTGCGTTATATCTACAACATCTTTCATAGATGCATTGGTTTGCAGGATTGTTCAGAAACAAGCTATGTCAATGAAAAATGCCCTAGTAGACTTGTGGCAGCTTGCATTTTCATACCAAGTGAATTCTTTAGCTGCTGTTCAACCACTGGCTGCTGCAGCAAGGTCAGGCCAGTGATATACTATGCCAGGGATACTCATAGTGCAGTGTCTAAGAAATCGTTCTGCTTGTGCTCTTTTACGTGGTTTATAGTTTCAGATGTTCCATTTAATACCTTACCTCAGTTCAAACGTCCTTTTGCATGCCCTTTTTTTGTTGGTTTTCTCACATGGTATGGGCTTATCGGGTACCATAGATGAGAAGGGATTCACCAAAGCCATGTACTGAATGCAGATGATTGAATAAATGAAATCCTTACTAATACTAGAAACACACCACTTGAAAATGGGTGAGATGAAATTTTTCGTTAGGAGCTGTTGCTTGTATTGGTCATTGTACTTGTAACACTTTCAGATGAGTGAATCATTTTGGATTAAAAAACAGAACAGAAAAGGTGTACTGGTAAGTTCTAACTGTGTCTCATCTTTATTAAGCGATGATCATTTGCCAAGAGCTTCACATATGGGGCATCAACTCCATCTTGGACGCCTTCTTCTTTAGTTCTCTTCTCTACCTTGTTCTTCTTCTTCCCTTCTTCAAAGTAGCAGTACATAATTGCTCATGCCTGTGAGTAGCCTGGTAGAGGGAGAGGGTGTTTTCAAGAGGAAAATACTTGTGCACAAGTAGAGACTGTAAAATATTACAAGTGATTTTTAGGTGATGATCACAATTCTGTGCTTAATTGTTCCCTAATTATTTTATTCTTTTGATGGTACTCTTTTTCTTCCCATGAACTACCTAAATCCTATTCAACTTACACACGTCTCATTGTTTTATATACAACACAGACCCTGCCATCTTTACGTGCTTCTTTTTAGACGCATTTGAACCTTAATCTATACTCTACTAGATTATTGTTCTTAATCCTTATTATTTATATCCAACATTGCCTTTTCATTCGCATCAGAAAAAGGGTCAAGGTCTCTGTAAGCTTCTTGTTCTGATATGTTTGTTTACATGTATGTTACTTCAATCACTTCTTTCTTCGAGTTGTGTTTCTTTCAAAATGATATAAAGAACTGCTAGTATTAGATGTGCTTGCTGTAATTGATAGAACTTGATATACCATCTATATATATAGGATGCAGAGGAAGTGTCATGTCACACCAGGAACAATTCCAGCATGTGCAGCATGCAAGCATCAAAGGAAAAAATGCAGCGAAGGTTGCACTCTGGCACCTTATTTTCCGGTGGAAAGGAATCGAGAATTCCAAGCCGTGCATAAAGTTTTTGGGGTTAGCAATGTAACAAAGATGGTGAAGAATGCGAATGAAGCAAACCGGAGAAAGGTTGTGGATTCACTAGTATGGGAGGCTCTCTGCAGGCAAAAAGACCCGGTGCTTGGTCCTTACGGAGAGTACAGGGTGATTTTTGATGAGCTGAAGACTTACAAAAGTCATGAGAACCAAACGGTTCCTTTGCAAGTTCAAAAGGGCATGTGTTACAAATCTCTAACGGATTTGGTTGCTTGGAACTATGAAACTAATGGGATTAGCAATGGAATGAATGGAGGAAATGGAATCGCTACTACTAACAGTTTGGATTATGATCTTCAGGTTAACGAAAACGTGAGAATCGATTCAGTCCCGCCGTATGGTTATCCTTTAACTTGTGAGCAAGAAATTGCATCAGAGAAGATAAAGCAAGTAAAAATGGCTGCTGATTCCGTTGTTGTACCAGTAGTACACCAGCAGGGGCATTCTATTAACGACATTAATCAGCAGTACTATATTTCAGGTAATTAAGTTCCAATTCTCATTCATAATATCGTCTGTGTTTCATATTGTTTGAGATCTCGAAAATTCAATACTTCAGTTTGATCATTCACCATTGTGTCGGTCAATTCGACAGTTACATGTTGTTTTTCTGTTAATGTATCTATAAATACTGTATGTTTGATAATTAAGTTGATAAAGTTTCTTCTGTTTTTTGTTTCATTTTAGGTCAACTTAATCAAAACATTGGGAAGCCATTAGAAAGGACAGGACTATATGGGAAGGCGGATCATAATACATTTTATGACTGATTAAATTGCATTCAGGAGACAATATATATACTCTAATTAAGCTAATGTCAATGTATATGTCATTCCTGATGTAATTTACATAATTTGTTACTTGTATTTGCTACTCTTAATTATTTGTACTGAAATAGCTAACTAAAGGTTGATATATGTGACGACGACGACGATGTCATAAAGGCTTATAGTGTCATAGTGTCCATGCAGAGATTAAACACTAGCTCTTGATCAGTGAAACCTAGCTAGGACAACATTGGCTATCAAACTTCTTATAAGGTGTCAATAAGCAACTTATTTAACGCTTACCTTCTCTTTCGATCATTGATTCCGGCCATTCTCTCTCTCTCTTGTTCCTGGAGAAAGTACGGCCAAGTTCCTTATTACTGAGAAGCCAATTTGGATTATGAAATATAGTTTTGAAAGAACGCTGATTAACGTTGCTGCATTATTTTAGAATAAACGTTAATCACGTTATTTTATAATCAAATGCCCTCTCTGTCATTCATGCTCTTGATTGATAAGGATGTGGAAGATTGGTCTGTGGAAGGAATGCTCATTCAAGAAATCAAGTCCATGTTTAATTACTTTCCTTCAATTTTATGTAATTATTGTCCAATAAAATATAATCAGACAACGTATAAGCTTCCTAGATACGTGATTTTGTTCCTGCATTTTAAGTTTAGAAGGAGAAAACATCACATCGAAACTCTTCAGAATGATGTAACTACATGATTTATGAGCAATTCATGTGCCTTTTTCTCAAGAAAAAAAAAATAACCTTCTTTAGTTTTTGGTGAAAGTTTCACCATTGACCTTGACTAACAGAGTCCCCAAGGATACTCCCTTCTGCTAAAAGAAAACATTACGAGGAGCTTCCCCAACTCCCCAACAGATATGAAGAGGAGTTTCATATTGTCAGTCTCCGCCTGTTTCTTTCTGGTCTCGTCTTTCTCCTTTGTTCTCTCATTCTCCGATCCACCTCTTCTTGGAGTTCATCCACTCGGTACCTCTCTCTCTCTCTCAGTTGCTCTTGATTCATCTACAATTTCAATATTTGAGATGGGTCTCTTTATCCCAATAACAATTGAGTCTTCATTGCTCATTTACATTTTGGGGCATTACCCAGATGTATTCTTGGTTTTTTCTTCCATTGAATTTGGGTTAATCTCTCTGGATGCAGATGAAAAGTACTTTGCTCGAGAGGTGATCATGTGCAAGGACGACTCCAAGTCGTTCACTAGAGACCGTCTGAATGATGATTTCTGTGACTGTGTTGATGGAACCGACGAGCCTGGTATGCTTTTTGCTTTTCAATTTCTAGTAGTTTAATTTTGGTCCATTGTATAAGTTTGTGCATGTACCATTTCTTTTGTCTTTTGAAATGAAGGCCATGTATTGTTAATTGGTTCTGGTTCTTTTGACTTAAGATGCACTATTAGGCTCAACACTAATTCTAAATTATTATGTCATAAAATTAACAGGTAAGATGAATTATACACATCTCATGTTATTCTCATAAATGTTGTGGTGGAACTCGCTGGGGATAAGTCTTGTGTTATTTGAAAGAAATCCCATTTTTTGTTTCATGGTGAGTCATGTTGCTTCTTGTACTTTCAGGGACTTCTTCTTGTCCTGCAGGCAAATTTTATTGTCGGAATATTGGAAGTACACCACAATTCATATTTTCTTCTCGAGTCAATGATCATATTTGTGGTAAGTAGCACTTGTTACTTGTTCGATTAGTTCGTTCATTCTTTGTACATTCACAGCAGTAGTTAAGGCATTTTTTATTGCTATAAATGTATATTTAGTATATGGCCTGGGGTTAGCAGTTAAGTCGAACTGAGAATGTTCCCAATAAGGAATTGAGGTATTATGTTTTGTTTCATTCTACTGTTGATCTAGTCGAAATGACTAGATGGTATAGTTTTACTTTAAGAAATTTGTCTTTTGCTTTTCAATTCGAGGGAAGATCAAATCAGAACCGATAATGGAAGTCCTTCTGAAATGGCACTGAATAATATCAGGAATTTGGTCCATACAAGTTGCCTTCCTTGACCAGCAGATGTATTAGCATCAATACTACCACATTGATCCATTTTATCTCATTATGTTTTTGCTTTTCATTTTATAGCCCCATTATGTCTTACAATCAATAACTTTAGGTTTCTTATGTTTCCTTAATAATACTCCCTGCACTATAACTGTAGATTGCTGCGATGGAAGCGATGAGAATGATGGTAGTCTTAATTGTCCAAATACATGTATCATGGGCGGGACTGTTGAGTACAAAACTGACCACCGTTTCTCTAGAGTTCGGGATCTAGGGCATCTTGACACAAAGCAAACCAAAAATGGAGTCACTCTGGATGACTTCATCCAGAAGGTTAAAGGTTAGTGTCTGGTTTCTTTGCAGTTTTGGTGTTGTAATTTTTTTTTGAAAATAAGTCTCCCCTTTGTTGCTTGCAGGGTTTTTGAAGGTAATAATAATCGTACAATTAGTTATTGCTACCATTTTTGTGGTTTGCCGGATATTCCATCGTCATGCCAGATCAAAACGAAGACGTCATCGTTAAAAAAAGTAACATAATCTACACTGTTCTGGTTTTGGCAATATGATGAGATTTATCCTGTTATCATTGTGTGAGTGAGTACTTAACAAGCTATAAAAATGGGATTTTCCCCTAATTTTTTCAGGTCGTATACCAAAATGTCAGCAAACGTGGATGTATCATGTATCTATCCAGCTGATCGCAATCATTATCAGGAAAGTGCTGTAATAATCTGCAGCTTAGTACATATATTGCTTTGGGCCGTCGGGGTTGGACAGTGAGAATATTATGTGGCCTTTAAAGTTATCAAATTCCTCCTTCGTATTTTCTTTAGGCTATCACCATTAGCGTAAACGCATGCATCACATTAAAAGGAATCCTGGCACTAGCAGTGCCGAGGCACACCCTTCCCTATGGGGCGGGGATGCTTCCGGGTTCTGGTGTGTCACACGACATGGTGTTTTTGAATGCAGGCAATGTTGAGATATAAATCCTACATCGGGAAAATGAGACATTGTCTGTGAGTTTATAAGGGTTTGAGTCATTTCACCCGTTACTAATTTCTTTTGAATGTGAATTTTAAACTATTTTATCATGGTATTAGAGCGGGTTACCCACGTCCACGTGTGAATGCATAACGGCCACACAGACTCCACGTCACCTCAAATGTTGTCCACGTGTATTTCCGGCTACACAGACTTCACGTCACCTCAAATGTTGTCCACGTGAATGACAAGAAGATTCGGGAAAATGTGATATTTCCTGTGGGTTTAGGTCTCATACTCTTATGAACTTATAAGTGCATCTGCATGTGCCATATGCTCCACCTCATCTGCAACTGCAAAGATCACTAAAGCTTTAGGGAAAGTCATTGTCGACCATGAAAGCTAGTCGGGGAACTAGAGGGGTAGAACTAGTTGGGAATAAACGCATTGCAGAACGATCATGCACATGCAATAAGCCTCACCAAATTCATCCACCAGTTCATATTAATGTTTTCGACTGTGATACTATTTGTGTATGTAATCGTTTCTAATCATCTGTGATGCTATTTGTGTATGTAATTGTTTCTAATCCTCCTAGAGGGGTCGTTTTCAAAAAGAAACCCAAGGCGACTGCGAGCTAGTCATTGCTCCAATCTGATAGCCATGGCATCAAAAGCAAGCAAGGTTTGATTTTTAGGGTTTGAAGCAAAGAGAGAAGACGAACAGAGAGAGAGAGAGAGAATTGCTGAAGAATCTTGTATTGCACAAAATGAATTGTCCAACCTACAAAACAGAGAGAGATCTGGTATATATACACCGACTCCTCTAACAAACAAAGGAGATTTATAGCTGTAATAAAAGACACGTGTCACTCTGCTATTTGACACTAATAATTCTGTTAGAATGTAAAACATACTGATTAACAAGCTAACCTTGGTTAACAAATAAATTAACCAGCAAACTCTAATTAATATACTCAACACCCTCCCTCAATCTCAGCTAGGGTGACTAGTCTGAGATTGGTACAGTGAGTTCTAAAGATGGGAGAAGCTAAACCCTTTGTGAAAACATCTGTTGTTTGCTCTGTTGTGGGGACATAGGCCAACGAAGATCATGTTTCTGAACTCTTTCACGCACAAAATGAAAGTCATTGTCCAAGTGCTTGATCCTGGAATGAAAGACAGGATTAGAGGCGAGAGCCAATGCTGACAAATTGTCACTGTTGAGAAGAGGAGCATAAGGAATGGAAATTTTCAAATCACACAAGAGATGTCGGATCCAACTAATTTCTGCTGCTGTGTTTGCCAGGCTTCGATATTCAGACTCAGTGGAACTTTTGGACACTGTCCCTTGCTTCTTCGACTGCCAAGATACTGGACATAAACCCAGATAAACAACAAAACCAGTTGTAGATCTTTTCTGTATAATCTCACCAGCCCAGTCAGCATCACAAAAGGCTTTAACTGGGACAACATTTGATATAGAACCAGAAGAGCTGTAAAAAATGCCTTTGTTCAATGTACCTTTCAAGTATCTGAGTATCCTCTTTACTGCAGCATAATGAACATCAGTTGGTCTTGTCATAAATTGACAAACTGTATTAACTGCATAGGCAATATCTGGACGAGTAAAGGTAAGATACTGAAGAGCACCTACTATGCTTCGATAAACAGTGGGATCTTGTAGAGGAGTACCTTGGTCTGCAATCATTTGTGAATGAGGTAAACAAGGAGAGTTACATGAATTAACAGACTCCATTCCAGACTTACTCAAAAGATCTGTAGCATACTTCGTTTGAGTGAGAAGAATGCCCTTGGAAACCCTTGTAACTTCAAGACCAAGAAAGTATGACAATGATCCAAGGTCTTTCATGTCAAACACTAAGCTTAATTCTGAAATCACGGCATGAATACCAACTGTGTCTGACCCTGTAATTACTATATCATCAACATATAATAACAATGCTACCGAACCAGCTTTGGAATGTCTGACGAAGAGACTTGGGTCTGAATGAGAGAATGTAAAACCAAGACTTGGCAAAAAACTAGTAAATTTTTCATGCCAAGCTCTAGGTGCCTGCTTCAAACCATAGAGAGATTTTTTGAGCAAACAAACATGATCAGGATAACTAGGATCAACAAAACCCTTAGGCTGAGACATATAAACTTCTTCTTTCAAATCACCATGCAAAAAGGCATTTTTAACATCAAGCTTTCTCAATTCCCAGTTGTTCATAGCAGCTAGAGCTAATATAACTCGGACTGTATTATGCCTCACTACGGGACTAAAAGTTTCATCATAATCAAGCCCTTTGGATTGACTAAAACCTTGAGCAACTAACCTGGCTTTATATCTGGAGACACTGCCATCAGGATTTTTCTTGACTTTGAAAATCCATTTGCTGCCAACAACATTCCTGTTGGAGGGACATGGCACCAAAGTCCATGTGCCTTGTTTCTGAAGAGCCTCTATTTCTTCCAGCATAGCCTGATCCCATTCTTTCTTACCAACAGCTGCCCTGAAATTTTTAGGCTCAATAATCTCACTGATATCAGTGACAGCAGTAAAGCCACTAAAAAAAGGAAATTCTGAGTAAAGTTTCTGCTGAGCAATAGCAGAAAAACAATAAAAGTCCTCAAAACTTTTCTTCTTGACTATACCATTTTTAGCCCGAGTTAACATGGAATGATCATTATAATTCTGATCAACTATAAATGACAGCTCCTGAGGAATATGAGAATCCAAATTCCCTCCTAATTGCAGAACATCCAAATTGTTGGTACCAAGAACAGAACTATCATTGTGAATAGGGTCCGCTGCAACATGTGGTACTAAGGAATGGAACTCTGGAGAAGGCATATCCTGAGGACCATTAACATGACCAGCATCAGATACACCAAACTGATTCTGAGTAAGAGAGAAATTATCAGAAGAAATGCCTGCAACATTGTCAGTAGATATAAAAGCTGGTGGATCAGACTCAAAAGTTCTTGTATCAGAAGCAGTATGCACAGTAGTTGGCACATAATCAGTAGCAGCTGATTGTTCATGCATAGTAACTCTTGCAGCATCAGTAGACACAAAATCAGTGGCAATATTATTGTAAATATCTGCCGAAATATTATTTGCAACATGAGAATTACTATGAGTACCCTGGGAGGGAATAGGAGAAGAATCAGTAGGAGCATCAATATCATCAAGAGAATGATGATCAACTGCAGGAAAAGCATTAGAGTGGTCATCTTTATCAGTAGCAGTATTAACACTTGTAGGAGTCTCAGATGATGGAGATGGAGAAGAGAAGACATGCATGGAGGGCGTAGGAAGAGTAGTAAGGGATGAGGAAGGGAAGAAAGTAGCTGGATCAGTTGGAGTGGAACTTGAGAAATGATAATTTTGAAAAGGAAAAATTGTTTCATCATGAACAACATGCCTTGACATCCAAAGTTTATTGTGAGATATACTATAACAAAACACCCCTTTATAACCTAAAGCATATCCCAGGAAGACACATTGAGTTGTCTTAGAGTCAAGTTTATCATTATTGTAGGGTTTCAGATAAGGATAACAGCTGGAACCAAAGATTTTGAACTGAGAAATATCAGGAGGATGATGAAACAACAACTCATAAGGAGAAATCATATTCAATGATTTGCTTGGCATTCTGTTAATCAGATAACAAGAATGTGCAACAGCATGAAACCAAAACTGCTTTGGAATCTGAGCAGTGGACATCAGAGAGATGGCAGTTTCCACTATATGTCTATTCTTTCTTTCTGCCACCCCATTTTGTTGTGGGGTATGAGGACAAGAAACCTGATGAACAATCCCTTTCAAGGCATGAAAATTCTTAAATGCCTTGCTATTGAATTCACCTCCCCCATCAGATTGAAATTTTTTTATTGAAGAATTGAACTGATTTTCAACAAAGGCATGAAACTGAACAAATGTGGCAAGAACATCAGATTTATTGATCAATGGAAAAATCCATACAAAACGAGTACAATCATCAATGAAGGTTACATAGTATCGATGACCTTCAATTGACAGATAGGGAGCTGGACCCCATACATCAGAATGCACCTTATGAAAGGGCATAGAAGATGAGGTGTCTGAACTAGGAAAAGACAGTCTATGCATCTTGCCTTCTAAACAAAAAGAGCAAACTGAACTAGGTACTGAAACGAGAATTTTTATTTGGGATTTTTCTAACATTTTTGATAAAACCTGAGGTGAGGGATGACCTAACCTTTGATGCCACAATGAAAAAGATGAAGAAGCTGAGCTGACAAAGGCAGCAGGAGAAAGAGAGGTTATGGATGACACTGAAGGGGACTCAAAGAGGAACAAGCCTTCCTCACTACTCTTTCCTTGATAGAGAACTGTTTTGGATGCCTTGTCCTGCACAGCAATGTTAGTTTCATCAAGTGTAATAAAGCAGTTATTGTCTCTGCATAATTTTGTGAATGACAAAAGATTCATTGCCAAATCTGTAACATGTAGGACTTGTTTTAACTGAAGAACATGATCCGCAGGTTTTATAAGACTAGAACCAGTATGAGTAATGTGGAGACCTGAACCATTACCAATGGTGATCTTGTTGTCTGAGGCATATGGTTGAGCAATTGTAAGGTCAGAGATACGAGCGGAAGCATGAGAAATCAGGCCAAGGATCTATGGCTGCTCTGATACCATGATAGCCATGGCATCAAAAGCAAGCAAGGTTTGATTTCTAGGGTTTGAAGCAAAGAGAGAAGACGAACAGAGAGAGAGAGAGAGAATTGCTGAAGAATCTTGTATTGCACAAAATGAATTGTCCAACCTACAAAACAGAGAGAGATCTGGTATATATACACCGACTCCTCTAACAAACACAGGAGATTTACAGCTGTAATAAAAGACACGTGTCACTCTGCTATTTGACACTCTAATAATTCTGTTAGAATGTAAAACATACTGATTAACAAGCTAACCTTGGTTAACAAACAAATTAACCAGCAAACTCTAATTAATATACTCAACACAATCCACCCAATGGCAACTGCTGCAATTGTGCATTATTAGTTGATTGGTACCCACGTCTTAACATTGACATGTACTGCTCTCAGTTCATTGGAAGCCATAATGTGCATGTATGCGAGTGAGAGCTAGCCACTTCACTATGTATGGAGCTTTGCCATTTTCTTTTTCCATATACTAAGTTTTTAGTTACCTTCGAGTAGATCCGTGAAGGAAGGCAATTGAATTGTTGTCTTAAGCTAGCTATATACAAATACAAGGCGGCAAATCATTCTATATTTTGAACATGGATCTCTCTCTCTCTCTCTCTCTAATCTAAAGGAACTAGGATTGACGTTTTCTGATCTCTCTCTCTACTCAAATCATGATTAGTGCCTTCCAAGTAGTTTTATTTCTCTTTTAATTAATCGTTCACTAAGACAACATAAATTCTAGTACTAATTTGTGTTAATGTTGATGGAAGGTAGCAGGAAAGAGCCCTCGATCTACATGTGGGTATGGTTTTGGGGACAAACAGAGCATTTCACATGGGGGATGTGATCTGATCTATGGCATGCTTAGGCTGATTCTAAACACTATTCCTTTCTTGCAAGGATCCTGCCCCAAATTCCACTTCACACTATTATAATTTTTTTTTTCATTAACCTAAATTATCTTTTGAATTATCATTATGCAGCGCTCTAGAACTAAATAGTTAATTTTGTATTATATAATTAACATTAGATTATTTGTGAAAGATTTGCAACTCGGGTGAGATCCTAGATTCGATTCAGATCTTGATCTGGTTCGGTTTTGCAAATAAAAGAGATATCTATGTTCACCATAACAATACACGACCCTAATAAGCTTCTCAAGTAAAAAAAAAAAAAACTTTGATCGCTAACTAGCGTTAGATTGAATCTATTCAAACGATGTTTTAGGCTGAAATTCAGATGAAACTTTAACGACAGCTTTCTAAAATTTTGTATGCTGATTGTATAAAATGAAGTAACGAGGAGGTTGTTATTTTTCTTCGATAAAAAAAAAGAAAAAGAAAAGATAAAATAGTTTCAAAAATAGTAAAACAAGTTTTAACGGACGGTAACAATGCATATAGGAATGTTCCTTTGGGAAGAGAAGAGATAATGGAGAAGAGAGACTAGTGTCTATTATTGTAAGGGGGGGTGGTGTCCTAGCGAGACGCTCACGCCGGCACGTGGTGGCTGAAACTTCCAGTAATACCGTTGAGCTCCAACCTCCTTCCAGCTGGAGATAGCTGTCCCCCATGTGAGACCCCACTTCCCCCCAATCTCATACATACTTCCAGTTCCAATGTGGGGACTGTCCTCACATAGATACATATTTGCTCTACCCAATCATTCATGTCTTCAACCTCCTACTTTAAGTTTCTGGGTTCCCACGATATATATATAAAGCCCCTCTCTTTCTTTCTTGGGGGTGCTGCTATTCTCACTTTGTTCCTCCCTCTTTCATCATATTCCCAGTTTGATCCTTGGTTTTTTGTCTGCTTTAACTGGGTTTATCTGTTCGACCTTTGTTGTGTCTTGTTTCAATGGCGCAGTTACCTCCAAAGGTTCCCAACATGACCACCCCAAACTGGCCGGACTTGAGCCACCACCACAAGATGTCGTCGTGTTTTGCTGCGCCGAACGGCAATGCCGGCAGCAACCCTTGTTGGGTCGACGAGTTCCTCGACTTCTCGTCGGCCAGGCGGGGGTCCCACCGGAGATCCGTCAGCGACTCCATTACATTTCTCGAGGCGCCAATGCAGGACGAATGCCGCGCCTCCGGTGCACCCCCGGAGCCCAACACCACTCGACATGTTGAGTTTGATAGGTTTGACGATGAGCAGTTCATGTCCATGTTCACCACCGATGATATCGCCGCCGCGGCTGCCACCGGCCCCACAGGGTCGTGCTCGAACCCTTCGACGCCGTCGGATCACAACAGCATTAACGAGGACGAGCAGCAGCAGATTGATGATGGTGATCAGAAGAAGAAGAAGCGAGATAATAAGATGAAGCATGAATCTGAAGAGGCAGAGAGCGAATGCAAATTGGAGGGTCAACAAAACCAGAATGGGGATAACAAAAACACCACCGGCGACAGAAAGATTGACCCCAAAAGGGTGAAGAGGTCGGTACATAATTCATGCACCTTTCTACATTTTGCTGAATAGAATGTAACATGTCTTAGTTACTGAATATTTTTTTTTACCGCGGATTGTTATCCTGAATTTGATTTGTCCTGAATTACATTTGTTTTGTGTTGGCATCAGAATCTTGGCAAACAGACAATCTGCACAAAGATCACGGGTGAGGAAGCTGCAATACATTTCAGAGCTGGAACGCAGTGTTTCCTCTCTACAGGTTGGTTCATTTTATGTGAATTAATCTGGTCTTCCATCTGTAAATTACTTTGAATTGATCTACTGCGGTTACAAAATCACTACTAACTCATTGATTTCATAATGCAGGCAGAAGTTTCAGTGCTGTCACCGCGAGTTGCGTTTCTAGACCACCAACGGTTGCTTCTAAATGTAGACAATAGTGCTCTCAAACAAAGAATTGCAGCATTGGCTCAGGATAAGATTTTCAAAGATGGTAATTATTCTTTCCTTTTGCTTAAGCCAATATTTAAGCTTGCATTCGCTATTATAATGAATCAAGTACATTAGTTGAAAACACATTACTGCTATTCAGTTCAGTTCCTACCAAATTTTTTCAGCATATTAGCAAAATAGTGAAAAGAGCTAGCTGCAACCCATAAAAGGGTGTATGAATGCAGTACTCAACACTATGAAAGTAGAAAGATCTTTGCAATGGAGTAGGTATAGACCTATTTCATTTACCAACCATCAATGCAGAATTTAAAAGGCCATCACATGCATCCTAAGAGTAGGAAGAAAATTAAGGAGAAGATGCAGTTCCTTTACTCCTAGTTATTGCAATCTAGATTCTTCTTCTGTATTGAATGACATTGTGGTGATCTAGAGAATCAATAGCAGCAAGATGCAAAAATGAGTAATGCGAGAAGAACTATACCAATCTTAATGGACATTACCACTGATTAATCTATACGAGTTTTCTTTTAATTAAGAACACATGTAGTGTAATGTTATTCTCACTTTCAGTTATGTCATTCTTTACTCTGTTTGAACAAAATCACTCAATGAAATTGAAACTGAAAGTTAGACAAGAGGCTCCCTGTATAAATCTATCTGTTTCACCACTTCACCATGTGTCTAAGGAAGTACTGTCAATAGTTCTATTCTGAAAATAAAGTCGTCTAGTTTGGGGAGTGATTAGGTGAGTGCCATGAATATAGATGATCTCTGAAGAATATTAGGAGGGAAGAGAAGTGATTAGAGATAAAGTAGTTTAATTGCCACTAAAGGTTGGGCATGTGTAAGCATGTGTAGTGTACATGTGCACATTTTAATATGTGGGGTTTGGTGTTATCACAAGGAGAACAAGTAACAAGTTGTAGACATCATGGACCATAGTTTATAACCTATATACTAATTGTTTGTGACAATACGAATGCAGCTCATCAAGAAGCACTGAAGAGGGAAATAGAGAGACTGAGGCAAGTGTATCACCAACAGAATCTCAAGAAGATGGAGGACAACAACAATAACAACAACATTGAACAATCACCATACTCGGACACCATAACTACTCAACATCCTGATGCTGCAGCTGCTGATCAGAAAGAACAACTTCTCAATGTTTCTTCCTGATTTTCTCTCAAGTACGTGGTTATTTAGGTGCCTAATGCATGAAGGAAATTAGTTACTACGAGTCTCTATATGGCAATTAAACCATCATTTCGATGGTTTAATTAGCCAATGTTATAATTTGAGGTGCATATATGCAATGCAACAAACAGGTTTGATTGTTTGGGGAAACTGAATTCATTTTGTCACACACCCAAAAGTGTGTTTAACATATAAATCTGACCCATTAGTATTATTGTGTTGGGTCAGTTTTATAAGATTGTCTTGGAGGTCACTAGCTAGGAAGAAGTGACAGTATTCTGGGTTGCTTAACTTCTGGTGCTAAGGGTCACGTGATGTGCTGAGCTTTAGAGCTTAAAGAAGGGAGTCCAAGGGACCACTGTGACGATGAATGATTGGAATGCAGCAAAGAACATGTGCAGCTCTCGGCTTTAAGAAAAGGAAAGGAAAGCAGACTTGAAACTGTGTTGGGGTTTTGTGATGATTCTTTTTTATTGGCATCAATTCCATTTTGTTTTTGGATCTTCAACTAGGTGTTGTAAGACCAACCAGAAAACTTGGGGGTGATGTTGGAAGGCAAAGTATAGTGTTGGGATGAACAGAAGTAAGGGCCGTCTGAGTTTTCGTACTCGGACAGATTTGTTGTACAATTTCAGTGTATTCTTGTTTGTAGTTAACTTGATTTTCGTTACTAATTAGAGTTTCTTGACTAAGTTAAAAAAGAAAAAGAAAAATTAGAGTAAATTTTGTGATTGAACAAATTCAACAAACAGATTATAAAGGATGATAGTAATATACTTGAGTTGTTAAGAATCCTATAGTCAAAGATTCCATTATCAAGTCACTTGATATCTGTGAATTGTGAAAAGGAATAAAAGAGCTTGTAGCGTTAGTGTAGAGCGAACTAGAAAGTAAAGTAAATGAAACTGATTTACAGAGGCAGTAGTCCCACACTCGCGGTGAAGAAAATGATTCTGCTAGTAAAACTTGGAACACAATCAATTTGAAACGCCAAGGTTAGTAATGAAATCTCTTCTCATTTCTAACAAATCAATTTCACAGCTAGTAGAAAATATGAAGCAAAATGTTATATCAATCTGGTACTGGATCAAGCCTATCGAAACAGAGGAAAAACCTAATAGACTTCAGTAGCAGGAGCAACTGAAAATACAAATAAACAAAGCTGATGATCAAACCAGTAACTTCATATTATGCATCCACCTTAAGCTACATTTGTGATAAAAAGTAAACATATAAATGAGAATCTCCGATGAGCAATTTAACTGTTTGATTCAATATCCATGCCATCCACAGACTTGCTCATTTTGAAATCAACCACTGCCTTGTCAAAAGTGTTGCTCACATGCTGGCACATCACCATGAGATCCTGACATGCATCTCTGAAAACATCTTTTGCTTGATCGCCTGTAAAATTCATGAAATGGCCAGGTTAAGACTAGACTCAGAATTGCAATTCGTATTAATCTATAGAGCAACATATGAGAATCTTTTTGGGACTGATGGAGCAGGCAAATTAAGTTACATTACTGATGGCCTGAATGTAGGGTAGAATTTGACTGCCTAAAAAAGCAGTAATCTTTCGATGCATTACATGTTCTCTTAGAAATGATTTGGGGAAGGTGAAGGAGATCAAACAGTTGATGTGGGGATATGTGCTTTGTATCTTACAGCTGCAACTCCCCCACCATCTAGAACTTTTGATTCCTCCAAATGTCCATAATAAATACGAGAAGATATCAAGTTAAAAAAAAGTATTATTAGAAAAACGAACTGCACAGGTCGCTCCATGCAGCATTCTTAATTGTTAAACCAAAAATGGGATTCTATAGTGCACTCATGAAGCAGCTCTTAATGACACTCATGAAGCAGTCTTTTTCAGACCCACAACTTGGCTCTAATTCACATAAATGATTGGGCAACTCATATGCACAACTGGTGTTTGGAGACACAATCGACTGAATAAAAATTGATGTTGACCATTGATAATGTAAGAAATACCACCAGATTTCAGTGGTGGTATTTCAGTAAACCTCAAAAACAATCCCAGAAACTCGCATGTATTGATATCTGATATGCCGATGTGTGTGTGTGTTTTGCTCAAGAAAAATATAATTTGCATATTTATACACACCTGTAGTCTGGATTCTAATATTAACACGGTTATCTGATGGATGAGGAATGCTGTAGCCACAGAATTTCGTCCTTGGACTGCAAGATAACATTAAATCCTCTGAGGATGCCATTAAGCATATTGTATACTTCTTCCATTATTACCTACACTACTATCTCTACTTTTACCACACCATCGTTTCCGAAGCAGTTAGTTAATCCTACCTAATAATACCCTAGATAAGAAAAGAAAGAGTATTTCACCACCGAAAAGTTAATAATGACTCCCTATATTATTCATGCTTAGACAACTAAGATCTAGAGCAACAGTATAATTAGTAAATCTCTGAGCCGTATGTTATTAAAACTCTATAAAACTAATCAGTACTTACTCCTGATTCAAAGTAAATCTGATAGCATTTGCAAATGTATGGTCCCCATCAATCAAAGAGAATGTGGATTGGCTAGGATCAGAAAGGGTCCCAAGTTCCATTTCTTCACAAAATTTGCCTGCCAAAGAAAAAAGAAAAGAAAAAAACAAACAAATCTCAGTTACTATGTCAAATGATAATACTATGTATCAGCATCTGGGTTCCTACATTTTGATCATTTTATTGTTATTGCGCCGGGAACTACGAATTCCCCGAAACTTTTAACCATTACTCAATTTTCACCTCTAAAGAAACAGAAATCCTATAAGTAGTAGATGCAAGGTATTGTAATTTTATGTCCATGAAGTGATAAATACAAATTTTGGTATTTATACTATTTCAGGAACTACTGATTAGGAGGTTTGGGTTCCAGTAGGCAAATAAGAAACTGTCATAGCTACAATCTTAGACGCGAAGCTGCTCAGAATGATTACATACAAAATGTTGAAAAGGTGAGATATCAGGGTGTTGAAATGAGTGTTTGAGTCTTAAGACTGCAGGCAAACGGAAAAACAGGATTTCAGAGACACTCAAAGTGTGAATTAGTAGCCTAAACTTGCAATAATTTAGTGTTGCATCAAACTACAGTGACTCAGTGAGTGTGTTCTGTAAAGCTCACAAAACTATAGGAGGCAACTGGGTTACAACATTTGTTCTGGATAAGTTCATATGCATCTCAAATCAATAAGTCATTGAAAATATTGATTTTCCAAAAAAAATAAAAAATCAACGACATGGGTTTAGGGTTTAAGAGGGCTTGTGCAACCATGAGAAAATTCTCGAATTGAGAATCATATTCCATTCAGTGAGGAAGTGAACAGAAATTAAACAATGAACCACGACCAATTCCGAATCAATCAAACTGTGAATCCAATACAATACCCAATAAAACACAGAGAGAGAGAGAGATAGAGAGAGAGAGAGAGAGGGCTTACTCCAGGCGATGTTGAGGGAGGAGTTGAAGTGAAGGAGGGCTATGGATGGGCTGCCTCTGCGTTTTTGTTTCCTCTGTTTGTATTTCAAGATGGAGCTGACGGCATGTCGTCTTTTTTTTTTTTTTTTTTTTTTGGAGAATTGTTGGTGTCTTCTGCTTGACCCTTCGCTTCGCTGGTTTTGCAGTTTGAGAATGTGGAACTGTATTTCTCCTTCCAATCTTTTCCTTACTGTTCTTCTTTTTTTCTTTTTCTTTTTTTTTAAGTTTCTGCATGTTGCCATTGCATCAATGTTTCTCTCTATATGCAAAGTTTCTACAATTAATGCATGCTAGCCCTCAAATCACACATAAAGTGGCATTTATCTGTCGTTTCAATGTTGTTGTTGTTGCTGTTGCTGTTAACTCTTATGTGTTACTTACTGATGCTTCTGTTATCTGAAGGCACCAATTCGGGGATACAGGAGTCTCACTCAGCTGCTTAGAGAGAGATCGTTAAATCGTCTAATACTGCAACCATGATTCATTGAAAGATTCTAGCATTTCATTCTTTCTAGAATAGATTATAAGGAAAACACCAATCCAAAGCCAAACTTGCTGAATTCTCATTAAAGTGGCAACAAACTTGTAGGTTTTTCTACGACTTACCAAAAAAAAAAATTAAACACAGAACCTGAATGGACATCACACCAGTATCACTTCAACTGATCATGATATTCACAAAAGAAAAGTGATTTTGAAGAATTAAATGAAACAAGCTCTAATTCTTCCTTGAATCACTCAGCATCTGGGTTGTTGGGTCAAGTTTGTATGCATATGCTCAGAATTTTCCTTGCTTAACCAACTAAAAGTGAAAGTTCTCTGTATAATACTCAAAACTCTCCCTATCAACTAGCCTAGGATAATCTTGGACGTACAGCTTTGTTGAACATGTAACTGGAATCCTACCTGTATATTTTATGGGTATTCTATATATAGACACTTGAATAACACACCTAAATTTTAATACAGGCTGCTATCTTCTACCTTATCTTAGTCTTTTATATTCAATAGACCAATATTTTCCTGAGGAGTACTGAATTTCCATCTCACAAGTCACAAGCAAGCTTGTATATCCATGTTTCTGTGTATCTGTAGAGAAAAAGAAAACTTTATCATACTAAAAGAAACTAATATGGAACCAGAGAACCGATCGTTGTGCAATGTTAATTGTTGGAAAATAGAGGAAAATATTCTGACATCACATGGCTGGACCCTGAAACTACTATCAGATCATGATTTAAACAAAACTTCTGTGCACAAGAAATCCTTGTTCAATTGTATAACTGTGTCATTTGTCTACAATTATATATATATATATATATATATATATATATCTTGTTGACTATATTGAATTATGTTATTGCAAATGGCCTAGTTCACAAGGTCGCTAGCTTTGAGTCTGAGAAACGTGAACCTTATTTCAACTACCACAGACATATGCATGTATATATATAGATGTAAGGAGGTAGCACAAGTGAGAGCTGTACAAGCTCCCCAAGCAAAACATGTCAAAGAAACTAGCATTGTTCCTTTGTTTCTTATCCATCTTGCTAGTTAATCTAACCAGCTTTGGCCAAGGTCGTTCTATTCCTACAAATGACTCGCTGTTCAATTTAGTATCTGATGGAGTAAACCAAAGTTCTTGGGATGAACTGAATTATATTTGGTTAAACCGTAGCTTGTTTGCATCCGATGGCTGTGATGAGACATACGGGTTCTTGCCATGCACCAGCACAGTTCTTGGTAATATTTTCCTCATTATCGTCTATGGTTATGTGATGTTCGTTACAGCCAAGTTATTATCAGCTGGAAGTGAGATTCTGCTGCAGATTTTAGGACCTGGTATCATAGGGGGTCTCTTCTTGCCTCTCTTGAGTGCTGTACCTGATGCCACCATTATCCTTGGTAAGCTATCTTACTATGCTACTATAATACTCCTCAATGTATAAGCTGCGCTTTGTTAATCGAAAATTAAGTTGCTTACCGAATCATTATTAGTATCATGCCTTATCAGCTGGTTACAGATGATCTCCAACCATGATTTTAGCTTGGTACTGAGAGCAAATGTAGACGAGTCCTCAGAGTGTTTGCCTACAATTTCTAGTGGCCTCTTTAATTGCATATGTGACATGTGCTTCTGATTTGTGGAGTTGGTATGAGCTTATGTCACCTAATGACTCTGTTAACTTGATGAATTAGTTGAGGAATTATAAATAATTTAGATATGCATAGACTATATTTTTTTTCTTACATTGGACTTCTTCTCATCCACCCAAATTTATTTCAACAGTGATTGAGTCTTGACTGAAAGTAACTAATGTAGTTATGTTGGTTTGCTTAGTCATAGGCAGCACAATCTTGTACTATATGATCTGCTTATATATCAATCAATTTAGCCATGTTAACATCAGTTGTTCTGTTTCCAGGTATGTAACTAACTAACTATGAATTTAACTTATTGGTGTATGAACTATGAACAGCATCAGGACTTTCTGGGGACACGGCGACAGCACAAAGTCAGGTCTCAGTCGGAATGGGGTTGCTAGCTGGATCCAATGTAATGCTTCTCACAATCCTATGGGGCACCTGTCTTATAGTTGGCAAATGTGACCTTGAAAATTCAGTTGCAGTTGATGAAAAAGATACAAAGAGTTTTAGCTTAACCGGTACTTTCATTTACGCTTCACCACTTGACCTGTGTAATTCAACGTTTGTAGATGTTAAATTTAGCTACTTAATCAGAACTGTGATGCCTTTTGTATGCTGTCAGTGTAAAGTGAAGAACATTCCCGAAACCAATAAGACCAAAGTCGTAAAGATTCTTTAACCAATGCCAGTATTTGAATGTAGTTTACATCTTTAGTTGTTTCATGTTCAGTTGAATGTAGTTATGCTGATTGTCGATATGTCAGTGCCACACATACTGTAACATTAAATCTTTCTGAAAGGTATATGTTAGAAGCAGCCCCCTTTGTTCTTGAAAAAGATTGTCAATTTTGTGTTACTATAAGATCAATAACAAATTGCATACTGTGTTTAATTTTGATCAGGATCTGGGGTGAGCACCGATATATGGACAAGCTATGCTGCAGGGATCATGGTTATCTCCATTATTCCATTTGTAATTGTCCAACTACCTCAAGTTTTCCCTACAACTTCTGATAGTAGCTTGCCAGTTCTAATTTCACTCATTGTTGCCATCTGTTTTGTGATCGCTTATAGCATCTATCAGGTACCTACAGATTTATATTCCAAAAAGTCCGTATCTATTATGGAGCAATTTGAGAATGACTATCTTCAGTTACCAAATACCATGTTTCATGTATTAGTGTTTCATCTCATACACCTCACTTAGTAGTACTGATGCAGGTTTTTCAGCCTTGGATTCAGAAGAGAAAACTTGCATATGCAAAGCATAAGCATATGATGTCAGAGATTCTAAAGCAGTTAAGAACAAACGCGCTTGGCAGATTTCTTACAGATGATGGTGCTCCTGACAAAGTTGTTATAGAAAAGTTAGTCTTCATTAGAATTTCAGACTCCTTCCCATTTCTGTAGAGTAGTAACTCAATATATCTGCGATGAATTAGTAGCATTTTAATTTATTTATTTTTAGTGGCAAGGTACATGTTTGGTTACATTACTCAGACTTCCTTGGTTTTTGCTTCAAGTAATTTGATCCATTAATTAATTTGTAGGATCTGCAGAATATTGATTGACAAATGAAAGCTCCTCTGATATCCTACATTATCGTATACATTACTTCCTTGAACCAAGTTACATGTAGGATGAACTCTTTGTTGATCCAATGACAGGTTATTCAGGACACTAGATCTGAACTCGGATGGTTATCTGAACACAACAGACTTAAGATCTTTGATAATAGGAATCGAATTTGATGATGGCGGCTCGATGAAGCCACTTCTCTAGTGATGAGAGACTTGGATACAACTCATGATTCAAAGATTGATGTTGATGAATTCTTCAAAGGAATATCAAGGTGGATTAACAAGGCAAAGCGTGCTGCAATGATGGACCGCGGAAAGGTTCCACTATCAATGAAACTGTTAGATGATTATGATAAGGTATGTTCCTAGTCCTTTGATTCATTTTCATGGTGTCTACATATTAACCTTAGTACAACGTAACATACTTCCCAGCAAACAAAGGAAGAACAAGATCGTTATGGGGATCACATTGATGAGATAGTGGAGGATGTTAAAAATGCACGCTGGCATGCCTCAAAAGCAGTACTGATGTTGCTTCTGGGGACCATTCTTGCTGCTGTGGTTGCCGATCCCCTTGTTGATGCTGTTGACAACTTCTCAACAGCTACGAGTATTCCTACATTCTTCGTGTCCTTTGTTATTCTGCCTTTTGTTAGCTCCAGTGAGATTGTGTCCACTCTCATTTTTGTCAGCCGGAAAAAGCAGAGATCGGCATCACTTGCCTACTCCGAGGTTCGATTCTACACCACATTTGTGTTAAATAGCAATTGCATGGGGGGGGGGGGGGGGGGGGGGGGAGCTCTAACTACATGTGTACTTTCTTGTGCAGATATATGGATCAGTAACAATGAGTAACATCCTTTCCCTGGCAGTGTTCTTAGGTCTTGTGTACATCCGAAATCTGACATGGAGCTTCTCGGCAGAAGTTCTGGTCATTATAATCGTCTGCATTCTGATGGGGGTTGTTGGTAGTTGCCGCACCACCTTCCCTGTTTGGATGTGTTTTGGGGCTGTAATGTTATATCCCCTATCTCTGTTGCTGGTTTACATTCTTGAATATGTTTTTGGGTGGTCATAGACGTCAGTTTTAAGCTGTTTTTCATTGATTCATAAGATTGATAAATTTGAAGTCATATTGTATTTTTACAGCAATTATTTAAGTACAGTTTTGTTATACTCTCTTTGCAATTTTAGAATGTGAGAATCCTAAGAAGTCACTAAAACTTGTTTAAACGATCAAGCCTCTGAAATACTAGAGGCACCTCGCACAAACTCAAAATGAGCTCTGAGCTTCTGCCATTCCAGATTTCCAGATTGTGGTAACAAGACCATGCAGGATTTCATTGCCAGCAACCATATTCTCACTTCAAAGTTCAAACAGTAGCAGAACTTATAAAGGCACAAGTATGAAACGGATCACTATTTATAGCTTCATGCATAAAGTTAAAGGCCATAACAAAATGCAGGCTCAGCCAAATGGATTCGTGTAAGGATAAAAGACCAATGAGTACCTGGCTACAAGAGAACAACGTTGCAGAACATAAACTTCAGCATTCAATGGAGCATTAGCATATACATAATACATATGCAAAATGACAGCCTTAAGCTATAACATCCTTTAACAAAAGCTCCAGATGCTAGGTCACTATATGACAGCTAATACTACCCGTTAAGTTGGAAGTGTGAAAACAAACACTTTAAAGCGTCAACCTTTCCTTCCAAACATCCATTCTTCATAAATCAACGCTCTACAGACTGCACATACTCTCCCCAACCTGCATAAGGAACAATTACATTATGATTAACTGTATTATTAACACCAATTACATGAATTAACTCCAGCAGGTATATAGAATTCATTTAACATCAAACATAATCTTGTAAGGTGCAAAAACGAGTAATCAGGAACACAGATTGCAGCATGGAAGTACACACGGACACAGAAGGCACGCATGTAAGTACACACAGACACAGAAGGCACGCATGTAAGTACACACAGACACAGATGGCACGCATGTAAGTACAGACAGACAACTGGGTCACATGCCAATACAACAGGTTATTTATATAGCTAACCAAAGGAAGGGTGCCGCACTGAGATAGTGATAATGTCATCACATGCTGGAGATGACTTTTTACAGTCTTGATGCCTTGGTCAAAAGCTAACAGTACTTGCTAGTCATAAGTTCATAACTGGTAATCATGCGATAATTGTAAATAAAAAAGAAAAAGGGTACCAGTCTTATCTCCTATAATGACACATTTCAACTTAGAATTAACACTGAAACACAGTAAACTTGACCATTTAACTTACTAATAAAGCTGTATCGGCTTTACATATCAATGCAAAACAACAAACCGACTCACCAAGCATCTCCTCATCGTTCCTCATAGATACCAAATCACTGACTACATACTATAAATAATAGATATTCATGGTTCATTAACTAGAAATTAAGACAGAATGCTCCTATTGTTAAGCTACTATACTATTTCTACTTATAAGCCTACGACCACTTAATTAGAAGTAACTAACCCATACACTGCATCTGCATCCATCCAACCATCCTTTGTTAGATATGCTGCATTTGCAGGCAGGAACAAACCCTCCCCCAACCTCCATCAGAAACAATCAAATGGGAAAGGTTCTTGAGTTTGGATTAACCCTCCTCATCACAGTATCCACAAACTCTTATCATAAAGTTCCAAAGGAAAATCACTGACCATTACCAGGAAAATCTTGCACCTTGCAAGAGAACTACTTGGCTAGACAGGTAGAGTAACAAGAGACTGCATCAGGCCATAGAGTTGTACATGAAGAAGCCAAACGATCTCACATATAACATAATCATACCAATAAACCATTTCGGGAATAATATTTTCCCTCTCATGGGGCTGCTCGTCAAGATAGTAAGCTGCGAAACCCTAGAGTTTCAAGAGCACAAAATACCACCATGTATCCTGAAAAGGTGGTGGCAAGTTCCACGTGATTGTACTAGAGATTCGGATCCCAAACAGGATTCACCAAAACCTATGCATCTAGGGTAATGACCAAAGTGTTTTTCTGAATTACTAGCTCAAATATTAACATTAGTCATGATTTCTACTGGTAAACAAGTAATATTTGTGAATAAAGTATCAACCTCAATTTGCAAAAGATTTCAAATTGGAATCAACGCTTCATCAGAGCATGAAGGAAAAATCACATAGTTTGGCATACTAATAAGAGCTGTATCTGCTTTAAATAATGAAAATGTATAGGTGACTTACCGAGCATTTCATGATTCATTTGGATCAGATCCCTGTGTTTCTGGAGCCCTCTGTTTTGAAATCTCTTCCTTGAGAGAGTTCACTTCCTTCTGGGCATCCATCAACCTTCCAATAAATATTTCAACATTCTTGTGGTGTGTTTCATAGTGGCGAATCCACTTACCTTCAAAGTCCTTGATCATCGTTTCAATCGCCAGCCGTTTCATCCTCTCTTCTTCTTCTTGCTTTATGTGTAGCTTTTCCAGTTCTATGGTGCTTAAAACAAGGCCCCCAGATCCCGGAACATCCCTGTAGAGTGGTTCAACAGCATGTGGATAATGTGCTCTATATTCAGCAAATGCCTTTTGTGTTTCCTTTAAAGCCTTCCTATAGCCTTCCAAGAGATTTTTCATCAAGTGTGCCTCGTGCTCAAACCTAAACTTCTCTGTTTGAAGCTTTTGCTGCTCGTCGAACCTGGCCTTGTGCAAGTGTTCAATCAACTCATCCCTTTTCTGCAACTCTTGCATTAGAAACTGCTGGTTCACTGAAGCTTGTTGGCACTCGCTTTCTTTTGCTGCATACATCATCCTAGCTTTTCCCATCCACTGCTGCACATCTGCCAATCCCCCTATCCACTGCTGTATTTGATCCATACCTGTCTCAAAGTCACCAGACATCTTACTATCCCAAGAGCCATCAGTCCTCAACCTCTTATTACCATTGAGACCATGATGAGAATTATCATTCTCATGGCTAATCTCTCTTTTGGGACCATTACCATAAAGTGAAGAACTTCCGGGAAGCATTATGTCCCTTGGAGAAGGAAATTCAAGGCCAAAATGATCACGCAGTGGCATACCGTCCATACTCTGAGTAAGATTTCCTGTAGGAAACCCCTCTAGTGAAAAACCTTTAGGCAAAAGGTGGAAACCACCCTCCTGATCATCATCATCCTCTTCCTCTTCTATTTCATCTTCCTCTTGTTCTTCTTCACCTACTCCTTCTCCCAACTCTATATGTTTATTTCTCTCATCCCCACAACCGAACTCCTTAACCCCACCGAGATTACACCGCTGCAAACGCGGTTCCCCTAGATTTTCCTTCCCGGCCAAAACCCATTGGGCAGGCTCTGCCTCCTTAAATTCTTCAAAATCCATTACATCCCCATCCTCAACCCGCTCTGTTTCACAACTAACTTTCTCAGCATCAACTTTCTCCGCATTTTCTTGCTCAACATCAACTTTCCCGGCATTTTCTTGCTGGGCATCAACTTTATCCACATTTCCCTGTTCAGCCTCAACTTTCTCAACCTTCTCTTCCCCAGCATCATCTCTCTCCACATTCTCTTTCCCGACATCAACTTTCTCCACATCTTCTCCCTCAACATCAACACTCTCCACATTCACTAGCTCAACATCAACTCTCTCCGAATTCCCACGCTCAACATCAACATCAGGCGCATTCTCTTGCCCGAGACACAACTTAACCTCCAGCTCCTCCAATCTGCCTCCCTCAGCATCATCCATCTTCACATCCTCTTCCTCATCATCATCATCCTTCAAATCAATCGGCACTTGGGACTCTTGCTTCACCGAAAACAAATCCTCCCTCTGAGACTTGATCAACTGCTGCAAATGCGACGCATAGTAGCACTTCTCCAACTGCGGCGCCATATCGATCTCCTCAGTCACCATGAACCAAATCAAACCAGCCCAATCCACCTTCCCAAACTGACCTTCCTTAATTGGCTTAGTAAGATTCACCACCTCACTAGGCATCATCCACGTATCCTCATGCAAAAGAACCCAATTCGAAACCAGATCCTCCAGAAACGCAATCGCCTCCTCCGTCGCCGGCGGCTGCTCCTCGCCGGCATCCGCCGCGGCGTTCTTCTTGTTCTTGAGATTCACCGGAAGCTTCAAAGCGCGTCCCAGATCGGACCGATTAACATGAAACCTAAGCTCGTTGACGTAGCTACACCGCATCTGAGGATTGTAGTTGACGATCAATTGGGCGAGAAGATCAGCCCTAATGCTCCGATCGAACTTGATGTGGACGAAGTCCCACAAGCCCAGCCGCTTCAGGAGGTCCTCGTGGGCGTCGAAGTCTAGGGTTTTGGCGGCGACGAAGGGGATTGGATTTAGGGTTTTGCGAAGAATCTCGAGGTTCTTCTTAGTGGCTTTGGGGTTCCGGCCCGTCTTCTTGCGCTTTTTGCGAGAGAAGGTTAGGGCGGTCCGGCTCCGGGGAGATCGGACCGGTAAGGAGTCTGGGTTGTCTTCTTGAGGAGGCTTCATCTCTGGGTGTGGAGGGGGTTGGAGGATGAGGGTCTCAAATTGGGAATGGGAATTAGGGTTGTGTGGGTCATAATTATTGGTGCTGGTTTTCAAAGTGTACTGGAGATGGGACTTTTGCTATGTCTGGACTGACAATCGTGACCCACTTCTATAAACGGTTACTGTTCTGCTCTTCTTTTCTTTTACTAAAACCCCAAGAGCCATATTATGTGACAAGACTCGTTGAATCGAACAAACTCTCACATCTCCATCTCCCAAAGCCTCCAAATCCTCACCCAATCCGACTCCACCCTCCAAATCCTCCACATCCCCCTCTTTGGTGGCACCCAACCCCTCGCCGTCCCTAAACTCTGCCTCGATTTCCTCAACTCCAAGCCTCCAACCAACTATGTCGCTGGTCTCGGCCGTGGCGCCACCGATTTCACCACCCGGTCCGATATTGGGTTGGCCCACGCCGCTCCCGACTTGCCCGATTAGTCGAGCACACCATCGGTGGGGTTGCCGGGACAGCTCCTTTGGGGTTAGGCTTGACCACGGGAAGCAGGAGGAGGAGAAGGAAGACGACGACGAGGAGTTGTATAGACTCGGTTGAAGCAACAGATTGACAAGTACAGGAGTAATTAGATTCGTTGTGGGTTGATTTCAGAATCATTGATTTGACTGACCATTACTGTGAACTTAACTTTTACTTTGAAATTAAAAGAAACTAAAATTATCTATTACAGTGTATATTGTTAACCATGGTTTGATATGGTTAAGAAAAAAAAAACACATGTCATGAGTTAGATGGATGGGGTGGGCACTTATGGGTAGTCGGTAAATTTGCATTATATTTTTTTTCAGTTACATGAGTTATGTTTGTGTTGTGTTTTCAGCTGCATTATTTTGCTAAATTTCTTAATAGTTACATACATCGTAATCTCACACCTCGACATAGAGATGTAGTTACATGTGCAACTACGTACATTATGCTACCTATATAATTACCCATGTAACATAATCTTAACAGTTACATACATGCTACATAACCAGTTATAAGTATTATACACACATTAAATGCATAAAAGAATCATTCATATCCATAAGAATCAGAGATGTAACCACATATGTTACTATGACGAGGTGTGGAATAATTAACCATAAGCTCATACTCTCACACCTTGACACAGAGATGTAACTACCTATGTAAATATGTTAAGCTACGTAAATAACTACCCATGTAACTAGAGCTTGACAGTTACAAGGGTAGTTACATACATGCTACGTACATTACCAATTACATGCATTACACTCGAGTTATTCTACGCATAATTCAACATCATTTCCACACATTCCATAGCTTCATCAACATTATAAAACCAAAATACAATATTGAAGCCTAAATATCTAGGTCCAGTTACATGGCAGTCACATGCATTAGACTCATCACTCTTTACACAAAAAAATAATAAATAATATATTAAATAAAAACACCAGCTACATAGACAGTTACAAACCATATCGAATCACTCATGTCCACAAAAATCAATTAAAATCCTTAATCCCTAAGCCCTAAATTGCGATATGAACCCCATAACTTGAAAAAATCAAGAAATTAACAATCTCTCGGGTTTTGCGGAGATTAAAGGTGCAAAGAGGTTACCTGAAGTTTTCCGATTCTGATTTTGTTGAGGAATCATTGTGAACACGACAAGGTAGCGGTTCTCGATGCCGACAATGACGCTAGAGGCGGCGATGGGATTGATCGTTACTGAGGGAGACGATGGATTTGGTGGAGAGAGAGGGATTCGTTGTTAGTGATAGTAATTTAGGGTTTTGTGTGAGAGAGAGAGAGAGGGAGAGAGGGAGAGAGAGATTTGTGGAAAGAGAATTTTTGTGTTTAGTGTGTAACTATTGCAGACTTGTAGTTAGTATCAGTATCTAAGTGGCATTTTGTAATTTTAACCAACATCATGATAAGGTTGTTAAGTGAGTGACTTTTATTTATCATGTAGTAATAAATAATAACAGTTTTATCATTTCATACCTCTAAAATGACATTTTTATCATTGACCCAATTTGTTTTTTATCGAACGAAATTGATTTCAAAACTTTCACTAGTCATAATAAAGACCCTAACAATATGTTTCACACATATCTTCTCATTTATTTCTTTTTCAATTTCAATTCAAACCTCAAATTCTTTACCCAGAAAAATATGTTTCACACCGACCCAATATTACATTTCTTTTTCACTTTCTTGAATCATCTCTCACTCCTTACAATAGAGAGAGAGTATAAGATAGAGAAACGAAAGAAGACATCCAAAGAGTTGAGACTTCGGCACCGGTCATTGAAATCTGGTCAACAAACTACTATTGCCCCTTAATAGACATCCAATATCCGAAAAACCATCATAGTCATCGAGGAGCAACAGAGCACGTTGAAAACTCTATGGTCTAACTTTCTTCACCCAGACTTTATTGAAAAAAAAAAAAACCTTCTTCACCTAGAGAAAATCACATTTGTCGATAAACATGAATAAGAAACGATCCCCACATGCTGCAACCTCCACAGAAACATATTACCGTCACATCAATCTCACTATGCTTTGAAATGGATTGATGACAACAGTTATGGCTGTCTTGAAGGGAACAACAATAAATAATCTTGGAGCGAATAACCCTTATTTGGGCAATGCAAGTCGCCAAGATCAACATGCTCATCACAACTAGGCGATCCCTACGCGGGTCTTAAGCAAGTCTAGGCTGGTTAAGGCGCCTCCTTGGCGGCTGTAAGTGGGTCTTTGCATACCCTTGGCGGCCCTAGACGTGTATTGGCAAACTATTAGCGTGTCTAGGCGGCCCCTAAGTGGGTCTAAGTGGTCTTTACGCGGGTTTACGAGGGTGAAGATAGTCCCTTGGCAGGTCAATGCGGGTTAAAGCAGCCACTTAGCGGCCTTCGGCATGTCAATGAGGTCTATTAGGCAGGCTCGGCAGCCCCTTGGCGGATCTAAGTGGCCCTAAGCCGAACTAAGTGGCACAAGGCAGTCCCTTGGCAGGTCAAAGTGGCCCCTTGGCGACCCACGACGGGTCAAGACTGCCCCTCAGCGGTGCGAAATCATGGAAGTGACATAAGCAAAGGCTATTGTCATTAGACGACGAGCTCCGCACAACTTTTCTCCAAACCCTAACGCTAGCAACAAGAGAAAAGAAGAGGAGTCACAGTATTTTATAATTACATAAATTAAATAATTATGTAATTATTTAATTATTGTATAAATGCTAAAATTACTGTTAATTATTTATTCAATAATTCACTATTTTTTATTTTTAAAAAATAGTTCACTATTATTAGTTGTGTTTTTCCTGAAAATGGTTAATAATTTTTTTCTTTTTTAAGGAAAGTTAGAACATAGAACACAAAGTGCCTAGTCACACAGAGCTCCTAGCTAGGGCTACTAGTTTGTGAAGAATCAAACTGAATGACAATGAATGTTTGGGGTGAATAATTGTTAACAAGAGTATCTGCAATAAAGTTTTTTTTCACTCTGAAACCTTAAATAAGTCTTGCGAGGTCCATTTTCAAGAAAAATTTACTGAAAAACTCAGCAAACCTCCATTGAAAATGGACAACCCTAATCCGGAAAAATTAAAGAGCTACTCTCTTAAAATAAGATAACCACTCTCCATTTCAATCCATAAATATCCAAATACTATAACATAGGTCTTAACACATCACCGAATATAATATACAATAATCCCAAGAGTATTCAGAGCTACTAAAACCAACGGAAGCAGGAAAATACCCTAGTAGGTTAAACAGGTAACCTACTAGTGAAAAATGGCTGAGAGATTGGTAACTATGCCTTGACTCCTCCTACTAGATCCAACCCGAACTCTGCAAACTGGGCATTTTTAAAACGAAATACCCAGGAGAAAACATTCAGAAACGTTAGAGTGAGTGGACAAAAATAAATAAAGAAAATATTTATCAACATTTATGTTTTCCCAAATTTAATTTCCGAAGAAAAACGGATGCAAGCCTCAAGAGATAAATCTCTTATCTCATAAATATCGAGTCTCTTCAGCTCAAAACTATATATCAATATATGTATGTATTTACACTCGCCCATACTCCCTATATAAATTAATAAATTTAAAATAATTTATATAGGTATACTACGCTCGCGTCTAACGCTCACATCACGCCTTAATGCGGTGATACACTACGCCATTAAGGTGGACAGACGAGTGTATAAATATGTGTCCATACCCTCTATATGAATTAAACACTCATATAGGGCTACTACGCTTGCGTCCAACGCTCACGTCATACTATAATGCAGATATATACCACGTCATTAAGGTGGACAGACACATATGACTAGCTAGCATTTATATACATACCCTTCTCATAAAAATATTTATAATTTACCGAAAATCTTATTTTCAGTAACTCTCCAAAATAAATAAAATCGTCAAATAAAAATGACGTCAAAAACTCTAACAAAATAAATTACTCAACAGTAAACAATTACATGCATTTTAATTAAAACAATAGTCCACTCACAAATTAGGCCTAAGCCTGATGTCGGTCAGAGGCATCTTCTGCTCATGCCTCCTCACGTCCTGTTCCAAAAACATAATTAAATCATCAATTATAAACTCATGCTTTTATAAAAATAGAAAAAATTAAATATGAGTTTCGCACGCTCATCCATGCCTAACGTCCTTATTCTTAAATATTCTTAAATTCGTTTCCATAAATTGTAAAAACAAAAGCTATATTCTATTTTTTCATTTCGTCCACGTGTTAAGTCATGATTGGTCAAAAGTTATCAGATAACTCAAAATAACTATTTACTGTTAGAGCACAAACGCTATATCAATTGTTAAATGGGATCCCTTCTAATGAAGATCTTTAATTTGCGGACTTGTTAAAGAGTTTTTAGCTTATCCCACATTTGGATCTTATATCAACATCTTGATCGTTCAGTTTATATGTATTTATGAGTAGATCATTTCTCCAAATTTCCAGTATATTGAAAATTGTTAAGACATTTATAAGTGTGATTTACCAATTATGAACTTGAACAGTTCATATTTGACATAATTAGTTCGTTTATTAATTTGATCTAGTTTGTTATCTTAACGAATACCAATTTGACTGAAAATTTGTAGAAATAATTTACTCATATAAATCTAAAAACTAAATGGATGAGATGTCAAAATGTGATCAAAAAATATTTTTTTTAAACCATAAACTGAAAAATCTTTAACTAATTCTCAACTTAAAAATCGTCGTTAAAAGGGTTTTCTAAAATATAGCAACAAACTCAGAGATGCTATGGTATTTCACTTAGAATTTATTTTTAAAAGTTGTCTTATTTTAAAAAAAATTAAAAAATTGGCAATTGAAATAATGACTTGATCGATGAGCACAAAAAAAAGAGAGAGGGACAAAAACTGAAAGATTCGAGCAGTCAATGTCAGTAGCACTTGGGTGGCGTTCTCACTAGCTGTGTCTCAGCCTGTCGATCTCACTCACCCCCTCCTCTAGTAGCAGTAACGGTCACTTTTCCTCTCCATCTTCTTCCCCTCTCAATAAATTAAGTAATTAACCAAACCATCAGAACGGCTACATCATTCTTGCCCCTTGTCCTCTCTTCTCTTCTCTTCTCCCTCTTAAAACTGCAACCCCGCTTCACTTCATCTCCTCCCTCAAAATGCGCACAAGCTTCCTTCTCTCTCTCCTCCTCCTCCTCTCACTCGCCGCCCTCTCTACCGCCCAGAACAGCGTAGTCACGACGGAGCTCTGGTGCGTGGCCAAGAACAACGCCGAGGACTCTGCCCTCCAGTCCGCTCTTGACTGGGCCTGCGGGGCTGGCGGCGTCAACTGCATCCCAATCCAGCCAGGCGTGCCCTGCTACGACGCTTCAGACATCCAGAATACTGCCTCCTATGCCTTCAACGACTACTTCCTTAAAAACGGCATGACCGATGACAGCTGCAACTTTGACAACACTGCCGCTCTGACGTCTTTGAATCCCAGTACGTGTGCTCCGTTTAATTGTATCACTTCGACTTCTCGTTTCTTTGTTGGGTTTTTCTGTTTCGTTTGGAGAATTAGATCTGTTTGTGAATGGGTTTGGATCTCTAACAGTGAAGAGCTTTTGTCTTTTGTTTTTGATTAGCTTTTGTCTTTTGTTTTTGATTTCAGGTTTTGGTAATTGCAAGATGCCATCCAGGTAAACATATTGCAATAACTGTTCTTCTTAGTTTTTTGAGTTCTTGCAATTGGGTTCGAACCATTTGGGCAAATCTCGATGTTTTAAGGTTGTCACATTAGTACAAGAACATAGAAATCATTTATTAACAGTTTGTTTTTGGCACAAAATTTGTTGTATAATTGAGTGTTTAATGACGAATGCACAGCTTGTCTGGGAGCAATAGAAGTTTGAGTTCATCAACAGCATCATATGGGTTGGGATCTAGTCAAGATCTGAATGGCTGCAATAAAGTTTCTCATCAACTGGTTTTGCTGCCCTTGATTACCAGTCTTTTGCTCGTTGCCTCCTATAATACATGGGTAATCTGTCTACCTTGAGTTTAGCTTTTGCTAATGGAAACAGACTAACAGAGACCCTTGTGCTTTTTGGGTTTACATTAGCTTATCTAGGTTTTAGAGATAGGTCCTCAATGTACTAGAATCGTGCAATAGATCGATTACTTCACATCTGTTTATCTGTTTGAGCTTTGTAATTTTGATGGTTACAAAATCAAGCAGAGAACATTTGTGTTGCAATATTGGAGTGAAGAAGCTCATTTTGTCTGAATCATCTTCCTGCAATATGGTTTAATTTTGCTGCCTCAGTTTCATATAATTTTTTGTGCAACAGCTTATGTAAGAGGAATGTTCTATGAAATTTAAGTTAGTGTAACAAATAACCAGCCTAGATCCAATTGCATGATAGACACCTTGATATGAGAATCAAAGTTCTCAATACAAAGGAGAAGAAAGAATAAAGAAGCTCTTTCTCAAATGAAGAAAGGTTATGTAAAATATGCAATCTACATACATATGTGGTCACCATGCTTGTGATCAGTTTCATGTTGGGTATTTGGAGTATTGCAGACCTTTGCACGTTACGTTGTAGGTGAGAGGTGAATTATGAGAGAGATATAGAAATAGAATGCATGATTCGAAAAATACAGCTGTAGATTCTGCATTGCTTCTGAAATTTGGTACACTCAACTGTGTCTTCTTCGAGCTGGCCTGTTGTCATATCCTCACGGGAGCAATAGCTATTCGGTTCTTCTACTGAATTTTCCAGCCATACCTTTTTGGTTCTCCAAATACCAAATAGTACTATAATCATCTAAAACTGTTCTGACCGTCTACCAAACCCATTTCTGCCCCCCCCCCCCCCCTCCTCCAACTAGTTGTTTTCTTTTAATTTTGTAATTAACGTAAATACAAAATAGTACATTTTTTTCTTCAATTAACGTAAATTGTAAATATACCTTTTAATTCCCTCTTTGAAACGATCCCTTACTTCCAAACGATACTACTACAGAAGAGGGTTAACTGTGAGGCTGTTTTAGCCATATCATTAACGTAAATTGTAAATGTATCCCTTAATTCCTGGTTTGAAATGATCCTTTACTTCCAAACGATGCTACAACTACACAAGAGGGTTAATTGTGAGGCTATTTTAGGTTTTTAGCCATATCAATTAACGCTTGAAGCAGGAGACAACCACGAGCACCGTTTTCAGGCAAGCTGGTGGAGGGGACGCATGCATCGGAGGTTGTCGAGTTATGAATGTCATTTGGAAATCCGGTATCTTGAAACACATATTGCAACTGAAATCAGTGTAGCAAATGTGCTGTCTCAAAACAATAAATTTTCAACAGGAAGAGAAAACCCTTGCAATTACATTTTAAACGACGAAAATTCTCCCTCTCAAGTGAACCTTGCTACATTTTTACTATCATAAAAAGTTATTTTACCACCGCAAACAAAAACCGCAACAAAATAAATTTATTTTAGTAGTAATTAGTAATGAGTTTTTTTTTTATATTTTTTTTATAAGGGTTTGAAACTCAGCCAAGCTAAGTAATTAGTAATTAGTCAAACAAATAGAAACAACTCCGCTGCAACCCCACAACATACACCCCCAAAGCTGCCGTCTTCACTAGAATTTTTATATTATGGACAAGCCGTCTTCACTAGAATTTTTATATTATGGACAATATGAGGTCTCAATAAGGCGCTGAGAGCAGCGAAAAAACCCTAAGTGAGGCCGGAGGTCCTTTATACAAATTTGTTTCTCGTCCGGTGGCTATCCGCTGTGGCCTCGATAACGCCACGATGCTGCCAGATGGAGTGATTGACATTTCATCCTTGGACATGTGGATTTGTTAACATATGATATTTAAGCGGAGTCGTTTCGGATTCAAATTTGCCAACCACCACTATTGTGGTTGTCACGCCCCCAAACCGAGACCAATATAATAAGGAAATATGGTGCCTGAATTTGCGGCGTGAGTTCAAACAAGTAAAATTTTCTCGAATAATTTATTAGAAGAATAAATATATATATATATATATATATATATGTCTGAATAATACTTTTATTAGAAAGTGAAAACATTAATGTTTTACAATACCAAATATTTTACAATACGAGAAGTTTAGCAAAAGAATATAAGACATTACATTTATTCTCAAAATAGCAATAGAAAACAGTTTTTTATTTAGTAGGTTCATCTCATTCCCCAAGCATCTATTTGTTACCTGAAAACAAAAATGTGTAGCATCATGAGTAACACATACCCAGTAAGTACAACTTACATTCTTATAATAATGTGCCTTATAAGAAACCAGAAATAAACATAACTACGTAAAAATGTACCAAGAATCATTTTTATTTGTTCATATTGATTCTTATTTATACGCGTGCGCGCACACACACACAACCAAAAATGTACCAACAATGCTAAACGCTTCATTATATGACAAACAAGCTAAATCCACATGTGTTTATGGCATAAAGAATGGCATAACATGAGAACAATTGCGAAAAATCGGCGAAAATACACCAAGGCAGCAAGTTGCCGTGTATTGGGAGTGTTGCAGCGCCCCTGAGTGTCCCTGATGCGTGTTGTGTGCTGCGTAGCTGCCTGAGCCCCTAGAGGGCCCCTACCGCAGCCTATCGAACCCTAGTGTCGGCTGTGAGTCCCTAAGGGACCCCTACAGCAAGCTGCCGAGACCTGCCGCAAGTCTATGTTGGCACTGCGCCCCTAGCGAGCCCTAGCCGAGCCTATGCCAGCATCAGGGCCCCTGCCACGCCCCTGCGCGTCGCTGGGTGCCATTGAGCTTTGCTGAGCACCAAATGAGCCCCGACCATGCCCCTGTTGCACCCTAGTACGCTGCTACGCGTCGACAAAGCCCCGGACAAGCCCTTGCGTGCCCCTGCTGTGCCGCGCAGCAATATAGTGCCCCTAACCGCGCCCCAGTGTGTACTGCGCGCTGACAGGCTGTCGGCTGCGCCCTTCCGCACCTCTGCATGTGCCCTACCGCGTTGTCGAGCCCCTAGCGGGCCCTTGCCGTCTGCCAGCTCTGCGAGCACACTTTTGGTGCTGTTGTCGAGCCTCTAGGCCGGCCACATGCTATGATTTCATGAAAGTAATTTTCATGCCGTATAATTGCACTCATTCGGATTCTAATTTGGTTTAAATTCCTGATTAACCCTTCTATGTTTAATTAGAGTGTTCGCCTTGTTTTGATCTTAGACTAATTAATTTCACATATTTGTGTAGATGTCTCATGGAGAAATTGAGTGTCTAGCCGACAGTGAGACTACCCACACTATTCTAAAGAATATGCTGTTATTTACGGACTTTGTGCCTCATGTATCCTCAGTGACAACCATGATTGGTTTATCGCATTTGTTCAAGACAGAGGCAATGTGTAGTTCTTGTTGCCAAATGGCATAATGATACATGTCACTGACGCACTTTAGGGATAATGATACATGTCACTGATACATGGCAATGCGTAGAATCTTGCTATCATTTAGGGACATTAGTGTCAACGCATTTCACCTAGAAACGTTCGAAGAGAATGGACAAGAGTTTTTGTTTATTACCTCTAATGATTGCGGTCGAAAACGCATCTTAGAAAAGCTCAAGAGTCAATCAAGTGGTTTGTATCTTACATCCACCAAGATCATCGAATCCTATGCCGTTTCTCACAACTTCTGTGACTCTGACTTATATAAGCTTTGACATGATTGTTTGGGACATTTCGGATGTGACATGATGATAAGAATTCTCAAGAATTCACATGGACATCCATTTTTCCGAGCATTGAAGCGTGTTGGAGCTCTTCCTTCCACCGAAATAGGTGCTGCGTCCCATGCATGATGCACCTACCATAAGCTCGGCCTTAAGGCCATTGCCGAGACTCCAAATGCCTCTATGGCTATCTCTAATGCTCACCGCCCGTTTTGTAAAGCTTGTTCACTAGCCAAATGGAATGCAAGACCATCTTTTGCTAGTGATTCTAAACAAAATATTACATTCCTACAAAGAATCCAAGGTGATATTTGTGACCTATCATACCAGAGTGCGGTCCATTTCGATATTTTATGAATCTGTTTAATGCATCAACGCGTTGGTCATACGTTGCTTTGCTATCCACAAAAAAACGCTGCATTTGCTAACCTCCTAGCTCAAATTATTAAGCCCTGGGCTCACCACCCTGATTATCCAATCAAGTTTATTCGATTGGACAATGTTGTAGAGTTTACGCCTAAGTCTTTTGACAACTATTGCATATCTATCGGGATTGAAGTAGAACATCACGTACCTCATGTGCATTCACAAAACGGTCTTGTAGAAGCTACAATTAAGCGCTTACAATTGATTGCACGGCCCTTGGTGATGCCTACCAACTTGCCTATTTCTGCCTGGGGTTATGTAATTTTGCATGCAACTGCACTTACTCGTTTTAGACCCACTGCAACCCAATCATTTAGTGTGTACCAGTTAGTAACTAGATATGAGCCTGAAATTTCGTACCTAAGCGTTATCAAAGCTCTCCTATACTTGGCACAATGCCCAAGACCAAACATTGTATTCTCAGTAAATTTGTTATCTATGTTTAGCCCTGCGCCGAAGCAACATCATTAAACTGGTGTTAAGCACATCTTTAGGTACTTGAAGGGTTCAATTGATTTGGGCTTGTTTTTCCCTTACAAAATCGAAGTTGAAAACATGAATGTTAATGTTTCAATTGAAGATTGCATTGCAGAAAGTTTGGCCGAGCCCCTAAGGGCCCCTGCCATGTCGGGCAACAACTTGGCAGCACAAGGTAGCGCCCCTGCTGCGTCTTGCCGGGCCTTTGAGTGCGTCTGCTGCTCCCTTGCCCGCATCTGCCAACGCTGCTGTGCAGCAGTTGTGCCCTATCGCGCCTCTGCGCGTGCAGCGCTGCAGCCGATCCCCTGCCGCGTACGGATGAGCTTCTACAAGGCCCTTACGTATCCTAGAGTGCTTCAAATGCCGCAACCGAGCAAATTTTGTTCCCCAACCAAAATCAAGCTTCCAAAGCTCATTCTAGCTCAAAATTGACGCAATGCGGTATTGTCTCCTATTCTGAAACACCGAATAATGTGTTAGTCAGATTTGTTGATGCTGGGTATCTCTCTGACCCACACAAAAGACGTTCCCAAACTGGTTATGTGTTTACAATGGGAACTACGACGATTTCTTGAAGATCTACCAAACAAACCCTTGTTGCTACTTCCTAGAATCATTAAAATATTATTGCACTACATGAAACAGTCAAAGAATGTGTTTGGCTTCGCTCTATGGTAGCTCATATTCAAGAGTCCAGAGGATTGACATCTACCACTAAACATCAACTTGCATCTATGAAGACAATGCGATATGCATTGAACAAATGAAGTTGAGATTTATCAAAGGTGATAATACTAAACATATCTTGCCTAAGTTCTTCGACAATCATCAACAACAACAGCTTTTGAATATCTAAGTGAACTAAGTGAGTTCCGAGGATAATGTAGCGAATTTGTTTACAAAGTCTCTACCCAAATCTACTCTTGAGAAGCATGTGCGAAGTATTGATATGTGTCGCTTATCTGAACTTCATGATTGATTGATTATCTGGGGGAGTTGATTATGTAGACATCAGGGGGAGTCTACGACACATGTTTTACATTCAAGTTGTAGTTGGCGCGTTGTGATTTTTTTCCCTTCGACCAAGTCTTTTGTTTTTACCCAAGAGGTTTTTGTTTTACTTGGCAAGGTTTTTACCGAGGCAATGTTCATACGCCATGTGATTCTGGTACACGACACAAGGGGGAGTATTGAAGGAATTTACATTCTTATCTTTGATGATGTGTCTTGACCAAATTTTCTCCTTATTAGATTAGAATGTCTCTTAGATATCTATCCCTGATTTACAGAAATTTTCTATAAAATGCCTATATAAAAGTCAATCTATCAATAAATGAGTAGACATTTTTCTCTAGTATTCTCATACTCTACAACAATTACTTTGTTTTAATATTATTAAATTTCTTTTCTCTTTCTAAGTAATTAATTAAGAAAACATTAATTAAGGTAACCATGGTTAACTCATGGTTTTGGGTTGTCATAGGTGGCACCATTTTACTTTTAAAAAAAAAACTTTTATTAATAACTCACACACCATACATATGTCATGAGGTTTGAATCCATGACCTCACAATTGTCAATTACACACCATTTTACTTGTTGGTCCTGTGACTACCACAGTGGTGGTTGTTGGCAAATTTGAATCTAGCGGTTTCCACTAGTTTTGACCAGATTAACGTTTGGAGCAGGGGCGTAGCTAGCTAGGGGCGAATTGAACACTCTCAAATTTTCAAAAAAAATTAATTAGCCTTAATTTTTATTGGATATTGATGGAAATGAAACATAAATTGACCCTTCTCCTCTAGAAATCCTTAATTAGTCTTAAATAATCTTCCACAAAAATGGAATGAAATAGGAATTTATACTATTAAAATATTTAATCTAATTAATACAAATCGTGTTAAAGATTTCTTATCTTATTAATTCTTACTAAATGAAAACAACACATTAATGTTTACCATACATCTACATGCATTATCTCTCAAACAAAAGAAAAAGTAATATATTCTTTTTCAATATTTATAATGCATGTAATTCTAATATAAAGTTTATTTGAAATGATAATGATAGAATAAAAATATTGTTGAAATTAAGTTTGCGTTATTCTTTTAAGTAAAATTGTGTTGTTATTAAAAAATGATGAAAAATAATTTAATTTTTTAATTAATCTAATTTGACATTTATAAGTGAGATGGCTACCCTCCGGATTTGGAGGAGCTGAACCATGAGCACCGTTTTATGGCAAGTGGACGGAGGGGAAACATGCATCTGAGGTTGTCGAGTTCTAAATATCATTTGGAAATCCGGCCTCTCTTGATGTGACTCGGTATCTCTGATTAGGGTGACGTTTTGAGCCTCGGGACGCGTCAAAATGGCAAGTTGTTGGGGTAGTTCCGACAGCTTCATGGCAGGTGTGAGGGTTGCGGCACAAGGAGCAGTGAAGGAATGTAGTGAAGACCTGGGCTGGATCAATTTTTCTTGGGCCTAGGGTTTGACTTTTCTGGGTTGTTGGGTTCTAAATATGGGCAGGGTTTACGTACTTTAGCCCAATACTATGTTTTTTAGGTTTCTAAATTACAATAAATCCTAGGTTAATAGGACTCTAAGCACATTTTTTGTGCACTCTATCTATCTAGCGTTTCTAGAGTAGTAATGAAGGAGGATACTACCTCTACGTATTTGATTGTATAATGAGTAGGTTTGTTTCTATGTACCACTTGTGAGTACTACTGCTTAACTCCTTGACTCCTATTTAGGTTTGAGATAAATATATTAGCACCCTGGTTTGATTAAAAAAAAAAAATTTAATATTTATATTATGTGATATACACACATACGAACATGTAACAAAAATTACAATAATATTTTCATGAAAGTATATATAGCAAAATTGCACTTTAATCTCACCCATAGGCCATGGCGCGCGAATCAAATTCACTGTCACTGTCTCTCTAAATCTTCAAAACCATCTTCTTGAACAGAAGATTGAACCCTCTCGAAGATCTATCTCTACTAAGCATTCTCCTGAAAGAACTACTCAACCTCGAAATGGAGCCACTATTTACTGCTTTACCATCTTCCGACGTCCCTTCCGCCGCACATGATAACATGGAGTTAACCCGCTCCAACGGCGGAGCCGTCGGTGCTGCGCCGGCCACAGGACCTTCTCTTGGCTCTGGCTGGAGATCCATACGGGGCTCCGCCTCCGTCCGGCAGATAGGGCACGTTGTGTGTGAGTTCAGCCACGTGTCTGTGCACTCTGCATGGAAGCTGTGCTTACAATTGGGAAGCAACCTCGCCATTTCTTCATCCTCCAACATGCTCAGACACACGGCGCACTCGACGTCAGCATCGACTTCATGACGTCCCTCACCGTATACAAAGACGGGCAAGGCTGCGATGACGGAGGGCTCGAGGCCGGTCTTGGGTGGCTCGGCGGAAGAGTGGACATGGGCAACAGTCGAACCCAGGCGGTGTAGGGCGGCAGCTCGGCGAAGTGACTGGCGTCTGAGGACGCATCTTGCGTAGGTGTGAAGTAGTATCACAAGCACAACCACGACATATAATGAAATGATGGCGATGAGCATGATCTTGCCGTTCAAGTCATACGGGTTCTTTTCAGGCCACATCTGAGGCAGATCATCGGGTTCGTCGAGAAGGCGCATAATCAGATCTGTGTGAGAGGAAGAAGACATGGCCGGTTCTTTGGTGTCTCAGACTCAGCTAAAACTATAGCTTCTCTCTCTTTCTCTCTGATGAGGGAGATGTGGCTTATGAGGGAAGTGAGAAACAAAACTAGAAACATTTGTTTTTATGTGGCTGAAGCCTTGGATCTTGTATTGGTTTTGGTATTTAATCTAGTGTGAACTTGCTAAAAGGGTTAGGGACGAACATTTTGAGTTGTTTTGGAGAAAACAAGAGACAGAAACAAACTAAAGTTTACAGTCTCTTTAATCTCAAGATGGTTGACTGTTGAATGTTGACTTGTTCAATTATTCTTTCCTCCCCATTCACCAGACTGCTACATGTAAATTCTTTCCATGTTTCTTCTGAATTGCTTGGTTAGTTATTAGTACTTAGAATAAGCTGGGAAATTGCTAAGATATCGCCAATCAAAAATGGTAGAAGGTGCCTCTAAATAACTACTTGTTGACTAATATGATCACAAATGTAATGTGCCTGGAGGATTCGCTCTGTTATGAGAGATCATTTCCCAGCTAGCTACGTACCTAGCTAACCTCCTTCCACACGTTTTGCAAGATCCAATTGAACCGTCTCACGCAGATCTTTGTGAATATTGAAGTTTTTGGTGGACTTTGGGACATCAGCAAGATATTGAAAACGATATATATATATATATCGACACTATCCCGGTATTCAGACGGTTATAGACTACTCATTTTTCCGATCACTTTGATTTATTAGCTAGTCTTTCTTTTAATTCTTTTCTCCATAAAAAAAATGGTGAAAGCAATGAACACAAGCTCCCATGAAGGGTTGGTAGAAGGCGGCAAAGGAAGCCTAAGATTCAATTGCCCTTTTCTTTGGCTAGTCAGAAATATATACATATTTATAAGAGAGAAACAATACCAAACCCCAAAAATATATAATACAAGGTATGAACCTATGACCTAATTACGGGACTAATTATATTAGTTCAATTCTATGCTAGCTCTGCATGTCAAAATATTATTCATATGTATATGGGTAACCAACCCAAACTATAAAACAAGAAGAAATAGACGATGCTCTAGAATTTACATACTTCCGGCCGGCCGGTCTCAATGGAAGAACAACCACGGCGAATGATAAAATATACCACAAATAGTCGACAAATTTGAAGTTAAAAGGCGCACCAATTTCTTCATCCTTACTCAATTTCGTTGAAAATAGCGGTAAAATGATACTTGCAGTCCTGGCCAGCTAGCTTGCAGTTTCAAACGTAAAGCCAGGGGGTAGTATAAGCACTTCTTAGGTTTTCATATGAGGAAACGATTACTACTTTGACTTGATTATATGAAAAACGCTATGATATTGCATGATGCTTGGTTCTGAGTCAAGCACGGAGACCTTCTTGGTCAAATATTAATCCCCTCGCCAACTTTAATTCTTCCTTCTTATGCCACTTTCGTGTATACGAACCAGTGTGATTGTGATCCACGCGACCACGCTTCTAGTATAGCATGTAGTATTTTATATATATGACATTTTATGTTATTTTTTATATATTTTATGATAGACTTCTAGGGGCCCGATGTCCTCGTCGGCACACTTACAACCAAGGACATGCTCTTCTACCATCTGTAACAGCCCAGTCCACACATTTGAGATATTGTCCGCTTTGGGCCTATCGGCCCTCACAGTATTTTTCTTGAGGTTTCACTCCGAAACACGTCTCATTCTGCATATATATGAGAACAACAATTTGTCTCCCTTAGGCGATGGGGGACGATGCACCTGTGAGCTTGTCAGTGCCTTCAACACCCGCCTATTCAAGTCTCCATAATAAAAACGCTTCATGCTTCAATGGTTGGGAGCGAAGATTGAGTGTAGTTTAATTGTGGTGACCTGACTAGACGGGTGCTAAAGGCACTGGCATACTAGCTGGTGTTGCGTTCCACATCATTCGAGAGAGACAAGTTGATGTGTATATATGTGCAAAGTCAATTTCACATTAAACTTGCATCCATGGTCCAATCAGAGACAATTGTATTCAACAGTGATTTGATTCATCTTCTGCAACCCATATATAACTTGTAAGCCTTGTAAGACGCTTCTTAGAGATTCGCCATTGGAATTTTCATCCCATGCAAACAAGTTGTGGGTACATGTAAGAACACATAAACTTTGTTCTAAACCTCGTATTAGTAGTGAATCGAGGTCCCGAAATTCTGCTAATATCTGCAGCACCAAAAATACTATCTGGCACTAAGTGAAGAGATTTCTCATAACTTAAATCTTGACCAGAGAAAGCAGAAAATAGCAAAGCATTTCTTTAAGACAGAGGCCTGACCAGAAGAGCTAGGCTGGCCAAGGAATCCAAATTCTTGGAACTCTAAGAAAATGTTAAACAAGATGAATTTCAGAAAGCCAGAATACTTTTATGCACCACAACAGCTACAAGAGCAGAAGGGGAGGCCGGAAGGGTGATTGAATAAGAAAGGCCTTTTCAAAGAGATTTATTTGATTAAACTTGCCACTAGTTTTGACATTCATATGATAAAGAAACAAATGATATAATGCACATACCTAAAACAGAAGGGAGCGAGAAGACTGTGCCACTTCTACTGTTCTACACTGATGGGTTGCATAGCCACTCATTTAGAGAGAATGAATGCACCTAGTTCGAGAAAACTGCATAATTAGAGAAAATGGAACCATATTACATTATTCTGTATGAGACCAAATGGGAAAATGTGTGTGTGTGTATTAATCCTATAAGCGGCATAATTTAATTTGGCATTCCTCATGAAAACTCCGATCACTTCCTATCATAAGCACAAAAGAGATGTAAAACACTAAATATCAGATTCCAGCACACAGAATTTGATTTCTGTCTTCACTTTCCCCTACTTCATTTTCCTCATGTTGTAGGAATCTAGGAATAGTACAAGTGGAGTGAAATCTTCATTTTCCTATTGAATTATTCGAAAGTAGGAGATAGCTTATGACTAACCTGTCCGCCATTTACTATACCCATTGTCCCCTTTGTAGTCAGCCCAGATTTGATCATTCTCCATCATCACTCTAGAGGTGAAAATCTGTATACCGGAAAATGAAGAGAGAATCCAACATACCAGTTCCAGAGAAATTTTTTGAGTTCATTCTGAAGAGGAAATCCCAATACTTTATTGAACTTCTACTTAGTAATGCATCTCACAAGAAAATTGGTGCACTGTTGACTGTTATGAACAGGAAAAAGATGGTAGGACTGCTTCAGGAGTAGACTGTAGACCAAGACTAATATACTGGAAAATTAAAAAGACAAGAAAAACTGAGAAGAAATGGAAAACCTAATTTGTGTAAGTTTAGCTCCCAAACCACCATGGTCTGTATTTTCTGCGTAAAATGCAATACCTCTGTGTACAGCCGCACAATCTTAGCTAGACCAGCAGCATCTAACCTCTGGTTGTAAACCATGCATGTTCATACAAGAAGCAGATGTAGTGAAAGTGTATTTTGCTGATTAATGAAACTCTCAAAAATAAGTATACAAGCATAAAGTTTAAAATATGAGGTGCAGAACTTATGGTCTGTTTCTTTCTGTGGATTGAAGATAAATTGCACTCGATATACCTGCTAGCTAGACTCGATCTTAAGTTAGCCACCTAGACCTGATAGACTTGCAGAATATAAAATTATTGGGTCAAGATGTACACGCAGAATAGATAATAATTGGATCGCGAATGTACTGATATTCAACAAGAGAAGATCCTCAAGAAACTATACAGGAATCAGCAACTGAAGAAGATGAATGTGTACATGTCCTAGTGTAATACGGCATTTCATGATGAAATCTCCCATCAGTTCCTGTGATTCCTGAAAACTCCCATCCAAGTGTTTTTCCGAAGATCAGTGTGCTGCACCCATGATCAAGACTCCACTTCTGGGCCCTTTCTCAAGCATTATCTACACCACCTTAATAAGAAGAGGCATACAGAAATAGTGAAGTGTTGGAAACATTATACTATGATTCCCATCAACCGTCATTGTTCTGCAGTATAGATCATGATTCTTTATGCATAACTGCATAAGTCATAGCCTAGTTATACAGAACAAGAAACAAAGTTAGATCTCGTTTGAGAGAAAGCAGTTAGGCCTGATGACAGTATATGTGCCAAAAAATTAACAAATGATGACTGGCAGAGTAGAAAACATAACGATTCCCTTCATATAAAAGCGTCATGACCTTCATTTTTGTGGGAAAAATGGAAACTTTCAAAGTGAATTAGTAATCAAATGTAATCTTCGAATCAGAGAAATCTATCAATCAATTCATATACAGCATGCAGCGGCAGAATCAAGAATAAAACAAAATTAACGTTTGAGCCAAGCAAAGGAAAATAGCTCAACGTGATATACCTCAAATTAATGCTGCCTGTGCGACATTTTGTCAAGCAGGTTGTGCGCATAGCCAAAAATACACTCATGGGTTCAAACACTGCCCTAAAGAGAGAATCAACAAGTTCATCACTGAGAGCATGGTTTGCAGTTTCTGTAATTACGTGGAGGGGAAATTTGAACTAGACTTCTCTTCTGTGTTCTGCTGCTGCTGAGAGACTGATTACAACGAGGTATTAATCCTAAAGGTAGAGGTTTTTTTTTTTTTTTCCTTTTTCATATGGCTCTTAGATTGTCAAGGCCGATTTTGGACCATATAACCCTTGTTTTTGAGTTGTTGAACATCCATATAACCTTCAAATATTTCCTTTTTACATTTTTGTAGATGTTTAATTTTCATAATGACCTTTTCTGGTTCGGAACTTGTATACAGAATGCAGTTTGCTCTCTTTTCTTTCAAGTTTTAGGGTTTATAAGCTCAATGGACATGTATCATACTTATATGGTTAGTTGTGTGTTAATTATAGCTTACTAAAAAAAGATAAGAAGTTGTATAATTTGATTACGGCTGAAAAAGAAGTGAAGTCCACACCTCCAGCGATGAACTTCTAAGTTCTAACTTCGCATCTGTTCCAAAAGCTTGTGATATGAAGTCCATTCAACAAACAATCACCAACATTTCTAATTTATCACTTGGTACAATTTTTTATCCCTACAACTCCCTACATACTTCCTTCATTTTGCAGTAGGTTCTTCAATTTCAGAAGAACTCATTTGCTTGTAAATGTAATAAGCTTCATACCAAATTATTGGTCATATTACCCTTTCGTAGACATTGTCTCTAATGAAAACTTAAGAAGAATACAACAGGATTTGTATCAAAATCGGCCTAACGTCACGGTAAGGCTTAGAAATCTCACTATTGTGCATATAATAGAGTAGTTGAACATGAGAAGGTAAACCTCACCCTGTTTAGTATAGAAAACTAGTTGAAAATGAACCAAACTGTAAAGTCTAATCAAGAGGCTCCAACACAAATAGACAAACTACACTGGATTTGTGTTGGAAGATTTGTTTGTGGTTTCCAATTGGTGATGCTGAAGCAAAGCATTGACCAAATTTGCTTTCTTTAACAAGATATTGCCAAAAATGAAAGAGCCTAGCTCAACCTGCTCTACTTGAAAAGAAACAGAGTATATAGTGGATGATGGATCATAGGCAGTAAAATAAGCAAAAATCGGGTTCACGTGTGACATAGATCCAGTAGTGGTAATCAGAAAACATATAGAAACCAAAGTTGAGCCAACAACAGAACCCCACTCTAATAAACAATAAAGTCGCATCAAATCAAATATAAAAATACCAGAGGAACCCGAATTAAATACTAGGTAGAAAAACCAAAAGAGCAAAGAATGTTTGTTTGTTTCAAGTCCAAACCAGATTGAATCTTCCCTCTTCTTCTTCCTGTCTCCAAATTGATGACACCCAGTTCAGTTGGTACAATCTACAAAACCCAACACCAAAATCCATAAAGTTCAATGCTTTGTGTGAGAAACTGGATTTGTGTAATTAAGCCAAGTACTTACTGGGAAATGAAGACGTTGGTTTGGATCAGTGGTGGTTGGAGTTGGGAGAGGAAGTAGAAGATGGGCGATCCGAAACGACGGCGTTGTCTGCATCCTCGCCGTGGATGCGAGTGGTTGGAATGCAGAACACAGGGAGGCCATCAGAGGCGAACCTGGTGCCGAAGATGGAAGAGTGGTGTATTGGGTGCTGTGTTCTCTGTGAAGCCATTTGAATTTCATCACTCCAAGAACTAATGGAAGGTGTGAAACTGGACTGAAGGGTACCCCTCTGAGCAAAAGCCGAGCTATGCTGCTGCTGCTGCCCCATCAGTGCCTGTTGTTGCTGATGCGGCAAAGCCGACATGTTGTTGAAGAACAACCCTCTGTTGTTGTTTTCATGGCTGCTCGTGTCACTGCTCCATGCCACCATCCTCTGATAGGTAGACGATTCGAACCCTGCTGTGGCCGGCACGGCGAAGAGGGTTTGAATCTGATCATTGTGGTGGTGAGTGGTTTCCTGATGGGATTGCTGGGTGTGGTGAATCAGGCCTTGGTCTTGGAAGGAGTGGAGAGAGAGGCCGAGGTCTTGGTTGGGGTTGAGATTAGTTGTTCTCGAGATTATGTCAGATGGGTAGCTTTGGAAATTGATGGTTGAGGCAGCTGAGCTTGTGGGGAAGAAAGACTTCATGGTATCAGCTATGGTGTCGGAATCTAGAGATTGAGGGATGAAGTTTGAGTCATTGTGATCTGTGTTGTCCCCAATCTGTCTCTGCAGCTGGAAATTGTAGCCAGATGACTCAGATTGCTCAGCTGAGATCACCATCTCACTGGTTCCAGCCCCATTTGGACCTTCTGTAGCAGTAGCAGCAACTCCAGTTGGGTGCCAAGGTGGAAGCTCTGCAAGCTTGTCAATGGCGGTTTTGGCCTTCTTGATGAGCCAGTCCACGGCTTTACTGGGCCGATCGTAGCCCAGGCGGTCTTGAACATCGTAGAATTGGATGGCGGTGTGAGCTGACAGCCGGACACGGCGGTCTCTGGGGCCTTTTGCGGTGTACACCTTGCTGTGGCGGTCTTTCCTGCCGGTGGATCGAACAATGTGACCTCCTTGGACTTGCACAATCTCTCCTCCGACGCTCTTCATGCCCATTCTCCCTCTTGGTTTTGCATGTTCTGTAATTTTGCTGCTGGGTTCTTGGGTTTGGTTGGAGGTGTTTATGAGCTCAGCAGTTGTTTGATGCTGGTTTTGGACAAGTTGTGGATATTGTTGATGATGATGGAAATGGGTGTTGTATGAATCTAGGTGTTGGTCCTGTGATTCTTCTTGAGGAGTGGGTCTTTAATTTGGTGGATAGGTCTCACAGAATGATGCAGATGATTTTTTTGGAGCTCCAGATTCCTAATCTCTCTCTCTTTTTTTTGGTTTTTGCTTTTACTTGCTGCTTTGCTTTCCCCTTTGCTTTTTTTCTTTGGCTTTTCTTTTACTCTAGCTCTCGTTGTTGTTGCTTGTAGCCCTTCAACTGCAGAACTGTGACAACCCTGATACTCTGCTACACCTGTTGCTGCTGCTACTGCTCTAATCCCAAGAACTCTGCCATTGCAATCTCAAACTAAGCCCAATGATCTCTATTCTAGTAAAATCCAGAACCCTCACTTTGAAGCAAGAACAAACCCAGAAATTTGTTTCCTGTTTTGATTCTACAAATTTGAACTCATTGGTCCATACCATACAGACTGAGTTGGGTATGTTTCTCTTTGTGGGTACCAATCTAAAACAACAGTAGAAAATTTAACTGTCGTTGCTCTGAAATCGTAAAGAGGAAGGGAAGAGACTCAACAAAATTTTGCAATGGAAAACCTGAATGTTTCAAGGGAAAGTTATGGGAGAAATCAGTGAATGAATGAATGAGTGGTGTGAGGTTTGGAGATGGGGGAAGAGCTCTGATGATGCCTCTGCAAAAAGGGGAGCAGAGCTTGGTCAGAGACTCAAAGAGGAGATTAATAAAAATCTTGGGTCATCTCAGCCCCACAAACCACATATATAACAAACCAGGTCATCAAAACCAAAAACTCAAACCAGTCAAATGTCTAACTCAAACCCAACTCTTCTAGTCCAGACTATCTCCTCCCCTCTCTCTCTTTTGGGAGTTACTTTTTAAGCAGGGTTGTTATTAAAAAGTATTATGGTAATTAGCCATGATTAGGGCCATGGTTTATAGAGAGGTGACTCTCAATGGCTACCTCTTTCACACACTCCTTTGCTTTGATAATGATATCGAATAGCTTTTGTAGTTCCTTTACTATCTGCATTTCTTTATGGTTTTACAAAGCTATGTATGTTTTCACTAAAAATAAACGACGACCGTGCCTCCTCCGACTACACTTTACACGTTTTGTACTCGCCCGTCGCATGACAATGTGCTTGAGCACGGACTTGTCACATGCTATGAAAAAGGAGCTTCCAGTATCTTTTCCCAGAAGATAAAATTTGATATAATTTTCCTTAAAAATCAGTTTAGTCATTAACATTCTAATTTCATCTAGGCTTTTACTTGTTCCATATTAATTTGTGTAAAGTTTTCCAATAAAAAAAAAAACTCTCTAAACCCTAGCTGTTTCGGAGTTGATACGCTATAAAGGTGGTCATCGCCGTCCTCTTTTGTTTCGGAGTGTAATATGGGGTAGCTAGATTAGTTAAGTGTTAACTAGTTGCTAGACAATTTGACCGCAGAGGCGATTCTTTGAAACCTGTGAGACGCGAACATCGGTTGGAGGAGAGTCATGACGGATTTGGACGTTCCTCCTCCGACGCTAAAGTTAGCCATTCACATTTAAAATGAGAGAGAGAGAGAGAATGAAGTCGGTTACATTTGCAGGTGAGGGCAAGGCCTCTATTAATTAATAGGTGCAACAGGCGGGGCTTAACACACAGCTGGTGAAACTTGTATCGCACTTTGGCAATTATGGGTGACAGTGGGATCGCATCTAGGAAGATGTCTTGGAGCATGGCTCGATAGGACCGTATTCGTGTGTCCATGTGTACGAACCTAGGGCGCTCAGCGCAAGCTTAATGTTGCTAGAACGCATGCGTAAGGCTTAGCTAGAGTGCTTGACATAGTCCCACAACAAGTCCCCATGTCCTCAAGTAAAGAGAACGTCTTTGTTGGGGAGTTCAATGCAAATTGCAAGAAGAAGCGCTCGTATGTTAAGCGTTCACATAAGTGCATGCATTCGTGTTCGGAAACACTTAGCTTAATTCTTTTGAACGAGTCTCTTAGCAGACCCCCTAAAGAGCCCCCCAACTCCCCAGATAAGAGATTGATCTTACTTGAGGCTTGGTCCGATTGTTTGATGAGGGGAACCTGCGCGGACGCATAGTGGGTGATTGGGAGAGACCTTGAATGACCCAATCGTGATGAGGACGAGCTTAAACCTGTAAGTGGATGAGAAATGAGATTGAGAATGAGCTTACACTTTTACCTCTAATATCTCTAGGATTAGGGACTTAGGGTTACGCAATCAACAGTGTCGATTCAATGGTACTTAGCATATTAGAAATCAATGAATATGATTGATATATCTAATTATATTTTAAAATTATATATATTTTTATACTTATACAGTACGGTATTACTGTATTTTGATGAAAATGAATACTACAGTCGTACCATATTTCATATATATATATATATATATATATATATATATATATATATATATATATATATTCTGTGAGAAATGAATATTTCTATTGATGACATAATTTGGTTCGAAAGTAAAGCTTGACTTTTCAACCCATTTCACGTAGGAAACTTTGAATTATCAAAGAGCCACGTATGACTCTAACGCACCCAAACCATTATTCGAGAATTAAAGATGATCCTCATTCAAAAATAATATTTAGGTGCCCAACCCAGCATTCAAAGTCTGTCTTAGCATGCCACCAAGTGTTTACCACACCTTCTAGCTAGCATGACAAGATCAGAGCATATTGTGACCTAATCATTGGAGAAGTATAGTCTAAATGGGTCTAGAGCCTCAACCTCCAAGGTCGACACTTTGACCTCCTCGGCGAGCTCAACATAATTGAGTTTACAAGTGATGGCCCGCCAGCGAGATCATGCGAGCTAGATAGTAAAGTTCGCATGCGAAAAAGACTTCGCATGGAATCAAGAAATGAGCTTCACGTAGAAGTAGTCCTAAAACATGAAGGTGAAGCGAGATGGCTTCGGATAGAAGTAGTCCGCGAGGCGAGATGACTTCGTACACTGGAGACTTCGCGTAAAAGCAAGAGATGAAGTCCGCGTCAGAGCACCCTCATTCCGCATCCGAGCGGTAGCACGCCCCGCCCTCTTTTACTTTTGGAACGCTAAAGTACCTCACAAGTGTCACGAAGGTATGGCTTGAGACTGACTTGATAAGAAGAGATCACATAGCGTCGACACGTGTTACCAACTCTGCCAAACTCATCTTATAATCAATGGAATGTCAGGATGCAAGGCTGACACCCTGATTTAAAGAAAGAGCCATGTTGAGCCCATGCACTTCCTTTCCACATCCCCAACCAAGCCTTCCCAAGGCTGAAGGGGACCCCGATTGATTCCTCTCCAATCTCTATTTATTGTTCAAACAATTTACTGACTTGGGCGTCAGAGAGTGTTTGGCATGCCTTAGGCTGGTCCTCCGATAACATCCTAGCTCACATGTCAACAGGTCATTCAAGGGTACTCCATCAACTTGACGAATAGAAGATCCAAGTCAAGTGACCGATGTCCAAAGCCAAAAGGAAGTAGAGGAAGCCCACCGCGAAGTGAAGGAAGCTAGCTCACCATCAAGGAGAGAAAACTAGTTTTCCATCAAGGAACTCGCCATCAAGTAGGGGAAGCCCACCGCAAAGTGGAACAAGCTAACCTGCCATCAAGGAGAGGAAGCTAGCTCGCCATCAAGAAGAGAAAGCTAGCTCGCCATCAAGTAGGGGAAGCCCACCGCGAAGTGGAGGAAGCTAGCTCACCATCAAAGAGAGAAAGCTAGCTCGCCATCGAAGTGGAGAAAGCTAGTTCACTATCAAGGAGAGGAAGCTAGCTCGTAACTTTACACGTAAGATTTCAACGGAACTATCGTTGACCCGTTGGTGCTAAAAAACGGCACTAACAATTTCATTAATCAAAGAACAATCTTAATTACAAAGTACGCAAACGCGGGGCTAAAAAACTACTAATGACAAAAAACATATGTCTCAAACTCCATTAAACTAGAAAAAGTGAGAGGAGACCGACAACTTGCTATCTATGGACCGGAGGCTCTACAACCGAATACATAAATGTAACAAGACCAACGAATTTACCACACCCACCACTCATGCTCGCTAACATTGTCGTCGTCACCAAGTAGCCGTAAGGTAGTGAAGAGTGCTAAATCAAAGCTTTGATGCCCAAGTAACTGCTGCCAATCTAATCCAAATACACAAATCATATGGAAACCCACTATAAGAGAAAAGTCTCCCTCTAAACAACACCATACGATCTACCATCGATGCCCAAGTCATGACGAAGATGTGACAGACGGAAGAGTACCGAGAACCAGAACCACATAAAATGGAGGGTGATGAACACATGCGTGATTAACAATAATTGAATAGATAAATGTCAAATTGCACTTTCATCGTACAGTAACACAAGTTCTCATGAAGGTTTATAATGGTAGTGGATGAGTTGTTTAGTGTGGGTAACCAGAAATCTAGAAAAAGTTGGGATTATTTGACAATAGTACGAGGAACCATGTCCTCCCATCCTAGAGATACAAGTATAATCCATAGAGAGACATGTAAGCCCATAACGTAAACCCAAGCCAAGACCCAGGCCCAAAGATCATGAAGTTAGTCCACAACTCATAGCTGGCCAAAGCCATAGAAGGCCTATAGCCCACCAGCCCATGAAGCCTTACATATCCGCATCTCGACTACAAAAGTTCGTTGCACCATTGCCACGATCAAACCATTGTACCAACCGTTCCACCAGTGGGGGATGCCCATCATCAACAAGCCCTAGTCGCCGCCCCTAGTCCACCTTCGCCCTATCGTTGGTCGGGTAGCAGTACCATCGCACTGCCCGCAACCACCACAGATTTAGATCAAAATTTTGATCCATCTATTGTCCGGTCGCACACAGTGCCGGCAAGGCCAGAGGCCAGAGCTAGCTACATCGCGCAGCCAAATTGGATCCCCAAACTAAGCAACCATATCTCTAGGTAAAAGCCCGTGGAGGTCATTCTATAGAGTAAAGAAACTTATAACACGTTATTTTTGTTATAGCGTGTGGACTTAGACTTAACTGAATGTACCTCGTTGGTAGGAATTAAGATGTTTAGAGTTATTTTTGTTAAAATTAGAATTTGAAAGATTAAAAATTGTGCATGAAATAAAAAGATGATAGTCCATAATCATTCTGTATATTTCTTTTAAGTAACAATTACTGTTGGATATCCAATACCAACCCACATCATTGGTTTGAGAAATCATGTTTCATTTAGGCATCTCCGACCTTTGGTCTAAACCTAAACCCAAATTCAAATTATAGGTCACCTAAACCTATTTCAGTAAAACCTATATAAATGAATAACGTTGGGACCATGAAAAATTGTTACTTTAGAGGGGTTATTGTATTATCGATAAATGAATAAATTATTTATTTATTGATAAATAAATATATATTACTTTATAGAGAGTATTGTTGTAAGAGTTTCCTTAATTTGTCAAGAGTTTTTTTGAAATTTTTCATAATACATGGAAAAAACGAAGGACCATATATGGATACTTTGAGAATAGCTAAATTGAGAGATTAATTTTTTTATAAGTTTCCTTAGTTTGCATTATAAACCTTTTTTTTGTTTGTTTTTTGATTAAACGAACTTTCATTTAATAAACTGCAATTACAAAACAATCACTGCACCCAACAAGAGATTACAACTACGAGCAAATAACTCTAACTTCAATCTACTTGTCCTCACTCCGAAGAGGAGAGACTGACATGTCAATGGAGCTGATAAAAACCGAATTGGGCATTCGCCCGAGTTGACTTGACCAACATAAGTAGCAATTACTGGGATTGGATCTGACCACAACAGAAAACCATTGGGTGAGCCATCCCAGGATCTCTCGACACGTTCAACACAAGCTGATAATATGCGCGGCCAAAGACCGGCTGAAGTTTGGGTTCTTGTAACAACGAACCAGCTGCCCGAATTCAAATACCTATAAAAAACCATGACATCTATCCAACAAATTCGATAGTGTAAAGACTTATTTGAGATCTGAAAACTAGACCCAAAAACTAACTTAAATAAAAACTATAGCAATAAAACCTGAAAGGCCCAACAATTGAGCCCAAGCCCAACTTGAAACACTAATCCAAGAAATTGAGATAACCGCCGCCGCCGACCAAGTCTTGCCTTCCCCATCTCACTTGAAACGCCGAACCATCTTCCTCCAAGTACGGCCGTTGTCCTCACGCCGGAACCCGCACCCAGTCCGTTCCCAAATCGGAGTCGGATCCATAACAGATCTAGTGGCTGCAAACCAGATCACACCACCACAAAGCCATCTACCACCACGATCTAGAGAAAGACCCCAGACCCAAAATGCACTAGGTCTAGAGCAAACCCATAGTTGATACAAGCCAAAACGGGCCCAGCCCATGATCCATGCCCAAACATGCACTGTCGTAAATGGGCAGACCGCCAACTCTGCGGGGACCAGAGATGGGACTCAATTAAATTTGACGGGGTTAGCCTTTCAAAACACGGGGCGTTAATATTTTGTGTCAATAGAAACTTGCCACATATTAATAATAGGTGTATTGTTAACTGATAAAATTAATTTTGTTTGTTTGTCAAATTGATTGTAATTCAAGGCAATGCAAAGTAGAGTCCTAGTGATCCTTCAAAGCTCAACTGCTTGCAGACCAGAGACGTGACTCAACTAGCTCAACTGGGTTATCCTTTCAAAATTGGGGTGTGAAAATTTGTTGTTAGAAGAAATTTCCGAGATATAAATTTTACAAGGTTTGTTAGCCAATAAGTATGATTCTGTTTGCTTGTCAGATTGAATTTTGATGCATCAATGCATTGCAAAGGTAGATTGCAAATTAAATTAATTAGTTACCCCTTTAGATCTCAACTGGAAAAGCTCCGAAATCATGATGGCCCTTGATGATTGTATTTTTTCCTTCTATTTTTCTCAAATTGGAGTGCTGTTGTAGTTCAGCGTTTCTTTATTAGAGTAGTTCTTTGTTGGCTTGTTTGTGCTCTCTCATGTGTACTTTCTCTTTAATGGACATCTTATCCGCACAAATATGTATGTTCAATTGATTATCATGTCAATTTCCTGGCGTTTCGCGTTTCAGAAACGGAAACGAAACGCGTTTCCACATATATACCATTTCGATACGGCGTCGAAACGCTTATTCTTGGATTGGATACGGCGCGGAAACGCGAATCGTTGATCGGATACGTTTGTGTAAGTTAGAATCTGATCTCTTCCTCATTTTCTTCAATTTACCTGAGAGAGATATCGATGTGAGATGCCTTGGAATCACGGAAGCGCGATTCCAATTCGAGATTGATCCAACCGACCAAATTTGAAACTAATTGAAAAGAAATAGAAAAGAGAGGATGAAGCAGAGAAGGCGATAGAAGATCGAGGTTCTCGGTGACGGGAGGAAGAAAAATGAGAGCCTCCGGCAGTGGTCTGGACAGAGAGAAAGATGGTGGGTTTGAGAGGTAGTACTCCGTAGTAGTCTAAAACTCTAATTGAAGAATTTTCCGGCTGTGGCAGCAGTGTATTTTTGCTGTGAGAGAAATCTTCACTGGGTCGGTGTCTTGGCTCGGTGATGAAGGAGAAGGTCAGTCGATGGAGGATGGGAAAAAGTTAGTGGTATTGATGAGTATGGTAGTGCTGATCACAACATTATCTTCTATTAGCATGATACTCAAGGAGTTATCAATGATAATTATAGTTATAGTGATGTTAGTATTTAAGAATAAATTAGAAAATGTTAGAAATTTAATGATATTTACTAATTAATGTATTTAATATATATATATATACACACATTAAAAATAATAATTAATCGACGTTTCTGTCACGTTTCGTATCGAACTATATTTTGATTTTGACGTTTTCGCATATCGGATCGTATCGGAAACCGAAACTCTTTTCTGTTTCTGTGCAACATAGTTTGCAACCCAACTATTAAGCCCCATTTGGTATAGCTTGGCTTTAAAAAAATCAGTTTCTATCTAGATTTTTAGATTTAATAGTGTTTGGTAAACTAAAGAAAAGTAGTTTTTTTTTAAAAAAAAATTATAGGTCAGTGGCAGCAAATTTTAGAAGTAATCTCAAGGTTACTTTTAGAAGTTGATGTCATTAAAAACACTAGAAACTAATCTATTTTATCTTGGTGTTGGAGCAAACATTGTAAATACATATATACCCAGCACAATTTCACTCTATCTTATTAATTAAGATAGAGTTTTAATTACATCTAGTTCAACCCATTTAAGACAGAACGTGTCTTTTAATTACAATCCCTTATTATAAGGGAACACTATTTGATTCCATTTATCAAGAGACAATTGTAGATTTGTTTGTTTTTGTGACTGCACCCACATTTGGGAATGAGTTGCCTACATACCCTAGAGAGGATCAAGTCACTCGTAGTTCAAGGGTTCCAACGAGGGCTTTGACTTTAGAGTGAGAATAGTGTTTGGAAATGTGTTTGGATTTGTGTCTGAAGACATTTGAGCTTTGGAGCGAGATTCTGGTTACAGGCGATCCAGGAATTTATTTGGATTGGTGGTCGCATCTAGATTTAAATCCAGACTGCCTCCGTACCCTTGTAAAGGGATCAAACCATTGTAGTTCGAAAAATTTGGGTATTTGAGATTTGATTTTTCTGGTGCTTTAGGAATTTGACCAGAGTTATTTAGACTGGATGAATTTGACTAGTGGTGTTAGAGATTCTGTTTGAACTGTGGTTGCATCTAGTGGGTTGCTAGATTGCCTACGTACCCCTTTGTGGGATCAAACCGACCGTAGTTCATAAATGATTTTGGGTTTTGCGGCTTAGTGCTGACTTTGGGTTTGACAGATATATTTTGAATCCGTCAACTGTATTTCTTGTGGACACCTAATTTGGTAGCGTGTTTGTTGACTTGACTTGGGCACCCGAAATGGGTGATGCACCAGTGTGACCAAGAGGCTTGAATTGTCTTAGCCACAGTCCTTGTTTGCAGTGTAGGTGATTCCTGCAAATCCAGTCTCTGTGTGTAAATGGACTCCACGTGTAAGCCAGCTCCGTGTGCGTGCGGGCCTCGCGTGTAAGCAGATTCCGCGTGCATGTGGACCTTGCGTGCATGTAGACTGCGTATCTTTCTTCTTCGCGAAGTCTCCTCCGCGGAGCAATCTCGCCTCGCCTGGAAGCCATTTCACCTCGTCAGAAGAACTTGTAGCCTTGATGAGATTGATGAAATCATATGAACCACATAACTCCTCAGAGACGTCTTTCCCAGTTCGAATCAGCTTGCCACCACCTTGATGATTATGATCTTGAGGATAGAAACCTTTTTGCAAATGAAAATCGAATGTGATTGGGAGTCGGAAATATAAATGGAAATATGTTGCCTCTGTTGCTTTAATCGAGAGCGTGTATTGAATACTTAAGCTTACTTCGATCTGCTCAGGGATTCTCCAAGTCGTCAAGGGTAAGTTCATGTTCTTCAAATTCGTGTTGCTTGGAATGCTTGTTTTCTTTCCCTTGTATGACTTGTTATGTGAGGTGCAAGGCCATATATTTATGTAACAAGAGGAATGGCTGAGCGGCCATAGTCTTCTTTTGGTGATGATCTCGCGAGGTTGTCTCGCCTCACCTTAAGGGTTCTTCGTCTATGCGAAGTCGTCTGCGCCTTAGGGAGAGATGCCTCACTGAAGACATGCTTTCGGGGCTTCCGGCGGAGCAAGGGATGGTACAGAAAGATAAAGACACTTCAAAAGAAATAGAGAGTTAGAATGAGAGCTCCACCTTCTTGTTGGCTCGCCGCTCTTCTTCTGCTTTCTGCTTTGCTTCTCTGCTTTCTTCGCATGTTCTCTTCTTGTTCTCCTGTGATTGGCTCCACCTTTCTGTCCATCCCCTTCTTTTGGATGCTTTGGCCTTTTTATATAGAGTACTTAGTTAAGATGATTGAGTTGTTATTGGACTTTGAAGCCCGTATTGTGTTCCTATTCAGACACATTTTTGCAATAGTTACAATTAAACTCAAAAGCATTATGCATGTAGAACAAGAAAAATATTATTTATTTTTTGTAATCATTTTCTTTTTTTTTTCTTTTTTTTTTCGGTATCAACACTTGCAGCACTTTCAAAACTATATTTACCGAACACAAAACTATTTTAATTCACAGTTAGTTATTTTCAAAGTACACAACAACAATAAGTGACATCAATACCAGGAATTAAATTAACGAGCGTAGTCTAATTTAAAATTTTGGTTTCTTCCCTGGTTCCAGGAATTCAATACAGCAACGAGAAAGCTTAGAAATTTCAGATTTATGATTTCAAAATTTGAAAGAAACAAGAACTAGATTTGCATATCTTAAAGTCTCTTAAGAAGTTCGTGTTGTTTACAACATGGGGCTCCTGTCTGTGCTTCAACTTGTGGATAACTTGTTAATCTACATGTATTCTCTGATGCAGCCCTGCATCATGCTCTTACTGATAATTTAGTTAAACAGTCATAATCTGGTATTCAATTGGGACTAAAATCTGCAGCTGCTTTTTGTGGGACTAAAATCTGTCGCACAAAATCTTAGCGATGAGTTTGAGCCCACTTATACGACGAGTGTCGTTGCATCTCTTTTCCGATGAATATTTTTTGGTCATTAGTAATTCTATAACGACGAATTATTGGTGGAATTGCCGACAAATAGTTCATTTCGTCGCATAGGGTTTTCGACGAAAAATATTTTGTCGTCTGTAGTTCTGTAACGACGAAACGGGGGTGAATTGCCAATGAAAATTTGATGTACTTATACGACGACACTACCGTGTTCGTCGCATAAGGTTTTTCACTGAGGCTAGTTTTACTTACTTTTTCCTTGTCCTCCATGTTTCACTATCATCAATTCATCATCATCATTATCATCTATAGAAACAAAAACTGTAAAACTCCAAATTTAGCAAACAATAAATCTTCATATATGCATAATTTGTTCATACAATGTCTTTACCCTTTAGTAACACCTTTAATTGCAACTAAACAAAACCATTCATCCTAGCTTAGCTAGCCTATCTTACTCCAATGGCACAAACCTTAAAGGCTTCTCCATCTAGCTAGCCTACCCTTCTCTATCTAAAGAAACCCAACTGCACAACAACCTAACCTTAAAGGCTTCTCCATCTAAACAAAACCAACTTCACAACAATCTAACCAACCTAACCAAAGGCTTCTCCATCGAAACAAAACCAAAATAGTGAAGCATGCAGTGATGTACCTAGCTAGTTCCTCTCAACTTCCATGTTGTTCCCTGCATCAACATTTTCATCTTGAGGTTGTTGGGAATGGACTTGTGGAGGACACCTAGTCTGCTGTGCCATGAAAGACATCACTGTTGCTGGTTGTTGCTTCACCAATGTCATCTCTTCACTAAGTTTTTGTGAAACCACCTCATTTTTTCGGCCCTCTCCTCAGCAATATGTAATCCCTCTTCCACCTCATGAACTCGAGAACGTGGAGTGGAAGATGATGGTTGTCGGACACATGCTTTTCCAAGACCACAGATCTCTTTCCCGGCTCTTCTGCCGACTCTTGCTTCAAGCACCTTAATATTCGACTCCCACTCCAAAGGTAGGAGTTCAGCCTCCGGGATGTCAGGGTTTGCATTCTTTTGTGCATTTTTCAATTCAATGGCCTTTTTCTGTATTTCCTCCTGTAGATAAGAGGTAAGAGATAAGCTTGTAATTAGATTTGGAATTTAAATTTATATTACAGTTGAAAAGCAGTTAAGGGTTTAATTGCACCAACTGAAAACTATCAAAAGAATATATGTAAGCTATTTGCAATAGATTTAATTAACTTACAAGATTCTTAGCAGCTTTAGGGTCGTTGACTGTGTCATACGTCTCCTTGTAAGCTGAGGTGATAGGAAATTCCTCACCCTTCTCTTTGTGGTGGACCACCCTGTAGATGATAGGTAGCCGCCCCGTGTGGTGCTCTGACTCTTTCTTACCACGGTTGGTCATGTTAGCCGTCGATCGTGTTTACCAATCACATAGTACGTAGTTCACATTCATATTCATAATGTCAGGGAAAGAAAAACAAAGGAACCAAAAAGAAGACCAACAAAACACAAAGGAAAATGAAAGCTTAGTTGAAAACTAGTTCAAGGATAAAAAGGGCCTTAGCTTCTTATTGAGTTGCAAAGCATAGTTTCAGTATGTGGATACTGAATAGAATTCTTATGACAATAAAGCACATAGAGCCTCATAGAAACCCACATATATATATATTTTAGTGGGTAGTTAAGTTCTGAGCATCTTAATGGGCTTCTACTTCTAAGGTTTTTAGACTTTCTACTATTATTCATAATTCTATGAATGATTTCCTTGAAAAAGAACAATTGATGTAAAAAGATATATCTATGTAAGAACCATTGATAAAAGTATATTCTATAAATAATACCTTGAAATCAGGGGACTCAAAGTGCCAGCAAAGCCAGTCCCACTCATCTTGCATGTGTATCAAATTAGCCGAAATTGTTTATCTCCCATACCCCTTATAATGCCTTGAAAAGTCCCCTTTCCAATCTCGATATATAGTACCCGCCTTATCTTCAAGTCACGCCCACATTCGTTTATCCCTAAAATCAATTTTGAAATACGGCTACAACACAAACAACTCCTCATCAGACTAAAAATTGAAATAATGTAGAATAAAAACAGTAGATTCACCATATAAGAGGACCAACTCCTAATCACCATGTAAATTGACATAATGAAGAATAAAAACAGGGGGGACCGTAGAGACATTGAAATTTATAACACAAACAACTCTATAACACAATGACTCATTCACCAACTATTCATGACTAACATTTGCAAGGTAATACCAATGCTTGTTTGCACTAGTGGGTGGGGAGCTAGTGTAGCTTAAGCAAGGTCGAAGGTTCGATCCTTGTGTATGCAGCAACAATCTTGGGAGAGCTTCCCCGTCTACGGGCGGTCCTAACGCGGCTCGAATGGGAATTGGGTTTCCGATAAAGGGGTATCATCCCCGAACGCCCAAAACCCTTAAAAAAAAAAAAAAAAACATTTGCAAGGTAATAACACACGTTAAAGATGTTGAGATTCTCGTCACCATCAAATCCACATCATCATGCAAGTACAACTTTAGGTTTTCTTCTACGAGTCATTTTCGATCATCATCATTCTTTGTTTCTTACACTTGTGCTCTCTTACTATTGCCTCAATTATATGCTCGGATCTATGAAGAGATTCTAATGAATATGGAACAGGACACTTCCATTAATGTGTCCTTTTTTTGTTCAATATGAGATACCCTAAAGAGGCTAAGATCACTAGTATAGAACTATAAATTACTAAAGTCACGTAAACATGTTTAAGGCTGAAACATTTAAGGTGTAAATACCCTAGAGATATCACTATATTTGAACAAACACTTTGGTTGTTTTGGAGTTCCTTAATAGATGCCATAAAAACATAGTAACTATGTAAGCTAGTTATATTCTACTTTTGATTAGTAAAATGTGCCCAGAGTTTAATCCATATTCATCCTCTCAATCAATAAAAACAAAACTATGCATACAATTAGCAGTTACACCTTAAACACCTAATTAGGCAAAGTGAAATCTATAATCCGAGAGCAGCCATCAACTATAATGATTACATGAACTTTGATGATGTACCAATCACCAAAGTTTTGATTAGATGACATCAACCATGCTTGACAGTTCTGGACAAGGGCAGATGAGAATGATTATTACACTATAAATGATACAATACTTGACAATTTTTTATTTTCCTTTGTTTTAGGGCTACCAGTTCTGGACCAGGGCAAATGAGAATGGTTATTACACTATAAATGATATACGTGAGGGCCAATTGTCTATATGCATGGATTCCTGATTTTATAGGAGATTATCGATATACAGGTAACGAACATTAGTAAACAAGCCATCAACACAACATCATTCTATCATCACCTACAATTCATTCACACTTGAACAACACATCAACACTTGAACAACTCATAAAAACTAACTCATTCAGCAATCAAAGAGTACTGGATTCTTACCGTAAGCCCGTCTATCAACTTCTTCTTCGGGGAGTCACCGATGCATTCCCAGCTTCCGGCCGACAGTTTGACTTTCGATCGAATGATGCAACCAATGCTATTAACCAGGAGGTTGTTCATTGTTGATAAAGACGGTCCTTTGATGAAGTCGTTATACACAATTTCAATCAAGCCGGTGCATTTTACAATTCTTTTGATTTTGTCAAGGTTGCCAAACCCTCGTTGGCGTTTTGGGGGAGGTCTGGTGGACTTCTTAGTATCACATCGAAAACTAACACCATCGGACACCGTCGCCTGAGCTTCTTCTGGGGCGGTGACATTGTTGACCTCGTCCTCATCCAGTGGGGGAGCTATAAAAGGCAATCGAGGCTGGTGGTGGAGGTGGAGTCATTTCACCATCTCCCGTCGTATACTGGTCAGCCATATCGTCCGTCGGCCCAGCTGTATTCTCCTTCGTGCCGAAACCAAATTGAAATGCATAAGCCAATCGTAATCTCTCAAACACAATCTCCCTGGTCCTTTTCTTAGTCAATGGTGGCATGCTTGGGATTGGAATTGGGAGGACGAATTTGCGAGAGAGGGTTTAGGGTTTGCGAGTGATTCTAGCAAGGCGAATTGAGAACGAGGTCGAAGACGGAGGCGAACTGGGTGATACGAAATTGGGCTAAAACTGGGTTTGAGTATATTTGATATAGATGAAGCAACAAATGGACGAATTTCGTGGCCCAATCTATGTATTCGAATTTTGGCCCAAATATTTGGTGCAAAACTCGAACGCACTATATTTTAGGTCCTTTGTGACGAATAACTCTTTTTCGTCCCTTAAGATATATCTGTAGCGATGAATTTAGGCTTTCTCATTGCAAAAAAATAAATTTATATATATATTTTCATTAAATACATTTATTTAATAATTAATCTTTTAACAGTATGAATACATATGTTTTACAGTACAATGTTTTATGTTCACATTTGGATCAAAATACGTCTAATAATAAAGTACTCAATTGCTATCCTCATCGTAATCCGGATCTTCTAGATCATCCTCAGGAATTTCATCTGAATCTTTATCTTCATCATTAATGAAGTCGTGACTAGGTGGGATGTACGGCAGTGAACCGAAATCCAACACTAAACCTAAAATTGGAATGTACTCACCTTGTGGGAAGTAGATGTCGTTGTTGATGCGAATAGTGCTTATGTCGGGGATGTCAGAAGTTAAAGGCTCTTGATATGGTTCAATAGCCACATTCTCAATATTTTGTTCTACTCGGCCCCTTTCAAGTGTGGTTGCATTAAAGATACTTCTATGCTCTATCACATTAACTACTTTCCAACCTCCACCAGCTTTCGGATTATCAAGATAAAACACTTGTTTTGCTTGAATGGCAAACACAAACAGGGCATGCTCATACCAGCTTGTGGATGTATTCACTGATAATAGCTCGTGATCCATCTTCGTACTCCTTGGAAAATTTGGGTCAGTATTGAACCATCTACACTTGAACAACACAACTGGATACCTGTTGGATATAGTAGTTCGATGACGGCAACAACAATTCCGTAGTATGCAACATTATCCTTACTCAGTAGCATGATGCCGCTGTTCTATGTCTTCCGGCGTTGATCTCGTCGTTCAGTTAGGAACTTAACACTGTTCACTACACAAGCCACATAAACATTATGTCCTTGTGGCATACCCGCCAAATGATGCAACTGCGGAGAGTAATCGTTGTTATTTTGTTCTTGCATCCTTGTCACCTACAAACAAATGAAAATATATAGGTTAAAAATTACGAGACAGAGTGTATGACCTTCCCCTAATTATGAGATAGGGAGATTAAACGTACCCATTTTAAGAAATTTGCAGAAAACGTTTTCTTATGCCTCTCTTCATGCCTATTCTGATACTTAAGTTGAATAAGTCTCAAATGATCATCTCTATATTCCTTGACTTCGTCACAGTGTTGCAGTACCCACCAATGAGCCGCACATAACTCATCTTCTCTTAAAATTTCTGAATTAGGTAAGTGACCAAACATTTGTATATCTTCATAGACAATTGAGAGGTTGAATGTAGGTGTTCTTGCCAGGTCGAGGGTCTCTGTATTATGGAGATATGACTTGCAATACGTTACACATTCATGTGCAATGTATGCATTAGCTATTGATCTTTCTGGCTTTGCTCTATTTTTAACAAAACCTTTATACCCACCAAGTTGTCTAAAAATAAAATAGTTAGTACAAATGAAAATATAGGGAAAATAGGTAAATAATAATAATGTGTGACAAGACTTAGGGTTATAATCATACATTTCTATAATAAACATCCATGTAAAGTGTACTGGACCAGTAAGAAGCGCTTGTTCGGGAAGATGGATCATGAGGTGAACCATGATTGAAAAGAAAGTAGGGGGGAGATCCTCTCTAATTTACATAGGATGTAGATAATGTCTGATTTCATTTCAACAACATCTGACTTCTTCAGCTCTCTACTGCATAATCTCTACCAAAACCTAGACAAGACTACTAACGGCTCAACCACATCACGATGCAAATATGGTCTGATTACCACGGGAAGAAGACGTTGCAATAAAACATGAGAGTCATGACTCTTCAATCCATGTATCTTCTATTCTGCCACCTTAACACATCGAGCTATATTTCCTGTGTATCCTTGAGGATACTTAGCAACATTGAACCAACTGAAAACTTTAGTCTTGAAAACGGGCTTCACCGAGTAAGGTGCAATAGTCATAAACACTTGTCTTGACGCAGCCTTTTTTAACTGTAAGTGACATCGTAAGCCCATCTTTTGCAAATCATCCCAATTTTTTATATTGTCTTTTGTCTTGTTTTTAATGTCGAGAATTGTTCCCATCACGTTGTCACAAACATTCTTTTCTATGGGCATGACATCTAGATTGTGTCTAATTCTCAAAGTGGACCAGTAAGGTAATTCAAAGAAAATACTTTTATGATGTCAATTGTCAAGTGCAGCAGGACGCACAGGATTTTGGGCCAACACCTCTTTATCACCACTCAAATATCCAAAATCGAAAGAGTTCAACTTGTATAAAATTTCATCCCCAGACTGAATAGTGGGTGGTTCATGACGTTCTTCCCTGCCATCGAATGCATCTGCATCAAGCCGCCATTCATGATTCATTGGAAGCCATCTACGGTGACCTAGGTAAACAATCTTGTCCATGTGACGACTAGCATCGACGTTCTCTAAGCAGATGGGACAAGTCTCATACCCTTGAGTGGTATGAGAAGATAACACACCGTAGCCAGGAAAGTCACTAATTGTCCACATCACGACTGCACTCATCCTAAATGAAGTTTTACTATGTCTGTCAAAAGTGGGGACTCTATTTTCCCATAATTCTTTCAGCTCATCAATCAACGGTCTCAAATACACATCTAGAAACTTACCTAGAGAATTAGGACCTGGAATTAACAATGCCAGAAAATTGTATTCCTTCTTCATACACATCCACAGTGGTAAGTTGTACGGCATTAAAATAACAGGCCAAATGCTATGAGACAGAGTCATACTGACACTAGGATTGAACGCGTTGGTTACTAGTCTGAGCCTTACATTTCGAACGTCTTCTGCAAAATCAGGAAATGATGCGTCAAAAGATTTCCAAGCCTCCCCATCTGAGGGGTGTCTCAAAACACCGTCATCTTCCCTAGGAAGACCGTGTCATCTCATCTCCTCTGCAGTCTCTGATGACATGTATAGCCGCTGCAATCTCGGAGTTAATGGAAAATAACGAAACACCTTCACATGAACAAGTTTCTCTTTATCTGAAGAAGCCTCCTCATCATACCTCGGCCCATTGCAGACGGGACAGTAAACAACATACTTGTAATCTCCGTAAAACAACACGCAATTATTCTTGCAGACGTGGATCTTCCCATAATCAAGGCCGAGGTCGCCCATGATCTTTTTTGTCTTATAATGACTCTCAGGAAGTCTATTTACAGAAGGAAGCAAAGTTTTAATAAACATTGAATAGTCTCCATAGTGTCCATTACTCGTTCTGTGCTTTACTTTCAAATGCATCTGTGACATGATGACACTCAAAACTGAAATTGGACAATCGTCATACACTTGTGTCTGGGCTTGTTCGAGAAGCTTGTTATACAACTCATAATGCGATATATCAACTGCCTCATTGACATTAGGTCATCATCATCAACTGCCTTTTCTTCATATCTTGAAGCATACGAGAAAACATCATGTAGCATATTCATAGTGGGGTATATAGAAGGTCGGCAGTACCACTAGATGACCCAACTTCATGAATGTAACTTGCTCAAAATTCTGCTATTATTAGATTATTTTCCTCCACCTCACCGTGTTCCGTCCATATAGTATAATTCTTCCACATACCAAAATGTGACAAGTGTTATTCCATACCCGGTAGTGTCTACCAATCGTCGCACATACATTTTCTACAAGGACACTTGTGCCACTCAGTTTCTGGGGCAGCATGATAATCAACAAATCTTAAGAAATCAAATATTCCCTATATATATACAAGTGGTGACTTCTGTCGTATGCCATCCAGCTTTTGTCCATATTTTGCATCTGCTTTCATAAAAGAAACAACAAATAAGCACCAAGTATATAGCAACAAGTCAACATTACTCATACAAATATTCGTTTCTTCTTCACCTTATGCCTCTGGTTAGGGTCCTAATCCCATTATGGAGAATAAGACTTTATTAAGAAATTTGTTGTTCTTTTGTTTCGATTTCAATGTGGTAAAATTTCGACAGCATCTCCCTAAAGTTCCTCAAGTGCATGAATATCTAAGCCTAGTATCCACTCGAGGAACAATACAGGAGACTGTCAAAATATATATACCCACAATCGAAACCAAAAACAAAAGAACTGCAAATCACATAACAAAGTCTTATTCTCCCATACTGTCTAAAAATGGGACAATTCAAGAACCATTTTAGTCTGTTGTCAAACCAAAATCATTCTCGAACGAGATTTCTAAAATTACACGTGAATGAAAGAATTTAACCATTCTAACATTCATCGCGCTAAAAAAACACAACATCATTATTTGCGCGCGCGCATACACACACACAAAGAATATGCAAAGAATTATATATATATATATATATATATATTTATTTAACATCAATAGATTGTTTTATACTACTGGCGGTACCACCAGAATTCTTCACCGGAAAACATGCTCTTCATTTTTATTATTTTTTAATAGGAGGAAAATATATGGTCTAAGAGGAGAAATAACTTCAGAAAATGTAATGGATAACCCAAAATTCAATACATCATCAACAAACAACATCATCAACAAAGCTATAATCATCATTATTTGAAACATGAATAGTGAAACGAAGAGAGAATGAGATTATACCAACTTACAAACTAGTGATGCTTCCTGATGAGCAGAGGTAGACAAAGCTTTAGAAGTCCGAATTCGATGATACTAACATTGAAAATCTATTACAGCTGCTGCATTTCTTCTGTTTTAGATCTAGGCAGTGAAGAAGGAGTTATAAAGTTGAAAACACTTATGCGACAAACTTTTCGTCGTATTAGTAATTAAATTTGGTCTCATAAGAAATATCTTATGCGGCAACATAATTATTCGTCGCTTTAGGTAACATTTTTGTGGTGACATTAATTGTTTCGTCACCAAAGTTTTATTAAACAAATTTTGGGGCGAGGCGAGTGATGCAAGGCGAGGAGGAGGTGTGCGAGGCGAGGAGGAGGCAGGCGAGCCAATTAAGGCGAGTGATGTAAGGCGAGTGAGGTGATCCTACGCAACATAATTATCCGTCGTCTAAATGTTTCTAAAGCGACGAAAAATGACCATTTTGTCGCTTACGTATTTTTTATTTTAAATATGGGTGAGGCGAGTTATACGAGGCGAGGAGGGAGGCGGGTGAGGCAAGGAGGAGGTGGGCAAGGTGAGGCGAGGCGAGGCGAGTTAGGTGACCCTATGCGACGGAATTATCCCTCGCCTAAGTTAAAAGTTCATCTCATAAGATATATGTTATGTGGCAACCGCATTTTTGGTCGCTTCAGGTAAACATATTTCGGACGAAAGTCGTTTATTCGTCGCCGAAGACATAACTTAAGAGACGAAGTATTTGTCGTCTCTTAAGTTATACATTCGTCTCTTAGGTAATAGTTTCGTCGCTTCAGATGTAACTTCTGCGACGGTAGATTGTTCGGTCGCTTAGGATTAAGTTTATGCGACGAATTGTTGTTTCGTAGCATAGGTTGATATCTAAGCGACGAATTATAATTTCTTTGTCGCATATGTCCTTTTTTCTAGTAGTGTCCCTCCTCAGAGCTCGTCGTGGACAACCAAAGACATAGATAGGTTCTCCAAGTCAAGGTGAAGCTACCAGTACCATCCATGCCCACTGCCGTGGCCGGATTTGAAAAATCACCGATGAACCCAGAAAAGCTTCTTCTTCTTTGAATCTCTCTCTCCTCAGCTTCCCATGGAAATCCAATACTAAAGCGACATCGGGGAGGATGAGACGAAGCTATCCTTACCAGTTGTGCTCATCATCGTGGCTGAAATCCGAAGATCGCTAGCGAACCCAGATTTTCTTCCTTTGCTTCTTTTCTCTCTCGTCGGAGCTCCTCTTTGTAATCCAACATCACAACCGCTTTGGGGATGACGTGACGAAGAAGTAGCCACCGGTTGGGCGCCGGTAGATGGCCGAACGACGTGGAACTCCTCCGACCTCCTCCGCTCTAGAGCAGCTCAAGACCGAGTCTGTCTGGGCTCAAACTGATTGAGTCCAAACTGATCCACATTCGTATATACTCCAAAATATACGACCTAGATCTTGCGGTCTAATAAATCTAGTGGTCTAGATCAAGCCACCTTAAAAATCTATTTTTAATAAAATTTTAGATAATATCAACTTCCAAAAATCATTAAAAATAGCTCCAAAAAATCCTACGAACACGTAACGATGTCTAGATTAATCATATGGGCTTGAAAGACAAAATTTGACAAACTAAAAATTTGAATAATTTTTGAAAGTCACAAAAAATTTGAAGAATAATAAAAATCAAAATAAAAATAGCTAGAAAATAATTTTCCTTTATCGAAATTAAGTGATATTACAGATGATATGAAGGAAACCTAAGATTTTCGTTATTCAAATAGTCGCAAGAAGTATAAGCCCTTCGTCTATTTCAATGTGTGGTCTTCGTCTGTTTAAGTGTGTGATTTCATGTTATGGTTATGATATTAAGTGTGTAAATAAGGAAATTTTTGAAATTAAATTGTGTGGTTTCAAATTTTTACGAAAGACATCAATGTTTTCTTTCCTGATGTTGAGCTCAAACTGATTACATACATCTTCCTTGTTGCTCAAACTGTTTATTCTATATTCAATTAATTGCTCAAACTGATTACTTATTTCTTATAGTTATGAAATAGGTTGAATTTAGAACTTTATTTGGTAATGTAATAAACTTATTTCATATTTTAGTATATTTTTTATATATTAAAAATACATAAATATATAATTCTGTTTGTCGTGTCGGAAACTCAGTTTTTGAGTTTTTCCATGTTGGCGTGTCGTGTCGCCGTGTCTGTGTCCATGTCCGTGCAACATAGATGGAGAATAATGCATTCCCTTAGTATATATGATCTGAAGTGGAAGTTAATTAGGAATAGCTAAAAAGGATAAAACTTGAACCCTAGAGCTAGAAAGACTAGGTTTTGATAAACGGTTGTTTTTCAATTTTCAAAACTGAGACTTACATTAGTTACATCTTCTTAAAATAACTAGACTCAACTACTCACTCAACTACCGGCAATAAATGCACTTAGACTCCACAACTCTAAACAAAACACTAGAAGAATAATAACAAATAAAAAGATAAAGACAATAAAACTCGTCCTCGAGTTTGTAAGGACTGAGGGGCTCTAGGAGAACTCTTAAGTCCATGTTAATTACTAACTGCTTCATTCTCCCTGGGTAGCAGAAAACTCGTCCTCGAGTTTGTAAGGACTGAGGGGCTTGACATTGAAAACATCTGAAGACTTTAGAGCAACTCTAACATCTTCCATATATTTTTGGTAATCTCAATTTTGGAGAAGATTTTGGTTGTTTTGGCCTAACAGATTCTCTAAAACTTTCTTCAAAATGGGGAATGTGATGAGAGAGAAAACCAAATTCTTCATGTTTGCAGCAAACTCAAATTTTAGAGAAAGATTCAGAGATGAAATCTCCAAAATAGGGAATTTGTTGAAGTTGAAGAAGAAAAATTGCTTGAAGTATTGACTCTTGTTTTCCCGTTACAGAGAAATGATGGGAAAACTGTTGGAGATGTTCTTACATAGTTCAGTAGTTGTAGTTGATAAGCATTATCTTTTTTAGAATTTTGACCAACTTTACGGTCTTGAGCCTATTTGCGATTTGAGATTTAATCAACATCCACATCCATCCCCTGTGGCAATAACAGTTTCTGCCTATAAACATAACCAGCAGAAACATATGTAGATTGTTAAATCCGTTTTGGCATATCTGGATTTGTTGCTGATTTAAAATGAATAATTGTACAGGCGTGGCAATACTTAATACCTGAAGATGACTAAGCTGCACAATGTCGATCGTTTTAGGGAGAGACAGACAGGCAGAGAAGGGTTGTGTACAATGAGGATATACAAGACGAACTAAAAGATAAAAAGGAGTCGAAAAGAAAAAACACAGATATAATCATCCCTATAATAACACTAGCAAACAAGAATCTGGTGGCAAAGTTTGTCCATTACTTGAATCCTCATCGACCAGTCATTCATATTCTCATTTTGCTATAAATTGGACCCTTCAAACCATTTGAATCCCTGCCTCTCATTCTCTCTTTCCCTTCTGTAACCCAGTATATTGTGCAAGTCCAGAGTTCTCATTCTGTCTTGAACTACTACTGCATCCCTCTCCCATTGGAACCCTTGAACCATTTTTAGTCCATCCTCTCATTTTGCATGCGGTTTTATAACCAAAACCGACGTATTCAGTTATCCGAGAGTTGGCTTCATTCCCCCTTTCGTGTTGTTTTCTTTCCGAATCTTTTTACAGAAAAAATGAAGCGTACTGTAATAGTAGCTACTTATTCAGTGCTGCATATGTTGATACTTGTGTTGGTCATCTTCTCGACTTTCTCTAGGGTTTCAGAGGCACGTCTACTTCAAGGACGTCATCACCAAAGCATTGTGCATCAGCGTGTAGACAGCAAACACCTTTTGAATCAAATACTTGCTCGTTATCAAGTAAATGTGCACTTAGACGGCAACGGCACTGATCGGAAGGTACCAGGAGGACCAGATGGTCAGCACCACTAAATATTTTTGGCCATTACATTTGCCGGAAGTTTCTTTCTCGGCTCGAGGTTGAGACAATATACCGTCGCCAATGGTAGAGCGAGCTGAAATCATCGCTTATGTAATCAGAAATGACCAAAAAAAAAAAATATCTAAAATTTTGGCCAGAGATTTGTTCGTGTCTGGAAATGAGTATTACTTGGGTTGTCTGTTTTCCATCTCAGAAGCTTTCCTCAGTCCTCATGATATAGTTAAAGTGAAAAGAGATGATTTTGATCTTTGCTAATCTTATTTTATTATCTTAATTTATCTTTACTTTGGGAATCATCGTTTAACTAATCAACACTAGCTCTTATTATAGTTCTAGCCAATCGTTTCTTATTGCCAACTATACATCAATTCCCCACCCCAGAAAGCTATAAAAATGAAAAAAAAAATGAAAAAAGAAAGGAATTTCTCTTCAAGAAGAATAAGCACCATGACTAATACATCTATATATATATATATATATATATATATATATAAGCTGGGTGAGAAATTTTTGATCAGTTTCAGCATTACATGCATGTACGTAGAGAAAGGGGATTTGAGCAACCTCAATCAACCTCCAAACACCGTAACCGGATTGTACATACACCACTGGATTATGGCTATTAGCCGACGGAACCGTTCCGTCGGTTAAGACATATATTTCGTCTGCAAAGATCTTAGCCGACGGAAATTCCGTCGGCTAAGATCCGTCGGCTAAGCTTCGTCTGCTATGACAATAGCCGACAGAATCATCAATTCCGTCAGCTAAGTGGGACTTAGTCGACGGAATAGTTCCGTCTACCAAGATTTTAGTCGACGGAACTTAGTCGACGGAAATTAATTTTCCGTCGACTAAGTTTTTCTTAGCCGACGGAATATTCCGTCTCCTAAGATCTTAGTCAACGGAAGTAAAAATTTAATTTTTTTTTTTAGAATAATTGGCGGGTTTTTTTTTCGTTTTTTTAGGTCTTTTTTTTTTTTTTTCCTTCTCTTCCGCTCTTCTCCGGCGACCACGACGGTTATGTTTATGTGTTCCCGAACAACTCCACTCCACCTCCGACGCTAAACTCGCCGGGAGGAGGAGGAGGTGCCGCTGAGAAGAGGAGGAGGAGGTGCCGCGCGCCGAGAAGAGGAGGAGGAGGAGGTGCCGCGGCGAAGGAGGAGGAGGAGGCGCCGAGAAGAGGAGGAGGAGGAGTTGCCGCCGAGAAGAGGAGGAGGAGGAGGCGGCGTTGCTTGGAGGAGGAGGAGGTGCCGCGGCGAAGGAGGAGGAGGAGGTGCCGCGGCTAGAAGAGGAGGAGGAGGAGGTGGCGTTGCTTGGAGGAGGAGGAGGTGCCGCGGCGAAGGAGGAGGAGGAGGCGGCGTTGTTTGGAGGAGGAGGAGGAGGCGTTGCTTGGAGGAGGAGGAGGCGGCGTTGCTTGGAGGAGGAGGAGGAGGAGGAGGCGCCGCTGTGGTGGGGGAGCAACCAGACGAGGGAGAGAGAGAGCAAGCAGACGAGCTAGGGAGAGAGAGATGAAAACGATGAGGGAGAGAGCTGAAAGTTATAAAATGGAGCAAAAAAAAATTCAAAATTTTTGACGGGATAACTGCCGCTTAAAATTTTTGAACTTAGTCGACGGAATATATTTTTCCGTCGCCTAAGTTCAAAATATTTAAGCGGCAGTTATCCCGCCAAAAAATTTAATTTAATTTTTTTTAAATTTAGTTCCGTCGGCTAAGTAGATATTTCCGTCGGCTAAGATAACCTAAGCGACGGAATAATTTTTCGTCGCCTAAGTTATCATAAATAATCATTTATATTTATATATAAATGTTCCGTCGGCTAGGTAAAAATTTCCGTCGCCTAAGATCTTCTTAGCCGACGGAAAAATATTCCGTCGGCTAGGTAAAAACTTAGGCTACGAAAGGTTTTCCGTCGGCTAAGTAGATCTTAGGCGACGAAAATATTATTTTTCCGTCGGCTAAGTGATTTTTTCCGCTAGTGATAAGTGATGACGTTCAACGAGATCAGTTGAAGCAAATATAAGATCATTGTTACTTTTCCTTACTTAAAGGACCAAAGTCATGACGATGTGGAGAAATAATCCATTGCATGTTCATTCATGTGTTCCGCTTTATGCCTTTACTGTGCAGCTTAAAATATTTTTCCTCTTTTGGCATTATCAGGTACTCCTATGAGTAGAAAGGTCTGGTCGATATAGCATATTTCTTTGTGATTGTCGGAATTCTCCTTTTGCTCTCCCATCACAGCTACTCTTCAAAATCTGCAGATGTTCATCTCATCAAGCTCTATATTAATATTAGGATCATTATTATACGCCAGCAGAAATTTCTCTTTCAGAGTAATGCCGGTAGGTTTTTAAGCTTGCACTGTTAGCTTGCTTTCCAATTAAGCAGCGCAGCCGGATTTGGAAGCAGATGGCGATCGAACATCCCAACCGGACCACCATTGCTGACAGAGGCCGAGCTACGTGAGACTTGACAGAAATTGTCCTAGCAATATAAACCCCCGCGCTCTTGTTTTTACTGTAATTTAAGGATAACTTTTCCTGATATATACCGAAACTTTCATTTTGGTTGGTAAGATTTGATTTTCTTTCTGGCCAAAGAAGACAACTTTACTGAAACTAGAAACTGCACAGATGTGACCTTGAATTTCTTTTCTTTTCTTTTCTTGGTTTTCGTACCTTAAATTGTCGATCCTTGGTCAGTTATTTGTAAGTTTTGTATTTTCTCTCTTCTGTGACAACGTTTTGGCTTGGTCCCTTTGTTTGTACTTCTTTTGATTTATCAATAAACTTTCGGGTAAGAGCGAGAAGTTAGCTCTTACACCGCTTACCAAAAAAAAAAAACCTGCATAGATGGAGTATGTAGCATATGGAGAAATGATTTCATTCCGATCATCTAATTACAAAAATATTAATTTAAACACATATATATGTGTAAAATATCAAAGTAAAAGTTATTTGGTCTAGTGATACCAATCTCCTCTCATTAAGTTGGAAGTCGTGAGTTCGACTCACAATAAATTCATTGTAGTATTTCCGTATATAGTTTGTTTAATAAAAAATAATAATAATATCAAAGTAAAAAAGTAATCATTTGTGTACAATTTGCATATTATTGAAAAATTATATGTTTATGTAAAAATTATACATTATTCGTGTGAGGTTGGAAACTCGTTAGGTGCTACTATAGCATAGGATAGACTTGGAGCGCCTAAACTGCGTTTAGGCGGACTAAGCGGCCTTATTTTAGAACACTACATACAATCAAGGTTCAAAAACTCACAAGGTGCTATTAAGGTAGAAGGCTGGCTTGGAGCATCTAGGCACTGCCTTAACAGGCTAAGCGGCCTTATTTTAGAACAATGATATATCTACATAATATTTACTATGAAAGTACATGAAGTTTAACCGGTCCATGTCAATATAAAAGTATTTTCGAGAATTATATCATGCATTTTGAGACAATTCTATCATTGTACTAGGTGGTCTACAAAAGGCGATGTCATTTCTTACTCCAATTTGCTAAAAGATGCAATGCATGGTAACATATTTATCTTCTTCTTTTTTTGAAAGTAGTAACATATTTATCAATAATCTTTACTCATTTGTTTGCTATCGTTTATCTTTCGTCCGGACCATTAGTGCTCTCCCTTGCTAAAAATATAATATATGTATCATGAGTGTAGTGTCTTTGTTCATCTAAACTTTTGATTACATGTTTCGTTGTTATCTTTTGTTGAGTCTATGAAAAGAAATTTCATGGAGGAGATTCTCCACCACCAATGTGAAAGGCTGAGACAAATAGTTAAGAATAAATTTAACCAAAGCAACAGTTAAACAAAAGTGGATCGTCTTTAGATATAAACTAATTTAATCCTAATCAAATATCCCTCCAAATCCAAAAACCAATTGTGTGCTAAGTGACTCATTGAGTAAGTCATCTATCAAGAGGTCAATATTTTTTTTTTTTTGATTGAGATCAAGAGGTCAATATTGTGCGCGGCGACTCGTTTGGGTGGAATTTAGTTTAATTGGACGAAAAAAATTAATAAGAAAATGGTATACTGATTAATAATTTAATTTGATCTGAATAATAATTTGTACCATTTGCTAGAAGGAATTTTGTGTAGAGACAATTAGACATTTAGTTTAATATCGACCACCACCGTCCAAATTTGCACATTAAGACAAAGGGCATGACTAGACTGTTCAAACACAAAGGACCTCGCCATTGTTGTTGGATCGATTATTTGGATATTTGGATGCTCTCCCATAGTGACGGAAAACATCATATAACACAAACTGTATTGATTAAATTACTTTAGTCTCTAGTTCCTTCTTCTTCCTTTTTTTTTTTTTGTGTTTTTTTTTTTAAAAAATTTGTACATTTAACCCCTTTATCTTATATATGTATTAGGGCTCTAAAGCCCGGCCTATGATATGTTCGACATTGAAAATTGTCAGTAATTATTGTATTCTCTTTGGAAATACAATTTCCGACAAGATATTCCTCGTTGAAAGTCGTTGGTAATACTCCCGTGGGAAATAATATATTTTCGACTGACTGTCGGAAATTCTTCCCCTCATTTCTGACGAAAGTACTCGTCGGATATTGGTTGGAATTAATTTTTTTGTTTCGTCCAAAGGTAACTCGTCGGGAATCATTTTAGTTTCAATGAGTTTGTTTCTACCAGACTTTTTTTCGGAATTTATAATTATAACGACTTAGTTTCGACTAATCTCCTTGTCGAAAAACTTTTCCCCCATGAATTGATTTTCAACCAACAATGTCGTTAGAGTAACTATTTTTGTGAGAATTTCAATTTTCAATTAATTTAAAAAAAATTATTAACTAGTTTTGTCTAACAATATTATGAACGAGAGTCCTGAAACAAGCTCACCAAGCCATTTGTATTAGTTAGATCAAACTCCTCGACCTTAAATCGCCCAATAGCCTTGTATGCGAATAAGCACTACCAGAAAATGGGTCTTGGGCGACGAAACAAAAAAAACCGGGCGACGATTTTTTTTTTTCGTCGCCTAAAGTCCAACTTTAGACGACGAAAATAAAATCGTCGCCTAAGAATACATTTCGTCGGCTAAGAGAGAAACTAGGGCGACGAAACAATATTTCGTCGCCTAAGATATTTATTTCGTCGCCTAAGTTTTTTATCCTTAGGCGACGAAACTGAGATATTTCGTCGCCCAAGATTTTTCATTCTTAGGCGACGAAACTCAAATATTTCGTCGCCCAAGATTCTTCTATATATTGTGAGGCGGGATAGAAGAATGAGAACTTTGAAAATTTTAAACATAAATTTCTCTAGTTCTTCAAATCGTTCGGTGTTGTGGAAATTTGTCCATACATAGTTTGTGGAGCTACTCCCAGGTACGTACATATGCATATATATGCACATATATATATGTGCATATATATATATATATATTGATTTTCAGTTTTATTTGAGTTGAATTAATTATATATATATATATATATATATATATGCATAGAGTTTGTTCCAAGCTGAGTAAGGGGCCGTTCTGTCATAGATATGGTTCACAGGTTTGTTTAACTGGATCTCAAGATCACAAACTGACCACTCTTCTCGGTGAAGGGGTCGATAGGGGTTCGCCTCCGTGATCACAAACGAGTCCTGCCTGGTTCCTGTAGGGGGTTCGCCCTCCGTGACATTGACACTTGCCTTCTGAAACCACGGAATCCGCTCGAACTAGATATATATAATTAATAATTAGTATGTTGTATTACATTAATATATATATATATATAAAAGATATGTTCATTAAATATTGATATATATATGTGTTATTTTCAGGATATGGATAAGAGTTGGATTTCTCTTCCAAGATATCACAGAAAATATGCTGAAGGAGTTTGGGATTTTATGCAATATGCGCAGGGCAATGCTGACGGGAGTGGCATGTTCTATTGCCCGTGCAAGATGTGTAAGTGTCGCAGTGATATGCATCGATTTCCATTGGGGACAGTATGGGACCACCTGAAGAGTAACGGATTCTGGGAACGTTACACATGTTGGATATATCACGGTGAAACCTCATCACGCCCGCATGATCATGGACAGTTTGATGAGACGGGCAGTACATCCAACGATCCAACAACGACCTTCATCAACGACATGTTTCCTCATGACAGCGGTGTATGCCCTGAACGACAGCACATTCCTCAGGCGCCGATGCAGGCCGTCCCTAGAGGTGTCAACACTGCCGGTATAGCCAAGTACAACAGACTTATTGCTTTCCAACAGACCCCTCTGTGCCCAGGTCATGAGAAGACCATTCTTCAGTGTGTGATGGAGGTGATGCATATCAAGGTTGACACAAAATCGACTGTGACGGCTGTTGATAGGTATCTACAGTACGCTGCTTCGCTCCTGCCCGACGGTCATCGTCATCCCACCACGCATCATAAGGTCCGTCGTATCTTGAGAGATCTCGGGCTTTCCTACATCAAGATCCATGCATGCAGATATGACTGCGTTCTATTCTGGGGTAAAGATGCAGACGGTAATGACCTTGAAGGCCTTCATCGTTGTCCGGTATGTGGGACCGACAGGTATAAGCGGACTCCCGCAGGCAACAGGAAACCTGTTAAGGTACTTCGCTATTTCCCGTTGAGGGATAGGCTGGAGCGGTTGTATATGTCTTCAAAGACGGCCGAAGCTATGAGATGGCACGCTGTGAGGGAGGTGCATGACGAAGACCTCATGGTACACCCTGCTGACGGGGAGGCGTGGAAGCATATAGACAGGGAGTTCCCTCATTTTGCTTCAGAGGTGAGGAATGTGAGGCTCGGGCTGTCATCCGACGGGTTCAACCCTTTTGGGACCATGAGTCTTTCGTACAGTATATGGCCGGTCATTTTGGTGCCTTACAACCTTCCTCCATGGATGTGCATGAAGAAGGAATACAACATGTTGACCTTGTTGATTCCGGGGCCCGGTTATCCAGGTATCTACTTTCCCTTCATATTGTATATATTGCTGTTGGTTCAACACCTCTCTATTTATTGTTTTTGTTCTATATTGTTGGTCATATATAGTCGTTATCTGAATTTGTTGTGGTTGTTGTTGTTATCCAGGGAAGTGTCTCGATGTGTATATGAGACCGCTGATTGAAGAGTGTAAATTGCTTTGGGAGGTTGGTCATCCCACTTATGACTCCCACAAAAAGGAGATGTTCCAGATGCATGCCATGATTGTTGGTACCATAAGTGATTTTCCTGCACGTGGGATGTTGTCCGGCAACGTTGTTAGGGGATACAAGGCTTGTCCTGAGTGCCTTAGCTCCCAGGGGTGCAGCAATCATTGCAACAAGATAGTCCGGATGGGTCACCGTGCTTACCTACCACATGATCACCCCTGGCGGATAGATACCGGGGCATTTGATGGGACCGAAGAGAGAGGTGTGGAGCCGCATAGATGGTCGGGGGAAGAGATTTTAGCAGTGCTGGATGAGTATGATTTTGGGCAGCTCAGCAATCATCCCGATATTGTGGCCAGAATACCTGAAAGACCAGACAGGTACAAATTTTGGACACATAAGAGCATATTTTGGGAACTCCCGTACTGGAGTACGCTGTTGATCAGGCACTACCTAGATGTGATGCACATAGAGAAGAATGTCTGCGACAGTGTGGTAGGTACAGTGCTCAACTTGGAGGGGAAGACGAAAGACGGTCCTAAGGCACGCGTTGATCTTAAGAAAATGGGAATCAGAAAACATCTTTGGCTGAAAGAGGGGAAGAAAAAGATGCCATGGGCTCCTTACACCGTGAAGCCTGATCAGAAGACCCAGATCTTCAGGTGGATGAGTTGTGTGACATATCCCTCAGGCGTTGCAGGAAATATAGCCCGGTGTGTGAACTTGCGGGAGAATAAGATATACGGCTTGAAGAGTCATGACTGTCATATTCTGCTACAACGTCTCTTCCCTGTTTTCATTCGACCGTTCCTTCACCGTCAGGTAAATTTGTGGTTAAAATTACGGTTAACCTGTCGTAAATGGATTTTATATTAAATTTGTGATGTGTGGTTGGCCAGGTTGTGGAGCCGTTAGTAGCGCTGTCAAGATTCTTCATGAAGTTATGCACAAGGGAAGTGAGAAAATCCGATCTCCGGGAAATGCAGGCAGACATCATATACATCATGTGTAAATTCGAGAGGATCTTTCCGCCAAATTTTTTCGATATAATGCCTCACCTGATGATCCATCTTCCCCAGCAATTGTTGCTTACCGGTCCAGTACACTTCACTTGGATGTATCCCATGGAAAGGTATGTTTTATTCACTTACATCTCCAGAATACATATATGTACGTACATGTTCAATAACCATAACGTATAGTTTGCAATCTTATATTTACAGGCAACTTGGTGAGTACAAAGATTATGTCACTAATAAATCTGCGCCTGAAGGATGTATAGCTGAAGCATATATTGCGCATGAATGCGTCACCTACATGAAGTTGTATTTATGAGCGTCGTTGGGAGCTCCGCAAGCCATAGAGGAACATGCGCCGCGGTTCAATCTCTCTATAGTTTCCAGTGATGTCGAAGTTGGTGGAGCACGACTGTCCGCCGAGTATGCATTGTCGGATGAAGAGATAGCCATAGCGCACTGGTGGGTACTAATCAATTGTGAAGAAGTTAAATATTGGAAAGAGTTGCACCTAAATTTTCCGGAAGTTGATGGTGATCTCGAGTACCACAACATGACGTTCGCAAATTATTTTCGCACCTGGGTACGTAATTTAATCTTCCCTGTTATATATATATATATATGTAATTATTTTCTATTGCATATATTTTCGGATATTTACAGTTCAATATCCGTTACAGATGGACATGATTAAATCTGATGATAATCCAAACTGGTCGCACGAACTATTACTTCTTGCGATGCAACCGCAACGGGCTAGAGTTTATCCCACTTGCACAGTGAATGGCGTGAAATTTGTATCTGAAGAGAGAGACAGCAGACGAAGAACACAGAATTCTGGGGTGATGGCGAAAGGTCATGGCCTTGACTATTACGGTGTTCTCCATTCAGTGGTCGAACTGGTTTATGCGGAAGGCATGAAAGTGCATATGTTCAAGTGTAGATGGTTTGATACAGGCGCACAGAGCATGAAGATGGATCAGTACGGCAATTTATCGGTCAACACTGCTACAAGCGCCTACGAAGATGACCCGTTTGTTTTTGCGACATCGGTAAAACAAGTGTTTTATCTTGATGACCTCGCCAGGGGTGACGCGTGGAAAATAGCGAACATTGTGCATCCTCGAAACATTTACCGGGCGGCTACACTTGGAGTGACCATTCCAGGGCCAGAGGCTGATGCGTACCAGGAGCCGAACGCAGTAGGTATTCATGATGTAGCTATTGTTCGTCAAAATAATGTTAAACATGGTCGAGTGCTCAGAATTCGTGACGAAGATTCAACCTTTATTGATGTTGATCCAAATGAAGAAACAGACGACGACTCTGACGACGAATTAAGGCATAGATTACCAGATATTAATTCCGATACCGAAGAAGACTCATCGGATGACTCAGATTACGAGCCTTAGCTTAGTTATAATTGAGCCTTAGCTTTGTAATTGTTTGTATACTAAAAGAATATGTTTGTACTAAAATAAATAAAGCACATTTAAATTTCATTGTAAAGAAATTTTTATTTTTACTCTTGGGCGACGATTTTAACAAAAATCGTCGCCCAAGTATCATCTTGGCCGACGAATTAGCCTAATTTCGTCGGCCAAGAGTAATCCGAATAATTAAAATAAAATAAAGAACATTTAAATTTCATTATATTAAATTTTTATTTTTACTCTTGGGCGACGATTTTGAAAAATATCGTCGCCCAAGTATCATCTTGGCCGACGAATTAGCCTAATTTCGTCGGCCAAGAGTAATCCGAATAATTAAAATAAAATAAAACACATTTAAATTTCATTATATTAAATTTTTATTTTTACTCTTGGGCGACGATTTCAACAAATATCGTCGCCCAAGTATCATCTTGGCCGACGAATTAGCCTAATTTCGTCGGCCAAGAGTAATCCGAATAATTAAAATAAAATAAAGAACATTTAAATTTCATTATATTAAATTTTTATTTTTACTCTTGGGCGACGATTTTGAAAAATATCGTCGCCCAAGTATAATATTGGCCGACGAATTAGCCTAATTTCGTCGGCCAAGAGTAATCCGAATAATTAAAATAAAATAAAACACATTTAAATTTCATTTGAATAATTAAAATAAATATCCCGGGTATTTATTTTTTACCAAATTTTTATAGCCCCGTAAGAGTCTCGTCGATTGGAAACTATTCTCAGTTGAAGGTCCGGCCAGATTACGTGATTTGGAGGGTCGAATAGCCGTTTCCGTCCGTTTAGGGGTTTGACCGCGCCGATTGACCGGACGGATCGAGCCCTTATCTTTGTCAGATGGAGCTGAATTTTTTTCCACCTACGTAATTCGTTATGCTGGTCAAATCTGACGGTCGGTTTTCAGTTCCTCTTCTCCGATCAATAAACTCACGTTATATGTACTAATGTTGTATAACTTTTTTATATAAGTGTTTAGTTTAAGTGTCGTTTTGAAGACAACGTATACGTAGAGGCCTCAAACGCAAAAAAGTCGTTAAATAAGATATGACCGGAACGGTGAAATACGTCAACCCGGGAAAAATGAAGATATTCCGGTAAAGTTTCGGTGCCGGTTGTTCCGGTCGCACGAAACACATTTATTTCTGCCTAGTGGTAGCCCTATCCCGGTTATTTATTTTTTACCAAATTTTTATAGCCCCGTAAGAGTCTCGTCGATTGGAAACTATTCTCAGTTGAAGGTCCGGCCAGATTACGTGATTTGGATGGTCAAATAGTCTGAATTTTATGATAGAACTCTTGGGCGACGAAATTTATAATGAAGAATGTCGTCGCCCAAGTATACTATTTGACCGACGATTTTCTTCATCTTGGGCGACGATATTTATAGTGAAGAATGTCGTCGCCCAAATATACTTTCTTGGCCGACGATTTTCTTAATCTTGGGCGACGATATTTATAGTGAAGAATGTCGTCGCCCAAATATACTCTTGGCCGACGATTTTTAAAAAAACAGGGCGACGATTTAAAAATCGTCGCCCAAGAACGCCACTATAAAAGGCAAAAATTCGGAAACCCTAACCATTTCTTCAGCCGCCAAGCATATTCTCTCTCTCTCTCTCTCTCCGAAAATCCTCTCTCTGCCCTCTCTCTCTCCCTCTCTCCGACCCCGACCCCGACCCCGACCCCAATTCGGAACCCCGACCCCGACGTCGACCCACAATTTAAGGTATAACCCTAAAACCCTAAATTGGTTTTAATTGTTTTTGTTGTTATAATAATTGTAAATTGTTGTTGTTGTTGTTGTTGTGATAATTGTAAATTGTAAATTGTTGTTGTTGTTGTTGTGATAATTGTAAATTGTTGTTGTTGTGATAATTGTAAATTGTGATGTACGGTTTAGGGTTTACGGTTTACGGTTTAGGGTATACGGTTTAGGATTGTAAATGATTAAATAATTTAGGGTTTATTTAGGGTTTAGGGTTTACGGTTTAGGGTTTATTTAGGGTTTAGGGTTTGTAAGAAATAATGGATTATTTTTGAGTAAGGATGTAAATATTCGTAAATTAATTTTTGTGATATAATAAGCCCTTATTAATGTAAATAATTTGTTATGTGAATAAAAAAAATAATAAATCCTATAATAATTATTAAATTTTATTTGTGCTATTATTGTTGATAAATTTTTCGAAGTTTATCGAGCCTTTATTTTTGTGAACTTAATTATAAGACGGTAAAATATTTTTAATAAATTTATGGTTATTTTAAACAGGATGGCCAAGAGAAGAACTTCTGGACAAGACGGCTCGGACGGTACCTCAAACAACCCGTCGGAATCACCGTCGATCGGGTTTCCGTGGCAGTTGACGTCCCGATATGCGGCGCTTAGGGGTGGCGCGAGCGGCTCGGGTTCTGCTGGGCAGTCGGGTCCCGCAGCGACGGCTCCTCGTCATCCAGAGATACTTCGCCGGTCGCGATCCCGCAGCGACGCCCCCACACAGTCGTCCCCGACCGACGGTGATGGCGGGTCATCCGGGGTCCCTATGGTGCCGTCCGGCCTCTTCCTTCCTCCGACGATACCGGCGATACCTCGCGTCGATGAGGAGGGTCGACCGATTCGGGAGCAGCTCCCGCATGTGGCACCGCACGAGGCCTATATCTACCGGGAGTTTCCCACGCCTCTTCATCCCGTGAGGGTCTCCGAGCAGGCGGACATAGACGAATCCGTCGGCTCAGCCTCATCCTCAGGTAATTTATTATTACTTTTTTTTCGATTTACAATTTTTTTTTGTAAAAATGTATTATTAATATTAAATTTGATTCACAATGTCACAGCCGCCGGAACGAGAAGGCGGAACAGGAGAGGCACCGTCAGCAACAAGGGACTCGATAGGGCGGTCGAGTCCGCTGGACGGATCGCCATCCCGTTTTCCAACGGGAAACCGGTGGACGCCGCGTTGGGAAATCGGTACACGCGCGCCGCGGGAGGCACCATCCGCTCCAGACTCCCTATGTTGTGGGGAGTCTGGAGCCAGGTTCCTGATGGAGTGAAGGAGATGCTCCATCAGTCGATGTCGGTGAGTTTACTCAATAAATTACCTTTTTTTTAACTATTTTTTTAACTAATAAATTATTTCATTATCGAAAAAAATACTAACAAGTGGTAATGCAGCAATGGTTTGTGGTTCCCGAGGAGGGACGTGACTGGGCGGACAAGACCCATAGGGAGAGGTACCTCTAGCTATTTAATAATTTATTAAATTTTATTTTTTTAATAAAATTATTAATATTTTTTTTGTATATGTAGGTTCAAGGAGTGGAAGCACGACCTCCGGGAACACTGGAAGAAGTACGGGAGCGACCGTTCGGGTACCCCGAAGGAGTTCGAGTATCGGGAGTACGAGTGGCGGTGGCTTCTTGTCACGCAGTTCAACGACCCTCACAAACAGGTAATTCGTAAACAAATTTGAATATTTAATTAGTGAATTAATTATAATTGTATGTTTTTAAATATTTACTAACGATAATTTTTTTTAAAAAAAGCACCTCGCCCGGGTGAACGCTGAGAACCGGCAACAGAACACAACCAACCATCGTGCCGGTTCGAGGCCGTTTTCGGCCATCATGGACGACGTGCGGCGAGAGCGGCCAGAGGAGAACCCCTATGTGGGGACCTTTCAGAGGGCATATCCTCATTCTGAGGAGGATCTTGTAAGTTCCTTATATTTACTAATTTTTAATTTTAATTACATTTTATTAAATGTATATTAATATATTTTTATAATATATCCATTTAGGCGAGGGTGAGGGAGGCGGAGCAAGAGGTCATCAGAGGCATGGTGAACGACACATGGCCGGGCACGGCAGAGGATGACATGTCAGAGGCCATGTCCAGGATCGACACTTCAGATCCTACCGTTGGGGAGCGGATTATGGCCACTGCCTTCGCGCAGCGTTCCAACACCTACTACTGCCGGGGTATGGGAGACGCTGGAAAGGGGATCCTGAAGACGACGCCAGGATTTCAGCGCAAGGGAGCCGCCGGAGCCTCAAGCAGCAACAGCCAGACCACTCGGCTACAGGATCAGTTCGCAAGCCTACAGTCTGAGCTGGAAGCCCAAAGAGCGAGAGAGTCTGAGCTGGAAGCCCAAAGAGCGAGGGAGATGGCGGCGATGGCGGAATCATATGCGGCTTCCAATGCTGCGCATATGGAGCGGGTGAATGAAGTCACCAATGCCAACCAGGCGGCTATGGGACAGTGGATGACTGCCTGCATGTCTGCACTTGCGGCCGGACAGCCGTTTCCGCCCATGCCTACGCCTATACCATTACCTCAGTGGCATCCTCAGTGGCCCCAGCCTCAGCAGCAGCCTCCTCAGCCTGACCAGCCGCCGCCTCAGGACCCTCCGAACGGGAATGATGAGATAGATTTTGGGTTTCTCGATCCATAGGCAGAATTTTTGTAATAAATTATTTATAAATTTATAAATTTGTGTTAGTTTTAATTAAATTTTAGTATTAGAAAACTTTAAAGAAATGCCGAAAAAAAAAATAATGACAAAAATTAAAAAAACATTATTTATATATTTAAAATAATTATTTAATTATTTTTTTAAAAAAAATTTAAATATATCTTAGGCGACGAAATCTATAAATCGTCGCCCAAGATTTAACACCTTGGCCGACGAAAAAATAATATCGTCGCCTAAGATGTAGTGATCTTAGGCGACGAAATATTTATTTTCGTCGCCCAAGGTCAGAAGATCTTAAGCGACGAAAAAAAATTTCGTCGGCCAAGGTGTTAAATCTTGGGCGACGAATATTTTTGGGCGACGAGATGTATATTTTAGGCGACGATACTAATTTCGTCGCCTAAGAATTACTCTTAGGCGACGACGGAATTAAATTTCGTCGCCCAAGTTTTTCACCGACGGACTTCTAGCGACGACTTCTTGGCCGACGACATGTCGTCGCCTAAGTACTTAGGCGACGAAATTTTTAAACAGGGCGACGATTTTTTTTTCGTCGGTCAAGAACTATTTTCTGGTAGTGAAGATTGTATTGGGACAGGTTGATCGGATTCCCTTGTCGTTATTCTTATGTTCATTTATTTTTTAAGGTATTGGTTTTTACGCTGCTAATTATATGAATAAACAATTAACTTTTGTTTAAAACAACAACATCAAGTTCTTTTTTATGATTTTCAGATCTCAAATAAGTCCTTACTCTATCGAGTTTGTTGGATAGATGTTATGGTTTCTGATAAGTATTTAAATTCGGGCAGCTGGTTCGTTGTTACAAAAACCTAGACTTCAGCTGGTCTTTGGCCGCACATATTATCAGCATGTGTTGAACGTATCGGGAGATCCTGGGATGGCCCACCTAATGGTTTTCTATTGTGGTCAGATTTTATCCCAGTAATTGCTACCTATGTTGGTCAAGTTAACTCGGACGACTGCCTAATTCGGTTTTTCATCTCATTCTGACGTCACAAACTTAACACCGTTCACAAAACATCCAGCACGAACTCTGTGGCTTTGGGGTCCTCCAGCTAACAAGTGCAACTCTGAGTCGTAAGAATCAGGAAAGTGCTGTAGAATGTGCATCATCTGTATCAATTTTATGAGTAACGTTGTTACATTATGTAACATCAAAAAGCAACATATATTTAATTTATGTAACATCATATATATAGAGAGATAGAAGGTACCCAAATAGGGAAGTAATCAGAAAAATCTCTCTTTTGTATGACTTCGTTACCATCCTGCCTTTCCAAATGGGACTTAAAGTACTGCTCAGCTTCGTCGCAATGTTGAAAGACAGACCAATGAGCCTCTTTGATCTCAGCATTACTTAATCTTTCATAATTACTTAATCAGCTATACGGTTGAACATCATTGAAAACAACTGATAGATTGAATTGCTGGCTACTACCCGCTCTAGATGATTGCCCCACTATATGTCTTCATTATTGAGATATGTGTTGCAGTATGTTACACACTCAGCCAAAATGTATGCTGCCGTGATCGACCCTTCAGGGAAATATTTGTTTCTGTTCGACTTCTTGAAATCCCCCAGTTGCTTGCAAAACATATATTTATTCTCTTACAATAAATATTTAAAAAATTTATCTTAATTTGAAAGGATGATTAATTAGAGAATGAATGCATACCTCTCATTTGGATAGCACTAGACATACTGTACTGAACCAGTAAGCAACACTTGTTCGGGAAGATGGATCATGAGGTGAATCATGATCTCAAAGAAAGTTAGGGGAAAAATCTTTTTCAGCTTGCACATGATGTACACAATGTCTTTTTGCAATGACCGAACATCAGACTTTTTAAGCTCTTTAGCGTATATCCTCTGAAAGAACTTTGACAAAGCCACTAACGTGTCAACCACATCACTCTGCAAATATGGTCTAATGACCACGGGAAAAAGATGTTGTAGCGAAACATGACAGTCATGGGTCTTCAACCCAGTAATCTTATTTTCCCTCGTCTTAACACATCGAGCGATATTCCTTACATACCCATGAGGATACTTAACATTATGAAGCCACTGAAACACTTTCGCCTTCTTCTGAGGATGGACTGTGTAGCCTACTTGAGGCATTATAGTTTTTTCTGTTCTTTTGTTCTCTACTAGCCATAGCTTAGGGCATATACCTATTTTCTTAAGATCAACACGGGCATTAGGGGTGTCTTTATTCTTATCTTTGAGATTTATAATTGTTCCAAGAACGCTGTCACAAACATTCTTCTTTATGTGCATGACGTCCAAGTTGTGTCTGACTTTCAAAGTCAATCAGTAAGGCAATTCAAAGAATACACTTTTCTGCATCCAATACTTAAATTCATCAGGCGTGGGAGGATTCAAGTCGGTTACATCTTTATTGGTGCTCAAATATTCAAACCAGTGCTTTTTAAGCCTCTCCAAAATCCACTCACCAGACCTCTCTGGGGGTTTCAGATTATGCTCCTCAGTCCCATCAAATGCCTTAGTATCCCATCGTCACTCATGATCCTCGTCAAGCCACTTACGATATCCCAAGAAACAACGTAACGACTAGAATTGATGTCATCTAAGCATACCAGGCAAGCCTTGTACCCCTTAGTTTGTTGGCCAGACAACATCCCGTAAGCTGGATAATCACTGATGGTAAAAATAATAGCTGCTTTCATCATGAATGAAGTTTGACCATGCCTGTCAAAAGTAGGGAGTCAATTTTCCCATAACTCTTGCAACTCGTCAATTAATTGTCTCATGTACACATCCAAGCACTTTCCTAGAGAATACGACCCTGGAACTATAAACGTAAGAAAATTGTACTTCATCCTCATACACATGTTGGGAGGTAGATTGTAAGGAAATACTATTACAGGCCAAATGCTATAAGACAAATTCATGTTTCCAATAGGATTAAACTCGTCTATTGCAAGTTCAAGTCTGACATTTCGACAGTCTCCAGTAAATTCAGGAAAAGAATGGTTAAAGTGCTTCCAAGTCTCCTCGTCTGCGAGATGTGTGAGATTATCCGGATCTATCCTCTCCTCTCCTTGGTGCCTTGCTTGGTTCCATCTTATATGCTTGGTCGTATGTGAAGACATATACAGACGCTGCAGACAAGAACCCAACGAGAAGTAACGAAGAACCTTCCTAGGAATGGGCCGGTTGTTCTGTTTAGATGAAGTGGAAGCTGCTTTATACCTTTGCTCGTAGCAGTGTGGGCACTCAACTTCATCGATTTTATCTTTGTAATACAACATGTAGTTATTGACGCAAGCATCTATCTTCTGGTGATCAAGACCGAGGTCAACCAACATGCTTTTTACCTGGTCGAAATTTTCCGGACAACTGTTACCTTTCGGAAGCAATTTCTTCATAAGTGCCATATCTTCATCAAAACATACGTTACTCTTTCCCCGCTTGTTTTTTATCCTCATTTGCTTCATGATGGTACCCAACACAGTATGCTCACTACCATGATACAATGGGGTTTGTACTACCCGTAGAAGCCTGTTATACTTATCGTAATCACTGTTGTAGTCAATGTGAGAGACATTAGGGAAGGTGTCAGGGGCGTTGTCATAAACAACATTTTCTTGATATCCTGAGGTGGCAAACGAGAAGACATCGTTTAAGAGGTTTATCACAGCAGGGACCCTGTAACTTACATTGAAAGATCCTGCCAGCTGATTATGTTGTGTTTGAATTTCTGCAAGTATAGGCATTTGAACTTGATTTTCGCCGTGCCATGTCCATGTGGTATAACTAAAACAAATACCGTTTAGTACCAAGTGAGAATACATGTCTTCATATGTTACTGGTTTCCGATTAAGACATTTGTTGCACGGATAAATGTGAATTACTTTATCTGGAAGACTATGTAGACGCACGAACTCAAGAAAATCAAAAATGTCTTTAATATAAAGAGAAGACCCTCTCCCTAATTGCATCTAGCTCTTGTCCATGTTGTATACTACAATAACAAGAAACAAAAATATAGTTGTCAAAAAATCGTTAATAATAAACGAGAAATATAAATATATATTTAACTATATATATATATAATATATTAATTAATGTACGTTGTTCACACCTACAATCTTCACCTTATGTCTCTAGTTAGGGCCCTAATCCCGTTTGAGAGCACATGACATTGTGATTTTGTTTGTTGTTTGGGCGTTTCGAATTCATGTATGTGAGAAAATTTCAGCAGCATCTCCCTATAGTTCCCCAAGTGTACGAATATCTATATACCTAATATGCACTCGAGGAACAATAAAGGAAGATCCTGTTAAAATATATATACTCACAACCGAAAACGAAACGCACCAACAACAAACGGAACTTCAATGTCATATATGCTCCCAAACTGTCTAAATATGAGACAATTCGAAAACCATTTTGTTAGACACAGTCGTAACATAATGGTTCTCGAACGAGATTTCTAAGGGTAACGTAGAATTAATATATTGATGAATGTACATATAAGAATATTATAATTCTTAATTACATAATTCATCATTTTATTTTTTATCATCATTTGAATACACAAATGATTTCCATAAAAACAAAAATTTGAATTGATAAACATATTATTCACATAATAATTATTAATCATATATACACACAAAAGCTAAAGATATATTTTTGTGTATATATATATAGACACACACACACAAACTTAATATTATACAGACATATTATACGTACAAATATATTATACACACATATATACAAATATATTATACGTATTAATTCATAAAGATTATACATACAAATTAACAAATTAATATATATATACACACACACGAACACGTACACAAAAACATATACTTACGTACGTACAAACATTTTCAAGATGTATATACACTATCAAAGTTATATATATATATATATATATATATATATATATATATATATATATCGATATCATGCATGTATCAAGGAATCTAGTAATTGGATCGCCGGTAAAATCGCCGGAAAATTTACCGAAAAATATGTCTAAATGAAGAAAATAGCTAAATTAAAGTAGTCACATATCAATTAGGAGAGAAGCAGAGATCGATCAAATTCATGAAGAAAAGCTTCCAAAGATAGATTTAGATCGGATATGTGCCGGGGGGGAAGGGGAGGAGTTTTGTGATGTTTCTTCTGCGTTCTCTTCTGGGCAAAAGGTGTATAAATGATGTGTTTACTTAGCCGATGAAATATTCCGTCACCTAAGACAAAAGGCGTCGGTAGAAAATATTCGTTCTGCGTTGTGTTAGGCAACAATAATGTCGTTTCTTAGTCGACAGAAAAATTCGTCGGCTAAGAAGGTATATTCGTCGCCTAAGATCCATTACACCGACAGAACAGTATTCATCACCCAAGAAGTACTATGCCGATGGAAAAAATTTTGTCGCCTAAAACCATCCCTACTGACAAAAATATGTCCTCGCCTAGGACACTCTTAGTCAACAGACAGTATCCGAAGCCAGTTTCCGTCGCCTAAGATTTACTAAGCCAACGAAAATTTAAGTATTCGTCGGGTATGAATGTCTTAACCGATGGAAATTCCCGAAAGTCATTTTTCGTCGCCTAGTAATATCTTAGGCGACGGTTGTGTTGTTCTAAACGACGGTTATGTTTCCGTCAACCAAGAAGGACATAGCTGACGGAATGTTTTCGATTCCATTAGCTAAGACCGAATTTCCTGTAGTGGCTCATCAACTTCGTCCCCACAAACACCACCACTCTCAACGTCGTCAAGACCCTCTTCAATATCATCCGGCCATCTCCGCACCTTCCTCGGAGCCAACAACCTCCCCCTCTCGACCCAACCCGACTCACTCGTCCCTGCCGCCAGCAAGCTTTTCGTCCCCTTCTCTTGCATCGAGCCTCAGATCTAGGCCCGATCTCCGCCACCACAGACTCCGCTGCTGCCACCTTTCTCTCTCTACCAAGCCTTCCCTTTGACCCACCACCGTACCTCAAAATTTCAATGGGGTAAGAAATTAAGGTAAGTTCTTCAATTTTTCTGGTTTAATTAGCTTTGGTGATAGATTTATGTATTTTTGTTTAATTTGATTTTGATTTTGGTTAGGATGTGATTGGTATGATGGTGGTGGCATAGTGGTTATTTGGTACGGTGGTGGTGGTGGTATATTTGGGGCATATTGTTGGCATGAAATTGAAAGAGATATATTGTATTAAAGTTTACTGACCCCCAGTAGAAGTTTACTGGGGGGCCAGTAAACTTCCACTGGGTTTACTATGGGGCAATGAATTTGTTTATTAGGGTAAGAATGAGTATCTGTTGTGTATAATTGTTATGAAATTGAAAGGGAGATACTGTATTGAAGTTTATAGACCCCCAGAAGAAGTTTACTGGGAGGTAGTAAACTTCTACTGGGTTCACTAAGGACCAATAAAGTTGTTTATTAGGGTAAGAATTGGTATCTGTTGTGTGTTGTGCCCCTGAAAATTGAAAGGTAGTTATTTTTTGCAAGTTTACTAATCCTCAGTAGAAGTTTACTAGGGGGTAGTAAAATTTATTTTTTCCATATGCAATTTATAAATGCAAGCTTTTACTACTTATATATATGCAGGATGAGAAGAAGTTCAAGACATTTAGTTGTGACTTCTGAAACCTGCGATGGTGGTGGTGGTTGTATTTGGGGTTGTCGGAGTGAGTGGATAAAAAAACCTGCGGTGGCGTTTTTTTTAATTTTATTTTTTATAATTTTTTTCAGCCTTTAGCAATCGAATTCAACTATTCTGTCTCCTAAGTGGATAATTTTTTTATTATAAAATAAAATCCATTGCCTAAGTGCTTAGGCGACAAAAATATTTCGTCTCCTAACAACCACTTAAGAGACGGAATTTACGTTCTGTCTTAGCCGATGGATGTTCCGTCTCTTAAGTATTTAGTAGACGAAATCTGTCACTTAGGAGACGAAATAATTCCGTCTCCTAAGTGCTTGTTTCCAGTAGTGGCATATCTCTATGAAATTGTAAGGATTTACTAGAAATGAAACAACTAAATTAGTAGTAGTCTAAAATCCTAAAGGAAGCCATCCTAGGCCTAACCACAGCCCAATCATTGTCTTTTCCGTCAAAAGTAGGGTTGTCACTTGATCAGTTCGAATTAGTTATAGGTATTACCAACTTTGAAACCAAATCTTTTGATTTAAGATTTGAGCTACCAATTAACTAGTCGATTGGAGATGCTCTTAAGTAAGAAAGTTGTGGACATCTAAAGCCTTTCATACTTAATATTGTGAAATAAGCTATATCTATAGCTCGAATCGGCCAAAAAAAATGTCCAAAGGGTTCCCTCTGCCCTCTTGCACTACATATGTTACATTTAATGAAAGGAAAAGACATAAGTATCAATTTAAACAACCAGGCAACATAGATATAATATCCAGGGACAAGTTGAGGACTAGTTGAGGACTTTCTCATTAATCGTTTAATTGCACACACTTTTCAATTACATTTTTCCATCTCAATCATTCAAATTTTAGGTCTATATTTGTAGATCAATTTTACACATTTTTAGCTAAATTGGTGATCGTTAAAGGATCGAACTAAATCAAATCATTAGACGATCCAAATCTGTTAAACAACAGCCGTTCAAGTTTATAATTGGTAAATCACATTTATGAATGACTTAACGATTTTTAGTTTGGATGAAAATTTGTACAAATGATCTACTCAAATATATTTACAAACTAGACGGTCGAGATGTGAATATGAGATCGAAAAATGGGTGAAATGAATAAGTTTTCAACTTAGTGTTCTTTAGTAGAATAGTAAAATATCGTATAGTCCTTGTGGTTTGAAGTCGACATCTGTTTAGTCCTTATGGTTTTATTTTAATCTGAATAGTCCTTAAAGTCACAATTTTTAATCTAAATAATCTTTATGGTTTTATTTTAATCTGAATAGTCCTTAAAGTCATGATTTTTCATCCAAATAGTTTTTATGGCCTTTAACTGAGAAAATTGTCAAAATGACTATTTAGATGAAAAATCATGACTTTAAGGACTATTCAAATTAAAATAAAACCAGAAGGACTAAACAGATGTTGACTTCAAACCACAATGACTAATTAAATTTTAATTCTTATTAGAATGTATTGATATTGCATACTTTTGTTAGGAGTATTGGATTATTTTCAGTTTACCCACTCTAACTTTAGGTTCGAGATCATGTTACTGTTTTAATTTCACGAACAACACCCCTGCCCTCTAGATTTTAACCGGCCGTGTCCAATTTCGTATGGATATTGTATACTTTTGTTAGGGACGTATATCTTCCATACAGCTACATAAGAAGACAGAAGATGAAGGTTCCGTGACTCTTCTGGGAAGGGGGGAGAGTTTCATCGTTAACTATTAAAGCAACTATCATATTTGATTATGAGGTTATGATTATGAGGTTATCTATACCAAGTTTGGCTTAAAACTTTTGTCTGGTTTTAGATTGTGGCCAAACGCGTGTGAGGTCCTGATGCCAGACACTGGTTGCTGCTCCTTTCATTGCAAATGCTTGGTGGTGTGTGACAAGACAAACCAACACAGTTACACACCACTGAACACGTTTAGATTTGTTCCTTTTTGAAGAAGAAATGATTTTAACACAGAAATTAAAGGTTTGGTGTCCTATGGGGACTTTGGTGACCATGAGATAGATAGCTGCAATATAATCACAATACTAGCTTTCCAGTAATCTTATTGAAGCACTTGTCATAAGTGTACGAAGAGGTGAATGTATTGTATTTGATACATCAATAATTTCACAGCAACATAAAACTGACAATGGCTTGCCTCGTACTATTGTATTTCAAGCAGATACCCTTCATTAAAGGCTTTCAAGCTCATAAAACATTGGATAAAGTAAATCAGAATTCTCCAAAGGTCTATCAAATTCAACTCACAGCTACACATGTTGTAGGTTTGACAAGTCTTCCTGATGATGAGCAAAACGCTTGCGGTGAGATCGTCTACGGTTATGAGCCTGTGCTTTTGGGGAAACACTAGAGGTGTCTGGAAGATGAATCTCCTCCTTTGGTGATTGATAACCAAATATATCTTCAAAAGGGTCTGCGGATGCACCAACATTGGAGTTCATCTATAATAAGAACAAGCAGAGTGAGGACTTTATCATCATAAGCTATAAAAAGTAGAAGCCACTTCCTCATTATTATTCAGATATCTATACAAAGAAGTCTTTCCAAATGTGCAAGTAAAATGACCCCCCCTATTATAATACTGTTGACAGCTGATTTCAGCTCATTATTTATGGAATTTTGAAATTGTTTAGTAAACCAAATGTTCTACCGTATGAATACTAATCTGCACATACTGTTTTTTAAGTAAACGTAATTTCTTGATAATGACATGAAATGAAACACAAATTTCTGCAAAATTAGAAGCCTTCTTCTTTGCTCCTATTACGACTGTTTTTTAAGTAACGTAATTTCTTGATAATGACATGAAATGAAACACAAATTTCTGCAAAATTAGAATCCTTCTTCTTTGCTCCTATTACGAAATCTATAATAGTTAATTTCATCAAAAGTAGTTTAAGCTCAACGTACTCTGATCCAGGAATAGAAGTCGAGCAAATCCATTAAGAAAATACATGACAGAGAAGAAGACTTACAGGAACTCGTCTAGGGTCAAAATTGATGCGTCTTTTGTTAGTCGGTCTGGATGCCACTTTGGGTGTCTCCGGAATCACCATCAAAGGAATCTTGATAGTCACCATGGGAGACGCTGTCCGAATCATCTGGAGAGTTGCTGTAGGAGTCCCTATCATGTGTTCTTTGAGCACCAGCAATATTATCACTAAAGTAATTACGATAACGCCACCTTATTTTTGGGCGTTCTGATGTTGAATCATCAAAAACCTCCTCACAATAGAACTGCTTAGAGACAAGCAGCATCCTCTGACGATCACTCTGATATTTTGTCACCATTCTGTGATTTGAATCACAATCAGTCAAATAATTTAAATGGAGCAAGGGGATTGATGGGTAGGAGCAGACATTGGTTATTTAAAAGAAACACACTTCTTCATGCTTGGAGAGATATAAAAACGATGACCAAGCTATTGAAGGAGTAGAAATTTTCAAGTGTTAAACTGTATTGCTTTACAACTTAAGGAATATATGGGAAAAGGTGATGTTGTCAGGTAATAGAAGCAATGTTGTATAGAAAATTGAGTGCACTGTATCAGGCATTTTTCTGGTACTTACTAATTTCATAACTGAGGGCAGAGCGCTGGTTAGTAACAATGTAGTTCGACGTCTCAAAGTAGACAGAAGATAATTATTTAGAATCTAAGATTACAATTCCCATTTACACTACTTAACAAACTGAATTGCAACTGCTAGATTATAATCAGTTGGGAGCTAGGGTGATTTTTTATTCTAGTACAAGCAACTACTCATACCAACCATGCTAACAGGCTATTTCTGCTTCACTGCCCTCTTTACACTCATCGACTATCAACATCTTCTTCTTCTTTTTTAACACTTTAGCTTGTTGCAACTCCAACTCAAGTGTTACTTCCTTTTAGACATAGGCCTGATATTTACTTTGATGTAATAAGTAATTGAAACAATTGAAAGTTTACATTATCTAAATTAATATCTCCTCCCAATTACAACTATTGGATCCTTGGCTAACGTCAGCAGAATGACTATTCATAGTTTCTAGAGAATAATCAGTTTATTTCACAATAATGCTCAAAGTGAAGATTCGTCACAGATTATAGAAAGTAGTAAATGACATACATAGTTGCCAACTCTGCCTGCATCCGACTCCCATGCAGTGCAAGAATATGTTCAACACATGAATCTAAGGCTCTAGAAAATCTCCACAGTCCAAAAATAGCAGCAGCTCCTACATATGGGTCAAACTTCATGCAAATGTGGACATAGCTAAGATCAAGACAAAGAAAGAAGTAGTGCTTGCCCTATCCTATTAGAGACCCGGGATAAAATCCCATACAATAGAACAATATAAGGATGGGGGGCAGATATGCACAACACAATTGATCTGAATACACAAAAATTGTAGCTTGATAGAATTACGGGGTGGGGCATGATGAGAGTTTACTTTACCTCCTGAAATGTTAAGTCGGATCATCTTACTCAGCTTTGATGATGCTGCCACAATGGAATTAAGATTTAGAGAAAGGAACGGATAAAAAAATGAGTACCAGAAACTTTCACGCAAACATATTCTAGCATATAATTAAGCAGCTTGCTTGCTCAATGGAGTGAAAAAGGAATCTCTAAGAAACTAATATCCAGAAAGTAGTTGAGTTCTTTTAAACCAGGAAATGTGCAAGCAATTAAAACCATGTAAATTGAAATGCAGAACTACCAGTATTCTACTTAAACTTGTCAGAGTAAAGCCCAAAACAGAAAAAGAATGTGTATTAACATTAGTCGAGTGATTTGCACATCAACTATCATAGTACATGATTCGATAGATCGGGTGCATGATATGCTTCTGTCTATTGTTGTCAGCTATAAACATTTCCTTATAACTGCTTTAAACCGAGAGAAGATCACTAGTCAAATACTTTAGAACCAATCTTTCTCTATGAAAAACAGAAGCATATTGTTGAAAGTACTGGAACATGACCCAAACTAAAGAGAGTTTCTAACTTCTGTTTTCCTTTGACAATCAAAATTGCGGTTTGCAAGCTTGTAATTGAAAATGTTCATACCAAAAGTGTTCATATCAACAAATTCAGAGTAAAAAAGACAAAAGACCTGTCCAAGCTACAAGACCAGCGGCAAGACCTCCGAATGTGAACTCTCTCATAGCCTTGGACTTGTAAGCTGAAAGAACCCTTGTTTCATCAAGCGTCAACTTCGCCTGTGAATATCACAAACCCACAAAAACATGATATTTCTGACACCAATTGGGCAAAATGTGACCTGGGTTTAAGGGATTTTGGTGAAAGATCAAAACTTTGTTGAAATATGAGTTGAGGGTTCTACCTGTTTGGACCTGAGAATGTTCTCCAGCTCAAACAAAGCTTCACCCATTTCTTCTATTTGGAGCTTTCAGATCATTCAGTATGCTTGTGCTGTGATAGTTTTGTTTTCAAATTTGCAGTAGAGTCTGCTTCCTTTTCGATCATCTCAGAATTCGTACCAACGAGTCTGGTCACTCTGGTGTGACGAGTGACGACGTGTTCATTGGAAGATAAGGCCCAAATAGTTTTTGATGACGCCCTCGGCCCAACAGTAATCCAGAATATTGTTATGATGTGATTATCAAATCATACAATTGAAAGATAACGGTACTTTTACTTACTTCAAATGGAAAATAATCATGAAATTCATGAAATAGGGCACAAGTAATATGGTCCAGAATCGATTCAAATAAGGTAGGACATATGACCATTCTGATTTCTTTACGTTTTAGTAAACGCATGAATACTTTTATCAAGAATCATTCCAATATCGTTAGAAAACGGGAATTTGATTAACTCCATAATCATTTCATTTCATTTCATTCCAAGTAAGTAAAACATGTTATTAGTACACTAAACGTTAGGCGCATGCAGTTCTTCTCCTTCTTTGATTGGGTTTCAGAAAGAAAAGCCAGCATAACTCAAACTAACACGAAAAAACGAGTATCCTCCTCTATGTAATTCAACTATTAAAACTCAATTTCGGACACGACGTGGTTCAGTCAATATTTCGGATCCTCCTAGGACTCTAAATACATTGAGCTTTTGGCTTCTTCAGACTCCTTCTCCCTTAAGGTCTTCAAATTTTTTTTTAATTTTTTTTTAGAGTATCAACAACGATATCCTCAAAGGCTTTCCAAGCCCATAGGCTAATTCGGGCCGAAAAATCATGTCATAACGCTTTTTCCCCCTTGACCATCAAGAATAAATTAGGATTTAACTCTAATTAGCGTCGGCTATAGGGGTTCCATACCTAAACTCTTACCAACTTGACCACATACGGTGGTTTAAGGTCTTCAAATTTGAATAGGAGGTCTACATGTAGTTGGCCATATCAACTCTATAATATAGAGCCCCTCTTGTCTTCGTCTTCATCACAAAAACGCATCTCTATTCTCTAGGTCTCTCTGAATTTCTTCATCTTTTCTTGATTCAATCGCAACCATGCAGATTTTTGTGAAAACCCTGACCGGCAAGAGTCTTGAGAATCATTGTGGGTGGTTTGTTAAAACAGAGCGGAGGGGAGATGTGAGTGGGGGACCCACACTAAAGTGAAGTTAATTGCACGCCTGACATGTAACACGTCCGCAACTTTGTTAATTCAGGGACGCCCGTCTCTGATCGGTCATATATATATATAGGATTTTTCTTATCTACAAATATCGCACCAATGGTTTTGATACGGATTTTTATTTTTGCACAATTTTTTAATCAAATTTTCTCATCTTCATCATCTAGTATCTAGATAATATTATGTAGATCATCTCTGTAAAATTTCAGCCAATTAATTTAGTAATAGTTAAGGCACTCAAAATTACGTCTTTCTATTATAAACATGAACGGTTCATGTTTGACAGAATTCAGTCCGTCCATTTATTTTTCGAGTTTGAGGGTCTTAACGATTACCAAATTGGCTGAAATTTTGTAGAGATGATCTACACAATATTATCTAGATACTAGACGGTGGAGATAAGGAAATTCGATTGAAAAGTGGTGCAAAAATGAAAATCCGCACCAAAACCATTGGTACGGACGTTTGTAGCCAAGAAACCCTATATATATATATATATGTGGAGCACACGTACGTACTGTCCTTAAAGTGCGCATGTCCCTCAGTTCGCCAACGTTCGGCGCAGACGATGACGCACCTCCACCCGAGCTCGAGTGATTGGGGACGCTACTAGAGTCTACTAGGGTGGAGACGCGCCGCCATCGGTGCCGGACAGTGGCGAACAGAAGGACGTGCGCACTTTAAAGACAGTGCGCACATGCGCTCCATATCGTTTTCGTGTGTGTGTGTATATATATATATATATATATATGTCTCTATTGATTCATATTAAACCTCTCAAATCCCCAGGTGGCGGACTTCCGCCTAGGAGTGGATATTGGGTTGATCTATTTGTATTAAACCTCTCAATCCCCAGGTGGCGGACTACCGTCTAGGAGTGGATATTAAGTTGATCTATTTTCTTTACTTAATCATAAAAGAATCTGGTTTTATCTTCTTTTCCTTTTCTCTTTTAAGCCTATTATTCTCTCTAACCAAACAATAAGTCCAGGTCTAAACATTAAGTCCCAGGTGAGGCATGAGCGGATGCGACATGAGCGGCGTAGAGTGAGTTTTAGTTTTTAGGGTCTTAAGCCAAGGATCTTAAAACCTCCTTGGCTTAAGACCCTAAAGACTAAATAGGAATTTCCTATTTAAGCCAAGGATCTTAAAACCTCCTATTCTTTTAAGTTTCGGTCCAGTTTTCTCTTCTCTTCCCAAAATTAGTGGACTATTTAGATTCAACTCAGTCACTTCTAGTTTGTCTAGATCTTCCCTCAATAGAATCCCAGATATAGTCAATGAAGAACAAATAGATTTCCAATTAAATGATAATATAGACATAGATAATTGAAATATTCCCAGAGTTCTTAGTCATGAAATTTATAAGAAAAAATGAAGTTTTTCTTTATTCAAAAGTGAACACCATATTAAATCTGTAGAACAAGTTTATGCCTTTAGTAAACAATATGAAACTTGCCAACTTTTTAGTTCTTAATCAATTAAGAAACATAGAAAAGATGGTCATCATTTCCGCCATAATGGGTTAATCCAAATTGCAGTCAAGCCTTTAACTAGAAGAGGTCTTAATGTCTCCATTCTTTCATGTTTAAGAAATGCAAGATTTACTGATTTTAATGACAGTACCCTTAGATTAATTGAGTTAAGCCAGTTTAATGGTCCAGTCCATTTCAATTGTTTCTCAAATTTTACCATTAACCTTAGTGACCCTCATATCCTAAAAGCTTTAACCTTAAATTTTAAAACTTCAGGATATCATGTTTTTGAAAGAACTTAACATTTAGCCTTAATTTATAGAATCCATTATAAAGTCGCTAGTCAAATATGAATTTCCAGGCTATTAATAAAAGTCCCAAAAACTATACTCTCTTAATTTATATATAAAAAAAATCTTGGTACATGTATTGTAGATTTCTCCTCCGCGGATAAGGTTCATAAAACTTTATATAACACCCATCATGCTTCCCTCCATTTCTAACACTGCAAATTCAAAACTTTTGATTTCCGAGCAAATGCCGCCGGCTCAACCGCCCTGAGAAACCCACTCGTGACAATCACTTTGCTTGCTTCCTCACTTCGGACACACAATGTCAACGCTACCCTGCACCACTTTATCTCTCCCTTACCCCCCAAACCCAAACACACCCCGAACCCCAACAAACCTAAACACCACACCCACAACCCTCTTCAAATCCCTCTCCTCCTCCACCAACCTCACCCACCTCAAACAACTCCACGCCCAAATCCTCAAAACCAACCCCACCCGCTCCCACTCTCTCCTCTCCAAACTCCTCCTCTCCTCCTTCCCTCTCTCCCCTTCCCTCCACTACCCCCTCTCCCTCTTCCACCAGATTCCCAAACCCCAAACCCACCTCTGCAACAAGCTTCTCCGTGAGCTTTCGCGCTGCCGCGATCCCGAAAAGGCCCTCTTGGTCTATGAGACCATGCGGAGGGAGGGTGTCTCTCTCGACCGGTTCAGCTTCCCTCCATTGTTGAAGGCCGTGTCGAGAGCTGCGGCTCTGGCTGAGGGTTTGGAGATTCATGGGCTTGCTTGCAAGTTGGGCTATGATACCGACCCATTTGTGCAGACGGTTTTGGTCAGAATGTATGCTGCTTGTGGGAGGGTTATGGATGCACGCCAAGTGTTTGATAAAATGCCTAGCCGTGATGTCGTTGCCTGGAGTATTATGATTGATGGGTATGGTTCAAAATTCTCAAATTTCGATGTATTGAACTTGGAAATGGAAATTATTATTTATTTATTTATTTATTTATTATTATTATTATTATTATTATTATTATTATTATTATTTATAAGATTGGAAATGGAAATTGTTGTTATTATGTTTGTGAAGTTTGAAATGTATTTGAGTTGTGAAATGTACAAACAGGTACTGTCAGAGTGGGCATTATGATATTGCATTCCACCTCTTTGAGGAGATGAAGAATTCGGATGTGAAGCCTGATCAGATGATTCTTTCGGCAATGCTTTCTGCCTGCGGACGTGCTGGGAAGTTGAGTTATGGGAAGGCAATCCATGACTTAATTAAGGAGAATAATATTGTGGTCGACTCTCATATACTGAGTGCTCTTATTGCCATGTATGCCGGTAGTGGTTCTATGGATTTGGCTCAGAAATTGTTTGACAAGACATCAGTGAGAAATTTCGTAGTGGCAACTGCCATGGTCTCTGGGTATTCAAAAGTGGGACGGGTAGAAGATGCACGCAAGATTTTTGACCAAATTGTTCAGAAGGACTTGGTCTGTTGGAGTGCTATGATATCTGGTTATGCTGAAAGTGATCAACCTCAAGAGGCACTTAGATTGTTTTCTGAAATGGAAGTTTCGGGATTAAGACCTGAGCCAGTCACCATGTTGAGTGTCATTTCAACCTGTGCTCATCTTGGTGCACTGGATCAAGCTAAATGGATACATTTGTATGTTGATAAGAATGGATTTGGTGGAGCTTTGTCTGTTAACAATGCCCTCATTGATATGTATGCAAAATGTGGAAGCTTGGAAAGAGCAAGACAGGTTTTTGAGAAAATGCCAAGAAGAAATGTGATATCTTGGACAACTATCATTAGTGCCTTTGCCATGCATGGGGATGCTAGTAACGCACTCAGTTTCTTCAGTCAAATGAAACTTGCCAATGTAGAGCCCAACGCGGTTACATTTGTGGGAGTGCTTTATGCATGTAGTCATGCGGGGTTTGTTGAGGAGGGTCGAAAGATCTTTGCATCAATGGTGAATGAGTACAATATCACTCCTAAACTCAAACACTATGGTTGTATGGTTGACCTCTATGGCCGTGCAAATCTCTTGAGAGAAGCTCTTGAGGTTATTGAGACAATGCCCCTGGCACCAAATGTTATCATTTGGGGATCTTTGATGGCAGCCTGTCAGATTCATGGTGAGATTGAATTAGGAGAATTTGCTGCAAAACAGGTTCTTGAGCTAGAACCAGATCATGATGGAGCCCTTGTATTCTTATCCAACATTTATGCAAAAGAAAGAAGATGGGAGGATGTTGGTATGGTGAGGAAAATAATGAAAAATAGAGGCATCTCAAAGCAGAGGGGATGCAGCAGGATAGAATTACAGAATGAGGTACATGAGTTTTTAATGGCAGATAGAAGTCATAAACAAGCAGATCAGATCTATGAGAAGTTGAATGAGGTAGTTAGTGAGGTGAAGCTAGTTGGCTATACTCCCAATACATGTAACGTTTTGGTTGATATAAAAGAGGAGGAAAAGAAGGAAGCGATTCTCTGGCACAGTGAGAAGTTGGCTCTTTCTTTTGGTTTGCTAGGTGCAAAAAAAGGTACTTGCATTCGCATAGTTAAGAATCTCAGGATTTGTGAAGATTGCCATAATTTCATGAAGTTGGCTTCAAAGGTGTATGATAGAGAGATTATTGTCAGAGATAGGACTAGGTTTCACCATTACAAACATGGTTACTGTTCTTGTAAAGACTACTGGTAAATTGTAATTTTCATAAGATCATGTCAATGAATTTCACATGTGACTACAGATTTGATTGAATTTAGAAACTAAGACCAATAATTTGAGTATCAGGACCGGGGTACCACAACAGATCTATATGAATAACCAAAATATTAAATTAATTGTATCTATCTGGATTCATGAGGCTGTGTAGAAATTGGTCTCTTGCAAAATATACATTTTGATCACTATCCATAAGAAAAACGAGTTAATGATTAAGCTCAACAGGTTCCACATACCAAACGAAACATTGGAATCACATTTTTAGGCTTCTCACAAGATATGAGATCATGATATCTGCTGGGAGAAGACATGGAACCTCTGATATAATCCACTGACTTATCAGGTTGGCATTTTGATGTTGTATTCAGCAGTAACGTCATAGTACTGGTTGTTTCCAAAAGCAGAGGGAAGCCAAAACTTCTGCATAATCTTTCCAAATGCTCTTGAAAGTTTATACTTCAAGAAAGAAAGTACTGCTGAAACCAGTCTTTGGTTGTCAGATATTGAGCTCCGGCGATACTCAAGAATCCATGTATTGGGATCAAACTGCACTGCCGAGGCACCCCAATTTCTTTGCACCCAGCACGAATTTTCATTTCGAATCACATATCCAACCTTTCCATCCGACCACTATTCAACCAAAGTAGAAAAGGGTTAAAGAAAAGTGGAATAGGTTTATGCTTATGTTAAGATTACATTGACACACTTTCAATATAAACATCGTAGTGATCATACAGTGAAAGTTTTGAGCTTTACCTCTGTGACTCTGCCTGATAAGATTGTGAATGACCGAGACGAAAACCCAGTTGTGAGCAACCCAGCAGTCTGCAAAGGCCATCCCCATATGCTCACCTCCTCAATTGCAGATTTGAACAGTTTACAACGTGAACTCAGAAGTAAACCATCCTAATTGATATCAGATCAAAAGTTTAGACTATAACCAAACTGGGTTTCGGAAAAATAAATTAACGAATGAAAAATTCAAAATCTTTAACTGAACAAGAACCTTAGTAATTTCCCAAAGCGAATTAGGATAGCTACAATTAGAAACCTTTCCAGGAACAAGACCCTGCATCTCTTTCTGCAAGAACCTCAGCCTCCCATTCAAATCTGGCACAACCCAAGATTTCTCTCCAATACTTCTCACAATCTCAGCTGACAACACAGGTTTCAAGACCCCAGAACCCAAATTAGAATAAACCCCATAAACCACCACATAAACCAAACTCAAACCCACAATCAGTTTCCAACAACCCCACGACCCAAAACCCCATTTCCTCCCCTCATCTTTCTCCACCACACTCTCCCCAAAATCCAATCTCGCATTAGGCTTGAGATCCGGAGAAGCTTGAAACCGAGGAGAGGTGGATATGAGGGTGGACAAAACCGAAGCGTCGAAAGAAATGGGAGTGTGTTCAACACTATTTTTGGGCCGATCGGGCCTGGAAGACGAGAACTTGGTTAGAGAGCTCTTCTGGACGCTAAGGGGCATCAAATCAAGAGTGGCATTGATGCTGTCCAAGCATATATCACAGTTGCAATTGGCGTCTTTTCTGCAACCCGGGAAGTAGCAGCTTTCAGTTCGGTCTTCCTCCACCGGAGTACCTGTGGTGCTTGACTTCACTGAGGACGATGAAGATGCCGACGACGACGACGCCGTGGTGGAAGATACAACAAGGGTTTTCTTCATGGCTGGGAATTGGGTTATTTGAGGTTTAGGAGAGATGGACTGTTTGTTGCTTGACATGGTCATTCTAGGGAGAAGGGGAAGGATTGGGTTTTTAAAATTCGAATCCCCAACGGTCTTCCAAGGATGGCGTGAGTGATTGTTATAGAAGAGAACCAGTATGGAGATTGACTGAAATGCCCTTCTCAATACTAATTTCACCAACGGGTTTTTATTTTGTAAGAGAGGAAAACTTCTACTACACCCTAAACTAAGACGGTCGAAAATGGAAGGTTTGAGCAGTTCAGCTGATTACGGTGGAAGATAATGAAGACAAGATCTTGCATCATGATCATGTTGTGAACTTGTGATAAGAAGATTCGTGTCACGCTTGATATGTGTGAAGGAAATGGAATGGAATTCACTACCAGTTGTTTGATGTCATGAATAATAGTTTTAAGATGCCACGAGAGCTAAGTGTGCATTAGCGTTATTAATAAAGGCGTATTTGTTACCCGGGTCTGGACGGGATCAGACAAGATTCTATAGTAAAACAGAAGCTAACATGTGTTTAACCATATACCCAGAATTGGATTGAATGAACATAGAGAGTTCTGAAAACATCCTCGACACATTATTCTTCCAGAAGGACACCAAAATCATCGGACTATGGTTATCTTCGCTTCAGCCTAGCGTCGTCGTTCCCACTACCAATGACTAAAATATCGACAATTGAGGATATTTCGACCGTCCGAAAATTGGATATTTCGACGAAAATTTTGAAAACTATCGAAAATGTTAAAATTTCAAAATAAAATGGTGTTGTTATTAACACTATTCTTTTTTCCTATTACACACTATCTATTTTTCTATCCACATATTTTTATGTTATTTACAAATTTGTCACTTGAATTTAATTGATAATTGATTCTCACCATATAGGGTGTGTTAATAATAAAAATGGGTGTGTTAATAGCACCATCCAAATAAAAAGATGTCAATTTTTTATGTAATATATACAAGATTGTACATAAATAAAACAAATTCTCAATTCAGCAGAGATGGTTAAGGAGATCATACCTTGAGAACTAAGGTTTGATCCTCCCCCGTATTACAAAATATAATATCGGGAGAGATATTACAAAATATCGCAATACCATGAGAAATTACCAATATTATCTTGGTATGGGATAATTAATAATATCGGGAGATAAAAAAACGAAACTTTTGATGATATTTCACCGAAAGAAATCAATTTTAAAGACCTTGACCACTACCCCAACACCACTTAGAATCAACCTAACTAACCTAAAACAACAACCCACTCAAACCACCCATAAACCAATTCTCAAAAAATATAATAATCCAACTCAAAAATCAAACTGCTAAGCTAAAAAATTAACCCTACAATCACAATAAAGTTATTGATGGTAGTATAGGAAAGTAAAAGTCATCCGCAGACGATTGTATATCAACAATTGCAAATACGACTCTGAAAATATCACATTTCGAATTTTGGATTTATAAAATTCCAAATCCGAAGGATATATGATAACTTCTCAATATTCTAATTTCTTTTAACTTAAAACAACTAAACTCAACCAGATTTAAAATTGTCAATATAGACCTAATCTTTGTTAATACATAGCTAAAAACACTTGGCCATGCCGAGAATGTAGCATGATCACCTAATCACCAGAGTCCATTCCGGGCTGGACACCATCGGCGGAGCACCCGTTGACACCTAAAGAGTGAAGGTCCAACAACCGTTTACTTGCTGGAACCATCTAACAACTAATAAATATCCCCGAAAGGGGAGACACTGATTGTAAACAGATAACATGACTCCTAATACTAGCCTATAAAAAAGGCACAAATTCTCAAAAAATGTAAGTTCATTGTTCCTCCCTTACTCTCGTCGTCTACAATAGACTTAAGGTAACAAACTAATCCAATTTTTGTTATGGTAAGTTGACATTCCTGATTCTCATCTGTGGAAAATAAGTAATTGTTTTCATCATTTGATTTCTAAATCAGAGGCTTTTATGTATTGATTCTAATTGCAAGTCTAAAGAAATCAATGTAGTATTTTGGGAAAAAGCAAAATGATATGGTGAACTGATTGCTCACTTTCTAATACAAATCATTTATCAGTAAGAGCATTCATGTGTGTGTGTGGGGGGGGGGGGGGGGGGGGTGGGATCCATGATCTCTATAAATAGTCTGTTAGTCTGTGTTTCTATTGATTGGGATTAAGAGTTTTGAACATTGAGAAAAGATGATCTCTATAAATAGTCTGTTAGTCTGTGTTTCTATTGATTGGGATTAAGAGTTTTGAACATTGAGAAAAGATTTTGATAGCATTGTTTCTGAGTTGACATTTGTTCATGCTCATGCTCTAATTGCATGTTGTCTCAAGTCTGTGATCAAACTGAATGTTGCTCTTCTTACTTGCATAAACAGGTTGCATTTGAGATTTGTTGTGCACTAGTGATCAAGAGAGATAGAAAAGGAGTACGACTATTGGTTGAGGTGAGATAACCAAGCTGTCTAGACGTGCTGAGTTTCCAGTTAATAAGTTTTAGATTTCCTTGTGTAGGAAGTGTTTGAAACCATCACTTGTGTAGAAATTGAAAGTTGTAAACAGTTGAGAATATGAGAATGAGGTAGTTGTGCTTAGACTATCTTATTGTAAACTCATACACAAGATTATATTGATAGATGCTCAATGTATTTCTCCTTAAAGAGGTTTTTTCACTGAGCTTTTGAATTCCAATGTGTTTGATTAATATGTTTTTATAATCCACATTAAATTTTAGTATTTATGATCTAACAACTAACAACCCATATCCCAGATAAGTTATATATATATATATATATATCCACACTCCCACAACCATGAAGGATTAACATGAGCACGACGAGGTCTACGGCTTTCAAATTCCAAACGGTGACGACAATACGAATTGTTGGTCACTATAATGCGAATTCCAGGGAGCAAAGTTACGATCCAAGAGCCATTCTTCCAATGCGGGTTTCTCTATGAGATGGTGTGCGCGCGACACAAGTACGCCTTGAGGAACGAAAAAGGTAGCCTTGCTAGGATGTGTGGTCGTGTCTAAAATGTCCAGCCATATCTTCAACTCATAATACCTTCCTAAGGTGTCTTCAAGCTTATCTTCATCCCACCAACCCCAATCGGTCTTCCAGACGTCCTTCAGGTCATACAAGGCCCTCAACACCGCAAAACTCGAAAATGTAATACGCCTCACCTTTATAGAAGTAGTGAACATCAAAGGTGACCGTGGATGTAACAGTGCAGATGGTGGATTAGGGGGTGGTGACAGTAGTGAAGAGCAAGATGGCGGGATTTGTGGCGAAGCAGGCGCTAACGAGGTGGGAGGTGATGGAGGCCGAGTGGGTGGCCGTGGTAAAGAGGGGGGCAATGAGTAGCAGATCGGAAAGATAAGCTGCCATGGTTTGGGAGAGAGGCATGTTAGGAAGGTGGCCAATTTATCTTCCAAAATTATGGTAGTTAATACTGATAAAACTACTCGATTTAATGATGTTATGCCAAGAATCAATACTTTGCCACCACATATAGAGATCATGTAATGATTTTCAACTTTCGTATTATATGTGATTAAGTATCGTTAGCAATCCAGTTAGAAAATGCTCAAATGATTTGAACAAACTTACTACTCCTATATTAGATGTATTTCAAGGCAAAACAGAGTGCCCTTCGTGTATTAGAAGTCTGGTTCAAGATATCCACATCTTAGCTGCCCATTTTCAAGCTGTTTCTTGCAACCACATATGAGAAAGGCCAATTTCCTTGCAGATGCTTTGGCAGCCTTAGGACATTATGTTCCTCATTGTTCAACTTGGTTGTATCAGCTTCCCCTAAGGTGCAACATGCTAATTTTCTTTGTAATTTAGTCTTTTCTCAGTAAAAAAAAAATTTACTGTTATATTGAAAGTATCTCAAGGACTTAAATGATGTGTGTTGTCTCCTTGAGGAAATATTTTCTCATGTAAGACCACCAAAGGGAGGAGAGATATAGTCAAGAAAGATATCAACAAGGTGAAACCCTTCAAGGAAGATCTCAATGAGGTAAACCCTTTAAGACAAAGTAAAAACCTTCAAAGAAGTTGTCAATAAGAAGATGCCTTCAATGAAATGTAAAACTCTTCGAGGAAACTTCATAAGGTGAAACACTTCAAGAAGGATCTCAATATGGTAAAGAACTACGTAGAAATGTGAAATCTTTAGAAGATGATCTCCATAATAATACTATTTTATCTAAGACAACACCCTTTTAAGAGGATCTAGAGATTCTAGACCAAGATGATCATTTGCTACAACTAGTAATTGTCATTGTACATAATAATATCTACTTGTTCATGGAGATTTGCATCTAGTAATTATCTCAAGTGTTGAGAATATTTAATTGCATCCTTACATATGTACATGTAGAAAAAGAGGAGCATATGTATGTGATCATAGAAGAGCGACGAAAAACACAATTAAGCAACATGATTCAATTAAAGTGTAGTAAAAAATAGAAATTTTAAAACAAAAGTTTGGTATTCAATGTATCTAGTAAATAAGTTGTGTATTGTAAATCAGGATAGTTTAAGAAATTTAAGGTTGTGTTTCCAATAAAATGTTACAAAAATAAAGTTAATAGATGATATATTAAGTATGCGATAGATATTCTTTTTATATTTTTTTAGACCAAATGCGATGAGTATTCGACACTTAAATATGTGTGGATAAAATTTCTCCATTGCAAAAGACCTTAGCATCCTTATTTCTAAGGGTGGGCATAAAATCCGATCAAGCAAAAAAAACATGACCGGGTCAGGCCGGGCTTTTTCCACAGTCACGTCTGTTTTATTACTGATCCAGTCCGGGCCTAGTAACAGCAGCGCCGGCCCGGTCACTAATATTAAGAAACAAATGTGGCCCGAAAGCTCGAAAGTAGTAACTAGTAGTCTGTTTTGTATTTAATGAAGCCCACAACCTCTCATCTCAAGCCCATCACAATGATCCATTACTCCATTACAATCACAGAAGAGGAAAAGGAATAAAGGTTCACGTCACCAACTCTCTCTCTCTCTCTCTCTCTCTCTCTCTCAAATCTAAATCCATTGAGGTCACTCATCCCTCCCTCTCCGTCTCCCGTTCTCTAAGTCTCAGTGGAGTAGATCGCTAATCACTCAAGTGAGATAGAAGGTCGGGTCACCCATGGCTAGTCGACTCGGGATGAACCCAACTCCGAGGGTCTCCATCGATGAGATCAAATTATTCGGTCAAGATCGATGGGATCGATGCAGGCAAGGCTGATGGCGGCGACGAAGATAGAGTAGTTGGTCAAGATCGATGAGATCGATGCAGGCAAGGCTGAATGGCTGATGGTGATGGCGAGCCGAGGACATTGATGGCGTTCGCAGATGGATGCAAGCAAGCTTGTATTCAGATCCTTTCTTCTATGTCTTTTCCAAAAATTGATGTATGGGAGAACTTGGGGGCTTTATGGGTTTCTGTTTTCTTGCTGTGAATTTGGGATTTGTGAGATGGTATTGTAATCTAGTTTAGGATTTGTGAAAGGGTTTCAGTTTGCTTCATAATATCAGATTTGGTGGTGATTGAAATAAATTGGTGGTGAGATCAGATAAGGGACCGAAGACCCGAAAGACCGGCCGGTTTTTGGCCGGTCCGGTCTTCTGTCGATCTCTGCTTTTTTTTCCTTTTTTTTTTCAGTAAAGGGCCGGCCCGGACTTCATATGCCGGTTCCGGTCCTTGTCAAAATAGTGTCGGTCTAGGACCGTGCCAGCCCTACGTTATTTCACTAATTTAAAGACTTAGCATCCTTACTCTGACAACCCACTTTCAGTCTGTATCATTTAAACAAATCTGGAGAAAAACAAATTCCCTTGCTGATGCATTGGCAGACTTGGGACATTCTGTTCCTCTTTGTACTTCTTGGTCTTCTCATCTTCTTCCTCAGGTGCAGGCTGCCTACCGGTTTGATCTTTTTTGTGGTGGCTACTTTCGGGGCTTTTCTTTGTAGTATTTTGTTTGTTGTAGTTAATAAAAAAAAAAAAACAAACCTAATTTAAAGTCTCATCTAGTGTTGGATGTTAACATCGAGGAGGACCAATCTTAGCCTAACTCTAAATTGGTTCACCGGAGGCCACAACTTTTAGGTTCAAAACTCGATCTCTATCTACCTCTCTTCGGCTCCGATCAGCCACACCCTTGCAACTAAAAGTCATTCAACCGTGCTTATGAGCACTCACTTGCAAACACTACCTCCTAACACCGTTGTAGCATCACCGACATCGTCACACAATTGAAATCAAAACTACCCCTGTCCATTTTCACCTTCAATCGAAAACCCGATGCCAAGTCTCTCTCATACACTCTGTTGTGCCTCGACGATGAGGAGAAGCAATGTTGGCACTGGAACATACGACAACCGAAGGACAGCTGCCGCCCTATGACAAACTTTAGGTTTTTGATATACGTACACACAGATAATTAGCACTTCCACTGAGGGATCTATTTATTTTTGTAGTCACATTAAGAATCCCATCATTGACCCACTTTCGTAATATTTCAACGGGGTTGGACTTACAATACCCATAATTGTCAAGTTAATTTTGATAGCTTATTATGATCCAATTGAGGGTACAGAGGCCCCTTAAGTTCCTATCAAACTTGGGGGAACTTGCGTTGAATTACTTGGTGGAACTCATGCCAAGCGGCCTAGCTAAGCCTTGTGCGTGTGCGTTCTGCTGCTTCTAATGAGCGCATGCACACCTAGGCTGTACATATGCAACCCCAAGAGAGTGTGATCCAGCTGTCATCGAGCCACACCCTATAAATAGAACTTTGCCTCACCTTTTCCGGTAACAAACTTGTTCCCTTCTCAAACTATCCGTTATAAGGTCTAACTTGAGTGTTAGAAGGGGAACGATCGTATTCGTTGGGTCTCATCTCTAACCTTGTTCATTCGCATTGCAAGTTCAATGCTGATAGTTGAGAGCGGACAATTTGAGAGTGCATAGTTCCTCCTTGCTTCTAAGACTTGTTCGTTTTACCTATCCCATAGACGCTCCTTTAACATTTTTTTCTTTCTTTTGTTGTATAAAAAAGAACAACCTGAAAATTCAGTTGCTTGATTTTTGACAAAAACAGTTACATTTACTATATATATATTTTCTGTCCACTGTTCACATAACGCGTTTCACTGTTCATAACACTGTTCATAAAGCACTGTTCACATAACTGAATTCACTGTTCATAAGCACTGTTCACAGTGTTTCTTGACATCTGAATTTTTTTTTTTTTTTTTTTTTTGGGATTGGGTTTGATCTAACATTAATTAAAACGTAATTAAGTCTGTTCATTCTATTGAATTGGGTCTATGAGCGTTAGGACTAAAACATCAAAATTTTGCATAATGATGTCTTTTTTCCCTCTCTTTATACTAATGTTCTGTCTTTTTGTCACTATTTATCTTTGATTTTCATGAAAATAAATGATAAACTGAATTTAAATATAACGAAGTATAGGATTTAAATATGGTGAGTATTCGATATCTTTTGGATGTGTTTTGGTCATGTTTTCATTTTAACCAAAAAGAATTGGGTCTTTAGCTTCTTACTTTTTGTTTTAAGTTAGGATTATATTGTTTGCTTTTACATTCTCAGTTCAATAGATAAACTTTAGGTACGTGAGAATGTATATAAAGAGTTAATATGTGTCTATAATTACATGTTGGTGTTTTTGCGAAAGCTCTGAGATTTGAAGAGGAATTTTATTGCCGTCAATGTGGAGAGTCATAATGTAAGCAGCTTCAAATGGGAGATCTAAAAAATTAGCGTCTTATCACTTTTTGATTACTATTTGCTTCGTGACAACTGCAAATTATTTTAGATTTATCTATATCATTTTGTTCTTGCTTTTCTCTAGGTTTTCATTTGAAGATTATCTTTCAGTCATATTTATGTTTATCTGTTTTACATACTGCTTTGCATAGCTGAGTAGTGTTTGTTTGTTTGTTTTTTTTTTCTTTGAAATCCCCACTGAGATGCTGTAATATTGAATTTCAGGTTAGAGTTTTCACTAGAATTGATGTCGTCCAATTTAAAATAGTAAAATACACAAAAACCAATTTAACATATATCTATTTTCCGTACATGCACTGTTCATAAAACTGTTCACGTGAACAGTGTTGGGCCTGGGTGTTTGGTTTTTTTTTTAATTGTAAAAGATGTTTATACAATTGAGACTTTTATAATGATAAAAAGATCTCACCCGAAATCGTTAATTTGCAGCTACCTAAGGTCCTCAAGTTGATAAGAAGATCTCACCATAATTTGAATTTAGGGGATATTCAGACATAACTCAGACTTGAGTGTTTTTTGACCAGCCATTAGAAATAGTATTAGATTTTTTTTTTGTTAAAATATAAACAATAAGTTGTGGATATGACATTTGATAGTTTTTATCTCCAGTGAAAATGTTTATGAATTTGTTTGATATCTTGCATAAATAAATACAAAACTGGAAAATAAATACAATATTGACTCATCAAATTCTTGAGAAAAAATTACAACAATCCAAAAATGGTCATAAGAACTCTTGCAGAAAGATCTAAATACTGCAAATAAAACAGAGGTAAAGTCTTTATGTATGTTTACTGTAGGAAATTATCGGTTTTGAGATTTATGTAGAGTTTGATTATTCAAAATGAAACAGAATGTGGAGTCTTACTAACTATTGGTCTCAATTTTGTTGCTTTTGTGATTGCTTGACTTTCTTTAGTATATATGCACTTTTATTAGTCTTTTCTTATGTTTCCTTCTTTTATATATAGATATGTAGGGTTTCCATTGATTTTCAGTTGAGGTCTCTTGCATTTTGCGATAAGCAAAAGATTGAGTTCTGCTAGAACTTGAAGGACTTTTTGATAAAGTTCATAATTTCATAGATAGACCGGGACTATATGGATTATAAGTTATCATAGAATCTTAAATCTTAAAGGTGTAACACTAGAATGAGAAATACATTTACAACAATATAGAGATGGGGTATTGAGATGACAAATAATTAAAGATACCGAGACAGTAGATAATTGAACATATGAATATAAATTCCTTAATAGATCTCATTTAATTCATTTGCTTTTTTATGTAAACTTAGCTGGTTTTGGTCAAAATGCTAAAGTAGATACCACATATATCAAGAAATTAAAACATATATAACAAGAGGCCATGTGTCCTAGAGTAGTAATGTTTCTTGCCACATATATGGTTTACTCTTTAGTGTGGTTTGTGACAAACATTAAGAATATATAGTAAAATGGGATCATTGCTCTTTGTTTTGTTTTTTTTTTTTGTTGGGTTTGAATAGCTTACTCAATACAATATACTTTGCATTTGAGTTAATAGTTTTGCACTCGCTTTAATGAAGATATGTCATAGTCTCCTCAAAACATGTATTGGCTTCCAGTAATATATGATTTACATTCACTTTGTATAGTGATCAACGCTGCTAAACTTTCAGTATAATGTATTCACCTGGCTATCAGCATATATGTAGGTAAAAAGGTAGACTAACATTGTAGATACATACTTTATAACGGGTATAGAGAAGTAAAGAATGAGCATATGTCATTGGATTTAGATTTAGGCTTGCATCATATATATAGGTTAGTTAAACTCAACTAGGTAGTATCACTCTGAAACTCCCAATTGTTTTCCATACATGTATAGAGTGAAACAACATATTGATTCATCATTTTAACTGAACATGATACGATAGTGGCTCTTTTTTTTATTCCTTAGAATGAACTATTTTCAGTAACCATATTCTTAAATTTTTGCTTATTCCATTATGTAGAATACAAATTTTCTTGACAAAAAATCCCGTAGCAACGCACGGGTATCTTTCTAGTCACTTATATGCTTTGTGACCAAAACAGTCAAAAGATTTTAATAACTACGGATTAAAAAGTCATTATACTCTGAGGTTTGAACGGTCAAAAATAGACAAGAACTTGCAATCCTTTAAAGTATGACAACTCGTTAGCGTTCGGTCTAGCTCTATATTTTTAACCGTGTTTTATATTTTTAATAAATAAAGGAGGTAACATTAAGAGAAATTTTATATACACACCCAAAAAATCTTAATACACATTTATTTCTTAATACACCACTTATTTAATTTCTCATTCTGATATTTACTAAAAACACAACCCAAAATACCTAAATTACCCTTAATATAAAAATCTCATGAAATATCTTATTATGTGACTATATTAAGAGGGATGTATTTAATCCAGATTTTAAAAGATTCTAGCTGACTTTTAATAATCCATAGATTCTGTTAATTCTATGGATTGTTTTGATTCCATGTAGAGTTGATCAGATTTTATTAGATTGATTTATCCGTATTTCTTTAGACTTTTTGAAGTCCATAGATTGTTGCAATAAGGATACATAAAAGAAAAATCTACCAAAACACAAACAATAGAATGAAAAGTCAAATGCTCTTATACCACAAAGCTAGACTTCAATACAATCATGATTCATGATATATGTGATCCCATACAACATAAACAACACCCTCCAGGCCTCCACAACTATATGGGAGGCAACTACATTGGTTAAAACTAGAGCACAACCAAATTTGACTGCAGCCAAGCTTTCATTAGTTTGTATACATAACTTTGGTTTCAAGTATTGTTTAAGTTATGCATTTCCATATTTTAAAAGTACTACAAAAGCAAAGAACAAACAATATGAAAGCATTCATGATAAGAAAAAAAAAACATTTAAATACAGAAAAACAAACATGGTCTGTTCTTTTTTTTTTTTTTTTTTTCTTTTATCTCTCTTATATATTACAAGATTCGATCTATTGAAGAATACAATCGTATAATTTTCTTGCCACAGCCAACAAAAAAAAGATTACAGTACAATTATCATGTACATGTCTCGCTAATGAAAAGATTTGCATATTAAACAGGCCAATGAAGAAGTTTTCGTTACCAGTTTATAGTTATTTTTCCAACTAGATTACAGGCCAAGAAGTCTTCTTCATCTAAAATAGATTGGTTCTTGGCTGTTTCATTTTCTATTCTCACATAACTCATTGCTACTCATGTGCAACTATATATATCTGCAAATATGCAAAGAATGCGATGTCTTTTACTTGAATTTTTTTGTGCTACTCTATCGTGCAGATGGAACTGATGACTAATGTTTACCTTAAAGTATGGGATGTAGCATCCTACTTTTAGTAGTAAATGGAATATGTGGGATGTAGGATCCTACTATTACTTATGTTTACTTATGCCTACTACTCATTTCATGATCATATATACTGTAATTGAATCAGTCATATTCAGATCTAAATCATCTATTAGGTGTGTTCCTATTTTTGTTCAGATTATTTCTCAATATGACTTTTAAGCAGTTGATGGAGGCATTTAGGTTTTGTCTATATGCTAAAGATATGCTTCAGGCTATCTGTTATTGATCAAGCACAGATTGTCATCTCTTATCATCATTATTCATGTTGTTTACTAACCAACACAAATCTATTAACATGAGGTATGGAGGTAACCAACACAATCTATTAACATATTTGTAAAGTCTGTATCATGTAATTTGGAGGATCTGAAAACATAAAAAAAGAAAAAAGAAAAATTTGCTTGAAAGATTAAGTAACATGTGATTGGTGAACATACACAGAAAGTAAAAGCTCCAGCCATCAATCTCATCATCGTCGAAAAATCCAGAACCTAGCTAAAAGCACAACACCAAAGAGCAAATCAGAATGAGAAAGTACCTTTGTTATTATCAGAGAGCAAAGGATAAATGTTGAGGTCGTGGTTTGTTAGGGGCCATTTCGTCTTCGTCAGGGTCATTTGACGTTTCATCTTTGGAGACAATTTGTGAAAATCTCATGTGTAGGGGTCAGATTTCTTTGAGGGTTTAGTATTTATACCAAGCATTCCTACAAAGTCAGGCAAACAGTAAAATCCTTGAAAATCGATGAACTTTCCAATACCCCAAGATTATGATGAATATTTAAGAGTCTTGCTTGAATACCAACAGATTTTTAAAGACTTTTTGAAATCTGAATTGAATACCTATAAACTTTTGAAATACATAAAAATCCTATCGACTCCTAATTGAACACACCCCCTAACACTATTATTATTGTATAATTAATATATATTTATATAAATTAACATTTTATAGATGTTCATATCTATTCCTTGTGTTAGATTCATTGTTCATTTCAAATCTTAAACATGAAAATGATAAAAAGGATGAAAAGTACATTTGTGAATAGTAATATAACGAAATAAATGTTCATATGTATAAAAATTACATCGTTTCACACTTTGACACTCTAAACTTGAAAATTATGAATATTTTAAGGACAAAAAAGAAATTAATTGATTATCTAAATTTCCTTTAAAATGTTTTGTTTACTTTAATAGTTTCCGTAAATAAGTTCTCGGTCTTAAAAATTTAATTTGTTCGATAATTCACTTTATAAGTTTCCAAAAATAAGTTTTCATTTTTAATTCGTTTAATATTTCACATTATTAGTTTTCAAATATAAAGTTCTTTGTTTTTAATATTTTAAGGGTGTATTATACATGTCTCTTTTCATTATTTAACATACTAATTAAATCTGATTTGAAATATAAAATATTAAAGATGTGTATTAAGTTATTTGAGGTGTGTATTTAAAACTTCTATAATTTTAACTGTGTTTTATATTTTTAATAAATAAAGGAGGTAACATTAAATCAAAATATAAAAGTAGTAAAATATAATTTTTTGTCAATCCATCTATTTTATTAATCAATATTAATATAGGAACTGAACCCAACATTAGTATAAACATAGACATAGTACTTTACCGGAGAAACAAATTTGCCGCTACCCTTATTTGACCACCATAATGCTCACCCACCTCATTTCATGACTTGTCTCATTTTTGTTAACTATACTAAACCGTGATTAACAATGTAAAACAATAATAAATAAATATTGTTTTCCTTTCATTTTATAGATAAAATTAAGTAAAAAAATAAAAAAATGAAAAATCAACGATTTCCAAATCAAGTGATTTTTAAAGGTGCCTCTTGAGGAAGCACCAGGCATCTTCTTTGAAGACTAAACGTGATGAGAAGAGGAGGGAGATGTACTGCCCCTTGAGGAAGTTCTTGGGGAAGGGGTATCAGGCGTCGGTGGGATATTGATTGAAGATATGGTGTACGGCGGCGATAGGTGTGGTGACAGAGTATACAGTAGTGTTTGTGGCGGTTGATTTGGGATATTGGGAATCATTGATGTTTCATTTTTTTTTTTTTTAACTTAATTTTATCTTTAAAATGAAACGAAAATAAATTTATTTATTATTGTTTTATATTGTTAACCATAGTTTAATATAGTTAACAAAAAAACACATGTCATGAAATGAAGTGGGTGGCGACTGGGCATTAGGGTGCGCAAATGAGGTGGATTTGCTTCCCTTCACCGGAGGCCGAGTGTTACAGGAACATCCCACGACGTCCACTGGACCGCACGCGCCCTTTCTGGTCGTGCGGAACCTCTCCAAAGTGTTGCGAATATACACCCCTCACCTCAAACAATTACCCACCAACTCCTCACCCACGTGAACCTCACGCACGCTCTCCCAATGGTATGTGCTCTCCACTCTCTCAATTGCGCGTGATTCCATCTTCCCCCACCCATGGCATGGGTACTTCCCGGGCACGACTCTTTATTAGTGCACCCACACACTTCGTCGTCCCCACGGACCCTTTATCGCCGTACACCTGTAAGATAAGGAAACAGAACTGCGAAGAGAGAGAAACTGCGAGACACTGGAAGCGTTCTAGAGAGAGAAAAACTAGAGAGAGAGAGAGATCTGATCGAAGAGAGAAGAAGAAGAAGCGAAAGCGCTTTTTCCCGAAGCCCTGTCCGTGCTGCTGATGCTGTTGTCGTAAGCCTTGAACTCTCTCTCTTATTCTTCTTCTTTGTATGTTGGTCTTAGTTTAGAGCCCTACGATTCTTCGTTTTTCGTAGGGAACACAGAAACCCTAATTTTGATTTTTCTTGAATCTGCAAATTTTGTGAGCTTTAGTTGGGAAATTAGGGTTTTATTTGGGAAAAAAAAACCCTAGGGGATTTTGGATCTTTGTGAGAGGGTTTTTGCGGGAGTTAGGGTTTAGTTGAGAGGTACATGTATGGCTTCGGGGCCTATAGTTGGAGAAGGTGATGGAGCCACAGAGAAGCAGCGGTGCTCGGAAACCAAGGTCTACACTCGAAAAGCTTTTAGAAACTCCAGAAAGAATCTTCTCAACAACAACAACGCCAAAACAATCTCTACCGCCACCGCCTTAGCCGCCGCTGCCAGAGACGAGAAGAGTAACGGCGAGAAGAAGGACGGGGAGAACAGGAATGATAATAATGTCAATTATACTCAAGATCCGGCGGAGGTGATTGGTTTGGAGGATGGGGACTCAGCTCAGCCTCCAGCTCCGGTTTCCGAGGACGGGAATTCAACTCAGCCACCGGCTCAGGGGTCTCAGGATGGGAATTCTGCCCAGCCGCAACAGCCACTGTCCGTTTCGCGGGTTGAGGTTGCCTCGGGTGATTCGTCGAGCCTGAACCAGCAAGAGCCTATAGTGGCAGTGGCTGCTGCGGTTGCTCAGGTTACACCTGCAGAGAATGGGGTTTCGAAGCCAGAGTCGGATAACAGCCGAGTTAAGATCAATTTGACTTCGAGGTCGAAGCAAGAGGTGGGTGAGCTTAGAAGGAAGCTTGAGAGTGAACTGGTTGTGGTTCGGGGGTTGGTGAAGAAGATTGAGGCCAAGCAGGGGCAGGTTGGCGGGTTAAGTTACTCGCATGTTTCTGCGAATGATAGGGTTAATAGTAATGTCATTGGAGGGCTGAGGCGGGTTCACTCGGAGGTTGCTTCAGGTGGTGTTCCTCGTGAGGTTACTAGGCCTTTGCATCAGCTGAGTGTATCAGTATTGGAGAATAGTCAGGGAGGGATTGATAATGTGGAGAAAGAGAAGAGGACCCCCAAGGCAAACCAGTTCTACCAAAGTTCTGAGTTTTTGCTGGCCAAGGATAAGTTTCCACCGGCTGAAAGTAACAAGAAGACAAAATTGAATCTGAAGAAGCAGCATAGTGGAGGAGAGGTTGTACACAGGTATACGATGGGCAACAAGTTTTTCAAGAGTTGTAGTTCTTTGCTTGAGAAATTGATGAAACACAAGCACGGTTGGGTGTTTAATGAACCTGTGGATGCTGAAAAGCTTGGTTTGCACGATTATCACATTATTATCAAGAGTCCGATGGACTTGGGTACAATCAAATCCAGGCTGATCAAGAATTGGTACAAGTCCCCCAAAGAATTTGCAGAAGATGTGAGACTTACTTTTGACAATGCCATGACCTATAATCCGCCCGGGCAGGATGTTCATGTTATGGCAGAACAGCTAGTCAAGATTTTCGAGGAAAGGTGGGCTATAATTGAGTCAGATTATAATCGTGAGACAAGGTTCGGTTATGATTATGGGACTGGTCTTCCAACACAACCAATACCAAGAAAGGCTCCTCCAGCACCACCTCCTCTTGATATGCGAAGGATCTTGGACAGGTCTGAGTCCATAACACATCATAGTGATCCCAGGCCAAGATCCATGACTACCACTCCTAGGACCCCTGCTCCAAAGAAGCCCAAGGCAAAGGATCCTCATAAAAGGGACATGACTTATGATGAGAAACAAAAGCTTAGCACAAGCCTCCAGGGTCTACCTTCAGAGAAGCTAGATACCATTGTACAGATTATTAGGAAAAGGAATTCAGCTGTCTTCCAGCATGATGATGAAATTGAAGTGGACATTGATAGCGTGGATGCTGAGACCCTCTGGGAGCTTGATAGGTATGTTACCAATTACAAGAAGAGCTTGAGCAAGCACAAGCGGAAAGCTGAACTTGCTATGCAAGCCAGACTAGTGACTGAGCAGAATGTCCTTCCGCAGGTTTTGCCTTATCTCATGCCTTCTTAGCTCTTACTATATATGTATGTGTGTGTGTGGTGGCAGTGGTTTGTAAACCAATTTTTTTTTTTTCTGTTATTTCTTACAGGCCCAGGCCCAGGCCCCCAATGTAGACGAGGTTCCCAATGAAACCACAACAGGTAGTTTTTTAGACTGGATTTGCTGGCATTTAAGCAGTGGTACCTAAAGTTTATAACTGAAACTCTTAATTCTCTTAAGCAGATCCAAAGATTGTTTCGTCTTCAACACCAATTCATAGAGATAACCAGGGGGATAATAGGAGTAGATCGAGTAGTTCAAGCAGCTCTAGCAGTGATTCTGGATCTTCTTCGAGTGGTACTATGAGACATCTCTTTTTACAAATATAAAGTTTCCTACACACATTATTGAGCATAGAATGTTGCAATATTTTGATATTTAGTTGATGTGAATCTTCTATCTTATTTATTTGTTATTGCAGACTCTGATAGTGATAGTTCATCAGACTCTGGATCTGATGCCGGATCTCCAAGGACTTGACTACTTTTTTCTTTTTCTTTTTAAGGTAAGGTCCTGCGCTCCTGCCATTGTGATCTGTGTTTCAAGTATAATGTAGCTTTTGTCCATAAGAAGTTAGTTATTCAGTGCTTGTATACTGTTTCTGCTGGGATTATGAAAGACTTGAACGGACATAAACTTCTCCACTTGTCATGTTATGCATGAAATGGTATAGGTTAATATTGAAACATTTTATGAATCAGATGTGGGGGGAGGAATTAGATGAAAAATTGTTGCTTTTCACATTGGGGTGATGTGAGGCCTTGAGAAGCCAAGTTATTTGACCTTTCCTGTACTTGGTCATAGAATGACCAGCTTTTGTTTTTGCTTATTCTGTTTCTTTCTTTTTCTAAGTTTAAAGATGACTGGGATTGGATTTGAGGGTTATATGTATTAGTGGATGCTCTGCTGGTATAGATGTTGGTAGTTCTTGTCATATTAGGGCTTTGCAATGGTGAAATTTGTTGAAATAGATCTGTAGGTGATAGCAGAGTTGTAGTGTGGATAGCATAGCTCAGGAACTCTTAACAGGAAGTAGTTGGTTGTGGCCATTCTTGTGATGTCCTAATTGATGAAATACACAGAGGTTTAGGTTACATGTCGTGCTACATGGACTAGTCATATCAGTGTGAATGTTGACATGACAATATTTGTAGGGAAACTGTGTCTGATAACCAACCCAAGTCTAATGTTACCATTATTTCCACTTTTGTGTAAGCTGATGTCTCAAAATAGTTGCATCTTAAGAAGATGGATGTTTGGATTTTGATTTTACCACCGAATAATGTAGGAACTACCAAAGCCGGTAGCAGTGGTATCAATCTGTTGATCAAAATTTTCAACCCTTTGTTCCCCTTTTCTTTCTCCTCTCTTTCTCTGACCAATCTGAGGTGATTTATGGTCATTGTCCTTAGAAAGATCTTGATATTATGCGCTCATTACTTGGTGTTTTTTAAGGGAATTATCGCATCTGTCAGGCAGTTGAGTTTTTATTATTATTATTATTATTTTTTATTAATTTATTTTGGCATTTGAAAATGTGTCTATTTTAACTAGGTGTAATCTCAGCGTCAACTAAAATTTTTCTGTAAGGTTGTCTTGCTTTATAAAACATGCTTGGTGGTTATTGTCCCGTTCCAGTTTTAAGGGTAGAAGATAATGATTGTGGCCTGGCATGCACAATTTGCCACTAAATCATGTTCGTTTGATTGTTCCTACTGTTTGCCTTGGTCTACCAGTCGATGGTGATTTTAAATTAGTTAATTATAAAATGGTGGACCCATGATAGTGTTGGCTTTAGATGATTGTTTCACATGTAATCTCTCTGTATTTGTATGTCAGAATCTGACTTCTAACTATCTCTATTGGCATTGTGGGCTCATACACTAGGTTTAAGATCACTAATAAAAAGCAATATAACATACTGGAGTATTCTGCTGCTTTTAATTCAGAGTTGAGAGATGGCTGGGGGGAAGTTCTATTTTGAGATTAATATTAAGTCCTGGTTGTATCTATTCTTCTGCTTTTGGTCTATGTAAGGTTGGTCCCTAAGATACTGGGATTCTATTCTCATCTAGTTCCACGTCTCTTTTGTGAACATAAATTAGCTTATATGGCCAAGTGTTTTTTGTGAGTGCTGTGGTGTCATTAAAATAATGCCTTTTACAAAGTTTCCTGAAAGAGTTCAGGGTATATACAAAAATAGCTGATGTAGCTTGGAGCGTCAGAGATTTCTTCGTCAACATGTGATTGTAATTTTGTTGGACGGCGGTTGTAGTTATTTATGAGATGGAGTTGTTTATTATTCTGACTAAGTGCGCTTAAGTGATTCTATTTCTATATCTTACTTGGGGATAGTTTTAAGTATAAAACATGTTAAAATTATCGCAGATATACGAAATATGAAAAATTTCATCTGAAGTGTCTAGATCAATTTGGGACAATTCACTGTATATTTCAGTCATTTTTGGTAATTTACAAATATAAGCAATTAATTTTTTTAATGCTAGTAAGTTAGTTCCCTTTTACGTGCAAGCTATTTCCATCTGTATTGTCTGCTTTTTATTTATTTTTCACTCCGGACCTTTTATCTGTTTTATTATCACTACTATTGAACCTTTTATATAAATATACATTGGAATCCATGTCTGCCTACCTTAGTCTTTCACATAAATATTTTACACCCATATACATGTATTAATTTAGTAGTTTTACCAGAAAGCAATAAGAATTACTAATCACGATTTTCTAAACTTGCAGATCTCAGAAAATTAGAGTAGATGGTGATTTTCTTCATGGTCATTGGAAGCTTTCAAACTTGGATTTGAATCGACTTTGGTTGTATAGTGGAATTTCTCAACCATCCTGCTAATATAGCGGGTCTTGCAGTGTTACGGTAGTTAGTTGCCGAGTGTCTAGATGACCTCATTAATCTTGTCGGAATTTGTATAATATTGGCAGACTTGGTGATGATTAGATGCAGTTGGTCTCTTTTGATAGCAGTGTACATTGCTAGCTGCTACTCATCTAGGTTTCAATGACTTGTTTTTAGTTTTTGCTGGCAGATTCAGGATACGTAGTGCTACACAAGGGTTAGTCTGTAATCCAAGTTCAGTCTAAGTTGATTCGTATGAATATTATATGCTTGCATGGCTAAGATTTGTAGATTTGTTTGTAATGGTCTCTGAGTACAGTATTATCTTACTTTGACTTCCACTAGTACTAACCTAATATGCAATTGCCTGATCTCAAGCTGCTCTATGCTTTTATAGTTAGATGTAATGTTTCTTCCTCGGATGACATGATTTTTATCTTGAAATGTTGCATTGTTTTATTGTAAATATTTAATGTTACCTTGTGGCAGGTTGAGTAGACTGTATACTTCGATGTAGAAATTTTCTTTCGAGGTCTGCTTTTTGTGTTTTTCGGAGCCCTTTTCAAACTTGAGGATACAATCCCATACATGTGTGGTTGAGGAAACTGTTTCATTTAGACCAGCATTTACATATTTCCGAACCTTTTTTAGATGTATCATCTCATCAATGAAAAGAAAGTCGTATATGGCCACCAAGTGATAAGCCTTGGGCAATAGTTCGATCAAGTTTTATCTTTCTGAAACTTCAACGAATCGTTTGTACAGGAGGTAGGGCTTGTGCATTATTGAAAGCCATTTTGATTGTAGCCATCCAAACAATTTTGCACACATCCTGCCCTTAAATAGGGTCGGAACTGTCGAGCGAGCAAAGGAAAATATACAAGCATAATTGGCGTAATACGTCTCAATGAGCGGAATCGTCACTAGACCAAATGATGTACAGAAATAATGGTCTAAAATTCAATCTATATATATTTTCTTGAAATTTCAGAATTTTTGTGTTTAAAACGAACCAGTGGTCACTCATATGTAACAACACAAGAAATGCAGCGTATGAGACTCCACCACTTGCTCTCTCCAGCACCGCACTGCCTCACAATCAAGTCCTTTTCTTCGTCGCAACATCACTCACCATGGTCTGGTCTCGAAACCTGGAGGAATAGCCCCCTCAATGAGAACCGTTGCTGGGGACCCAAGGGCCCCCAAACTCACCCCTCTTCCCTTCACAACCCTGACGCTCCAATGCTGCCGTCATCCGCTTCCTCTCTCGCCGAGCTTGGTGCTCTCGTTCTCTCCACCCCTGACCCCCTCGCCAAGTCCCACCTCTCCCACCTCGCTTTCTCCACGTGGCGCCAACGCAACCTCCCACTTGGCTCATGCCCACCTCCTCCTCGTCCCGCCCGCCCTCTTAAACCCCAACTGGTCTGTCTGAGGAACACACTTGTTCTTGTTTTGTTTTTAATGTTTGAATTGGGTATTTCTTTTTGATGGAAATTGTCTTGTTCCTAACTAGTGCAGTGTTTTAATGTAGTTTAGTGGTGTGCTTGTTCCTTTTAGGTGCATCCGAAAGAAATTCCGGCTCCCAAGAACTCGGGATTGCCGCTGAATGCGTATATGCTACATAATCTGGCCCATGTGGAGCTCAATGCTATTGATTTAGCGTGGGACACTGTTGTCCGTTTTTCTCCATTTAGTGACATTCTAGGGGAAGGGTTTTTCGCTGACTTTGCTCATGTTGCCGACGATGAGAGCCGCCATTTTGCTTGGTGTTCTCAGAGGCTTTCCGAACTTGGTTTCAAGTAAGGAGACTAGTGTTGGTAGATGATTGGTGTTCTCAGAGAGCCGCCATCTGCCATTTTGCTTTTTTTTTTTTTTCTTTTTTTTTGTGTGTGTGTGTGGTCGATGATTGGTGTTGTTTCTTCTTATTGACTAGGTATGGAGATATGCCTGCTCATAATCTGCTCTGGAGGGAGTGTGAGAAGTCATCTGACAATGTTGCTGCACGTTTGGCTGTCATTCCTCTGGTCCAGGTAATGTGTTTCACTTGGATAAATATCTATCCAATCTCTAAGAAGTTATTTAAATAAGATCATTTGATGATATGGCTGAAACGCAATCACATGTGGATTGATGTGTATTCCATTGCATTTCATCAATGTACTTGCATGTTTTGGTTGCCATCTGTTCAGTTTGTGTTATACACTCTTGTTTTGCATTCAATAAAGAAAGCGACACAGGCGGATACATGCTGCCTGACTCTGGCAACAAGTAGCTCAATGCTTAGAAGTATAGCATGAGTTCTATAGAATACTGACTGAGTCATGGTGTTGGTACTACGTAAATGCATTGTCATGATGGCCTTATGGAAGTAGTTATTATAAGATAATGTCTGATATTGTATTTCAAATTTAATTCTTTATTTTAAGTAGATTCAGTTCAGCCAGGATAATGCCTTGAACACTCGATTTTTCCTCCAATTTTGTCAAAAAGAGAATACTTATATACATTGCTTGGGGATGCTTTTCCAACTTTTATTACTAGTGTTAATAAAGATGGGGTATCCAATAACAAGCTAGGGTTAGATGCTACTTGTAATAGTGGGTGGAGGATAGTTGAATGGTTACAAGACCATTTATTTCTACACAAACAAGTCTTGACATAGGGTCCAAGTTTTAGGAAGTAGTTATCATTAGCCTAAAGTTATATGATTGTGAGAGATTTAAGTTTAGCCAGATTCAATTTTGTGTAATGTCTGCAGACCAGATTCAAGCAAATATTGCAAATCTGAGTTTGAGAGGTTCAAGTTTACATCCCTGGAATGATTTTCCTCGAGGATATGGATTTTCTCTCAAGAAGTGCTCAATAGTGAAGGTGGGCAAGGGGAAGGAGAGTACAGTTTTAGTTGGGTGGGGAGGGCTCAACCGGCAGTTTACGAGGTTGTATATCACTTGTTGTGTTACCACTTACAGAGTAGCTGATATGGTTGAGGGGTCTAGGCTTTGAGCTGGGACTAAGGGTTTGAGGAATTTGTCTGAATATGTAATGAAAGAGCTGATCTTGTTATTATAGAACATGCTAAGTGTTGGGTTGTGAGATATAATCAAATTGAAGGGTGTGGAAGTTAGATTTACTTTCAGACATATGAAAGGCTGAAATGCAATTACATGTGGATGATGTGTAAATCATTGGATTTCATCAATACACTTGCATGTTTTAATTGCCATCTCTTCAGTTTTTGTTAAATAATCATGTTTTGCTTTCAATGGAGAGAGTGACACGGGCAGATACATGTAGCTGGACTCTGGCAACAAGTAGATCAATGGTTTAAAGCATAGCATCAGCTTGAGTGATGGTGTTGGTACTGCGTAAATGCGTTAGCATGATGGCTGATCCTCATGGTAGTAGTTCTTTTAATTTATGTGTGATACCATGTTTCATTTTTTTTAGTAGATCCAGCCAGGATATTGAACACTTGATTTCATCCAATTCATTTGTCAAAAAGAGAATACGTGTATACATTGATTGGGGATGTAATTCAACTTTTATAACTAGCTTGAGAAAGATGGGGTATCCAATAACATGCTATGAGTAGATGCTACTTGTGGTGGAGAATGGTCGGGGTATCCAAGATCATTACCTCTACCCAAACAAATCTTGGCATGGGACAATTATATGATGGGGAGATTCGAATTTAGCCAGATTCAACATGGTGTCTGTAATGTATGCAGACCAGATTCGAGATTTGAATGGAAACCTGAGTTTGAGAGGTTCAAGCTTACATTCCTGGAATGATTTTTTCTTGAGGCTATGGTTTTATTTTTTTCCTCAAAAAGCGCTAAAAAGTGAAGGTGGGGGGAATGGGAAGGAGAATGCACTTTTGGCTGGGTGGGGAAGCCTCAACCAGCAGTTTACAAGGTTGTATATTACGGTTCTCGGTACCGCAATTACAGAGTAGCTGATATGATTGACCGGTCCAGGCTTCTATGAGCTGGGACTTGGGGTCTAGAGGATTTTTTCTGATAGTGAAATGAAGGAGCTGATCTACTTTTTATGGAACATGATAAGTTTTGGGTTGGTGGAACCTATATAGATTGAAGGGTGTGGAAGTTAGATTTATTTGTCTTGCTCTTTCTTCAGTTACTCAATTGAGGATTATTCTCTTCCAATATTTAGGCCGGTGGCTTTGATTTGGAAAATCTTAAGCTCTACAATAGGCCAAGTTTTAGCATGGAATGCAGCCAGCTAAGCTCAACATATGTTAGATGCTTCAGAGAGAGAGGGAGACTAGATGCTTGCTTATCCCCAAGCTGGTGTATTCTGAGTAGAATTATTGGAAGAGATAATGAACATGTGTTGATCCAGTACTAAGTTGCTCCTTCGCTATGGTTTAATATTTTTAGGGAAGCTGAAATGGCCTGGATTCTCTAGAACAGTGTTGTCTTTGGTTAATTTCAAGTTGTAGGTTATGAGGAGGAAAAACAGCGATAGCTCGGTGGGTCATATAGTTGGAAAGGAATAATTGCATTTTAGGGAGCATTTATTGTTGTTGTTGTTCTTATTACCCCTTTATCAACTAAAAGTAGACGCAATGTAATTTTATTGCATTGGAAAAAGCTATATTATGGATAGCTTCAGACTTTATTTAAAATGTTAAGAAGGGACAGAGTGCTAGTTTAAACACATTAGGTGTGATCATAACAGGGATAGCATGGCGGGCTCATAGGTCCTGCCAACTAGGGATTTTACACATCCAAGATACTTCTTCAGACAAAGATAAAGCATAAGTGACCAATTGATACACCGTGCATTTGCAGCCTGAGAAACATAATGCAGTTCTGCAACTGCGTAGGAAACCATTAGACTATAAGCCTGTTATAAACCCTTCTTTTCCTGGTGCATCTCACCTTCATTAACAAGAGAATACATGGACTTTGAGTCAGGTTCCACCAGACTTGATTTAAAACACAAGTCTGTGCAAACTCTAATCCATTCACAATTTCCATATGTTCAATGCAAAAGAAGAAAAGCATCCAACTAGGGCACTGGGCAGTGCTATGACTATTTAATCAATGAAACTCCCACTACCACGTCTATCTTTGATTTCATCAGACCAAGAGGAGGGCCCGATTAAGTGCTAGGACCGGGTAAAAGTTTGAACAGATACAGTGTGGAAGTGGAGGAAATCTGGGAAGAGTTGTTTATTTGTTCTGTTTCTAGGTTTCTGTTTCATCAGCCTTTAGGGTTTATAGTCTGCCCTTGTTTGGCATTGGAAGGCGCTCAAGGTAGCTAGTTTTTTGGGGTAAGGTTAACACATTGTAGAATTTTTCAGTTTTTAGAGGGTGTTTGAATCATTCTATGCGTCGACTTCTTGTTTTGTACTTTTGCTGAGTTTGAATTAAAAAGTTTCTATCTTCAAAGAAAAAGAGAACAAAGCAAAAATCTGGACATAGCTAAATGAAGCAATAACTTGATAAAGAATGTATCTTTCCCTCGATAAAGTATGTGTTTTTTCCTCAATATTCAGGCATTATGGCTGTTATTTGCAGCAAAGAGATGGTGTGGCTGCTTAGTAATGGATGTAACTACCTCAGTCCTTTTTCGGTTGGTAGAAAGAGAGGATAAAATTGCCTAGTTTAGTGGACAAAGAGGATTGGGTTGGGAGTGGACTGCTGGATGTTACGGAACGAAAGCCAATATATCCAAGTTATGGTGGTTGGATCAGCAAATCGAAGAACAGACTTGTTGAAATTTGGAAGAGCAAACATTGAATTTGGCAAGTGAGAGAGTTTTATTTATTTATAAATATTTGACAAATTAAACTTATTAATTATCAGTGTTTTGAATTTGGTGTTTCTTCCATTGTCTTGTTTCGTCTCTGCTAGTGTTTCCAAGTTTACTAATAAATCATAATTATTTTCGGTACACTTGGTGATTCTCTCTGTATGTTGACAAAGTTAACAATCATATAACTCGGACTAAAGTACAGTGACTCTTGCTAGCAATTACAATGGGTTTTCCATCCCAGAATTCTGCATTATCTGCTTTGGTCAATTAGAAATATATTTGATCAATTGTACTTCATGGTTTCTTTTGGATGTTGTAGGAGGCCAGAGGACTGGATGCCGGACCACGACTTGTGCAAAAATTGGTTGGGTTTGGAGATCTCAGGACATCTGAAATCGTTGCTAGGATTGCTGATGAAGAAGTGGCACATGTAGCGGTTGGTGTCCACTGGTTTGTCAGTGTCTGTCAGAAATTAGGTTGCGCCCCGTCTTCTGCATTTAAAGGTTTGTTTGTCTTGTTTCTTTTGTTGTCTGTTTATTGACCTCAGGAATACCCAATTTTAGAGCAAGCTGGATCACTATTTGGAGTGAGGATCATTTTTCTGCAATCCTGCAGACTTGTTAGAAGAGTATAACGTTGAGTTGAAAGGGCCCTTCAATTATTCAGCTCGTGATGAAGCTGGCATTCCTCGTGATTGGTGAGAACATTGCACATATTTTTGGGTTCTTTTATGGTATGGAGGAGGAACTGTGACCGTTATATGGTTGATCGACTTCTTTTTCTAGTTTGCATGCTTAAAAGAATGTGTATATGAAATTATGACAACTTACTTTATCCCCTTTGCAGGTATGATTTATCTACAAATAACAAGGACAAGAACGAGGACATGAAAAGGGATAACAGTGAGAAGCTTTCTGAGGTATTTAATATAGCATTTACATCCTGAAACTAATTCCTGAACCTTGTTATGTCTAGTCTGCTTTAAAAAATATTGTTTATAACATCTCACTTGTATTATACAGGTGTATGAGAGGCTGGCTTCCATAATTTCCATGGAGAATGAGAACTCGAGTTTGAACAGGCCTTAGTAGTTCTATATCAACAGTTGTTCTCTTCTCCAAGCTTAATATATAAAATGATATGAAGCTTATCCTTCCGGGTGGTTGCACACTGAAACAGAATTCATGAAGGATATGCAATCTCTATTATTCATTATATGTGCACCGGCAGCTCTATTATCAGTCTGACCCCCGATTGGATTCAGGGGCAAACGCCTACTACAAGGTTGCTTGTGGTTTAAAAATTGGCTTGGAGTTATCCATGGTCTGTTCACTCCATGAAGGCATCAGCATACCAGAACTTGACTCATGCTCAAACTTTCAGTAATTATCTCTGCCTTCTTCTTCAGTTTCTTTCCTTTATTTTTTTTTTCCGGTTAACGCCGTAATGGTGATTGATATAAATTGTGCATATGAACAAATCTTGAAGTTCTCTCTTTTCCTTTGGAGATTTCTAGCTGTAAAATTTGGTGTATCAGCTGTCAGTTGACTAAAATGATTGAGCTCATGAATGAGATTATGAGAGTTGGATTTTGGCTTATGCAGTTGAAGTTGTGTGGTTGAATGCATCATAGCACATGGTTCACAGAGCATATCATATGCTATTTTCGAGATTCTAATCACCTCCTTGTTCACTTTGCCTTGCATTTCATCATTTATATTTTCCAATGATCATTTAGATAATGTGCGAGTGTGACACGCCACTTCATGATGGGTTCGATGATGCTTTAACTTGACGTTAAATTATGTCCGAGATTTCATGTCAACTAGGATAAGAGATAACATGTATGATTATTACGTGCTTCATAAGTCCAAATTCTCATCAAATTTCCACAAATTTCACTAGTCTTTTTATTTCCTGAACAAGAAATATCTTGCCTACTACTTTGCGTCCCTATCTATCCATATGGGATGTCAAAGTGCCTAAAGTCCCATCATATGGGTTGGTCAGTATTGAACATGTTAGAGATGTTAGTGAAGAGGGTATACTATGAATAATTAGGGACAGTAACTTAGAACACACTGGGATCATCTCATCGTTGTTAAATGTTAAGGTGACGTATAGTCGTATACTAAGAAGTAATGAGAATGAAACTTAAGAGGAGTTATTATCATTCTCCTCTAATCTTACGTTCACTAACAATAAAGAATAATCAAATTTTTATGGAAGCGGTTCTGCCTCTATTTAAATTTCAAGGGAGGGATATGGTAGTGATTCACATTCCTTCTCAATCTCTTTCATTCAAGTCTAGTAAATGTACATTGAAGAAATTGCTTCTAGCAAAAAATTCAAATAGAAAACCGTGAGACTTGTCTAATTGTTTTTAGAGAGCGTATTCGGTGCACCCAGAAATTGAACAGTGAGATCGCCGGTGAGATCGTCGGGTGGAGTCGGATACAGATAAGTGGACGGTGAGATCATTCGGGTGCGTTGTATAATTTTCATTGTTTTTACGGCCAAAAACTTCTTGAACATAAAAGTGAAAAACTGATATCATTTACTTTCCATTTGTTTCAACTTTCAAGTTCCTAGAAAATGGACTGCCCTTTCTTCGCCTGGAATAATATCGCGTTGTGCAAAAGCTAGAAAACGTGTACCTCTCTGGCTCGGCTCTCCACTACAGTATTTAAGCAATTACTGAAATAAAGGGCAAGTCAATTTGCAACGAAACACAGCAGAGACGTCCCATCATCACCTTCAGTCAATTTGCAACTTCTCTCTGAATCTTTCGCTCTCCCCAGAAACAACGTGAGACGAACAGAATGTGTTCTTCAGAAGGAGATTGCAGGCCTTTGGGTTTCCTACTCGGCCTTCCCTTTGCTTTTCTCTCCCTCCCCTCTCCGTCGTCGGCATCGTCATCTGGATCGTCGGGTAATTTAACCATCACTCTCTTCTTCTTCAATTTCAAGCAACTTCATTTCCTGTCCATCTCTTAATTCAGTGATTCCCATGTGTCATCTTGGTTTCTTTTTCTGGGTGCCTTTAGTTTTCTTGATTACTAATTTGATCATCTGGGTATCTCTTTCTTTCTTGATTCTTAGCATTTTGCTTATTTGGGTACCGACAATTTCTTGCTATCTTTTATGGGTATGAATTATTTTCTTGATTGGTATAGCAAGTCGTTGATTATGATGATCTATTAGTTTTCTTAATGGGGAATGTGGTGTAGATTGTTGCTGACATGCATCTGCCCCTGCTGCTTGTGCGTGACGGTGATAGTGGAGCTGGCGCTGGAGTTGGTCAAGGCCCCAATTCATGTCATGGAGTGGTTCACCTCTCAAATCCCCTGTTAATCTCATCCTCATGGTTATGCAATTACCTTGGCTCTATTTTCTTTTCCAAATTTTATAGCCTTATGGTTCATTAGCTTGGCTTGTCTCTCTGTATAATGTTTAGGAGATGCTGATATGATAGGTTTACCGATTGCAAATTCTCATTTGAGTTCTAAGTTTTAAGTTCTCAACTATTGTTACTACGAGGCTTTGCACTTGCTAGTTTGCCCCCACCCCCCAATGGTAAAGCTTTTGAAACTAGTTCATGCAATACTAGTACTCTGATGAGATGTTATATTTTGGAACGTAACTTGGCATGTTTATATTATAGAAAAAGAACTAAAACGTTACATTGGAGAATTGGGATTAATCTCAGAGAAGGCTAATCACTGTCCCAGAAAGTTCTTTGAACTTTCTATGAGACTAGAATAAGAACGGACAAAGAGATGGTATCTTATTACAGTGTCTAATTCTCCATGTTATTTTTGAGGCAGGACAAAGTGTTTGTTTTTGCACTGCTTTTTTTGGTCTGATGTTTTTGCACTGCTTGACTGAGAATGGTTTGTGCGTGCCGAACTAACATAGAGAACAAATTTTTTTTACCTCCCTCTTGAAGTATTTGAATGTCAAAGGACACCAGGTTCGGAACTATTCTATTTTGTTATATTCATCTTTTTAGGTGGGTGATGTTTCTAGTATAGCAACAAACGAATCATTTCTCTTGCTTCTGGAGAAATGAGACAGTTCGAGTCACTTGAGTGAATTAGCCATAGTATTAGAGATGCTCACGGCCGACGTCCCCCACTCCGAAAGTCATCTCCCTTGATATCGACCAATACAACGTCTTAACCTTGTTTTAATCCTTCAGATTTTACTATTTACCCTTGAGCGGTGTGTATTTGGTGAAGAAGCGTTACACGAGTGTTTGTAGATGGAAATGTACTTGGGGTTTCAACCTTCCACAATGTACCTGATGAGGACATATTTTGGTCCTAAACCGTTATGATTTATTCTCTACATTGACAAGAGAAACTTCGGTTTCTTTCAGATTCTTACATGATTTGCTTTGGAACCACATTGTGCCTTTTGAACAGTTCCATATTTGCTAAAATGCAAGTATGTGCTCTAACTTCCCCACTACAGAAATGATAACAAAATACTTCAATTGACTTCACAACGTATGTACATGAACTGGTAGATGTATTAAACAAAATATCCAGTTTTGTTATACAATGAACTCAGCAACATCCAAAACGATAAACTAAATTAAACTAAAATTACATATCAGACTACACGCGGCCATCAGCCATTTTAACAAACATCGCACATCCAAAACATAAAGCTGAGCGTCCTTCAACTTATTTCACATCTACTTCATCTTCCTTGCTTCCATCCTTGCTAATGATCAGATCTCATGTGTCCCTGTCCCCGTCTCTGCCTAAGTCCAGTAAGATTGTCAACATTGTCTTTTGTTGTCTGAGCTATTCCAACCAGAGTCTCCCCAACAGCACGCGGTATTGCACCCAAGCCTTGCTGCTGATCAGATGACCTCCAATCCATCTCGGCACTTTCTTCTGCACTTTGGCCCTGCCCAGTGACATTGTCTCTTGTAGTCCGAGTTACCTCTACCAAAGTCTCTCCAACAGCCACCGGAATTGCACTCAATGTCTCACCCTGCTTGCCTTGTTGCTCAGATGACCTCCCTTCCTGCCTGCCTTCCTGAGCATTTGAGCTCCACTGCTGCCCTCCTTGCCGTGCATTTGTGCTCCACACCTCCTGGCCCTCCTCACCCATTCCACTACCACCCTGCCCAACAACTAAGTTTTTTGTATTCTCAGCTATCTCAACCAAGGTCTCACCAACAGCTCCTGGTATCACACCCAAAGTCCCGCCGATTGTTCCCAGCACCCCAGAACCACCCTCTTGCACTCCCTCCCTCTGTGATTGAGCAGTTTCTTGGCTGTTTTTTTCAGTTACTTGCCCACCTTCCCTCTGCATATGCTGAGATTCCCTCTCAACTTGTTTCGTCCATGTCTCCTCTTGCTTGGATTCTCCCCCTTGATTAGTAGTCTCGGAACCCTTGTTTACATTAACAAATAAACAATTTAGTTTGTTTACTAATATTAATAATCAACATATATGTAACAGGAGGCCTGTGATAACAACCAATTTTATTAAATACATAGACTTTTACTTGTATATTCTCAAACAAATCTACTCGTCTCTTTTGGAAACCAAACTGCATAATCCCAATGATATATAATAGGAAGCATATTATAGGCGACATGATGTATCTACCTTGGGCCTATTTGCTTCGGCTTCTTTCTTGGCTTCATATTCTCGCTGTGCCTCTTCCTTCTTCCGAGCAGTGAACTCCTCAGCTCTCTCACCAGTCACCGCAGCTGCATTTTTGGCAACACTCAATGGCTTGGACACAATATCTACAGCCTTATGACCAGCATACTCCGCCGCTCCAGCAACTACTCTTGCAGCTGTTTTGGTTCCTTCCACTGCTGTCTCAGTTGTGTAATGTGCCGCAGTCCAACCTGCCACAGTCGCCTTGTCCTTCAAATCCACCGCAACATCACCAGCATAATGCAGAGTGGTCTTACCTGCAGACACAGCCATGTCTTTAGCTTTCTCTGCTAGTGGCACCGTATACTCCGCTGTTTTCGCCCCTGCACTTGATAGAGCGTCTTTTGCTGCATATAGTCCTTGCTGGCCTTTCTCCAATGCAATGTCTTTCACTTGTGATCCTTTCTCAGTTGCAGTACCAAGTGTCTGGCTTGAAATTTCTTTAGCCTTCTGGGTAGTGGTACTGGCAGTATCTTTAGCTTTCTGGGCTGCAGTACCAAGTGTCTGGCTTGCAGTTTCTGTAGTTCTCTCAGATGCTTCTTTAGCCTTCTGGGCTGCAGTACCGAGTGTCTGGCTCGCACTTTCTTTGGCTTTCTGATATCGCTCTTCGGCAGCCCTGATTGCCTCCATGGAATTCTGCTGTGCTGTTTGTCTAAATGCCGAAACTTCTTCTAGAGATGCTTGTTGTTGCTGTTGCTGCTGCTTGTTCGCACTGCTCTCCATTTCTGTGCCTTGTCTCTGCTCGCGGCCCCGACCCTCTTCTGATCTGCTCCTAGTCTCTGAGCCGCCTACTCGACCCTCCACTTTGCTTCTCATCATCTCCGTGTCCGTTGCTCTCTCTTGTTTCATACCCTGTCCTTTGCCCATCATCTGTGTGCTCCCACCTTCACTTTGTCTACCCTCGCCCTGCCTTCCTTTAGAACTTATTTGCTGTCTGCCTTCACCCTCTCTGCCCTTCTCTTCCCCAACCCTCATCACTTCGACTTTTCCGGCACTTTGAGCTCCACTCTTACTCTCTCCACCCATTATGTCCATGTTTCTGCCTTCCATTTCACTTCTATCTTGTCTAACCCTCGAATCCTCCTTCCCTTGACTCACAACAATCATTCCTTCTCTACTTTCTCCTCTACCTCCCTTCCTCTGACCTTCATCACTTTCTTGAATCTCAAACTTCCCTACTCCACGAGCACCGCTCTCCCTCCCTCTTTTCTCCTCAGCTTCTTTATCTGCCACTATATTCGCCGTCCTAGCCCTATCCGCATGGGACTCCCTCATCCTCTCTCTCTGCTTCTCAGCATTCTCCTCCTTCATCTGTCTCGACTGAGACTCCAGCTCGTGAGTCTCTCTGGACTTTCCCATCCCCATGTCACCAACGGTGTTTCCCTTCCTCTGTTTATCATCATGCGAGTCTTTGATACTGTCCGTTAGAGTCTCTTTGTCGCCGGCTTCTTGCACATGCACGGTGAGTGACTCGAAGTGGCTGGTGATCTTGGGCACCCTGTCTTTCTCAATGTGAACTTCGCTCTCGGGCGTCACATTCTGCCTCCTAAGTTGCTCAGAAGACATTTCTAAAGAACCTTTCTCCCTAAAGTAAAAACTGACTGGAAATAACAATGGTGAAGGTTTTAGTTTCTGATGCTTCCTGTGGTATCAAGTTTTCGTGTTCTGATTCGATCGGAGTCTGGTGTTAGAAATAAAGAAGTCATGGCGGTGAAGAGAAGATGGGTGTGACCGTCTTTGCATGGAGGACGACATCTGTTGGGTGGATCCATGCAGGTTGCGACGTGGTGAGTTTCTACAGAAGCTTTGAGCTCGAGTTGGATAAAATGTCACCCAGGAGCTTACACGTCTTGCATTGTAGATTAGCATGGCAAAACCTTCTGCTTCTTAGCTGACACGTGGGAAGGTACATGACTGCCACGACCGTGAGGTGGTGTTCTTCGTTTGGAGATTGAGGCTCTCTTCAGGTTAATGCAAATCACTGGGGTTGGGGATATGACCAATCTGCAATGCCTTTCATAAATCTGAATTGTACCGAGTAGTAATTTGGTTCGTATTTCCAACTAAATCTGAAATCTTGCTTTGCTAAGAAAGTTAATTAAACGAAACAAGATCATCTAACTTGCTTGTAACGACTCTAGAGTGATTCTTCTACTATTGGTGAGGCATTTTGAATTTTAAAAGCCATGTTCTTTTACTTCGTCATTGCATAAATCATCATTATAACTAGCTAAGTGGTTTTTCTTTAACAAAAACTTACTGTAGCTGTTGCTGTGGCTTTGGGTTTTCAGTGAATATTATTGCAGCAGGTAATACAATTTGTATGGGATGTTACTTCATATGTATGACTTCTTTTCTTTGTGGGGGGCTCCCCTTCTTCTGCTGTTGCACATGAACTTGTATATGATTGATTGATACTTCATCATCAGCTATCCCTTCTGTTCTGCCTCTGCGTCAGGTTAAACAAACAAACAAAACAAATAAATATAATTGGGGGATTAACACAAATTAAGTGAATAAGTTCATTAAGTGGAAGGGTTCTAATTTTAGTCTCCACGTACTCTTATCGATCTACTTAATTGTGTAGTGATGACTGTGATGCGTCTCTTTTGGGTTCAGTCAAGTGATAAACAACAACTATCATGTAACATGATGATCTATGTTAACTTCATAAAACGATGACATCGTTACGGTTTGTTTGTGTCTCATGAGACAATTCAAGTATGAATTCTCTATGCCCTAATGTCAATTAGCTAGCTAGCTAAAAACGACCGGCGATGCACGCTGCGGATATGTACAAGTCTCTTTTAGCGATTTCTTCCGCCAATGATGGCGGCGAGTAGCTAATCTCGTCTAATACTTTACTGAATTGTACGTTATTCAGACACACAAATTGAGCTGAGGGAAATGGCATTTAGGTGGCAGCATCTTCCGGTCGATCGTTCTCAATAACAAATGTTGTCATTTTAAAACCGCCGATATAATCAAGGACGTCGATCATATATATATATATATATATATATATATATATATATATATATATATATATATATATATATATAGGTCACAATCCTCTTTACGACAAAAGTCGTTATAGCCACTTTAAGTACTTCACAAGCCAAATTGTGGTAATTGACCTAACTTTAAAAGAACCAAATGGATTTGATTCGCACAAGTTGATGCATCACTGGGGCTGTTTCTATAACTATGATTCAAAATTACGTAATTAGACTAATGTCCAAAGATTCAATTATGGCACACACCCTCTTATCATTGATTAGTCATTTGAATTGGCTGCATTTACCTAACTTAATTGTGCTTTTTGGAAGCTGCATGTTTGTATGGCCGGTGTGCAAAATATTGAGCAGCCAATATTGATTGTGGATTACTTGATCAATTATTGTGCTAAACCCTAAGAACATGAAATAGAGAAGAAACCTGAACCGTAATGAAGATCAAGGTGGTTAATAGTGTATGACTTACCTTTTAATACGGGCATGTCTGTTTTGCAGAATCGTTCACAAGATGATGAGCAAGTATACAAGTCATTCTTAGACATGCCGAGTATGTATCGAAAGAAGCGCAAGAAGATTAGTGAGCACTACCAGAAATTTCATTTTGGGCGACGAAAAAAAATCGTCGCCCTGTTAAAAAATTTCGTCGGCCAAGAACTTGGGCGACGACAGGTCGTCGGCCAAGACGTCGTCGCCAGAAGTGCGTCGGCCAAGAACTTGGGCGACGACAGTTCATACCGTCGTCGCCTAAGAGTAATTCTTAGGCGACGATACTAATTTCGTCGCCTAAAATATATTTCTCGTCACCCAAAAATATTCGTCGCCCAAGATTTAACACCTTGGCCGACGAAAAATTGTTTCGTCGCTTAAGATGTTATAACCTGGGGCGACGAAATTTTTTTCGTCGGCCAAGACATCGTCGCCAGAAGTGCGTCGGCCAAGAACTTGGGCGACGATACTTTTTTTTCGTCGTCTTATACGGTAAGTCCTTGCCCGACGATTTAGCAATTTCGTCGCCTTAGATTCAATATTTTTCCTATATTTTTCATTGATGAACACAGATCATTTTGAATTGAATCATACATTTCAAACCACAACACATCCTATTTACAAGTACCATATCCTTTGCGTTATACAATCTTAAATCATTACATAAACACATTACATAAACACATTACATAAAATAGAAACAAACTCTAGTACAAGAATTTCAGAAAGCGGAATGGATCTGGGAAATGGATTGGGTTGCAGACTTGCAGATGGACGTCGGATCTGGGAAGCGGAAGCAGAATCGATCGATTGAGAGCGAAACCCCTTCAGAAACAAAAAAGCAGAGAGAGAGAGAGAGAATGCTTAGGGTTCCGAATCTCTGCCTTTTATAATCGCGTTCTTGGGCGACGATTTTACAAAAATCGTCGCCCTGTTTTTTCAAAATCGTCGGCCAAGATAATCTTGGGTGACGAACTTCTAAAATCGTCGCCCAAGATACTATACTTGGGCGACGATTTTCTTTACTATAAATCTCGTCGCCCAAGATAAAGAAAATCGTCGCCCAAGAGTTATCTTGGCCGACGATTTTTGACGTCGTCGCCTAAGATACTATACTTGGGCGACGATGTTCTTCACTATAAATCTCGTCGCCCAAGATAAAGAAAATCATCGGGCAAGAGTTCTATCATAAAATTCAGAATATAGTGATTTTGGTGATTGGAGAAGAGGAACTGAAAACCGACCGTTAGATATGACCAACATAACAAATTACGTGGGTGGGAAAAAATTCAGCTCCATCGGACAACGACAAGGGCTCAATCCGTCCGGTCAATCGGCGCGGTCAAACCCCTAAACGGACGGAAACGGCTATTCGACCCTCCAAATCACGTAATCTGGCCAGACCTTCAACTGATAATAATTTCCAATCGACGTGACGCTTACGGGGCTATAAAAATTTGGTAAAAAATTCTGTACCCGGGATAGGGCTACCACTAGGTAGAAATAAGAGAAATTCGTTGACCGGAACAACCGGCACCAAAATTTTACCGGAATATCTTCATTTTTCACGGGTTGACGTATTTCACTGTTCCGGTCATATCTTATTTCACGACTTTTTTGCGGTTGAGGCCTCTACGTATACGTTGTCTTCAAAACGAAACTTAAACTCAACACTTGTATAAAAAAGTTATACAACATTAGTACATATAACATGAGTTTGGTGATCGGAGAAGAGGAACTAAAAACCGACCATTAGATATGACCAACATAACGAATTACGTGGGTGGGCAAAAATTCAGCTCCATCGGACAACGACAAGGGCTCGATCCGTCCGGTCAATCGGCGCGGTCAAACCCCTAAACGGACGGAAACGGCTATTCGACCCTCCAAATCACGTAATCTGGCCGGACCTTCAACTGAGAATAATTTCCAATCGACGAGACGCTTACGGGGCTATAAAAATAAAAAACATTACCTTACAATTTAAATGTGCTTTATTTATTTTAATTATTCGGATTACTCTTGCCCGACGAAAGTAGGGTAATTCGTCGGCCAAGATAATACTTGGGCGACGATATTTGTTAAATTCGTCGCCCAAGAGTAAAAATAAAAAATCATGTACAATGAAATTTAAATGTGCTTTATTTATTTTAATTATTCGGATTACTCTTGGCCGACGAAAGTAGGGTAATTCGTCGGCCAAGATAATACTTGGGCGACGATATTTGTTAAATTCGTCGCCCAAGAGTAAAAATAAAAAATCTTGTACAATGAAATTTAAATGTGTTTTATTTATTTTAATTATTCGGATTACTCTTGGCCGACGAAAGTAGGGTAATTCGTCGGCCAAGTAAAAATAAAAAAATAAAATACTTAGGCGACGATATATTTGAGTTTCGTCGCCTAAGGATTAAAAAAACTTAGGCGACGATATAAATATCTTAGGCGACGAAAAATTGTTTCGTCGCCCTAGTTTCTATATTAGGCCACGAAATTTAGCCTTAGGCGACGATTTTATTTTCGTCGCCTAAAGTTGAACTTTAGGCGACGATTTTTTTTTTCGTCGGCCAAGTTTTCTCTTAGGCGACGAAAAAAAAAATCGTCGCCCGGTTTTTTTCATTTCGTCGCCCAAAATCTATTTTCTGGTAGTGGAGGCTTACCTAGAAGTAAATTTTATTGCTTAATGTTTCCGAGTCATTGTCCTCTTCTTCTAATTTGGCACTCTGAAAATATTCCTCTCCATGTTAGTAGTTTATGTGAACTTTCTAAACCCTAAACCATCTTATGCTCAGTCAGTTTCTCCTTTTGCTCTTCTCTCTTAGTTTCCAATCGATCATACAAAAATCTAAAGTAAAAGAGAATATTAATAATATTATTTATTCATATATTTAACACATGAAGTTTATGTAATCTTGACTGCAATCATATTTCAGTAAGTTTCAACATTGTAATGAAGCAGATCAACCAGAATCTGTGAGCGAGCTTAGCTTAGGGTTTAGGGTTTAAACCCTTAGCTTGCCAATAGGTAAACTCAAATATGCAGAAGATCGAATCTATATGCGGATAAGTCAAGATTTTTTCAGTATCAGAAAAATCATGGATCCAGGGATTATACGATAATTGGCCAATAGGGAAAGCAATAGGTAGATATGCTACAAATAAGTCTTAAACTAATTACATTCGGACAACCAACGATTACAACATTCAGTGGTTAATTTGATCAATCATCTTGTACTAGACAGGTTAATTTTTCATCTTACTCTCACTTCTAGAATCTCAACAAAAAAAAAGTTTCATCTTTTATTGCAGAGATGAAGAAACATGTCTTGTCTGATCATGACTTTCTCAGATCTCCAACTGAGGTTCAACTCTACTTGTACTCAAGGGAAGTGAAACAAGAAAAGCAAATAGGTGCGCGCATACAAAAGCAAGAACATTATGCGTGCATGCACCCCTGTAAATCTAACCTGAAAATGCCAGACATCAGTAGAAAACATAAGGAAAGGGTCATTATCACCACCTGCAGCATTGAGCATTAGTTCAACCAGTTCGGAAGGCTCCAGATCTCCATTTCAGAAATTTTAACATCTACAACAAATATCAGGAGAAAACAGTACCAATAGGAGAAAAACAATAGTTTATCCGCTCATGGATACAAGCCAATTTATTTTTCATGCTGGGTACAATGTAGGTCTCATTTGGGTTGGCCAAGAGTTGTACTACAAATAACATTTTCAAGTACTTTATCTTGTACACAGAGACATGATTTTTAGTACTCCACAAATGAGCACAGTAGCACCAAGGGATTACATAACTATTGCCCACTTTTTCTCAAATTTTTCAGAAGCTGGATAACTTAGACATCACCATCATCAGCTATGGGATGCTGCAGTAAGTTGGACGCTTATTTACAATTTACAAGGGTGCCTAGAGAATTTCCCATTCAGATTCGCAAAAATCATGAGTTGGGGATTTTTTAGACTCTTCTCCACCTTCCAAAATTGACTTTGTATGATGTCCATGCCATAAAGCAAGCTGCTCGTATTCTTGCTTCCTTGCTGAACTCGTTCTCGAAGTGAAGGCTTTTGGAATTTTTTTCTAGAAAAAGTTTCTCAATTAAAGCCACTGGCAAGACAGGAAAAAAAAAAAGGAAAAAAAAAAAATATACAGAGACTACCTTGTAAGGCTTATAGTTGGCTACCGTGTGATGAACAAAATGAAGTTCTTCACCACTCACCATCACACAAGTTTCCTCGAGCTTTGGCTTGTCAGATTGTTGAATGATTTCTGTACCATGTGTACCAATATTACTCTCAATTGCATCCACGCTGGGATTAATAGATCCACCTGCAAATGGTCAATCAGTAACTATGCATACACTAACATGCAAATAATCATGCCCAAAAAAACCCCCAAAAAACTGTATGCGGGAAGCAAACCAGAAACAAATAGAGAACAAACAAAAGAGTGCAGTAATAGAATGCAGTTTAATAGTATCAAAGAAATCACCATTTAATTCTGCTGATAACCCACTAATTGATGAATCTAATAGCTCATTCCATCTTTTTCCATCAGATTTATCCAAAACGATCATATCAGATGACTGGCAGTTAACTGAGACATCATCATCTGTGCATTGGCTAGCATTTGCGACAACACAACTTCCACTCATGGAATCACATCTCATACCTTCAGGTGGTTTAGACGGAGTTATAACTTCATATGGTTGGTCACATGAAGTGTCACGGTCTTCATTTGAAAATTCACCGCATGATAGTGATACTCCGCTGAAATCTTTTCCAACAGCAGTATTTGCCCCTGGCAGTCTGTCCTTGATTGGAGTTTCTCTGACAACAATTTTCTTATTATAATTTCTCACACCATGGTCTTGTCTGGAGCACTCTAATTTGGCATAATTGCCTGAGGATTTTGGGCAAGACTCATACACACGCTGTCTATGGAACAATCCTGTATGGTTCACATCCTTCAACACAGCAGAAATCACCTCTAAATCCCCTTTAACTTCTTCAACACCAACCTTTACATGTTCTTTCTTTTTTCTGATCTTTGATTTAGAATTATCAACATCTGAATAATGTTCAACAGGAAAACCACAGGCTGATAGGTCATCTCGATCTGATGAAGAGTCACAGAGCAAATCTTGCATTACATCTGCATAAAACTTTTTAACACTCTCCCCAACAGTCTGTACCTGATCTTCAACAAATTTAACTGTGTCCTGTCCAAAAGTAAAAGAGCAAGACATAAAGTAAAGAACAAAAATACTAGATGAACTTAGGAATGAAATGACAAGGGCACTGTCTCCAGGGTCCCTAAATTATCACATAAACCTTGTCCAAATCAGACAGAGGGCATGTCAGGTACACTATATGTGTGACGAAAAGACAAGCACAAAGAACAACTCCGGTAAGAAAAAGAACATGCCATCAAGCACTAAGATAATAATAAAGCAAAAAAACTAAATATTGCAGAAATTCAATAATCCAGAAGTTTATGGCAACCATTTCACTGTGAACATTAATAATCCACAAAGGCATTTCATTGTGAAGATTAATAAAACCACAAAGGCCTTACCTCATACATATTTGCTTCTACCTCCAAGCACATAGATTCAAATTTCTCGTACACACACCCAACCCAGGTTATACCTTTGACATCCATACTGATCATATATTAACTTGACAGAACAGGTGTGCATCGTCTACTTTGTAGTTTCAATAATCAGCTTTGCATCAATTGGTACGCATCTGCAAGAGATTATATAAAATTCAGAAGAAGCTCTTAACAACACATAAAAGTCTTTCTAATGCAGAGGGGAAAAAAGGAAATCCATAACATGACTGTTCAATGGTTTATAAGGTTTCTAGCTTTCGGTAAAATGTGATTAGTATTCAAAAACAAATATCAAATTAAATGGTGTGAGATTTTCAGCTTTTATATACACATTTTGCAAAGAAGTTTAGCTACATATATTGTGCCATTTTTTCTTAAGTTTAACTACAATTATTAGAAAGGATAAAATATCTTTTGCTATGTCTTTAACAAAAAGTTGTTAAATCCATTATTCAAGGGGTATAGTGCTATCATCTACACTGCCAAAGTAAGCTAGAAGAGAAAAAGTGAAAACATCATCTGACAACAATACATATTTAACAATCAGGCAATCGTCTGATCGATGGAGGATCGTAGGAACGGTTAAGCTCATGTGGTCTACTTGTCCGAATCCCGTCACAGTATCTATCTAGTTAATTGCTAGAGCTTCCTGTCTTGTACAGATTGTAGGGTTGGGCAGGAGACCGCAGTTTCAAGCCTGGATCCACGAAACAGGTTTGGAGGAGGCCAAGCGAAAACATGGTCGACACCAATACATATTTAACCATCAAGTGATCGCTGGAGGATAGTAGGAACGGTCAGGCCATGTGATCTATGGTTTGAATTCCTTCACAGTGCATACGTAGTCCATTCACTGATGGAGCAGCCATAAGTTGGCTGGAAAATAAATACCCTCTTTGGAAGCCAAAACTAAGCCCAACCCTTTTTGGTCCAAAGGAAAGTCTACTTGGTAGTTCAAGGGTCTTGCCAGGTTTATTTTCAGTTATGAAAAGAACAATTATGAGTCTAGTGTTTTAAAGAGTCTTGACTGTGTTTATGTCTATTTAAGTGTACGTATTTAACAGTCTTATTATTAATCAGTTATATTATTCTTATGGTATTCTAGGAGTCTAAGGGTTTTATTTGAAGCCTACAAATATGGCTTTCTAATGTAATCCGGAGGCAGATTGGAATGAATTAAGATTTTGTCTTGTTAAGGCTTGGCCTTGTATCCTCTTCCCTAACCTCCCTTATTCTGTTACCCTTCTAAACCCTCTCTTTCTTTACAATCTATTCTGTTTCCTCAATCTCTCAACACTCTCCAGCCCACCCTATTCACTCTCTCAGTCTCTCACCATTTCTTGCTTCTCCCGGCATCATTCACAGTACATACCTAGCCATTTGCTAGAGCTTCCTGTCTCATAGAGGTTGTAGGGCTGGGCATGAGGCCCCAGTTTTGACCCTGGGACCACGGAACAGGTTTGGGGGATGTGTTTTGAAAAGAAAAAATGACAAATTACCAAGTGGAAGAAAGTTATAATTCAAATATTCGTCAATACAGATGTACGGTCCTGGAGCTTTGAATGGAGAGTGGCTAATTAGATCTCAGATAGTTTGGCACTCTATGGCTTGTTGATATTAGCAACAACTTTAGACAAGAGAACAGGTGCCGCTCCAATAATATGAGAAAAGGCTTGGGTTGTTGCTATTGGAAAGACATTCCTCAAAGTTGTTTCTTCATTTTCTCTTTGCCATTTTTGAGGAGTTGAATGTGGAAAGGGTGATATATTGGGAACACCGTTGGATGCGGGCTACAGTCTTATACACTCTTTAGCCTAGGACCATTACAACAATAACTATTCCACTGCTACATTGTGGGTAACTTCTTCATATCCTTCAGTATAGATTTTGGGTTCCAAAAAAAAATCTACACGATAGGTTTGAGAACTTACATCACTATTATAGGGTCCAGGAAAAACTCCTCTAGATCAATCCGATCCTGACGCTTCACTGCTCAGGGCTACTACATCTATTTGGCTAAAACTTTCCAAGAAGATTGAAGCTGACCTAGGTAAACCTAACAGAATACATTGCTATGTGAGGTTTAATAGCTATGGGGAGAAGGAGATGAAGTAATTTCAGGGAGATGTGCTATGATAAAGAGACTTTGGGTGGTTTGACTGTTGAAAAATAGGAGGATTTTGATTGTATGAAGCGAGAAGACTCAGAAAAGCTGGATCATCTTTGAGAAAGGTCAGTTTTCAAAATTCTAAACTTTTACAATTATTCTTCCAAAGTGATGCTGTGTTTCAGATCTTTTGTTTTGAAGTTTTTTTTTCCCTATAGGTGTATTTGGTTTGTAAGAGTTCCTACTGGCAGTGATGCTTCTGTCATAGAACTCTGTGGCCTCTGCTGTGTTGGGATGAAAGAGAAACAGGTTTAATAAATGGTTTCAAGAGAAATATCAGGCAAGGCTTGTATTACCGATAGATTCTACTTCAAAAAGCAGTCTGATTTCACACAGCACAGTAATTCAAGCACCAAATATATCCTACCTTCAAAAATAAATGGAGTTTTGTATCACTCCATTAAGATGGTGATTGTAAACTTGTAATAGGTGTAATTATTTGATTTGTCATATGTGTAAGCCATATATATAAGATGAAGTTTTCTTTTTTATAGGAAAGCGAAACAACTAAAACAAACTACAAAGAAAATCACGTCACGCCTTCACCTTCCCCCTCACAGTCTCATCAATATCTCTTTGTTGTAAACTTCAGTTCTGTTTCTTCTGACAAGTAAAAGCAGTACCTAGTTTCTGCAGAGATTCCACGTTTCTTTTGACACTTACTGTTATATCCTTTAATGGTACCACATCTTAGCTTCTAAAACTAATTTGCAAATTCCATCCAACTGTAATGTTTTATAAGCCAATTCCAAGAGAATAATGAAACACTTAATTTTGGGTTTTACATATTAGATAAGAAGTAAAGTTTGTTTTATATCTTCCAGTTTACTAAGATAGTTATTATTGAACCTGGAAAATATCAAGTCTCTACATTGCTGAACGCAAATAATCAAAATAAGTTTTCTCATTTTGACTTCAGCATCTGCGTGACTATCACCATGGATACCACAGATGCTAGTACTCCTCATCACCTAAGCCCTCATTACATCCATTGTGCAGCGGTAAAATCAACATCACCAACATCATGTCCACCTCCCATTCAACAAAGTAATACACAAACTGAGACTTCCACTACCAACATCCTCACAACCATTCATATCCCATATACACCTTAATCCATAATCAATTATCAGTTTTTACGCTTAAAACTTCAGGACTAGGCGACTAGCCATTCAACATGCTTAATTTTCAATTCTAATTAAAAGGCACTATATCAAACAAGGACTATAGTCGGACATTATCTCTAGTGGTCTGATGGGTAATAAAGATGGTTGTCTCAGTGATTAGATTAAGTTTTTTATCTACAAGAATTATAACTAAATTTGTGTTACTATTTTAATTCCACATGGAAGACTAGCACGACATCAATATAACAGTGGACAAGTCTGATCTTAAGTTCTTAACATGAATAGAAGTCTCAGCATCGAATAATTACTTGTCAAACACAAGAAGAGACCATACTATAGAAATAAACCAATTACATGAAATGATTGAAGCCTCTGTAGGAGGAGGCAATAGGATAAACATTTCCTTTAACTTGTCGAGTTACTTTTAGTACCCATTAACAGCTGAATATAGTCAGTTTTTTTTTCCAAAAACTCCAATCCACAAAACCAAAAGAACCCATAGAAGAAACAATAAATACCTCAACTGATCACCATTTCCCTCTCATAATGCAGAAATTCACACAAAAATTAATAACCAGTATATTACCGAAATTCAAACATGCCTGATTTATATGATTATTTTCAGCTATATTCATATGTGAGAACTATACAGCTGTTTCACCTATCAGAAACCAATATCAATATCAAACCCAGTATCACACAGTGAGACCAAAAACATCATACGAAACCATAAGTTTGCAACAAGCTGTCTGATGAAATTTCACCCAAATATTAAATGGGGAAAACGCATGCATGTTCAGGGAACAGAAAACCCTACTGACAATTTGAGAGGATGATAACTTTGAAGCTTTGATCATATATATGGAAATTGAAGCTTGAGAACTTACTTGGAAGGGGAAAGATGGTTGGAACCCAGAAGCCAAAAGGTTCGAAGGAAACCCAATTCCAGTTTTGATTTTGGCTTGCTTGTAAAGGTCCTACTGGTTTGGAAACAATAAAAGAGACGGAACACAAAAGAAACATGAAATAAAGAGAGACGGAGGCACAAGAAACGTAAAGACTCCTTTCAGCCTTCTTCCTTTGCTTGCTATTTTGCCACGTGTTTTTTCACTCTTTTAAAATCCGAAAACTTTCTTAATTAATTATTGCCTTGCTTAATCCTGCAAAATGTACGGCTATTGTCACCCACTGTTTTCTTCGACACCATTGATCATCTGGAACCCAAAAATCTTCTTTTTGTTCTAGGTGAATAAGTTCATTTGAAATCCAAAAACTTGTTGCAGAATCAGTATTCTGAGGAAGAAGAGCATTCCAATCATCGAATGGGGAGCAACTATGAAACCTCCATTGGAATTTGCACGACCAAGCTTTTTCTTTTATCTTCTGCGTCTACATAGTTACATGAATTAAAACACATCTCAAGCATAGATCATCATGATTGGCAGAATGTTCTCAAGGTATACACAAAAGTTGGTATGTAACAAGATATACACCAGATCCATTAAAACCTGAAACTCCATTCCATCTGGGGAATATACATTCAGGACACTTGAATATAAGCATATTCATCTCAGCATTTATAGTTTTATATTAAATGGCTGCCTGAAAATCCCCGAAGTCATCATCTGGTATATCTTGTGTGCTTTGATTTGCAGTAGCATTTGTTTCTTTTGAATCATCTGCCCTTGATTCTGGAAGTTTAGGAGCTCCATCGAGAGTCAGATTTGGTGGGCTTGAGGAAGACTGCAGGACATTCGTAGTAGGTGAGAGAGGTCCTGGAGGAGGTGGTGGAGGTTTGATACAGATTAAGGACTCTTTTTGGTTACTCTTTTCCCCGGTTGGCGAATTGCTTACTCCTTGCTCTGAGAGCCTGGACTTCACACCTTCCGAACTTTTCTGTTGAACAAAGAGACAAAAGTCAATCAAAGCACTCCCTCCAGCAAGTAACATGAATGACAAAGAGAGTTGACAAGAAAATGCAGATGCACTAACACTTTTTAATTGCAGTACAAGAGTCTCCCCCTCTTTTAAGCTGTAATCAACTGATGAAGTTTGCTGAAATTTCTGTTCCATCTCTTCTGCTGTTTTCTTCTTGGCTAGATATCTTCAAAGTAAATGTAAAAATAACATAAGCTCGAGTTACTTCTACGCATACAGTATCAAGCATTACAAATCAAATAACAAAACCTCTAAAATGTTGCAGAATAATATAACAGTTGAGAGAGGTTCTTTCTAAAGCCCTTGGAAATATCTATTTCAGTTATTTTTGCCGGGGGAGATTGGATGATGGGATCGTGAATAGAGTCAGATACTCAGATTACAGGACGCTGTACTGGTTTAGTGAGCCGTCTTTTCAAACACAATCTCCCGGGTTTTTATCTTATCCTAGGACCACAATTCTGTCATATTCTTATACTAGGAGTGATTTCCATTTTTCTTTTGGGACCTGGTTTTCAGAAGAAACTTGAATTACAAAGAGCTTCAAGAATTTTCAGTTTGCTGTCATCTACATTCTGTAATATCTTCCAACTATTCTTCAGGATCTAAAAATGGCATGTTCTTCAATTTTCTGGTTCCTGTATTTAGAGTGTTTCAGAGTGGACTACAAGTGCCTTTTTTTGTACTTTGCTATTTTTGTCTGATATAACATTCTTTATTCTACCACAACACGTAGAAAGAAAGATGACCAGGAAAAAATTGTAAGAATTGTCAGTATAGGACATACTTCATGTGATCGTGCAGGGCTGCTTGGAAATCATAAGCTTCTGTTCTTTCTCGAAACCCTATGCCAATGAACGCATGCCGAAGTCGACCATCTGCATAAATTTGAAAGGATGACCAGATATGAGCACTTAACAGGAACATATAGTGAACAAAACAGTCTAGGAAGCTTTTACTTGCTACAAAAGTCTGGCACAAGTTCTATTTTCTAAATGGTAAACTAAACACTCTATAAGGGGTAAAATAATGCAAGTAAAAAAAAATAATATACTGTGGCATCACTCTGCAGAATATGTCGGGCATATACTGATAAGCACTTTTAAGCACAAGTTAAAAATATGTTACAATACAAGTCAACTAATTGAAATCTTGTAAATTCTCTAATGTTCATCATATATGCATCTACACCTTATCAGTGTAGCTGGTCTTGTATGGACATCCTACTTTCTATCCATCATAAACCATCTGTAGAAAAATGGAAATACAACAGTTATCTTTCAATTTCCTGCAGACATCCTAATTTTCCTATCCTCTTTGTTGTTGTTGTTGTTGTTGTTGTTGTTGTTGTTGTTGATAAGATGACAATGTTATAGTAGCCAAATCTATGAATTCACAGTAACAAATCCAACAATTTAAAGAGGTAGACAGTCACATCTATGATATTAAACCAACATGCACAGATTAAAGGCTTCAAAATTTAAGCCCCGGTCTCATTTACAGGCATCTAAGAAAACTTCAAAGCCTTCTACCCATGGGTTTCCATGTCTAGAAGGGATGAACGTAGTATTTCACACAAGTTTTGCTATACTCTTTAAAGTTTTTAAAGACAGCTGGCTGGTTTCTCATGAATCATGGCATTTCTTGTCCTCTCTTCTATATATGTTATAAATCAATGGTAAGATGGACTAAGGGGAATGATCTACATGGCAATTGATAAATGGATAGGAGATAGAATCAAAAGTATATTTATATAATGTGGCTAATAGAATTTGTAATAATAGAGATTTTAAAAGAAGAGGCCAACAGCTCACCAATGTTCTCCTCTACACGAAGAACAAAGTATCTGCAAATCAAAACATATGTCAACTTGTCAAACACCTTCAGAATGATAAATAAAATTCACATAAGTTCCAGGGCTTGATAAATTCAATCTACATGACACAAATAGATTGAGTTTTACGGAGAAATAGGACAGACCTGCTGCTATCAATTACAGGTTCCACTGGATGAGGCTCTCCTTTTCTTAAAAATGCCCGAGCATACAGTTCACCTATTAAGGATATATCAGGTTATGGTCAAAAAAATGAATGAAAAACATGTAACACAGTTCCATTTTATAGTCAATAATAAGTATTCTCACCAGTGTTCTTTTCTTCAAGCCTGATAATGCAATCTTCTCCTTTGCTAATGACTTTCAGTATTCCTTCCCAGACCCATTTGTTTACATCCCATTCATCAGCCCTGTAATAACCTTAATAGACTTAAAATTTGCCTCTAAAACATCCACCATAGAGATGCAAAAGTAGTCACAGAAAATGCCAATGGAACTATATGTTCTGCTTGAACATTCTATTACTCCAACTCAAACTCAGGAAACTTATTTCCAAATCAATTTCCAAGAACTCACAATATAAAGCCTAATACTTCAGTTTGAGGTGAGCAATATCTGGAGCGGAACCATTCAACCTTACAAATAAACTAATTTAACTGACGATAGTTAACCACATCTCATCATTCGAATTAAATATTTCTTTTAAATGTCTGATGCATATGAAATTTTCCATTTTGATGAGTTGAGCAAAACCTGTATGAAGCTGTACTTTTTCTCGGCGGTATCTGCATAAACAAAAACACGACCTTAGCTTGACATCACAAACAATTTTCCAAAAATTAATTTGGTATGAACTACTCTAACTTTCCAAATCCTTATGTCACGCAAACCATTCCTGATTTGTGTACATTGATATGCAGATCCACAACACCCACCTATTTTAGCCAAGAAGGTTTTTACTACAAATACTCCTACTAATCCATTCCACTATTACCCTAAACTTCTTAAGCTACCATTATTCACTCATCTATCATACCACTCCTCAAATCAACAAGAAAATAAAAAATGCCAATACACTCCACCAATTTAACTGAATTATACATTTTCAAAATCACAAACCGAAACGGAATCGAACAATGTATATTCGAGAATTGAGGTATATATACCAAGTAGACGTAGCATTCAGGGACTTGAAAAAGCACGAGCTCCAGTGCCTCAACTTCGGCGTCGTCTTGATCATTCAATGTCCTCAACTCCTGCTCCATGATTGTGGATCAGTATCGACCCACTAAGCCCAAATGTGAATCCGAAACTGGGTTTTGGAGGCGGATTTGGTGAAGAGGGTTTATTTTCAGATTGATAGCCCTGACGAGGCTTCTAGTCTCTCTCTGCGTTTCTCTGTAAAAGAGACGCGGAGCTCTTTCTCAAGTGGCAAATAGCCATCAGGGCCGGGAGATCAGATGACTTTTATAATCAGAGACGTCTGTGATTTATTCATTTATTTGGTGGTGTTTAATCATGAAATGGGTATTTACAGACGGTTGTGATGAAGAGGAAGGTCCTTCTGGTGGACAGTTCAGATGGGGTCAACGTATGTTATTTGGTGGAGCTTTGCCTTTACATTTTCTTTTGAGGATAAAATAGAGCTTGCTTGATTTTGGAGAAATTAGTCCTTGTTTGTTTCGTGAAAAGTAAGCAACAGAAAATGAAAGTTGTTCATTTTTTATATTTGTGAAAGCAAAAAGAAAGGAAAGTCTCCTGAATGAAGGGAAAATTTGAGGGAAATTGGCTCTTCCAAATTCCTGTTCATACCCAAAAAATAATACACTTTGCCAAGTGATAATTTGTTATGCAATTCATGCAAAATCCTATAATCTTAAGATTTTAACACGCCAAGCAAATATGCTCATTGATGTGGACCCAAGCCACATCCATGCATCTTTGGGGCTTGTAGAAAGTGAGTGTGGTGTGGAAGGTTACGGAGGCACATGACGCTCGCTCGTCGGTTTAACGTTGTTGATAATTTCGGTCTTGGGCCCGAAACTCAAGCTCAATGACTTAAGTCGGCGACGAATCGGTAAAGAACGTGAGAATTGGACTGCTAATCTTTTAAACCCAAAATACATTTGAATCTTAAGCCCAATACCCTTTATATTTCTCTTTTAGGAAAAGCCTAAACTCTCTCTTCCTTTAGAAAAAAGCTCAATCCCTTTTTCTTCTTCTTCTTTGCCGACTACATAGTCAGCCACTTTATTTCGAGAATGGGATGAAGAGGGATGTAGCAGAGTATGCGTCCAAGTACCTCACTTGTCAGCAGGTGAAGGCGGAGCATCAGAGGCCTGGAGGTATGTCGAAGCCACTACATATTCATTCTTGAAAATGGGAGCAGATCTCTATGGACTTTGTGGCTGGATTGCCAAAGTCCAAACTTGGACACGATGCCATATGGGTGATTGTGGACCGTTTGACGAAGTCAACACATTTCATTCCTGTGTCGATGATGTACACAATGGATGTTTTGTGCAAGTTGTATGTGAAGGAAATAGTGAGACTTCATGGAGTGCCTACTTCGATTGTTTCTTATCAAGACCCCCACTTTACTTCAAAGTTTTAGGGTGGATTTTAGAAAGCCATAGGTACTACCTTAGACATGAGCACAACATTTTACTCTTAGACCGATGGGCAGACTGAGCGGGTGAATCAGGTGATAGAGGATATGCTGAGGGCTTGTGTCATGAACTTCAAGGGAAGTTGGAAGGATCACCTCCAATTGATTGAGTTTACCTACAACAATAGTTATCACTCTCGTATCGGCATGACACCATATGAGGCACTCTATGGAAGGCCATGCAGATCTTCTATTTGTTGGGCGGAGATGGGTGATAGTGAGTTGTTGGGTCCTGATATTGTTCAAGAGACGACTAAGAAAGTCTCTATTATCCAAGATAGGATCCGAACGGCGGAAAGCAGGCAAAAGAGCTATGCCGACTTGAAAGGGAGGCAAGTAGAGTTTGATGTTGGGGATTATGTGTTCTTGAAGGTCTCTCCTACTAAAGGGGTGTTGAGATTTGGTAAGAAGGGGAAATTGGCTCCTAGGTATGTAGGGCCTTTTGAGATTTTAGAGAGAGTAAGAGATTTGGCTTATCGGCTTACCTTACCTCCTGTCTTGTCTGGTGTACACAATGTGTTTCATGTGTCCTTGTTGAGGAAGTATATTCTGGATGCGTCACATGTGATTGACTATGGATCTATCAAGGTGAATGCGGATGCAACTTTTGTTGTTAAACCTGTTCGAATCTTGGATAGATCAACCAAGAGACTTCAAAGGAAGGAAGTCGAATTGGTTAAGGTGTGTTGGAGTCACCATGATAAGGGTGATGCATCTTGGGATTTAGAGTCGGATATGAGGGCTAAGTACCCCAAGTTGTTTTTGGGTTAGTATTTTTGAATTTAAGGGCGGAATTCCTTTAAGAGGGGTAGATTGTAATACCTTAGATTTTCATATCAATTTATAGTGTGGTGGTGGTGGCTATGGCAATGACGACTGAGAATGAAGATAGATTTGCTGGACTTGATGTTTGTTTTGTTATTTTGTTTTAGTTTTTTATGTTTTTTTTTGGAGAAATAATAACAATGAGAACAAGTAAAGTATTAGATTAATGAGAAGACATATTTTGAGATGAGTTGTTTTAATTAAAAAAGAGCCAGGTGTTGACTTTTTATTAATTAGGGAGGACCATTAGACATGTTGACTTGGTCCTCCCGAAACACTAAAAAGTTTCTCATAATTAATATGAAAATGTGTCAAAAAATCACGAGTGTATCGCTTCGCAATTGTCTCTCCTTTTGCTTTCTAAAATAAGCACATGTATTATTACCTCATTGAATTGATACCCTACGTTAGGTTAAGTCTAGGTCTTGAATAGGTTCAATTTGGTAATCTTTTGAAGGTTAAAATGGTAAAGCATATATAACCTCTTGACAATTGTCAGCCACATTTCATTTTCTCAATTATGGAACATATTTTTTTGTGCCCTAGGCAATATAAATAAAATAAGAGACATGCTTGCAACGATTCACCAAGGCAACAAACTTGATCATAGAACATCATTAGAACATCGGAATCAAACTTATTATCAACTAAAAATTAACATAATCCTCAACAAAGCATCTATCCGATTCGAAATATAAAACATATAGTCTTAATTTGAAAACTAAAACAAGAACGAAATAACCAAAAAGTTCTAGGCATAGGATTACACTTTTCAATGATCTTGATGGCCGATTGAAGAACTTGAGGTCGTGCGAGGTTGTGCTAGGGCTTCAATGCTTCCTAGAATGTCCACAGCAACAAGGGTTTCTCTCATTCTTCTTCTAGGGACTCATGACAAAGAGAGAGACTGAGGGAACTTTTCTGAATTTCTTAAGTGTAGGAAGTGATGACGAAAACATTACTCTTGGCTCCCTTATATAGATGTTTAGCCGAAACCTAGGTCTTCTCTCTACTCTTGATTAACTTCTGATCCAACGGTCTCGAATAATTGCACAAAATCTTGATATAAATCTACAAGGAATTCTCTATAATGTCTTGTGCATTAAGACTTTGAATGTAGCTTGAACGATGACTAGATGCATTGCTTGGACGCCAAGTTGAATCACGTTAATGAGATATTCCCTTATTTTGCCGCAAATCACATCTTTGACGAAGATATCAAATCTTCTCCTTACTTGGTGCGCAATTAGGGTTTCTACAAAGGAAAGGAAATAGAATTTATGTAATCTAATGAAGTGTAAACAGTAGAGACAAAGCGATCTAGTAAGAGAATAGAGAATCATTATCTTATTCATTGATATGAGCCCTTTATATAAGGAATTACAAAGTACTAATATAGTAATGATAATGAATACATAGTCATATTCTAACTACATATCCTGATGACATAAGGTCAAAACACACATATGGAATATCCCAGAACACTCCCCCTTGTGCTGCGCACCGGTATGCCGGTGATGCTGATATGTCCCTCGTTAAAAACCTCGTCAAGTAACAAAAACCATGTTGGAGAAAAACTAACCTTGATCGTAGGAGAAAAAGAGTATGACGCACCCTTTATATTTGATAATGACATGTATGTATGTGCTAGACTCCCACAGAAGTTCGCACCTCCCCCTGATCTTTAAATCAATCATATGGTTCTTCCTGATTTTTACTAATCACGGAAGTTTCAACAACTTAGCATGTCAATGCTCTTTAATATGTCTTCAAATGTGACATTGGATAATGATTAACTAGATCATGCCGTATAGTCCTCAAAAATGATCTTTTACACTTAGATCTTGAGGAGAGGGCCGCTTGTGAACTCAAAACATAAGTTCGTACATGAAATCAAATTTCCGCGCAACATGACTTTCAGTTACTAGAACAGCTGTAACTTCTTCTAGGAAATACATATGAATGAACTGTAAAGAAACTAGACTCATTTAGCTTTTCAACCGTATATTACACACATTCTGGTTTGTCAAGATATGTGCATAAAGTCCGGTCAAAGTTGACTGTTTTGGCAAAATCAGATTCTTAGACAGATCCGTCATTTTTTTACAAAAATGGCCATAATTCACTCAATATGATAGGTGTGATCAAATGGTTGGTGTCCCTAGAAATTAGACACATAGACCTTTCCAGTGGTACCAATTTCACCATTTCCTAGTGAGTGAGATTTCATGTAGGTCCCGTAGAATTTGACCTATGAAACTTGACAGATTATGATTTCGCTTTTGATGTGTCTTTTTTATGTAGAGATAGAATAAACCTCAACCTTTCATACCATTAAGTATTGAAAAATGAGTTACTACCTATACAACTTTTCATAATGAATGAGATGTCAAGTCTTTCTTATTGTGTTAAATATATTGATGTGTCTTATTTATTTAGATGAGAAATCCATCTCTTAACACATATTTGTCATCTTTCTTTAGACAAAACAACGGATATCTCTTTAAAGTAAAGACTTTGACTAATCATGGGGCTATATGTAAGCTTCACTAGTTATAGAGCACTGAAGCCAATTGATGGAAAATCATCATCAATACAGTCATCGAGTGCCTTATTGAAACTGTGTCTTCCTAAGATCTTTTTCATTTTAACTTCGAATTTTGATACATATTGATATCTCTTTATCCATCAAGAGTTCATGTAAATCCGAAATGAACACGCAAAGACATAATTCACCATATCCCTTCCAAATCAAGTAGTTACTTAGTGTGCATTTCAAACTTCCTTTTGCAAACGCGTGCTTCTTTGGTCGTGCTGATAATGTGATGAAGTATAAACAGTAGAGACAAAGAGATCTAGTAAAAAAATAGATAATCATCATCTTATTCATTGATAGGAGTTTTTTATATAGGGAATTACAAAATACCAATATGGTAATGATAAAAAATACATAGTCATATTCTAACTACATATCCTGATGACATAAGGCTAAGGAACACATATGAAATATCCTAGAACATAATCAAAATAATAGGGATTACAACGAAAGAATTTAAGGAAAGGATCTCCCTTATTACTAGAAACATTAATCTCACTTTAGTGACTAAACTTCACTGGTAACACACTATTTCCGAAGAGGAAATCTGTTCCCACAAAAATCTCAAGTGAGGATAGATCACAAATTAATTCTCTGCAATTATCCAGAAAAAAACAATTAATTCTCTGCAGTTTGGATGATTCTACCCAGGTTGTATTGCTGCAATCTCTCATGCGAATATTAGACAATTGGATTCATGCACAATCCATGCAATTGTAACATGCTATTGGAAGCAAAGTCAAGCTTCCTCCTTATTTCATGATTCAGTGCTTGCATGCTGCTTACTGATGCTTTGTCTCCTCCATCTTCAAATATTGCTAAATTGCTCCCACCTCCATCCTACCTTCCAAACCTTACTGCACAAACTTTTCTATTCATATAGCAAATATAACTTTCTTCGAATTCAATGCTATAGCAAACAATGCTTTCCTCATGTAGCAAGCCACCGTACCACATGAATTTCCTCCTCCAATTAAGGAGGGACCATCGACCCATAACTTAATCCCCATCCTCGGTGTGTTACCAAACCCCCATAAGCTTATCGGCTGCTCAGTTAAAGATATATAACTGCAGATTCACTGCTCAGTAGTCACATGGATGATACATCATTGTCTATACTAAGTCTCACTTCGCCTGAATATGCGTTTTTGAAACTGTCAACATGACATATAGGAAAGTTTCAGTTCTCAATGAACCGTTAAAAGGAAAATAGTTCAATGCTATTCAATTTTTAACAATGCAGGTATATATAGGCAATGAGGGTTGCGTTTACAAAGCAAAGCCAGTTTGGTGTATGAGCTTACCTTTCTAGCTAGCTACTCTCTAGCTCATCTCATAGCTTCTTTTTTCTCCTCTTTCAATGGAATTACCAATCAAGGCGCAAGATTCCAGTACTGGCAAGAAACCTCAATATAGAATTAAGACCAAAGATCTTTGTTATGAATTAGCTTACCCAGTTGATGAATTCAAGTGGCTCAGCTGCAGGAGGGAGGTGATCCGTAAAGCATACATTTTGAAGAATGTTGATTTTGAAGCTAGACCGGTAGAGATCACAGCTATTGCTGGTCCAAGTGGAGCTGGAAAGACAACATTGTTAGAAATAGTTGCTGGAATGGTCCCTCTTAACAGTACTACTGGCCAAGTCATCGTCAATAACAAGCCTATGAATCCTCAACATTTTCGGAGAGTGTCAGGTTATGTCAAACAGGAAGAAACCCTCTTCCCACTGCTTTCTGTAGAAGAAACACTCATGTACAGCGCTCGTTTAAGGTACCACAGCAGGCGCGAGAAGGCCATGGCTAGAGTGACTGAGCTAATAAGGGAGCTTGGACTAGAACATGTTGCCAATGTAAGAATTGGTAGTGAATCAAACCGTGGGATTTCCGGTGGTGAAAAACGTAGAGTCTCAATCGGAGTTGATCTGGTACATGACCCTAGTGTTCTTCTGCTTGATGAGCCGACATCAGGGCTAGACTTCTTCAGCGCTTGATGTAGCCTTGTTTCTTAAATCCATGGCTGCAACACAAGGTAAGACAGTTGTGCTAACCATCCACCAACCAGGTTTCAGAATTCTTGAGCTATTTGCTCAAATTGTATTGCTATCTAATGGAAGCGTGCTTCACCATGGACCCCTGCACATACTCGAGCAGCAACTCAGATATGCAGGTCATTCCCTTCCTCTATATGTTAATGTGCTTGAGTTTGCTATTGAAGTTATAAAAGACTTGGTTATACATATTGGTGAGAATGAAGTAAGAGGTGATGAGATAGAGGAATATAAGCATGTTAGATCAAATGCATTTATAGAAAAGGCTGCTGATGAAGAAAAATTTGTGTATGCTAATTCCTGGTTCATAGAGGTTTGCATACCGGGACAAAGATTCTCTAGCAACATTTGCAGGAACAAACAGCTCTTTGCTGCAAGAACTATGCAGGCAATGGTAGCAGGGTTTGTGCTGGGCACTATTTTCATGAATGCAGCTAATGACCCAGGAAGAGCTAAATTGCAACGCAAATTGGGTTTTTCGCCTTCAGACTCACCTTCTTGTTCTCTTCCACAATAGAAGGTCTACCAATTTACCTGCAAGAGAAGACAATATTAATGAGAGAATGCTCCAGAGGTGCTTATAGAATTTCTTCGTATGTCATATCAAACACTCTAGTATTTCTTCCTTTCCTATTAGGGGTGGCTCTTCTCTATTCTACCCCAGTCTATTGGTTCGTTGGACTAAGAAGAGAAATCGATGGGTTTCTCTATTTTTGTCTAGTGGTTTGGATGGTCATTTTGATGTCGAATTCTGTTGTTGCTTCTGTTAGCGCTCTTGTGCCGAATTTCATCATGGGAACATCTTTAGTGGCAGGAATTATGGGGTCCTTTTTCCTATTTTCTGGGTTTTTCATACCAAATGAGGATATACCAAAGTACTGGATTTTCATGCACTACTTGAGTTTGTTTAAGTACCCATTGGAGTGTTTCATAATAAATAAGTATGGAGGCGAGAAAGGAAGGAAGACATGTCTGGAAAGTGTGGAGGGAAACTGCTTTATGTATGGTGACCAGTTCTTGATGCAGCAAGGTCTGAAACAATCAAAAAAGTGGATCAACATAGGTGTGATGTTGAGTTTCATCTTTGGTTATAGGTGTCTTTGTTTTCTGATTCTGTGGTACAGATCTTATAGAACCAGTAGTTAGATGTCTGTGTTCTTTATTGTTTTACTTTACCTATGTGAAGCAAGTATCTTTTGGTTGGCATGCATTAATTTCAAGCTTATTCTCATCGTGAACAAACTTCATTCAGCAGTGGCATTTCGTTTGATTTCCTCTGTGTAGACAGATGTAATCCATTAACATACTTATTTAGTTCAGTTGAACAATTGAAGAAGAGAAATGTCTCTCTCTCTCTCTCTCTAATCTTCAAATTCTTCAAATTCTTTTCAAAAATTAATTAATTAAACCGAGGTAAATATTTCAGGACGTGAATAAACGAAGGATCTCAATTGGTGTTGATATTGTTCATATCCAGCAGTTGTTCTGCGTGATAACCAACAACTGGGTTGGACTCAGCATCAGCTCTTGATGCAGCCTTGTTGCTGAAATCAATGGCAACAAAACAAGGGAAGAGAATTCAGTTAACCATTCATCAACCTGGTTTTAAAATCCTCGAGCTCTTTAATCAAATTCCACTGATGTCAAATGGAACTCTTCTTGGTACTTAATTTATACCAAAGGATGACATACCCAGGTTCTCGATTTTCATGCACTACTTTAGTTTGTTCAAGTATCCACTGAAGTGTTTTATGATAAAGAGTATGGAGAACATGGAAAGTGGAAATGCTTAGATGGAGTGTGCTACTATGGGGATAAATTTTGTTTTTAGAAAGGGAAGCATCACAAAAACGGACTAATGTAGCTGTAATTGAGTTTCATCCGCGGGTACATATTTTTTTCCCTTTTAATCCTGCATTACATAGCTTAAAAAACTAGGAGTTAGAAAGGTTCTTCAGTGAAAAGCCAACTTTCTTGTATATGCTTTCGCTTATATGGGACATACAACTCAGCTAGCCTCTTGGACTACAAGCTAGACTACCTGCTCAAGTCTCTAATGCACTGTCCTTGGATATTTCAGTAATTGTTTCTCATCAAAATAAAAAAGTTCAGCAGCTAAAGTATATGAGCACAGAAACACATTCAATAAAATAGATCAGCGGCTAAAGTATATGAGCACAAAAATGTTCAGTAGTTAAAAAGATATGCTTCTTGTTTTCTGTTCATATCAATAAACTATTTTTATGACACTAATCAACACAAGTTTAAGCAGGCATTTTTGTTTGTTCAAACTTGCTTAATCTTTCAGATCATTCGATTAAATGGACTCTGAAAATTTATACCTATTGACCATCGAGTACTTTATGGATATTTAGTCCTACTGGTGCAAGATAATATGCTTTTAACAAACATGTATTTCACTACAGGCACTAAATAATCTTCGACTCAACCTAAATAACCGAATAAAATAATACACAAATATTTTTCTGAAAGTATTCACAGCTACTAAAAGAAAATCAACGGAAGCTGACAAAATCCTAGTAGATTAAACAGATAACTTACAGGCGAAAAGTAGCGGAAATATGAGTGACTATGTCTCGTCACCTCATTCTAGACCCACCAGAACTCTACAGACTTGACATTTTTTTTTAAAACGAAGGGCCTATGAGAAAATATTCAATTACGTCAGAGTGAGTGGACAAAAGTAATTTCGACAAACATTAATATTTCTCCCAAAAAAAAATACTTTCATGGAAAACGCTTTGCAAACAACAACTTAAAATGTTAACTCAAGAATTCTTAACTGGTGTCTAGGTTTGCTAGACTCCCAAACTTTAAAAAAAATGGCCTCTCAGGCTAGAATTATATATATCAGTATGTATTTACACTCGTTGTATTCTTTGTACGAAATCTATGAATAAGCACGAAAAATAGATAGTCATACAAGGCTACGACGCTGACGTCTAACGCTCACGTCACCCCATAATGAAATTTTACCTCATTATGGGGGAAAAACACGAGTGAATATATATATATATATATATATATACGTACGTATTCCTTGTACGAATTCCATAAATAAATACGAAAAATAGAAAGTCATACAAGACTACGACGCTAGCGTCTAATGCTCACGTCACCCCATAATAGAATTTTACCTCATTATGGGGAAAAACACGTATAACTAGCTAGCATTTATTTATATACATACTATTCTCATAAACATCTAAATATGAGTATAATCACCGAAATTCTCAATTTCGGTTATTTTCTTACAAAAGAAATTATTAAACAATAAAACATTTCAAGCATATTATTAAAAACAAAGGTCTACTCACAAGTTAAGCATAAGCTTGATGTCGGTCGGAGACCTCTTCCGCTAAAGCCTCCTCGCATTCTGCTCCAAAAACATAATTAAATCCTTAATTAAAATACAGACGCTTAAAGAAAATAGGCATAATTAAATATGAGCTTCGCGTGCTCAACCATATCTATCGCCCTAAATCTTAATTTCGCCGCAAACTAAATTTCACCACAAATACCGACATCCTGAAAATCACCTTCCACCATAAATAATCCAATGGCCGGATTCTAACTTATTAATCTGCCAAAAATACCAAACTTATCCAAAACTCCTCCAAAAATTTTAAAATTCACATCAATAAACTCCCCTTAACCACACATATTTAAAACCATAAAAACCCCTAAACAGTGGCGGCCGGCGGCAAGCTCCGGCGATCTTCAATGCCTACCAAATTTTGACAGCACATTCCTCTCAACCTCCTATACAACTTTTCTAACTACCACAAACACCAATTCCAAGCCTAACTATGTCAATCGAACGAAAACATATATAAAAACCCTAGAAATTCAAACACCGATTTCTCCTTACCTAAGCAGAATCGGGACAAAACCTTCTGAGGGATTGAAGCACGGGAGGAGAGCTTTCCAACAGGCCAAGGATTGCTAGCTGTGGCGGCCGGAGGAAGGAGTTCCGGCGACGGGAAGCTGCGAGCAGCCGGAGCCTTCGAGCGAGTTTCCTTCTGATCGACGGCACTAGGGCAGTTGCAACTGGTCCAGAAGGGAAGTTGGGTAAACGACCGATCGATTGGGACTGGCGCGGCAGTCTGGGGCGGCCGGACGGCGGCGAAAGGGCTCGAGACTTTTCCGGGGGAGGGAGAGGGAGAGAGAATCGGGGAAGGAGAGAGAGAAGCTGGAGGGAGAAGAAAAAGGAAATTGGGCTTAGCCCAAACCGGTCCAACCCACTCTTAAAACCCAATTCCAAAAATTTAACACCCTAAAAATAATACCCCAATAAAAATTACCTCTTACTAGATAAAATTTACCATTTTTACCGTCATCACATTTTCTCCTACGAATAATTCATTCGAATTAATCGTCCCCCACAACTTCTCTAGGGAGCAATTAAATTATAAACATAATGACGAAGACGGTAAAACTCTTATTAACACCATGCTAGTAAATAAAGTAAAATTTAAGAATCGGGGTGTGACAATATTAGTGGTGGTTTCCCCTTTTGTGAGACAGCAATGAATCCATGATTCATCTTTCCTAAATGCTTTGAAAGAAGCAGAGGTCCTAACCAGTTTCATTCTATATATTAATGACATTTTCCATCATATCTTCATACTCGAAGAAATTAAAATAAAGATAGTAAGATAAGAAGCCTCTCAAGGTGCTACTAATATTTGTGATATAACTCCTCAAGCAGATTACAGTATGAAGAGATATAGTTTTTGCTGCCTGAATTCATCATCTAGCTATCCAAATTCCACATTCAACGTACATTTTGGTGTTTAGACTACTTGGGGTTTTATAAAGAAGATTAAAAATATATGTCAGTAACTTATCAGTAGTATAGTCTATGCTAGAGAATATGGACATAATATTATCTAAACATGATAAACATTAATATATATGAAACTAAAAGCTCACCAGATATATCCATATGAAGATGAATTCTAAGAATTGAGCATTGATTTCATTCGCCTCTCATTTGACAGTGTGTTTCTGATACATCTGAAGCAGGAAGTTTGTCATGTAAAGGACTGAAGTGCTTGGTGAACAGAGCTTGCAAGGCTTACATCATCACACAAGACATTCTTCATTACTCCTCCCAAGGTTCCTATCTCACCCCTTATTATTATGAGACGAAGAGCACAACTTTGAGATGCTCTTATTGACTAAGGTGTTCCATCCCATGCATCATCTTCTTATTCAACTCGTAATCCATCATTATCCTTTGGTACGATCTTCTATAGCTATTTCAAGTGGGTGATTACTTCAGCAACAATTGTTGCTTTCTCCATCTGTGTAATTCAGCTCCACAAATAGAATGAACAGAGAAAAAGAAAAATTTGAACATTTTGATGAAATCCATTGGAACTGGATATATAGAGTCCCTGATTGGTTTTGTATCCCCTTCTAAGGCCTCCATCATATTTGACTCGGTTATTAGCAACATCTACTTTTCAATTAAGTAGTAACAACCAAAATGTTGTATTGTCCAAACAATAAAAACTTCTTACCTAAATTCATTTTACAAAGGTTTTAAAGATCTCAATTCCAGAAACCTATTTCTGGGTTTGTTGAGTATCCCAGCACATACTGCAGCTCTAAATTAGGCAATGAAAGCATCCCTAACCTGTATATACCTTCTAAAATACTAAAATAGTGAAGTCATTCATATGTATGAATAATCCAAACAAAGTATATCCTTTCTCAAGAGAAACAATATCTGTCATAACAACATCGACTCAAATACACCATTGCACTACATAACTTGGGACAACTTCTTTGCACCTACCAATTAGTTTATGCCCAGCAAGTGAGCAACAATTCACAGCACAAACTAGAACTCTAATTAGTTAATGAAAGACAGAAAGATATTAGATATGTGTACGACTGTTATCAGTGTGTTCACCAAGTTATGTTCCCAGTTCAAATATAAGGTAAATGCCAATAGCATCCCTAACCTTGCAATCAAGTGTATCAAGAAGCGCGTTGATCCACGCTCGCACTTTGCCTCCCATTGATTCTTCAGAGCCTGAAGGCTTCTCTAAGTTGAGACTTCACCGCCATTACTTCAACCGAGGTGATCGCTATTCTGCTAGTTCAGCTCCATAGGCAGGCTGAGAGAGTGGGTATGAATGTAAATTTGCACAGATCTTAGGGTTTATGAGTCCTTTTTTTTTACTTAAAATGATGGCTGAGCGATTACGGAATGACCCCTCTTTTTCACAGGTCTCACAAAAAAGAGATGTTTTTCATAAGGACTCCTCTTATTACTAGGAATGTCCTTGCCACATTATTTATTATTTCCTAAAATGAGGATGAAAAAAAGAATTATTCATACATCAAATTTGCAGCAAAGTCTTTCTTTCTTAAAATTAAATTTTTCACGTGCTCTAACAAGAAGTTTACAAATATAATATATTTTATTGTTACAATAAAATTAATAATGATTTTTTGATATAACTAATAATGATGTAGCATATATTATTGTTGTAATAAATACCAAAATCTTCAAAATGGAGAAGTTGTTGGAGTTGGAGCATAATTTTTTAGAGATCTTGGTTTTTGTTTCCCTATTTTAGAGAAATTTTGAGACAAGCTGTTGACGGTACTCTTACAATACTCATATCGAATCATATTCTGATTCTACTTTGACTAAATAACACACATGCAATAAATCATATTTCATTAAACATTACCCCTTATGTTGTGTTAAACTAATATGATATATTCAGATGCTTTCCACCCAACCTCCGTCTTCACTCCCAACACGACCTCCACACAAGGTGGATTGTGAACTCATGATCCCACCACCTGCACCATGACCAGGCTCGAACCAGAACCAACCGACAGACACTAGGTCCTATTTAACTTGTTCAACGCCGTCATCGTAAAGTCGTGTAAGGACATGCCGTCCAACCAGGCATACACAATCTCAAGAAGCGGAGTTGGCTTGCTTCCTGAGATTGTGTATGCACCCTTAATCTTTGATGTGAAGGGTTGTAATTATCTTTGCTCATATTTTGTAGCCGTCTGATTAGAAGACCCAACATTGAATATTGGATTATAAATGAACGAATGAGATTAGAAGTGAGGCAGGAGAGAGTATCGAATGACGGAATCCTGATCCTGAATGATCTTTGCCTTTCCAAGCAGTAAAGACACGTTAGCCACAAAAACCACATTATAAAACACATGCTTCAACACTCTGTCGCTCCCTTTGCCCTCACTCTCTCTTCTTCCAGGTCAAAAACATAATGGCGGCTGCTACTTCCTCTTTCTCTCCAGCCCTCACCGCTCCACCTTCCTCTTCCTCCGCCGCCGCCTCCAAAACCTACTCGGCTCCCTCCTCCCTCGGCTTCTCCTCCGCCGTCTCCAAGTCTCTCCACCCTCTCAGGGCCAGAGCCACTCGCGCTGCTACTAATGGCTCCGCTCTCGGAGCTCGTATGGTCTCTGTGCCGGCCATTAAGACTCCTCTTTCGCTTGATTTCGAGACCTCTGTTTTCAACAAGGAGAAGATCAACCTCGCTGGTCACGATGAGGTCTCTCTCTATCTCACTGTTCTGATTGTTGTTCTTATGATTTGGTTGCCTGATTCCAGTTTATCTTAAGGAACTTGAGTATTGAAATGCATCGTTCTAGTGTTTCGGAGCATTTGGTTTCGAAATCTAAACAAAGCAGTGTACTTGTTGTTATTGTGATTATTTTATTTGGAGGATACTCGTAGTGACTGAGATATGCTGTTTGGTATGTATGTTGATTTGCAGTACATCGTGAGAGGAGGAAGGGACTTATTCCATCTGCTGCCTGATGCCTTTAAGGGTATCAAGCAGATCGGTGTTATCGGTTGGGGTTCTCAGGTAAATCACTCTCTCGATTCTTTTTATCTAATTGTTGACTGGTGTTACTTATTTGTTCAGGTAGTATATCTTGTGTGTTACTTCGATGTCTGCGCTGCTTATTAGACTATCTGTCGATTGCTGTACTGATTATTGAAGTTTTGATAGTTAAAACAACATCAACACTTTTGTTAATTGACATCAAACAAAAAACATGGTGGCTTTTGAATGTATATTTTTCGCTGGTTCTGTGTTGTCTTGTACCACATGATTTTTTCTTATCCTTTATTTATACTATGATGCACCTTTTGTATGTTATATGAGCTTAATGTTGCCTCTTCTCAATATCTATCTTTAGGAAGGAAGATGCAAGTGTTATATTTGCTGTAATTGGATTGTAATTTTTCCGCATCTTTTCTTTGTAAGCGTATGCAATATTGATCTTAATAACTCTTTTGTATACAGGGACCTGCTCAAGCTCAAAACTTAAGAGATTCTCTTGCTGAAGTGAAGTCTGATATTGTTGTCAAGGTAATACATTCCTTTCGGTTATTAGATGATTTAGAATCTGTAGAAAAATTCAATCCTATTTTCTTCTGGTCTTATAGGTTTATTTTTAAAGACTTGTATGGTCTACTAAATCACGGCACTTATTATATTCTATGCCATGCTTTTTACAGATTGGGCTTAGGAAGGGATCCCGTTCATTTAATGAAGCTCGGGCAGTTGGTTTCACTGAGGAAAGTGGGACTTTGGGTGATATATGGGAAACAGTCTCAAGCAGTGATCTTGTGTTGCTGCTAATTTCTGATTCTGCACAGGTATTGGAAAATTGTACATCTAATAGGCTTTATCTTGTAGCAGTTCAGTTCTATGGTTCTATCATGCTTTAACAATACTGCTACTCAATTTACCACTTTCTATGATTCCAACTCTGCCTCCCCATCTCTGACCGCTGTCCAGTTTTATTACCAACTCACTTGGGAAAAAGAAAGGATTATATCTTTTATTTTGTTGGTCTTGTATGATGAGACACCACACACTTTCTGCTCTGAAGTTTGGAGGGATTTTCTAATAGTTAATTTTAGTAATTCAGTTATGTTGTTGAAACAAAGTGGCATTTGTATGTAGTGGTTATTTCATGAATATCTGCATATCTGTGCATAATGTTGTTTTCGTGATCAGACTACTGTATGCAATGTAACTAAGTTGTCATGTATGCTGTTTAGTTTTTGAGAAGCAGGCCAGATTAAGAAAGTAATATATATTTGTAAATGATATTCTGAGTGTGTTGGAGTCTTTTGATTCCTGCACGTGTATCTTGAAAGTTTGTGAAATGATAAACCTTTTGTCTCATGTTGCAGGCAGATAATTATGAGAAAATATTTTCACACATGAAACCAAATAGCATACTTGGTCTTTCCCACGGTTTCCTTCTGGGGCATTTGCAGTCAGTGGGTCTTGACTTTCCCAAGAACATCAGTGTAATTGCTGTATGCCCAAAGGGAATGGGTCCATCAGTAAGGAGACTTTATGTCCAAGGCAAAGAAATAAATGGTGCGGGAATTAATTCAAGTTTTGCAGTCCACCAGGTTAGTTTCCCCTCTTTCTCTCTTTCCAGGCTTCAAATAACTTGTTTCTCATGATACTTAACTTCTGTTTGTACAGGATGTTGATGGGAGAGCCACAGATGTGGCCCTGGGCTGGTCCGTTGCCCTTGGTTCTCCTTTCTCGTTTGTCACTACACTAGAGCAGGAATACAAAAGTGACATCTTTGGCGAGAGAGGTAAATTGGGTTTACATCTCTCTATCTTTCTCTGTGTACTTTATTTTGTTTCGCCCAGTACATGAGTCCTGATCCCTGATTCTTTGGTTTATAGGCATATTACTTGGTGCTGTTCATGGAATTGTGGAATCCCTTTTCAGAAGATACACCCACAGTGGAATGAGTGAAGATTCTGCTTATAAAAACACTGTTGAATGTGTAACTGGAATCGTGTCAAGGACCATTTCAACCAAGGTTCTGTTCAGATTGCCATTTATTAGTCTTCTCTTTATGTGCTTTTATATGAATAAACAAGTCATTGTTTACACTGTCCTCTTCTACAGGGCATGTTAGAAATATACAATTCTTTATCTGAAGCAGACAAGAAGGAATTTGAGGCTGCATACAGTGCCTCGTATTATCCCTGCATGGACATCCTCTACGAATGCTATGAGGATGTAGCAAGCGGCAGTGAAATCCGCAGTGTAGTGTTGGCTGGGCGCCGATTTTATGTAAGTTATCCTAGCTGTTGTCACTACTTTTTATTCTAGTTTAACCCTTTATTCTAGTTAAAGTTGGTGATCTTTATTCACAGGTCAATGATCCTAATAGCTTATTCAATACTTGATTGTAGTGGTAACAATTTAATGTCCTATTAATAGTGATACTAATTTTGTTTGCAGGAGAAGGATGGTCTTCCTGCCTTCCCTATGGGGAAGATTGATCAGACGCGCATGTGGAAAGTTGGTGAGCGTGTCCGCGCGACACGCTCTGCTGGTGATCTAGGCCCACTACACCCGTTTACAGCTGGTGTTTTTGTGGCCTTGATGATGGCACAGGTATGAGCCAAATTGTATTTCTTTGGAATTGGTGGTTTGTATAACCTCTGATATTTTTGGTTGGTATCAATATGTTCATTTCGGGTATTTAATAGTTTCTCAGTAAATGTGCTAAAATATTTTTATGTTTGGCTTTATAATTTCCAGATTGAAGTGTTGAGGAAGAAGGGACACTCCTACTCAGAGATAATCAATGAAAGTGTCATTGAGTCGGTGGATTCCTTGAATCCTTTTATGCATGCTAGGGGAGTATCTTTCATGGTAGATAATTGCTCAACAACAGCCCGGTTGGGATCAAGGAAATGGGCTCCAAGATTTGATTATATTCTAACTCAGCAAGCGTTGGTTGCCGTGGACAACGGTACACCCATCAACCAGGACCTCATTAGCAATTTCCTGTCAGATCCAGTGCATGGAGCCATTGAAGTATGCGCTCAACTTAGACCCACAGTTGATATTTCAGTGCCTGCTGATGCAGACTTTGTGCGACCAGAGTTGCGCTCTAGCAATTAGAGCTTGAAGAACCTAGTACCTTACCTGGCATACACAAATCCTTTTTCGAGAAGTAACGTTTGAGTGCTGTAGCTTTACCTAGTTTGTCCGTGTTAACTTTTCTATCCTATGTATTTTTATTGCATTGCATGTTATGTTTCTTATGAACAAATGAGGTATGGAGTTGAATGTTGTATTAAGAATTTCTGTAGCAAGTTACTTAAATAAAGTTAGCCTTTTTTATTATGTTCCTGGAATCAGAACCAGTAAACTTCACATGTTCTTGCAATGTAGCATAATGAGTGAGATAGACCTCTCTCGGCATCTCAAGTCCAATATGTAAACCTTACTAAAATATAAAAGAAAAGGCAAGAACAAGAAATTAGAGGTTCCCCTCCTGTGTGCTACGACTGCAAATTCAGGATGTGGAATGGGATAAGTGGATTCCGTAGCCTGGCCACAAAGACCTTCCCTGGCCCCTACTTCTCTTATGTAGCCTCCTTCAGCCCATTGTTTCCCCCGCAAGATCTTCATCAACCAATACTAGGTTCCATTTTTTGTAATCCCATAAGAACCAACAGCAGTAACACATGATAAACTCATTTTCATGATGTGAGATTTATATCTCAACAAGCCCTCGCATGTGTGACAAATTTTCAAGCCTAATACGTGGACAACATTTCGGGTGGTCATTGGGCTTTGATGGAATTCCTGCAAATATACAAGGCGAATGTAGTATGGTGAATGTAGTATAGTGAATGGAAGAAAAATGATTGTCATTCCCACGAGGATATTAGTTCAACTTAAATTATGAAATATTTAAACTAACTACACTAAAAAACACAAAACAAAATACACAAATTGACAAGGACGAACACAATGACTCGATCTAAATTGTATTTATGATTTTTGGGGTTTTTGAAAAGGGTTTTATGCTGATGAAAAATAACTTGTAAAAAGAAACTAAAAGAAAGTAAATGAAATTGAAAAGAGTAAGAATACGATGATGATAAGTCTAAGGTGTCGGAATCAACCACAAGCAATCTTATCTACGACTTGACACAACTAATGGATTCTTTTGTTTCCCAAGATGACAATCCTCGTATCTAAGTCCAAGTACGACACTTAAACCTTAGTTTTCTCAAAAGTATGATGCTCTCCAGGTACGACAGAGATCGTATATCCTAGTATGCAGTCTATCTAGTTACAGCATAAATTTAACACATAGGACTTATGATGTTTAGAAAAGAGAGAATCATGCAAACTACTATTCCAGTTATGGCAATAATATAATTCACGATCCTTAATATCAAGAAGGTGAGTAAAATTCTATTGCAGTTACGCCTCAAATTCAACTTCTGATAGCTAGATGCAAAGCCTAAAGGTTGCAAGTCATTAGAACTTTAACACAAGCAACAAATCAAGCAGAGAATAAGAATTTATCTGAGAAGAAACTAATAATCCATCAATTAAGTATCAAAACATGTAGACAATCATGCTAGGGCTTCATCCTAGCCCTAGAGAAAGAGTTTAGCTACTCATGTTCAAAGCAAACATATTATGAGTTCTTAAAAACATAAAGAAACTAATTGAATGGAGATGGAAGTAGAAGACGGTGGATGGCAGCAGCTTCTTGGATGAAATTCTGATATGGATCGATCCCCCTTTTGTGCTTGATAAACCTCCTTTTATATGATGTCTTTTTTCTTTGTTGCTTCAGGCTTTGGAAACTCTTTAATGACAATAGTCCAAGGAAAACATGTGTTCGACTCTCAAGAGGTCCATAATGCTATATTAATTTTCTCGGAATTTTTCTAAATCATTCAGGTCTTGAAAACTCAAGCTCTTGGAAACATGTTGCAGATTCGCGGGTACCGAATAGCCTGTACTTAAACGGCCATATCTCCCTTTAGGAATATCGAAATCATGAACCGTAATTTTTTTTAGAAAGTAGACATCCAGGGCTTTTCATGCATATAAGGCTCACTCTCTGGTTCTTCCTGGTTTAGTACAGTTAAATTCTCAAAGTTGGCTGTTCTGTCAAGATTGCTTCAGTTGTCAGGATTGCAAACGATCTTCAATCCTTTTTGCTCTCTTTTTGCTTCTTTTCCTCAATCTTTGCTCTTCAAACCTACAAACACATTAAACTAAGTAAATGGACTAAAACTAAGGAGAACTAAACACAAATATCAAGATTAAAGGGTGTAAAAATATAGGAAAATACGAGCACATCAGGCTTCATACGTGGACGTGTGTAACCCACTCTAATACCATGATAAAGTAGTCTGAGGTTCACATCTAAAACCAATTGACAATGGGTGGAGTGACCCAGACCCTTATAAACCCGCATGTAAGGTCTCATTTTCCCGATGTGTAATTTATATCTCAACAACAAAATGGTAAACGCTACGTGGAGCTCTGATGCCAACAGAAAGCAGATTACTACAAAAAGAAGGGCAAGAGAAACACAGGGGCAACTGCAAGCAGCCTACAAAAAGAAGATTGAAACTACTGTCACTTGGACCTCTGATGCCAACAGAAAAACAACGCTAAAAGAGGGCTTACAGTTCTTCATTTGTGTTCGTGTAGAATAATTGAGGACGTAGTGACATACACTATCAGACATGCAAGTTTTCCTTATTATGTTACAAGAAAACATTATACTGCTTATTGTCGGCCTTATATCTGTGAAAATACATACAAGTCATAAGATATTTAACTATATATTATGCGGCCTCGCGCCGCCTTACTGTTCCCGTGAACAGTGTTGTGCTTGGGCTTTTTCTTCTCTCCTTGGTTTAGGTCCGTTTTCTTTTTCTTCCTCTCCCTCGATCTCTGAACCCGCCACCCACCTCAGTTTCCATCAGTTTCTATCAGTTTCTAGAGCTCTCTCTCGATCTCTCTACACTCCACCTCTCTCAACCTCTCCTTCCCTCTCTTTCGTCGCTTCCTTCATCAGTTTTTGCGCTCCTTCTCCTTTTTTTTCCAAACAGAAGCAGAGAGAGGGAGAGACTACAGTTCGTTGATCGATCGAAGATCAAAGAGTTGACTGATCGATCCAAGATCAAATTTGTTACCCTGTAAGCCTCCCGATCTTCTTTCTTCTTTTTCTTTAATTACTCTGTGTTGGTTCGATTTTAGTTCTTTGTTGCCGTTTTCATCCATTTGTTCTCCAATCGTATTAGCTTAAAGTTTCTTTCTCTATAATGGAGTTCTGCCACTTTGATATAGTTTGTTATTACCTGTGATGAATTTCGCATCAACGGTTTGTGATTTCCTTATATCTTACTGTTTATCTAAGAAACCTTTTCCACTCTAAATAGGAATCATCAAGCACACATCGAAAATCAAAAGAGATTTGATATTTGATTAACTGTAAATTAAAGTTATGGAATGGAGTAATTGTCTTTGAAGCTTTGGTGTAAACTAAGGTTTGATATCACAACTCATTTTCATTTTTGCAGCTTTGGTGTCAAACTTTGCTGATTTGAGGAACAGTAAGCCCTTCTTAAACATGCTATTTTATTTTTTCTGTGTGTATATTGCAATAAGGGTCGGCTCAATAAAGAAATGTTTTTATATAATGTGAATCAAGTTATTTTGGTGGTCACAAGTCATTGCTGTAATCATTCCTTTTTGCATTATACTTCAAACAATGAATTTTTGTTTGTGATCTTCAGTTAGTTTATGGGTGTATGTACCACATGTATGTCTATCTGTGAGATTATGAGACTGAGCTAAGAATTGCAGGTTGCTCTAAATTTTATGGTTAAGTGTATGGCTTATAATCAAAAAATGTTGCCTCTTTGATTGATTTTGCAGACTTCCTTTGTGTGTAATTAATAAAGTCTGTTAAATGTGTAGAAATGTTGTGTTATGAAGAATGCAGAAAAGAGAATTAGGCGCTCTTACATTGACACTGAGAATTTGCACACCCTTACCCTTTTCTCCTTGCCATATATCTATCACCCCTACTCTCTCCCTAAAACAATAATCATGGGGAAAGCATATTGTCTAAAGATCTGATGAGCTTTCAAAAGTTGTAGACTTGCAGGGTGTTAATGGGCTGCCAAACTGTAGGACTATAAGTATTGACACTGTCTTTTTATAATTGAATTGCATATATCTTCGGTGTTTAAAAATAAACAGAGAGAAAGAAGTCAAAGAACCATTTACTGACTTGAAAAGGATTGGAGTCGGATCACCACATGCCTTAAAATGAAATTGACCATTTGGCAACTGTGTTCATGTGACTGAGTTACTCTTTTTCATTTTTGCAGCTTTGGTGTCAAGTTGTCCTGATTTGACGGACAGTAAGTTCTTATTTAACATGCTATTTTGATGTTCTATATCAAAACTTCTATATACGCATTTCATCAAACAATATACCTTCAAAAACATTTATTTAAAAAAAAAACCTTCAAAAACATTGTCATCTTCTACTGCTGTTCTTCCATTTGTTGTTATGTTGTTTCACTATTCTTCCTCCCTTTTCAAGTTTGTATTTTGTATTTACAGTTTACTTTCCTAGATATTCAGGTTTGTATTTTAGATGGATTCTATTCTATAGTTATTTATGTGTTATCCTTAACTCATGTTGACTTTTCATTCAAAGAAGTGTAAATAAATAAGAAAGATTGATGCAAGCATATTAGACTCATAAGATTGACAACCAGAATTGAGGTTATTAATGTTTAGTGAAGATAGATGAATATAGTATGAGAACTATAATATAATTATATTTTACTGCTAATCGGCTTTTTTCTCCTCTTTTTCTATAGGTTCTGGTCAAAATAAAGCACTCCATTCCATAACTGATTTAGAACCCTACAGACCACATTTTGGTAACTGCAAGCAGTGGTTCGTTAGAATTCTTTTGTATCCAGGTGCAGTTTATTGCATTATTGTTGTGGTTTATTGTGACAGCTTTTATTTTTGCTTCATTTTTTTAACTTAATACCTTTATTTTTGTGTTCAATTGTAGTTTTAGTCTTTCTTTTTAATTTTAACTGAATTATACATTTTATTCTGAAAGTATTTTTTTACTCATAGGTATGGCATCTGGAAGAGGACGATCTTCAAGAATGAAATTTTTCGAACAACACACTTTTGGAAAGGAACATGCTGATCCCTTAGAAGTTGACAAGAGGAGAGTCTGTGAGAATGTATCAGCTGAGAGCGCAAACATAAGAGGTTTGTACAGTTAGTTATTGTATTTGTCATTTCTAATTAGCTAACCTTAAACCCTAAACCATTCATACAATCCTCCATAATCTAACTTCAACTCTTAGGAATACAAAAATTGCTAACAATCTAAAAGAAACAGATATGGAGACTCATAGCAATATGATTACTGTAGTAGTTTGCTCAATGTTATTGAGTTGGTTTCAGTTTCTTATTGAATGCTGTTTTAGAAATGTTTTAATTTGACATGCAATTACTTATATTAACTATAAATTGATTGATTAAAGAACCAGTGGGATAAAAAAAACTACTACAATATCGATAATGTTATATGTAGTGAATGAGTGGTTTGATGTTTTATCTGTTTTAGGTGTTGCTCCTAGCAAGATAAGTTATGCAAGGAAAAGAAGGTTTTCAGATTTGGAATTTGTTCAAGACGAAGGAACATCTATGGAATTGCAGAGGTTTGATGATGAGGCTATTGGTGTTGGTGAGGTTTCTAAAGATGCAGAGTTGTGCAGTGAAGGTAATGAGTAATGTCACTGTTAGATATTGGTTGTCAATTTTTTTTTTCCATTTTTTATTATTCTATATTATTTATATATATGATAACACTAATAATCTTGAACAGTATTTAACGTCTATTTTGAGTCACTATTAAAATTACATCTAACATGGATTTTTTCCTATGTAATTTACAGCTGACATGAGAAATGTGTGGTCCTCTTCACGTGGCCAAGCACTTTATCAAAGAAGTAGACAAGGTTAGTTGATATGATGTATCTTTATATTTTTTGTTTTTAAAGAAGAGATCTATTTGTACTGGGTCTAATTTCTATTTATATTATTGTTACAGGTGTTCTTACAAAGTATAATGATGAAGGTGACGATGAATTCCAATGTATTTATTGTGATGCAAATTTTTGGTTGCCTGAAGCAAATAAACGAAATAAAAGAAATGCACCTATTATTTACACAAGCTGTTGTCAAAATGGACGAGTTAAACTTGAACAGTTGAAACCAACACCTGCCTTCCTTGAGGAATTGTTGAATCCAATTACTGGTCGAGAAAGTATTTTGTTTCGACAAAATATTAGAGTTTATAACTCGATGTTTGCATATACATCAATGGGTGCCAAAATTGATCACAATGTCAACATTGATGGATCTGCCCCTTATGTTTTCAAAATATGTGGACAAGTATATCATCGAATGGGTTCAATATTACCACCAGATGGTGAATCTCCTAGATATGCGCAACTATATATTTATGATACACAAAATGAAGTTTACAATCGTATGAAAGCTATTGATCCTTCTCATGTTAATACAGAAGTGAAATCCAATGTTGTTTGTGGACTTATAGAAATGTTTAATGAAATAAGTGAATTGACTAAAACATTTCGTGCAGTTAGAGATAAATATGAAAATGATTTTTTGCGTTCATTTAACATGACCATACTTGATTCTCAGTCATCTGATAGTAGACAATATGAATGACCAACCAGTGATGAAATAGGTGGTTTAATTGTTGGTGATATAGGAGAGTTCAATTCAAATAGAGATGTCATTGTTCAATCTAACGATGGATTTTTACGTCGGATTTCTAAAACACATCCAAAATACATGTCATTGCAGTATCCTATATTATTTCCATATGGTGAAGATGGATATCATATCAATTTATTTTTAGAACCTACCATCACCAAACCTACCATTATAAATGAGGAAGAGAAAAGAGACAATATATCGATGCGAAGTTTTGTGGCTTATCATCTTCATGATAGAAATGGAAATATGAGCACGTTACTAAAAGGTGGAAGACTTTTTCAACAATATTTAGTAGATGCTTATGCTACTGTTGATGAACACCGTTTAGATTATATTCGACAAAATCAAGATACAATTAGAACTGTAAGGTGTGATCAACTTTATGCCACTGTCTCAACAGGAGTAAAAAGTAGTTCTGATGTGGGACAACGAATAATTCTTCCAAGCTCTCATACCGGTAGTCCTAGAGACATGGTTAATAATTATCATGATGCAATGGCGATTTGTCAACAATATGGCAATCCAGATCTATTCATAACATTTACTTGCAACCCAAAATGGCCAGAAATTTTAAGATATTTTGAAAGAAATCCTGGATACAGACAAGAGGATAGACCTGATATAATCTCACGAATTTTTGAAATTAAACTAAAAGACATGATTGCATATATTAAATCTGGTGAGCCTTTTGGTCAAGTTCGAGCACATGTGCATACAATTGAATTTCAAAAAAGAGGGCTGCCTCATTCTCACATGCTATTTTGGTTAAGAAGTGATTTTAAATGTTACACATCTAATGATATAGATTCTATTATTTCAGCTGAACTCCCAGATAAAAATGTTAATCCAATACTTTTTGATATAGTCAGTCAATCTATGATTCATGGACCATGTGGACATGCCAATCTAAAATCATCATGCATTCGTGATAAAAAGTGCACTAAATTTTTCCCTAAACCCTATAACGATAATACTACATTCGATGGAATTAGTGCTCCTATATATAGGCGATGTAATGATCGTACAAAATTTGTAACAAAAAAAGGAATTCAAATAGGAAATGAGTTTGTTGTACCTTACAATTCCAATTTATTATTAAGATACAATGCTCATATCAATGTTGAATCATGTTCACAATCCATGTTAATCAAATATCTATTTAAATATATCAATAAAGGTCTAGACAGAGCTCGAATTTTAATATATGAAGAGAAACATGATGAAATTCAAAATTACCTTAATTGTCGATATCTAACACCCCATGAATCTGTATGGAGACTATTTGAATATTCAATTCATTCTAGATATCCTGCAGTTCAACATTTAGTTGTTCATTTACCTTCAGAACAAAATATTACTTTTAAAGAAACAGATACAATTGAATCCTTAATAGGCTATCGAGCAAATCAACGCACTACACTTACTGGTTGGTTTATAGCAAACAAAGAATTCGATGAAGCAAAAGAACTGACTTACCCTGAATTTCCTACAAAATTTGTTTGGAACCAACAAAATAAAGAATGGACAAGGAGAAAACGTTATGAAACTATTGGTAGAATGGCTTATGTTAGTCCTATGCAAACTGAAAGATATTATTTACGAATGTTGTTAAATGTTCAAAAAGGCTGTCATGATTATAAATCAATAAAAACTGTTAATGGCATCACATATTCTTCTTATCAAGAAGCATGTCGAGCTTTAGGATTATTGGGCGATGATAAAGAGTGGATCGATGCATTAACAACTGCCTCATATGTTGCAACTGGATCTCAAATGCGACAATTGTTTGCTACTATCATTTTATATTGTAATGTTGCTGATCCTAAAAAATTGCTTGATATGCATTGGTCAAACATGTGTGAAGATATTTTACACAAAACTCGGTTGGAATTAAGAAATCCAAATCTAAGTGTACCGCAACATGAGTTAAAAAATAAATTGTTATTTGAACTGGAAAAAATACTCAATATGTCATCTAAATCGCTGAAAAATTATCAATTACCAATGCCAAATTCAAATGAAATTTCACATTTTGAGAACAAATTATTGAGAGAAGAACTTAATTATGACCATGATCTATTAAGAGATCAACATGCAAATTTTGTCACTCAGTTGAACAGTTGTCAACGAAGAGTATATGATCATGTTATAAGAATGATTGAAGAAAAAAAACCTGCAACTATTTTTGTTCATGGAGGTGGAGGAACTGGAAAAACATTTTTATGGGCTACAATAATCAGTAAAATAAGATCAGAAGGAAAAATTGTGTTAGCTGTAGCTTCATCTGGCATTGCTTCATTATTGCTTCCAAATGGTAGAACTGCACATTCGAGATTCAAAATTCCACTTGATGTAGATAAACGGCCAACATTATCCATTGACAAAGGAACTAATCTTGCCAATCTTTTGAAAAAAACAGAATTAATTATCTGGGATGAAGCACCCATGTGTAATAAACAATGTTTTGAATCATTAGATTATTGTCTTCGTGATGTGCTTTCTGGTTCTGATAATATAAATATTAATGTGCCATTTGGTGGAAAACCAATTTTATTGGGTGGAGATTTTAGACAAATATTACCTGTTATTCCTGGAAAAGGCAAGGAGGCAATCATTGATGCTTCATTAAATTGTTCTTATTTATGGCCATTATTTACAATCTTTCATCTAACAGAAAATATGAGATTGATGAAAAATGGTTTGACTGATAATGAAAGAAAAGATATTTTAGAATTTGCAGAATGGATATTACAAGTCGGAGAAGGTCGTATAAAATCAGTGTTTGAAACAAATGACAGAGATACATCTTGGATTGAAATACCAGAAAATTTGTTAATTAATTCTTATACAAATCCAATAGAAGCAATATTTTTGTCTACTTATCCTAATTTTAATACTAATTGCAATAATACTAACTATTTAAGGGAACGTGCTATAGTAACTACACGAAATGCAACAGTGTACGATATAAATAACTATGCGATAGACTTATTACCAGGTGAAAAAACTATACTTATCTTAGTTCTGACACAATATCTCAAAATTCTGGTAATAATGAAAATATAGATGTTTTGTATCCTACAGAATTTCTAAACCAACTTGAATTTAGTGGATTACCAACACATCAACTGATTTTAAAAGTAAATATGCCAATAATGTTGTTAAGAAATATAGATCAGATATGTGGTTTATGCAATGGCACGAGATTAATAATAACAAAATTATTTGAAAGACTAATAGAGGCAGCAATATTAACGGGAAATAATATTGGACATAAAGTTTTCATACCGAGAATCATTTTGACTGCCACTGAAAGTAAATGGCCATTTACATTTAGACGACGACAATTTCCTGTTAGACCATGTTACGCAATGACTATTAATAAAAGTCAAGGACAGTCACTCAATCAAGTTGGCATATATCTTCCTGAACCAGTTTTCAGTCATGGACAACTCTATGTTGCTTTATCAAGAGTTACATCAAAAAATAATCTCAAAATCTTAATAAGTAACAGTGAAGAAATACCTAATAAGTATACTAAAAATATTGTTTTTAAAGATGTCTTCCAAAACTTATAATGAAAGATGCATATATAGTGTTTCATTCTTGAAGTACAATGAAACGGATTTCATAGAAAAGATATGAAAATCATTAAACTCTAAAGTTTACCATCATAGTAAAAACACCAAAATTCCAACATTACCCTGATACACTAACACAATTAGGGTAACCATGTCTTTGAAACTATATAATGTGGAGCTGCCGTCATAAATGAGAAAACCTGGTTTCTCGGCATCAGAGGTTTACTCAGATCGTCAGCCATAAGAACTGAATCGGTATGATTACGATCCATACCATCTGTTTTGTAGGTCAAGCGTTTGCCAGATATCATGTGTTTTAGTTTGTTTTACTATCTGTTGTAACTTCTGTATGCACGAGCTGAATATGTTTTGTAGGTCAAGCGTTTGCCAGATATCATGTGTTTTAGTTTGTTTTACTATCTGTTGTAACTTCTGTATGCACGAGCTGAATACCTAAGACTTGCACTCTAAGTGTTCGATGAAATGCCTAAGAGAAGTATTTCCTTAAAACATAAAAACATCTACCTATGTTGAAGCATGGTTTGATTGTTTTCCACTGTATTAAACCTCAGCTTTCTAATCTTGATTCTTTTACAAACTCTTTTTGGTCTTCACTATTTATACAAACTCTCGATAGTTGGGTATATATTCTATGTAAACATCAGTTGCCTACATTGGCTGCCATATGCATGACATCGGTTGCCAGACATTATTCTGCCAAGTTTTGTATTAAAGAGCATATTGAATCTTTTATAATATGTTGTTGTCTTGCTGAACAGATAAGCGATTTAACAAATGAGGAATGTGGTCATGTATTTCACTGACAGAGTACCGAGTTCCCTAGACTCCTAGAGGTAGCTCAAAATATAGATGAGTCCCTTTGCATAAGTGTGGGAGATGGCAGGCTCAGATGAGCCAGTTTTCAGGCAAAAAGTAAGTAAATAATTATAACTCATTTTGTTTTCAGGTATGTTTTGATGTCAACCCTATTTAGACTGCATTTCTTTGACGGTCTAGATTGACAATCAGATGACAAGAAATGTCTATGAGGAAGTTTTTGTGCCCCATTTGTAATCTCTTACAATTAATGATTGATTTTACAGGTATGTCTATTTGGGATTATTTGATACTGAGATCGATGGAGCAAGGTACATGTTTGTAATATCGAATTTATATTCTGGCCAGAAGAAAAGCAATTAGCTGAAGATTGGAGTGAGAATGATGTACATATTTTTGTAGGGCCTATGAAAATGCTGCAATCAAGTATAATGGCAAATAATCCGTTGTTAACTTTGATCCTAGCATCTATGAGAGTTAGCTGAACTCAGCTGGTAACTAAATGATTAAAATTTTAGTAATTCATCTTAATTTTTGCAATATTCATTTAGATATGTATTTGTGCAGGGCAATCTGGATTTGAGTTTGGGAAAACCAGAAGAAGAACAACTCAGCATCATTTGGGACTACTTAAAATCACACACATCGAAATGTAGCAGTGGAACAGCAACAGCAACGATAGTCTGACTATACAATTTGACTCCAATTGGATGAACAATCAAGGATTTCAGCCCAAGGTATTAACTGTGACTTAATTTCTTTCTAAATTCCATGCTATCACTAATTCAAATTTTGGTGTCCTTAAATAATTAAAATTACTCAGTAATGTTATTTTGATTAGTTGTTTTATGTGGTTCTAGATTCAGACTTGGTTGGGATTTTAGACCGACATGGGTCTCGCTGTACATGGGAATTCAGATGGACATGGGCCATTGAGATCGATCAGCAAAATAAGGATGCAAACTGTTACCTTATCCAAAGTCCGTGAATTGAAAAATGTGGGTATTGGTCCTTCTTCTCTGTTGGCGATTTGAATTTTTTGCGCTTTGGTTGATTTTTTTAATTTTTACTGTTAGTGATTTTTAGATGGTTATTGAATTCCAGACTTGCCCTTTATAGCTTCAGTTCGTGTCAAAATTACTGAATGACTTACAGTAATTGTTATTTGGCTGTGAGGTATTGGTCTCTTTGTCATCGATGGACAACTTTTTAGAACAAATCATCTCAAATACAATTCTGAGGCCCTTTTTTTTTTTTTCTTTTTTTCTTTTTTTCTTCTAATAGTTCTCGTTAACTTTTGAAAAATGCAGTCTGGTCTTCAATCCTCTATTCAAGCAGCTTAGAAAACCACGATCATCTTTCAGGATTTACAATCACATAAGGATTCTAGAAATGGTTCCCATTACGCCTATTGGATATGAAAAAACACAGTCGGTTAATATGTTCTGCATTTGAGTTTTGTAAAACAACATTATTCATTTTAGAATTTGCTCAAAAAATTTGAGCAGCAGTGATTTCTTTCATTTCCAATTTGAGCAGCAGCATTCCAACATTTTTTCCCGCCGCAAAGCGCGGGCATACTGCCTAGTACTATAGCAATATGCAACTAACACTGTTCATATCTTCAGGGAAATGACGGTGTTACCCCAATTCACCATTAATTGCAAAATTGCTATTGATTACTCTGTTTTGTTTTGACACGTAGTGTTTGTTATATATAAACGTGTTGTTTGCAAAATTGCTATTGGTTACTCTGTTTTGTTTTCACGTAGCAGATTTGCGTGGATTCTTTTTCTCTCCATTGTTTTCCCTCGATCTTGCTGATTAGTGTGTGTTCAAAAGGTTTGCTATTTTATTTTTATTTTTTTATTCCAGGAGAGTAATCATAATTCGTTAAAGGACCTAGGAAACTGTAAATGTTGTTGAGTATGTGTGCATGAATGTCTAATAAAAGCAAGATTATATATCCAGAAATCTAGAATTTAAATTCATGGCAGAGGGAGAGACGCTGTGTGTTGTGGTTTGATGAATTGATTGGCATGAGAAACTATTTGGATGGCAGAGAAGAGATTTATAGGTATATTTCTTTTTTGCCATTTGAATATAAGAAAACGCTGTTAATTTCTCATTCTAACATTACCGAAATTTCCGGTATTGTAAGATGTGAAGAACTCCCTTCGTGAGGTTACATGGAATGATTTGCCGGAATTGACGACCTAACATGTATCTTGAGATGTCAAATTAACATGGCCATCTCCACAAATGATGATTACCTCGTCCCCATATGAGGTAGTAGCGGCTGTATCTTTGGCACCACCTTTCTCTTCTTGCTCTTCCTTGAGCCTTTTGCACTCATTCCTCATGTGACCTTTATTGCCACAATGATAACATCTGATGTTCTTCTTTGGGCTGGACTTGCCCCTTGACCGGTCCTTTGCTTTGCCTCGGTTGTGGAACTTTCGACTGCTTCCACAGTTGTCGGTGACGAGGGCTTCTGACTCGGTCGATATTCCTTGCTCCTTCCTCCTTGCTTCTTCGTTGAACATGCTGTCTTTTACAGTGTTTAGTGTGAGAACACCTTGAGGAGCTGAGTTGCTTAATGACACCACCAACGTGTCCCAGTTTTCTGGCAACGAGCTTAGTAACAACAATGCTTGCAACTCATCATCAAGCACCATCTTCATATTCGTCAACTGATTCACGATGCCTCGGAAGTCGCTCAAGTACTGTTCCGAAACACTACGACCATCCCTGTACTTCGTGTTTACCAACCGCCGAATGAACGAGGCTTTGTTTTGTGTGGTCTTTCGCTCGTACATGGACTCCAACTTGGTCCACATCGAGTAGGCATTGGTTTCTTGTGCAACATGATGAAAAACACTTTCATCAACCCATTGACGAATTCCTGCAACATTTTTTCTGCTCAGGATGCTCCATTCCGTGTCGGACTTGCTTGCTGGCTTCTCTCCACCATTTTGAAGAGGCTCGTACATATCCTTGCAGTAAAAGATGTCTTCCATTTTGGGCTTCCAAATGGAGTAATTTGACGATGTCAACTTCACCATTGTTGCTGGCGATGACGACGGCCCTACCATCTTGGTCACAATGAGATGCCACAAACGATGAACGCCGGGCTCTGATACCACTTGTTGGGAAAAGAAGTGGCTACCTAATACAAGGCCGACGGATAATTGGTTATCCTAGGATCTAACTTTCCCATCCCTCGTGTGATTTGCGGAAATAGCAACAAAAAGAAGATACAATATTTAACGAGATTCGGCAATATGCCTACGTCCTCGGGGCAGTAGTAGTACTTTCTTTCACTATACTAAATAATGGAATTACAAGAAACACTCACTCTAGACTAACTAAAGTGGTGACACACCTCTCTCTCAAGAGGAATTTTCTTCTCACTAAACTCTCAAATGAGGATCACACTACTACTATCACACAAACTCTTTCTCTAGCTAGTTTGTGTCTCTACCTTGGGTTGGTTTGCTGCATTCTATCATGCCTTTATATAGGCAATTGGCTCCATGCATATCTCATCTACGTAACATGCAATGCCATGCAATGTCAAGTTTCTTCCATGCTCAATTTTAGTGTTTACACCCAAATTAATATTATACCAGCAGACAGTAAATGTCTAAGTGACTATTAATTAAATTCATGGTCCACGTCACACCAGAGAGCCCAAATAATTAGGTTTACAAGTGATGGCCCGCCAGCGGGATCATGCGAGCTGAATAGCAGGGTTCGCATGCGAAATGGACTTCGCGTAGAAGTACATGAAGGCGAGGCTAGATGGCTTCGCGGTGAGGCGAGATGGCTTCGCGTAGAAGTGGATGCCGTAAGGCGAGGCAAGATGGCTCTGCATAGGAGACTTTGCGAAGAAGCAAAAGGCGGAGTCCGCATGCACATGATCACCTACGCCACATTTATCGTTGAAAACTCCTACAAGTCTTTGACATGCTTTGGGCCAATACCTGTGACCCTTTTAATATAAAGCATTTTAAGTCTCGCGAGCTTCAGGGGCGCGCGAGATGAGTTTCCATAAGGACTGTGATACCTCGCGAGATAAGGATGTTCTTAGTTTGAGTCTGCATAGGAGTTTGCAGTTGAGCAGCGCGGAGGCGGTGACCTATGCGAAGTTTGTGGTACGTTTGACACGTGTCACGTAGATGGTTGGTTCGGGCGGGTGAAACAATATCCTTGTGGTACTCTGCTTGAGAGTCCGACTTGGATTGTGATTACATCTCTCCTGGCAGAAGGTGAGCCACTATATAAAGGAGCTCGAGAGCTTACAGAGACTCTTTACACAACTCTCTCTCAACACACAAAAAAAAAACAACTTAACAATACAACTATCTACCTAGTCGGACTCAGACGCTAAAGCATCTCGCCTTAGCAACCCTTTTCCTTTCAAGCTTCCCGGAGCTTTGCTCTCTTTTCCCTTTACGCTCCTCAGAGCTTTGTCTTTTTTCTCTTCCTTCTCAGTTGAAGCTCTACTCGATCTTACGTCGAGTATCGATATTGTGACGTTCAGGCGGACTACTGTAAGTCCTTGCCTAGTACACAAGGCGAATCTGAAGAACCTTGCGGTGGAGTTGGTGCTATCTCCATCCTCAGTCGCTTGATTAGAAGCAGAAGGCTAAGCTCACCCCGCTACTACAACCACTACTTTCCGCGTCCGCACGGTGGCACGCCCGCAACGACTAAAAGAAACTTTGCACGTCCAGACTTACTGGTGTGGCCAAAACAGTTGGCATCCTCATCAATGCAAGTCTCCTCCCATTGTCAAGAATTGCTGCCACCACCACCCTAGAATTGTAGCTTTGTTTCTTACCTTTCAAAATATACTGCATCTACTTTGCTATTCCTATATCAACTAGCCTTCTTTTATTGAATGGGTCATGAAGGCTATAGCAACCAATGCTTTCCTCATGCAGTAAAATACCACATAAATTTCAACCTCCAATTAAGGAGGGACTGACCCATCAACTTTGTGTGTGAGTGAACTTAAAGATAATTGCTACTGCAAGTGGATCTCAGTTTGTAAGTATTGTGTGTGAATGAGAAGTAGAGACAAATATCTATATTTTAGTATCAATTATTCAACTCAAAAGCATTTAAGGTAAGTCAATAACCGGCATCACTAACCGCAGCAACAGGTGGGTCTCCACCTTGTCCGTTATTGAATTCAACTAGAAGAAACCGAAGTAGCTCTAGTTCGTAATCAGTTTGTCGATGCATTGGATCTATTACAAATAAGTTTTTCATAACATACACCAACGTACGTCTAGGCGTTTATTCCTCCTTGATAAAATCATCTACACACACTACTAGAAAAAAGCTCTAAGGTAACGAAAAAATTTCGTCACCTAAGAGCTTATGTCGTCATATAAACACTCAAACGACGAAAATTTCGTCACCTAAGGTTCGTCACCTAAGGCCGGTGGTCAGAGAACTCAGGTGACGAAAATATTATTTTCGTCATCTCAGTAACCACTTACATGACGAAATAATTTTCGTCGCCACAGAACTTAGATGACGAAATAATTTTCGTCGCCACAGAACTTAGATGACGAAATAATTTTCGTCGCCAAAGCACTTAGATGACGAAATATTTTCTGTCGCCCAAGCACTGAGATGACGAAATAATTTTTGTCGCCAAGTTCCTTAGCTGACGAAATAAATTTCGTTACCAAATTACTTAGCTGACGAGAATGATTTCGTCGCCAAGTTAGTTAGCTGACGAAAATTGGTTGGTCGCCAAGTTACTTAGCTGACGACATCTATCGTTACCAAAATACTAACACTACGAAAACGGTCAGTTTGCTGATAATTCTTTCATCCGTCTAAGGCCACGAAAGTTAAACTTTCGTCACCTTAGTGCTATTTATTTTTATTAAATTTAATCATTAAAAATTATTAATATCACATTTAATATTAACATAAATAAATTAATATCTCAATTATCTGTCGGAAAATGACACTCACGATACAGGTAAAAAAAAATAGCCACAACAAGAATCAAGATTTCAATACAACACCTTTTGCAATAGTGTAAACAGAATCCCAGAAGGAGCTTTTTCATTTCATTTATATGGGATCCAAAACAGAGACTACTGATGATGAATATAAAATAACACTAGAAATGTGCCCGCGCTTTGCTGCGGGTTTGGAGCTTCAAGGACTTGATTTAGAAGCACATAAATGACATTCATTCATTAAAATAATATATATTGTTCATACAGAATGCATTCTATTGGCATAATCCATAACCAAGGGAGATTTTATATGCTTGTAACATCCATTTTATTGCTCATCTGCTTCGACTCATTATAGGATCTGAGGGTTCCTGTAATGCATAAGAATCCAGAGATGTGAGAATGATTGTAAATGCTGATCCCCATCATCATAAGCTAAAATCAGATGAGTCATGAGTCTAAAACAGCAGAAGAAAGAAGACAGTAATTCATACCAGTCACAGTAGCATTTGATGCACATAGCATGTCAGCAGTTTGTCAAGCCCATTTCGGCGCACATGGCTGAAGGCATATACCACATTCCTTTTCCCTGTCTAAGTTTACATCAGAAAGCTTTATATCATCCTCATTTTTCTTTAATGCATCTTCAGATCTTCCTCTTGGGTGATATCCATGGAGACACTAAAGGGAAGGTATTATAGCATCTGCATAAACAAAGCAGCTTATGAATTCCCTCTCATATTGTCACTACACATAGTTGTGTGTGAGACGGATGGTAAGTAACAAAAACGAAATAGAATATTGTGAACAGAAGACAATTTCCCTGAACTCATATTCTTCATAAAAACATGACAAAGGTGATGTTTGCTTATTCACACCTTTAAAATTAACAATAGTATGAAAGAGCAATACTCAGTTTGGATACCACATAGTAGTAACGGAAACAACGATACATAAATATATATATATATATGTCTGTGTGTGTGTGTGTGTGTGTAAATCGGTGCAATGCAGAACAAATAATGACAGATTTATCTCGGATGAGTAAGCCACCGCTGGCCATTATACTATTATTACCCAAATCCATTCTCCCTGCATCAATTCCAGCAACTTATGAAAGAAATTAAACTAATCAAACATCATTATTAAACTAAACATAATTATAGGTTCTATTCCCTACAGAATTATAACATTTTGACCATATAAGTCACGTAATAGCAGGAAAAAAAAATCACCACATGGAATTAGTTATTGCTGTGGAAAATAGCAAGTGCACTCTTCCTCCATATATACATCAATAAATTACAAACTGAAATCAGTTCTCTTTTAATAAAAGAAAAATTACAAAAGTATTGCAAGCTTATTATTAACATGCCAATCACTATTAGTGCGTGTATTGAATTATAGTTAACATGCCAAAGACTTACAGCTTGCAAGCTTGAGAAAGAGGTCAGACCAAGATCATCACAAACATTATCGGTGAAGAAAAATAACCGGCTATGGAATGGTTGCGCTCCAATCAAATAGTATCGAACTGCAACACAACCACAACAAACAAAAATAAGACAAATCAAAAGTCTTCAGAGCCAATGAAGACGAAAGAGAACCTAAATTTCTCACATTTACCTTATTCCATGGGAGACTTGTTTAGTAAAGGGCGACCACTGGGGAATGGCCTCACAATCGTAGTAACAATTGTATGCGACTGAAATAGACACATAAATTTCCTTCTTCACTCTGCATTTGATTACATGGTAGTCCAATGGACCTCACTCAAAAACTCATTTCACATTATCTAAGGTTCCTTGGCTACTACATTCTGACTCACAGATGTATCACATAAGAAGCACCAACATGATCGAAACAATGTAATCAAGAATTCCATTGCAATATAAAACTCAGACCCTCCAATCAAAAATCAATAACAATTGTAACTTGATGCAAGTACAAAGAATCTGTGACTGCTAGGTGATAATCCTGACTAATCATTCAAGATCCTCATAGCCAAATAAATATTATATAAAAAAATCAATTTCAGACAATCATTGTAAATAAACAAAAAATAAATAAATAAGAATATATATTCTGAAAGCGAATTCAGCTTTTGTAAGTTCCAGACCAGTTATCCATGATGTAAAGGGAAAATTGATTCATTAAAATTATGCTGACCTTAATTCACTTTCTACTTTGAACCTTGGGTAGTACCTGCAACACCTAAGACCGTATCGAAGAATGGAAGCATCAGCTGTGATTAAGTTATTATATTACCTATCAAACAACTCATTCAAATAAGCCTCAAACCTTATTCGACTGACATTGGGGAAAAATAACAGACAAAAAACACAAAAACTTACCCATGCACCGAGAAATCGATTAAAGCAGCGTTCTAAGATATCTGAAGACCTAAGACAACCATTAAAAATTAAACCACGATACAATACAAAGACAAAACTGGAAAGAACAAACGAATCAAAAACACCGATTACCGAGATTCATGTTCTTCTTTCGATGCAAATCTAAATACCCAGATACACAATTGAAATCATCGCAATTGCAGTTCTGTCTTGGGCTTCTTCAAGAATAAATTGAAATCTGAAAGCTCCGCACAATCCAGCTGAGACTGTTCCGCTTGTCTCTTCCTCTTCCCACTAGTCGGCGGCATAGTGGATGTGGAGCAAGGGAGGAGACAGCGATGTGGAGGCGATGTCGATGTGGGCGCAGGAGAGGCCGATTGGAATCGATGTCGATATGGGAGGAGACGGCGTGGAGGAGCAGAGGCGACGGCGATGTGGAGGAGGAGTTGGCGATGTGGAGGAGGAGAGGCGACAGAATCGAATTAGGGATTTCAGAGCAAGCATGAGGAGACAAGGAGTATAACCGGGATTTCGGTTTATTACAAGAAATTAAGCCCACGAAAACAGCCAAACTCGTCACTTAAGTGAAATACAAAGTTTGGCCCAAAAAATTGGCGGAAGTTTGACCCGCCAAATATTAAGAAGTTAGGTGACGAAATCATGAATTTTCGTCATCTAAGTGAACCAAATTTCTTTCTACCATTTTCAAATTTTAGGACTTAGTCGACGAAAACCTAAAAAGTTTAGATTTTCATAGAAGTTTTGGAAATAATGAGGTATCTCCAGCTCAAGAAATAGTTTTGATACTAATGTTCTTCACTATAATTAAATCTCGTCGCCCAAGATGAAGAAAATCGTCGGCCAAGAGTTCTATCATAAAATTCAGAATATATCGTGATTTTGGTGATCGGAGAAGAGGAACTGAAAACCGACCGTCAGATATGACCAGCATAATGAATTACGTGGGTGGGCAAAAATTCAGCTCCATCGGACAAAGATAAGGGCTCGATCCGTCCGGTCAATCGGCGCGGTCAAACCCCTAAACGGACGGAAACGGCTATTCGACCCTCCAAATCACGTAATATGGCCGGACCTTCAACTGAGAATAGTTTCCAATCGACGAGACGCTTACGGGACTATAAAAATTGGGTAAAAAAAAATATCCGGGATAGGGCTAGCACTAGGTAGAAATAAGAGTAAAATTCGTTGACCGGAACAACCGGCACCGAAATTTTATCGGAATATCTTCATATTTCACGGGTTGACGTATTTCACCGTTCCGGTCATATCTTATTTCACGACTTTTTTGCGTTTGAGGCTTCTACGTATACGTTGTCTTCAAAATGAAACTTAAACTCAACACTAATATAAAAAAGTTATACAACATTAGTACATATATCGTGATTTTGGTGATCGGAGAAAAGGAACTGAAAACCGACCGTCAGATATGACCAACATAACGAATTACGTGGGTGGGCAAAAATTCAGCTCCATCGGACAAATATAAGGGCTCGATCCGTCCGGTCAATCGGTGCGGTCAAACCCCTAAACGGACGGAAACGGCTATTCGACCCTCCAAGTCACGTAATCTGGCCGGACCTTCAACTGAGAATAGTTTCCAATCGACGAGACGCTTACGGCACTATAAAAATTTGGTAAAAAAAATACCCGGGATAGGGCTAGCACTAGGTAGAAATAAGAGAAAAATTCGTTGACCGGAACAACCGGCACCGAAATTTTACCGGAATATCTTCATTTTTCACGGGTTGACGTATTTCACCGTTCCGGTCATATCTTATTTTACGACTTTTTTGCGTTTGAGGCTTCTACGTATACGTTGTCTTCAAAACGAAACTTAAACTCAACACTTATATAAAAAAGTTATACAACATTAGTACATATATCGTGATTTTGGTGATCGGAGAAGAGGAACTGAAAACCGACCGTCAGATATGACCAGCATAACGAATTACGTGGGTGGGAAAAAATTCAGCTCCATTGGATAAAGATAAGGGCTCGATCCGTCCGGTCAATCGGCGCGGTCAAACCCCTAAACGGACGGAAACGGCTATTCGACCCTCCAAATCACGTAATCTGGCCGGACCTTCAACTGAGAATAGTTTCCAATCGACGAGACGCTTACGGGGCTATAAAAATTTGGTAAAAAAAAAATACCCGGGATAGGGCTAGCATTAGGTAGAAATAAGAGAAAAATTCGTTGACCGGAACAACCGGCACCGAAACTTTACCGGAATATCTTCATTTTTCACGGGTTACGTATTTCACCGTTCCGGTCATATCTTATTTCACGATTTTTTTGCGTTTGAGGCCTCTACGTATACGTTGTCTTCAAATCTAAAAAAAATCAACACTTATATAAAAAAACATTTGCTCAAAACTTAGGTGACGAAAATATATTTCGTCACCCAACCTATCACTTACATGACGAAATGTATTTTCGTCACCTCGTCACCTAAGTGCTCAAAACTTAGGTGACGAAAATATATTTCGTCACCCAACCTAACACTTACATGACGAAATATATTTTCGTCACCTAAGTTTTGAGCACTTAGGTGACGAAAATACATTTCGTCACCCAACCTAACACTTACATGACGAAATGTATTTTCGTCACCTAAGTGCTCAAAACTTAGGTGACGAAAATATATTTCGTCACCCAACCTAACACTTACATGACGAAATGTATTTTCGTCACCTAAGTGCTCAAAACTTAGGTGACGAAAATATATTTCGTCACCCAACCTATCACTTACATGACGAAATCTATTTTCGTCACCTAAGGTTGCTCTAAGGTGACGAAAATAGTGACGAAATAATATTTCGTCACCTTACCTTACTGAGATGACGAAAATTGTTACTGAGGTGACGAAACAGGTTTCGTCACTAAAGTGTTCTCTTAGGTGACGAATTAAAAATATTTCGTCACCTTAGAACCTTTTTCTAGTAGTGACAATAGCGTAAGAGGCTGACGTAGCAATGCCACACATTTTTCCACTGCCTCTATATTTCTTTGAATCCTAGCGTAGCCTTCTTCACCCCATTCTGTGCCCCATGAATTTTTCAGCAACCAATAATCGATCCCATCATCACTTGTTCCATAACCAATAGCGGTGACACAATGGTCGAGGTCCGTTCCACAAGGTCCTGTCAACACACCAGATGAATAGAACATGAATGCTCCAGAAGCCTGGATGCAAACAGATACTGGTTGATTAGCAACAGCCTTGAGAAGGTCCAGTTCACTGTTTACAGGCACATCTTCGTAGGCGGTTATGCTACCTGAAGGTGTGTCTACCTCTGTAGCATTGCACACATTATCAGATGCAGTGTAGGGATAGTTAGCCTCGTTTGTAAGCCCGTTCTTTTCTATGATGTAGAGAAAGGCAACGTCGGGATCGCCACCATTACAGCCTTCATTCTCACCTCCCACGTTACAGTCAACCAACTCTTGCTCAGACATAGAGATTAGTTTACCAGTAGCAAGCTGAATCGCTCCTTCCAAGGCTCCCACTGTTGCGAAAGCCCAACAGCTTCCTGCATTATTTTTCATTTACATATGTGGTAGTTAGAACTTAGAACATTATTGGAAACGAATTAAAGAACGAGAAAGAAAGTCCGATTTAATAATTAATAGTGTATTATCCCTACATAACAAGCAGAAGCAATTGACTACGTACCACATTCGCCTTGGTCCTTGACAGGCATCACAGCTCCTTTGGTTCTCCAGTCTAGTGAAGATGGCAATACGCTAACATTCTCATACTTGAAAGTAGTCGTCAGCGGTGGTAGATCCCCAGGACCCTTGAATCCAGTCCTTTGGGATTTGAATTCTTCAGCTGTGAGGTCTGCAAACTGATTGACGCTCAATTTGTATGGTTTGTCTGCATTGTTATTGGAAGATTCAATAAACGCCACATTTTTCTTGAATATATTGAAGCGAGTCTCCTTCTCGTTCATGTTGCTATATTGGCGTCCATAACGAGCCATCCATTGCTCGTATCTCTCATACATAGATGCATCTTGAACATTCCGAGAAGTGGCCTCAGAAGACCAAGCCCCGAACATGAGAATCAAGCACAAACAAATACTTTTCAAGTACATCCTTGCTAGCTAGCTATAGGATGTGATTTGATCGATGGTGTGAATGAACTAAAGGGGAAGCTGGTTTTATATACTGAGAATCATGACCTTGCTATCTCCGTGTAGGCGCCCGCGAAAAATCAAAGTTCTGATCGACTTGAACCAGCTGTACGTAACATGAATATAATATAATGACAATTACAAGAACAAAGAACTTCTCCTGCAGATTGTTATTGTTTCTTCTGTGCTTTCACAAATCCCTACGTCAATCTTTGGTAACTTCCTTTTGTCCAAACTGTGGAGGTCAAACTCGATCAGATTATGCGACACTGGCACCAAATCAAAATCAAAGTCGAGCCCATATCATCCAATATAATGAAGCTGCTTCCTGTCCAACCAAAAGCATAATTCGGCATTCCTTCTCCATTATTCAAGTACTTGAAAAAATCAGGCTTAACTCGATCTCATTGGCTTTAGAGGATGAAAAAGATAAGACAAATTTATTGGACGAGGAGAGAAGAACAAGATCTATCCCAAAGAATGACAACTACCAGCTGAACAGCAAGCAGAAGAAGAACAAGCAAAAGAAACATAAAGACCGGCCGGCATTGACACTTCTCTCAAATTAAGAACACATTTTTCTTGCATATGCAATTATACATTAATATCATAAACTGCATATACTAAGAATTGTCCTTATGGTTCCTAGGTAGGATCATTTATACGATTAAAAATCTGGATTTGGAACTTCGGATTACTACTAATGGTGCATGATCCTAATTAATATACATTCAACTGCATGATCTCCAAAGTGGTTCTACATCTAATTTTACAATTGTAAGCTAACATTAAAGCACAGTTTTTATAGGAAATTGTGTGCACTACCAGAAGAAAGGTTATAGCCGACGAAAAAAAAAAAACCAGGCCGATGAAGTATTTTTTCGTCGGCTTTAGCCGACGAAAATTTCTTTCGTCGGCTAAGGTGAATTTTCGTCGGCTATGATGTCCACTTTAGCCGACGAAATTTTATTTCGCCGGCTATTTTAAATTTTCGTCGGCTATGACACACTTTAGCCGACGAAATAAAATTTCGTCGGCTAAAGAATTTATGTCGTCCGCTAAAGTGCACAAACCATGGCCGACGAAATATTTAAAGGTTTAGCCGACGAAATTCATAGTCGTCGGCTAAAGTGCTTTATATTTGCAGATCTGGGCAGCAGCAGCTCATTTCGAAAAAAACGGAAAAAAAAACGGGAGAAGAAAAAAGGGGAGAAAAAGTTTGGGTGTTGTCGAAATCTGTCCATAATCAGTTTGTGGAGCCATATATATATAGGTACGTATATGTATATATATGTTGATTAATTGAGTTTTATTTGAGTTGATCGATTTTAATTAGTGTGATTAATTGAGTTTATTGATTGTGATTGAGTTGATTAATTTTGAGTACGTTGGATGTATATATATATATGTGTTGATCGATTTGGTTGATGATTTGAATTGATAATATATATGAATTAATTTGTTGTTAATAAATAGTAAATATATATATATATATATGTTAATATTAATTTATAATATTATTGTGTTGATATGGTATGAAGTTGTTGATGATATATATGAGTTCATAATGATAATTTTGTAATTAATTAGTTGTAGTACGTACGTACGTAGAATATATATATACTAATTAATGAATTGAGATTTTATATATGGCATGAAATTTTATTAATAATTAGCTAGCATCGTTATAAATATATATATATTTTGTTATATTTTCAGGATATGGATAAGAGTTGGATTTCGCTTCCAAAATGGGACAAAAGATACGGTGCAGGAGTTATGAGATTTCTAGAATATGCGATGGATAATGCTAACGGGAATACAATTTTCTATTGCCCGTGCACGAAATGTCAGTGTCGCAGCGATATGTATCGATTTCCCATTGACAAAGTATGGCAGCACCTGAGGAGTAACGGGTTTTGGGAGAAGTACACATGTTGGTTATATCACGGTGAAACATCATCAGGGGGTCCGCATGATCATGGCCAATTTTTCGAGACGGGCAGTGCTAGTACATCCAACGATCCAACAACGACATTCATCAACGACATGTTTCCTTATGAGAGCGGTGTATGCGCTCAAGGACAGTATATGCCTGACCCGGTGCAGCCCTTCCCTAGAGCTGTGAACACTGCTGGTATTGAAAAGTACAACAAACTGCTTGCTTTCCAACAGACCCCTGTGTACCCCGGTTGTCAGAAGACCGTTCTTGAAAGTGTGATGGACGTAATGAGGATTAAAGTTGAGACAAAATCGACCGTGAAGGCTGTTGATGAGTATCTACAGTACACTGCTTCGATGCTGCCCAACGGTCATCGTCTTCCTACCACTCATCGGAAGGTCCGATGTATCCTGAAAGATCTTGGGCTTTCCTACATCAAGATCCATGCATGCAGATATGACTGCGTTCTCTTTTGGGGTAAAGATCCAGAAGGGAATGACCTTGGTGGCCTTGACGCATGTCCGGTATGTCACACTGACAGATATAAGCTGACTCCTGCAGGCAACAGGAAACCTGTAAAGGTACTTCGGTATTTCCCTTTGACGGATAGGTTGGAGCGGTTGTACATGTCTTCACACACGGCCGAAGCGATGAGATGACATGCTGATAGGGAATTGCATGACGATACCCTTATACACCCTGCTGACGGGGAGGCTTGGAAGCATATAGACAGGGAGTTTCCTCAATTTGCGTCAGAGGTCCGAAATGTGAGGCTCGGGCTCTCATCCGACGGGTTCAACCCTTTTGGGAACATGAGTCTGCAATACAGTATATGGCCGGTGATTTTGGTACCGTACAACCTTCCCCCATGGATGTGCATGAAGAAGGAGTACAATATGTTGAGTTTGTTGATTCCGGGGCCCGGTTATCTGGGGAAGTGTCTCGATGTGTACTTGAGACCTTTGATTGAAGAGCTTAAATTTTTGTGGGACGTTGGTCATCCCACTTATGACAAGTACACGCACGAGATGTTCCAGATGCATGTCATGGTTGTTGGCACCATCAGTGATTTTCCTGCCCGTGGGATGTTGTCGGGCAACGTTGTTAGGGGATACAAGGCTTGTCCAGAGTGCCTTAGCGATGAGGGGAGCAGCAGTCATTGCAACAAGATATGCAGATTGGGTCACCGTGCTTTCCTTCCATATGATCACGAATGGCGGTTCGATGAAAAGGCATTTGATGGGACCGTAGAACACGGCGTGCCTCCCAGAAGATGGACGGGGGAAGACATTTTAGCGGTGCTTAATGAGTACGATTTTGGGCAGCTCAGCAATCATCCCAACATTGTGGCGGCTATACCTGAAAGACCCGACAGGTACAAATTCTGGACACATAAGAGCATATTCTGGGAACTCCCATACTGGAGTAAGTTGTTGATCAGGCACTACCTGGATGTGATGCACATAGAAAAGAATGTGTGCGACAGTGTGGTGGGCACAGTGCTGAATTTGGAGGGGAAGACGAAAGACGGTCCTAAGGCACGCATTGATCTAAAAAAATGCGGAATAAGAAGACATTTGTGGTTGAAAGAAGGGAAGAAAAAAATGCCTCAAGCTCCTTACACCGTGAAGCCTGACCAGAAGAACCTAATTTTCAGGTGGATGAGTTGTGTGAAGTATCCTTCAGGCTATGCAGGAAATATTGCCCGGTGTGTGAACTTCCGGGACAATAAGATGTACGGGTTGAAGAGTCATGACTGTCATATCCTGCTGCAACGTCTCTTCCCTGTTTTCATTCGACCGTTCCTTCCCCGTCAGGTGGTGGAGCCGTTAGTAGCGTTGAGAAGGTTTTTCCAGAAGTTATGCACACGGGAAGTGTCTCGATGTGACCTCCGGGAAATGCAAATGGACATCATTTATATCATGTGTAAATTTGAGAGGATATTTCCTCCAAATTTTTTTGACATCATGCCTCACCTGATGATCCATCTTCCCGAGCAATTGTTGCTTACCGGTCCAGTACACTACACTTGGATGTATCCCATGGAAATGTACGTTTTTTACTTTCATGAATTCCTCAATACATATACATGTTCAATAATCATAACATTTTGCAACTTGATTTACAGGCAACTTGGAGACTACAAAGATTATGTGGCTAATAAATCTGCTCCTGAAGGATGTATAGCTGAAGCATATATTGCGCACGAGTGCGTCAGCTACATGAAGTTGTATTTAGGAGCGTTGAAGGAAACTCCGCAAACCATGCCGGTAGATGTACCGAAGTTCAATCTTTCCATAGTCTCCAGTGATGTTGAAGTGTATGGAATTTTGCCAGACTCCTACAAGTTGCAACCGCATGAGCTAGTCATTGCCCACTGGTGGGTATTGATTAACTGTCCAGAAGTTGAATACTGGAAAGACATCCATCTCAATCATCCCAACATTCAAGGTGATCTCGAGTACCACAACAGGGAGTTCGCAGATTATTTTGGCGGTTGGGTATGTAATTTAATATTTCTCTACGGGTTTATGTTTATTGCATAATTATCCATATTTACAGTTGAGATGGTTGGTTGCAGATGAACCATATTCAATCTGATGGTCACCCAAATTGGTCGCACGAACTAAAACTTCTAGCCATGAAGCCGATAGTCTCAAGAGTTTATCCGATGTGCAAGGTGAATGGCGTGCAATTTATATGCGACCAAAGAGACAGCAGAAAGAGAACACAGAATTCTGGGGTCATGGCACATGGTGGGCGGAATGGAGTTGACTATTACGGTGTTCTTGATTCAGTGGTGGAACTCGTTTACGGTGAAGGCATGACAGTGCACCTCTTCAAGTGTAGATGGTTTGATACTAGGCCGCAGAGCATGAAGACCGATCAGTACGGAATATTATCGGTGAACACTGCTACAAGTTCTTACCAGGATGACCCCTTCGTTTTTGCCACATCGGTAAAACAAGTGTTTTATCTTGATGACCTTGCTAAGGGTGACGCGTGGAAAGTAGTCAACCTTGTGCACCCTCGAAACATTTATCGGGCGGCTACACTTGGAGAGGCCGAAGACGAGGAAGAAGATGTTGCGTATCAAGAGCCCAACGCAATAGGTATTCCTAACTCCTCTACCATTCGCCTTAATAATTTTAAAGCTGGTCGTTCGGTGCGAATTCGTGATGAAGAGCCAAGGCTTGTTGATGTTGATCCAAATCAAGAGTCAGACGAAGACTCTGGTGATGAGGAAATACATATATTACCAGACATTAATTCTGACACCGAAGAAGACTCATCGGATGATTCCGATTACGAGCCTTAGTTTTAATGTATGATTCCGATTAATTTGTATAATTTTTCAAAGACTTTTTCCTTTATAGTTTACACATGTTAAATTCATATTTCAGTTATGAATATATGAGATTTTGGTGATACATGATGAATAGGGTTTTTTAAATGTATGGTTTATGAATATCGTCTGTTTTTTTTTTCCCTGTTTTTTACTTTAGCCGACGAAATATACTATAATTCGTCGGCTAAGATGTTGTTTGCCGACGAAAAAAGCCTTAATTCGTCGGCCATAGATGTTTTTTATTTATTTTTATTACACACTTTAGCCGACGAAATAAACTGTGATTCGTCGGCTAAACTACCTTAGCCGACGAAAAAAGACTTAATTTCGTCGGCTAAACTTGTTTTTTATTTTTTTTAATTACTCATTTTAGCCGACGAAATACACTGTAATTCGTCGGCTAATATTGTTTTTGCCGACGAATAACCTAATAATTCGTCGGCTATAGTTATTTTTTTTTATTTTTTAATTACATACTATAGCCGACGAATATGTTAGGGTATTCATCGGCTAAACCCTAAAATATTTCTATTACCTACTATAGCCCTATGTTCGGTGGTTATTTTGCGTAAAATTTTTATACAACTTGTTGCGTGTCATCGGTTTAAAACTATTTTCAGTTGGAGGTCCGGCCAAAATACGTAATTTAGACGGTCGAACGACCTTTTCCGTGCGTTTAGGGGTTTGACTTACGAGATTGACCGTCCGGATCGAGCCCTTATTCTTTTCGGATCAAGTTGAATTTTTTCCCATACATGTATTTTATCATGATGGTCAGATCTGACGGCTGGATTTGTGTTTCTCAAGTTTGATCATCACGATCACAACATGTGTACTAATGTTGTATAACTTGTTTACCAAGTGTTATGTAAATGTTCCGTTTCAAAAACAAACTATACGTAGATCCTTCAAACGTAAAAAAGTCGTGAAATAAGACATGACTAGAATGGTGAAATAAGTCTACGGTTGAAAAATCACGGTATTCCGGTCATGTCTCGGTGCCGATAGTTGCGGTCAATTCAATTTTCCATTCTTTCTCCCTATGGGTAGCCCCGGGTTCGGTGGTTATTTTGCTTAAAAATTTTATACGACTTGTTGCGTGTCATCTGTTTGAAACTATTTTCAGTTGGAGGTCCGGCCAAAATACGTAATTTAGACGGTCGAACGACCTTTTCCGTGCGTTTAGGGGTTTGACTTACGAGATTGACCGTCCGGATCGAGCCCTTATTCTTTTCGGATCAAGTTGAATTTTTTCCCATACATGTATTTTATCATGATGGTCAGATCTGACGGCTGGATTTGTGTTTCTCAAGTTTGGTCATCACCAGAACAACATGCCAAATGTATAAAGGTTTAGCCGACGAATTTCAAAGGTTTAGCCGACGAATTTCAAAGGTTTAGCCGACGAATATATGTATAGCCGACGAAATTTTAATCTTTAGCCGATGAACAAATTATTTCGTCGGCAAAAGTCCTCGGGTTTTAATTGCGAACCCTAGCCTCCTCCCTCATTTCTGCAGTTTTTCAACCCTAGCCTCCTCCATCCCGGTCTCCTCCCTCCTCCCTCCCGGTCTCCTCCCTCCTCCTCCCTCATTTCTGCTTTTCTGAATTGGCTACGAAGGTAAACTCTTTTTTCTGTTCCTTGAATTCAGTTTTGTCTATTTGTTTTGGATGCTTCAATACTCGTAACCCTTTTAGATTCTTTTTGAGTCTGTAGTTCTTGGTTTGTTGAAAACGTTGGATTTTGAGGTAATCAATTTGTCTAAGAATGATGATCATGGTTGTTTATTGGACTCTTAACTTGTGTTAGAAGAATAGCTATTGCCTATTGGTCCTGGTTTTCGTGATTGAGTGTGATGATGTTGGTGGAGCTTTGTAGGATAGAGAGGCTGATTCCTTTTCGATTGTTTTGTGATCTTCGTAATTGATTTGCTCTGTGTTGGTGAATGGTGTTGTAAGTCGGTATGGTGTTGCTCCGATACATAATGGTGCTGAAATTTATCAAATTTATGTTCCATGACCAAGACCATTCTTTCGAGTGTTTATCTTCTAGTTTCGTTGTTTTGAACCTTACTTTGGTGATTCCTAGATCGGTTTATGGAAGATACCTGGGGATTTGATAACTAAGAGGTCACTGAACTAGTATTGGATTACTGACAATTGTTGTCAGTTGCACAATTTATGGATTATGTTGGATAGAATGATGCCATATGAATATTATTTATGTTTCGAACTTTTGATCCGTGGAAGAACATGGATGCTTTGTTGTGGTCAATATTTGAATAAATGCAATTAATAACGTTATGAACATTACTCAATCCACTTGTATTTACCAAACTAATCTTGTATCCTCCTCCTTCAAGAGGACCTTTGCCTCATCTTTTCAAGGATAATAAAAAAAGTTGACCGAGCCCAAAAATGGACAACCTGAAGCACTACAAGCCCATTAAAAATTTAACACTAGATTAACTAGAGAATCGGGATGAAAACGCGAAGTTGAAGAAAGGAATAAAACTTGTAATTTAATTTTTGTTAATTTAATTTGTGTTAATTAAATTTGTGTTAATTTAATTTGTGTTAATTTAATTATGTTAGTTTATGTGTTTATTTTTGAATATATGTGTTAATTTATTTTTGATTTCGAATTTAGTTTTACGATATGTTAGTTAATTTATCCATGTTGATATATATAATATTGTTATGTAAGTAAAATATATATATATATATATATATATATATATATATATATATCTATATATATATTGGTATGTGCGTGTATATATTTATTGAATAAGTATAATTTTAAAAATGTATAATTTTTTATAAAACAAAGACAAAATAATCTAAAGCCTTTAATTAATATTATAAATAGGATGAGCGGCTTTTTTCGATCGAAGAAGAGTTCGAAGGGCCAAAGGTCCGAATCGTCTGAGGGAACCTCTAGCAACCCTCAAACGACGTTTCAGGGCCACATGACAGCCAGACGTGCGAGCCTTCTGGAGACGGCGCCGGAGGTGCCCGTTTCATCGAGGCAGGCGGCCGTCCCTCGTTCCCTGAGGCCCTTGACGGAGGTGTCTGCACCTCGTATGCCCGAGATACATCGGGCGCCCACTCCGGGTCCTACTTCTTCGGATAGTGGGTCATCTGGGGTACAGATGCCGCCGCCTCATCTGTTCCTTCCGCGGATGATACCGGCGATACCTGTAGTCGATGACTCAGGGACGCCGATTTATCCACTGCCCCCGCCAGTGGCTCCATCAGCGGCGTACCGGTTCCTGCCTTTTGATACGCCTCTTATTTCTGCGAGGGTATCATCATCGGCGACAGAGCCGGAATCCGTCGCGAGCTCCTCAGGTAATCAGTCAGGCAACTTGATTACTTTTAAAGGGTCATATATATATATATATTTTAATAATCAATTTGGCCGAATCATGTCATAGGCACAAAGAAGAAGAGAGGCCCCGTCACAGGGAAAGCTCTCGAGAAGATGGTGAGTACCATGGGGAGGATCTCCATCGATACTGACGGGGATGGCCACGCAGTATCGGGCGGGAAGTCGAGGATGTACTCCGGCCGCGTGGGTGCTCTCATTAGGGATAGAGTCCCTATGTTGTGGTCCGACTGGGGCGAGGTCCCGCAGGAGGTTAAGGACATGGTCCACAACGCGATGTCGGTGAGTTTACAAAATAATATTATGTATTAAATTGTTGATTTCTCGAAAAGCTAAACTAATAATAATCGGTTAAATGCAGGTGTGGTTTGAGGTTCCCGAGCACCTGAGGGACAGCTGGGCCGACGTTGTGCATGGGGGAAGGTACGTTGGGAAGTTAATGAAAAACAATTTTGTATGTGATATTAATAATATTTCTAATATTTTTGTTGTATCTGTAGGTACAAGGAGTGGAAGAACGAGCTGCGGACCCATTGGACTAAGCACGGGAACGCACGTTCTGGTACCCCTACTGAGTTCCAGTACAGGGAGTACGAGTGGCGTTGGCTTCTGACATCAGAATTCAACAACCCTCGTAAACAGGTAATTAAATAAATTATTTAGTTAATTTAAAAATAAGTACGTGCGTTTTATAATATTCTACTAATAGTTTACTTTTTTCTTTGAAGGCGGTTTCCCGGGTGAACGCTCAGAACCGGCAACGCAACACAAGGAACCATCATGCCGGTTCTAGACCGTTCGGTGTCTTCATGGACGAGGCGGCCAAGGAACATCCAGAAGTCAACCCCTACGTCTATACGTACGAGAAGGCATATCCTGACTCCCAGGAGGATATTGTAAGTCACTTTACGTTTTTAAATTTTTCAATTTATGTAAAAATTTTAATTAATAATTTTTTTCCTATCCATATAGGCGAGGGTGAGGGAGGCTAGTGACGAGGTCCTGAGTACCTTAGTGAGGGAGGCATGGCCGGAGACGCAGGATTCCGAGATGTCCGAAGCCATGTCCCGGATCGACAATTCGGATCCGACCATTAGGGCGAGGATCATGGGCAGAGCCTTCCCACCGAGAGAAAACAACTTCTACTGCCGAGGTCTAGGAAAGAGAGGCGAGGGGGTCCTGAAGACCACTCCAGGATTTCAACGAAAGGCAACCTCGACGAGTAGCTGCACCACGTCCACGATCAACAGGACGACTCAGCTAGAGTCGGAAGTTCAGAGACTACGAGAACAGCAAGCTGCTCAAGCTGCTCAAGCTGCTGAGGCTGCCTCGCAGGCTGCCTCGCAGCAAGCCTATATTGCCTCGTTGGCAGCCTTTAATACCGCGCAGGCAGCCTATGTTGCCGAGATATATGCCATCCAGCAGGCCCAGCATCAGCAGATGTTGCAGTACATGCAGGACTTTGCAGCTGCCCAGAGTCAGGGACTTCCGCCTCCGCCCATGCCTCCGCCCATGACGCTACCCCAGCCGCCGCAACCTCCGCAGCAGCCCCCAGAAGATGACTTCAATTTAGACGATATAGACTTTACGTAGTTGATAATATACTTTTATGTAAATTGATACTTTTATGTAGTTCATATATTCTTTTATGTGTTTTTTGTTGGTTATATGAAATTGTTAAATATGTCTTTTGCAGCTTGCATGGAATGGTAATTCAGAAATTTCGGGGTTTTTTTTTACTGGAATGCGCTTATAGCCGACGAAAAAAGCTATAATTCGTCGGCTAAAGTTTTTTTTTTTTAAAAAATAATAATTTAGCCGACGAAATAAGCTTTAATTCGTCGGCTAAATGTCTATAAGGCCGACGAAAAATACAATATTTCGTCGGCCATAGATGTTTTATATTTTTTTATTACAAACTTTAGCCGACGAATAGTTTAAATTATTCGTCGGCTAAAGTTTGGAAGATAACCGACGACATTATTCATCGGCTATAGTTCATACTTTAGCAGACGAAATAATGTCGTCGGCTAAAGGTTGGACTATAGCAGACGATATTATTTCGTCGGCTATAGTCATACTATAGCCGACGAAATTATTTGTCTCGTCAGCTAAAGTCATTATAGACGACCCTTTCCCGACGACACTATAGCTGACGAACCTTCGTCGGCTAAGGTTGCAGCCGACGAATTTTTTTAACAGGCCGACGAAAATTTTTCGTCGGCTAAACTGCCTGTTCTGGTAGTGGTGGCATGCATCCTCTTCTAGCTAGGGCTTCAATTTGCCCTATATTTTCGAGGATGTGCGTATCCTCCTCCAGGTGCTAGATGGACGGCCGTTCACTGAGACTTCAGATTTTATGTAGTTCTCTTTTTACTCTTGCCATTTTGGCTGATATATATGTTTTTTTTTGCTTAATCAAATAAAGTAATAAACATCACTCAAATGCTACCGGTAGTCTTTTGTGAGTCAAATTCATATCATCTCTCACTTACGAATGTCACTAGACCAACTGGTCAAATATAATAAAAATTAGTAAATGCAAAAAGCAAAACACTAAAATGTACTTCATTTAGTTTTTTTTTATTTTTTATATTTAAACTTTCTATTCTTCATGCAGGGGGTACGCAGTTCCTCTAAAGCATTACACATACAAGTTCATTTACCTACACACAGGCATTGTTTTAGTTTAATAGTTATAAGTTAAGTAGTTCGGTAAGAGGCTAGAGATTCATATTAATAGTGCCACAGAGACTTTCGCATGGCTTATTGAGCTCGACTGCATGGCTTGCTTGCTTCTTTAAATGTAACATTTTCTTTGAATATATATTTTGATGCGCTCCATCTTGTAGATAGCTAGTGAGTATCTTTATATACGTGTCCATTCATATTGAGGACTGCGAAAGGTAGCTTCAGAACCAGAATATGAGCATCAAGGCCAGGCAGAAACATCTGCACTGAACTTGATAGAGTTATATATCCACAAGGTAATTAAAAGTAAGTGCATATATAAATGTGGAAGCCTATAGCTATAGCTGTTTAAAACAGAACCGGTGAATAAATCCTAATCAGTTTCTATATGAAAGAGAAGAAAATTTCCCGATTTGGTACAAAATTTTGGACCAAAAGAAATAGGGCAAGTAGTAACACCCCAAATTAGGAAATAATCTTCCTGCATGCAAATTAGGAAACTATCTTCCTGCATTAACAATATTAGGAAAGTATCTTTCCTAATTAATTGAGTATTCCTGCATGCAATTGTGACGTCGTTGACTTGTATGTATGTTTTTCCTATTTAATTGAGTATTTCATCCTCTATATATATGCACTGCATGAAACACTAGACAAATTACTTTTGGTTCTCCATAGCAGCCTAAGATCGACACAACTAATTTCGGTGATCCTCAATTGATCGAAGAAAATCATGGGACGGAGAAAGATAGAAATCAAGAAAATCAGTAACAAAAACTACCTGATGACCTCATTCACTAAGCGGCGAAACGGCGAAACGGCCTCTTTCACAAAGCCAGTCAATTTTGCAGGTGGTGCCGAAATCGCCGTCATTGTCTTCTCACCAGGTGGCTGTGCTTACCTGTTTGGTCACCCTTCGACAGACTCCGTCATTGATTGGTATGATATACGAACTGAAGATAACAATCATAAAGGCACACGAGAGTTTCCATATACAATTGACGACGAAGAGGATGATGCTCATGATGATGATATGAGCAGCAGCGAGCTTGCAAACGAGGCAGCTGATGGTAACGATGAGCTTGGAAAGGCCGGCAGGTTTTGGTGGGATAATCTGCCTATTGAAGATATGGAACTAAAACAACTTGAGCAATACAAAAGTTGCTTAGAAGTTCTAAGAAACGATCTAGCATATAAATTATATGATAGGAAGAGGAGAGATTCACACACCAAAGATTTTATGAGTTTGATCGGCTCCAGTAGTAGTGGTATTGCAGATATGGAACTAAAACAGCATGAGCAATATAAAGGTTGTTCATCAGAAGTTTTCAGAAACGAGATGGAATATGAAATATATGAGACGAAGAGGAGAGAATCACAAACCAGAGATTTTTTGAGTTTGATCGGCTCCAGTAGTAGTACTGGTACTAGTACTAGTACTACTTTACATCTAGTAAGAGAAGAGCGCATCAACTGATCGAGATATATATATATATATATATATATATATATATATATATATATATATATATATATTAGCTAGAGAAAGACCAAGCAAAGAATTCGTGGAGCAACATGGCGAGCGCAATTAACATTAACATTTCACAATTTAAACAAGCTAGTTATTGTAATTGTACGTTTCTCAAATGGTTTTACATGAACGTAATCTAGCTATCTATATAGCTTTCAAACTTGTAGCAACCTTTCCCTATTTCTTCACTATGTTCAGTATTAAACCACTTGTTTTATTCCAACGGAATTTTAATTTCATGTAACCATCATTCATGACCTACCTAAAAGGATGAGAGACCTCCTGACGAGAGGATGCCCTACAAGAAGTTAAATGCACATTTTCGCATATGACAACCCCTCAGTTTGGGAGGGGTGTGACTAGCCCTAACAACAAGGAAAATGAGGGTTAATTTTCTTGTTTCTTACCTTGACATCTGGTGGAAGACTATTTTTGTTTAGATTTCGGTTTTACTTTGTTATACACTAACTGAGGTCCCTAGGCGACCGGTATCACCGCTACATGGAATTTAGATAGAAATAGTTAGAAGTTAGGTGTAATAGGCTTAACTGAGCGCATTTGTAATGAGAGTTACATGTCTATTTATCATTGTTTGTTATCAAGTAGACTTATTGGTCGTGAGTAGGCAAATTGATGTAAGCATCTTTTTGCCGTGAACAAGTTAATGAAATTGTCTATTTTCTTAAAAAACAAAAAAAAACAAAAAAGAAAACAAAAGAGTGGGGGGAGTTTAACCTTAGCTTTTGTTGTTGAGAGTTTTCTGTGTCCTAGGAGTATTTGTCGTAAAAGGTGATTGGTTAGGACATGAATTCTGTGAGCTTGGAAGTATTGCCGAAGCTTTCATACTGTAGTGATGAGAGCTAAAGCCAACTTTTCAATGTTAGGGTAGCGAGTTTCAGGATCCGCAAAACCTTTGCCACAATAATATACCGGGAGCTCACTGTCATGTTCATGACGTGTGAGAGCAGCGCTAATGGCTGTAGCGGATACGGCTAGATATAAGTATAATACTTCTCTTGGGATAGGCTTTGATAGGAGAAGAACTGCTGCGAGATAAGCTTTGATGTTATTGAAGGCATCATCATGTTACTTATACTGGGTTTTCAACAATTGAAAGAATGGGTTGCACTTATCCGTGACGCGGGAAATGAATCAAGCCAAGGCTACCAAGCGTCCCATAAGGCATTGGACCTCACTCTGGGTAGTCGAGACAATCATATCGAGTATGGCCTATATCTTTTCTGGGTTAGCTTCAATTCCTCTTTCACTGACCATGAAACCCAAAAAAATTCCTCCGCCAACAGCCAAAATACACTTTTGTGGGTTGAGGCGCATCCCATGAGCCAGGAGCTTAGTGAAGACTTTATCTAGGTTGGCAATATGGTCATCATTTGTCACACTTTTAACTAGCATGTCATCCACGTACACTTCCATGAGTTCCCCAATTTCTTCTTCAAACATGACATTGACTAACCTTTGATAGGTTGCCCCTGCGTTCTTCAATCCAATAGGCATGACTCCGTAACAGTATAGTCCCTTGTTTGTAAAAAAAAAGTAGTGTGTTCCTGATCTGTGAGATGCATTTTGATTTGATTATATCCCGAGTAGGCGTCCAGAAAGCTGAGCATTTTGTAACCAGCTGTGGAGTCGACCAGTTAGAGCTACTATGTTGCTTGGTTTTGTCCTGTCCTCTGTCATAATGCTCATATTTCTGCTGGGATTGTTGCTTTGAGGGTGGGGCTGGGAGTGCTAATGTGGTGGTGGGATGAGAATGCCCAAATGTGACAAACTCGACTCGTGCCCATCGGACAGCAAGGTCCATCAGGCATCATATAACCCTAGAGGGTTCCTATTAATCTCCATTAGGAAATTGCTGGGAAGCAAGGCTTGGCGAAAAGCTTGTTCAACGACTCGGGGCTCCAAGTTGTGTCAGTGTGCCGTGGCTGATTGCCACTGGGACAGTAATTCATGGAGTTCTTCTCCTTCCTTTTGCTTGATGTGAAATAAGGCATCCACACTTCGGTAAATGCTGGCATGAAGTATGAAATGGTTGAGGAAGCATTCCGAGAGTTGATCAAAATTGAGTGCTTCATCTGAGAGGGTTTCCTGGTAGGCATGACAAGCCATGGTATTTGTGTACTGAGTGGAGCTGCACAATGAGAGGAATGTTTCAAGGTGGAGGTGAGGGTCCCCAGTGCCCTTATACTTGTCCACTTTGAAGGGTTTGGCCTCAGGTGATCGCTTTTCCATTTGTACATGTGACGTGAAGGGGCTTAGGCAATGTCCATATCCTGTGAACAGGGATCGCTGGCTCTTGTGATTCTCAATGCCTTCAATTTGCAAGGCCAGTTGAGTGACAAAATTGCTGAGCTGGAGTCGAGTTTGCATGTCGAGAGATGGGTTTGCAGTGCAAGTGGAATTGGGATTGGGGGCGGGTGAATCAGATGGATTGGGCTGGTTTGTTAGGGGAATGGATTCATTAAGAATTGCAGATGGTTGGGGAGCCAGGAGTGGAAAGGATGAGTGGGTGAGTGGATGAGTTACGTAGATGATTTGGTTGGGACCTCCCGGGACCATGGAACTGTGTTGCCCTTGACTAGCAAAGAGGGATGGCAAAATGGGGTCTAGGGTACTAGTGACCCTTGCCACTCGTTCAAGGGTGTCATTGTAGGCGTTACGGTGATCTAGTGTGGCCCGAAGTAAGAATTGTTCATTTTCCAACTTAGCGATGCGCGCCCGGTACGTGTTTGCCTCCGCCTTTTCTTTTATTGCTTGCTCCCGGAACAAGTGGAAGTCTTTCTTTAAGATTTCAAAGGTTGTGGTGGCTTGGCTAAGGTAGGCATCACTGGATTGGAATAATTCTTTTTTCAGTCGGGTCCCTGGCTCATTCTGGTCATCTACTAATTCTACCATTTTGCTTTCTAGGCTAAATGAGAGTTCCACCTTCTAGAGCCAATTGTTTCTACCCCTTCTCGTGATCTAAGGACTGGAGGTCGAATCATTGGCTTCTGGTCATGTATCTACATAAGTAACAACACGTCAGGAGTCGGGACTGGGGTGACCCAATCTTTAACTCTTCGATGCTTAAGTCAGCATTTGGTTGCTACTTATATTGTATAGGAGTATGGGGAGAATAGTGAACTTGCCTCTTTTGGGAATTTGTGCCTGTTTTATAGACTAGCATTGAGAGCTATATCGTTAGTCCTCGATGTGGGACTGTTCTTGTGGTCCTATTCGACATCTCCCTTTTCAGGGGTATTTAGCAGATATGAAGTGGTTCCAGCAAGTGTATTGTTACTAAACCTTCATTCTTTGGGTGCTTATGGAGGTCGTACCGGTGTTGTCTTGCCTGGAATGGTCTCCAGCGTCCGAGTGGTTGTGCCACATTCTCGGCATTGTCAAATGTTCTTGACTATGTATTAACAGTATCCGCTTGGGAACCACCATGAAGTGAAGAGCATAATCAACATTGGCAATATCAAGTATATACTTTGAAAGCCATGATTCAGAAAATGAACATCATAGAGCAATGGAAGTGATTATCAACAAACATGAAGGACTAGAAAATATTCCTGTTTTTAAGTGTATAATCTAAGAAAGGGGTTTAACATACAATAGAAGAAAAAAATTGAGCAAATTATCTGCATTATTCACCACTTCCATATAAGCGGGTCCACTCCTTGGCTGCAGAATTCAGTAGAAAATCATAAATAAAGTTAGTAAGTACCAGAACTAATTATCCGTAATAAGCATCTGCTACTTTCACCAATCGAACTTTTGAATGTAAATGGCTACTATCAGATTTTAAACCTCTCAGCAGTGTAGCATAATTGAAATTACCTGTCTCAACAGCTTCGGTTTCATTTGACTTCCAGTGCTTTGCAATGTTCTCAGAAAGCGGGTCATCAGGGTTTGGAGCACTCAGAAGTGCTTGGATGCTGAAAGTGAAACATAATGTATCGTGTTAGTCACATACTATCATGAAATACTAACCTGAAAATACACATGATAACCTACTTCAATTTATTATGATTGCACACAACTTAACTTTGAACTACCAAAACGAAATGTCTGACATCCCAGTTCAGGAGAGTTGGGATTAGCATATAAAAATTGTGAGCAAACTTCTACTTATTCAGATAAAGATAAACTATTTTTGAACATCTAAGGAACTCTAAGAAGGGAAAATGTCACCTCAGCAATACTGTTTGGATTTGGAGGGCTGGGCTCCATTTGTCTTTCAGAATATCAAGGCATATCCTCCCAAGCTGCCAAGGAAAACCATTCTCACTGAGAAATACATTTATTGAACAAGGGAAAGCAAAAAAAGGAATTAAAGGAGAAAGTAACTTGCCTTATCAATGTTAGGATGATATATTTTGGTCAGGAAGCGAACCTGTTAATAGGAGAAAAAACAAATAAGTGAAGAGAATAGCATTTGATATTGCGCAAAGACTACAATAGGTACAATGGGATGACATGGTAGCACCTAGAAAGGACTCTCTTCGAAGGAATCAACCAAATCTGAAGATTACAACAACCTCAAGACTAGCATATATGTGACACCAGTTTCAGTCAAGTCACATAACCAGAACAGTAAAGGTAAAAAAATAAGGATGGGATTACTTTTGTAATGAGTTCCATACTCAATGTCCCAAATAATAAATTGCAGCAATTACGGAGTACTCAAGATCAATCACATGATTAGAGTGAGACAAACCAATTCAAAGAACTTATCAGACTATTCTTCACATATCTTAGAACCAATTCTACTCAACTGGATACTCAAGTCTATTTTCGTATTCTTAATTATCCAATTACTAACATTTTTACTGCATCCACCAGGAGAAGTCATCTTAAGAACTGAAAAGATAGACATGCATAATAATTCTTGCAGACAACAAAGTAAGTGGTCGCACAACTCTACAGCCTACAAAATGACGGAAGTGAATACTCACGGTGTCAATCAGATGAAATCCCTAGTATAGGATACCATAATTGTCAATATAGGACATTACTTTACGTCATACATATTTACCTTGGGAGGTGCCATTGGATATTCTTCAGGCAAAAACAACTCCAACTTGAAAACCCCACCTGAATAGAATTCAACAACCAAATGTGATCTGGAAACTTATATATGTGAACATCAATAAACAACTTTAGCATCCAAGAAAATAAAGATAAGAGGTAGGCAAAGGTGGCTTGAACCAAATGCTTTTACGGTATAGCAAAATGACAGGTAGGTCTCTATTTAAATGACTTTTTGAATAGCCAACAACCTTCAATCATTCCTATCTACATACTACTTAGTTATACTTGAATCATACACTAATAGGTATACAAATGTTTTACCCACCAAGCAATTATTAAATTTAACCTCAGAAACTGATACCAATTTTACAGTTGACTTGAGAAAAACAGATTCTTTTTAAAATAAAAAATAAAAAGATATCCCACAAACAGTAGCGGCATTAGGGACACCTAAGCCCTACAGAGTTTAGCCAATGGCCATACATAAAATAGTTGTTAGTTACACTTAACAGCTATAACCTGTATAACAATTTTGAACCAAGACAAGAGAACAGTTCTCTTCCTCACATCATCATGCCTATAGTTATTATTAATAGCATATTTATACAACGTACAAAGTGAGGAGTAAAGGAAAATCCTTCAAAAATATGGATTAGAGGAACAATGTGTGGCGTGTGTCGCTAATCACCTTCATATGGGGACTGAGCTGGACCAAGAATCATTACATTAAAATAGCGCATGTTTTCTTCTGAAGGAGAAGCACTAATTCCCGGAGCTGTAGAAAGAAAAGTCATCAGATCAACATTGAAATTTCAACAACTACAGTCAGTACCAAGAATCACAACCCAAAATTACAAGGCCTGATAGACAATATCCATCACTTATTAAGATATGGTACTAACTCAAGAGCTTATAATAGAGCATGATCATGCAGTATTGATAATAAGGCCGGCGCAATGTACACAATGTTAAGCCCAAGTTCAGTTTAAATTCTTTTTTTTGTTATATAAAAATGCAATGTCCTGCCATGCTCTCGATAGCGGACAACCACTAGTCATCCAATTCCACAATCAAAGTGCAGACATCTAAAACACCTCACTGAGCTCAAATATTTACAACGCATGCCCAGTGTTTCACACAGCAAGTTTGCTATTCACCATAAACACTTTAATATGCATGGTTTGGATGTTTCCGCAATTTATGGACTCAATTTCTCCTGATTTTGGTAACGAATGCAGAGCAAATAATCATTAAATCACTTTCCAGACAGTCTAGAAGGTTTTCTTAATCAAAGCACCATTTTCTTGTTTAAATTGACTCTAGAATGATTCACTGATGTCTTTCCCTGTAGAACAACCTCGAATCGCTCACAAAAGGCTTAAAACCAAGACTATCCATAGTTGCCTATCCATCTAAATATTCGCAGTGACCGATTACAATACTTTTGGCTTATCTTGACCCGATTAAAGCCCTAATTTATGCTTAAACCACAAATTTAGAGCATAAAAAACGAAGTGTGTGAGAGAGAGCGATACCTGGTTCGCTGAGCAGCCTCTGCGTCTCCTATAAGAAAGAGTCACATAAACACAGAATTAAAAGGAGAAGAAGAAAGACGAGTAACGATTCCTGTAAAACAGTGCATAGAGAGATCGGAGGGTTTAGAAGTGAGAACAAACCTTGATGATTCGTCGAGGGAGATTGCTATTCGCCATGAAGAAGACTCTTCTGTTCTCCTCGAGGGACTCAGAGAGACGGAATCAGAGGAGAGAGAGAGAGCTCTGAGAACAAAAGCAGAAACCCGAAAAGATGGAAGAGGACGGAATCAGGTAATGGTTTTCAACTTCAACTTTCTTCCATTTGCATTTCGCCCCCGCAATTCCTATTTTATTATTTTCATTTCTCAGTCTTTTTTTTAATCAAATAAAGAACTAAATCAATTAATATAGTCACATCACTTACAATGAGAGATTTATGTCACTAGAACAAATGATATTGGGCTCTTAGTCCTTTTTAAAAATATCAAAGCTATCACCAAGAAAAAAAATAAAGATTTCAAACTTAAATTGATTTAATCAGAAAAAAAACTAAACTGAACTGATTCAGTAGTCAGAACACACTAAAATTCTGTTAGACAAAATTGAGTTTAAATTATGTTGCGAAAAATAACATTAGATGTAATGATTAAGGAAAATGATACTTACGTTCAGACTAGTATGTATGTGTGCGTCTGGACTCTCTCTTATTTACACACATTTGTCAATGTAAATCATAATCTTAACCGTTCAGTTGAATTAACCAATGTAAATCACCTCTGCAAAAAAAATCAATGTAAACAGAAATTGTTTGCTTATCTGAATGAATCAAAAAAATTAACGGCTGATCATGAGACTATTAACTTTCACTAACTGTCCATTTGTGAGTTGTGGGCGAAAGTTTTTTTTACTAAATCAAAGTGGAGCTATGGACAAAAAGTAACCATGTTCAGAAATTTAAAAAGAAAATGTTTGGGTATTATTTTCACAAATTTTCAAAAGATTAAGTTATCGAGTAAAGGCCTTGATGTTAAACTATGTATTGTCACCAGTTCAAAGACATATTTAAATGATTTTTCAAACGATCAAGCTATTTTCTACGGATTTGATTTCATAAGGAGTTAAATTTCAGTACTTTGATTATATCAGCTCCGAGTCCACCCACCAACATTCGTAGAATGACCATGATTAGCAAGCGAATATGCAAGAAAATTCGCCTCACACCAAATATGTTGAAATTCCACACTTTGAAAACAGGCAACAAGAAGTTTGATGTCTTGAACGACGGTAAGAATGCGCCATGGCAACTTTGTTGTTGATACAATCAATCAAGATTTTTGAATCACCTTCAACTTTGAGCTTGGTAAAGCTAGGTAAACATGTTGCATGAAAACCAACTCGTAAGGCAACAACTTCAGCTAGGAGAAAATGTGACTAACTAATGTTTTTTGTATAAGCTACAAGGGCAACCTTGATGATCTCTGATTACAAAACATGTAGCAGCTATATCATTTTGGATTACCAAGCCATCAAAGTAAAACTTCACTAACAACACATTACCTCGGATTAGAGGGAGCGGACTGGACTGGGTCTTATAACAAGACCAGACACGTGCTTGGCGACCACACAGTTTCAGTTTAATAAGGACCATGCTATGTTGCACAGACACGGATACGGTGACACGACACAGCGTGACACGCCGACACGGCAAAACTTAAAAACTGAATATCCGACACAGTTTGGACACAACAAATAAAATTATATATTTATTATTTTTAATAAATAAAAATATACTAAAATATAAAATAAGTTTATTACATTACAAAATAATGTTCTAAATTCAATTCTTGCATAACCAAAAGAAATAACATTATAGAGAGTCAAATGTAAATGATAGAAATACATAATTAACAATATTAGAAATAGTAGACTTTTAACTTAAAACATAACATTAAAGAAAATCAAATTTGCAGTAGGTTGCTGATAAAACTAGGTAGTAGTTTGCTTTCAAAAATGGACAGTAGCTTTATTTAGGTTTTCTTTTTTTTTCATTTTTTTTTTCAATGTGGCTCGGAGATGATGTGGCGTGTCGGAAAAGTCAACATTTTCCGACACGTATTTTGCCGTGTCGGGCGCTGTGTCGGCGTGTCGGAGTGTCCGACACTCCACTATCTGTGGAACATAGGGTTACAGAGTCCCTGATAGCCCCCGCACACCATCAACCATAGCGGCCCCAAAATTGGTGGGTTTGTAGAAGCCGATCGCTATTTTTCTTTGTTCACGTCAATTCTTTCTCTCGCCTTAACCTATGTGTTACCTGCAGTTCCTAGATCTCCTCGTTCACGTCAATTCTTTCTCTCGCCTTAACCTATGTGTTACCTGCAGTTCCTAGATCTCCTCCGATGAGCCGATTCCGACACATGAGTTCATAAGGAGAGTCCTGGAGAACAGAGACGCATTTCCCAGAGGAGAGAAATCCAAGAAAGAATTCCAGTCGGGGGTACAATGTACCATAAAGTATGAGCTAGATTTCAGCATCTCCAGGTTCCGTTTCTCATTGGAAAATTTAATTGGTACTTATGTGGTGACTCTGGGCAAGCGTTTCTTGATCTTGCTTTGAAATCCTATTCTCACCGGCCATAACAACTCACCCCAATGTAACTGAATCTTACATTGTTCCCCACACCATAAGCCCGGAGTCCAGGACATGCTTTGTTTATCTAAAGTTAGTATCTGGAAGAGGAAACAGTCTGATGCATCATTTTACGAGGAAGAAGGAACCAGACATTCACAAAAACTAAAGTTGAACTCGTATATTATTGCACATATAGGAACCAGACATTCAAAGAAACTAGTAGAACATGTATATTATTAAACATATAGGAACGTTACATGAGGTGGCACTTTTAAATGTCAAGTTAGGACCTTAATGCAGAAAACAAAGCAAGCCAAGAGTAAATGAGTCAAATACATAAAACAGATACTATTTTGGAAGACACTTTCATACGATATTGAGCTCAGTTCATCTAATGCAACTTTGCAATCCCAGGTCCTGAATGCAGCTGGAGTGTCCTACTTGGTACGACCTGTAGAACCCCAGGTTGTTCTGCAAGTAGAAGATAAAATACTATTATAATTAATATTTTTATTAGTAGGATCATTAATATTTCCATTATCATCATCATAAATCAACAGAAGTCAATGAAATCCGATCCACATCATTACATAAGATAGTCACAGTTTTTCTTTGCAGTGAGAAAACTAAACAAAATCTGACATGCATTATAGGCGAAATAGAATGTTAAATCATACCTCCTTCATAGACATATTTAGTTCATTTTATTTTCTCCGGGAGGAGAGGGGAACATCTAAACTCGCTTTGCAAATTAAAGGAAACAAATTATGCGTTTTATAATTGTGCTAGCCTTGTACCCAAACAACAAACCCGAGGCTAAATACCTGTTTTTCCCCAAAATGTCATAGTATTCAGGACTCCATTTACAAGCCTCACGAATAATTTCATTACCCTCATGAGCGAGATCACGTCCCTCATTACGGGCTTGTACACATGCTTCTAGAGCTACTCGATTAGCTACGGCACCAGGTGCATTTCCCCAAGGGTGTCCTAAAGTTCCTCCACCGAATTGTAGTACAGAATCATCTCCAAAGATCTCGGTCAGAGCAGGCATATGCCAAACGTGAATACCGCCGGAAGCCACCAGAAAAAACACCCGTTAAAGAAACCCAATCTTGAGTGAAATAAATACCGCGGCTTCGATCTTTTTCAATAAAATCATCACGTAGTAAATCAACAAAGCCTAAAGTTATTTCTCTTTCCCCCTCGAGCTTGGTCCACCAGTACCTAGTTTCATCCAAGAGGAAACTCATCCAAACACTCAAGTAAGTTATTATCTTCTTACTGTATTTCTCATGTCGGACAGGCAATTCTAGAAAATGGCATGTACTGTTGTAGGTTCTTTGCAGATATCAGCAACACTAGCTGAGTGTGCATCATCTTGTGATTCAACAAGATATCTGAGTAGCGGGCTGTTTCACGGACCCAAGAGAAAAAAGAAAGGGTTGCAATACTGAATTATCCTAAATTGGAGGATCTCAAACATTTAGGATATCAGTTGCGGATGTAATTATAAATATCAATCTATAGGCATCACATCTACTCTAGATGCCATCTCAGCAGCATAAGGAACTGTACTTGCTCCAGGTTTGTTTACGAAAGAAAGCTAAGACGTTATAGTCATTTAAGAAGGCAGTTATGATTCAAAAAAGAAAAAGGAAAAAAAAGAAGAAGGCAGTTATCCTTCACAAAGATTATGAATGAACCACTGCAAAACTGAAGGGCAAACAAAAGTACAGACATTCCTCAATTAAGGACAAGCTGAAAAGCTATGATTTAAGGTTTAATTTACTAACTTTTTCTATTTTTGGTATTCCACAATTGATGTTTATGAATTGCAAAGGCACATAGTTTGAAACCAGAAGTAGGATAGTGAACCAGTGGTGTGTTATAGAACAAGTCTAAGCATTCTGAGGATGGCTGAGAGTTAATACAATACTTGATTAAACAGGTCTGGTACAGAGTTCAAAAGTCAAACCAAAACAAAGCAAACACAAGCCGTGCTAGAGCCATTTTGAACTAGAAATCAAGTTTAAAGGAAGCAACAACATATAATCCCAATTAATATTATCATGACCCTTGTGTCTCCATAGTGCTCAGAGTAAGGGATCAGCAAAGTTAATGAAATTATACAGATAACAGCTGCTAGAAAAACCAGAAGAATCATCATAAGTGTTGGCAGTCGATCACTTGACGGTTCTTCCTGATCAGGTTTGAGACTTATTTAATAACATTTTCAGCTATACCAATACCATACAGAAACATGGAGTGCATGTTTGTTTGACTGGACTAAGTAGGCTTGTGTCAGCTTAGGGGTATTAGTGAGTTTGGGCTGTGATTGGAATCAGTCAGTACAAAAATAAATGGTACCATGTAGCACCATTTTTGGTTTCCAGCCTCCCTAGCTGGTGTTATCAAGAGTACTCCATTGTGGCATCTCAAGAAAACACCTTTTCCTCTCATACATTCTCCCTCTCTCCACTCAGAAACATCACCTTGTTCTCCCATACTTCCTCAGTTCCTCTCCCTCCACTCAGAAACATCTTCTCGTAAACCTCTCTCAGCGCTTTTGCTGCATCTCACCTTTGATTTCTAGCCAGAAAAAGCGATCCGGACATGGGTTATGTGGAATTTGGTTGAATTTCATGACATTTGGTAGTTTGTTTATGTGAGTAAGCAAGAAACCTCACTGTGGATTTTGAATTAATTGATTTTCCGGGAACTACATTAATCTGGGTCTTATGGGGTTAAATGGATCTTCCAACTATTACATGCTTCATATAACTAACACTGTATCAACTTTTATGTTCATAGCTGCTTTGTTTTGGTGATTATGCTCTGGCTTGTCGATCATACTATGTATTTTGCTTCTAAGCCCTACTCACCTCAGCCCCATCTCACCAAATTACGAAAAAAGAAAAGAAAAAAAAGTAATCACGACAATCAGAATCAGAAAAACAAAGATAAAGGGGCGACGAGAGAGAAGGGCATACTGGAGATTTCGGCGACCTGTTGAGGAGTGAGCTTGGCAGAGAATCCACTAGCAGCAGTCTTGTAACTGTAAACCAGAGCGTCCTTGGCAGCCTCCTCACTGTGTGCGTATATATTTCAAGATCAAAATCAAAAACTCACATAAACAAAATCAAATTGGTTGAAGCAAATAGAAAACAGAACCTGCCGAGGACGGAGGCGAGGGTTCGGATGTGATAGGCCTCAGGCTCCTCATTCTGCTGCGGCTTCTCGGTGTATACGATGTGGACGGCAGATTCCGAAGCAGAAGAGGCGGGATTGAGGGGAGCAGAAGAGTCGGCCATGGCGATTGCGAATGTGAGAAGGAGAAGCGAAACTGATAAAGCCGTCCTCAACATTCCTTATAAGGATAAACAGCCGAAGCACAAAGCTTAGCGACGAAGATGTGGGAAAGAGAGATGCCCGCTTTTTCTACTAGAATACGTTACCGACATAAGTAACTCCGCGCGTCTCACTCTTATCTATGCGGCTATGAGCATTATTTCTTGCCACACGTCCATCTATTAACCCTCAAATGATGTTATAAAATAATGAATTAAATTCAGTTTAGCCTTTAAATTTTTATGGCAAAATCAGTTCAGTCCTACAACTTTGTTTTAAATCAGTTCGCCCCTTCAACTTTCATAAACACATCAGTTAGGTCTAATTTTTGAATTCCTCTTGAAATATGACGTCACTAAAGCTGTTGGAACTGACAAAGGGACCCATAATTTCAGACATTTCGTTGAAAATGAAGGGATAAAGCTGAATTATGGGTCCCTTGTCAATTCCAACAGTTTTGGTGACGTCATATTTCGAGGGAAATTCAAAAATTGGACCTAACGAATGTGTTTATGAAAGTTGAAGGGGCGAAATAATTTTTAAAAAATTACAGGACTGAACTGATTTTGCCACCAAAAATTTGGGGGGTAAACTGAAAATTTTTCTAAAATAATTATTGATAAAAATAGGTTTGGGATTTGAATGAATAATTATAAGTTTAGGTGACCTGAATATAGGTTTGAGTATTGTTGGAGATGTGTTGTTACGTCTTAAGTTTCATAACAGTAATTTAAACCAATATAGGTTTGGGTTTTAATCCAATAAGAAGACGCTAGCATTGTTTGGCAAGAAGAGCAAGATTGAAGTGATTTAGGTCTCTAAAACCTTTCAGACCAAAAACAAGGTCTCTAAAACCTATGTAGAAGGCAGAAGCAAGGCATGCCAAGAGTAAAAGAGTTGATTCTGATCATACACATGCGCGCATAACATGATGTTTTGGCTCCGCTATAATTATAACATTTGTTATCGATCTGCTTAGGGATATATTGGTGCTTGCAAACTTGCAATTATTCTTTGGTTACATTAATGGTAAGAATATTATCATATCATATGGAGCTAAGTTCCATCTAATGCAGCTTCAGATTAATCCTTGTTAAGATCTGAGGTCCTGAATCCAGTAGTTTGTATGTCCTATTTGGTTGGACCTGAAGAACCCCAGGTTGTTCTGCCAGTAGAAATAAAGGCCAAGGTATTATTATTGTGAATTATGAATAATCACCATTAATCAACAGAAGACCAGTAAGAAACACGATCCATTATATTTGCATACAATGCTATCACCATTTGGTCACAACCCCAAATTCAACAGAATCTAAACTGCATTAGGGGATAAAGTATCACGAAGATGAACGGGCAAAGAGAAAGAAGGGCGTACTCTGGATTTCGGTGACCTGTTCTGGAGTGAGCTTAGCAGAGAATCCTGGGATAATCTTGTAACTGTAAACTAGAGCCTTCTCGGCAGCCTCCTCACTGTGTGCATGTTTCAAAATCAAAATTTCAACAAAATGATTTAGCAGCAGTGAGAGAGATATTTGTAGCAGACCTGCCAAGGACCGCGGTTAGGATTCGAATGTGATAGGCCTTAGGCTCCTCATTTTCCGGCTTCAAAGTGTAAACGATGTAAGCCAGAGGTTCCGGAGGAGGAGCAGAAGAGGGTGAAGGAGCACAAGCGTCGGCCATGACGATTGCAAATATGAGAACAAGAACAAGAAGCGAGATTGATGAAGCTGTCTTCTTCATATTTTGATACACTGATCTTGTAAACAGCTGGAAGGATGAAGATTTTGGAAAAGGAAGTTCCCGCTTGTTATGAACAGCTAAAGCCACTTTTGTAAATATGTTAGACATAAGTAACTCTGCATGTGTCATTCTTATGCCATTCTTTCTTGTCACTTGGCAGGCCTGCACCACACATGCAAGATGATGCATCTACTTTTCTTTTCTTTTTTTTTTCTTTTCTTTTTTCATCTATGAGGACTACCAAGTGTTAAATGTCTTGGAAATTAATTTCCAGACAATTATTGATGACAGTTCTTTAAGCAATGTTCTAAAAGGCGCTAGGCGCTAGGCGGGCGATGACCCGTAGCCTAGAGCCTGGATAGCCTAGGCGGGACTAGGCGATGGACTAGGCGATTTATTTTTTTTATATTTTTAATTAATAAAAATAAATTATATAATATTAAAAAATGGTTTTAATATGATAAATTAGAAAAAATTTAACATAACCTTACTCAAAAAATGAGTAAACCAACCTGTAAATTTAGAATATCATCATAATCAAACTAATCAACAATGTTCAACATAGCTAATGATCAAATATTCAACACAACCATCATCACAATTCACAATTCACAAGTTCACAACATTAATCAAATGCAAACTAGTAAATTGTCTCAAGCATTCAAGTCTAGAATTTAATGCATAATTCAACATAGCCAATGTAACCAAAATAACATGCAAACCTAAGAAACCACTTCTTCTTCTTCTCCATATCCCTCATTAATGCATTCGGTGTCGGACTCAAACTCAAAATCCATCTCACCGCCATCCTCTTCATCGGATTCTTCAAGTTCTTCACCAAGTTCCCTTACTTCTTGAAGCCTAGCACTTCTTCTAGGTGGAGGGCTACTATCAAATCCCAATTCATCTCCAAGCATGTCATTTGTCAAATCTGAATCGACATCTTCATCACCATCCTCATTGTCAATAGCATTAAAAGGTATGCCGGATTCATAAACCCATCGAGCCACATATTGATGCACTTGATGTGTTCTCTCCTTCCAAAGTGCATCATTGATACTTTGTTGTCTTGTTGTTCTACTTCGGCTCAATGAAAAATCGGGATCAATGGTTGATGCAAATTTATCCATAGGCCCAAGAGAACGGGGAGGTCTTGCTTGCCCTTCTAAGATCCCTTCAACTTCTTCGGCCTCTTCCAAAATAACCTCATTTCTCACTTCTTCTTCATGTGCATACTTCTTTCTCTTCTTGCTTTGTGCATCCTCAATAGCCTTTTGACACTTTTTCTTATCCTCATCCGATGACATTCTGCAAAAAGCCGCATTCCCTTTCACGTGGCCAACATGTTGCTTGATCCGATATATTCCTCCACTAACTATTTTCCCACATAGCTTGCACTTCACTTTGTCTACATTTGAAGGGTCTACCAATATGCCAAATTCACATCCAACATCATCAGAATTCCGCCTCAAGGACCTCTGAATCTCTGTCATTAAATTTAACCCTCCTGAAGATGTACTACCCGCCATTCTGGCTCTAACAAAATACATTCATATCACACAAATGCACAAGTAACACAGGCACAGTAACAACATTTTCAAGTTATCAACAGTTCACACAAATGCACATTAACTCATTAAGTGAGTTAACACAATAGCTTCATTGATAAATTCAATTCAATGAGTTAACACAGTAGCTTCAATTCAATGAGTTAAGTCAGTTAACACAGAAGCTGCTTCATTGATAAATTCAATTCAATGAGTTAACAGTTTAACACAGAAGCTGCTTCATTGATAATTGATAAATTCAAAAGGTTATATTACAAGAATTCGACAAGCCAATTCAATTCAAGAAGCTGCTTTGGGTTATGTACTTATGTTACTAGCTTCATTGATAAATTCAATTCAATGGGACCAAAACGACAAGCCTGTACAAGAATTTGACAAGCCAATTCAATGAATTCATACAATCAGTCAATCATACATTCATACATTCATACATTCAAATGATTCAATTCGACGAGCATTGGAGAAAAGGTTAATGGAAGCGAGTTTTGCATTGGAAATTTGGAATACTAACCGATGGAGACGAGCGGCGGAGCTGGAGAGGGCGACGTGGTGGAGCTGATGCGCAGACGGGTGCGGAACAGAGAGACAAGAATGAGGAGAGAAACGAAGAGGTAGAGAGAACTGAGATAGAAGAGAGAAACGAAGAGGTAGCGACCGGTGGTGGGAGCGCCGGAGATGGGCTGATGCGCAGTCGAGAGAGAAGTCGAATAGAAGAGAAAGAAACGGCGAGAAGAACTGAAGAAATCGCTGAATTAGGTTTTGTTGCGTTTTTTTCTTTTTTCTTTTTCGCCTAGAACACCTAGAGGGCGCCTTGGACCGCCTTGAACCGCCTAGGCGGCTCCTAGGCGGCTGAACGCCTAGTGTGATCGACTTGAGGAAAAGCGGGGCGGTTTCCTTTAGCCTAGCGCCTAGGCAGCCCTAGGCGACGCCTTTTAGAACACTGTCTTTAAGTAAGGCCTGTTTCTTGTTGGAGTGATTGTTTCAGTTCCATAATGCATATATTTAGGAGCTGTGTTATGCACTATATTTTTTTGTTGAATGAAGAACTTGACCTGATCAATGACTCATTATCTTTCTCTCTTGTTAATGAGTTACCACATGGAAGAAGGAGTTAATTGTATTTAGTATTGATTATGAATACATTTCCATTATGTTATTATTGTATACTAATAACAGGTTTCAGTTTCAGACTTTCAGCCGTTTTAGTATTGTTGTACCTCTTGGCTTTCTCTTATGAGGCCAGATTCCAGAAGCACAGCAGTACTTGAAACAATCTCTTTGGAAATACAACAGAACCATTACCCGCCGGCGCTGATGGATTCAGTCACTGCTTGTGGCAATGGTCTCCGACAAACCCCTAGTCTTGGCACTATGTCACCACAACCAATTTATGTCTTAGAATTCTAAAGGTCCTAGAGGGGGGGGGGGGGTGAATAGGCCTTAACAACTTTTTTCGTATAAATTCGTTCTCAGGGATAGCAAGGGTTATAGCTATCCCGAATAACAAATACACAATGACAATAAATAAAAGTTGCAGTAAAATAACAATGAACACCAAGATGTTTTTTACTCGCAGAAACCCTGCAACCAGGGAGAAAAACTGCGTGTCCCTAACTCTTGAGGGACAAACCTTTCCACTATGTAAAACTCACTTCTTACAAGATTATAGTCTAGGGATACATGAACGACTTGCTATCCTGCCTAAACTACCCACTAGTCTAGATCTATATTTTCTCTCTTGTTTCTGAGTACCTTACTCCTTACAAGATTACAGTATAGGATACAGCAACGACTTGCTATCCTACCTAGTCCCAAACTAGTCTAGATCTACCTCTCTTGTCTCTAAGTGGCTACACATGAAAGTATAAGAAGTTTCAACTAAGAACTCAGCTATCACTTAACTGATTCTTCTTGAAGACTTCTAAGAAGTTTCACTCTCAGAAACTCAGCTATCCTAAACTGATTCTTTCATAAACCCAGCTACCTCAGCGGGATACATCAGAACTCAGCTATCCTCAGCTGCTTCTTTCATGAACACTTCTTGGGTTGCTGCACTACCAACTGATCTCATGGTATACAGAATGCAATGAGTTTATGAGAAGAGATTTTGTTCAGCTCTAAGGTTTATAATCACAAAAGGAAGACTTAGAGACTAATGAACAATGCAAAAGAAAACCAAAACTCAACAATGCAAATGTAAAAACTACATTATGACAACCACTTAGCAAATGCTGCCTTGCTCAGTATATATAGGCTGATGGAGTGCTCTAACAAGAGAGAGACACAAGCCAAAGAGATGCCACAAGAGGGCAAGCACGAGGGCCAAAGCAAGGAAGGAGTTTTGGACTTTTGTCTTTGGCCAAACTCTGAAAGGGAGAGGACATACAAAGACAACTGTTATATTGGTTTGTGTATCACAAACACAGCTGTAGCCTTAGAGCTCTTAAACCATGAGTCACGGGTTGGAACAAAGGCATCAAACCCAAAACTAAATTGACCACAAAGGCAAGATCTTTATATATTCTAGTTATCAATTTGAAATTCAAATTAGGATCTCCCACAGACATAGTTCTTATGGAACAAGGGTAAAAAAACTTAAACATAAGACAACAGAACAAAAGATCAAAAAACCGGAAACCCATTTTTTAGGATGACAAGTGATACTGCTATCCTCTGTGAAAAACCATGAAATGCATATGCATGATTTTACCTGCGTTCCATGAGATCATGTTGGTTCTTCTACTTCTTCAACTTGTTCTTCAGATGTGGAAGACCAATCTCCCAATTGTTTTAGGCTTCATTGCTTTAGGCTTCATAGGTTGTGTTTTGTTCTATATAAGGATTGCCAACAACCTTTTACCTTCAAATTCAGATATCGACTACTTAAACAGTCTATCTCCCCCATAACAAAAGAACTAAGAACTAGAAAGGTATTTCACTTCAGGGAATCATAAATCAGTTCAGTGCCTGCAATAGAATTTCTAAAATGGTTCTTCTTCATACTGTTGTAACTTTAAATATCAATTCTAAGAAGCAATTATTTCGGGGTAAAAACAATGACTTAATTAGTACAGGTCTCATGACTATGAAGCAGCAGGCCTAAGCACTGCTACCTCTGTTTAACCTATTATTGAACTCATCCAATCAATCTTTGTATTGTTGACATAATTCTATATGAAAAGACTATGGCTCAGTACACTTTTGGCCATGCAATCAAGAAAATATGTGATGGAATGACAAATGGGAGTTTGGGACAGAAAGTGAAGCAGAGAGAAAAGCATTCAGTGTAGTCTGTTACAGAAAAAATAAAAATAAAAACTCAAACTGTAGGGCTCCGCTATGAGGAAATATTAGCTCCCTCATCACATATAACAGAAATCCTCAATTTAAGTTACATAGCGATCGTATCTGTTTTTGTGGTATGATTATTCTTTTCCTCAGAGAAGAACATCGATTATTTATAACTAGCTCAGGTTCTTCATTTTTCTATTAAAATCATTTTTGTATTAAAATACTTGCTGGTGTTCTTACTTCTTACAGATATTAGAGCTTTTACATATTACAAGCACAAGTTCATGTACAGTCGTATTGGCTATGAAATAGAAAGGATGGTAGGGATTATTTTCTTTTGATTAGGCGGTGGGGTAAGAGGCTGCCATAGCAATGCCACATATACCTTCCTGTGCAGCAACATCTCTTTGCTTTCTTATGTAACCTTCTTCTCCCCATTCTGCTCCCTATGAGTTCTTCACCAACCAATACTTAGTCCCATCATCGCTGACGCCATATCCAACAGCAGTTACACCATGATCTAGGCTTGTTCCGCAGGTTCCTGTGAATACACCACTTGATAGAATTGGAAATCAGATCCGCTAACATCAATCGCAACAGAAATAGGTTGATTGGCAACAGCCTTAAGCAGTGCACTTTCAGTATTTGCAGGCACATCTTCGTGGCCAGTGATTGAGGCTGCATGGCTTGCTTCTTTCTGCACATTGCATGTACCATCAACACCAGCGTAGGGATAATTAGCCTCGGTGCTAAGTCCATGATTTTGATTGATGAACCGAAATGCATCATCCATCAAGCCACCTTCACAGCCTTGGTCTTCACCATTGACATCACAGTCAACTAGCTCTTGCTCAGACAAAGAAATCAATTTACCAGTTGTCAGTTGAGTAATTCCTTCCATGGCTGCCACAGCTGAGAATGCCCAACAGCACCCTGTATACATTTTGATTGCACATTGTGGCAGTTAAAATATTGTTAGTATCTTGTTTCCAAAATAGTGTTGTGACATAAAAGAATTACAAAAGAGGAAAGAATAGTGTGTTATGTCAAGTAACAATCAGCTAGATGCTTAATCACATACCGCATTGGCCTTGGTCCTTGACTGGAGTTACAGCTCCTTTCTGTCTCCAGTCCATTGTAGCCGGCACACTAGCATTTTCATACTGAAAGTTGTGATCTTTGTGGAACACTCATGCCCCTTGAACTGATTTTGGGAGGCTGTGAATTCTTCATTTGTAAGGTCTGCAAATTGATTCACACTCAATTTATAAAGTTTGTTTCCTGCATTATTGGAAGAATCTATATATTCCACATTTTCTTTGAATATATTGAATTGCTTGTCCTTCTTGTTCATATCATTGTATACGCGTCCATAGCGAGCCATCCATTGCTCGTATCTTGCAAACATTGATACATCTTGGAGACTGCGAGAGGTGGCTTCAGATGACCAGGCTCCCAACATAAGGAGCGACAATGCTACCTGAATACACTTGCACAACTGGTTGGTGAACTCCATTGTAAGGCTAGGATTTTTGGTTTGGTAAATGAATGAATGGAGTTGAAATTGAAATGGTACACTGCTTTACAGATTATATAGAGAAGAGAATGGCTTTTCTATAATATCTCCGTGCTCCCAAAAGTGGTCTGCAGTGTCCTTGGGTTCAAAAATGTTCTGATATGAACATGTTAGATTAAAGTTCATGTTGACCATCTCTTTATCTATATTCATCAATGACAATAACTTACTTTACTAAAAGTTAAAACAATACTAATAATTATACTCTTATGATGAATTTGATAAATTAGTTGATCTTTTGTTCTATATGCTTGCTGGCTGTTTCTTCTGACTTCTGAGAGAAATATTCTCTAGCTGTAATAACATGTAGTTCTGGTTTGCTTTTGAAACTAAATAAATTAGCTGATCTTTTGTTCTATATGCTTGTAATAACATGTATTATTATTATATGTCTTCTCGAGATGATCTTCAGCAAATTACTATCCATAAATAAATTATTGTCAGGCTGGGGATGATGGCTGTCCTTTTGTAGCTTTGTAAATGATAATGAGAAGTAACAAGTAGCTAGCTCAAATCTAGAACGTTATCTATGTTATTTTTTCAATCATGTCTAAATCTAATTCCTTCGTCTTTTAGAGATGATCTTCTGCAGAACTTGTTTTTTTTTTTGGGTAAATGAATGAATATATAGAAGAACCCAGGCTAAAAACAAGCCAAGGAACAACAAGAACAGAAGCTACAAAGCAACACCCTCAACAGAGAGGAAAAACAAACCTAGAAGAAAAAACAACACCTCCTTGAGAAAACACAGAAAACTAAGAAGCTAGCTAGTCTCCATTCATGAAAAATGTAAGCTTTAGAAGGAGTATGAGGGATCTTCCAAGACAATAAGCAGAGGCGAATGGACTCCACAATTTCTTTGAACACAACAGCGGGAGGAAGACTCTCATTATGAAACCTGCGGTTATTTCTCTCTCGCCAAATTGCATAAACCACAGCTTGTAAAGCTAACTTTAAGATCGCAACAGGTAAACCATTACCTTTCCAGTTTGTAGCCGCCCAAGAGATGAAATCAGACCAAGGGAGGAGAGGTCTACTCACATCACACTTGGACAACACATGAGTCCATATACCAAAAGAATAAGCACAATCAAAGAACAGATGGTTGTGAGTCTCAGCAGCTGCATGACAAAAAACACAGTCTGGGGCAGCAAGAGGCAAAAAAATTATAACACGATCCATAGTTGATAACCTTCCTCTGATAGCAAGCCATAAGATGAAACTCCATCTCGGAACACACTTACCAAACCAAACTAGGCGATACCAAGGAACAATAGACCTAGTAGGACGAAGAGCATTCCAAGCAGAAGAAGTTGAATAAAACCCATTAGGAGTAAGAGTCCATCGAACAACATCACTAACTTCTGACTTATGAATGATTTGCGTCAAAAACACTCGGATCTCCAATAACTCACGGGAAAGGGAAGGAAATCATAATGAAGTAGCACGACCATCACCAATGATATTGACAAAGAAAGAACGACAAAGCTCCCTAATTATTTAAAGCAATTTTCTCCAATTCCAAGAGCAAACAGAAGGAAGATGAGCATTCCAGAACGAATTACCTTTTAGTAAATAAACCTTCACCCAATCAGTCCAAAAGTTGGAGGAACCAGAGACAAGGTTCCAAATGTGGCGGATCATTAAAGCTTTATTCCAGCCATGCAAGTCTTTAATGCCAAGCCCTCCTTCAGATTTAGGGAGACAAATTTCAGACCAAGCAACTATAGCAGCAGCCTTACCCGAGCAATTACCAGCCCATATAAGAAACAACGAAACCTTTTTTCGATATCCTTGAGAACTTTTTTAGGAAGGATCAAATGAGAAGCCCACTACACTTGGATGCTAGATAAAACAGATTGAATGAGCTGCAGTCTGCCAGCAAAGGAGAGCACCTTATTCTCCCAACTTTTTATACGAGCCTCAATTCGATCAAGCAATGGGGAACAATCTTGCATTCTCATTTTAGAAGTGATTAGAGGAATACCTAAATAACGAACTGGGCAAGTTCCCACAGAGAAGTTTGTAACTTGAAGAACAGAGTCACTTGAGTTCCCATCAACACCAGCAAGAAAAATTTTACTCTTAGAAACATTCGCTTTAAGGCCAGATAAAGACTCAAAATCAGAGAGAGAATCATGGAGAGTGCAAACATAATTTTCATCACCGTTACAAAACATGAGCAAGTCATCAGCAAAGCATAAGTGAGATAAATTTAACTGATCACACCGCCAATGGTACCGGAAGCAAGGAGAGCAATTTATTCTTGTCTGGATACAAAGAGAGAGGACTTCCATAGCAATCACAAAAAGGTAGGGAGACAAGGGATCGCCTTGCCTTAAACTACGCCTGCTAGCAAAAACAACCTGCCAACTCACCATTAACACACACTGAAAATTTAGGGGAAGAGATGCAGCTCTTGATCCAACCAATCAAGGTGGAGGGGATATTAAAGGCTTGATGGATCGCAATAATGAAATCCCATTCCACTGTGCATAATCTTTCATAATGTCCACCATAAGAGTGCATCTGGGCTGACCATCAGCTTTATGGTAATCACGAAGGATCTCTTGAGCAAGGAGGATATTGTCCCCAATTCTATTCTGCAGAACTTGTTTTATTCTAGTATGTATAAGTTAATAAATGCCTTCTAAATTCCCAGTAAGTTATCGATTACAGTTCTTTGAGTACGGCCTTTTCTTTACGGATGATTCTTACGGTCCATACAGTTAGCATTTTATTTTAAGATAACAAGTATAACAAATTTTGAAGATGCATATTCATGGGAGCTGTTACTGGTCCTATATACACAATGTGTTTTATGCAAGAAGAACTTGACATGAATTTAGTTAACCTGTTATGACTGGTGAAACAAGTCCTTTTGGAAATGAAGCAGCCAAATCAGTGTTCTTTTGGCACTACTCTCCTCATAATCCCTAGTCTTAATTAATCTCTTAGAATTCAGATATGGACTATTTAAGTTATCCATCTCCCCCCAAACCAAATTATCTAAAAGCTAGGTAGAAAGCCATTGGAGGCTATTGCACTCTAATTTGTTTTTGGTTTCTAACTTCATTGCTTGCAACAAAATTTCAATTCAGACGGTTCCTCTTCTCATTTTTGTATCTAAGAAGTACGAATGTCAATCTAAGCAGCATTATTTCAGGGAGAAAATGACTTATAAACAGTACAGGTCTCAACACTTCCTCTGTATAACTATAAACCTATTATTGAACTCAACAATATTTGTATTGTTGAGATAATCTTGCAATGCAACGACGAGGGTTCAGTACATAAGAGTTGTATTTTGGCAATGCAATTAAGAAATGCAATGGAATGACAAATGGGACAGAAAGTGAAGCAGAGAGAAAAGCATTCAGTCTTGTTCAGTTACAAGACTGATAAAAGAAACTCAAATTATAGGGCTCCAGTATGAAGTAGCATTAGCTCAATAATTAATGATAACAGAAACTGCAGTATAATTTACATAGCGATTATCTCTTTTAATGATATGTAATTTTTTTTTTTCATCAGAGAAGAACATAACTTGTACTTTTGTAGAAAGAATAGCTCGATGATTCAACTAGCATGCTGGTTCTTCATTTTTGTATTAAAATTCCTTGCTGTTTTTAATACAGGTATTGCAGCTTTACATGTTACAAGCATAAGTTCATGTACATGTCATTATGGATCCCATTAAAGGATAGTAGGTATTTGATTTCATTTCATGGTGTATTAGGCAGTTGGGTAAGAGGCTGCCATAGCAATGCCACAGAGACCTTGTGCAGCAACATCTCTTTGCATTCTTATGTAACCTCCTTCGCCCCATTCTACCCCCCATGAGTTCTTTACCAACCAATACTTAGTCCCATCATTGCTGACGCCATATCCAACAGCAGTTACACCATGGTCTAGGCTTGTTCCGCAGGTTCCTGTGAATACACCAATTGAATAGAATTGGAAATCGGATCCACTAGCATCAATGGCAACAGAAATAGGTTGATTGGCAACAGCCTTAAGCAGTGCACTTTCACTATTTGCAGGCACATCTTCGTGGCCAGTGATTGAGGCTGCATGGCTTGCTTCCTTCTGCGCATTGCATGTACCATCAACACCAGTATAGGGGTAATTAGCCTCAGTACTAAGTCCATGATTTTGATTGATGAACTGAAATGCATCATCCATCAAGCCTCCCTCACACCCTTGGTCTTCACCATTGACATCACAGTCAACTAACTCTTGTTCGGACAAAGAAATCAATTTACCCAGTTGTTAGTTGAGTGATTCCTTCCATGGCTGCTCCTGCTGAAAATGCCCAACAGCATCCTGTAAAAACAGATAAAAAAATTATTAGAATGTAGAGTAGAATCAATCCAAACTCCAAAAGGGGAAGCAGAGCCTCATCTATAAAAATATTGTTAGCTAGATGATTAATTGCATACCACATTGGCCTTGGTCCTTGACGGGAGTCACAGCCCCTTTCTGTCTCCAGTCCATTGTAGCTGGCACAGTAACGTTTTCATATTTGTAAGAAGTGGTCTCTGTGGAACACTCATGCCCCTTGAACCGATTTCTTGAGGCTGTGAACTCTTCATTTGTAAGGTCTGCAAATATATTGACGCTTAATTTGTAAGGTTTGTTTGCCTCGCCATTGGAAGATTCTACAAAAGCAACATTTTCCTTGAATATCTGGAAGCGCTTCTCCTTCTCGTCAATGTCACTGTATACACGTTCATAACGAGCCATCCATTGCTCGTATCTGCCATACATTATTACATCTTGGAGACTGCGGGAAGTAGCTTCAGAAGACCAGGCCCCCAACATGATGATCAAGGCCAAATAGATACATTTGCAGTGGTTGATGAACTCCATTTTAGGAAAGGTTGATGAAATAGATGAAATAATGAGCAGGTGTACAATGAAATGGTAGAGCGCTCAGTTTATATGGAGGAAACAATGGCCTTTTTAAGTTATCTCCGTGCCCCAAAAGTTGCTCTGCAAAATTTGCGCGCCATAAAAATGTTCTGATATGACACACATGTCTTCTAATAGAATTTCATGTCAGGACAAGTTACTAGCCAACTTAAATAAAATAATGTTTACTACCATTTGAGATGTTTATTGGCTTTACCTTTACTCATGCTGATAGTCTTATAGACCAGATTAATCTTTTGGCATATCTGAGCAAACCAATTTTTCGTTATGTTATGCTGATCTAAAAACTAAACATACGAAGTACTACAACTCATCATTTCTGTATCAGTGAAAATTGGTTGCTCTAGTTCTTTCAAGTTAACTAACCAATTATAGATGAATGAAAGAATTAGAACTTTTGTGACTGGTAAGAATTTAAACCAGGATACCAAAGGTATAATTAGACTAAATATTATGTTCTATTTAATATGGACTGATATACTGTGGTAACTGGTAGGATTTACAGACACTATGACAAATGTTGATTTCTTTTGCAGAAGATGGACAAGAAATGTTTTCAATTGTGTAACATATAGATGCTGAAAGTGGGCATGTCTATATTGGTCTGGAAATAAGAAGGCAAACATTTCACTTCCACAAATGAATCACTGCATATTTATTATCGAATCTGTAATAGAGTACATTACATTTTTTTTGTTGTTACTGTAGTAAAAGAAGAGGTCTGCATATCAGTAGTGTCCTAGATCATCAGTGGCAATCATATCTTTGACAGAAAAAGTATCTGGGTACAGAGGAACATAAGCATGCTGACTGAATATTGGCAGATCCAGTGCAGCACTTGCTAGGGACTTACATTCCTCGAGTGACTCTGCATCCAGAGATGTAACTTCCTGCACACATGCATAATATTGCATAAATTACAGCTTTACAGGTTTCTTGAAAAGCGATGGTAATTTAGAAGATTTAACTGCCAAGATGTGTTTCACTGAACTAAACTGGAGGCACTATCTCTAAAGACCAGAACATCTGCAATGTCTTCTAATCAAATAGTATTTATCCTAACAATTACGTTGTTACTTGTTACCTTGCTATTTAGTCCACGGATGTAGCCAACAAGCAGCAATTTCACTTTCTTGTTGGATATACAGCAATTGCCTCCGCTAGCTAGATGTATTTGCTGCATCAAAGAACCAAGTAGTTTTAAGCAGACAAAGATGGAGCATATCAAACGGAACTAAGAGCCACAATGAGAACATAGTAATCTTCTTTAATTACTTTATGAATTTCCTAATGATTAGTTAATTAGTTTCAATAAACCCGGTTGCAAAAATATTGAATGGTTTAAACAACTAACAACGTAGGCTGATCACTCACAATCTTTTTCTTAGGAGAGCAGGTAATTGGATCCATTCCAATGCCAACCACTACCCTGTAGCTCTTCTTCATATCCACTACAGCCCATCCAAAGAAAACTCCCCAAACTTGGTCAGGCAGAGCAGATTTTCCGTCCTCTGATCAGTTTATCGTGCTCAGTAAATTGAATGCAAACTTCCACAAATTTTAACCATAACACTACAATGCATCCAAACAAGTAATATTCCTAGTCAATCTTAACACTGAGGAATAAACATCCCATTCTAATTAGAAGCATTAAAGCCAAGTTCCAAGAAAAAGTGAAATGAATCTATAAATTATGAAGAATAAGGGTTGATGTCACGGTAACTATAAGTAGGAGCATTTTTTTGTCTACCAAATGGCACATTGTGACCCAGAACCTAATTTATGAACCTTCTGAAAAAAAAAAGAAGAAAAAAAAACACAAACCTGTGTCTTCATTGACAAACCCGTTATCATACAGACCACTCAAATAAATTGCTTCAATTGGCAATGCATTATCTACACCTGCAACCAAATGACAAGCAAAGTATTGGACAGGGACGGCACAGGGACAACTAAATGCAAACAGTATGAAGACTGAAGAGAGATGTACAATCTTCAAAAGGAGGAAGACCCCAATGCTCAGGTCGAAACTCCAAAAGTGAATGAAGCACAGTCTTTGCAAGCGCAGAACAACCAGCAGCTTCACCATGGGGTGGAACAGCGACTACCTCCATTCTGGCAGCATTGGCAGCTTTAACGCCAACCCTGTTGAAATGCATTTATAGAAAACAAACACTTGTGACTAATATGACCTAAAATGGAAGAAAAATGAGCTGCTGGCAGCATTAGCAAATAATCGGCAATGTACACTTCACATACTTCTATGCTCTGCATGGTTTATAGATTTATGGAGTATTCATAAGAATGAAACAAATTTCAGTTCACAGATGCATGTTTTTCAATGTTCTTACATTGAGTCTTCGATCACAAGGCAGTTAGATGCATCTACATTCATCTGTCTTGCTGCCTCTTCAAATCTGTAAACAATTTGGTGAGTTCACTACTATCTATTAAGAGGAAACTGAAATGCTTTATGAAATTACTGCCTTACAAATCTGGAGAGGGCTTGCCCGCTTTAACCTGGTCGCTGCCAAGGATTACTGAAAACCATCCCTGCCAACCTATTTAAAGGAAGAAATAAATCACAACACATTAGAAATCACAGGTCAACCCACATGTGCTTTACGAAATGTGCCTGAGAATAAGGCAGGCAAAAGGTAGTTTAGAACATAATGTCACTGGTGCAGACTGCACAGAGAGGTCCATGTAACTGTAATATCTTACATTGTGAATTATTCTTCCTTGTTTGGCCTAAAGGAAACATGTATAAGCTCTATACAAGAGACATAAAAGTTATTTACCAAGTATATCAATAATAGTTCATTGTCAAATGGTTTGACAGGATGTAGCTAAAGTATCAGCTTTATAAGCTACCCTCAAAGACCATAATACAAAAATAACACAGAATAGTAGGACAAAAGGCAGTAGCAAAACGTCTTCTCATTTCTTGTCACATTTTTTCTCTGATATGGTATTGGCCATCATCAACAAGAATCCTGAAGGTCTAACTATTTCTTTTATTTAATACATACGTTGATGGACAGAGATCTTTGCATTTATATATTCGCGCAGGGAGTTCGAAGCAAGAGCAGTAGGTACTCCATGGTCATGGAGATGCTTGATTAGACGGGTAGCACCAGGAAGAGCTTTCGCGTGCTTCCACCTAAGAGTAAACGACTTAACAGCTTAGCACACTATAAACATCATGTACAACAGTACAAATGCAAGCAATATGCACAAACGAGAAAATCATATATTCAAAATTCTCAACAGTTATCACTATGCTGACATCTAGCAGCACTTTGTAACTACGGCTCATAATATACAGCAACTTTGATGAAGTATGATTTTGAGTGTGCCAAGTAAACTCAATCTACAGTAGTAACAAACATGTATGCATTTATGTGTTACATAAATAAAGAGGAAAGAGGATTTACTTTTGTTGATACATGGGGATGATTTCTTCAATGAACTGGTCAGGAGTCAATGGAAGATCATAGTCCTCGACAGTTGCGGTGGCCGAGTCTTTGAGTGTCTTGCCAATCTCCCTCTTCTCTTCCCTCTCCTTATTCAAAGTCTTGCCATACTTGGCCAAGAACTCCGTGAAGACGCTCCTTGTAGCCCGCTCTGAAGCACAAGAAAAACATAGAAATGAGAATGACCCACTACGTCAAATGCAATGGAGATGGTGAATTCGAGACCTGTGTCCAAAAGGGTCCCATCCAAATCGAGAATGACGGCCAAAATCTTGGGTTTTGGGGTCTCTGTATTGCAGTCGCAGCAGCTCATGATAATGGGTGAAATTCCAAGAGGGGGGAGAGAGAGAGAGAGAGTGATTCAACTGGAACTGGTTTTCATCTGTGTGTTGGGTGCAATTGCGATATATAAACCATGTTGGCTGGTGTGAGGAAGAAGATGAATGGTATTGTTCTAAAGGTGCTGTGGTAGTTCCCGCATAAGAATTTAACGCGAGAAAAGAGAGGAGATGAGATGCGATATGCAAATTGAAGAGAGACAGATTCCCTCCCTCTCTTATATTACTTGTGCAATCATTCGGCACTTGTTCAAATCTTTTGGCGTTTGCATGACTTGTTCAGAAAACCCTTCTTTTGCTAGAGCATCATGTAACAAACGAATAGTATATAACAAAGCAAAAAACAGAAATGCATAAGCAAATTAGTATTAATAATACTTTGTGTAAGTTCCACTTACTTGGTTCTAGGAATAAAAGGGTGATAGATAAGGCATTTCTCTCGTATAAACGTCTGGTGAAATATACTTGGTGGATCATATTACTGGTTTTACAGGTGGAAGAGTGCCTTCCATTTGGAATATGTTTTCACATGTTCTCTCATATAAATGTGGAATATGTTTTCACATGTATTTCTAACAATTTTACCAGTTTATTTTTCCAATGAAACTCGATTAAAACCAACTAATGTTTTATAGGGAATGAGTGCCATTTTTGTCTCTCACAAAGTTCATTTGAAAAAACAAAGAAACAATTAGGCCGGCCAAGAATGCACAAAAACAAATAACCAAAGCCAGAGAATAAAACTAGGCATCACCAACGGCCAAGAAACTACTCCATAGCTTGGTGCCAGTCACATGCATTGCAGTCGTCAAAACAAGCAGGTAATAACCTAGTCCGAATATCCAATCTGTTTTTGAAGCCTGCGTAGCATTGGCAAGTGGAGAGGGGCATCCTAATCTTTTCTCTTTCAGAATCCCACTTCAAACTACAGCTTTGGCTACTAGCAAGGAACTTGTTCATCAATTATTCAAGCAAAACTTACACACTATCGATCATGAAAGTGAAACAACTCCATTGGAACATCAAGAAAGCTACTTCAAAGTGAACTCTTTAGTTATCACCTAGCTAAAGGCCTCCCTGGGATTGCACATCTAGCATAGAAAGGATTATAAATTTGTAAACTTGTTCGAAAAGTATTCACATAATTCTGACAAGGAAAACTCGGTCTACTAAACCAGCATTTTGGAAGAAAAAGCATTGTTCTCCTACTCATCAGTGAATACAGACCTCATCTTGCTAGCCATAAATTTCAGATTTGTACTACTGTTAAATTCTTTTCTTCGTTTTTATTTTAATAGAACAGTACTTCAATATTTTCAAGTGAAAATCTCCAGAATTAAAGTAGACAAGCGAAGCTAAAATTTGGCAAAATTTCAAGTTAAACGGAGTCCAAATGCATAGTCAAACAAAGATCCAAAGTGACCGAAAATACAATTTCTGCATAAATCCTGCAGCACTGTGCAAACTTTGAAATAGCACAAGTTTCTCATATCAACTCCGTTTTGTATGAAATCAAGTCTAAAACGATCATTGAAGAGTCTATTTTTAACTTTTAAGAACTGAGATTAAAACAAGTAGGATAGGTATTTCGAAAATCATGGAAAAGCCCACTGGTTCAGCTGTGTCTGTGAGGCATTTTATCAAACATGTGGTGTGCACTATGTGAAACCCAATCTAATTCAGTTCTAGGCATGTGTATAGAGTTACCAAACCTATCAAATAGTTAAAAGTGCATCCCAACAACAACCTTAAACATAACTTGATAGAAAACTTGATAACTGGAAGAACATAATACCAAAAGGAATTGAGTTCTGATGTTATGCAAAATAAGGAGCAGCTCAGCAATTTGAAGGTCCAAAATCCTCTAATTTCTCTGTCAAAGTATGTTCAATTTCCTAAATGAAAAGGCATTAGATACCTGAGGATTCAAGGCATGGAATCTTTCATTCCATGATAGTATGACATCGTCTTTGATGGTACCAAACAAAGGCTCCTCACATACAAACTGCAACATCCCATCTTCACCAAACACATGCCTTCATATCTACCGATCATGACTGTTATATATTCAAACCAAGATCAAAAATTGAAAATGGTTAAAGAAAAAGAACAAAATTGAAGATAGAAAAAGATGCGACTTCTATTGGAGAAGGAGTTCGTAGTTGAAGGAAGAAGAAAGGAGAAAGGAGAATGTGGTTGTAGTTTGATGAAAACCAAATCTTCAATCTTTCTCTATCAATTCCCATATGCAAAACCCAATTAGTCAAACCCCCGAATCAAACCCTGAAACCCAAAGTAAACCTAAACTAGCATCGATTTGCAAGGAGGAACAATTCGTAAACCAAACAACCCAAATCGAAAACCAACAAAACAATTCGAAAACCCAAATCGAATACCAAAAACCCCCAATTCGAAAACCCTAGATCCCAAAAAAATCTTCATCGATTGATAAAGAGGCTTACCAGATAGTCACTTAGAGTTGCAACTAAACAAAAAACCTTTTCTGACGACCTTTCTTTGAGAAAGCCAAGAAGGTGAGAAGGAGAGCTCCTGAATAAGAGGATTTACTGGTCAATGAGAGCCGCAGTTTTGAGAAATAGATCTCGGTTTCATTGCGAAGAGGGAAATAGAGAGAGGGGAAAGTGTTCCTCGCGTTTTGAGAACTCTGTTTTGAGATCTAGGTTTTGAGTTTCACTAAGTGTCAAACGTGCGAGGTCAATTTGAGTTGTCTTTTTTTCTAAAGTATTCAGACGACATACAAATATAGTCTTAAGTATGACAAAATTATTAAGATTGTTATATTTTTTCAACTGAAATTGTGATGTTTGTAGACAACAGTTCTCTGTCGTTTGAGTTTTTTAACTTGCAAAAAAATTGCAACACCTTCAAATTCATGAGTTTTCACCATTTTCACACGACATAAGTTTAATTTTCTGTCGTCTGTGTTCATTAAAATGTTTCAGACGACATAATCAAAAAATTATGTCGTCTGAAACCTATCGTCTATAAACTATTGTAGCGTAGTGTGGAGAGGCCTAAACCTTTATTAACTCACAAACAAGGTTTCATATTCCCGATGTGAGATTGATATCTCAACAAGAAAATTTATGGTACGGTCATGGGAAACCCATCAAATTTATAATTTATTAGAAAATAACAAAATTTTTATTCTTGTGAAACTAAAGTGAATCAGAACACTTGACTTAAATCCTACTCATTTTGTACGTCACATGAAGTTAGGTTGAAACTTTATTTTGTTTGAAGAGAAGGTCATTTTATTTTTTGGAGAAGATTAGATGGGAAATGATTCTCTAGATAGTTATTTCATTGAACCTACAATGTAAAGGTATGAAAAATAAACGTTCTTAAAGTAATAACAAACAAGAGTACAACGAAAAAACAAGAGTTCATAATTCAAATACACATCTAAACAATGCAACACCCTTTGGATTTGAGTTTGGTTTCATCTAAAAAAGAAGAAGAGAGAAACCGAAGTGTTGATCTAGCTAAATTCTAAGTTCTTAACCCTCAAATACTGATTAAGATAGATCAAAAGGCAAGTAGGTACTCACGATTACCGCTTAATGACTATATATACTTAGTCAAATACATTTGATTTTTAGTTACATTGTCAAAAGTGTTGTGTTATTCGCACACACTTGATTTTTCATAGTCACAGTGCGTTTATTGTCACCCTACAAACCACTTTGTTCACTCCACATTCTCTTCACAACCCACTCTCTTCACACCCCAATATCAAGCTTTTCCAATAGTCACTGAACACCAAAAAAAAAAAATTGAAGAAAATCATAACATCAATATCATTTGTTCTGAAAGTATAAGTTCAAGATAAGTAAAATCATCACCTGAACAAAAAAAATTCACACCAAATATAAATCTCAATCAAATAACAAGAAAAAACTCTCAAATTTGATAACTCATTAGTATCATATCATGATACACAATCTTTGTAAATGTATCTTTATCAGCAACGCTCTCCATACATATGAAGTTTTTAAACTGATCTATGCGTTGATCATAAATACGGTACAATTGTCTATTGTTAACTAGGTATTTATGCTATAAAAAAGAGAGAAAAATTGTAATTTATAACAGTTTATTGTCTATTGTTGTAATTATATATCAAAGTATATTGATATTTTAATAAATTAACAACATATAAGGTAAACAAAGTAGTTTGTGAGATGACAATAGACACATCATTATCCAATTATAATTCAAATTAAGAGTAATTTGTAAATAAAATTGAATCATAGTAATAATAAATAGATAAAATGTGTAAATAGAAACATAAGGTGTAAATAACCTAAATTATCGGCTTCTGTCTCTCTCTAAATTCAAGACAGAAAAGTCCTGCTTTACATCCCACACAAACACACTCCTCACTTCTCTCTTCTCTCTTCTCTCTTCTGTCTGTACCCGTCCGTGATCAAACACCCTCCGTCTCTAATCCTTTCTACTTTCTCGTGCTCGGATCATAAGCAGCCCGTTTCTCTTCATCTGGGTCTCACGAGTTTCGCTTTGCTTCCCCCAACTCTTGCTTCTCCTTTTTCCTTTTCCCCATTATATATCCACCTCCTTTTCTTCACACAGTTTGTGCTCTACTTCAATCCGGTGTGTGCTTCACTACATCTGTATACTCTGTTTTCCTTAAGGATTATTGGGTTTTGGTTCCTTATTGATACCATGCAGTTTTGTGTTGGTTAAAAAAAGTCAAATACAGAGTAACCCAGAAACCCAGAAAGCAGAGAGAGGCAGAGAGAGAGAGAGAGAGAGAGAGAGAGAGAGAAGGAAACCATGGCTTCGAGGAACTTGGAGAAGATGGCTTCAATTGATGCGCAGCTGAGGCTGTTGGCACCAGGCAAGGTGTCTGAGGATGACAAACTCATCGAGTATGATGCTTTGTTGTTGGATCGCTTTCTTGATATTCTTCAGGATTTACATGGGGAGGATCTCAGAGAAACGGTACTGAATTTTAGTCCTTTTTTCTCTGTTTTGATTAGTTTTTTACTTGCGTTGAATTACCATTGACTGCTTGTGGAGTTAACTTGTTGATAGTTTAGTAAATTTCAGGGGTAGGTATCATGTTAGTTTTGATCGAGTTTAGTTGTTGTTTTGTGTTTGTTGTGTATGCTTTTATGTTTTGTTTTTCTGGTATAAACCTTGATGTTATCGCTTTGTCTGTTCACTAACTAAAATGCTTGTTTGGGACTTGGGAGTATCTTAAACTTTTTCAATTCAGTTTCTATGATACGAAAATTGAAAAGTAACTATTTTGTCTAGCAGCATACTTTTTTGTTTGTAATTCAGCTGTCATTCTTCTTTTATTGTTCTTTGCCTTGAAAAACCCTCCAAATGTCATTCCTTTGTAGTGTTCAAGGTTTTAATATGGACATATTATTGAGTTACAGAGAAAATAGTAACGATTCCATTCATCTATGAAATTTCACTTAAAAGTTCTGCATGTTAGGTGCTACAATGTAGTTATTAGGTAATCGGGACTTATTAAGCGAGAATATCTGAGGATAGAGGGGTGTTTATTGACTTTTGTGATCTGTTTTGCTATAGGTTCAAGATTGTTATGAGCTATCCGCGGAATATGAAGGAAAGCAGGACCCTAAAAAGTTGGAGGAACTTGGAAATGTGTTTACAAGTTTGGATCCTGGTGACTCCATTGTTGTGGCCAAGTCTTTTTCCCACATGCTTAACTTGGCCAATTTGGCTGAAGAAGTCCAGATCGCCTATCGGAGAAGGATAAAGTTGAAGAAGGGAGATTTTGTTGATGAAGCAAATGCTACAACGGAGTCGGACATTGAAGAGACATTCAAGAAGCTTGTTGGGCAACTGAAGAAGTCCCCACAAGAAGTTTTTGATGAATTGAAGAACCAGACTATAGATTTGGTTCTAACTGCACATCCTACTCAGTCTGTTCGCAGATCTCTGCTTCAAAAGCATGCAAGGTACATTCTCCATTACCCTGGTTTACTTATCATATGTTAATGACATACTGTGATGAGATTATGGTTGTGTTATTGATGTTGTATTTTTACTCTTCTCAGGGTAAGAAATTGTCTGACGCAGTTGTATGCCAAGGATATTACACCTGATGATAAACAAGAACTTGATGAGGCTCTACAAAGGGAGGTGTGTGGAGTGACAAACTGATTGAATTTCAAACAATGCCATTTGATTGATACTATTTAATCCAATCACTTTACACTATTTCAAATATATTCTTGCACAGTTTGAAAATAAACCTAAGTTCTCTGGACTATCCTGACTTTGTCTGTAAGTTAGCTGCAATTGCCAACATCTCCAGCCCCTCCCTCCATCTAATAATCATAAGTGGTCTAGTATACCCTGACGGGATCTGCAGTAATAAATTCTTATTCAAATTTAATGAATAACATCTATTTCTTTAATGTAGATTCAAGCTGCATTTCGCACTGATGAAATCCGAAGGACTCCTCCAACCCCTCAAGATGAGATGAGGGCAGGAATGAGCTACTTCCATGAGACAATTTGGAAAGGTGTGCCAAAATTCTTACGACGAGTTGACACTGCCTTGAAGAACATTGGGATAAATGAACGTGTTCCTTACAATGCCCCTCTCATTCAATTTTCTTCTTGGATGGGTGGGGATCGTGATGGTATGCTCATCTTATGCTTCCTACTTTCAAAACATATTCTGTCCAGCGCTTTTTTCATCACTATGATTTCTCTCTCAACATGTTCTTCAGAAGCATGACTATATCCCTGGCTTATGTAGCTTATGATCGCTCTAATATGGACTGCAGGAAATCCCAGGGTCACTCCAGAAGTTACAAGGGATGTATGCTTATTGGCTAGAATGATGGCTGCTAACTTGTATTTCTCCCAGATAGAGGATCTTATGTTTGAGGTGTGAAATAATAATCATGACCTTCATGGTATTTTAAATATGTTATTCCCTTTGTAATGTCTTATATTGTTTTCTTTCCTGCAGTTATCTATGTGGCGTTGCAACGAAGAGCTTCTTGCTCGTGCTCATGAACTTCATAGGTCTTCAAGGAAGGATGCAAAACACTACATAGGTATGCAATGATTTCACGTTTCTGTCATTTTATGTGTGGAAGTTCTCGAACTTGCAGCAAAACTTTAAATCTTTGACCATTACTTGTATCACTATACCTCTCTTTCTTTTGTTCCTTATAAAGGTTTCATTCCATTTTTTTCCCCAAACTGACATAAAACTTATAACATTGGTGAATTACTATTATTGCTGTGATTATTATATTTGTGACCTGTCCTTGAGTTCAATTATAGATGGCTTTTGCTAATCATTGCTAATTATTAGAGTTTTGGAAACAAATTCCTCCAAACGAGCCATATCGTGTTATTCTTGGTGGTGTGAGAGACAAGCTCTACAATACACGTGAACGTGCTCGTCAACTATTATCTAGTGTAACCTCTGACATTCCTGAGGATACAACTTTTACTAGTGTTGAACAGGTATTTCCTATCATGGCTTTCACCAAAGTTAAAAAAAAAAAAAAAAAAAAAAAAAATCCTCTGTCATGGTCTATCCAATTTCAATAAATTTTCAGTCTACTCCCAGTTTTGAGCCTTTATATTTATATTTGATGCTTCATGCAAAATTTCTGTTGGAACATTCCCCCATCTATTTTTGTTGTACCAAACCTATCATCTGAACTGTGTACAAAACATATCAGCTGATATTTTGTTTTGCACAATTGTAGTTCCTGGAGCCTCTTGAACTGTGTTACCGGTCACTCTGTTCCTGTGGTGACAAGGCAATTGCTGACGGGAGCCTTCTTGATTTCTTACGGCAAGTTTCTACTTTTGGCCTTTCTCTTGTGAGACTAGACATACGGCAAGAATCAGACAGGCACACTGATGTCATTGATACTATCACAAAGCACCTGGGCCTTGGGTCTTATCGAGAATGGCCTGAGAAACAAAGGCAAGAATGGTTGTTGTCTGAGCTCAGTGGAAAGCGCCCTCTTTTTGGCGCAGATGTTCCCAAAACCGAAGAAGTTTCTGATGTATTGGACACATTCAAAGTAATATCAGAACTTCCCTCAGACAACTTTGGTGCCTATATTATATCAATGGCAACGGCCCCATCTGATGTACTTGCTGTTGAGCTTTTACAACGTGAATGCCATGTGAAAAAGCCACTAAGGGTTGTACCGTTGTTTGAGAAGCTTGCTGATTTAGAGGCTGCTCCTGCTGCTGTTGCTCGCCTCTTTTCTATAGATTGGTACAAAAACCGGATCAATGGGAAGCAAGAAGTCATGATAGGGTATTCAGATTCAGGAAAGGATGCTGGCCGTCTATCTGCAGCATGGCAGCTATACAAGGCTCAAGAAGAGCTCGTAAAGGTTGCAAAACAATATGGAATTAAGCTAACCATGTTTCATGGCCGAGGTGGAACAGTTGGAAGAGGAGGGGGACCCACCCATCTTGCTATATTGTCTCAGCCACCTGAGACAATTCATGGTTCTTTCCGTGTGACTGTTCAAGGAGAAGTTATCGAACAATCATTTGGAGAGGAGCACTTGTGTTTTAGAACACTCCAGCGTTTCACAGCAGCTACACTAGAGCATGGCATGAATCCCCCAGTTTCACCAAAGCCAGAATGGCGTGCACTCATGGATGAGATGGCAGTTGTTGCTACAGAGGAATACCGTTCAATTGTTTTTCAGGAACCTCGTTTTGTTGAATACTTTCGCCTCGTAAGTAGCATGTTCATCAAGCATGATCACCTTTTTAATAGATACATATTAACCAATTTCATAAAAGGTCCCTTCATATCTGACTTTCTCTGGGATAATGCAGGCAACACCAGAGATGGAGTATGGTCGGATGAACATTGGGAGTCGTCCATCAAAGCGAAAGCCAAGTGGAGGCATCGAATCACTTCGAGCAATCCCCTGGATCTTTGCATGGACCCAGACAAGATTTCATTTACCAGTGTGGCTTGGTTTTGGGGCAGCATTTAAGCAAGCCATAGAGAAGGATGCAAAGAATCTTCAGATGCTTCGGGAAATGTATAATCAGTGGCCGTTCTTCAGAGTCACCATTGATTTGATTGAGATGGTGTTTGCCAAGGGAGACCCAGGTATTGCAGCACTTTATGACAAGCTTCTGGTGTCAGAAGACCTATGGTCATTTGGGGAGCGACTGAGGACCAACTATGAAGATACTAAACGCCTCCTACTCCAGGTAATACTGTCAGTATCTGTTTTTATTCATAAAGTTTTCAAATACTGTCATCTTTTTATCTGAATCAAATACTCATTTTTGCATGAAACTAAAGCAAATGATTTGAAAATGTAAACTACCAGTACCATCAATAAAGTTTCTTTTTAACTTCTTTCCTTCTTGTACGAACATGAAGTCTTAAGTCTAAGTCTAACTATAAGATAGAGACCATATATAAAAATTCGTGCAATGAAAATTTAACTTAGATTTTCAAAGATTAGTTTTAGGAGTAAATACTTGTGACATCCTGTAGTTTACACCTAAAATCAGTTTTGTCCCTCACTTTTTTTTAAAACCGGTATACCCCTATACTTTGAATTCTCGACTGATTTGCCCTTTTCCCAGCTGGTTATGACTGTGACATGCTCATTAACAGTCTAAATAACCCTTCACTCTTATCTCTTATAGCATAGTAATAGGGGGCTTAGACCTTGCTCTTAAAACCCAACCATTGAAGCTCTCACAAGCATTGTTAATGAGAATGTCACAGTCATAACCAGCTGGGAAAAAGGCAAATCAGTCGAGAATTCAAAGTACAGGGGTATACTAGTTTAAAAAAAAAGTGAGGGACAAAACTGATTCTAGGTGTAAACTACAGGGTGTCACAAACATTTACTCCTTAGTTTTATTGTAGTTGATGAAATGCTCTCACGGGTTTGTTACTAAATTGTATTAGGTCAAAATGCTTATGAATGAAAAATATTTGAATAGACCAATTGTATTTGTGAACTTCTCTAGGTTGCTGGGCACAAAGCGCTTCTGGAGGGAGATCCTTACTTGAGGCAGAGACTTGTTCTTCGTGACTCGTATATTACAGCACTTAATGTGTGCCAAGCCTATACACTGAAGCAGATCCGTGACCCCAACTACCTTGTTCAAGTAAGGCCGTCAAAGGAACCAGCAAGCAAGCCAGCAGCAGAGCTCGTCAATCTTAACCCAACAAGCGAATATGCTCCAGGTCTAGAGGACACACTTATTTTAACCATGAAGGGTATTGCTGCTGGGATGCAGAACACTGGTTGAAGCTCCACTCCTTGCATTTTCTTTGATATGTGAGGACATGTAAAGTCTTGTATTGGTTGCTCTCTGTTTATCACTAGTGCTTTGAACTTCCATCTAATAAAAGCTTTTGTAATAACTTTAATGCAAATGGATTTTGGGTGCAAGGTGGTTATCACATTCCGGGAAACTATGTGTTCATTTCTTCCCCCCAAAGGGAGCAAGTTAACCTTGGCTAGACAGAAACACAAGCTGAAGTTTAGATTTCCTCGAGTGATGCTGTGATTCTAATTTCCAAAGCATCTGTTAGGGATTTATCATTTGTAGAATTACACTTAGATTTTATAAACAGTTCAAGATTTTACGCAAACTTGCGGTGTCAGCCTGCGATGACTCATAGTTCACTTTCTTTTGTGACTAGAAACCAACTATAGTTGGCATTACAAGCCACAAAGGAACCTATCACGTAGTTCGTGAAAATAAGCTTCATATAGATAGCGCTACAAAAACTGACCCTCATATTATGTTGGAAAGTAAATCTTCTATAGTCGATTCTGTGTATATACATGCCTTTTATGTTCCTGACTTGTAGCTAGTCTTGGCATGATTATAGGCAGTAGATTGTCCTTGATTGATGTCATACTAAGAATAGCCTTCCCGAATGATCAATACAGTTTATATATTCAAACCACCTTATCTTCTGTTTCATCTTGTCTTCAGTACTCCGGTTTCATATTGTCTTTTAGTTTTTCAATATTCGGGCGACATGTTCCTCCCATACTGATGTACAAAAGGACGTTGTGGAGCAATTTATGAACTCCAGACGGACAAGACCTAAGTTGTGTTTAGTGATACCCAAATACGGTTCAATAATCAACTCTATTGAGCTCAAGTGGGAATCTTTTGTTCCAAATAATTGCTGGATAGTCCAGTGGACTGGCAAAATCATCATCAGATGATGACCAAGGTCATATTGTCTCCAATGGTAAACAACATATACTACAGTTTTGTCATCATAGACCACTTTGGCTATCCTATCCTATCATTGCTGGTGCCTAAGTATTGGGAAGTCTTTGATCTCTGTGGTCACATGTTATGCCCTCAAGGACGGTCTGCTCAAAGCCTCTCATTTAAACTTTAGGTGCATCGATGTTGGAGGGGAGTCAAAGTTGGTTATCGATTGCATTAACAAGCTCTGTGATCACATTGAAGCTTAAAATCCCTTATCAAAGACATCCAGAAGTCTTCCCGATTCGAGCACATTTCCTTCCGCAGGGAACGAACTTTGTTGTTGGAGGGGTTACTCCTATTGGGTTTCTCCTTGTCTGCTCCGTTGATTTGGAGAAAAGCCTCCCCTTTCTGCTGGTGCTGCCTTTTAATCTAGACCAGTTCAGTGCCGGTGTTCCTAGAGGTTTTCAGTTGTAATTTCTACTCCAATTTTTCACCGAGGAATGCAATTGCATGACGCATTCAACCCTCGATCTATTACCCTCTGTCTACAAGTCAGCATAACCTCCTCTTGCTTCTTATATGCCTTGACAATGAACACCAGCATGGCAGGTTGATTCTCTCCCCATTTCTGAATCACCATATGATAAATTATTCCACTTTGGGGCATTATTGGAGAGGTACAAGCTTTAGAATCTAGATTGTGGAGTATAGGAACTTGAGTATTTTGACTATTTTCCTTTGATCAACTCTCGATCGTTAAAAGAAAAAGAATGAATGATATGTGCGCCCATGGGTGTTACAGAAATGGCGATACAGTAAAGGGAGTTGATTCTTTCCCCGGATAAGATAACATTCACCGCATTTGAACAAAATGTCTTGGTTTCAATTGATCCTGTGATGGGCAGCTTGATCCTAACCAGGCTAGTAGATTGTATGTAGGGAAGACTGATTCAAACAATGCTCTTTGTAAACTTGTAAACTTCTACTTTTCTTGAACAGAATTGAAAAGCACAATTCCTTAGTATTTACTAGACTACATGTACATCTCTTCCTTTCAAAGCAGCTTGTCATTAGTGCAACCATCATCTGTGTAATCTGGACAACAGACAAATGAACAATTTTAACAAAGAAAATCTGATAGATTATTGAGTTGTAAACTATAACATAAAAAGCTGGCATGTCTAATGAAACCGACCAAAGTAAATGTAGTTTCCATGGGCCTAAATCGAGTGAACTTGTTAATTCAAGTAAAGTATGAGGGATTATTTATTCATTGCAGTGTTGGGCATGTTCTGTAACACGTGTATATGAGATACAAAAATGAAGAAATATGCAATTTGGAAACTGGAATCACGTTGTTTTAAATTGAATAAATCCAGGATGCCTAAACATCGGCCATCTAAGTTTTAATTATTGAAAACATGCTTGGTAGACACATGAGAATAAGAACAAACCTTTGCAAGCTGCATTATAACCAGTAGTGGAAGATTCTGCTGACGTATATGTGAAGGTTTATCATGAACTTGTATCTATTTTCTCAACTTGAGGAATTGCTTCCTCTATGGCTTGGATAAAGGTGGCAATTTTGTACGTGAAGAATCCCACCAACATTGGTATCAATTCCAGGTGCATGAATCCATATTGTGGAACAACGATCCTATGCAAACTCACTTAATTAAAAATTGAAAGATAGTCATAGCTTGAACTTATCATGTTCAGCAATATGCATCGAGTCCAGGGTAAAGTACTTCAAGCAAGGGTATTAAATTGAAAAAACATTGACATGCATTTAAAGAAATAAGAATATTGTAACAATCTAAGTGGAAAATGTCAGCGCAAATACTTACCCATTCCACCTGTTAAAGATCATGACTAATACAACAGGAACCAATAGCCTTGGTTGACCAATTGCTCCCCTGCATAAAAAGTTCCATAGTCATATCATTTCACCTTTCATACAGTTAATACCAGAAAAAACACAGCACAAAAAGTCCAGTGGAGTGATCATGGTGAGTAGGCAGCATCATTATTCTTCATGACTTCCCACATTCTATTTCCCAATTGACAATCAGGAATAAAATCTTTATGTACTGCTCTGAACTAAAACACCATTCATCATTGTTAACCAACAAAAACAAACATTGATAAAACCAATCTTTCCCAAAAGCACATTAAATCAACAGGCTCAACAGGCAGTGTGAGTTTTAAACTGAAGGTTAACACGTAACAAAAACAATGTTTAAGTTGGAAGCTAATACATAACCTAACAACTCAGGTTTGTGAAGCAAGATAAGGCAATATTGGAGCTAACATGCATCTTAAGGGGAAGACTCAAGATAGATTGAAAATTCTTGAAAACTTGCTAGTTTTGTGCAGTGTGGATATTCAAATTATCAGAAAACACGTGCATATGCTTTTACGGAATCTAATCAAATCGCATATTGAACTGCTCATCTATATACAGTTGCGTTATTAAATTTTGGATTAAATTTTGCATTGGCATAAGTAGTCATTTTTTACATACTTGAGAAGTCCTCTTGCTCCATCTGCCATGGAATCCACGCTACTCCCTAGCATACGCATGTAAGCCAGAGAACCAAGGAAGCCAACACCATAGCTGTATGTACAAGAAACGATGCGCATCAATCTCATTAAGAATTATAATCTATGCAAAATCTAAATGCAGCACCAAGTTCTGAGAGATTGCCGGGAAAACTAATAGGATTTAGATTGCCATAGAGCAAGCAGGAAAACTAAACCATAGCAGGGCCCACACTCTGGTTAAGTGCTCATAATTGAATGATTGGGGCATATTCTAACTTTTAATTTGTGAATAGGAAACTGTTTATTTGTTTTATTTGTGCCTTGAAGTGCTCATGATGAGAGTGTTCAAAGCTCTTCGAGTGCAGTTGCTGTTTGTTGAGCTCAAACTGGACTGTCTTAATTAACTAGTCCTAGTTTAAAAATGGTGGAAAGGTCCATCATAAGCCTTTTATCTCCACAATGCTGACCTGTAGTTCACCAACCTCATACTACTGATTTGGCTCTCTATTATACACCAGAAAACTCGAAAACACTCTATAGGAACTGAACTCTGGATCCATAACCATCATCTCACAATGCAATAGTTAAGTGAAAAAACTATATCTTCTAATTTATTCTCTCTGTTAGGATAAGAAAAATTTACTGTTACTTTATACAATATGGTATGAAGACTAATAGGACGGAATGCAGCATAGAAACTATTTAAAGCTACAGGTTTAACATACATGTTACATGTAAGACACCATTAGGAGTTTTACAGAAGCAAGAACAAATAAAATACGTGAAAAGAATCAAAACACAAGAACCAAGTAAAAAGTATATTCAGTACACTATTTTCTGGCAGGAATGGCAAGTGAATAATGAAACTGACAGACCAGAAACTAGTAGGTGTATAGTTGATACTTCTAGATTTCATATATATAAGAGAAAAGAACCCTGAATTGGACATACCTAGCTGCAATTTCAGGGGAATATGAAACATAGGCTGAAACCAAACCAACACCTCCTATACCCAGTGTAAGTACCAAACCAAACATAGGCTGTAATAGCAAAATCGAAAGAAAAATTACTATCATTACTCTTTTGTAAAATCAAGATGGTGCCAAAGGAGGATGAACATGAGCAAGATAAAGATGTTTTAGTAGACAGTTAAGCAGATATCTACCCTGAAATACTGCTTTCTATACTTCTCAGCTACTACTTTCGGGTCCTCCTTTGAGCGTCTTAATTCCCGAAACATCACTTCCTGCAAGTTAGATATCCAGTTTAGAAGCATAAAATTAGGAACAACCCTTACACGTACATGTAGCAAGTGTACATGAAAGTTATCATTTCACTTATACAAGAAAAACCATTATTTGCCACTATAAGCTAGAAATCCATCAAAAAGATTCAAATTGGCTGAATGACATGGGACTTCTTGTGGAACGTCTGACTTACACTGCCTCCAGTTGCAGCCTTAGTTGCTCTGGCCCATTTATCTTGCTCACGCCGTGTTGGTGCATGTCTCCATTTAATAGCATTGCCTTTTAAACTCTGAGAATCAATACATTTCCAAAATGAAAGTTATAACTGGCCAATAACTATCTTGGGATAAATGAATGAGATCACAATTGAATGATTGTCAACAATAATCATACTTGCGTTGTAGCCTCTACTTGCTGTTGTAACTCAGGCTGGGCAGGAGAAGCTGTGAGTTGTTTGCTCAAATCAACCTCCAAACTGTACGTCCTTACTTGGGTCAATATTTGATAAAAAAAAAAAATGCAGAAATCAATATAAAACTGAAAATGCTAGTGATAACAAACCTGTCAAGGCTCATGACCCTATTCAAGCTAAGAAATCCAGAAGGCACTTCCTGTTAACACCAAAGCCACAGAAACCATTCACAAAGAAACAAACCATAGGACTCCACTCACCATCACTCTCTTAGACTGCCTATAAACAAAAAACCGAAACCTAAAATCTTACAACGCCATTTATTTTTTATTTTTTTCTCTTTCTAAAAAGCCAATTAAGAACTAAGACTCAGTTGTATAACTGTGTAAAAAGTTTGGGTCAAATCACATCCAAGGAATCATCCACATAGCTCATTTCCCTTATTCCTTCCATTATTTCAGCAAAAAAACCCTATAACAATGATCAAGTAACAAAAAGACAGCAATACAGACAATGCTAACCTAAATAAAAACACTCCCACACAAATTGGGTGGAAGGTACAAAGACAAGAAACCCATTATTTTGAATCTTCATTAAGAAAGGGAAAGAGTACTAGAATATGAAACCTTGGGAGGAGCGACTTGGGTGGAGGTGTCAGGGTCCTGAATGAGTTTCTTCATGCGGTCCATGAATTCTTTGTTCCACATGAAGTCGTCAGACTCAAGAGGGTCGACGTCACCACCCCAGTACTTGCGGAGCTTGGTGGTGGTTGGTGGGCCACCGTAGTCGCCGGGAGCCATCCCAGTGGACCATTTCTGGGGCTTCTTCTTGGGAAGTAGGATCTTGCTGAGTCTCGGGTCGGGTACTGGCTGGCCTGCGGATGATGATGAGGAGTCAGGAGAAATGGGTGTTGCTGTGGAGGTCACTGAGAGATAGTAGTTCAGAATTGCCATTGATATTGTTTGGTTGGCTTTCCTGTTTTCGTTTGAATTCTGAGTATGTAAATGGTGGGTGTGGTAATGAGCGAGGCCACACTTGTGGTGTGACTGTGTCTTATTCACATAAAGCACAAATATCTAACCGTATATCTTAGGAACTGTCGAAATATCAATCTCACGGTAGCAAAAAGAGATATTTTTTTTCAGGTTTATAAGAGTTTGTACCATTTTATTCATTATCGATTGATTTTAGATGTGAATGTTACATTACTTTATCATGATATCAGAGAGGGTTACTTACGTTCACATGTGAATCTCAATGACCACACATTCTATGTCACCCAAATATTATCTATGTGGGAAAGAGTAGAGCAGAATTGTTAAAGCTCTAATGATAGTAAAACTGTACTATATTGTAGCTGTCACCATGGAACAACATAACACTGTTGAGCAACCCCTGCTATGTTTTTCTAGTTTACGAATATTGTGCCTTCCTTGACTTATAAGGCCCGAACTCTTATCACTATAATCGTCCATTGCTACAAAATATAGATTGATAACGAGATATGCAAGTCTTTTCCGATTATTGTATTGATTCATATAAATAGACAAGCCAGTACTGCTGCATGTAGATTAGCAAGTCTTGCTTATGATTTATGAATCCTCTATTCAGACCAAGTGGTTTCCTCAACTCAGCTCCGACTCTTATTTTTTATGTCCTAGCTAGTTTATGATCTCAATCATATTTGATGAATCAAACTCATTGTTCGTTGAAAGAGGACTGATACAACATCAGATATTTTTCATTTTCTTTTCATTATGTATGATTTGAATTATTAATCTCATCCAAGCTCTTAGCCAACGATGTTTGGCTCACTTAGTAAGGGCGAATTTGTAGTGAAGTCCCCATCTAAGTTTGATCCCCGCTACCACCAGGTATCGTTTGCTTCGTGTTGGGATAGAAATTAAGGATCTAGGAGCTTGCCGGTGTTGGGCTTGATGATCCAATCTTCCCCCTTGAGGTTGCGAGACTAGGCCCAAAGTCTTCCTAAGATAGACTTTGTTGTGATGGAGAAGCTCCTAGCATGCAATATCACTACTGAAATGCCTTAGTATGATGCCTGGTGTAGGAGCTAGGATTTTGCAAGTGTAACAGAATACATGTTCATCGTAAAAAAAGATTTAATGTGGGTGATGTCTTGCAGAGGTATGAGCCTTAAACTAAAAAATGTAAAGATCGGACAATGATTCAGAAGTACCCTCTCTATAATGACCATCTTGGGTCTAACGATCTCGATCTCTTACCAAGCTACTCTTGGCTAAGGGTTCAGGACGAAACATGACCTTAGGTTTTCCATAAGCTTATAAGGTGAAAGTTGTGGAAGCAGGGGCTCAGGTTTGAGGTGACTTGTGATGCTAGTGCCCTATGTCTAAAAGCATTGGGTGATGAGATGAGGTAACTGTTACAAGCCTATGTGCGAGAAACTCAAATTCAAGTTTGATCCTTGACTCCCAAGATGTCTCGGACACTTGACATTTGGCCCTCCATAGGCCTTGCAAAATCTTGTATCCTTCCCACCACAACCCACTAATAAGCCCCATTTGGCCTAGTGTCTTGGGTTCACGTAACTGGTTGGCCGCATGGCATGGTGTGATAGACAGGTTTAGGTATACCATCAAGGATGCTTTGTGCACGATTGTGCTTGACGTGTGTTGGCACGTATATGAAGTGGACGGGCACATAGTAATTGAAGCGTGTCCATGAGGAACCACATGCCTATATAAAGGGAGTGTGCTTGGGCATGAATGAGCATGGTCTGACTTGACTTCCAAATGGGTCTTGTGTAGTTTTATCTAGGGAGGGGCTTAGCCTTTGTGATGTCCTTTTGTAATTTAGGCATGGCATGGCATGGCGTGGCTTGCCTCCTTCATCCTAAATTGAGACTTTGTACCAAACCCGATACGCTTGAAGCAGACCAAACGACCCCGAATGTGGATGATACAGGTCTCATATCAAATCCAAGCCGATCTTTGACCTTGGGTCTCTAAGACATCTGATAAAAATAAGTTTACATTTTCGGGTATCAACATTAGCCCCCTTGTTTATGTAGCTCGTGTACGACGAGTGATATGATCAAATAAAATGCATCGAAGTACTCAGCTTGGGTCTGTGTCACCGAGGGTCATGCTGGTGCACAACTTGTGGACAACCGTTGCTTGCTTATCGAAGTGTGTACTATGAGATCATGCATGTGTGCTTGAGTTATATCTTGGTGCTCAGCCATGCCTTAGTTTGTTGAAGTTGTGGCTTGTCTTCATGATTATGAGTATGCAGATTACGGGGATTCGTAGAATTTCATGATCGAATATTGTTACAAGGATGTAAGATGGCAATTAAAACAAGACATGTATCTAGGCTGACCGAAAGGAATGACGTACTTCAATCGGGTGATCCAAAATACGGGCACGCTATGCAATTTAGGAGAAGGTGAGTAAGATAGGTCATGAAGACTGAAGATGGAATTTACGAAACATGTACAAGCAATGGAGGTGGTCATAGGGATTTGGGATGCAATTTGGAAAAATTATGTAATGCATAAGATAATCCTTAGCACTTGAGCTGCGACTCATGAAACATGTGTTTGCTTTAAATTAGGGCTGCCACTTGGTTTGGTAAATACCAAACCGATCGAAAACCGACCGAAAATTTATGATTTGGTAAACCGAATTTGAGTAATCGAAATAAAAAAAACCGAAACCGAGAAATACCGAAAAAGTTGGTTTGGTTTTTGGTAAATACCGAATTTACCGAAATTCTAATTATTTAAAGACTTATATTTCTAAAAACACACAGACTAATAATCTTATCTCACGTTTTCAATTGTATATATCATTTAGTAAAAAACAAGACAATGAATAGAAAAATTCAACTATACTTGGTAGCATTCGGGTCTCAATTAAAACGATCAACTTTAATTCAATGTTACTTGTTATATAAAAACGTTCTTACCTACCCGTCTTAGTTGATTCATCACACACACACATAGACAAACCCACTTAGATGACATGTAACCGCCCATGTAAAAATTTAGGAATGTTTTTACCTCTCTTGATGATAGGGCTCCCCATAGGAAGCACAAGCGTAAATAGGGTTAGCCGCCTTGATCAAGGCCAAAACATTATCAAAAATACGTAATTTTTCTACCATAGTCGTATTTCACTATATTGATCACATCATAGTTCACAAGGTTTTTGAAAATTTTGCTTCCTCTTTATAGTTGGTTCACAAAGATGTACATATGTATATAACTTACTAAATAAGTTATACCACATTACCAGGCATGTTATGGTTCCAATGATTACAATTCACAAAATTAAAATTCGACCGTCTGATGTGATCATTATAGTATAATACAATTATGATAGAAAATTCAATTGTACTCAATAATGCTCGGGTCTTGATCAAAGCGATCAACCATAATTTAACGTCACTTATTACACGAAATTTTTTTTACTGCCCTTATGTGATTTATTTTGGTCGACTCTTCCACACACATACTTTCACATAGATGACACATAACTTGTTCATATAAAAATTTGGAAACATTTACATCCTGACTATTTCGATACGTAGAAAATTAAACCATACTCGATAATGTGTACTGAAATGACTATCTTTTGCATATGTATTATCAGACTCTAGAAACTCAAGTGATATTTAAATTTTATAGTTTTGTATTGTTTTGTTATATTTTGAAAATATATTTGTTGTGAAGTTTGGTAATACCGAAAAACCGACATCCGAAGTTGGTAAGATTTATCTCATACCGAAGTTTTTGGTTTGGTAATTGAAAGTCATATTTCATTACCGAAAGTTTTAGTTTTGAAGTTGGTAACGCCCATTACCGATTCGAACCGACCGAGTGACAGCCCTAGTTCTAATGCATCCTCACTAGAATGCTCTACATCATTATTTGACCTAGAGGGTAGTAATATTGAATCACGGGTCCCACGCTGGATGTATTTGTTAAAGCAACTCAAGACCCCAAGCTAGTAAGTACGAAAAGTCTCCGATTTGTACCCTGTTCTTTCCTTGCCCGCCAACATAACAGAGGCACCCTCACCCAAAGCTTCCAACCTCCCATAGAACAAGTCATTAGGCCTGCCACACTCTTCACTTGGTTGTGGACCACACGGAATTCCTTGATCTAAGCCGAATTGACGCCTTACTCGATGGGGAGAATATATGATACGAAGAAGAATTTAGACTTCTCACCAAAAGTGGGTGACAAGCCACGCCTAACCACCAAGTATGTGTCTAAGGAAGCAGCCCATGACCTTTCTTCACCGGTTCAACAACAACACCAATAGGATCTTGGCACCCATCACTCAAGAGGTTCAAAGGGACATCGCTTGCAAAATCAACATACGGACGAAATTTAAACTTCTCCTCATCATCCAAACAATCAAGGAAATTAGAGGTACTTATTAATGTCGTCCTCTCAAGCAACTCCTTTTTTCTGAACATGGCAAGAGAAGTAGGCTTTATGGGCTGATCCTTTAGTCTCTACCATATGAACATTTGAAGGAAAACTGTGCTCACACGTGACTCGATGACTTTGTCGCCGGACCCCTCTTTCTCTTGAGTTGCTATCAAGTCGAGTGATGATACAAGTGCCCAAGGAACATGGGAGCCAAGGGAAAAGCCTCACCTTTAGATAGAAGCAAAGCCGAAGGGAAAACCCACTCCTGAATCACATCCTTCCCATCTGAAAACACAAATTTACTCAACCATAAACTTAGTAAGGCCTCCATTCTACAACCCGAACTATGACCAGGTCCTTTCTTGAAAGCCCTCTTATGCTTCACCCACAAAGAGAAACGGTCTTTCGCTGCCCTCAAAACATCCAACTTATCCACGTCCTCCATGCTTATTTGGATATTGGATGGGTCAATACTACCTGTGATGGGTAGCCCGGTAACATTAGCTACATCTTCTAATATAAGAGTGAACTCACCCCATGAGCACACAAAAGTGTGAGTCTCCCTACTCCATCGCCTCACAAGATGACAAAGCAAAGTTTGATCCTTGTTCACATTACACAAGCTCGAAATGAGGACTGTAGAGAGGATCTTTGCTTTGTTTTGCCAAAGGCTCCAATTCATGGTTCACCCAGTTGAAATGGTCATTGACAACTCCAGAAAGATACTTGAACGATATTACCATAGCAGGATGCTCACCTTTCTCAGTATAAGTCTTGAAATTGAGTCGGGGCTTATAGGCAAGGATGGACTCTCCTCATCAATAATCGAGTGCTGACCATGAGCAATATCATGGAATTTTAGAATACGCAACATGTTCACATTCAGGGTCCATGAGAATCGAAATATTCGAGCATAAACCTATAAAAACAAAAACAAAAACAAAGGGAGAGGAGCAACCATATATCAATACAAAATCCATGTTTCAGGCTCCCGTGCTCCCGAGAAAAATAAAATAAAAATCCATGTACAGACAAGACATCGTCCTCACCATGTTCCTAATTCAAATTTTCAAATATTCCCACACTACGTTTGCCATGCGACATACACACATGCTAAAACTAGTACTGAGAGTGATAATCATGCAATTCAGGAAAATACAAGCATCATGATTATGCCAAATAATCATGAACATTTCCTAATAACTCTAGTAGCATCAACCTTCATCATGAACAAAAATGCTGATTTGAAAAAAAGAAGAAAAAAGAAGAAGAAGAAGGTGAGAGTGATGATGGATCCTCACTTTGTCGAAATCTACGGCACTCGCCTTGATGATCGCAGCCTAAACGATTGATGCTTTCACCTTCCAAATTTCTAACTCGGCTTTTGAAAAAAATGAGGAAACTTGTAGAGTACAAAAGGTCAGTTGTGTGGATACATGCATGTACATCATAACAAGTAATGCACTCTATTTCTCTAACACATGCAATGCACATATGGTCATAAACTATGATTAACATGCATACATACACAAATACACATACACACATATATAAATATATATAGAATTTCTCAATTGCAGATGTCTGCATTTATTCTTACAGTGCGAATTTCTACTTTACACTTACTTTTCAATTAAATTTTCGCATCTCCATCATAACAAGTCATGCACTCTATTTCTCTAACACATGCAATGCACATATGTTCATGAACTATGATTGACATGCATACTAACATAAATACACATACACACACATATATATTCACACACACATATATATATATATATATACACTTTCTCAGGTGCGGATGTCCGTATTTATTCTTACGGTGCGAATTTACGCTTTACGCTTTACACTTACTTTTCAATCGAATTTTCACATCTCCACCGTCTAGTCTTTAGATAATAATGTATAAATCATCTCTGTAAAATTTCAACTAATTTGGTTATCATTATAACACTCAAACTCGATTAAACTAATGGATGAATATATTTCTGTCCAACTTGAACCGTTCATGTTTATAACATAAAAACACAGTTTTGAGTGTCTTAATTATAACCAAATTCGCTGAAATTTTGCAAAGATGATCTATACATTAGTATCTAAATACTAGACGGTGGAGATGTGAAAATTCGATTGAAAAGTGAGTATAAAGTGGAAATCTGTACCGTAAGAATAAATACGGATATTTGCACCTGAAAAAACCTGTGTCTATATATATATATATATATATATATATATATATATATATATATCCCGTCATATAACACACATGCTATATGCCGCAATTAACATATATTCATTCTCTTTGAATCCTACGCAGAATGCAAGAAGACTCATTTAAAAAAAAGAAAGTATATTTAGTCCCTATGCATTCGTGACTATTTTCTCAAATTACATTTTTAGTTCCTCTATGCATGACTATTTTCTCAAATTTTATCTCTAGTCCCCTACCATGGGTGACTTATACCTTTTCAAATTACATCGTCGATCCATACTCATGCACTATATTTTCCTAATAAATTGCATCGCATGCCCCTGTGCATTCATAACTTATGCTCTTTCTAAAATTGCATCTCTAAGACCTACTCTTCTTATGACTCAATTCTGAAATTGCATCTCAAGGGCCTATCACCATATCCATGCATCACATCTTTCTAAAATTGCATCTTTAGAGCCTACTTTTCTTATGACTCATGTTTTCTAAATTGCATCTCAAGGGTCTATCACCATATCCATGCACCACATCTTTCTAAATGAGCATATTTGTGGCACAGATTCTTTAAAAATTGCATCTTAGGGGCCTACTATCATGGGTTTATAATTGCATGTCATGCCCTTATGATCATTTAAAGTAGGGCTGCCATTCGGTCAGTTCGAATCGGTAATGGGCGTTACCAACTTCAAAACCAAAGCTTTCGGTAATGAAATATGACTTTCAATTACCAAACCAAAAACTTCGGTATGAGATAAATCTTACCAACTTCGGATGTCGGTTTTTCGGTATTACCAAACTTCACAACAAATATATTTTCAAAATATAACAAAACAATACAAAACTATAAAATTTAAATATCACTTGAGTTTCTAGAGTCTGATAATATATATATAAAAGATAGTCATTTCAGTACACATTATCGAGTATGGTTTAATTTTCTACCGAAATAGTCAGGATGTAAATGTTTCCAAATTTTTATATGAACAAGTTATGTGTCATCTATGTGAAAGTATGTGTGTGGAAGAGTCGACCAAAATAAATCACATAAGGGCAGTAAAAAAAATTTCGTGTAATAAGTGACGTTAAATTATGGTTGATCGCTTTGATCAAGACCCGAGCATTATTGAGTACAATTGAATTTTCTATCATAATTGTATTATACTATAATGATCACATCAGACGGTCGAATTTTAATTTTGTGAATTGTAATCATTGGAACCATAACATGCCTGGTAATGTGGTATAACTTATTTAGTAAGTTATATACATATGTACATCTTTGTGAACCAACTATAAAGAGGAAGCAAAATTTTCAAAAACCTTGTGAACTATGATGTGATCAATATAGTGAAATACGACTATGGTAGAAAAATTACGTATTTTTGATAATGTTTTGGCCTTGATCAAGGCGGCTAACCCTATTTACGCTTGTGCTTCCTATGGGGAGCCCTATCATCAAGAGAGGTAAAAACATTTCTAAATTTTTACATGGGCGGTTACATGTCATCTAAGTGGGTTTGTCTATGTGTGTGTGTGATGAATCGACTAAGACGGGTAGGTAAGAGCGTTTTTATATAACAAGTAATATTGAATTAAAGTTGATCGCTTTAATTGAGACCCGAATGCTACCAAGTATAGTTGAATTTTTCTATTCATTGTCTTGTTTTTTACTAAATGGTAAATATAATTGAAAACGTGAGATAAAATTATTAGTCTGTGTGTTTTTAGAAATATAAATCTTTAAATAATTAGAATTTCGGTAAATTCGGTATTTACCAAAAACCAAACCAACTTTTTCGGTATTTCTCGGTTTCGGTTTTTTCGATTTCGATTACCAAAATTCGGTTTACCAAATCATAAATTTTCGGTCGGTTTTCGATCGGTTTGGTATTTACCAAACCAAGTGGCAGCCCTAATTAGAACCAAGGGGGAGAGGTGATGGAAGAAGAGAAGTGATGATGGAAGAGGATCCCATTGCAATGGGTATTCAAATGCTTCAAATAGAAAAGAGGAAAATACGTCCAAAAGTAGTGGAGGACTACCCCCCTACAAAGAAAAGAATTGAGATGCATGAGCCCGGAAGAATCAGTGTCTGAAGTTGGTAACTCCAAATTTATTACATCAGAGAAGAGAAATCTTCGCTTAAGGGAGAAATCTTCGCTTATATTCTAGTGGGGATGAAGACCTTGTTAGTGACGATGCCTTATCTTCGCATGACTTACCGACTCTTCTGATGAAGAAAAGGTTTGTGTAAGCTTGTTACATGATTCTACAACATATGTATATTGACCATTGCATGTGTGCTCATATATATATATATATATATATATATATATATATATATACAGTCCCCTTCCAGAGAGGGATCCGTCTTTGAAATTAAAGTGAGGGACTCCTTATTTCGCTCACTTTCAAGTCGTATTTCCACATCTCAACCGTACAATGTCTAAAATACAGTGTGTAGATCATTCCTGCAAAGTTTCGTCAAATTTGAAGATCATTTGAGCTTCCGTAATCGTAATTTACACGAACGGTTCTGTTTGGACAACTTTTGTTCTGTAAATTTATTTAATCTAATTCGGTACCCAAATGATATTCAAATTTGACGAAACTTTGCAGGAATGATCTACACACTGTGTTTTAGATATTGTACGGTTGAGATGTGGAAATACGACTTGAAAGTGAGCGAAATAAGGAGTCCCTCACTTTAATTTCAAAGAGGGATCCCTCTCTGGAAGGGGACTGTATATATATATATATATATATATATATATATATATATATATATACACGAAAACGATGTAAAGCGGATGTATGCGGACATCCATCCGTTCGCCACCATCTGACGCCGACGACGGCGTGTCCTTCACCCGAGTGCACTCTAGCAGCGTCCCCGATCACTTTTCCTCCCTGGCGAGTCCGCCGAATTCTAGTTTTCCGGTGAGATCGATCTTGTTTGAAGTTTTAGGTGATCTCGCTGGAAAACTGGAATTCGACGGACACGCCGGGGAGAGAAAGTGATCAGGGACGCTGCTGGAGTCCGCCCGGGTGAAGGATGCGCCGTCGTCGGCGCCGAACGATAACTAACAGAGGGACGTCCGCACATCCGGCATATATATATATATATTATTCATATGCACAAGCAAATTAGCATGACCAATCTGTTCAAACCATTTTGAAGCAGGGAGAGAAGGTGCAGACTCGTCACTAACCTTCTTCCTTTTGGGTCTCTGCATGTATACCTTTTTTTTTTTTTGTCCAAGTACATGTTTGTGCAGGGAGGTAAAATGAGTGAGCATGATACTTTTCTTCTTCGACCCATCGTTGCCCCATTGGAAAAGAGGAAGGTAGGCATGCTACTCCGACTCTCCTTGTCATATATATTATATAAGGCATGATTCCAATTTTTTATATTTTCTTATATAGGAGAGCGAACTTGCTGTAATAGAATCTAGTTCTATTGGCATCCCCCAGACTCCCATTGTTTGTATCTCCTATTACTTTTGCAAAGCGTGTCACAATTTTCAGCGAAGACAATTAAGGACTTTGTCCATTGGAGCGTTCAATTTGAAAGTGGGGCTAGGAAGCTTGACAACAGAGAGTAACTTCATCCATCTACTTACTCTGTTGAACGCCGAATGCGTTTCCGTGGTATATATGTGTGTCCTGCGATCATTGCTTCTTTGACCGTAATTTTTGAAAAATATGAACATATGAGTCAGCTTGATTGCTTCAAACATTGCATGTGTGATACCAAGAGCATGATATCTGAGAGGCTTGGACTTGTTCTTTATAGCATGGATAAGACACTCATGTCCAACTTGGTGTTGGATGACATTTTGGTATGACGTGATGTGGTGCGTGACCTTATGTGCTTGAATGTTCCAATAGGGTTTCTTATTAGGCATCTACAAAAGCTCCTTCATGTCTGCTATTTCTTACAATCCAAGTTGCCCGAAGAGACTCCACCAAATGGGAAAGATTAGGCTCCTTGAGGAATCTGCCGAGGATATTCACAAGAAGATAACAACGAAGCAACATAAGCTACGTGATCTTTTGGCTCGTGATCCGACTTTTCCTACAGAATATTCGGAGTATATAGTTGAGTCAACATCCGGTGTTGGAAGAACCGGTCTCCTTGGCTTGCTTGATTGTAAGCCTTAAGCAAATACATGCTCATGAAGAATGAGTAGCTTGTAATCTTAGGGGGGCTTATTACTCCATTTGCTTGACTCGAAGCTTGGTTTTGTTGCTTTGAGTTATAACTTTACTATGGTGCCTAACATGTAACTTTATTTTATTGTTCAAGCCATGACATAACTTGACTTTGGTGCTTGGCATGCAACTTTACCTTATGGTTGAAGTCATAGCTGAATTTTTGTTGTTTGTCTTGCAACCTTTGCTTTGTGATTTTTTTTTTTTGGGTGTTACATGTGCTTTGCTTGACGAATTATACTTGACATCCCATCGTTATGGCCTTTATCATTTGTGTCAGCCCCCTTGTTTATGTGAGCTAAAGTTGGATCACATAATCAAAATACTTGTGTGAACATGAAAAAATAATTGAGGCTTGTAAGGGAACTACGAGATTCAAAGGGAATACTCTTTTTAAAGATGAACCATAACATTGTTCGAGTATCATACTTTCTTGATTGGCTAAACTAATGTGGTTATTGGAGATAATGATCAAGCGAAGAAGGAAATGATATGTCTTATTGATAAGGATGAGTAATAGAATGCAGCTTTCCTATTCCAGCTAGAAAATCTCAGTGTAGCCCTATAAGTTAAGGATTATTGAGAATGTGTTGTAAAGATTTGATGTTGTATATATACCCTGTAAATAGACTATGATGAATAAGATTGATTCTTCACATTCACTAAGCTTTTATACGGCACCAGAGCGTCGATCCTTGGCCTTAAACTCGATCAATTCTCCCTCTCGATAAACTTGATATACTCGAAATTCAACCTCTAACAATCCTCAGCACCATTCCACATATCAGCTTACCCTCACCACTAAAATTCTAATCGAACCATGGAAGGAGAAAAAGAGAAGAAGGCCCTTGCGTTGCTGACAGAAAAAATCTTGAGAGAGCATGCATCATCTGCCTTAGGACCTCCAGCATGCGCTCCTAAACCATGGGAATACTCAAATCACCCTCTCTACTTCCATCATTCAGACCAACCAAGTGTTGTTCTTGTATGTCAGGCCTTGATGGAAGATAATACCTGTTACGTCCCGACCCATAATTTTTACCTTAATTACTAGCATAGTGGTAATAAGAGTTTTTACCGTGTTCGTCACTAAGTATGTAATTTAATTAGTCCTCAGAGGGTGTTGAGGGACTAATATTTTGAAGGAAGAAAATGTGACGACGGTAAAAATTGTAAATATTTGCTAGTAAAAGGTAATTTTATTGGGGTATTATTTTTGGGGTGTTGAATTTTTGGTTTGGGTTATATTTAAGTTGAACGGGGTTTTGTTTTTGGTCAAAGCCCGAAAGCCTTTTTCTTTCTCTCTCTCTCTCCTGCTCCCGCTCCCGACTCTCCCTCCGCTGCCGGATTTTCTGTCGCCAGTCCGCCACTGTCCGGCCTCCGTTCGCCGCCGGACCGATCCCGTTCAGACCCTCGCCTCTCCCTCTCTTTTCCTGGACCGGTGCCCGCACGTGGAACGCCGCCGTGAAGGAGCGGTCAAGCCTGAAAGCCTCGGCTACCGGGAAGAGTTTCTCACCGGAACTCCTTCCTCCGGCCGCCATAGCCGGTGAGCCTTGGCTCAAAAGGAAGCCCTTCTTCCGTGCTTCAATCCCTCCAAAGGGCTCGCTCCGTCTCGAGCTAGGTAAGGAGAAATCAGAATTTGAATTTTCTAGGGCTTATTGTGTTTGTGCGTTCGATTGATGTGCTTAAGTTTAGAATTAGAGTTTGTGGTAGTTAGGAATGTTGTAGAGGAGGTTGAGGGGAAGATGCTGCCAAATTTTGGTGACCATCAGAGGTCGCCGGCCGCCGCCGAGAAAATGTTTTTGGTGGAGAAAAATGTGAGGAGTTTAATGGAATAAGTTTTAGAATTTTTGGAGGAATTTTGGATAGGTTTGAAATTTGTTGAAGTTTGGTATTTTTGACAGATTATTAATTTTTAATCCGGCCATTGGATTTTTTATTTGGTGGAAGGTAGTTTTGAGGAAGTTGGTTGTTTTTATGGAGATTTGTGGTTGGCAGTGAAGTTAAGATTTAGGACGATATGCATGGTTGAGCGTAGAAGCTCATAGTTAATTATGCCTATTTTATTTAAGCGTCGGTGTGTTATTTTAAGGAATTAATTATGTTTGGAACAAGACGCGAGGAGGCTCGAGCAGAGGAGACCTCCGACCTACGTCAGGCTTAAGCCTAAGTTGTGAGTGGACTTTTGTTTTATATAATGTGTTTGAATTATTTTTTTGGTTGAGTATTTTCCTTTGTTGGATATTTCCCAAAATTGTTGATTTCGGCGATTATACTCGAGGCACAATTCCGAGAATAACATGTATGAGAGAGAATGCTAGCTAGCTATACGTGGCAGCCCCCGTCCTGAGGACGAATGCCAGTATGAGGTGACGTGAACGTTAGACGCGAGCGTAGTAGCCTTGTACGATTTTCTACTTGTTGAGATTATTCTATGTTTTTACATTCATTCATAGAAATCGTACAAGGAGTAAGCATGTATTTATACTCACTCGGTCATTACCCCCATTCTGAGGAAAAATGTCAGTATGGGGCGACGTGAGCATTAGACGCGATCGTATTAGCCTGGTGTGACTATCTATTTTAAAGCTTATTCATAGATAGCATACATGAAGTAGACGAGTAGTTAATACATACTGATATATATTTATAATTTGAGTCTGAGAGGCTGTTTTGTTTATGATTTGGAGACTAGCCAGAACTAGTCGTTTGCATTGTTAAATTTCTTGGGGAAATATTATTGTTGTTGAGATTATTTGGTCCACTCACTCTGACGTGATGAAATATTTTTCCCCTGGGCTTTTCCTTCGTTTTTAAATGCCTAGTCTGCAGAGTTCGGGTGGGGTCTAGAAGGAGGCGACGATGCATAGTCACTTATTTCTCCACTACTGTTCACCAGTAGGTCATCTGTTTAACCCACTAGGATTTCTAGTAGCTTCCGCTGTATTTCTTGTAGTAGCTCTGAATATTTTTCGGAAAAATAACTGTGTATTATTTTATTTGGTTATTGGGATTAAGTTGAAGAATTTATATTATTGGTTAAAAAGTGGTCTTTAATTTTTCCGGGTTAAGGTTGTCCATTTTCAAGGGAGGTTTGCCGAGTCTTTCAGTAAGTTTTCCTTTGAAATGGTCCCCGCAGGACTCACCTCGAGTTTCAGGGTGAAATTCGGGACGATCTTGACAATACCTACGCAACGAACAAAATTTTATTCGTTGCATTTGTCTTTTTTCCTAGTAGTGACATAGCTCCTTCTATGTCATCGCAACAGTTACCAAGTCCTCCGTCTGCAAAACCAACTCCGTTGTCAATGACTTAAGTGGCGCCTTCAAACCAACAGACATCAGAATCAGTGCCTTATCACAGTCCCTATCTCCATGGCCAAAAATCCCACAACCACAACATATTCCATGACATTCTTTATAAAATTTTGAAAAGACGACTGGCCTAATTCTTCGACGAACGTCCAAAACAACTAGGACTCTGTGAATCTTGTCCTTCCTCTGCATTGTTGTTGGATCTACTCACACAAAGATCTCTAAATCATTCCCAATACTAGTGAGAACCCTTTCGTTGCGCGTAGCCTCAACCTCAACCTCGACACCGATACACAAACCTCTAGGAGATTCAAAAGAAAAAAAAGGCACTGCCTCTAGGAAGCTAAGGCCATCATAGTTCGCCTATACTAGCATGGAGCTGTTATAATACCACGACATGCCATCAAGGATCTGATTTTTCCCCTCCTTGTTCTTAAATTGGAAGATGAAGATCCCGGGCTCCTCTTCTCATATTAGATAAGTTCTCTCTTTGAGACCCTAAATCCGTGTGACCTGTTACCATGCCTAACTAGATTATTACATCAACAAATGAAATTTATAACAAGGGAGTGACATTTGCACACCCTTAATTAAAATTTACACACACCATAACCCACTTTAACAGTGGAAGTGTCAAAAATGTCCCTGTCTTAGATAATTTAAAGAGCAAAAATTGGACATTTTTGACATTTAGATTGTAATTAAGAGTTTGCAAATGCCTCTTCAGCCAAGTTACTGTTTCTAATTCAAAAAAAAAAGGTTACTATCTCTAAAAAAGAAGTAGAAATTTATCAATTTTTAAGCCAAAAACAAGTAAATTGGCTAAATAGTTGATAAATTTAAGAATATATAGATAAAATTGAAAAATTTATCAATTATGGAGAGAAAATTAACTAAAACTTAACTAATGTATACAATTTAGCAATGCTGCTGAAGCAAAAGTTTGAATGTTGCTATTTTAAATCTAAACATTGACAAATTTAACTATAAATCTAACAATATTGACAAAAGTAAGTTAACAAACTCTAAGACTCCAAGCAAGTAGTCTCTCATACTAAACTCTAAGTGTATGTTTGTTTGTTGGGGCTAAGTGGTATTGTGTTAAATAAAGAGTCAAGTTTTGTTAATACCATGTTTGGTGTCACTGGATACGAAAATCAATTTTCTTAAGTAATACCATGTTTTCATGCTGGCCTCCTTAGACGGTCTTACGGTAGGTACTCAAATTAGTCATCCTTAAATAACACCGACCATCATTTAAAACCATAAATCAAACAAACTACTCTCTAGTCCCGTGCAACACCAAACATGGGTTAACACTAGTAAAACTCAAGACAGACTGCAAGAGTTTAGAAACAGTCTTAAAAAATAAAGAGGTGTAATGTAGGGCTAGTTTGGTATTGCTGTGACTTAAAAAAAAACTATTGTTGTTGTATTGTAATAAATAATCAGCTGTGAATTAAAATAGTTTTGTGTTTGGTAAATATTAGTTTTAAAAGTGCTGCAAAGATAAAATTTATTAATTTCTTGTGTTTTTAGTGACAGCTGCTTTTAAAATTAACATTCAGGTTGTTTCTAAAAGCTGCTGCTAGTGACCTGTAATTTTTTTTTTTTAAAACTGTTTTTCTTTCATTTACCAAACACTATAAAATCTAAAAATTCGGATATAAACTGTTTTTTTTTTACGAAACATTCCAAACCATAAATCAAGCAAACAACTCTCTAGTCTTGTGCAACACTAAACATGGGTTAGCACTAGTAAAACTTAAGATAGAACGCAAGAGTTTAGAAATAGTCTTAAAACATAAAGAGGTGTAATGTAGGGTTAGTTTAGTATTGTTGTGACTTAAAAAAAACTTTTACTGTTGTACTGTGAAAATAATTACTTGTGAATTAAAACAGTTTTGTGTTTGGTTAATATTAGTTTTAAAAGTGCTGCAAAGATAAAATTTATTAATTTCTAGTGTTTTAGTGACGGCTGCTTTTAAAAATAACATTCAGGTTGTTTCCAAAAGCTATTGTCAGTGATCTGTAATTTTCAAAAAAAAAAATGTTTTTCTTTCATTTACCACACTATAAAATCTAAAAGTTCGGATTGAAACCGATTTGTTTAAAAACGAAACATTCAAAACCATAAATCAAGCAAACTACTCTAAAGTCCCGTGCAACACCAAACATGGGTTAACACTAGTAAAACTCAAGAGGTGTAATGTAGGGCTAGTTTGGTATTGTTGTGATTTTTTTAAAAAAAAAACTGTTGTTGTTGTACTGCAAAAATAATTAACTGTGAATTAAAACAGTTTTGTATTTGGTAAATATCAGTTTTAAAAATGTTGCAAAGATAAAATTTATTAATTTCTAGTGTTTGTAGTGACAACTGCTTTAAAAGTAACATTCAGGTTGTTTATAAAAGTTGCTGCCAGTACATGTAATTTTCAACAAAAAAAATATTTTTATTTCATTTACCAAATAATATAAAATCTAAAAATTCAGATATATCTATTTTTTTTTAAAACAAAGCTTACCAAACTAGACCGTAATTCCGAAGACCAAACTTGCATTAAATGATATTGGACTATTGGGCTAAAGAATCTATTTATGCCCTTTTTTGTTTATTTTCCCTGAAAAATTTGTCTTATAAAGGGTCTTCTAAAAGCGAAAACAAAAACAAAACCGAAAAGAGAAAGGAGCGGAGTCCAGAAGTGGGAGGTGTGCATCTCAAAACCTAGAAAACCGATTTCCGGCTTCAAATCCAAGGTACGACTTCCGTCTCTTTCAAACGTCCTGCTCTCTTTGTTTCTCAGTCTTACTGTGTTTCTGGGCGATTAATGTGATAATCGATTCCGAAATTCTCAAAACCCACTATTTGTTTTGGATGTTCATCTTTGACTATGCTGAAATCGATACCACCTCTTAGAAACTTTCAGTACTAGTGAGTGAACTATCCAAATAAACAGAAGAAACCCACATGATTGGAAGCTCTGTAGTTAGTGAATGATTCTCCTCTCGTTTCTCAATTGCTTCTGTTTTGCTTTTGCATTGCATCTGCCCCACCTTATCTGCTACCAAGAATGCCTAAATGTATCAAATTATTACCACGACAGACTCGACATTTCATTTGCAGTGTTCTTTGCAAATGTGTACAATGTTGATTGCATTATGCTTTACACATCTTTTGTAGAAGACTTGTTTCATTAAAACTTTCATTAGATTTTTTGTTGATTTTGCATTTTATATTCCCCTTTGTACTGAGCTTCGGTCCTTAAGGTTGCTTTTTATGTAGAAATTGGAAGGCACGGTTACATATTATGCTTTAAGTTTAGTGTTTGTAGCAAAATCCTCTTGCTTGAAGTCTCAGATAACCTGATCACATCATCTTAAAGCCTTCGACGAAATTTTTTATCACAATCAAGCATGGGAAAGAACTGTATATCACAGTATTTATTGGTCCTTTCAGACACTTCATAACAATATTATTCATTACTATATTAATGAGTATTTGGTGTTATGTTACTTATGGACCACCTAAGTTTATGTTACTTAGGTCTGTTTGGCTTTAGATAGAAGCACAGAGTGTTCTAGTTCCAGATACTATTTCCTTTCTTGTTCTGGATACATTACTGACACGATAAGTTCTGTTAGCACCCTGTAATGAAGTAAATGCTCATAACTATTTTCCTGGGATAATTCATAATTCAGAGTATCAGCACTAAACAAAGCAATCAGAATGTTGGACTTGGACTTTTCCCATCAAGCTAAGGCAATTAGGGAGGTTTTGATGTTCCATCCCTTATAGATAAAGTGATCATCTATAATATGAAGTACATTTAAAAGGTACTCTTACCCTTGCAGAGACACCTAGATAGATAGCTGAACGTCTTATAGTACAGAATTTCTCTTAGAGTAGTTTAGTTGCATTTGCATGATTGTAACTCCTGATTGACTCATTTCTAAATTACTAAAATTTGTAGAAATATTACTTCTGAGAAATTCTGCAACTGCAAGTGCACAATCATTCATTTGAATAATACCTAGCAAGTGGAAGTTATGGTAGCCGGTCGAAAATGGGCTGTTTGCTTGACAGACAACTCAACCTCTCCTTGTTCCCTCGACGTCCCTGACCCTCCTGGCTTCTCTAGGGCCTCCTCTGAGCAGGTACCTTCTCCTCTCTCTCTCTCTCTCTCTCTCTCTCTCTCTCTCTCTCTGTTTGGTCTTGAATTCGACCTGAACCCTAATTTTCTGCAGGACGATTCAACCTTGAGTCGCCAAAAGAAAGAAGCTGAATCAACTTGGAAAGCTCAGGTATTCCTCTAAATTCACGTCTAGTTTTTACGTAACTATGAATGTGATTAGGTTCTCTCTTATGATAATCCTTTTTCTTTGATTTCAAGACCTATTTCTAGGGGTAAGAAGTTTCACTGCACATTTTAACTTAATATTTAGTAAATTATAAACCATCACTGCATTGAGAATGAGATGTTTGTGGATTGTGAACTTGTGTGTGTGTGCGTGTTTTTTTTTCTTTATATTGGATGCATGTGGCTGATGACCAATGTTTACACTAATATAAGATCACGGTTCTTTCTGTTTGAGCAGAAAGCTTGGGAAGTCGCACAGGCCCCTTTTAAGAATTTGTTAATGATGGGTTTCATGATGTGGATGGCTGGCAGCACAGTCCACTTGTTCAGCATTGGAATTACATTTTCTGCTCTCTGGCAGCCCATAAGTGCCTTACAAGGTGTAGGAAAGGGTAAGATGTCTGCTCTTTTCTTTTTCTTGTTCAACAGTAGGTGCTTTTCCATTAGCTATCAGTCCATATGACCATGTCTATAATTCCATGGGGGATAAGAAGTGTGACTTTTCCATGCCTAATATGAAATCCTATACTCTGTCCTCATTTCTGCGTGATCGATGTGCGTATGGTGTTGGGTTACATGATGTAGTGTTTTTAATTTGGTTCTGCAGTTTTTGAGCCGTATAAGGACAGGAAAGTGGATCTTCTTGCCCCAAAGTTGCTCTTCATTGCCCTTAATTTGGGGGGTTTAGCACTTGGTGTCTGGAAGGTGAATTATGTCTCTAGCTTCAGTTTCTTTATCCCTAATGATATCTTTAAAGGAATCTAGTTTGTTAAATGTTCATTGTTTCTGGCACAGCTTAACACATTGGGGTTGCTTCCCACACATGCATCCGATTGGGTTTCATCCTTACCCCCTGCACAGGTATTGTTTATCCCTTACCCCAAGAAATTAAAACATCTGAACTGTGGTCTTTGTTCTGTTTCTGAGTGAACTAAATTTTAGGCGTCTGGCCTCTTTAACTTTTTCTTTGTGGCAAGGTGATGACATTATATTCTCTGCCACTAAAAGCTTATTTGAAACGTTTATCGGCATTAGATAATTTTTTATGCGGCTTTCTTAGCTGTTGTATAACTAACAATTTTATGTCCAATTTTCAGGAGGTTGAGTATTCTGGTGGTGGCATTCCTCTGTATTGACTTCCGGATTTGTTTTGGCTTGCTGCCAATATCGGCAAGGATAATGGGACTTGCAGAAAGTGAAGCAGGAGGAGATGTGTTGCTGATGTACTGGCTGATGGCACATAGCATGTGAGCTTTAATAATGTTTGAAAGCTGTTCTTTAGAGTGTTTTGATGAGTACCCAATGTTCTAGGTGGTTAATGTTTTTCATGTCATGATTGAGCTTTTTTTCTGGTAGGATTGATAAAAGCTTCTGAAGGTGTCCATTCAGTTTAGTTTGGAATGTATACTATTTTTACTATCTCAGTCTACGGTTCTAAATTATTAATCAAGGATTGGGCTTAAAAATCCCTGTTTTTGATGTAATGGGCATTTTACGGTTCTAAATTATTAATCAAAGATTGGGCTTAAAAATCCCTGTTTTTGATGTAATGGGCATTTTCCCTTTTAAAAATTATACAAAACACTTGCATACATTTTTGTGTGCCTACTGAATAAGATCCATCAGTCCCTCCTGTTGAATGTCAGTGTCCTATTTTCATTTTCATAATGGATTCTTTGTTGACTGAATTTATGAATGTGTTTGAACCCAAATTTAGCAAGACTTACATGACAAATCAAGTGGGTTGGGCCCACGAATGATTGCGGCTATTAGCAAGGGATCATAATGGTCTATTCTCTTGAGCAGTAGTAGAACATGCACGACAAGGCAAGTGATCACGGCTATTGACGAATGACCGCGGCCAACTATACGACTTACCGCGGCCATTAATGATGACTATGACCGTAGCCGACTATGCGAATTACCGTGGCCATTAAGGAATGACTACCGTGTCAGAGCGCATACAGGAGCTGTTACCATACTTGTGGCAATCAGATTGAATGAGTTTTATTACAATCAGACGTTGCTACAATTTTGATCCATAATTTACCTGTAATCCATCCTTGTGTTTAAAGTTGGGATTATGCTTTATTAAACTTCACTATAAAAATAACCTTAGGATTCTTTGTTAGAGGTCCTTGACCAAAACGCTTTACGTGATTATAAATTTTATATCTCAATACAATTTAGCTTCTCAGCATTATCATCAATCTTTTTCTTGTTATTGTCTTATCACTTTATTTTACCGGTACTTGTCTATCTTTTCTCTATCTTTTCTGCAACCTACTTTATTGTTTCTTTTCATACTTGCAATTTTATCTTGTTGTTCTTTATAAAAAAGCCCTGAGGTGACGAAAGATTTCCAATTCGTCATTTAAGAGAACACTTTAGTGAAAACTGTTTCGTCACTTTAGTAAAATATTTCGTCATTTGAGGCAGGTAAGGTGACGAAAACTAATTTCGTCACTAACGTCGTCACCTAAGTAAGCTCTAACGTGACCAATACTATTTTTGTCATCCAAGTCATAGGGGGGTGATGAAATATTTTTTCATCACAAATGTGTTCTATCTTAGGTGACAAATATAAAGTTTCGTCATTTAAGTTATAGGTAAGGTGACGAAATAGTTTTTCGTCACCCAGTTTGTATCACTGAGGTGACAAAACACTATTTCGTCATTTAAGTGGCACGCTAGGTGACGAAAAATGTTTTCTTCACCCAAGTTAGTATCACTGAGGTAACGAAAAAGCGTTTCGTCATGTAAGTGGCGGGCTAGGTGACAAAATTTTTTCGTCACCCAAGTTAGTATCACTGAGGTGACGAAAAAAATTTTCGTCACTAAAGTGTTTTCTCTTAGGTGACAAAGTATTTTTTTCGTCGTCTAACTGATTACTATGGTGACGAAATAATAATTTCGTCACCTTACTGGATTTAACTTTTATAACATCTTGATGCGTTTCCAGATTTGCATCTTTCATTCTTCATTTTCTCTCCATTCTCTCTCAAAATTTCCTTCGATTTTCAATACCTGGTATGAAGCCCTTCAAATCCCGCCGGGCTCTGATCGAAACTTGAGTTTGTCTACTATATGCATTGAGTTTGGTATAATCTCTTTCTCTCTCTTTCTTCACCATATTTTTCATGTTTTCCGATGAGTTTTCTGACGAGGATTCCGGTCACAAACATGTTGTTAATATTATTGGGTGATGATTAATTAATGCTAGGTGATTGATATATATATATATATATATATATATGTTGATTCTTAAAGTTAGTTATTCTAATTTGTGTATTGATTATAGTTAATTAGTTTAATTTGTGTATTTATATATATATGCTTTACTATTATTAGGTTTTGAGAAAATTATTTAATTATGTTATTAGGGATATATGTAAATATACTTAATTAATTGTTTGGTTTGAGTAATTTTTTGTGCATTCAAATGATTGTACGTATATGTTATATGTTTATTTTGTGATAATCAAATTTAAGAATATAAAATTATATTCTTTCATTCACCTAAATATGAACTTGAGAAATCTCGTTTGAGAATCATTTTGTCACAATTGTGTTTGACAAAATGATTCTTGAATTGTCCCATTTTTGGACAGTTTAGGAGAACATGATTTTGTTCTATAGTTTGTTATTCTTGTTTTTTCATTTTCGGTTGTGGGTATATGTTTCGACACTGTCTCTCGTTACCGTTCCTCGAGTGCATACTAGATATAATTATTTATGCATTAGAGGGACTGTAGGGAGATGCTGCCGAAATTTTCCCACATCGAAATCAAAAAGACAAGAATTACAAACTTAGAAACAAAATCGTGTTCTCCTGAATGAGATTAGGACCCTAACCGGAGGCATAAAGTGAAGATCAAGCGATCGAATACATGTTTTTGTTGTTGTGTTTTTTGAACTACTATTTCTGATTTGTTGTTTACATATATGACAGGACATGGATAAGAGATGAATGCAGTATGACCGGGGGAACCCTGAATACCAACAAGGAATTCTAGATTTTTTATTATTTGTACTTGAACATGCTGATGGAAGAACTGTACACAGGTGTTCGTGTATTGAATGTCATAATACTAAGTGGAAGACGATTTATGAAATCCACGAACACCTAAATACAAGACGTATTATGTGTAGTTATACTACATGGAGTCTACATGGTGAAACATTAGATAATGAACCTACCTTGGAAGAAATCCAAGCGAGAAGTTTCCAGCATGCTGACTCATCCAGCAGTAGTTTCTACCCTTATGTGGATCCTTCTATGAACATTATACATGATGCTTTTCCTTCATTTGCTACAAGACATGAGGAAGATGTTGTTTATGATACCACTGATGCAGACCATGCTTTTTTAAATGTTGACAATGATGATTACAATAAATATAACAGGCTGCATGCTAAAGCACAAACCTCATTGTACCCTGGGTGTAATGTAACTGTCTTGGGTGCCATCATTGAACAGATTAAAACCAAAGTTGACAGCAATTGGTCGAATGTGTCATTTAACTGTAACTTGGTGAATATCAAGAAATTGCTTCCTCCAGAAAAAAACTTTCCCCACAGCTTTGATAAGGTACAGAGTATGTTGAAAGATCTTGGTCTCGGTTATGAGAATATCGACACATGCAAGAATAACTGCGTTTTGTTTTATGGAGTGTTCAACAAAGACCTGAATTGTTGTCCAGTGTGCAAAGCGTCGAGGTGGAAGTCATCATCATCATCTTCTTCATGTAAGAAGAAAAGGATTCCAAAGAAGGTGCTTCGTTATTTCCCATTAATTCCTAGGTTGAAGCGTATGTACATGTCTACACACACTTCATAAAAGATGAGATGGCAAGGGATAACAAGGAAAAATGATGACACTCTCAGACACCCCGTAGATGGGGAGGCTTGGAAATCATTTGACAGATCATTTCTTGATTTTGCAGCAGACATTAGAAATGTAAGACTTGGACTTGCAACAGATGTGTTTAATCCTACCAAAAACATGAATTTATCATATAGTATTTGGCCTGTTATTATTGTGGTGTACAACCTACCTCCATGGATGTGTATGAAGAAGGAATTTAATATGCTGACTTTGTTAATTCCAGGTCGTTATTCTCCAGGAAAATGTCTTGATGTGTACATGAGACCATTGATTGATGAGTTAAAAGAATTATGGGAAAATGGTGTCCCTACTTTTGACTGGTATAGTCAAACTTCATTCAAGATGAACGCAACTGTTGTTTGAACCATTAGTGATTTTCCTAATTATGGGATGTTGTCGTCTCAAACCACTAAAGGTTACAAGGCTTGTCCAATCTGCTTAGGAGACCTAAATGCTAGTTGGCACGCTGGAAATATGTGTTACTTGGGGAGTCGTACATGGCTTCCAGAAGATCATCCATGGTGATTTGATACGGCTTCATTCAATGGGATGCAAGAGTATGGTTTAAAACTACAAGAGCGGTTTAGTGAGTGGATTTTGAACATGTTGAACTCTTTTGATTTCGGACGTCTTAGCAGTGACCCTGACGTGTTAGCTTGGAAACCAAAACGTCCTTCTAGATTGGAGAACTGGACGCACAAGAGTGTATTTTTTGAATTGTCTTATTGGAAGAAATTGAAAATATGGTACTGCCTTGATGTCATGCATATAGAGAAGAATGTTTGTGACAGCATTGTGGGAACAATTTTCAGGTTTAAAGATAAGACTAAAGACACTGTGAAGGCGCGCAAAGATCTTCAACTTATGAACATACGCCCTCACTTCTGGCTAACAACATCGGGGTCAATACCTCTTGCACATTACAGGATTAATCTGGGTAATGAGAAGAAAGTTTTCAAATGGTTTGAAGTTATTAAGTATCCTCATGGTTATGCAGGAAATATATCTCGATGTGTAAAAGTCGGGAAGAATAAGCTATTTGGATTAAAGACTCATGACTGTCATATCATTCTACAACGTCTTTTTCCAGTGGTAATTCGATCATATTTGCGTCCTGATGTGGTAGAGCCGTTAGTAGTAGTGTCTAGATTCTTTCAGAAGTTATGTGCTAGAGAGCTAAAGAAGTCAGATGTCCTTGGATTAAAAGAGGACATTGTCTACATCATGTGCAAGTTGGAGCAAATTTTCCCGCCTGCTTTCTTCGACATCATGATTCATCTCATGATCCACCTACCAGATTAAGCGCTACTTACTGGTCTAGTACACTATACTTGGATGTTCCCACAAGAAAGGTACATTGCACACTTTTATTGCCAGTTTACATTTATATTTTATTGTTTGCACAATAAGAATAACGTAAATTTTAGACAACTTAGGGAGTACAAAAAATATGTCGGCAACAGAGGAAAACCAGAAGGGTCAATAGCGAACGCATACCTTTTAAATGAGTGTGTAACTTACTGCGACTTATATCATAGTAACACAACCGAGGAGGAGGAGTCCACAAACGTCTTCAATCTTTCAGTTGTTTCAGAAGTTGTACGTTCATTTGGTAACTTAGCAAATTCGTACAAGTTAACAAAAGCTGAACTCCGTGAAGCTCATTGGTGCGTGCCGGACCATTGCTCTGAGGTTGACTACTACAAAAAGAAACATTTAAAGTTAATCATAGCAAGACAACCATATAGAGCTGAAGAGATGCACAAGAGAACTTTTCCTAATTACTTTCTTAATTGGGTAAGTTCAATCTCCGTTTTATTATTTATTGGCGATATTGTTTACATAGTCCCATCACTTATGAGTTATTCATTATTTCTTTTTCAGATGGAAGAACTCCTATGAGAGAACAACACTGATTATTCACAGGAGGTGTACAATTTGGCATGTAAGCCGCAACATCACAGTGTACATATGAGGTGTTTTGTTAACGGTGTTAAGTTTGTGACGTTCTACCTGGATGAAGAGCGGGTCACTCAAAATTATGGGATCATGGTAGAGGGGGATGAAATTTGCTACTACGGGATCATACTCTCCATTGTTGAATTATTATATGGAGCTGGTATACCAGTTGTGTTGTTCAAGTGTAAATGGTTCAACACTGACCCAAGTTTATCGAGGAGTATGAAGATAGATCGTGGATTTTTATCAGTTAATACATCCACAAGCTGGTATGAGAGTGAGCCGTTTATTCTTGCCACCATGGCAAAACAAGTGTTTTATCTTGATGATCCGAAAGAGGGTGGAGATTGGAAAGTGGTAAATGTGATGTCTCACCGAAACATATGGAGTGCATCTACGCTTAAAGGAGATGCAGAAGGAGCATGTGATGAAGAAGAGGCTCCAGAACCATATCAAGAAGAATTAAGCAGTTATATTCTAGATACACAAACTATTCGTATCAACAATGACCCCCACTACGTACACATGAATGCTTTCATTACAATTCCTAGATCTCAAGTCCCACAAGTTGACAATGAGGATGAAAATGAGAATGAAGACGAAGAGCCGTATTATGATGAGGATGAAGAGGAAGACGAAGAGGACGATGATACGGAGGATGAGGATTATGATGTCAATGACATTTGACTTAATATGTTAATTAATTTCCTAGTTGAATTCAAACTTCAATTTCTTTTAATGAGTGGTATTTTTTTAATATGACATAAATTGTATTTGAGTGTGTACGTAACACTTTAAATTTTTCTTTAATTTCGAATTTCTTTAATGATATTTGTATTGTCAAATGTATTTTTTAGGAAAAAACGGAAAAATCCTTGTATCAAAACTATTTCTTTTTAGAAGTTGGTAATTATTTCCAAAACTTCTATGAAAACCTTTTCTTTTTAGGTTTTCGTCAACTAAGTCCCAAAATTTAAAAATGGTAGAAATATTTTTGGTTCACTGAGATGACGGAACTTAATGTATTTGTCACCTAACTACTTATTTAGTTCACTTAGATAAAGAAAATTAATTTATTCGTCACCTAACTACTTAATATTTTGCGGGTCGAAAATTCTGCTAAGTTATTGGGCCAAATTTTGTATTTGGCTTAGGTGACAAAAAGGAACCGATTTGTGGGCTGAGTAACATTAGTAAACCCAAACACCCCGAGTCCTAACCGAAATACAAGCCGTCTCGATCCGATCCTCCTCCACATCGTCGTCTCCTCCTCCACATCGCAGTCTCCTTCTCCGATTCCAAGCCATCTCCTCCTCCAATTCGAAGCCGTCTCCTCCCTTGCACCACAACCACTATGCTGTCGACTAGTGGGAAGAGGAAGAGACAGGCGGAACAGTCTCAGAGACTGATGCAGGAGATAGCCTAGCAATATCGACGCCCCATAGAGGTCTCCTCACAGCCTATGGCGCCTCCATCAAGTTCGGCACATCTACTCCCTCCACCACTGCACGATGTCAACGAACCTTCCTCAGATGTCAATGAACCTTCCTCAGATGATCATCGGACTAGCCAGTCATCTGTTAAGATTAGCGTTCGGTGCAAACTCCGTCCTGAAAGTGGTAATTTTTCTCACCCGTACTCATCTGCGACATTTCGATTTTTGATATTGGTTTCTTGGTTCTGTGTAGGTAATGGGTATTGGTTTTGGAATGGGTTTTGAGTAATGGATGAGTGATGGTTATGTGTTTTATTAGGATGGTGTTCATGGATTATGTGTATATTTTGGAAGGATTTTGTTTTGCTTGTGTAGGAGTTAGTGAGCTTGGATTATGCCGTTTCCTTAGCTTGATCAACACTTCAACTCTTTCTTTAGAGACTGCATTTCTGTCTAAACCAAATCTGTGACTTGGCTATCTTGGGATGCATTTTTTCCCACCATTTGATGGTTAGTTCTGTCATCATAACTAATGAAGTTATCCTGGGATGAGTTTATCTAAACCATGAAGATCTAGATTCATTAACTTTCTAAGTTATAGTTACCATTAGTCTTCACATCCAATAATCGGTTAAAAAAGAACATGATACTGTATATGTCCACAGGCCATGGTAACATGATAGTATGCTCATCCAATGAATGTGAAGGCCTTCATATGTTTTCTTTTCCCTATGGGATTGTTGTTCATTTGTATGTGTTATTTAGGTGAACCAGGTCCAAATCAGATGGTTGTTAACTTTGTAGTATTATGTACCAATTTGCTATATATAGTTAACATATGTATATATATATATATATATTAACAACAAATTAATATTTATTAACAACAAATTAATTCATATATATACTATTTATATGTACTATTAATATGTACTATTTATTAACAACAAATTAATTCATATATATTATCAATTCAAATCATCAACCAAATCGATCAACACACACATATATATATATATATATACACATCCAACGTACTCAAAATTAATTAACTCAATCACAATCAAAATCAATAAACTCAATTAATCACACTTAAAATCGATCAACTCAAATAAAACTCAATTAATCAACATATATATACATATACGTACCTATATATGGCTCCACAAACTAATTATGGACAGATTTCGACAACACCCAAACTTTTTTCTCCCCTTTTTTCTTCTCCCGTTTTTTTTTCCAGATTAGCTGCTACTGCCCAGATCTGCAAATATAAAGCACTTTGGCCGACGACTATTAATTTTGTCGGCTAAACTTTTAAATATTTCGTCGGCCATAGTTTGTGAACTTTAGCCGACGAAAAAATGCTTCGTCGGCCTGGTTTTTTTTTTCGTCGGCTAAAGCCTTTCTTCTGGTAGTGATAATTACACTTGTTCTCTATGTGTGGTGACATTAGAAATTTATTCTTTGGTACTTCTTCTAAAAAAAATTACTCTTTGGTACTTGAACGTACAGGTTAAGAACTATATGTCGTGGAAGACCTTCAATTCCTGAGAACAAAATTATTTAGTGAAGCCCTTCAATTTGTGGGTTAGATGTGAATTATGACTGCAACTATGTTTGAATTTAATTGATGTTGGCCTTCCTCTCATTCTGTTTCATGTATTTGTAGTGATTATCATCTCTAATATATATATATATATATATATATATATATATATATATATATATTATCAAAATTTAAGACTTTAGAGTTGATGCTATTTTATGCCCACCATATCTTCAGGTTCATTTGATATGAGTAATATATGATTGTTGCTTAGTTTATCATAGTAGGCCGGTCCGTTAGTAGCATAAGGAATCACTCAATTAGATATTCTTGTACATATGCATATATACATAACTATGTTAACGTATATATTCTTAACGTTAAGCATATAAACCTGACCAACCAAACTCTTCTATTACATCATTAGATATACAATAGACTGTTGCCTGAAACTTATATCATCATTAAGGATTTATAAATACCTAAAATCTTTTATGATGGGAGGAGAAGAATTGGATACTTCATATCTAGTAGTCTTTTAGATAGGCATTATCTCACCAATGCAACAATTAATCAGAAACTAATACTACTTTTATGTTTGTTCCTACGAAAAATCATCAATCATTGATCCTTTACAGTTGATTCATACTTTCCAATTCATATATAATAATATTGTCAGATGTATATTAGTTTTATGGTAGTCGATTATGAACCTACTACATACAATGAGTGTTAGCACTAATTCCCTCATCTAAAAATTTAGTTATTCTCTTGTTCAGACATCATTTTCTCCGACCAAACACCATTGATCAAACTTATGATGTTGCTATTATGTGTTCTTCAGTGTATGTATCATATCAAGATTATTGGTTTTCCATTTATAATTTTGGGTTGCTTTCATATATGTATGTTTTGACCCACTCTCTATGAAACTTTGAGTGACTTATTGTATTTTTGTGTGTGTGGTAATTAACTTATGAAATGTATTCTGATTGCAGCATGATTATGAGTTTTTTATTGAGCTTTTCCTGACCATGTTTTCAGTCACGGACAACAGTCCGTGTTTGTTGTGCTATCAAGAGGGAAATTTTAATTGCTATTACCAAAGTTTTGTTCAAACAATTGTAAATATTAATGTGATTGTTCAAGTATTGATCTGATTTACATGAAACATATATAGAGGATGGTTAACTTCTTTATAGAAAGCCAATAAGCTGCAGCATGTGCAGTGCTAACATCAAAGCTTATAATGAAGTTATGAATATCAATCCTATAGCTTTAATTACCAAGCATGTTTTCATATTGCACCGGTCTCTTCACTTATTGATCGTTTGTTTCTTTTGCATTTGGTTTTGACAAAAACTGTTTTTTTTTTGTTTTTTTTTGGCAGCACCGCCCCCTAAAACCAAGACATGGGTGGTAAAAAGCTTAAAAGTAGAGGAGATAGTCAAGAGGACTGGACAAAAAATTAAAGTAACGTGGGACGATTTCTGCCACGGTATGAAGAGTAAAGAGTAGTTAAGCAAGAGTAAGGACTTTTTCCGTTGTTCATGTGTTCATTTAATGCTTAATTAATTGTAGAATTATGAGATAAATAATGTTGTTCATTTTTTAACAAATCTTTTATGAGTTTGAAGTTGATGATAAGCTGATGTGGAAGTGGTTGGATGACAAGGCTAAAAATGCTTACAAAAATTGGAAGTGCACTATAAATAAAATTAGGAAGGAAAACTCAAGGAAGATCCCAGAAGAGTTTGAAAACCAGCTGGACGAGTGGAACTGGCTCCTCAAACATTTCTAGTCTGATGAATTCACGGTAAATTAATTTAATCTTATAACTAATTGTTGCTACTGATGAAAGTTTGTTGGTTTATTCAAAATGATTAGTTTCTCCAATAGTATTCAATGTTCATTTTGTGTACTTATACTTGTATGTGTAGTTGCCAGTGTGCTAGTTGGTGCCTTTGTTGTTTTGCCTCATTTTGTCTTTGTTGTTCTAACCATTTGATTTTTGGAAAACCAGTTTCCTGGTTTTTTTTTTCTTGGATTATACTCATGACTGTTCATTTGGTCAGTTTTATGTCACCAATTATTGATGATTAAGTTTGATGTTACTAACCAAAGTGTTAATATGATGAAATTACAGAGAAGATCGGCTGCAAACAAGAGTAACCAAGACAAGAAGACATTGCACCACCACACCGGGGCGAGGCCTTTCATCTACAATGCGAAGGAATTGAAGGATAAGGATGAACACCTCTATTTTATTAAAAGTTACTCACAGGCGTATGACTCGGCTCACAACTTAAAAGCAGCTGAAGATGAAGCAAGTCATTTACATCTTACCTTTAAATTACAATTCCTGCTTACTGCATTACCCTTCACATTACTTCCAGTTTTTCTTTCTTAGCATGATATACATTAGTTAGGTGCCTACTGACTAGGAGTTGATATAAGTCAAGCAGTCATTAGAAATTTTTTGAGCTGTGCAACTCTTTCTTTTGGCAGCTTCTTCATTGCTGCCTCTTTTGGACTGCATTTCTTTTGGCTGCTTCTTTCGCTGCTGCCTCTTTAGCTTCTAGCCTAGACAATGCTACATGACATCTATATTTTGCTTCAGACACTATGTCATTCCCATCAACAACAGATTGGATTTATTGTTAAAACTGTTATCATAGCCGATTGATACCAACCATTAACACCAACACCGGTGTAATATTATTAGTTTATCAATAAACAAACAGACCTTCTTTGATTTCTCATTAATTTCTTTTCCCGGAAGAATTCTCAGTCTCTTCATATTAATTGTTGTTTGTAGCTAGTTCATTTTCTGATGGAGAAGGTTGATTGTTATTAATTGTTATTCTCCATATTAATTGTTGTTTGTAAAACATATACTGCTTTTGTTAGGCTAAACTAATAGAGAAGGTTGATGAGATCCGTGACAATGTGAGGAAGGAATACCCTAGCATTCCGGAAGAAGATATTGATCTTCATTTTGATCAACAAACTCAGGCGATCGTGTTTGAAAAAACATTTGGACATAGAAACATGAACGAGATCCAGGACATGGGACTAGTAGGAAGTTATGGTTTGAGTCAAGGGCCTGATAGGAGATGCACTTCACGTTCTCAACGAGTTGTACTTGTTGATATGGTGGTGGAGGAAGCTCGAAATGCCAAGGAGGAAGCCCAGAAAGCCAAGAAGAGAACAAACAAATCATGGCACGTCTTCAACAATGTGAGTAGTTTCTCTTCACCAAATTCGGCGTATGTCAGCCGGCAGTCACATCCGAGCAACCCAATGATGATGATCATAATGATGGAGGCATTGATTCAATTGACACTTCATAGTTACTAGCTAGTTTATTTTCTAGTATATATTTTGTATAAAAAGTCTATATTCTACTACTCTTGATGAGTTTGTATATGAAATTTTTGTCTATATATATAAATTTTTGTTACTGTCCAGGTGTTTTGTTCAGGGTTTTTAATTTTATTTTTTATAATATTAAATGTGATTTTAATAATTTTTAATGACTAAATTTAAAAAAAAAATAGCATGAAGGTGACGAAAGATAAACTTTCATGGCCTTAGAACCATGGTGACGAAAATATTTTTGTCAGCTAAGTAACTGGGTGACGAAATACTTTCTTCAGCTAAGCAATTGGGTGACTAAAAATATTCATTACCAAGTTAATTAGATGACGATCGCGAATATATGTTCGTCACCAAGTGACTTAGCTAACGAATATATTTTCGTCAGCTAAGTACCTTGGTGACGAACGTATATATATTTGTCATCTAAGTAACGTGGTGATGAAAAATATTTCGTCAGCTAAGTCTTCTGGCGACGAAATATTGTTCGTCATCTCAGTACTGACTAAGATGACTAAATTATTATTTTAGTCACCTAACTGCTCTGACCACCGGCCTTAGGTGACGACTCTTAGGTGACAAATTTTCGTCAGCTAAGTCTTTACATGACGACAGAAGCTCTTAGGTGACGAAAAAAATTTCGTCTCAGGGCTTTTTTCTAGTAGTGTTACTTGTTCTTTTCATGCTTCCAATTTATCTGTTCGTTACTTTTCCGCATTATCTTTCTTGCAAATTTGCATTCGTGTTCTTTACATTTTCTTTAAGATTTTTTCACTTTATTTGCTGCAATTTACATTCTTGCGTTTGCATCATTTACACCATCACAACATTGACCTAGTTTCACAGTACCAAGATTGGCTTGTTAGCTGATCCGTGTTAAAATCCTTGCATCCAAGGCAGAGAGAACCCTACGGCCGAGATCAATCCTTCCTCGGTCCACAGTCGATTGATCAGAAGTTAGGGCAGTGCATCTACATATCAGAACAAAACCTCGCTTGGCCTCTCAGCCGCGAGTTAGCACGCTATCGCACACATCACCAAGCCAGAAGGACACGTGTAGCCTAAAGAAATCCCCGGCCCATTGACACGTGGTCGGGACGATTTTTAAACCAACAGAATGGAGAGTGCTGATCTCTGGGATGGTCAGATGGATGTGTAGTTGTTAGCTTCTGTTTCTTCGTCTCATTGGCTGGCTTTGGTTGAAGCCTGGTTTGTTCTTTATTTTCATTCATTTACCTAAAAGAAAAGTTGTGGTGATAGAAAATATTCAACTACAAGTACGGTGCGATAGTGTAGAACTGAAGATTGAGAGCTAAGAGAAAGGACAGAGGAAAGATGAGTCAGAGATCCATCAAAATAGTTCCCTTTTTTGTAATTCCCTCTGGGATTTTAACCAGTTCACCAGCACTATTAGCTTAACCAACGGAAAAAAAAAAAGACCGTGTTTCCTATTGAATGCATTTAGGATGTTTTACAGATTTTAACCACGGATTTTGGTTCCGAAAACCATCAGATTTTTCAATTTCAGGTCTGCACTGTCACTTACCAGGAATTTAGAAAATTGAAAATTTGATTTTAGAGGAGTGTCAAGAACAGCTAGAATAATTAAGATGCAAACCAGAAGGTCTGTGAGGAGCCGAAAGTAAGCACTAGTTAAACATGATCCGTTTAGGTCGCTGTAGTATACATGCGCATTTTCTCCATTACTACTCACATTCTCCCTGCTCCAACGGTCAACTATATCAATCATGCCTCAAGTTTCATATTATGAGTAATAACCAATCAAAGACTCAAGTGTGAAACAGAATGTCAATGCCTCCAACTCTATCTAATTTAACGTTTAAAGTAACCTCTTGCTTAAGGCACCCATCTGTAACATGCAAGCTAGTTCAGAAAACAATTCAAGGTCGGTGTATGAATTCATAAACTATGAGCAGAATGGTTCAGTTATGAATTCTGGGAAACAGGAAAGAGTACTCCATCCATATATTTATAGAGGCAGAGACTCCATCATTGTTTCACATTGATCATACTTGCAAAATAACATACACTGATACTGATATTTTCTGGAATACAAACACACACATATAGCTCGACAGAAAAATGCACAAATTGTCCTAGAGCAGAATGACGGTAAGCCAACTCGGACTATTGTGTTTATCTTTTATTTCTGGTCTCTACTAATTTCTTCACTAATTACAATATCAATACCAAGTCGAAAATATCAAACTTTGATTTGAGTTGGTACTAAGTGGATTGGTACTCATGCAGACAATAGAGATGAGAGTGCATATGGACTGCCCCGGATGCGAGAGCAAGGTTAGAAGTACACTTCAGAAGCTAAAAGGTACTTCGATTTGGTGGATTTGGGTACGTAAAACACCATCATCGATCCATTTGGCGAATTACTGATCGATTTTGTGTGTGTTGTTTTGGTTTAGGTATCGACGACGTTGAGATAGACATGGCTCTGCAGAAGGTCTCAGTGACCGGGAGGGCAGATCTAGACCAAAAGAAAGTTCTCAAGACGGTTCGAAAAACTGGACGAAGAGCTGAGCTATGGCATTTCCCCTTAATTAATTCAAATGCACACAACAGCTATGTGTACAATCAGAGTCAGTGTAATGGCCCGATCAATCACTATGCTTCGCAGCCTTCCTCATCTTACAACTACTACAAGCACGGTTATGACAGTGGTTCTTCTTCTAACTATGCCTATCCTCACAACCCTGCACATTCCTCCGTTTACGGGTATCAACCTACGACAGCCTTCAGTGACGAGAACCCTAATGCTTGTTCTGTAATGTGATCATGGCATATACTCTCCCTTTTCTTTAATAACGATGCATTATTCAAGTATGCATGTATTAGTTTTTGAATTTTAGTCAAAAAGTTGATAAATTAATGAACACTCATTCTTGTTGTAAAGTTGAAATACACGTACGTAGGTTTCGAGTTTATTAGTACTTCTCTTCATAATCGTCAGAAGGTTAGAGTTATTATATGCTTCTGTATTGGCAAGAAAAGGAACTTGCATACATTGATATTTGGTTCCTAATTATTGGTTAATTAGTAGCAAGAACCATAATTCCACAATTTCTCTCACTAAACATTAATTAGTGAAATCTCTCGGATTATACCTGTACCTTCCGGTATTAAAACAAGGAACATCACACTTTTATTCCACATAAATTTGTATCAAATCTCTTTTAGATTGTAGAACTTAAGCATTTCAAGTGTATAAATTAATTTCATATATTTATATTGGAAACCGATATACTTTATCATGGTATTAGAGTGGGTCATCCACGTCCACGTGTGAAGCCCAATGACCACACGAACTCCATCTCACCCAAATGTTGTCAACTTGTTAGGCTTAAAAATTCGCCACGTGTGCGGGGGCGTGTTGAGATATCAATCCCATATCGAGAATATGAGACATTGTTTGTGGGTTTATAAAGGTTTGAGCTGCTTCACTCATTCCTAATTGGTTTTTGGATGTATGACATAAAGATAGAAATATAAACCAATCTATCTTCATTTTCTTAAAACACTGAACTCAAAAATAATATATATGTCTTCTGCCAAACACTTACAAATCTACCTAAAAGGCTAAATTCTATCATGTATTTTTTTGTTTTCTTCATTTTTATTTTCAACCATCTTTTTCATATTTTTCTATCTTAATATTCCAAGACTATGTACATCGTCCCATGTCAGCCTTCGTTTCTATTCCATTTCTCATAATTTAGCATCAGCTAAAATTGTTACTACCCATGTGAATAAATTAAGATTATGGGACTAAGTTATACACCGGTCCAAATGTACTATAAATCTCAAGCCCCGTTTTCTTTGTTGTGGAAATTTTTTTAGGTTCCTCCTCAATAATAGCTTTAGAATGACTAATATCTATATGAAAAGTTATCTAAAATTTGACCCTCTTGTAAAGAGTTTTTGGCTACGCTACTATATGACATAGTTCCAAACATCCAAAATATGATGTTGTTTTGCTCTAAGACAAAACTAAGCAATAGCAAGCAACAAATTAACTAACTAGCATTGGAAATTCCCCACCCATTTGGACTTTCTTCAGTTCTTGTAACGAATTAAACTAAATACCAGAATTTGTACTTTGAGGAAAGGTCATCCAAAATATGATGTTGTTTTGCTCTAAGACAAAACTAAGCAATAGCAAGCAACAAATTAACTAACTAGCATTGGAAATTCCCCACCCATTTGGACTTTCTTCAGTTCTTGTAACGAATTAACCTAATTACCAGAATTTGTACTTTGAGGAAAGGTACATGATATCCTACCTGAATGAATGAGTGTAGGTACGGAGTTTCAGAGGAGCTTTAACTTGCTATATACGACCTAAATAGTAAATAACTAATAATGTAAGACTTGTTGATAGTGTCCTTTATAGGAAGAACCTGATATACACTAAACCAAAGCATATCCAATGCCGGTTGCTAAACATTGAAATCTGCTCCTTCCCCGTATAGTCCAACATAACTAATTATTTCCATGCCATCGAAACTCACCAACATGAACAAACCCACATAAATGGAACTACTATCCAATATGTCTATATATTGGAAGTCCACTCCCGTTTATTTTCCATCCATCAGCCTCTAGCAACAATAGCAACATTCGAAAGATCAGCATACCTCTCTGCATAGATCTGCGTTCTGTTGCACAAGCTCAACATATAGTCTCCATGGACATTCTGCTTAGCCCAAAGAAGCTGATCAAAATGACCAGGAACTTGCAGAAGGTGCCAGTTATTGGGAGGAGGAAAGCTTCATCCCAAAGAGCTGCTGACGGTAACAGGAGGAATACTAGTGCTGCAGATAAAGGCACCTTCGTCATCTACACCCTGGATGAGAGGCGCTTTGTGCTTCCCTTGTCCTATCTTTCTAACTACATTTTCCAAGAGCTATTCAAGATGTCTGAGGAAGAATTCGGAATATCGAGTAGAGATCCTATTGTTTTCCCATGTGATTCACGCCTCATGAACTACATAGTCTCACTAGTGAAGCCGGGAATGACTGCAGATTTGGAGAAAGCATTACTCAACTCTATCATTAGAAGTAGTTGCTCCATATCTACTTTTGATCGTCGAGGACAGACAAGCAAACAATTTCTTCTTTGTGGTTACTGAGTTCATTTATCCACAATTCTTCTTATGTAATACTTTTGATATATGGAGAGAATTAGTTAGACAATGTGGTAGGGGAGAGCATTCTGCTTAGAGAGAAGCAACCACGCGAGAGGGGGTGGACTTGTACTTTTTCCAACGACAACTAAAAATCTTCGTCGGGGTACTGGCTCTCACCAACCTTTGCATTACTGAAGCCGATCACCACATCTGTCACTGTTTTTGTTATGCTTTGAAGTGAATGTAAACTCTGTACAGACATGCATAATGGAGAATCAGTGATTTCACTATGCAACATTGTTAATTAGGTCAGATAGATCAATTATATGTTATTCAACCTTTTAATTGAATACTAAACAACCTTGTTTGTAGACTTGATAATGACCGAATCTACTCTCAATTCTTCCTCCCTGATCAAAATCTGGTCCAGGGTAGCTAGTGTAGGCAGACTAAAATCGAAAATAAGAGGTGAGATTGGAGCTTTAACTAGTAGTTGGAGAAAGAAATTGAGATAGAAGGGAACGTTTGAGTATTTGGCAAGAAAACATTTCTAATGGAATTTATGGCACATTCAAACTTAATTTCATTGATCAAAAGAAGCAGTTGAGTTTACTGTCCACATTATGATAGATTGGTGGCACCGCTCGCTAGAACTTGCTATGACGGATTCTTCCTAGTTGATAATAGGTAGAGTGACCAAAATCCTTATAAACCCAAAGGCAAGGTCGCATAATCCCGATGTGGGATTCATATCTCAACACGTTCTCACACGTGTAACAAATTTTCAAACCTATCTAACATGTGGACAATATTTTGGGTGACATATGTTGAGTGCGTGTGACCATTGGGCTTCACACATAGACGTGGGTAACTCGCTTTGATACTATGATAAAGTAATCTGAAATTCACATCCAAATCGATTGACAATAGGTAAAGTGACTCAAACCCTTATAAACCCACAGTTAAGGTCTCATATTCCCAATATGAGATTCATATCTCAACAAACTAAAGCTCATTTCTTAAGGACCCAAATCATCCTTCTCTTGGATCCTCCAAGAGTAATTGCATTAAATCCTCCATCTGGCAGAATCCATGAGGCATCAGCGATGCCAAAGGCTACTCGGATACTCGGGCGTGACGAAAAAAATTAGCAGAGATCGAGGGGTCGACCTTGAGTTGAGAGGGAGGCGTTCACTTAGGTCCTAGGGTTCTAATACATCATAACCATAATATAACGAATTTTGTAGCAACCACGTTTTTCATCAAACAAAAATGTGGTTAATTAATCTCCAAATTAATGTTGGATTTTTTGTAGAGTGATCATTGTCATACTCTAAGCTAGCTACTAATATATATTACATTGGAATTTCCTCTACATTCTGAACGGTTTATACACTCTTTATGCTAATAATCAAGATACATGTTTGAGTGAGAGGAATATATATGAATGATTTCTGTTGAGTTTTTCTTTGACAATATATTTTTTTGAAAAATTTGGCTTTCTAATATGAGAAATTTTATTAACACATTCTTAATTTCTATATACACATCCCATTTTTTTGTAAATTTCTAAATCACCATTATATCCCTTTCTGAAGCTGAAAATAAAAACAGCAAAGTTTTCCAATTTCATCGGCCGCTGGTGATCATATAATGGCCATGGTGGTCATATGCATCACTAACATCAGTGATACTGTTCATCAATTATAACAAGCTACTTTGGGGCATAGATGCATACTTAAAAAACACAAAAAACTCTATTTTGAATTCAAACACGAGGATCCATAATCATCTTTTTAAAGCTCTTTTTATACTGCTGATATACACCAGAAGCTTCAAAATGTCGTACGTTCATCGTATAGGCAAAAAGTCTTAAAACTTACAATACGTGCTGCTTCAAATATTTAGATTTATTTTATCTAACATTTATCGGATCTTTTCTGATACATGACTTGTCAATTGAATTTGTAGATCATAATTTTTTAAAACTAATAAGATTAGACCCAAGGAATAGAGGAGATAGAGGGTAGATAGAGCTCTAGAGGGAGGGGTAGAGGATTGCACATGAGAGACGATCAAGGCCTTATTGCAAGTGCAAAGAGTAAAATGGAGAGAAGGATAAAAGTGGAAAAATTTGAGAAAATGTGGCAAAAAAATTTGGAGAGGTGTGTATTAATAAAGTTACAATGTGTGAATAAAATTACTCTTCTAATATTTTACGCTTTACTAGCAATGAGGTTCTACTTAGTTGATATTACTAATACCAGAACTTCATTTATATATCTTGCAGCTTTAGAAAATGGACAATTTCCTTTTCCTCTTTACCTTCGAGTCTGTAAATGATCGAGGGACACACCAATAAGCTGTGTGATCAGATTTCTAATATAGTGCATGAATTTTCTAGAGTATGATATATAATGTATAAGCTTTGTGATCAAATTTCCTATACAATCACTACAAAAATTAATTCAGTTAGCCACGGCAAAATGCCGTCGCCAAAAGTCATTCTGCCGTCGCAAAAGACCAACGGCGACAGCGTGGCGACGGCATTTTTCCCGTCGCCGTTGAGGGCGTGGCCGTTGCTTTTGGCGATGGCAGTGAGCCGTCACAACCATATTTGCGACGGCAAATAGCGACGGCAAAGCCCGTCGCTAATTAATTAGCGACGGAAATTGGCTACTGAACTTGCCGTCGCAAATACCTCTATTGGCGACGGCGATTGCCGTCGCTGTGATATTTACAAAATTTCAAATGTGAACTGGAATTTTCAAATTTTCCCGCCAAAACCATTTGCGACGGGACTCTGCCGTCGCCAACTGCAGAAAATGCCAAAAAGTTGGCGACGAGACTCCGCCGTTGCCAACTGCAGAAAATGCCAAAACGTTGGCGACGGGACTCTGCCGTCGCCAACTGCAGAAATTGTTACCACAGCTGTTTCAAATCTCATTTTTACCAGAAACCTGCAAATTCAAATCTCATTCAATCCATAATGGCAACAACCATAATCAACAAGGTACTAACACCACCATCAACTAGCATTCATTCCAACAAAATCAACACAATGACCAACATTCATTTCATAACCAAATTATCCAACATAAACATTATTCCACATGATGGAACCTAAACCATACCAACAAAGTGCTACAACAATAAAAAGAGGTTCATAAAGGGACAACAATATTCTAACATAATCTTGTTCTAACACATTCTAAAACACAACAATATGACATAAACCTAAATCATGCAGGAGGATCATGGTGACCAGTGACATCATCAGAAGCTGAATCAAAATGGGTAGTGGCCTCAGGATCTACCTCTCCTATGGACTCCCTCCTAGCCTCATGGCCACTTGTTGCATCAGCTGGTACCTATTGAATAAATGAGACAATTTTTTATAATTAGTTGTCTGATTTGAAGTGAAAGATGAAAACAAAATCTATTGCATGCTCAAGCATTGACCCTAATGCTTAAACCATATCTAGATTCAAGTAAATCAAGCACTTTCACCCTAATTCATACTAAACCATACTTCAAAAATATTCATAACAAAAAAATGGGCAATTTCCATTACTTAGAACATCAAAGTGTCTGCATGCTCAAGCATTGACCCTAATGCTTAAAGTCAAATCTAGATTCAAGTAATAAATTAAGCACCTCCACCCTAATTCATACTAAACCATACTTCAAAAATATTCATTCTAATAAAAAAAGAATTTCCATTACTTAGAACATCAAAATGTCTGCATGCTGAAGCATTGACCGTAATGCTTAAAGCCATATCTAGATTCAAGTATTGAACAGGGCACTTGATACCCAACGTTACAATACACACAAAAGGCAACAGACTAAAACAGATCATTCTCATTACTTATGATGGATTATAACAATGATTGGATGTACCATTTGATTAAGAAGTCGGACATGACTCATCAACCAGCCCCAACTCAAAATCCTTCTTATTTACAAATTTACAATACACAGTTTTATAAGTCTCTAAGTAATTAAGCATACAGTTTCCTGGAAAGGATATATAGCATAAAACCCCTATTTGATTATCAGTTGTTTACGTACTTTAACTGCTTCTTATTGACCTAAACAAATTTGTTTAATTTAAAGGAAACGGGGTATCCCTCATCAGATTAAGACTCCATTTATACATATAGTCAGGTCAAACTTGATCAGATTAAAGGAAACATGGTATATCCTTCATTAGAATAACTAAGCGACTAGGAATTGTAGCTTAGTCTATTTGCCTATAATCTTAGTCCTAGTTAAATTTAGGACTAAATTCAGATTAAATTTAAGCACATGCAATTTCCTAGCTTATTGTATATTGATTATTGAATTCCTTTAACCATTCAGGCTTCTATTGACCTTAACAAAATTCCTTTAAGAATTATGGAGGATTAAAATAAACTGGGTATATATGATATATCCATTCCATGCATCCAAATCAAGCCACTACGACGTACAAATCGATAGTCGGGTCAAACTTCATATATAGCTGAACTTACTAATTTCATGTGCTTTTCTTGTTACAATACTTCAACGTACTATCATCTGATCTTAGAAAATGATTACAAAATCATTGTTATAATATAGTCAATACAATGACAACTACCAAAACTTCAAACGTTTCCTATATCGCCAGTACATATATAATGTGTTCGACAAAAATCACTGCACCAAAATAACCTAATCCCAAAATATTCTCGTCCAGCCAAGACTACTACGAGGGCGGCTGCTGCCTGCACTCGACTTTCAGATCTGAAAATGCAGCATTATTATGATAAACCCCAAAAGAAGGAACCAAATCTCATTGTTCAGTTCTCACATACAGCTCAGGAAACAAGAAAATGTTCTAACTGAAGAGATAGATGTTTCTATATTTTTTTTTCAAGTAAATGAGCTACTAGTTTTGTCATTTCAGGTATCATCGTGAATGTGTGTTTGCAGTTTCATTATTTTAAAGTTTTTTAGACTTTTAGGGGACCAAAACTATGAAATGGCAGGTAATGAATAATTACCACTACAATTATATCATTCTGAAACAGTTAGGTATGCACATATACTCGACGCCAGAATGGTCTGCAACATTGTGATGTAAGATGTAAACAATCAAGTTTAAGATTCCATTTATAAAAAATCATTTGTCAGTAGGAGATGCTCAAATCATCAGGCAAAAATTATTGGTTTCGGCAAAGAAAAGAATACAAGGAAGCTTTATGCAAAAAATGAATAGCAAATAGTAGACAATAGGTGCAATTGTCATCCTAACATTGAAAAAGTATAAGGCTAAGGGACATAGCACTAGTTGCTTGCAATGGTTTCTAACCACTAATTCTAGTTATGGCAATCTTAAGAGAGTAATACAATAACTAAACAACAAGTGTAAACACAAATCTAAAAATACTTAATACACTTCAGTGTAAAAACGAAGTATAAAAAAAAAACAGATGACTCATGTATACCATTCATTACGTAAACAGATGACTCATGTATACATGATAAAGCACAACGAAAGTACAAATTAATACGTTTGTAATGTAATGGCAATCACCTTGTGTAGTAGAATGCAAGTTGACAACGGTACCAAACTCTAACCATGACTTCTAACCAGAAGAAGAGTCGAATATGACTCTGAAATTGTTTCAGCTTACCCCACATTAAAAGATCATCCAGATATGGGACTAAGCATGGAACATGAATCACAATAGTGTTGCATGTGGTACTACACGGTATAGGGTATCAAACATGGAAGAGAAACTAAAGATCATGAATCACCAAACTGAATAAATTTCATAAGTATGGTAATGTGAACTTCCTTCGGTATGTTAATACATATGTTTAACTCCTGTTAAGTTTGACAAAGTAGATAACATTTCGTCTGTCTCATCCAGTAATCTTCAACTAATCAGTAGAATACTAATATGAAATCATTTGTCAAACACATTATATAATTTAAACAATTTAAAACCCTTAATGAACAAATTCTAATATAAACTTGCAAATAGAATGGTAAACTTCAAACAAACTGCTCAATGAATCAAAAATTTCAATACTTGAACGATAATGTGACCAATCTATCACAACAGCATATTTCATTCACCGTAACTAATCAAACCAATAACAGTAAAACTCACCGCTTTGCGAAGCTTCTTGATCATTAAATCGGCTTGCTCTTCAGACCCCTCTAGAACCTATCAAAAATCCAAAACAAAACCAACTCAAACCCAATTCACAAAACCACAAAACACATCAAAAAAATCAGTGAAGAGATGGGCGAGCTCGAGCAGGGAAGAGAGTACCTTCTGCGAGCTCGAGCAGGGAAGTGATGGGCGATTAAGGTTGACCGAAGAAGCTGACGCCGTCGACCTCTAGAGATTCGACACGACTTGACCGAAGAAGCTGCTGCTAGCGCAAACCCACCACCAGTGCAAACCCGCCGATGCCTTACCAATCTACAACCACCGCCGATGCCTTACCAACCACCGTCGACAAGCTCTCCTTCCACTCTCCTTCCACCGTCGCTGATTTGTGTTTCTCACTGCCAACCCCAATTTCATTCAACGTATTTGACAAAATGGGGGTTATGGGGATGGGCGATTTCTAGAACAGAGGAATTAGGTTCGTGGGATAGGGGTTATGTCTGAGGAGAGTTGGTTTACTTTGGTTTTAGAAAATTGACTTCTGTTTTTTGTCAAAATGGAGAGCGGGATAATTGGCACCTTCCATTAATACCGAAAGAACATAGGCGATGGCGAACGCAACCGTAGCAGCAAATCAGAAATAAAATTGGTTTTTTGCCACGGCACTCATCTGCCGTCGCCGTTGATAAAAACAGACGCGACGGCGCCAGTTTGTCGTCACAAATTTAACATTATTTAGCCACGGCAAGATGTTGCCGTGGCAAACTGGTTTTTATTTAGCAACGGTATGTTTGCCGTCGCTTCGCCGTCGCAAATTTAAGATCAATGGCCACGGCAAATCCGAGCCGTGGCGATTTCCAGTGGCTAAATGAATTCTTTTTTGTAGTGAATGTTTAAATTTAATTTGGGTATGATGTATGAAGTATTTCAAATTCTTCAATGGAATATTGTAGATGGGTATCTCTTCTTTTGTTTATTCAAATGTACATAGCACTACAGCTTTGTCATTGTGATGTATGTACGTATTTTACAAAATAATTGATTTTCTGCATTTGATCAGAAAATCAATGTGCAATTTTTTTTAAAACATTTTGTTTATTCAAATGTACATAGCACTACAGCTTTGTCATTGTGATGTATGTATTTTAAAGAATAATTGATTTTTTTGCATTTGATCAGAAAATCAATGTGCAATTTTTTTTAAAGCTGAAAACAAATCCATGGCATTTTTGAAATTAACGTCATTGATTTTTTTTATGACGTTTATAAAACGCCACAAGTTTTAATGGGGCTTTTTTGAAACGCCATAGAATCTTTTCAAGGCGTTTTGAAAACGCCACAAAAAGAAGACGTCACTTTAGACGGCATTAGGGGATGGCGTTCAAAAACGCCATGGAAGACATTTAATGTCATTTTTCAAACGCCATGGATGTTTCTGTGTGTAGTAGGGAATCCCAATCAACCCTCCTCTGAGTGATGGTGATGGCACTCTGAGCAGTGTGGACGGCGTTGCCTAGTCTGTGGTCAGCGATGTTGGGCTGGATGTCTGGATGAGGTGTTTCTGGTGCTAATCTCTAATTCTCTGGGTGTTGGCGCCGACGAAGATTCAGTTGGTCTCGTGGTTCGGGCACTGAGATTTTCCTTGGTTGGTGCTCAAACCCGGTCTTCTGGCCTCAACCAAGATCCTTTCTAAGCTAGAGTGCAACGACCCGGTCTTGACGGCAATGCAGTGACAACGACATTAGGTGGTGGTGGAGGCTGTTGGACACTTGGGCTATGGTTTCAAAAAGCAAATTCATATGGGCTTTAGGTTGGGCATAGGCTCCTTAAGTTAGGGGTTGGGTGGGCCGAGGATTGTTCTTGGGCTTGGATTTCACCAATAACTAGGCCTTGGGTTTTCATTTTCTGCTTTAGGTAGGTTGGGCCTAGTTTCTTCACCCATTACTAACCATGATGGTTTTACTGATACCAATAAACATGAAAATTATATAACGAATAATAGAAAGACACGTGTATGAAATAAAATTTTCATACTGACAAAAATTTGAGGGTTAAAATCTCGATGGGTATTCTTAAATAAGAATTTCCTTTGATTCAATCTCCGATGTTGAGTTGATCCAAGGGTGACGAGCACTTGATCTTGAATCGACTTATGTAGTTTGAACTTCTTATCGTATTAACGATTTAGAGAAGATAGTTGACCAAGGGCTGTAGAGGGTTGTTCTTGATCGGACTTCGGCCACAAGCAGTGTCACATGGTGAGTGTTATTTGGCTTTGGTGGCGGTTAAATCGATGCATGTGCTTAGTGCTTGTTAATTCTCCACAAGGTTGATGAAAATATTGCAAAGTTTTGGTTTGTTGAAGACTTGGAGACGAACATTAATTGATCTAGGGTTGTGGAGGCTTGATGTTGATCGGGTTTAGACCACGAGAGATGTCACATTGTTATTTGCTATTCGTCTGAAAGTTGGTGAAGAGGTGAGCTATTTGATTGCTTGATGACTTTTCGAGAATTTGACAACTTCTATATTTGTGGTTGGTGAAGGAATCGGCTATTTGCAGCTTGAGGATTCTTTATGTGCTTGGGAGGGTTTGGGTTTCAGAGAGATGTCTCTAGCTTGTTTGTTTCTCCTCATCATTTCAAGTTTCTCTTGAAGTCATTCTCTTGATTTGAGAAGAGGTATTTATAGTGTCAGTGACTCGCTCAATTTGGAATGCATCAATAACCCGACATTAATCACATTCCTTTTCTGACATTAATCACATTCCACTTCAAATTGCGTCATAGTCATGTTGTCGTCACGTGCCGGAGGTGCAGCTTGAAGTCCAAGCTTTTAATGTGAACGGTTCAAAATGCGTAGAGATTTCCAAAATTTGTAAGAATTCCTAAATTTGTATGGATTCCTTAATTTTACAAGGATTCCCTATAAATGTATGGATTACTTGAATTTGCGGAGATTTTCGAGATTTGTAAGGATTTTCATTTTTGAAGAGATTCCTTAACATCTTAATTTAATGAGAAAATTATATAGTAGTACATGACCAAATTTATAAACACAAAAAACTCACTTCTAACAATTTCTATACAAATTAGGACAGAAGCCCAAGCCAAAAATCAATGATCAGAAGCCTAACCTGAGTTTTAATTGAAAAATAACCAGAAAAACTCGGATTCATCACATAATTACATAAATGCCACCTGACTCTATCTATTATCCTCCCTCAGGTATGATTTTGTTCTCTCTCTCTCTCTCTCTCTCTCTCTCTCTCTGAGGCGTCGTCTAGCCGACGCCACAACGACCGCCAAAGCTCGATCGATCGTGTGGATTGATGACAACGGGAAATGCTTCTTCTCCTCGAGGAAGTTTGTTAACGACAAGCTTTGCGCCGGCGGGTCTGATAGTCCGAATAGAAATTGAGATCCGGGTATACGTTTTGGGTCGTAATTTAGGTAAGAGAAAAGGAGATGATAAGGTGGAGGAAGAGAACTAAGTGATGTCATTTAACCGGAAGTATCAATGACCTCGATGGCGGCAATCCCGGTGCAGATCCAGAGGAGGTTCATCTGTGGTCGACTGTGAGGGAGACGGCGTTGTGGTCGCTAGAGATCTTGGAAACGGCGATCTCGCTGGGGAGGACTTGCAGCGGTTGACGGTGAGGGAGACGAAGTCACCAAGGCCATCGATGGCGTACCCGAGGAAGGCAAAACCATGGCTGAGGTTGGCGACGGTGGCGGGGGCAAAGGCCATGACAGAGGTGAAAAGGGGTTCGGGATCGGCATTAAGGATGGTGCATCAGAAGGGAGGAAGAGTGGTATCGGAAGATGGTTTTGGGTTTTGAAATGTGATGTTATTTACAAGGGGTCTAGTCATGTTGTTACTGCTTAGTTTGCTTTTCCGATTCGATGTGAATTGCATATGAATATAATTATAAAGGTGAGGGAGGTAGAAGGAAGGTGAGTTGGTTCTTGTTCACACAATTTCAATTCAACCGACACTGATTTTAGATCAAATGTGGCCAATTCAAAAGCCTAGATCTGAGAGTACGAGTCATGCTACTATACATTTGGTAACAGTAGCAATTTCCTTGTCAGTAGCAAAAAGTTTCTAATAGCGACAGTAGCAACTTTATAAAGGTCTCTTATCGCGACAGTAACAATTTTGTTTGATTCCAGTGAATTGCTTGAAAAAAATTACAATAGCACCTTTATATCGGGTACTACTGAGCTACTTGGCAATAGCACCAAAAGTGCTACTATGCTACTTGACAGTGTACTATTGTGCTACTCGTCGACAGTAGCAGTTGATATGTAGTGAAGGGTATTCTAATAAAATTGTATATGTATCTTCCGATACTAAAACAAGGAACATCACACTTTTATTCCACATAAATTTGTATCAAATCTCTTTTAGATTGTAGAACTTAAGCATTTCAAGTGTATAAATTAATTTCATATATATATATATATTGGAAACCGATATACTTTATCATGGTATTAGAGTGGGTCATCCACGTCCACGTGTGAAGCCCAATGACCACACGAACTCCACCTCACCCAAATGTTGTCAACTTGTTAGGCTTAAAAATTCGCCACGTGTGCGGGGGCGTGTTGAGATATCAATCCCATATCGAGAATATGAGACCTTGTTTGTGGATTTATAAAGGTTTGAGCTGCTTCACTAATTCCTAATTGGTTTTTGGATGTATGACATAAAGATAGAAATATAAACCAATCTATCTTCATTTTCTTAAAACACTGAACTCAAAAATAATAGATATGTCTTCTGCCAAACACTTACAAATCTACCTAAAAGGCTAAATTCTATCATGTATTTTTTTGTTTTCTTCATTTTTATTTTCAACCATCTTTTTCATATTTTTCTATCTTAATATTCCAAGACTATGTACATCGTCCCATGTCAGCCTTCGTTTCTATTCCATTTCTCATAATTTAGCATCAGCTAAAATTGTTACTACCCATGTGAATAAATTAAGATTATGGGACTAAGTTATACAGCGGTCCAAATGTACTATAAATCTCGAGCCCCGTTTTCTTTGTTGTGGAAATTTTTTTTGGGTTCCTCCTCAATAATAGCTTTAGAATGACTAATATCTATATGAAAAGTTATCTAAAATTTGACCCTCTTGTAAAGAGTTTTTGGCTACGCTACTATATGACATAGTTCCAAACATCCAAAATATGATGTTGTTTTGCTCTAAGACAAAACTAAGCAATAGCAAGCAACAAATTAACTAACTAGCATTGGAAATTCCCCACCCATTTGGACTTTCTTCAGTTCTTGTAACGAATTAACTAAATACCAGAATTTGTACTTTGAGGAAAGGTCATCCAAAATATGATGTTGTTTTGCTCTAAGACAAAACTAAGCAATAGCAAGCAACAAATTAACTAACTAGCATTGGAAATTCCCCACCCATTTGGACTTTCTTCAGTTCTTGTAACGAATTAACCTAATTACCAGAATTTGTACTTTGAGGAAAGGTACATGATATCCTACCTGAATGAATGAGTGTAGGTACGGAGTTTCAGAGGAGCTTTAACTTGCTATATACGACCTAAATAGTAAATAACTAATAATGTAAGACTTGTTGATAGTGTCCTTTATAGGAAGAACCTGATATACACTAAAACAAAGCATATCCAATGCCGGTTGCTAAACATTGAAATCTGCTCCTTCCCCGTATAGTCCAACATAACTAATTATTTCCATGCCATCGAAACTCACCAACATGAACAAACCCACATAAATGGAACTACTATCCAATATGTCTATATATTGGAAGTCCACTCCCGTTTATTTTCCATCCATCAGCCTCTAGCAACAATAGCAACATTCGAAAGATCAGCATACCTCTCTGCATAGATCTGCGTTCTGTTGCACAAGCTCAACATATAGTCTCCATGGACATTCTGCTTAGCCCAAAGAAGCTGATCAAAATGACCAGGAACTTGCAGAAGGTGCCAGTTATTGGGAGGAGGAAAGCTTCATCCCAAAGAGCTGCTGACGGTAACAGGAGGAATACTAGTGCTGCAGATAAAGGCACCTTCGTCATCTACACCCTGGATGAGAGGCATTTTGTGCTTCCCTTGTCCTATCTTTCTAACTACATTTTCCAAGAGCTATTCAAGATGTCTGAGGAAGAATTCGGAATATCGAGTAGAGATCCTATTGTTTTCCCATGTGATTCACTCCTCATGAACTACATAGTCTCACTAGTGAAGCCGCGAATGACTGCAGATTTGGAGAAAGCATTACTCAATTCTATCATTAGAAGTAGTTGCTCCATAACTACTTTTGATCGTCGAGGACAGACAAGCAAACAATTTCTTCTTTGTGGTTACTGAGTTCATTTATCCACAATTCTTCTTATGTAATACTTTTGATATATGGAGAGAATTAGTTAGACAATGTGGTAGGGGAGAGCATTCTGCTTAGAGAGAAGCAACCACGCGAGAGGGGGTGGACTTGTACTTTTTCCAACGACAACTAAAAATCTTCGTCGGGGTACTGGCTCTCACCAACCTTTGCATTACTGAAGCCGATCACCACATCTGTCACTGTTTTTGTTATGCTTTGAAGTGAATGTAAACTCTGTACAGACATGCATAATGGAGAATCAGTGATTTCACTATGCAACATTGTTAATTAGGTCAGATAGATCAATTATATGTTATTCAACCTTTTAATTGAATACTAAACAACCTTGTTTGTAGACTTGATAATGACCGAATCTACTCTCAATTCTTCCTCCCTGATCAAAATCTGGTCCAGGGTAGCTAGTGTAGGCAGACTAAAATCGAAAATAAGAGGTGAGATTGGAGCTTTAACTAGTAGTTGGAGAAAGAAATTGAGATAGAAGGGAACGTTTGAGTATTTGGCAAGAAAACATTTCTAATGGAATTTATGGCACATTCAAACTTAATTTCATTGATTAAAATTTCATCGGCTAAATAAAGTTTAAAGTCGTCGGCTAAAGTCACAGACTTTAGCCGATGAAAATAAATTCTTTAGCCGACGAAATTTTAATTTCGTCGGCTAAAGATGACTATAGCCGACGAAAATATAATTTGGCCGACGAAAAATTGATTCGTCGGCCTTGTTTTTGTTTTTTCGTCGGCTAAAGTCTTTCTTCTTGTAGTGAAAGGATAACAAGGTTAGAGCATCTTTAACAATGCTAGCCATTTTGAAGTTAAATTTTAGTCAAATTAGCTAAAATGTCTTTTTGGCTAGCCATTTTAGAAATGTGTCTGCACCAATGCTCTCTATTTGAGCTAGCATTATTAAGAAATCCGGGTCACCCTCTGAATTTCCTAGCTTTGGACCGAAACTGAATGAAGACAATAACCAGAAACAATGTAACATGAACACAAGATATTTAACGAGGTTCGGTCAAATCATATGACCTACGTCCTCGGGTGATGATGATGGATATACACCAAACGAGAAGAAGATTACAACTGAAGAACAATTCGGTTCTTCCACCCTCAAATAACCTCTCTCCCCACTCTAGACTCTCAGCAGAGAACTCTCAAAATACATCTAATCTCCCATAGCTTGCAACACTGAAGATTTCCATATGCACGGCTCCGGGTTTGGTGGAGTGTTTCCTTCTTTCGTTGATAAACTTTTCTAGTAGAGTGCATGTTTGTTTGATGTGACTGTGTTGAATAAACTAATAAAAGGTAAATAAAATCCCACAGAAATGGTGTTAGCCAAAAAACCACCCTCAAATATAAGGAGTACAAGTAATAGTATAGAGATTTGAGAAAAGTTGTCAAACCCACGAGGATTGAATTCCTTTCACTAACTAGGGTGTTAACTTTAAGAGATCTATAATATGCAAATGTACAATCATAAACCTAAACACATAAGAAAATCTAGGCTCATGGTAAGCATGTGCAACATGGACTAGTGATTTGATTTTGGGTTTTTGAAGTAGTTAACTAAACTAAACTAAATACTCAAATGTAAACTAAATTACTCTAAACTAAACTAGTGATATCTAATGAATGGTGTTAAGATTCAAATTGTCTACCGCCACTAACCTCTCTTGTAAGTATTGATGCAAATCACTATGAATGATGCTAAGCTAATCAACCAATTTCTCTCTTTGCATCCCGGCCCTCTCGAGTATGACAAGGACATGCTCCTTTTGCAGTATCAAGCAACCCCTCTCGAGTGTAGTACTTAACTACTTAAGACATGCATTTCAATCTAGTTAGACATCTAAAGCATTACCTTAAGTGCATAAAGTTTGGAGATGAATAAACTATGAAAACCAACTAAACTTATCTCTAAGTGATTGTAATTCACAACCCCTACATACACACCTAGTGTGCTTTCATGCTCTAACACTCAAAAGTTACCAAGCTCTAAACATGAATGTTAACTAAAATTGCATCACATCATAAAATAACATCAATTCATACAAGATTGGTTAGGGCTTTCAACCCTAACCCTAACAAATTACCACTCACTCATAATTACATAAATAAATTTCATAACCAAATCAAACATCAAATTGAATTTAGAGTAAAATGGATAGAGTTGGTTTAGTGGTGTGTCGATTTGTCCTCAAGCTCACGTGTTGGTGGTGGTGGTGATGGTGTGATTCCCTCTCATTCTTGCTCTTGAAGATTTAATGAAGAAAGGTAGTGAAGCTAGATCTATGTTTTGTATAAATAGGTAGAGTGGATGGAGAAAATGATAGAGAAAAGAGAGAATGGAGAAATGGTGTAGTAGCGGTGGTGTTAATGAAAGTTTAGGATTAGAGATGGTGGTGGTGGTGGTGGTGGTGATAGAGGAGATGGAGTTTTGTGGGTGAGCTAGAGGAAGAAGAAGAATTTAGACTTTGGGAGAAGAAGATGGAGGTGTGTAGTGGAGAGAAAGTAGAAAATGTGAAAAGGGTGAATGGGTGGATGGGTGGATGATTCATATTGTGAATGAATGGATGCATGTAAGAGAAAGATGTGTGAAAAGTGGGAGAGAGAGAGAGAAAAGCAAAATCAGCTCTCTCTTTGCTTCTCATGTATGGGAGATGAGGGAAGAGTATGAACATGGTAAAAAGTACTAAAAAGAAAAGCTAAAAGGTGGAGAAATAATGACATAGGTTAAAGTAGGCAATGATGATGTTTAAAGCAAGATGATGACTATTATCTAAGGAATAATTGGATGAATTTCATGTTGTTACTCAATCACCTGTCTTCTCTTTGCTCCTCTTTTATGGTGACCAGAAAAGCTATAGCACCATCAAAAGTGGTGTGATCCGCCATTTGTGCTGCCAATAGTGGTAGTTCACCGTAATCCAAAAATTTACGTTTCGCACCACATTGAACCATCATTCTTCCTAGCTCCAATTTTCCATATTAATGCAAAAAAATGATGATACCTTCACTTTTGTAATATTCCTAGATAAATAGAAAATGATTTAATGAAAGCTAAAATGAACTTAAAAACAAGACAAATTCAATATTTAGGAGAATGAAAATATGTGTTAAATATGCTCTAACAAATGGCTTCCTCTCGACTTCTCAAAACCCTAAGGCTGCCTCTCTATAGCGCAACCACCAAAACCTAAGGCCACCGCGTAATTGTGTTGCCACCAAACCGGAGTTTCTCCGAAACCAAGGCTCCCACACTCCAATCAGTTGTTCTTGAGGATCCAATTTTGGTGATCGATCGCAGCCATAATTCTAAATGGAGGGATCTCATCTACATCTTGTCTCCATCCCAATGATTCTTCGAAGAAGATCTGAATCATGGAATTGGAGATGTGTGGTCTCCGACATTCTTATGGAGAAGGAAGAAGATTCAGGTCGGATCCGACCTAATCAGGCGCGACTCAAGATCAATGAAATAGATAAGGATGTAGCGAATTTGGTGATCAGGGAAGCCTGGCGATTCAAATGGAAGACGTCAATGAAGGGAGTTGCTGATATACTGCAGCCAATCGGTAGATCTATTGAAAAAAGATTTAGGAAAATCCAATTTCGCTAAGAATTGGCCAGTGGTAGTTTTGCCTCTCTTGAATGGCTGCATATGGCACGTTGGATTACGAATACATAGCAAGGTGACGCGGTGGATGTGACCAAGATCGGGAAGAAGGTGAGTGGCGGAGTTGCTGGGAGCCTCACTTCTAGGTGGGTGTGCACATAAATCCCGAGGCCCAGGCCCAACTTTTGACCCAATTCCATTGCGAATACATTGCAAGATGACGCGGTGGCTGCGACCAATATCGGGAAGAAGGTGGGTGGCGGAGTTGCTGGGAGCCTCACTTCTGGGTGGGTGAGCACATAAATCTCAAGGCCCATGCCCAACTTTAGACCCAATTCCATATGGGTGTCTAGTGGGTCTTCTGCTTTGGGACCCAATAAAGGTTTGGAATCCAAATGGGGATGGGCTTTAATATGGACTCCTTTTACAGCCTTATTTTGGATTCTGGCTCACTTATGGGCCGCGTTGAGGAGCTCTGGTCTGCTAGGGTTTTGTATTTGGGACCCGGAGGTTTTGATCGGGTGAAAGATGGATACTTTGGCACAAATAGGACTATTGAATCGACTAAAGTAGTATTGAAAGATGATTCAAGACATTATGTGGAGCATGGAATGTCAAATGAGTGGATCACGATACATTTACCACCATGGGTACTACCACAATGTTTTGTTCTGTCTATACATGACAGCGGACGGGTATTTAATAATCACTCCAGCCTTTGGTTAGAACAAATTTCTTCAAATTCGATTACACTATTTCTGAATGTGTTTTGATATGCTTGTTTTCAAGCTCTATTTGGTAACCACACTCCTTGAGCATTTATTACTTAATAATAAACTGTCTTTTTGAATAAAAAAATTAATAAAAGGTATAAATCAGTTCGTACCTTGTTTGTTGTCAGCGACTACAAAAATAATGGTCCTAATTAAGTAAATAATTTTCCCATTTTAGCCTCCTGGTGTTAAGGTGATGAATACTTCTTTTAGTCCACTTTAGATAACACCCTTTGTCACTTTTCTCCGTTTTACCTCTTCAGCAAGTAATCTATTTCTTGATCACTCTCGATTTCTCGATTCATTGTTCTTTCCTATTGTTGTTCCACATATGACTCATCTTGTAAAAAGAAAAAACAATAAAATCCATAAGTCATATGCAAGATAATAATAAACAATCTGTTTCATGAGGAACTATTGAGAGAATGATAGATAGTAAGGAGAAAATAAAATTATCATCTTATTCATTGATAGGAGCCATTATATAGGGATTACATAGCACCATAATGTGTTGTACAAAGAAACATATCTTTGATATCCTACCTCTATATAGAATCGTGAGTCCTTGTTTGACTACCATTAGACCATCGTTTTTTCCTATTGTTGTTCCATATATGACTCATCTTCTAAAAAAAACAATAAAATCCTTAAGTCATATGCAGGGCAATAATAAACAATCTGTTTCAGGAGGAATTATTGAGAGAATGATAGATAGTAAGGAGAAAATAGAATCATCATCTTATTCATTGATAGGAGCGCCCTTATATAGGGATTACATAGCACTATAATATGTGTTACAAGGAAACATATCTTTCATATCCTATCTCTATATAGAATCGTGATTCCTTGTTCGACTAGCATTAGACCAAGGCACACAAATATGGAATATTCCTGCAACACTCCCCTTATGTCTCGTGTCTTCATGTTGATGGGTGCATACGATGTTGCCTCGTTAAAACCTTGTTTAACGTGTCGTAGGTTATTCTAATCCTAGATCACCTTATCCTTTTCTTCGGTCATAAGTTAAGTCATAAGCTGTGCAAATGTAGTAATGTGTTTTGCCTTATATTCTAGCCGGTACTGCTTCATGAGCACGGTAGCTGGTGTGGGAAAAGTTAGCAACATTTTATGTATAAGGTCGTCTTCTGACTTCTTGATGCCACAAAATTAGAGACATTCCCAGAGACATAACATGTCCTTGTTGTATTCCTCGACAGTTTTATAATCCAATAAGTGAATATTATCCCATTGCTCTTACAACTCTAGCAGCAGAGTTGCGTGGATATTATTGAAACTTTTGGCTAATCCATCCCACAATTCTTGGGGATTGTTCTTGTCTTGAGATTGCCATCGTAATGTGGAGTTGTGGTGACGCCTAAGAAACAATAATGCCTATGATTTAACTCTTGCACTAGGTTGTTTTGCTTTATGGTCTTTCAAAGGAAAGATGGTAGCGGAGTAGACCTTTCTGTTTTGGCTACGATCCTCAGCGCGTAGAGCGGAGGTAACTAGCGAACAAAGAATAAGGGAGATGTTGCGGGCGTGTCACCTCGCGGACGAGGAAAAGGTCTGAGGGTGTGCTTAACTTCTTGATCAGGTGAGGGAGGTCTCAAGGTGCCACCTCTGATGAGGATTTACAAGCACAAGCGAGTCGATACTCAAGGCAGGACGCGAGTAGAGCAATTATAGGAAAATCAAAAGGGGATCGGTGGCGAGTCCAGGAAGGGCTTTGAGAAAAACTTAGGCGGCGGTGCTCTTAGGGTTAGGGTTTCCGAGAGGCTCGAAAGGGGGTTTCAACTAGGTTGAAAAGTTCTGTTTGTATTTGTTGAGAGATTTGATTATGTGTTTGTCTGTAAACCTTTAACCCTTTATATAGTAGCCCGATTACAGCAAAAGAAAGACAATCTTTGAAACCCTAATCCCACGAGAATAAAGTTTAACCCATACAAACTAATCAACATATGACACATGTCCAATCTGTGCATTCTGAATGGGCTACTGACTCCATCCCACAGGCTTTTCTAGCTCACGGGCTATAGAAGGATTTTTATATTAAAAGGGTCACAGAGATTGGCCCGAAGCATGTTAAAGACTTGTAGAAGTCCTCAACGATTAATGTGGACACACGGATTCCGCCTGTGGCTTCCTCGCGAAATCTTACCCGTGAACCAGCTCGCTCACTTGCCTTGATGTCCTCCGCCTAGCCTATGCGCGAAGTCTGATTTAAATGTGCGAGATCTATTGTCCGCACGAAGTAATAATTGCGCTTGGGCTTTGTATTCCAGCTTGCATGGCCTTACTGGCGAGCTAACACTTGTAAACTTGGACAAATTGGGTTCCCCGGGTATGACGTGGACCATGAAAGTAATTAACATTTACTCGGACATTTTACAATCTAGTAAAGTATTATTACTTAGACAAAAATGTCCTTTGACTCAAACATTGCCCCATAGGCCTTGATCTTTGGATTGTCTAAGCGAAAAGGCCTTATTGAACATGTCGAGAAAATTCAAAAGTTGGAGGATGCTAACATTTTGGCGCCATCATGACCTTCATCTCGCTGAGGGGAACCAAAATTTTGAAATGTACGTCCCCAACCGACTAGTGAGATAACTCGGTTCTGTCCAAGGGGTTCCCTGCTCACTGCGTAGCAAGCATGTATGTATCCTGATGTCAGGTTGGTGAAGCGGATTGCATTGCCTCGCTAGTGAACATAAGAATGATGAGGCGAACCATCGAAGGAAACGGACCTCGTTTGCCTGCTCTACTTCTGCATTCACCTGCTCAGAGAGGGGGAGAAAAAATGTAATGTTTTATTTAGGGTTTCTGGGATAAGCCCCAATCTTGTACACGTCTTTGGTTAGACTTTGCACATTTGTAATGAAATGGAAGAGAGAAATAAAGAAAAAATTAGCAATTAGCACAACTAAACTGCATGTAAAATTTTAATTTTTAGGGCCTCTGGAATAGGCCATAATCATGTACTAGTCTGTTAGTAGACCGCGTACGTTTACAAAGGAATGAACTAATTATTCTTCTCTCTTTGGTTGCCCCCTAGTGGAAGGCGATGGAGTGCTATCGCGAAGGCGTGGAGCACTATGAACAACAGTCACGGGCTGAGGTGGAGGAGGATCTGCACGCTCCCAAACACCGGCGATATGGTGCTTTAAGAAACATCCATTATTAGGATTGGGATGGAGTGTACCATCATGGTCGCGCAAGTGGTATGCCCCTTAGTTAATATGCAATGAATAATAAAGGGACTTTCTCATCGCGCGGACCACTTACCGCAACTTTCGATATTCTCGCCCAATGGAAACACAGCTCACCACACTACTTGGCCCTCGGCAAAGCTCTGTCCGTGGGTAACTCTATCATAGGACCGCGTAATGCGCTGCTTCTCAAGGATAAGATTGTTAAAGGCAGTGATGCGGTGTTCGTCGAGGTCTTCGAGCTCAGTACGCGATCCATCAAAGTAAAGAGTGCATGGGGTGAGGGAAGCAGTGGTGAACTCTAACTCGCAGAACTCTGTGAACTCAGTTGGTGGGTGATGAACGAGGAAGTCTGCTATGGTCTGCCCTTTAACTTCCCTTTGCGGAACATATTGCAAGGATAATTCAGACAAAGCTAATATCCATTTACCTATACGGCCTCAAAGGATAGGGCAGGAAAACATATATTTGACTAGATCGGACTGAGCAATCATCACTGTGGTAAATGTCAACATGTAGTGGCGGAGCTTATAACCTACAAAGAATAAGGCGAGACACAACTTTTCCATAGGAGAGTAGCGCGTCTCGCAGTCGGTGAGTACCCTACTAAGGTAATAAACGGTGTGCTCCACCCTGTACTCATCATCTTGTGCTAAGAGTCCGCCAATGGACAAGTCAGCAGTAGCGATGTAAACCTTAAGGGAAATGTCGGGGTGAGGTGGAACCAAGACAGGCGGGTTCGTCAGGTAGTCTTTGATATGATCAAAAGCCTCTTGATGTTGTGGCTCCCAAACGAACTCGCTTTCCTCTTTGAGCTTTAAGAGAGATGAAAAATGCTGAATTTTTCCTACTGCGTTTGAAATGAAACGGCGGAGGAAGTTGATCCGCCTGATCAGCTGTTAAAGCTCCTTTTTAGTTGTAGGAGGCGAGGCGTCTATTACCGCCTATGCCTTGTCTTTAGGGATCTCGATACCCCGCTGATGGACTAAAAAGCCTAGGAAGTCTCCTGCTTCCTCGAGGAAAACACACTTCGCAAGATTCATCTCCAAGTTATGCTTCCGCATCCGTGTGAAAACCTGCCGGAGGTCTTCAATGTGTGTGCGCGTCTTGATTTTAACCACTACATTGTCTATGTAAACTTCAATCAGCTTGCCCAGGATGTCATGGAAGATGAGGTTCATGGCGCGCTGAGGTCTTCAATGTGTGTACGTGTCTTGGTTTTAACCACTACGTCGTCTATGTAAACTTCAATAAGCTGGCCCAGGATATCATGGAAGATGAGGTTCATGGTGCACTGAGGTCTTCAATGTGTGTGCGTGTCTTGGTTTTAACTACTACGTCATCTATGTAAACTTCAATCAGCTGGCCTAGGATGTCATGGAAGATGAGGTTCATGGCGCGCTGATATGTTGTCCCTGCGTTCTTGAGTCCGAAAGGTATGACAACATATTCAAACGCACCTGCAAACCCCGGGCAGCGAAAGGCGGTCTTATGGCGATCTTCTTCAGCAACAAGAATTTGATGATATCCAGCGGTTCCATCCATTAAGGATAGCACTTCATGCCCTGCAGCCGCATCAATGAGAAGGTCGACCACATGCATGGGGTATATATCCTTAAGCGTTGTATTGTTGAGGTCTCGGTAGTCGACACATATGCGTATTTTTTCGTTATTCTTGTGCACAGGAATGACATTGGAGAGTCATTCATTGTACTTGGCCACACGATTGATACCTGAGCAGTGCATGTTCTCAATTTCTTCCTTGACCGTGATCTGGGTCTCAGTTAGCATGAACCTGCCGTCCTAGCGGACTGGATGTCTGTTAGGATGAGTAGGCAACCAGTGACAAACTAAATACGGAGACAAGCCAGGGATGTCTTCGTACTTCTCAGCGAAGTAATCCCTATATTCGTGTAGGAGAGTTAAAAGAGCTTCATGTTCGTCCGCCGTCAGCTTGGCACTGATGAAGATGAGCATGGACTTCTCTGCAGTCCCTACGTCAACTTGTGAGATAGGGTCATGGAATTGAGTTGGTGTATCGTCCAAAGCGGCGGGAGATAACTGAATAACTTCCTCCTTGGTATCATTGTAATCCACTATTTCGTCCACATACTCCACAGTCGCGACCTTGTCATAGGCTTCGCGTTCCACCCAGTATTAGAGGAGTCTCTCATACAAGGACACGCCAGCCTCGCACACTTCTTCTTAAGAAGCACTAATCATTAGAGGGTTAAAGGGGATCTGCGATGGTGTGAGGACGTGACCCCATAGGGGCGGCCTTTAGAGTCGACGCCTTGGACATCCAGCGGGCCTAAATCAGTATTGTAATAACGGGCATCGTTGAAGTTGGCGAAGATGGGGAAAGGACACAGATCCGCCTTAATGAGGACCGCCTCGCATGTCTCAGTGCCCTAGATCATGAGTTCTTGGTGCATAGAGGAAGGCATGCAGAAACTTCTATGGATCCAATCGCAGCCTAAGATCATGCTGTATGAAGAAGCACATTCGGCCGCGAAGAAAGTATTAACCTTGATGCCGGTCCAACCTTGACTCTTAGGAATAACAAGCCCAAAGTTCTGGAGACTTGTCTAGTGAAATTCTTGAACGTCAAGGACGTGCTCTGGATCATTGAGCGCGGGATACCGAGCTGTCCCATAGTACGGGTGGTAATGACGTTCACTGCAGCTCCAGTGTCAACCATGATCTTGTTGATTGTGATCCCCTCCACCTCAGCTGAAATGTACAATGGCCTCATAGGGTTGGTGTGGAAAAAGTCAGAGTTGGCATGCATGTGACGCGGCTCGTGACTTCCACTGGTGGAGCGGTTGCGGTTTCTGCCAGGGCAGGAACCATCTCGCTGCTGCAAGGCGGGGACATGTAGAGACTTCAAGCATGTTGCAAGTTAGTGACTCCCCTTGCTCTTCTGTTTGGTCTTCACCTAGATCAATACGAGGCTTGGAATGAGCCTCGTCATTCAACAAATTCTCCCGGAAACGCTGGGCCATCAGCACCGCAAGGTTAGGGCTGGAAGTAGCGCTTTCAGCACCTGGCGATGTGTCAGTCCTCATCCGCCGTGGTCGCCACACGAGTTTAGTCAAGGGCTGATCATCCTCAGCTAGCTGATTATCCACGGTTAGAGGGACCTTGGAGCTGTCATTGTCCTTCAATGGCAGAATAGCTTAGACTTGAGGCTCCTGCTTGGCTTCCGGCTCCGGGTGAAATTATGGCGGGGGCCGATGTGGTGATTTCCTCCTAGCCTTAGGTTCCCGACGAGGTGGTTCCCGGGGCCGTGATGACCGAGGCGACTCGCGCCTTGGCTCAGGCTCTGAGGTGGCGAACAATCTTCGCTTTATTTGGGGAGGTGGCTCCCTTCTTCTTTCAGCTCCAAGCGACGGCCGACGCCTTGGTGGAGGAACCGTATCCCTACGTCGTTCAGCTTCTGGCGACTGCCTGCACCTTGTTGGAGGGAGTGGTTCCCTTCTTCGGTCAAGCCCCGGTGAAGGCCTGTGCCAAAATGGTTGTGGATCCCTTCTCTTTCTCGGCCCTTGAGATGGTATCTTTCTGGAAAGTTATACATCCTGTTTTGTTGGTACGATGAGATGACATAAGACATTCTCTTTTGGAGCGGGGTTATCTGCTACATGCGTACACACTCGTGGAGGCGTGACAGGTGGCATTTGGAGTAGAACGCGTAAACTTTCGGCTTCTCTCCACATCCTCTCAGGTGCTTGCGCAGCTGTGTAGGTCGGATGAAGCCATCATCGACAGCTCACAGGGCACGCAGGATGCTACCATATTTCTTATGGAGCTTCCACTTCTTAGATCTAGCGATGGTGACTAACTTGCCCCCTTGCTGAGTGTACCATACCCCTCTTTGATTGTAGACTTGGATGTTGGGGGAATGTAAGGGTCGGTCAAGATACTTTGGCGAGGGCTTGAAGCCTCGTTTCCTTGATATCCGCTGCTGGAGTCAGATATATCCATCTCGCTTGAGGCTAGAGATGAAGGTATTTCTTCTGTCCACTGTGATTGGACAAATGTCTCGAGGTGCTTGATCCTTTGCTCCAGCTCTTTGCGAGTTCTTGGACTCATGGGTTGGAAGTTCTCCACGGGGGACTGTGTATCGTCTCGCATGATGTCCTTATCTTTTCTTGAAGGAAGATTGGGCTGCAATCTGGTGACTAACCACCTTACTGGTTCGTGTTTCCATTTTGGTTCATCAGCACGGTATAGTCATTCTTCGGTCTCTTACGGTTTCGACCTGGCGGTTAGCGCGGGCCCGCTTTTGGAGATAGATCCAACGCGATCTCACGCTGGCCGATGCGAGGCCAGGCAATGTCAGTCATTGCAATCATGAAGTCGCCTTAGTTTTCAAAGCGAATGTACTTGAGGTGAGCCAGTCTTGCACTTGCTCGCGAAGCTAGTAGCAATTGCGAGTTCTATGTCCCCAACTATCATGGAACTTGTAGTGTACGCGACCTTCCTTATACTTGATGTAAGGCAAGGCTCTTGACACTGTGACGAGTCCGTCATCAATAAGGTCGTTTAGAACCTCGTGTGTGAGGTTGACGTTGATGCACCAATATTTTCCTCCTCGAGGCCTCTTTTAGGCACGTGGCGCGGATTGTCATCTTATGGATGGTCCGACAAGTCTAAGGTGACTCTCTGCTAGCCTGGCTTCGGAGAGCGGTGGCGGCTTTTCTCCTTCGGCTGGTCATTCCAATTCACCTCGACCATGCCGACCACCGCAGGGAAGGGGTCCACATCTACTAGAGAGGTTGTGCTCTCTGGTGTCTTCATTTTCAAAGCGCCAAAGTTTAGCCAAGTCTGTAGCTGGTTGCGGAGCTTGACACAATCATTGGTGCCGTGATTGTAGGCGTTGTGGAAGCTACAGTACTTCTTGTCCTTTAGCCCCTCCTTTGGCGAGATCTTGTGGTCCAAGCTGATGCATTTCGCCTCAATCAGGTCATTAAAGACAAGATGGGCATTTTTCTCGTCATATGTGTAAGACTCGTATTCGGGCTTGGTCCATGCAAAAGACTGGATTGTGATTGGCTCTCGAGTTATTTTGAGGTTCTTCAGTTTGTGAGCCGATGGATTTCCAGTCAGTTCGACCGCTCCAACATCAACATACTCCTCCGCAGCCTCATCGTCCTCTTGCCTCTGGTAGTAAGGATCAAACTAAGGGGATTAGAGGTTTAGTGCCCCCACTGTTCTGTTTCTCCCTAGAACGTGAGTCCCCTTGGAAGCATTTGTCTTCTCATCCATTTCATTGAGAATTAGCTCATAACTGCCGACCTTGTTGATCAGGTTGCCAATGGATGTGAAGCACTCCCCATGGTGCTTCAGCCGCTGGCGATGCTCAAGACCACGGATGGCCAACTTAATAGCTCTATGCTCAAGTAGCAGGTAATCATATTTGGCTTGCTGGATCTTGAAACGTTGGAGAAAAAAAACTCCAGACTCCATGTTTTGCTAGCTCATCTGGGTGAGGGAGTCAAGACCGACCTCTGGCTCAATGGTACCGTAGGTCTCCCAAAATAGTGTCTCCATGGTATGCCAGTCCGTAATAGACCCCGGCTTCAACCTAGAGTACCAACTAAATGCAGCTCCGGACAGAGAAGTCCCGAAGAGCTTGAGCTTGAGAATATCATTATTCCCATATTGGCCGCACTAGACTTTGAAGCGGGCCATATGGGTTGCTGAATCCTCTCTTGTTTCCCCAGAGAAGGTAGTGAAGAGTATGTTCTTGAATTCTTGGGGGAAAGGGTATTTTGCCATACTATCAGGGTAGGGGTCGCGATAGTGCAAGTTAGCATCACCTGTTTTGGTTTGCTCCTTGACTATGGTAAAGATAATTTGGCCCCAGTTGGCTGCCATCACAGGCATAGGCTCCGCTCCCTCTTCATGGTTTGGCCATGCAGAGAAGCTGGCGGCTTATCCATTACTCTTAGGAGCAGGGCTGGAGTAGGTTAGAACTGGCTCAGCCAGTGTCCCGGCTCCCTAGCGCAGTGAATTGCTGGCTCCCATGAAGGGAGCAGCAGAGCCATGTGGGGGCGGACTCTTGGAAGTTCCAGCTCCTGACGTGAAGTACAGAGTCTTTTGGCCTCCAACCTTAGGGTTCGCCCTAGCGCACACATTCGGCAGGATATATTTGTATGTCCCCTCGTTCACTCTTGCGCCAGGAGGATCTAGGGAAAAGTTCTTTGGTGTTTGCGACCTCATCCAGTCTTCAACTTCAAAGACCCCTCAGACTCAGTTGGTCCTGTTTCTCCTTGAACTTGTCTAGCTTTTCTAGACTGTTCTTGCTTCCAAAGAAAGAAGCACTTTGCTGGTTATGCAGCTTGGTATCGTGGTCGTTCAAGCGGCGAGTTTGTTCATCAACTGTCGCGCGGGTTAGCGACAAGACCTCTGCATGCTGCTTTACAGTTTCCGTGTTCTGAACAAGGTCCAGCCGGATCCGCTGAAGGCTACCTTAGAGAAAGCCTTTAGTTTCATTGAACTTGGCATCAAGGTGGCTGTAATCCTCACCGAGGGTGGCGAGTTTGTCATGGGTAGCCCTCAAAAGGGCTCTGTCTTGCTTGCGCTATTCACTTAGGTTAAAAACGCTTTGGTGGGTGGCAGAAGCATGGTTTGTCAAAACCTGGATCTGCCCCTTGAGTTGTGCGAACATCTAGAAGATTTGTTCCATAGACGGAGCAGAGTCTGTGTCTCGGGTCGGCTGAGAGCCTACCATGGTGACTTTGCTGAAGTCTGGGTCTCTATACTGAGCGAGAACTTGCTCTTGAGTGAGGGAACGGCAAGCCTCGCTGTTATAGGGCTTATACCGTAGTGATATGTGCTTGAGACAAGAAAACTGAGGCTTCATGTATGGTTCCTCGGGTTTCCCTATGATGTCTCGCTTGTACTCCCAAGTCTCACCGGGTGTGCCAATGTTTTGGCCACGATCCTCAGCGCATAAATAATAAGGGATAAGTTACGGGTGTGCCACCTCGCGGACGAGGAAAAGGTCTGAGGGTGCGCTTGACTTCTTGATCAGGTGAGGCGGGTCTTCAGGTGCCACCTCTAATGAGGATTTACAAGCACAAGTGAGTCGATACTCACAGCAGGACGCGAGCAGAGCAATTATAAGGAAATCAAAAAGGGATCGGCAACGAGTCCAGGAAAGGCTCTGAGAAAAACCTAGGCGGCGGTGCGCTTAGGGTTAGGGTTTTCGAGAGGCTTGAAATGGGGTTGCAACTAGGTTGAAAGGTTCTGTTTGTATTTGTTGAGAGATTTGATTGTGTGTTTGTCTGTAAACCTTTAACCTTTTATATAGTAGCCTGATTGCGGCAAAAGAAAGATAATCTATGAAACCCTAATCCCATAAGGACAAGGTTTAACCCATGCAGACTAATCAACATATGACACATGTCCAATCCGGGTATTCTGAATGGGATACAGGGATTGACCCGAAGCATGTTAAAGACTTGTAGAAGTCCTTAACGATTAATATGGACACGCGGATTCCGCCTGTGGCTTCGTTGCAAAGTCTTACCCACGAACCAGCTCGCTTGCTTGCCTTGATGTCCTCCGCGTCGCCTACGCGCGAAGTCTGTTTTAAATGCACGAGATCTATTGTCCACGCGAAGTAATAATTACGCGCGGGGTTTGTATTCCAGCTCGCGTGGCCTTACTAGCGAGCTAACACTTGTACAAATTGGGTTCGCCGGGTATGACGTGGACCAAGAAAGTAATTAACATTTACTCAGACATTTTACAGTCCAGTAAAGTAATATTACTTGGACAAAAATGCTCTTTAGCTCAAACACTTTCCAATAAAGGTCTGCTCCACATCCGACACCCATCAATGATACTCAGTACCTTAGGCATCCAAGATGTCGAATTCGATGAGAGCGATGTCCATATGGCTCTGCATACAAACAATTTCAAGCAAATATTAGTTTGAGACAACGAGGTCACTAATTTGATGCTATAATAATTGATACAACACAATTCAATGCAATAAGAATTGATACAAAACAATTCAATGTAAGTATGTCCTCGGATAGATATAACATAATCCAAAATAATGCAGCGGTTGATACAACACAACCCAGACTTCTAGGATTGATACCACACAATCCAAATTGACACCGGAATTGATACAACATAACCCGGACCCATAACGCTCTTATTTCCCTGCAATTTTACATATATCCAAGCATAGAACGAAGATGAAGAAGAGGAGAAAACACTTTATCTCCCTTGAGTTTAGTTGGAAGTAAAGAATTTGAAAACATTCTTTAAATCGTACCATAATAGTTCTTGAAAGCTTTGATGAAAAAGAAAACCCGAAAAATCATAATCGGGAGCAGCTGGGAAGCGGCGGTCGGAAAAAAGGCGAGCGGTGCCAAGTTGGTGGCAAGCAACAGCCGAAGCTTTTTAGGGTTTTCAGAAGAAAAAAAATGGTTGGCTATTAACTCTAGAGTTAGAATTACCACGTTGCTGGTTACGTGTTTCAGGATGAATTATTGAGAGAATGATAGATAGTAAAGAGTAAATATAATCATCATCTTATTCATTGATAGGAGCCCTTATATAGAAATTTTATAGCATAATAAGGTGTTGTAAAATGAAACATATCTTTGATATCATATCTCTATGTAGAATCGTGATTCATTGTTTGACTAGCATTAAACCAAGACACACACATGTGGAATATTTCAATCAATCTAAAACTTTTATATATGATGCATAATTATTGACATTTTAATTTTTAAAACAAAATAATAAAATTTGTACGTCATATGCAGGACAATAATAAACAATCAATCCAAACTTTTATATATGGCGCATAATTATTGACATTTTAATTTGGAGTAAATGCTTGTGGTACCATGTAGTTTACACCTAAAATCAGTTTTGTCCCACTTTTTTTTTTTAAACTGGTATACCCCTATACTTTGAATTCTCGACTGATTTGCCATTTTCCCAGCTGGTTATGACTGTGACATGCTCATTAACAGTCTAAATAACCCTTCACTCTTATCTCTTCTAGCATAGTAATAGGGGGCTTAGACCTTGCTCTCAAAACCCAACCATTGAAGCTCTTACAAACATTGTTAATGAGCATGTCACAGTCATAACCAGCTGAGAAAATGGTAAATCAGTCGAGAATTCAAAGTATAGAGGTATACCAGTTTAAAAAAAAAAGTGAGGGACAAAACTGATTTTAGGTGTAAACTACAGGGTGTCACAAGCATTTAATCCTTTTAATTTCTACACGCATGAAAAGTGTCCATGCATATTATAAAGAAAAGAAAAATACGATGACGTCAGTGAGTTTCATATGATTGATGATTGATCGTCATGAACTTTCCAAGCCAAGAATCCCTAGTTTACTTCCCTAATCTAACCATATATAAATAACTCAAACAAACCTAATTAACTAGTCATGACTGTTGACCCAAGAGTCATAAGATTAACTTCCGCTTGTCGGACGAAACTAATCTGGACTTGTTTAGTCATATAAGAATCAATCACTCAAAAGCTTCAAGATGCATGTAGCTGCATATGGCTAGCTGGCTCGATCTATATAAAGAAAAGAGAACCTACAATAATGATTCTAGTTGAAAGTTGGTAGAGAGGGGAAGGGGAACGAGAATCAAAAGATGAACAAAGCTGAAGAGGAAAGCACTCGACATAATTTGACAGCCTTATAATCCCTTGCATTATGGCAATTTTAGTCCAATCATGCAAATGATATTACTTCAACATCAACAAAAAGGGAGAAAAAAAAAGGTTCGTGGGGCAAATCATCCTACAGGAGCCTACGTACCACTACCAGAAGAAAGGTTATAGCCGACGAAAACAAAAAAACCAGGCCGACGAAATATTTTTTCGTCGGCTTTAGTGGGCTTTAGCCGACGAAAATTTCTTTCGTCGACTAAGGTAAATTTTCGTCGGCTATGATGTCCACTTTAGCCGACGAAATTTTATTTCGCCGGCTATTTTAAATTTTCGTCGGCTATGACACACTTTAGCCGACGAAAAAAAATTTCGTCGGCTAAAGAATTTATGTCATCGGCTATAGTGCACAAACCATGGCCGACGAAATATTTTAAGGTTTAGCCGACGAAATTCATAGTCGTCGGCTAAAGTGCTTTATATTTGCAGATCTGGGCAGCAGCAGCTCATTTCGAAAAAAACGGAAAAAAAAAACGGGAGAAGAAAAAAGGGGAGAAAAAGTTTGGGTGTTGTCGAAATCTGTCCATAATCAGTTTGTGAAGCCATATATAGGTACGTATATGTATATATATGTTGATTAATTGAGTTTTATTTGAGTTGATCGATTTTAATTAGTGTGATTAATTGAGTTTATTGATTTTGATTGTGATTGAGTTGATTAATTTTGAGTACGTTGGATGTATATATATATGTGTTGATCGATTTGGTTGATGATTTGAATTGATAATATATATGAATTAATTTGTTGTTAATAAATAGTAAATATATATATATATATATATATATATATATATATATGTTAATATTAATTTATAATATTATTGTGTTGATATGGTATGAAGTTGTTGATGATATATATGAGTTCATAATGATAATTTTGTAATTAATTAGTTGTAGTACGTACGTACGTAGAATATATATATACTAAATGAATTGAGATTTTATATATGGTATGAAATTTTATTAATAATTAGCTAGCAGCGTTATAAATATATATATATTTTGTTATATTTTCAGGATATGGATAAGAGTTGGATTTCGCTTCCAAAATGGGACAAAAGATACGGTGCAGGAGTTATGAGTTTTCTAGAATATGCGATGGATAATGCTAACGGGAATACAATTTTCTATTGCCCGTGCACGAAATGTCAGTGTCGCAGCGATATGTATCGATTTCCCATTGACAAAGTATGGCAGCACCTGAGGAGTAACGGGTTTTGGGAGAAGTACACATGTTGGTTATATCACGGTGAAACATCATCAGGGGGTCCGCATGATCATGGCCAATTTTCCGAGGCGGGCAGTGCTAGTACATCCAACGATCCAACAACGACATTCATCAACGACATGTTTCCTTATGAGAGCGGTGTATGCGCTCAAGGACAGTATATGCCTGACCCGGTGCAGCCCTTCCCTAGAGCTGTGAACACTGCTGGTATTGAAAAGTACAACAAACTTCTTGCTTTCCAACAGACCCCTGTGTACCCCGGTTGTCAGAAGACCGTTCTTGAAAGTGTTATGGACGTAATGAGGATTAAAGTTGAGACAAAATCGACCGTGAAGGCTGTTGATGAGTATCTACAGTACATTGCTTCGATGCTGCCCAACGGTCATCGTCTTCCTACCACTCATCGGAAGGTCCGATGTATCCTGAAAGATCTTGGGCTTTCCTACATCAAGATCCATGCATGCAGATATGACTGCGTTCTCTTTTGGGGTAAAGATCCAGAAGGGAATGACCTTGGTGGCCTTGACGCATGTCTGGTATGTCACACTGACAGATATAAGCTGACTCCTGCAGGCAACAGGAAACCTGTAAAGGTACTTCGGTATTTCCCTTTGACGGATAGGTTGGAGCGGTTGTACATGTCTTCACACACGGCCGAAGCGATGAGATGGCACACTGATAGGGAATTGCATGATGAAGATACCCTTATACACCCTGCTGACGGGGAGGCTTGGAAGCATATAGACATGGAGTTTCCTCAATTTGCGTCAGAGGTCCGAAATGTGAGGCTCGGGCTCTCATCCGACGGGTTCAACCCTTTTGGGAACATGAGTCTGCAATACAGTATATGGCCGGTGATTTTGGTACCGTACAACCTTCCCCCATGGATGTGCATGAAGAAAGAGTACAATATGTTGAGTTTGTTGATTCCGGGGCCCGGTTATTCGGGGAAGTGTCTCGATGTGTACTTGAGACCTTTGATTGAAGAGCTTAAATTTTTGTGGGACGTTGGTCATCCCACTTATGACAAGTACACGCACGAGATGTTCCAGATGCATGTCATGGTTGTTGGCACCATCAGTGATTTTCCTGCCCGTGGGATGTTGTCGGGCAACGTTGTTAGGGGATACAAGGCTTGTCCAGAGTGCCTTAGCGATGAGGGGAGCAGCAGTCATTGCAATAAGATATGCAGATTGGGTCACCGTGCTTTCCTTCCATATGATCACGAATGGCGGTTCGATGAAAAGGCATTTGATGGGACCGTAGAACACGGCGTGCCTCCCAGAAGATGGACGGGGGAAGACATTTTAGCGGTGCTTAATGAGTACGATTTTGGGCAGCTCAGCAATCATCCCAACATTGTGGCAGCTATACCTGAAAGACCCGACAGGTACAAATTCTGGACACATAAGAGCATATTCTGGGAACTCCCATACTGGAGTAAGTTGTTGATCAGGCACTACCTGGATGTGATGCACATAGAAAAGAATGTGTGGGACAGTGTGGTGGGCACAGTGCTGAATTTGGAGGGGAAGACGAAAGACGGTCCTAAGGCACGCATTGATCTAAAAAAATGCGGAATAAGAAGACATTTGTGGTTGAAAGAAGGGAAGAAAAAAATGCCTCAAGCTCCTTACACCGTGAAGCCTGACCAGAAGAACCTAATTTTCAGGTGGATGAGTTGTGTGAAGTATCCTTTAGGCTATGCAGGAAATATTGCCCGGTGTGTGAACTTCCGGGACAATAAGATGTACGGGTTAAAGAGTCATGACTGTCATATCCTGCTGCAACGTCTCTTCCCTGTTTTCATTCGACCGTTCCTTCCCCGTCAGGTGGTGGAGACGTTAGTAGCGTTGGGAAGGTTTTTCCAGAAGTTATGCACACGGGAAGTGTCTCGATGTGACCTCCGGGAAATGCAAATGGACATCATTTATATCATGTGTAAATTTGAGAGGATATTTCCTCCAAATTTTTTTGACATCATGCCTCACCTGATGATCCATCTTCCCGAGCAATTGTTGCTTACCGGTCCAGTACACTACACTTGGATGTATCCCATGGAAAGGTACGTTTTTTACTTTCATGAATTCCTCAATACATATACATGTTCAATAATCATAACATTTTGCAACTTGATTTACAGGCAACTTGGAGACTACAAAGATTATGTGGCTAATAAATCCGCTCCTGAAGGATGTATAGCTGAAGCATATATTGCGCACGAGTGCGTCAGCTACATGAAGTTGTATTTAGGAGCGTTGAAGGAAACTCCGCAAACCATGCCGGTAGATGTACCGAAGTTCAATCTTTCCATAGTCTCCAGTGATGTTGAAGTGTATGGAATTTTGCCAGACTCCTACAAGTTGCAACCGCATGAGCTAGTCATTGCCCACTGGTGGGTATTGATTAACTGTCCAGAAGTTGAATACTGGAAAGACATCCATCTCAATCATCCCAACATTCAAGGTGATCTCGAGTACCACAACAGGGAGTTCGCAAATTATTTTGGCGGTTGGGTACGTAATTTAATTTTTCTCTACGGGTTTATGTTTATTGCATAATTATCCATATTTACAGTTGAGATGGTTGGTTGCAGATGAACCATATTCAATCTGATGGTCACCCAAATTGGTCGCACGAACTAAGACTTCTAGCCATGAAGCCGATAGTCTCAAGAGTTTATCCGATGTGCAAGGTGAATGGCGTGCAATTTATATGCGACCAAAGAGACAGCAGAAAGAGAACACAGAATTCTGGGGTCATGGCACATGGTGGGCGGAATGGAGTTGACTATTACGGTGTTCTTGATTCAGTGGTGGAACTCGTTTACGGTGAAGGCATGACAGTGCACCTCTTCAAGTGTAGATGGTTTGATACTAGGCCGCAGAGCATGAAGACCGATCAGTACGGAATATTATCAGTGAACACTGCTACAAGTTCTTACGAGGATGACCCCTTCGTTTTTGCCACATCGGTAAAAACAAGTGTTTTATCTTGATGACCTTGCTAAGGGTGACGCGTGGAAAGTAGTCAACCTTGTGCACCCTCGAAACATTTATCGGGCGGCTACACTTGGAGAGGCCGAAGACGAGGAAGAAGATGTTGCGTATCAAGAGCCCAACGCAATAGGTATTCCTAACTCCTCTACCATTCGCCTTAATAATTTTAAAGCGGGTCGTTCGGTGCGAATTCGTGATGAAGAGCCAAGGCTTGTTGATGTTGATCCAAATCAAGAGTCAGACGAAGACTCTGGCGATGAGGAAATACATATATTACCAGACATTAATTCTGACACCGAAGAAGACTCATCGGATGATTCCGATTACGAGCCTTAGTTTTAATGTATGATTCCGATTAATTTGTATAATTTTTCAAAGACTTTTTCCTTTATAGTTTACACATGTTAAATTCATATTTCAGTTATGAATATATGAGATTTTGGTGATACATGATGAACAGGGTTTTTTACCTGTTTACAAAATAATATTATGTATTAAATTGTTGATTTCTCGAAAAGCTAAACTAATAATAATCGGTTAAATGCAGGTGTGGTTTGAGGTTCCCGAGCACCTGAGGGACAGCTGGGCCGACGTTGTGCATGGGGGAAGGTACGTTGGGAAGTTAATGAAAAACAATTTTGTATGTGATATTAATAATATTTCTAATATTTTTGTTGTATCTGTAGGTACAAGGAGTGGAAGAACGAGCTGCGGACCCATTGGACTAAGCACGGGAACGCACGTTCTGGTACCCCTACTGAGTTCCAGTACAGGGAGTACGAGTGGCGTTGGCTTCTGACATCAGAATTCAACAACCCTCGTAAACAGGTATTTAAATAAATTAGTTAGTTAATTTAAAAATAAGTACGTGCGTTTTAAAATATTCTACTAATAGTTTACTTTTTTCTTTGAAGGCGGTTTCCCGGGTGAACGCTCAGAACCGGCAACACAACACAAGGAACCATCATGCCGGTTCTAGACCGTTCGGTGTCTTCATGGACGAGGCGGCCAAGGAACATCCAGAAGTCAACCCCTACGTCTATACGTACGAGAAGGCATATCCTGACTCCCAGGAGGATATTGTAAGTCACTTTACGTTTTTAAATTTTTCAATTTATGTAAAAATTTTAATTAATAATTTTTTTCCTATCCATATAGGCGAGGGTGAGGGAGGCTAGTGACGAGGTCCTGAGTACCTTAGTGAGGGAGGCATGGCCGGAGACGCAGGATTCCGAGATGTCCGAAGCCATGTCCCGGATCGACAATTCGAATCAGACGATTGGGGCGAGGATCATGGGCAGAGCCTTCCCACCGAGAGAAAACAACTTCTACTGCCGAGGTCTAGGAAAGAGAGGCGAGGGGGTCCTGAAGACCACTCCAGGATTTCAACGAAAGGCAACCTCGACGAGTAGCTGCACCACGTCCACGATCAACAGGACGACTCAGCTAGAGTCGGAAGTTCAGAGACTACGAGAACAGCAAGCTGCTCAAGCTGCTCAGGCTGCCTCGCAGGCTGCCTCGCAGCAAGCCTATATTGCCTCGTTGGCAGCCTTTAATACCGCGCAGGCAGCCTATGTTGCCGAGATATATGCCATCCAGCAGGCCCAGCAGCAGCACATGTTGCAGTACATGCAGGACTTTGCAGCTGCCCAGAGTCAGGGACTTCCGCCTCCGCCCATGCCTCCGCCCATGACGCTACCCCAGCCGCCGCAACCTCCGCAGCAGCCCCCAGAAGATGACTTCAATTTAGACGATATAGACTTTACGTAGTTGATAATATACTTTTATGTAAATTGATACTTTTATGTAGTTCATATATTCTTTTATGTGTTTGTTGTTGGTTATATGAAATTGTTAAATATGTCTTTTGCAGCTTGCATGGAATGGTAATTCAGAAATTTCGGGGTTTTTTTTTTTACTGGAATGCGCTTATAGCCGACGAAAAAAGCCATAATTCGTCGGCTAAAGTTTTTTTTTTAAAAAAAAAAAAAATTTAGCCGACGAAATAAGCTTTAATTCGTCGGCTAAATGTCTATAAGGCCGACGAAAAATACAATATTTCGTCGGCCATAGATGTTTTATATTTTTTTTATTACAAACTTTAGCCGACGAATAGTTTAAATTATTCGTCGGCTAAAGTTTGGAAGATAACCGACGACATTATTCGTCGGCTATAGTTCATACTTTAGCAGACGAAATAATGTCGTCGGCTATAGTATGACTATAGCCGACGAAATAATGTCGTCGGCTAAAGGTTGGACTATAGCAGACGATATTATTTCGTCGGCTATAGTCATACTATAGCCGACGAAATTATTTGTCTCGTCGGCTAAAGTCATTACAGACGACCCTTTCCCGACGACACTATAGCCGACGAACCTTCGTCGGCTAAGGTTGCAGCCGACGAATTTTTTTAACAGGCCGACGAAAATTTTTCGTCGGCTAAACTGCCTGTTCTGGTAGTGTACAATGGTGTATTAGTCCCCAGCTTACGCACATAAGCATAATATGGAGCTATATCACTAAATGCCACGCCATGCATTATATATATTCTCACAAGGACAGTCATTGTTTGCCGATGTAGAAGAAAGCACTCACCCCTTGCAATACGACAAGTCCATCCATCCATCCATCTATGGCCAATGCATTGTCCATTGAGTAGTCGGAAGGGAGAGAGCTTCTATACCTCGGTTATAACAGACATAACAAACACAACCACCACAGACATTCCGTCACTCTCTTCAAACATTTCTGTGACATGTTTTTGCAGAGCACGAAGATTACCTTATAATCTTATATGTATCTATCCTCCTTATTCAAAGCTCAAACATAGTCAAGTACGCGTAAGCAGTAGTGTCATATGCATAGAGTTGTATAAATACGTATACATACGTGTATCGATCTGTCAGAAGTTTACACTTCAGCTGATGCATGTATATTGAAGAAAGCAAATGTGCAAACAGAAGGAAACACATTCGAAAAATGTACGTATCTGTTGAACTTTGTATTGAAGATATGATTCTTTCTCTTTATGTTATCGTCGAATTTGACAACATATGTAAAGGTTACTGTTCATGTAAGATCCCGTAGGGTCCTCGGACGGCGCCAGAAAGAGCTAGCACTAGAACTCTCTCATTTTTTTTTCTTTTTTCTTTTTTCTTTTTTCCAAGTTCTGTGAACTTGACTGGCTTGGCTAGATCAATGATGAGAAGTTGGCTATTATTAACTTTGCACACGTTTTGTGTCACCTAACGACAAACATGTCTGACATCATTCATTCATTTCATGTATTGAATCATCGAGATCCTATTTAAACTCCTCTTGTAAGTTGGGTTCCTTGATAGATTGCTACTATTGAAACTAAGCACAGTAAAGTTTATCGATGTTTATGTTTTCTTAATTTCTCTCTTATTAGTCTAAGGAGAATGAATATTCAACCTACATCACCTAATCCACATCTAGCTAGCTAGCAAGACTTTTCTCAAACATGATCCTTGTCTCACTGCATTGTTAAGTAAAGAATAAGAACTAGAAACAATCTTGGTTGTCGTAATGCTAAGGGATGATATTTTGATTGGCTCTAGAAAGTTTTTGCCAAGTTGATGAATAGCTCGAGTAAGATTCCTTCTTGATTTTTCATGTTGAAAGTTTAGATCTGACAAGCGCACTCTGGTCACATTTGTTGTCCAGTATAACGTGTTTAAAAAATATATTAATCGCTTGTCGTATCACCAATAATTTTCACAGTTAAACATGTAGCCAGATCTAAATACGATTAACAAGTGTATCGTAAGGCACATTACAAAGAAGATGGTAACTCATATTATTTCTACCAGTATTTACTTCACATTTGTTGTCTGGTATAATGTGTCTAAAAAACATATTAAATGCTTGTCATATCACCAATAATATTCACAGTTAAACATGTAGCCAGATCTAAATAGGAATGACAAGTGTATCGTAAAGCACATTACAACGAAGATGGTAACTCATATTATTTCTACTAGTGTTTACTTCACATTTGTTGTCTGGTATAACATGTCTAAAAAGCATATTAATTGTTTGTCATATCACCAATAATATTCACAGTTAAACATGTAGCCATATCTAAATATGATTGACAAGTGTATCGTAAAACACATTACAACGAAGATGGTAACTCATATTATTTCTACCAGTATTTACTTCACATTTGTTGTCTGGTATAACGTGTAAAAAACATATTGAATGCTTGTCATATCACCAATAATATTCACAGTTAAACATGTAGCCAGATCTAAATAGGATTGACAAGTGTATCGTAAAGCACATTACAACGAAGATGGTAACTCATGTTATTTCTACTAGTGTTTACTTCACATTTGTTGTCTGGTATAACATGTCTAAAAAGCATATTAATTGTTTGTCATATCACCAATAATATTCACAATTAAACATGTAGCCATATCTAAATATGATTGACAAGTGTATCGTAAAGCACTTTACAACGAAGATGTTAACCCACATTGTTTCTACTAGTATTTACTTCACATGAAATGATGTTTTTAACTTCGAAATTAGTATGAAATGTTGGTAACTAATGGGGTCATCTGTGATACCTATATGTATCTCATACCCTCATTTACAACTATCTGGATAAAACTTACTACTTATTTGAACCAAAATTACGTCATTGACAACAAATTTACCACATTTATTTTTTGCATTTACATATAATTATATTAAATTACTATATACATTACAATTTGTTCATAAACTTGCAAAAAGTTATAGATTGAGTAATTACCACTAATAGAACTAAAATTACCTAATTTTTATGACTCAATTTACTTCATTGGCAAAAAATTGTTATCATATCAGTAAATATGAGTATCATCACATATATGTAGGTACCTAAATAAATTTCAGTAACTAATATTATTTTTACAAACATTTACTTCACATGAAATTATGTTTTTAACTTTAGAATTAGTATGAAATGACAATTGGAAGTAAAATAAGGTGGTTGATGGTGAGAGCAAATGCGTTGTTGTGAAATTGAAGTATTGTTGACAACATATGCATGATGCCGACACAGTTTCTAACAGACAGTAATTAGAATTATTTTCTCAATCGTTTATGATTGTATGAACAGAGATAGATATGATGGGAATAAGACACGATCAAGGAAGAGGAACAAGGAAACAAGTGGTGCAGCTTTTAAAACAAAAGCACCTCCATCTTCGTTGTTGGAAACTTGAAGATAAAAGATAACAGTTCCACTAATTTCGAAAACCACTGGCGAGAATAAATGTTTATGATTAGCAAGACCCCCGGTAAAGAGTTTATTAGTTCATAATGCTTCTAGCTAGGTAGCCTGCTTACATAAAAATATATAATTTCAGATCCAATATATAGTGGCTTAACGAACATTAGCTTCTTAATTATTATTAACAGGAGAGAACTAGCTCTAAGAAGTATACTGTTTATACATAATATTTTTTTAGGAAAACTTTCTTATACACCCAATTTTGAAAAATGATTTTAAATAAAACTCATCTAATATTCTTATCTGATAGACATCTAAAATGTATCAATTATGATAATTATTATGTCCTATTTTTTTAAATTTTACATACTTGTCATCATTCAACTATAACATATTAATATAATAAATAAACTTAATTGATGTTGTCTTAAATACCTTGATTATGAGTTTTTCTTCTAACACTAACATTTTTTAATCAATTTGCAAAAATCATGTAATTTTCTTTATTTTTATGAAAAAAAAAATCTAGATTAAAGTAATTCATTTTCTAATCTATACATAAGGTAAAATATAATATGAATAAGATATATGATCTAAACCCTAAACCATAAACCCTATAACCTATATCCTGAACCTATACCCTAAACCTTATACCCTATACCCTATACCCTATACCCTAAACCCTAAACCCTATACCCTGGATCTATACCCTAAACCCAATTTTGAGTTTCTTCTTTTTAGGTATATTATCATATCATGCCCTACTTAATAGGTACATTAGAAACGTAAGTAGTAGAGAGTAAAATATTTTCTCAATTAGGGTGAGAAATGATATAATAATTTACTTAAAAAGAAGAAAATTAATCAAAAACAAGAACGTGTACCTTACAATTAGACATTTTTCAACTATGTAGAGAGACACCAAATGTGAGCTTATGAATGAAAAGTATCATTTTATTATAAATGACATAATTCTGTATATAGCATATATACACACACACACACACACTCAAGTTAGTAATAACAAGGTAAACAATTAAAGAATGTAATTGATTATGACAAAGTTAAGTCAAACTAAATTTTAGTTCAATATTTGAGTTACAAATTGATGCTAAAATTGATAAAGATACCAAATTTAGCTTTCTACTGAAGTGCAAATTAGAGAAACTGAAAAATGAAGAAAACTATTAATTATAGACATTTGCTCTATATGGTAAGTTTGCTTATGTGAAGTGTGCGTAAAATGAAAGAAAAATATGTATGAGTTTATCTTAAAAGAGACCTACTATTTTAAGTTTTTATCTAATTTTTCATTATTTTAACACTGTAGCAGATATCATACGACTGTTCTTGTATATATATCTGATACGGTAATATGCAATTCAGTATATAAATTAGATACACATGAGTTTGCATTTATCTAGATCTTTTTAATCGCATAGGCATATATTGCAACTCGATCACTACTCTTTTCGAGTGGAATGGGTCTCTTCTGATCGACTTAAAAACGTGCTTCGAAAATCGAAATGACATATATCCAGCAGGATTCCCATTTGGTCCAAAGTGGATCGGAGGAGCTCTAGCTAGCTAGCTATGAGATGGTAAACATTAAAAAAAATGCATGTGGAATGGACATTGAAGGATTCATATATACTTTTAACACCAAAGGTTTAGGAGTTGCATATGGGTTTTTACTTATTAGGGTTCATATATAAGAAACCTAGCTAGCGTTCATGTTCTGGCATAATTGTACGTTTAATTACGTGCTTTAAGAACAATGATGATCGATCTTCTCATACTGAAAAATATAATATACGTTTGCAATCTTCGTACTCTGAGCATATAAAGGAGGCCCTGCAACAACTATTAATTTCCAGATTTTCTTTTTCTGTTTCTGTAGGTATAGAGAGATCAATCGATGTGATGGTATTCACCGGAAGCCGATCATCAGATAGTTAACAAATCTATCTATATCTATTGATGGAAGTAGAAAGAAACAAAAGAGTACGTAGTATGATGGGCAGAAACTATTCCTGCTCCCCGACAAGGTGCATGCGTTCATGTCAATCCATAAAATCATAATTATTGACTGTGGAGGTACTTAAACAAGGGCACGAGGATGATGCATCATAAACAGAAAGGAATGATCAACAAAGACAAAAACCAAAGATCAAACATTTGAAAATGGAATCTTTGCAATTTCACGACTTGATGTTTCGACATTGTGTGGACAATGCCAGAGCTCGGAGGAGGAGGAGGACTCCCGCCCATTTAAATTGATCTGTCTCTTCTTGGATGTATATAAATGGATAAGATCTCATTGGCATATGGAGACTCTCTAACTATGTATACGTACTACTTCTAGCTGATTGCTTGGTAATTAGAAGTATATATAAGATAATTAGATCGAAAATTCAAAGTCGATCTCAACAATATATATACCCTCTTGTGATATCGAAATCGATCATGTTGAGTTCAACGCTCTGCTTTTGAACCTATTCAGTTTTATGAATCATTTGAACTAAAACATAAAATTAGTAAGAGTTTTCTGTCTAGGATTTAAAGAATAGACGTATATAATGTGGCCGTTTTAGCTAGTGTGATAAATCCTTGATCATGAGATAATAATATTCGTTTAACCAATCACTTGATCAATTAACAGGAGAGTTACATGCATGTATTGGAGACTGGGATAATCTTTGGTCAAATTAGAAGAAACCTATTTTGTCTGGGTCAGATATGTAAAGCTGCAGCAGCGAACATAAAGCTGTAGAAATAGCGAGCATATCCTCTACATAATTTCACCAACTTTGTCCTCTCTCCTTGCAATCATCTGAGCGAGGCTCTCACACAATAAGCGATGAGCTGCTGAGTTTGTGTACCTATAGTACTGTAATCTATATCATGTAAACGTGTGCATTTGTGTACGCAAAGTACAGGAGTAGTAACATGTAAATACAATAATGTAGCTAGGAGCTGCATATATATTATGAACTTAAAACAGCTACCATCAAATTAACTTGGGTTGATTAATTAATGTCAAACCAAACGATCCAAAGGAATGTTTCTAAGTTTTAGAGCGTGTAGATCGATTTGTACATAATGTGCATATATCACATTATCTGATTAGGATAAATCGATCATATAATTATATCAGAGTCGACGGAATTCATATTTTCCAGTAAAAAAATGAAAATAAAGAACGATTTGCCACCAAATAATTAGGTAGGCAGCGAGTGAGCGAGTGATCGAGCTGTAGTCTTTTGTTGGGAGATTGGGAAATTTGTGAAATGATATAGCACACCACTTTTAAGGGTGTGAGGGTTATCATAGCAAGCTGTAATAGCCATCAAACCCTTAAATGATATAACACATCACTTTTAGGGAAGGGATGCTTTTAGGGAAGGGATGTAAGGCTGTAATAGCAATCACACCCTTAAAAGTGGTGTTTATGTGACCAATTAACTAATTAGTAACTGTTAAACATGCATGCCATATATAATTAGTGAGCACTAATCTACGGATTATAATCCAAACTACTTATTTAGGGAGCTAGGGGAGGCATCTATCTTTCTTTCCTCTCGATCGATCGGGACGCACTCGATTCGTCGGCTGTCAAACTGACGTGAACCTTAGGTTTCCCTCCCTCTCTCGATCAAATCATGGCAACTTGGAATTTACTTGTAATGTGAGCTCAAACAACCACATTATATATGTTTAGTTCCAAAATTTCATCACATTATGCACGCCTAACCTAAGATTAAATCGTTGTTTTCACTTCTAAAGCACAAGTTATGACTCTCGGAATGGGTTTAATTTGAGCTCAAATTCAATCTAAAATTTTTTCAAGTAAATTAATTGTACGTGATGCATCGAGAATAGCCAGCGTAATGCAAGTACTTGTCTTCTACATTCAACACATTTCTTTCAATTGTATCTTCCGATAGGCCGGGTAACACAGCAGTAATTTTACTTCGACCAATTTGATGTGAAAATCTCTTCTGATATTTTGTAACTTAGATAATTAAGTGTATGTATCAAATGCCAACATATATGATGCAATCAAGTTGTAATTCGTACCTTATTTTAGACTTTGGCAAATGAATCTTTAGGCCTATTCATTTGCCAATCAGTTTTTTTTTTTCTAAGCCCTCTCACCTCGATCTATTAATAACTCAATCAATCAACCAAAACTACATACTACGGCTCACTGACAATTTATTTGAAACTTATAACCATCTATTTTTATGTTTTGTACGTATATGTTATTAGGTAAGGCTAGAGTGTGTTAATGCATGTGATGCATCAACTTTGTCCTCAATCTATAAAATAAATCATCAAAGTAGTAATATTTATCCTCAAAGTTGTAACATGAGTCCTTAAAGTTATAAAAAAAATTAGTTACAACATTAGTCTTCATTTGTCCTTAAAGTGGTAATTGAGTCCTCAAAGTTGTAATATGAGTCCTCATAGTTGTAACAACTTGTTTTTAATCACTTTAATGACTCAATTGCTACTTTAAGCACACATTTTACTACTTTAAGAACACATGATGACTAATGTTGTAACTTAAAAAATTTACAACTTTAAGACCTCATATTACAACTCTGAAAACTAATATTACTAATTTGAGGGCTCAAATTATAAAGTTGAAACATCACATCATTCACATGCATTAACACATTATAGAAATTTTCCTGTGTTATTTGGATGCGTTAGAGTCATTGAAGTAAAAAGAGTCACTTAAGTAACGAAACTGAGTATATATATATTCAAACTAAGAGACATATGCTAATATACCTACTAATACATATATACATTATCTTTCTATTTACTCATTTAGAAAATGACATGTAGTATTTTAATTTTTTTTATTTTCCAGATTTAACAACACATTTACCCTATTATACTTCGTTCGTAGCACGTAAATTTAGTCCATATCTTGTAATTACAATATATAAACATTTATTATAAAAATATTAATCAAATGTCCTTATATTTATAAAAAGTGTTGTGAAATATGTAATTATTATTTCAATACAAAAGACACCACCTAATTACAAAACCGAGAACCCTAACATGAATGAAGACATATGCCCTATTTGGTCTAAGTCTGAAAATTTATTATCTTAACAACTCCTTAATTTTGTAAAACGTGTCATAAATTTATAAGTGTGGTACATACCTCATAATTACAACATATGAATATATATTACAAAAGGTTTCAACCAAATGTGATTGTGTTTGTAAAATCGTTGTGAAAGATGAGCGTAATAATTTTCTCAATACAGAAGATATCACCCAATTACGGAATCGAGAACTATATTGCGTGAATGAAGACAAATGGTCTATTTGGTCTAAATCTGAAAATTTATTATCTCGACAATACATTCGTTCTCAATTTTGCAAAAGGAGTCTTCAATCTATAAATTTAGTTCATACATAAAAATTACAATATATGGAAATTTATTACAAAATTTTCAACTAAATGTCCTTGTGTTTGTACATACGGAAAAGCGTTGTCAACAATGTAATTATTTCCTCAATGCACAAGACATCACCTAATTACAAAACCGAGAACCCTATTACGTGAATGATGACATATATATGCTATTACGTGAATGATGACATATGCTCTATTTGGTATAAATCTAAAAATTTACCATATCTTGACAACATATTCGTCCTCAATTTTGATAAAAGAGTCTTAAAGACCTCGTAATTACAACATATGAATATTTATCACAAAAATTTCAAACAAATGTCTTTGTTTTTGCTTTTGTAAAAAATATTTTAAAAAATCACGGTATAAAAAACTGGTGGGTATTATAGAATTTCCCTTAAAGTATAGTTATCAACTTAACTATAACCACGCATGTCTATACATTCTTTTCATACAAACTAAGACGTAAGAGGTCATACACCAAGACAGTTATAATCTCAATATCGACAAAACTTGAGTTGTCAAAAATTTGGACTCAACTATATATATTGTGACTTATATAAGGGATTGAGCATTTGACAAACTTTTCAATCACATTTTTCGATCTTAACCATTCAGTTTTCAGGTCTTAATATATAGATCACTTATGTAAAATTTTAGCCAAAATGGTGATCATTAAGGTATGTAAGATTATAAGCATGAACAGTCTAAGTTTGGCAAATTTGATCCGTTCATGCTTTAAGCTAGTTTGAGACCTTAACGATCACCATTTTAGCTGAAAATTTCCAGAATTGATCTAGTCATATAGATCCATAAAGTGAATGGTGGAGATGGAAAAATGTGATCGAAAAGTTGGTGTAAACATCGTTCTTCATGTAAGTGTCAAATAAGAGATCCGTTATTGGAAGGCCCTATATATATCGCAAATAAGTTTGTTATTAATTGTTATAATACGAGGAAGAAATATAATCCTCTTAACGAAATTACTACCATATATATAACTATGCACTAAATCCATGAATCATGCATAGAGGAAAGATCAATTTAACGATGAACTGATATCACAACATGAGTTCTAAACAGGCTGTAATTCATTGTTTCTTAATTTATATAATAACCTAGCTCGCTAGCTCTAGGATTCCTGTGCTCTTTCTGGTTTAGTTTCTTTGGCAAAGACACCTTAAAGCAACGCGAACGGTACAGTATGGTAGTACATTCATATGACATCTCATTTTCATCTACTCTTGCATCAAATGATAGCACATGACAAATTAAGGAGTCCCCATGCCAAGACTATTACTGGAAATTAACCTTTTATACACTCTTCAATGCACTATTATGATCACAGTCTTTGTCAAATAAACAACAAGAAAAGACATTCAAGCTCAATTATATATATATATATATATATATATATATATATGTATATAATTTCTTTTTTCTTTCTCTCTGTTTTCATATCTTGTTATGAATACTGCTTTGAAGAAAATGTAGGAAGTTCTCTTCCGAGGACGAGTCGAGGACAGTTCGAGAAGGGCTACCCTCTGTGTCCAGCGAGTCAGTACTCTTTGGTGTCAAACTGAGCTTCTTAAGGAGTGTGTTTCGCAGTGGTGGTTTTGTAGGGCCGTTGGGAGTAAAATTTTTGGTCGTTGGTTGTGCATAAGCATGTATATGCGACCAGTTTTGGTAGTGTTTGTTGTGTTTTATTTATGGCATGTTATTAGCTGTGTAAGGAGCGCTCCTTGGCAACGTTGTAGGTAGTGAAGCTGTACAATGGAATGCATACCATTTAATGGGAAACAATATTGACAGCACTGTACTACGTTGCGTTGCATCAATGGGAAACAATTGCTCTCTATAACTAACTAGCAGCTAGCTAGGGTTTTAGATTTTGCGGAGCTGCGTACGTAGACTTGTTTGAGTTTTGTACCATAACAAGCTGGAGTGTCTGAATCGTGTTAATTATCCTCGTTGTATATATTTTGGGTTTTACATTTTGCGTAGAGCTAGTAGAGTTTGTACTTTGGTTCAATATATATTTGTAGGCATTCTCATTTGCCCGCAGTAGTCCGGGTACGAGTACGACCACTTGAGTTTTGGGGTCTCTGCCGGTTTTAAACCTAGACGAAAACTCTAACAAAATTCGATATCTGTTAACTTGCTCCCCCATTACAGTAACAATCTTGATGTGATCAAGTATGTTTGGTCATGGAATGATTATAAAACTATGACCAAATTTGAGCAAACTTGTTTGAGCGAGGCTTTAATAATTTATAAAAGAAAAGGACAAATACTTTTTTATGCTTATCGAGGGAAAACGAAGCATTCATGCTGATGGCACTAAGATAATAGAAAAGAAAGAAAAAAGAAAATAAGGCCGGAAAGAAGCAGCATACATAGAAATGAAGAAAAAGATGGAAACAGAAAGCAACTCATATGAATATTGGCCCCCATGCCATGGCAGGTCTTCTCACGGGGTCCCTTTACCACAATGTGAGAATAGAAGATCTCCAACTTCTCCTTCCAAATCCCTCAATCCCCCTCTTTTTAATTTTTCCTCCTCCTAGCCTATTCCCTTCATCTCTCCTCTCGCACCCTCCATTAGTTGCTAGCTTTGCTTTATTTAGCAATAAAAAATTAAAAAAATCAAGCTAGTTCATCAGGGTCTCCACTGATCCATCGATCGATCCATCACTGTGAGATCGATGTCTCACGACAGAGGCAAGGCATTCTCAGGTGGAGATGGATCTTCATCGGGGTACTCGAGTCCGAGCCCCACCGATCATCATGAGCAGCAGCAGCAGCCAGCGACACCCAGCAGGTACGAGTCACAGAAGAGGAGGGACTGGAACACTTTCGGACAGTACTTGAGGAACCAGAGGCCTCCAGTCCCTCTCTCCCAGTGCAATTACAGCCATGTCCTCGAGTTCCTCAGGTACCTCGATCAGTTCGGGAAAACCAAAGTCCATCTCCAGGGTTGTATGTTTTACGGCCAGCCGGAGCCACCTGCGCCTTGCACGTGTCCTCTCCGGCAGGCCTGGGGAAGCCTGGATGCTCTCATAGGGAGGCTGAGGGCTGCTTATGAGGAGAACGGTGGGGCCCCTGAGAGCAACCCTTTTGCTAGTGGTGCAATCAGGGTTTACTTGAGGGAGGTCCGGGAGTGCCAGGCCAAGGCTAGAGGGATTCCTTACAAGAAGAAGAAGAAGAAGCCGACCGCAACAACTCCGACCAGCAGCAGCAGCAGCAGCAGCGGCAGAAGAGGAGGAGGAGGAGGAGGACCTGGAAATAGTGATCGTGATTCTTCAACAAGTCCTGTCATGCACTTCTCTTGATCGATGCTAAGCTCGCTCCTTTCAGAATTTGGTAATTATTCATTACATTATAACTAATTTGCTTTGTTCCCTTTCATTCATATATGGCCTTGCTACCACTGCTTCTTTGTGATGGTGTCATTTCCTGCATTGAGTTCTGGTTGTTGTGGTGTATTTAATGAATCTGTCTACATTTTTTCCTGACGATATTATGTAGTAAAAATCCTTACTGATATATGAAAACCCCCAATTCTGTAGCTGGTTGTTTCTGTCATTCTAAACCCAAGAAATTCAAAACCCTAAAAACTAATTTTATTGGGTAGATAGAATTGTAAGTTGTGCTGATGATCAGCAGCTCTCTAGTTCAGAAAATCTTCAGATCAGAACCAATTAATGATCTCTGCATACATCTCACACACCCATGCACAGTGACGATGTGAAACTCCACTGTGATTGTCCCACGTTAAAATTATAAAATTGCTATTTCTTTGTAATTTTGGCTCTATTAAGATTCTGCAGATTTTGTTGTGCCCCCACGAATATTGGTCAAGTCAAGTGAGATATCTTCAGAAACCATCTAATTATGTCAGTATATTTCATCATTTATTAATATTATGAATGGATCGGCTAAAATCACTAAATGATTGGAATTTCATTCATGATTATGGTTTCCACAGATAGATCTTCTAGTTAACTATGAACTTTCTGTTGTTCATAGATTTATGATCCATCTTTTTGCTCATGCTTTATCATTATATAGACCCAACATTATATGTCATCTTGAATTCAAGAAAATAAGGTCATCATGATTGAGAATCTCTGTTCACCCAAATATCGTTCTGATACCATGATGATGAAAGCACCCTAATTTGGGTTCTTCCTTGTACCACATTGTGCAGGATATCTACACGCAATGTGAACTGTTTAGAGTTCATGTCATTCTTGTGGCTATTTTGGCACTTTGCATATTCTGCAGTACGATGCTGCACAAGATATAATTTGTGGGGCAGCAAACTATCATATTTCATGGTCGCAAGAATATTACTCAGTTATCTAGTACTATAAAATTCTATTGCTTTTGTTTTGTTTGTTGTTTCTTCTAAATGAGAAATGTCTGAGCTATCTTGCATTGGGGTATAAATTACGATATTCCCTGGTCTGGTCGTGATGATCCATCACTCAAAACCCTATTATCTCACATGTCCTTGTCCAGTCTTCAATCTTCATGGGGAACCAAATTGATTTCCGAATATTGATTAACAGCTACTTTACATTTTGGGTTTATGAACTATTTGCACGTGTTTATTTCTTTCTTAAAACTGCATTTGCATATTGCTCTACTATTGGAGACCGCATTTGTTAACATATGTTTTCACAAAAGAAACAAATAAGAAAAATCAGATAAAAAAAAAACGTGTTCAACGTCTCCAATGTATAAGACAAATTTCAACTAGGGTTTGGTTATATTATTTTTATCAAGTGCAAACGTTTGAGCTAGCCCGAAGTGTACTACTTGCCCTACCTCTTCTTTGTATATATATATCTCTGCTTTCCATATAGTACATCATGTTGAGTAGAGAAATCTGGGAAGTATTCGTTGTTTTTTGCAAAATTTGATGACCAAACCGTTTGAGAAGTACAGATAGAAAACCCAAGATTCTTCAAACAATCTATGTCTGTTCTGGAATGCATAGATTGTTTGAAGAATCTTGTTGTTTTGCTGTTCTAACATTGACTGTGATCACTGTCGCAAAGTCTGCAAGCAAGTTTAAGGCCTTTAATTTTATCTTATATTCAGATATTCTCTTTTTCATCTGAACACATTGTATTCAGGGGATGATATATAGCATCCGTCTAATAATGATGAGTTATTACGCTATTTTGTTGATCTTAGTTCACAGTCTAACAGGTTTGACTATTGAATTTGATACGTCATGTATGCATCAAATTAACTGAAATTTGGATTCATTGCAGGTTCATGTGGAAAATGAACGGAATATGGAAACTAGAAATTGGTCCAAGGAAAATTACCAATTTACCTTGAAGAGAAATTGGTCCAAGGAAAATAGATTTTATGTGTGTTTTAATCAAAGTAGAATTAAAATAGGATTCATTATCAATATTGTATTAAGAATATATGTATTTTCTTTATGTATTGTATCTTTTATATATAAATAATAACGATATTCTACTTAAATTCTCTCTTTCAGTTTATTTCTCCAGTAACACGTTATCAGCATTTTAATCAAACTCATTGATAACAAAAACCCTAGAAATAAAAAACAAACAAAAAAAACCATATCTTTCTTTTTCTCTTTTCCCTGCCGTGTATTTTGATCCTGGACGGCGACATGGCGGAGGTCAAGCAGAGGAGCAGTCCAAGAAGAACCGGCGTTATGAGCTACCTCATGACTTCCAACCTACGTAGCACGGAAACAGAAGCGGGAACGCAGAAGCGGAAGCGTCTGGAAGCGCTGAAGCGTGATTTTTCTAAATTTAGAAACGCAGAAGCGTTTTGGAAGCGTCGAAATAAAATAATATAATATATATATATATATATATTTAAAAAAATTAAAACTTATCCTCTCTCTCTCTTCTTCTTCTTCTTCGACTGCTATCCCCCTCTCTCCTTCTCTCTCTCTTTTCTTTTTCTTCTTCTTCTATACTTCTTCTCTCTCTGCCCAACCATGCACCTGCCACCCTCTTCTTCTTCTTTGTCTGTCCAACCACTGCCACCCTCTTCTTCTTCATCTGCCCAACCACCTCCACCTCCATTACCATCTCCGGATCCGCCTCCACCTCCATCGCCGTCACCGCCACCTTCATACCGTCACCGCCGCCTCTACCTCCATCACCGTCACCGCCGCCTCCACCTGGGGTAAAAATTGGGCTTCAAAGGGCCATAGACCGTGCTCTAGTACGATAGGGGTTTCGACCTCCGTGGCCTATTAAAATGAAGTCCTACCAACACCGCTTCACTTCGACCTATGGCCATCCAAGCCTTCTGAGACCATATAATTACTTATATTTAGATGTCATTACCTTAATCACACCACCGACGGCTTACTATTTGAGATGCGGATTTGAGAATGAATAAAACTTAGAATCATTAAATTTTGTAAGGAGTAAATGTTTGTGACACCCTGTAGTTTACACCTAAAATCAGTTTTGTCCCTCACTTTTTTTTAAACTGGTATACCCTTATATTTTGAATTCTCGACTGATTTACCCTTTTCTCAGCTGGTTATGACTGTGACATGCTTATTAACAATGCTTGTGAGAGCTTTAATGGTTAGGTTTTGAGAGCAAGGTTTAAGCCCCCTAGTACTATGCTAGAAGAGATAAGAGTGAATGGTTATTTAGACTGTTAATGAGCATGTCACAGTCATAATCAGCTGGCAAAAGGGCAAATCAGTCGAGAATTCAAAGTATAGGGGTATACCAGTTTAAAAAAAAAGTGAGGGACAAAACTGATTTTAGGTGTAAACTACAGGGTGTCACAAGTATTTACTCCATTTTGTAATTATTGTTGTAGGTCACACTAAGGTATATTGGATCAAACATGACTTTGACTTGGGTAGCATTTGAGCATTTCGGCATTTCGACCCATTGCACATCATTGTCCTCTGTTCCCGTACCTAAGTGTAGAGTCTATATCAACTTAAGCATAGAATAATGCAGACGTGTAGAGTCATGAGTTTATTGAAACTCTTTCTTTGCTACCATACCTCTTGACTCCTAACTTGTATTTCGTGTCACTAATTAGTGTTTTGAATGTGTAAATGTCTTTCTCAAGCAAGCTGTTGATCTTGGTTGCTGTGTACTACTTCAACAAGCATGAAGTGCTCGGCAACATTCTCAAGGTAGTGCCAACATTCGATGGAACCGGAAACCTGGATGCAAAAGCTCACTTGACTCATGTGGAGAATATGTGTGAGATCATGGTGCCTAAAGAACTCGACATGGAGGTTTTGGCTATCAACATCTTCCAACAGAGTTTGAGGGGAGAAGCCATGGAATGGTTCATCAATGAGCTGGATCATGATGTCATCACTTGGGACCTATGCAAGAAGGCTTTGTGAATGAGTTCACTACTAGAGGAAGAGCAACAAGGAAGAACATCAACTAGCAGCAGTGGAAGTGCAACCAATAGGAAGAGAGGAATGACCACGCCATATCTATGAAGGAAAGACCATACTGGTTCTGCCTAAAAGGGTTTTGGGCGTTGATGAAGAGATCAAGAAATTGCTAAAGAAGTTCCCTAACCCGGAAAACCTCCCTCAACACCCTTTACTTCCTCAAACGAAGTCACCATCACCGCCACCACAATAAACTCAATTCATCCCTCCCCACAAACTGATTGCAAAGAAGGAGGGACAAATGGAGATGTTTCTTGCAATTACCGAAGATCTTAAGGCGGAGCAAGCAATCATTTTTGAGTCCATCGGCCAACTTCCCTCAACCTATCGAAAATGATGTTTGCTCCTTCTTAAGATCTTCGGTAATTGCAAGCAACTTCTCCATTTGTCCTTCCTTCTTCTTCTTCTTTGCAATGAGTTTGTGGGGAGGATGAAGTGAATTGATTATAGTGGCGGTGATGGTGACTTCGTTTGAGGAAGTAGGGTTGAGGGAAGTTTGCCGGGTTAAGGAACTTCTTTAGCAATTTCTTAACCTCTTCATCAACGCCCAAAACCCTTTGAGGCAGAACCAGTATGGTCATTCCTTCATAGATATGGCGTGGTCATTCCTCTCTTCCTATTGGTTGCACTTCCACTGCTGCTAGTTGATGTTCTTCCTTGTTGCTCTTCCTCTAGTAGTGAACTCATTCACAAAGCCTTCTTGCATGGTCCCATGTGATGACATCATGATCCAGCTCTTTGATGAACCATTCCATGGCTTCTCCCCTCAAACTCCGCTGGAATACGTTGATAGACACAACCTCCACATCGAGTGTTTCTGCATAAACCCGGAGGCTATGCGAAATCACGATGGAGCATAATTAATGATCAAGAGACAATCATGGGAGCGAGAGACAAGGACATATAGTGGTTCACCATGCCTCGGGGGACATGGCTACGTCCACTTAGAATCAACTATCATGTTTTTGGTGTTACAAGAGCATCCATCCCGCCTGATGGAGTGAGGGAGGGATGGGGGAGTCTATCCCGCCGGGGGGGGGGGTGTTACAAATGGAGGAGTCTACCCATCCCGCGGGATGGAGTGTTACAAATGGGGGTGGGGTGTATATAAGATATATATATATATATATCCCGCGGGATGGAGTACATCAGATCTCTCTCTATCTACACAAGGGAAGCCTTCCTTTTATAACTAAGGAAGGTTTCCTCTTTTTACATACTTCCGATGTGAGACTAACTATATATTTACATTCTCATGGTGTCTTCTTATGGAGCTTGGAGAAGCACCTTCTCAGTGTGGTACTGATGATCTTTCACCATGGCGATGTAGCCTGGACGTCGGTCTACAAGTTTTATGACTGATTTATGGGCGGGGAATGTAGTTTCCTAACTACCGACTACATTGAGTTCTTTAGGCACTATGATCTCACACATGTTCTCCACATGAGTCAAGTGAGCTTTTGTATCCAGGTTACCAGTTCCATTGAATGTTGGCACCACATTGAGAATGTTGTCAAGCACATCATGCTTGTTGAAGTACGTAGTACACAACATCCAAGATCGACGCCTTGCTTGAGAAAGACATCTACATGTTCAAAACACTTGTTAGTGACACGAAATACAAGTTAGGAGTAAAGTAAGAGGTATGTTAGCAAAGAAAGAGTTTCAATAAACACAAGACTCTACACGTCTGCATTATCCTATGCTTAAGTTCATTTAGACTCTACACTTAGGTACGGGAACATAGGGTGATGATGTGCAATGGGGCGAAAACGCTACCCAAGTCAAAGTCATGTTTGATCCAATATACCTTAGTATGACCTACAACAATAATTACAAATTTAACGATTCTAAATTTTATTCATTCTCAAATCCGCATCTCAAATGATAAGCCGTCGGTGGTGTGATTAAGGTAATGACGTCTAAACATAAGTAATTCCGTGGTTTCAGAAGGCTTGGATCGCCAGGTCAAAGTGAAGCGGTTCTGGTAGGAAATCGTTTTAATAGGCCACGGAGGTCGAAACCCCTATCATAGTTGCACACAATCTATGGCCCATTGAAGCTCAATTTTTACCCCAAGTGCTTACTCGAGCCTAGACACCACCCAAAGTGCCCTTTACTTAACTAGGAACTACCCATATTGTTGATGTCCTACAATAGCTAGATAAGGACCGCCCTCAACCTTGAGAGACCTTTAATAATGTACTCATGAAGGGTTAAGGTCCAAATCAAATAATGCGTCCTCTTTCAACCAAAGACTTACAAAGTGAGATACAAACCTGAAAATCAATAAAACAAACAATCATTAGTAAAATTTGATTAAGCAATCTTAAATATTTACAACTACAAAACTGCAAGAAACTTTTAAATCCCCGGCAACGGTGTCAAAATTGGCGTGATTGTTACTGGCCTGCAATTAAAACCATTTTTATATCGATTGTAGTATGTAGCAAATACAAGTGTCGTTCACAAGCCGCGGATTGTGGGTATCTTTGCAAAAGAAGACATTAGTAAAGCACACCAATTGTTAACAAGTATTTGTTAACAAATATTACAGACTAAAAATATTTACAAAAGTTATTATTGTTCCTAACGAACAGCACTCGAAAACCTAATTAGAAACATAAACTAGACTACTTAGAGAATTATGAAATTTTATAGAGACCTACTAGACATAGAGGAACCACTGTACAAAATGTCAGGGGGATCAGAGAAGATAAAATAAAACAAAACAGGGGACAGAAGGTTGATGAAAATCAAAAACTGAAAATAAAACAAAAATCCTAAGTTACTATATACAATTGACCAACCTTAAGCACACATCCAAATCAAGAATCAATTTCATAACATCATATGCACACTCTGTCAACTCGAGCAACCTAAACATGCATATATCGATTGCACCAAGATCTAAATAGATAGTACCGCCACGCAGCTGCATACCATACGTTCTTCTAAAATGATCTTAAGCACCGTCACATGACTGCGAAACCTAAGACAAGTAAGAATAGATACACAATCTCAAATGAGCATGGTTTATATTACATAGATTATCATTCAATAGAGAAACATATGATGAACACGAAATTGATATGCTAAATTAAAGATGCATACATCATAAACAATCAACACAAAACACAAGAACAAAGAGAAAAATAAATACTTCTGAATTAAACAACTAAAATATTAAAGAAATACATAGTTTACACTTTTTGTTCTTCGATTGTCACACTCGAATCACTCCAATTCAAGGAAACTCAAAGGATTACAAAAGAGGGATACTACTAAACTAAGAACTAAGGAACTAGGGTTCTTGTGGAGAGTGTATGGAGAGAATAGTGAAGCACGAATTTGGTAGCAATTTTCTGACTTTGGTGCGGCAAAAGAAAGATCTTTTTGCTAGCAGCCTCTATTTATAGAGAAAACTTCTTTCTTGTGATTCAATCTCGGCCTTCCATCTATTGTTAATCCAACGGTCTCCATTAATTGCAAAAGAATTCTGATGTAAATCTTCATGGAAATCTCTAGAATATCTTGCATAATTATACTTCGAATGTAGCTTGAATCGTGACCGGGTGCATTTGCTTAGGCTCTAAGTAGAATCGGCAAGGAAAAATATTTCCTTATATTTGCGTCAATCACATCCTTGACGAAGATCTCAGATTCCTTGATTGATGCGCAAGCATGATGTCACATCCCGGTTCTTAAGTTAATTTACGGATATTTACTTTTCTATTACTTTGACCGTTTATCGTTTTGAGTAACCCTTTACTGTTAAAGGACCCTAGAGTTGACTTTTTGTAGGAAATTTATTTTGAGAAAATTTCTATGAGGAAGTCGTAGAGGACGTTAATACGAATCCGTGGACATGCTATACGTTAAAATCAGAGTTCATATGTAAAAGTTATAGTATAAAATGTAAAGTTACTATTTTAGTCAGGGTATAAAAATGGAAACTTACTATTTGAGGTAAGTTAGAAAATCAGAAACTTACCTTCTCTCTCTCTCCACTCCCGCGCGCACCTCTGACTAGCCACTTCTCCCCTCCGTTCGCCGCCGTCCGACCAAGTTAGGCGGCAAGGTGGGAACCGGTTTGAAGCTTGGCTCATCCTCAGTCTATCTGGGTAGGTTGCCGGACCTATAGTGCCACCATAAAGGAGAAATCATGTCAAGGAGGTACGGCTGTTCGTGGTGGAGTTTTGTCGGAATTCCTTTCTCCGGCCACCATAGCCGGGTGTCTTGTCCCGTTTGGAAGGTCTCACTTCGGGCATCAAACCCTTAAAAGGATTCATCCTATTTCGATCTAGGATGCATGGAGACTTTGTGAGTGCAGGATGCATGGATGCGTTCCGGATATCGTCAGGCTTATGCCTAAATTTGTGAGTGGACACTTTGTTTTTAAAGGAATATGCATGCAAGATTTATTTTGGAAATTATCGTTCTATTTACCGAGCTTATATTATAATTTCGGTTTATAATATGGTCTTGAATTTATTTGAGTTTGAAGCATTAATTAAGTGTTGGTCACGATATATGGATTTGAGTTCGGCGCGGGTTATAAAGTTGGTATTTGAGTTTTGATATTTTTTATGACTCCAGATTTAATTATTATCGGTTTTATTTTGATGACTTTGAGATCTATAAAAGATTACTGAAAATAAGATTTTTTTTTCGGTAGTTCTCTATTTATAACTTTATCATTTACTTGTGGATTATCGATATTGACATTGAGAATATTTTTAACTAGTATTTTAGGATTTAAAAATTATATACAATTTATATTTGATAATTAAATCTCGCTTATAATTATGGATTTGAGAATATTTTAATGTGTGAGACACATCATTAAGTTTTATTTTAATTTTATATGATAATTTCCAAATACGGTTGGGAATCGAATCCTTCGCATGATCTTAGAGAAGCTTTATGAATTTAAGTGATTTCTAATGTTTAGTCACCATATTAGAGTCGCTCTTATTCATTACTAGCTAGTTTTTATTAGCAGTCCTCACCATAGGTGAGTCGAGCGCTTATCTTGGGACGCTACTATATCCTGAGAGGCACTGATCAGTTATTATTTATTACTAACTAGTCTTATTAGCTATCCTCACCATAGGTGAATAGAGCGTTTAGCGTGGGACGCTACTATAACTTTGAGATGGGTAATTGATATTATGGGAAATGTGACGAACTTGGGGAGCATGAAAGCTCTAGGGTGGAAATATGATTTTATAAGTGTTTGCAGGTATATTTAGAAAGGGTTGTTCATTTTCAAGGGAGATTATGCCGAATTTCAGGTAATATCTTCTTTAGAGGTGGTTCCCGCATGGTTCATTCTGGATTTCAAGATGAATTTCGGGATAAGTCCTAACACATGGGATCCCTACGATTGATGAAAATCATATTTATGATACATATATGGACCAAAATAGGAATCTTAATAAATGGAGATAGAAGGATCGAAAGATAACTCCCCTATTTTTCTGATATTGAGTCAATTAAGTAGTCATTGATTTGATGAAGATATCTTATCGCCATGACCATGTTAGTATATTTTAGGTCATAGCTGACTTAAGAATGGTTGATTGAACCGGAGTACCGGACTATTGTGAAAACACAGTCGAAAAGGAACAGAGTTGGAGATGGATTAAAAATCATACTTTCTTTTCTGATGGGATCGGCATACTTTCTTTTCTTTCTTTTTTTCAACTTATCCAGCATTACAAGACTAGGAGAACAGGAAGACAGAAGCAAGTTTCTTGAAAGCAAGATCACTATAATCTTTACTAACTTACTAATTACATCTAACAATACAGTACGTCGAACTCAACATTAACAGCAGGTTCAATTTTACAAGGACAGAAGAAAAAAAAGATTTCACTGAAAAATTGCCAGTTTCACTGATAAAGTTGTCCATACTCATATGCAGGCTCTTTCTTCATTAATAATAAAAGCAACAATAATGTCCCACAAAATTTGGAACACTAGAATTATGAATATGGCTTAGTTTCAACTGCAGCAATTTTGGTGTAGTGCATAATATTTTTATCTTATAGCTAAAATCACATCAACTTCACCAAGTTTGTTCCCAAGAACAACAAGAGATCACCCATCCCAATATAGGTTTCAGAATAACAGTCCACAGTTTTCATACGAAAAGACCCAATACAATCTCATTCATTCGCAGCTGCCTCCTCAGAGGGAGAACTTCCTCCATCTACACAAATCAGACTATTTATCAGATTTTACTTATCTTTTCTGTTTATATTAGTTCAGCAAAATGTAACTGAGCCTTCACAACAAAAATTGAAAGTCCATGATTAGCATATACCTTCACCCGATGGAGCACAAGGGGACTTTCTGTATCGTGTTTGCTGTTGTGTAGGCTGCAAAGATAAACAGAGCACTACATTAACCATACTCATTTGAAATACGAATGCAGCATTTTTTTTTTCCATTACTTGTCTGTTTCTATAATCATAAAAGGATTGTTCAAATTCCAGTATCTCTTACCAGTTCACTATACTTAAATGCAACTACTTGGCATGTGTTATGCACTCAATTTCCATTAATTCCCAAAAGAAATGGCACTGTCTTTTGCATTAACCATAAAAAATTACAGTCTAGGGAGATTAACACGAATGTTCAACGATGATATCAGTGGCATTGTGCCCAAAAAAAGGTTGCCTTCTAGTCCAAAATCCTGATATAATCTACATTAACCCTTGTTGTGGACTAATCAAAAAATTATAACAGTAATGATTCAACCAAGCAACTTCACTAATTTAATAGAGTATATTCTCTGCTTTATAGCAGAATGAAAATAGGTTCATAGCAGTCATCTAAGCACAAAACTTGTTTTGGTCTTGTGGACTAATCAAAAAATTATAACACTAATGATCAACCAAGCAACTTGTTTTGGTCTTGTGGACTAATCAAAAAATTATAACACTAACGATTCAACCATGCAAGTTCACTAATTTAATCGAGTAAATTCTTCTGCTTTATAGCACAAAGAAAATAGGTTCATGGCAGTCATCTAAGCACAAAACTTGTTTTGGTCTTGTAGATTAATGAACAAATTTTAACACTAATGATTCAACCAAGCAACTTCACTAATTTATTCCAATATATTCTTCTGCTTTATAGCGGAATGGAAAATGGTTCATAGCAATCGTCTAAGCACAAAACTTGTTTTCAAATGACCAAAAACTATCACCTAACTTATGCTTTTAACTTTTCAACAATGACAGTGTAAACAACCAAGATCAGCAGAATAAGCGGACCTATCCAGTTGGATCAGGAACGATACCTGTAGTTTCGGTCGAAGGGCTTCAAGTGGCCCTTTAGGCTTCTCAACACCTTGCTGTTATCATCAGAAATCATCAAATTATATGGAGTAAATAACTGAATGAGAATTTCCCCCTGTTAGTCGTTACAATTAGCAGATTCATCTAAACAGTTGGTAAAAATACCTTTCCAAGAGCCCAATCAGCAGAATCAAAGTAAGCACGTTCATGGTCCTGAAATCAAAATTAAAGTCTTAAACAAAAACCATTCCAACAAGCATAACATTTTCATTACTAAAAAGTATGCTGTGAGCAATACAAAATATCAAAGTCACCTTAGAAATCAGTGGTGGTTTCTTTGGAATGATTCCACCATACTTTTTCTTTAGAACCTCTTCCTGTGGAAAACATAAACTTGAGTCAAATCGCTATAGTAGTAAAATAATTTTGATACAAACTATCTCCATATGTACTTCTCCCGCACTAAATACGACTCTTCACAAGAACAGAAAGGCATCTAGAAAAGCCAAACAATGAACAAAACCTCTTCTGGAGACGGTTGTTCTGATTGCTCCACTCGCGGCTCTTTGCCATCTTCCATTCCCAAAGTTAACTCCTCACACCACCGTCGGAAATGCTATCTGTCATAACAAACTAGTTGTCATCTTACAAAACAAACTTTGCAAACAGATTCAATGTGAAAATATCACACATAACCTCGACAGCGAAACAAACATAAACCATTACAACCCAAATAATTGTGGATCAGAAACTCTAGATTTTCATTGAAAATAAAACTGTGCAAACGAAAAGTTTAGACCTTTTCTTTAGCACAAATGAAGCATTAGTTTGGCCTTTCAACCTCAAATTTAGCTATGCTGCAGAAGCGTTCACATGTGATACATTTGCATATGCCTTCTACCTCCCATAGTCATCCAACCCCAAGTTTCAGTCTAGAGAAACAGACTACATGGCAGTTGGTTACTCTACACCTCAATGCAATCAGTGAAGCTTGTTATAATGTGTGAAATCCAATTAAATATTTCAAGTGTTCTTGTTAAAATGACAGTTGGATCAGCTAATGCAATGTATAACAAACCACAACCCACCTCAATTTCCTAAAAACATTATCCCTATACCAATAATTACAGTCAGCTTTCTTGGAAACAAAAAATTGAACAATCAAATCAACCAGAATTTGATAACGAAAATTGGGGACACGAGAACTGAGCAAACAAAACATATCAATTTCATGTATCTGTCAGAATCTTGATTGAAAATTGGAGGTGATTAGCTTGTGATCAATGACATTGAAACAAGGAGTAAGAGAAAAATGGAGAACAAAATTGTGGAGGATTCTTCGTACCTGGAAGCGATCGCGAGAGAGATGAAGCAAATCGTAGCGAGAGAGAATTGGTAATTGAATGGGAACGGAAAGGGGTTAAAATCTTAAATGAGTCTGTGAATATGGGAAGAGGGAGGAAATTTTGTCACGTGGTACGTGCAACTGTGCAAGGACTATTTCCAATTCCAACTCTACGTTTATTTCATTTTGGTGCTCCCAGTCACTCCCTCCAGCTCAACGCGTTTTTGTTTGGTTCGACTGCACCGGAAAAAAAAAAGTAACAAAGAATATTGTTATTTACAAAGTATATAATTGAATCTCCAACTAAAAATTCAACACTTATATAAAAATAGGCAAAATTAAAAATGAGTCTTATAAACGTTCATCTTTGCCCAACTTCACTATTCTTAATTCAATAACGCCCGAACTTTCTCAAACACCAGCAACCTTAAAATAACCTTCGACAGTTTAAATAATACTAATCCAACAACCGGATTCTATCCTATTAACCGCCAAGTTCACCAATCTATAAAAATTTAATACCTTGAAAAACTACCTAAAAGAGGCGGCGCCACCGTTTGCTCCACTGGCAGCCCTTTTCAACCACCTCCAATGCCCACCAAATTTTAGCACAATCATCCTCTCAATTTGCTCAACAACTTCCTTAACTAGCACCAAGACCAATTTCAAGCCTAACTAAGGTAATCGATCCAAAACAGAAAATGAAGCCCTAGAATTTTCAACACCCGATTCTCTTTACCTAGATTAAGAGGGAGTGAAACTTTTTGAGGTTTAGTTGCACAGGATGAGAGCTTCCAAATGAGCCAAGCAGCTCCAGCTATGGTGGCCAAAAAAGAGAGTTCCGACGAGAGGATAGTCAAACTTCCAGTGGCGATTTCTGTCACGCCCCGAACCTTAATTTTTATATTTATTACTGGCATAGTGGTAATAAGATTTTTACCGTGTTCGTCACTAAGTGTGTAATTTAATTAGTTCCCAGAGGGTGTTGAGGGACTATTACTTTAAGGGAATTATTCTAAGGAAAAATTTTGACGACGGTAAAAAATGATAATTTTTGTTAGTAAAAGATAATTTTATTGGGGTATTATTTCGGGGTGTTGAATTTAAAATTTTTTTTTGGGTTTAAAGGAGTTGTGGACCGGGTGGGCTGAAGGCCCAAGTCCATTTTCCCTCTCCCTCACGATTTTCTCTCTTCTCACCCGGTTTTTCCATCTCTACACCCAGGAAACTTCCGGCCGACCGTCCGCCTCCGTTCGCCGCCGGACCGGTCCCGTTCGAACGGTCTCCCTCCCAGCTACATTTCTAGACCGGTGGCAGCCTCCCTAGCGCCGCCGTGAGGGAGAAACGCCGCCCGAAAGCCACGGCTGCCGAACCGGTTTTCTCGCCGGAACACCCTCCTCCGGCGAGCCATAGCCCAAAAGGAAGCCCTCCTCCCGTGATTCAATCCCTCCAAAGGGCTCGCTCTATCGTGAGCTAGGTAAGGAGAAATCGGAATTTAAAATTTCTAGGGCTTTTTGTGTATTTCCGTTCGATTGATGTGCTTAGGCTTAGAATTGGAGTTTGTGGTAGTTAGGAATGTTGTAGAGGAGGTATAGAGGAAGATTCTGTCAAAATTTGGTGACCATTGGAGGTCGCCGGAAAATGGCTGCCGGCCGCCGCCTCCGGCGCCGCCGCCAAGAAAATATTTTTGGTGGAGAAAAATGTGAGGAGTTTAATGGAATAAGTTTTAGAATATTTGGAGGAGTTTTGGATAGGTTTGAGATTTGTTGAAGTTTAGTATTTTTGGCGGATTATTAATTAATAATTCGGCCATTAGATTTTATTTGATGAAAAGTGTTTTTCGAGGTTGTCGGTAAAATTTGTGGAGTTTTGAGGTTGGCAGTGGATTTAAGATTTTGGAGTGTTAGGCTTGGTTGAGCGCGAAGCATATTTAATTATGCACGTTTTGCATTTAAACGTCGATGTTTCATTTAAGGTTTTATGTATATGGAACAGGACGCGAGGAGGCTCGAGCTGAGGAGACTTCCGACCGATGTCAGGCTTAGGCCTAAGTTGTGAGTGGACCTTTGTTTTGAATATTATATCTGAAATGCTTTATCATTTGATCGATTTTACTGATATTGGATATTTCCCGAAATTGAGAATTTCGGTGGATTATACTCGAGGTAAAATTCCGAGAATAGTATGTATATGATTAAATGCTAGCTAGCTATACGTGATTTCCCCCATACGCGAGGTACAATTCCGGTATGGGTGACATGAGCGTTAGACGCGAGTGTCGTAGCCCTGTGCGACTTCTTATTCTTGCATTTATTTATTCAAAGATGTCGTACAAGGAGTCAGCACGTATATATTACCACTCGGCCGCTTTCCCCCATATGCGAGGTACAATTCCGGTGTGGGGTGATGTGAGCGTTAGACGCAAGCATAGTAGCTTCGTATGATATCTACTTTATTCAAGTTGTTCATAGATATCATGCCAAGAGTCAGGCGAGTGTGCATACATACTATATATATAATATCCAGGCCTGAGAGGCAGTTTCTTAAAGTTTGGGGGTTCTAGCCAGGCTGGACCCCAGTTTAGAATCGTTCCAGTGATGTTCGTGTTTTTGCCACTGTGGAAAGCATTTCTTTTGGGGGAATATTGATTTGTTGTCAGATCAGTTTTGTCCACTCACTCTGACGTGTTAAATATTTTCTCCTGGGCTCTTCGTTTTTAAAATGTCCAGTCTGCAGAGTTCGCGTGAGGTCCAGCAGGAGACGTTGAGGCATAGTGACCCAGCTATCAGTTACATTTCGCCAGTAGGTTACCTGTTTAATCTACTAGGAGTTTGTTAGCTTCCGTTGTATTTTATTTTATTTTTAGTAGCTCTGAATACTATTGGAATTCTTATGTTTGTATTCTGGCTACTTTTAGAGTGTAGCTGAAGATTTATTTGTTTTGGATTAAAAGGTGATTCGTAAGTTTTTAAGTTAGGATTGTCCATTTTCGAGGGATGTTTGGGGTCGGGGTGAAATTCGGGATGGGTCCTGTCAGTTGGTATCAGAGCTCTAGGTTTCATCTTCTGTTTCTTATTCACTATCGTATTTGCCTAATTAGCCATAGTGTCTATAGCGTGATGATTCGACCGCGGTGGATTCATCGGCAGTTTTCTGCTTTTGATACTATGTCTTATTGAGTATGTGTGATAGTTCTGTTAGTCTTATGGACAAACTACTTAATATCTTCTTTCCTTGGGTACTTTGCCTCCTAGGCGCCGACCCCGTGTAGCTTCCTCGACCAACGCCAGTGAGGGTGATGAGGTTAGAGGATTGGTTGATCCGATTGGGAGCATGCTGAGACGTGTGTTAGATAGAGTTCAGCAGCCTCGGTCTGTGAAGAAGAAGGATGTCTTCGATGAGGGTGCAATTGAGTTCAAGGGACCCCTCGATGCGCACTCTTGGTTAGATAAGATGGAATTGGCTTTTGAGAGCACTGTCCTGCCGGAAGAAAAGAAAGTGAAGATGGCAGTGACTTTTCTGGATGACTCAGCGCATCACTGGTGGATCCTTGCTAGCAGAAATCGTGGTGGTGCTCAAGACATGACTTGGGAGGAGTTAAGGCGCTCTTCTTGGGTCAGTATTTCGGTCACGCTCAGCGTATCAGGATTCAGTCGGATTTCCTGAACTTTAAGAAGGGGGATGATGAGGGTGTCATCGAGTTTGAGCAGAGGTTCACTTCCTTGAGCTACCATGTGCCCTATTTGATTCCTGATGAGAGGACCAGGATTGACATGTTTGTTGGAGCTCTTGGCAGGGTTTATGCAGACAAGATGGTCGGTGGTATTTACCCGACTTTTCTTGATGCGGTTACTACAGCCATGGCCATTGAGACCAGGAGAACTTTTAGTGCACGGCCCAGAGATTTCGGTGGTCCCAGCCAGGGTCCATCGAAGAAGGCCGCTTCCTCATCAGCTTCTGGATCTTCAGCGAGCAGTGGTAGTAGTGGAGGATCAAGTTCTGGTTCTCGGGGTAGATTTAGAGGACGTTTTAGGAGACCCTCCAGGAGCCAGTTGGGTAGGCAGCAGGCCGGTCAGTTTAGTGCTGGTGGTAGTTCCCAAGGGGGATCTTCTGGTGGTCAGGCTTATTCTTTTGGTCAGCAGCAGTCTTCTGGATGCTTTGAGTGTGGAGGTCTGGATCATTTCAGGAGAGACTGTCCTTTGTTGGCACAGAGGACCGCCCCTTCTCAGCAAGACGGTCAGTTTTCAGCGAGAAGCTCTAGTGGTGGTTCTCGTGGAGGTTCAGCAGCTAGGAGTGGTTCTCAGCAGGGGAGTGGTCAGCGTGGACGTCCCGCGACTCGCTGTTTACTCCATGCTGTGACTCAGCAGGAGGGTCGTACTTCCCCATATGTCATCATTGGTACGTTGTTAATTTTTGGTCAACCAGCATTTGTTTTAATTGACCCTGGAGCTACGTATTCATTCATGTCTAGTAGATTCGCTCTCCATGCCAATGTGTCATCATCGTCTCTTCCAGGCGAGTGGCACGTATCTCTTCCCTCTGGTGAGGTGATGAGAATAGCTTGGGTGTTTAGTGGTTGTGAAGTTTTGGTGGAAGGAGCTCAGTTTAAGACAGATTTAATCGCTTTAGATATGGTGGATTGTTTCCGAAAAGAAGTGGTGTTTCGGAGCCCGGATGGATTGGAGGTTGTGTTTCAGGGGGAAAGAGATGTGATTTCGAGTTGCCTGATTTCAGCTGTGGCTGCCAGGAGATTGTTAAGCAAAGGTTGTCAGGCATTCTTAGCTCATGTTGTGGATGCAAGTATAGGAGTGATGGAAGTGGGAGACATTCCTGTAGTAAGAGAATTTCTGGACGTGTTTCCCGAGGATTTGCCTGGTTCGCCTCCTGTAAGGGAGATAGACTTTTCCATTTAGTTGCTTCCTAGATCTATGCCTATCTCTCAGGCACCTTACAGAATGGCTCCAGCGGAAATGAAAGAGTTGAAAACTCAATTGCAGGAGTTGGTAGATAAGGGTTTTATTCGGCCTAGCATGTCTCCGTGGAGTGTTCTGGTGTTGTTTGTTAAGAAGAAAGATGACACCATGAGATTATGCATTGATTATAGGAAGTTGAATCAAGTCACAGTGAAGAATAAATACCCGTTGCCTCGCATTGATGATTTGTTCGATCAGTTGAGAAGTGTCTCGGTGTTCTCAAAGATTGATTTGAGATCAGGGTATCATCAGTTGCTGATCCGAGAGGGTGACATAGCCAAGACTGCCTTTCGATCACGTTATGGTCATTATGAGTTTGTGGTAATGCCTTTTGGACTTACTAATGCACCCGTGGCGTTCATGGATCTCATGAATAGGGTGTTTAGTCCATATCTTGACCGCTTCGTGATCGTGTTCATAGATGATATTTTGGTGTACTCAAAAAGTGAGAAGGAGCATGCCAAACATCTAAGATTGATTTTGAGGACTTTGAGGAATGCGCAGTTGTTTGCCAAGTTCAGCAAGTGTGAGTTTTGGCTGGATAAGGTGGGTTTTCTGGGTCATGTAGTTTCAGCTGAAGGTGTTAGTGTGGATCCCCAAAAGGTGGAAGCAGTGTCGAATTGGAGAAGACCCACCACTGTGACTGAGATTCGTAGTTTCTTGGGATTAGCAGGCTATTATCGGCGCTTTGTGAAAGATTTTTCAAAGATTGCTGCTCCTCTCACAAAGTTGACTAGAAAGGGAGTCAAGTTCGAATGGTCAGATCAGTGTGAGCAAAGTTTTCAAAAATTAAAGGATCGTTTGACTAGTGCTCCTGTTTTGGCACTTCCAGACGATAGTGGGGAGTATGTGGTGTTTTGTGATGCTTCTAGATGAGGTCTAGGTGGAGTGTTGATGCAGCATGATCGACCAATTGCCTACGCTTCTAGGCAATTGAAGCCGCATGAGGTGAATTATCCCACTCATGATTTAGAGCTTGCAGCTGTGGTTTTTACTCTCAAGTTGTGGAGACACTATCTTTATGGAGCCAAGTGTCAGATTTTTACCGATCACAAGAGTCTTCGGTATGTGTTCACATAATGGGAGTTGAATTTGAGGCAAAGAAGGTGGATGGAGTTGTTAAGTGATTATGATTGCACGATAGAGTATTATCCTGGAAAAGCTAATGTGGTAGCTGATGCTCTTAGTCGCAATCCCTCAATGTCTTTGTTTCACTTGAGGATGGTTCGAGTTCCACTTCTTTGTGAGCTGCGGGCTACAGGGGTGGATTTAGCGGTGGATGAAGTGGGTGCTTTGGTAGCCAGTTTTCATGTGAGGCCAGTTTTGGTTGATAGTGTGTGGGAAGCACAGTATAATGATCCTTCCATAGTTCAGCTGATAGAAATAGCAGCGAATGGAGCCGCAATAAATTTTTCGGTAAGAAGAGATGGGTCGTAGTTGTTCAAAAGCAGGCTCTGTGTTCCAAAGTGGAATGAAGAGTTAAAGTTTGAGATTTTGGAGGAAGCTCATGGTTCTGCGTATGCTGCTCATCCAAGTAGTGCCAAGATGTATCGGACTCTAAAGGATTATTATTGGTGGCCTAACATGAAGAGGGAAATTACAGTTTTTGTGAGTAGGTGTCTGTTTTGTCAGCAAGGGAAAGCTGAAAGGCAGAAACCTTCAGGTTTGCTTGAGCCGTTGCCTATTCCAGTGTGGAAGTGGGACCACATCATCATAGATTTTGTCTTCAGTTTACCTCGTACCCGTGAAGGGCATGACGGTATTTGGGTGATAGTGGATAGACTCACTAAATCTGCTCATTTCTTACCGGTGTGAAAGAAGTTTTCGCTGGATAATTTGGCTGAGCTGTTTGCGAATGAAAAGATCAAGGTGGTCAGAGATAGACTCAAGGCTGCTCAGAGTAGGCAAAAGAGTTATGCCGATGTCCACAGGAAGGACCTTGAGTTTCAAGTAGGTGATTGGGTGTTTTTTGAAACTATCTCCTTGGAAAGGGGTAGTACGTTTTGGCAAGCGTGGGAAGCTTAGTCCGAGGTATATTGGGCCTTATGAGATAATAGAGCGAGTTGGCTCTCTTGCTTATCAATTAGCCTTGCCTCCAGAGTTAGCTAGGATACATAATGTGTTTCATGTATCCATGCTTCGCAAGTATATTGCTGATCCTTCTCGTGTGCTGCAAGAGCAGCCGATTAGTCTGCAGAAGGATTGGTCCTATGAAGAGGAACCGGTTCAGATTCTCGACCGGAAGGAGCAAGTCAATTCAGCTCGTCAAAGTGCTTTGGAGAAGCCACCAAGTAGAAGAAGCTGCTTGGGAGCCAAAAGAGCAGATGAGGCAGCAGTATCCTTATCTCTTTGAGTAGCGAGTTTGTAAATTTTGAGGACGAAATTTTTATAAGGAGGGGAGAATTGTCACGTCCCGAACCTTAATTTTTACCTTTATTACTGGCATAGTGGTAATAAGATTTTTACCGTGTTCGTCACTAAGTGTGTAATTTAATTAGTTCCCAGAGGGTGTTGAGGGACTATTATTTAAAGGGAATTATTCAAAGGAAGAAATTTTGACGACGGTAAAAAATGGTAATTTTTGTTAGTAAAAGGTAATTTTATTGGGGTATTATTTCGGGGTGTTGAATTTTGGATTTTTGGGTTTATAGAGGTGTTGGACCGGGTGGGCTGAAGGCCCAAGTTCATTTTCTTTTCCCTCCCGATTTTCTCTCTTCTCACCCAGTTTTTCCCTCTCAACACCCAGGAAAGTTCCGGCCGACCGTCCGCCGCCATCCGGCCTTCGTTCGCCGCCGGACCGGTTCCGTTCGAATGGTCTCCCTCCCAGCTACATTTCTAGACCGGTGGCAGCCTCCCTAGCGCCGTCGTGAGGGAGAAACGCCGCCCGAAAGCCACGGCTGACGAACCGGTTTTCTCGCCGGAACTCCCTCCTCCGGCGAGCCATTGCCCAAAAGGAAGCCCTCCTCCCGTGATTCAATCCCTCCAAAGGGCTCGCTCCGTCGTGAGCTAGGTAAGGAGAAATCGGAATTTAAAATTTCAAGGGCTTTTTGTGTATTTCAGTTCGATTGATATGCTTAGGCTTAGAATTGGAGTTTGTGGTAGTTAGGAATGTTGTAGAGGAGGTATAGAGGAAGATTTTGTCAAAATTTGGTGACCATTGGAGGTCGCCGGAAAATGGCTGCCGGCCGCCGCCAAGCAAATATTTTTGGTGGAGAAAAATGTGAAGAGTTTAATGGAATAAGTTTTAGAATTTTTGGAGGAGTTTTGGATAGGTTTGAGATTTGTTGAAGTTTGGTATTTTTGGCGGATTATTAATTAATAATCCGGCCATTGGATTTTATTTGGTGAAAAGTGTTTGTCGAGATTGTCGGTAAAATTTGTGGAGTTTTGAGGTTGGCAGTGGATTTAAAATATTGGAGTGTTAGGCTTGGTTGAGCGCGAAGCATATTTAATTATGCACGTTTTGCATTTAAACGTCGATGTTTCATTTAAGGTTTTATGTATATGGAACAGGACGCGAGGAGGCTCGAGCTGAGGAGACCTCCGACCGACGTCAGGCTTAGGCCTAAGTTGTGAGTGGACCTTTGTTTTGAATATTATATCTGAAATGCTTTATCATTTGATTGATTTTACTGATATTGGATATTTCCCGAAATTGAGAATTTTGGTGGATTATACTTGAGGTAAAATTCCGAGAATAGTATGTATATGATTAAATGCTAGCTAGCTATACGTGATTTCCCCCATACGCGAGGTATAATTCCGGTATGGGTGACATGAGCGTTAGACGCGAGTGTCGTAGCCCTGTGCGACTTCTTATTCTTGCATTTATTTATTCAAAGATGTCGTACAAGGAGTCAGCACGTATATATTACCACTCGGCCGCTTTCCCCCATATGCGAGGTACAATTCCGGTGTGGGGTGATGTGAGCGTTAGACGCAAGCATAGTAGCTTCGTATGATATCTACTTTATTCAAGTTGTTCATAGATATCATGCCAAGAGTCAGGCGAGTGTGCATACATACTATATATATATATAATATCCAGGCCTGAGAGGCAGTTTCTTAAAGTTTGGGGGTTCTAGCCAGGCTGGACCCCAGTTCAGAATCGTTCCAGTGATGTTCGTGTTTTTGCCACTGTGGAAAACATTTCTTTTGAGGAAATATTGATTTGTTGTCAGATCAGTTTTGACCACTCACTCTGACGTGTTAAATATTTTCCCTTGGGCTCTTCGTTTTTAAAATGCCCAGTCTGCAGAGTTCGAGTGAGGTCCAGCAGGAGACGTTGAGGCATAGTGACCCACCTATCAGCTACATTTCGCCAGTAGGTTACCTGTTTAATCTACTAGGAGTTTGTTTGCTTTCGTTGTATTTTATTTTATTTTTCGTAGCTCTGAATACTATTGGAATTCTTATGTTTGTATTCTGGCTACTTTTGGAGTGTAGCTGAAGATTTATTTGTTTTGGATTAAAAGGTGATTCGTAAGTTTTTAAGTTAGGGTTGTCCATTTTCGAGGGATGTTTGCCGAGTCTTCGGTAAATTTTCTTTGGAGGTGGTCCCCGCAGGACTTATCTCGGGTTTCAGAGTGAAATTCGGGGCGGGTCCTGTCAATTTCATCCACACGGCGACGTTAGGAGTTTGCTCACATACCCAGGAAGAGAGAGAAGATGACGGCGGACCGATTGGGACCGGTGTGGCGGTCTAAGTTGGCTGGACGACGGTGAACAAAGCCGGAGATCGCTGGCGGAAGAGAGAGAGTCGGGGAGATGAGAGAGAGAGAATAGAGAGTGCTTTGGGCTTTTTGTTCCAACTGGATCCCAACCCAAACTTTAAAACCCAACTCCACAACAACACCCGAAAAACAAATCCTAATAAAAATTACATTTTTACTAACTAAAATTTACCCTTTTTACCACTTTCAACAAATCCTCCTACGTAAAAAATTCTTCAAAATAATTGTCCCTCAAAACACCTCTAGAGACATTTGAAACTATAAACTCATTAACGAAGATGCCATGCAAGTAATTATGGTAAAAATTTAAGGGTCGGGATTTGACAAAAAAGCACAATTTGTCATCGTACTCGGTCCCAAAACTGTTAATTGATTCGCGCTCTCAACTAAAACAACTGAGAACCCAAAACTGCAAGTTGTATTGGTTGTTGTGATTATTGAGTTTGTTCTGTTATTTATATTAGAGAGATCCCACATCAGAAAAATGACAAATAAAACATAACTTATAAGTGGATGGATCAAATCTGTAATACTCTAGATTTTCATATAAATTTGCTTTGTATTATTTTTGGATTTAATAGAGAAATATTTATGGAAATTCTTATTGGTTGTGCGAAGTTGAAGTTCGGAAGTATTTTCTTTAGGTGCTTTGCCTTTAAGGGACCAAAAAGTTGAATTAATTTTCCGTAAGTTATTTGCAAAAATTTCTTTCGTGAAAGTTGTAGAGCTCATCGATATGAGTTCATAGACAAGTGGCACGCGTAAAACGGATGTCGTATGACAAAAGTTTGGGTCATAGGAAGTTAGTCTCCTAGTATAGAAAGTGTACACGTAGAAAAATGTGTGGGAGATATTATTTTTTTTTAAACCTAGCAGCCTCACTCTCTCTCTCTCTTCTCTCCCAACCTCATTTCGCTCTCCCATCTTCTCCAGCTTGGTTCTCCTCCGTCCGGCCACTAAAGTGGACGTCGCCGGTCCCATTGGATCGGCACAGGTTTCCCCTCCACTCCTGGGGCAGTCTCACTCACCGTCTCGCCGTCTGGAAGCCACCACAAAGCAGCGGAGCTACTGCTGTCTCGCCGGAAAGCCGGCAATTTTGGTGAGAGTTAGGTGAGTCTTGCTCCTCTCCTTCCTCTAGAGCTATCTATACCCTTTTGGTGACCTAAAAATCAAGTTTTGGGGTCGGTTTTGCAGATTTGGAAGTTGATTCCGGGTTAGTTTTGCTGGGTGTTTTCCGGCCTATCCTGGGCGAACGGGTTAAACATTTAGGTATTAAAGTTGCTCTCCATGCTTCAATTTACAAGTTTCATGTTTTGAATTTGTCCAAATTCATAAGTTTTTGGGTAGCACATGGGGCTCACTCGCTGTCGGGCGTGGCAGCGTGTCCAGCTGTGTTGCAGCCTTCGTTTGTTGTGTTAGCTAGTTCTTGTAGTTGTTGTGTTGTGTGTGAAGGCTAAGTGTAGATTAAGTTTTAGCCTCTAAAGGTGCTAATTTGTTCTTGATGTTTATTAGGTCTTAAACCTTGAAAATGTTGATCTTGGAGGTAATATTGTTTGTTGTTGAGCGTCCAATGATCTTGGGAGGTCTTGGAGGAAGGATTGCCCTTCTTTGGGAACCTTTTAAGTTAAGGGTACTTTGATCCTTGTTGAGAAGTTTCTAAGATTTTGATTGTGTAATTTTAGGTGATTTGTGAGGTTGTGGATTAGCCTGACTCTTGTGTTGTGTTGCAGGTTTGCAGCGGGATTTCTAGGTGAGTAAATCACACCATGGTCCATGTAGAATTAAATTTGATTATGATCATTTGTTTATAAAATTAATACTATGTTATTATTTGTTTTAAAATATATGAGCTTGATCGCCAACGACTCATAGGTAAGATAAAACTAGTTTTTCTTATATGTTATTTTCGAGGTTCAAGTGATCATAATTTTATTGTTGTTGATAGATTATTCTTGTGGAATATCTATATTTGTTCATATAATATATCTATGTAGAAGGATATAATTTATGATGTGATCTTGTGTTGTTGATGATGATGTTGTGATATTGTGATTGTTGGACAAATAGCCAAACCGGGTTCCAAGCCTTTAATCAGGTGATTGGTTACAGTTATTATGCTATTTATTATTTTGTATTTTGTTATTGGACTGTGAAACCAGGTTCCAAGCCTTTGGCCGGGTGATTGATTATGGTTAGGAATTAGAGCTCTAGTTCGTCTGTCGGTGTAGGTCATGGGAGATACCTCATGGTATCTAGGACCCATGGGTACACAAGTTGTTGTTGTAGGTCGTGAGGGGTATTTATTAATACATGAGACTCATGGGTACATGTTATTTAAGAAAATGTTGGAACTGTGGTTTTAAATTATTGATTTACATTCTCTTGTGATATCTTGGATGTGAGAGATGTTGTGATTATTTTGAGTTTACTCATACGAGCTTTTTAGCTTACCGAGTTTGTTATTTTACAATCTCGGTGCACCAATTCTTAGTGTAGGGGTTAGACCTATAGGTGATGATCAGCAGAGTTGAGGAGGAGGCACTACCAGAAAAAAGATCTTGGGCGACGAAAAAAAATCGTCGCCCTGTTAAAAAATTTCGTCGCCTAAGAACTTAGGCGACGACATGTCGTCGGCCAAAATGTCGTCGCCAGAACCGCGTCGGTCAAGAACTTGGGCGACGAAAATTCATTCCGTCGTCGCCCAAGAGTAATTCTTAGGCGACGATACGAATTTCGTCGCCTAAAATATACTTCTCGTCGCCCAAAAAATATTCGTCGCCCAAGATTTAACACCTTGGCCGACGAAAACATTTTTCGTCACTTAAGATCTTATAACCTTGGGCGACGAAAATAAATATTTCGTCGCCTAAGATCACTACATCTTAGGCGACGATATTTTTTTTCGTCGCCTAAGATGGTAAGTCCTTGACCGACGATTTAGAAATTTCGTCGCCTAAGATATATTTAAATTTTAGAAAAATAATTAAATAATTTTTTTAAATATATAAATCATGTTTTTTTAATTTTTGCTGGAATTTTTTTTTTCGGCATTTCTTTAAATTTTTCTAATACTAAAATTTAATTAAAAATAACACAAATTTATAAATTTATAAATAATTTATTACAAAAATTCAGTCCATCTGCCTATAGATCGAGAAACTCGAAATCTAACTCATCATTCCCGTTCGGAGGGTCCTGAGGCTGAGGCGGCGGCTGGTCAGGCTGAGGAGGTTGCTGCTGAGGCTGGGGCCACTGAGGGTGGGGCCACTGAGGTAATGGTATAGGCGTAGGCATTGGCGGAAACGGCTGTCCGGCCGCATGTGCAGCGATGTAGGCAGTCATCCAATGTCCCATAGCCGCCTGGTTGGCATTGGTGACTTCATTCACCCGCTCCATATGCGCAGCCGTGGAAGCCGCATATGATTCCGCCATCGCCGCCATCTCCCTCGCTCTTTGGGCTTCCAGCTCAGACTCCCTCGCTCTTTGGGCTTCCAGCTCAGACTGTAGACTTGCGAACTGATCCTGTAGCCGAGTGGTCTGGCTGTTGCTGCTTGAGGCTCCGGCGGCTCCCTTGCGCTGAAATCCTGGAGTCGTCTTCAGGATCCCCTTTCCAGCGTCTCCCGTACCCCGGCAGTAGTAGGTGTTGGAACACTGCGCGAAGGCAGTGGCCATAATCCGCGCCCCAACGGTAGGATCTGAAGTGTCGATCCTGGACATGGCCTCTGACATGTCATCCTCTGCCGTGCCCGGAAATGTGTCGTTCACCATGCCTCTCATGACCTCTTGCTCCGCCTCCCTCACCCTCGCCTAATTGGATATATTATAAAAATATATTAATATACATTTAATAAAATGTAATTAAAATTAAAAATTAGAAAATATAAGGAACTTACAAGATCCTCCTCAGAATGAGGATATGCCCTCTGAAAGGTCCCCACATAGGGGTTCTCCTCTGGCCGCTCTCACCGCACGTCGTCCGTGATGGCCGAAAACGGCCTCTAACCGGCACGATGGTTGGTTGTGTTCTGTTGCCGGTTCTCAGCGTTCACCCGGGCGAGGTGCTTCAAAAAAAATTATCGTTAGTAAATATTTAAAAACATACAATTATAATTAATTCACTAATTAAATATTCAAATTTGTTTACGAAGTACCTGTTTGTGAGGGTCGTTGAACTGCGTGACAAGAAGCCACCGCCACTCGTACTCCCGATACTCGAACTCCTTCGGGGTACCCGAACGGTCGCTCCCGTACTTCTTCCAGTGTTCCCGGAGGTCGTGCTTCCACTCCTTGAACCTACATATACAAAAAAAATATTAAATATATTATTAAAAAAATAAAATTTAATAAATTATTAAATAGAGGTACCTCTCCCTATGGGCCTTGTCCGCCCAGTCACGTCCCTCCTCGGGAACTACAAACCATTGCTGCATTACCACTTGTTAGTATTTTTTTCGATAATTAAATAATTTATTAGTTAAAAAAATAGTAATTGATCGAGTAAACTCACCGACATCGACTGATGGAGCATCTCCTTCACTCCATCAGGAACCTGGCTCCAGACTCCCCACAACATTGGGAGTCTGGAGCGGATGGTGCCTCCCGCGGCGCGCGTGTACCGGTTTCCCAACGCGGCGTCCACCGGTTTGCCGTTGGAAAACGGGATGGCGATCCGTCCAGCGGACTCGACCGCCCTATCGAGTCCCTTGTTGCTGACGGTGCCTCTCCTGTTCCGCCTTCTCGTTCCGGCGGCTGTGACATTGTGAATCAAATTTAATATTAATAATACATTTTTACATTAAAATAAAATCGACAAAAAAGTAATAATAAATTACCTGAGGATGAGGCTGAGCCGACGGATTCGTCTCCGTCCGCCTGCTCGGAGACCCTCACGGGATGAAGAGGCGTGGGAAATTCCCAGTAGATATAGGCCTCGTGCGGTGCCACATGCGGGGGCTGCTCCCGAATCGGTCGACCCTCCTCATCGACGCGAGGTATCGCCGGTATCGTCAGAGGAAGGAAGAGGCCGGACGGCACCATAGGGACCCCAGATGACCCGCCATCACCGTCGGTCGGGGAAGACTGTGTGGGGGCGTCGCTGCGGGATCGCGACCGGCGAAGTATCTCTGGATGACGAGGAGCCGTCGCTGCGGGACCCGACTACCCAGCAGAACCCGAGCCGCTCGCGCCACCCCTAAGCCCCGCATATCGGGACGTCAACTGCCACGGAAACCCGATCGACGGTGATTCCGACGGGTTGTTTGAGGTACCGTCCGAGTCGTCTTGGCTCCTCGCACCCGAACGTTGTCCAGAAGTTCTCCTCATGGCCATCCTGTTTAAAATAACCATAAATTTATTAAAAATATTTTACCGTCTTATAATTAAGTTCACAAAAAATAACCATAAATTTCGACAAATTTATCAACAATAATAGCACAAATAAAAATTAATAGTTATTATAGGATTTATTATTTTTTTTATTCACATAACAAATTATTTACATTAATTCGCAATTATTACATCACAAAAATTAATTTACGAATATTTACATCCTTACTCAAAAATAATCCATTATTTTTTACAAAATGCCCACAATATATTTACAATTATAATTTATATTATTTAATTATTTAATCAAAAATTATTTAATCATTTACAATATATTTACAAATTATTTCCACAAATCCTAAACCCTAAACCCTAAACCGTAAACCCTAATATTTTACAATTATTATTTACATCACAATTTACCATAATTTACATCACAATTTACAATTATCACAACAACAACAACAACAATTTACAATTTACAATTATCACAACAACAACAATTTACATTAATTATCACAACAACAACAACAATTAAAACCAATTTAGGGTTTTAGGGTTATACCTTAAATTGTGGGTCGGCGTCGGGGTCGGGGTCGGGGTTCCGAATTGGGGTCGGGTCGGGGTCGGAGAGAGGGCAGAGGCAGAGAGAGGATTTTCGGAGAGAGAGAGAGAGAGGGCTTGGCGGATGAAGAAATGGTTAGGGTTCCGAATTTTTGCTTTTTATAGTGGCGTTTTTGGGCGACGATTTCATAAAAATCGTCGCCCTGTTTTTTTTTAAAATCGTCGCCCTGTTTTTTGAAAATCGTCGGCCAAGATAGTCTACTTGGGCGACGATGTTCTTCACTATAAATCTCGTCGCCCAAGATGAAGAAAATCGTCAGCCAAGAGTGTACTTGAGCGACGATGTTCTTCACAATAAATGTCGTCGCCCAAGATGAAGAAAATCGTCGGCCAATATTTCGATCATAAAATTTAGAATATCGTGATTTTGGTGATCGGAGAAGAGGAACTGAAAACCCACTGTCAGATATGACCACCATAACAAATTACATGGGTGGGAAAAAATTCAGCTCCATCTGACAACGATAAGGGCTCGATCCGTCCGGTCAATCGGCGCGGTCAAACCCCTAAACGGACGAAAACGGCTATTCGACCCTCCAAATCACGTAATCTGGCCGGACCTTCAACTGAGAATAGTTTCCAATCGACGAGACTTTTACGGGACCCTAAAAATTTGGTAAAAAATAAATACCCGGGATAGGGCTACCACTAGGTAGAAATAAGAGAATTTCGTTAACCGGAACCCACGGAAACCCGAAATTTTACCGGAATATCTTCATTTTTTACGGGTTGACGTATTTCACCGTTCCGGTCATATCTTATTTCATGACTTTTTTGCGTTTGAGGCATCTACGTATACGTTGTCTTCAAAACGACACTTAAACTCAACACTTGTATAAAAAAGTTATACAACATTAGTACATATAACGTGAGTTTGGTGATCAGAGAAGAGGAACTGAAAACCTACCGTCAGATATGACCAGCATAACGAATTACGTAGGTGGGAAAAAATTCAGCTCCATCTGACAACGATAAGGGCTCGATCCGTCCGGTCAATCGGCGCGGTCAAACCCCTAAACAAACAGAAACGGCGATTCGACCCTCCAAATCACGTAATCTGGCCGGACCTTCAACTGAGAATAGTTTCCAATCGACGAGACTTTTACGAGACCCTAAAAATTTGGTAAAAAATAAATACCCGGGATATTTATTTTAATTATTCAAAAGAAATTTAAATGTGTTTTATTTTATTTTAATTATTCGGATTATCTTGGCCGACGAAAACAGGGTAATTCGTCGGCCAAGATAATACTTGGGCGACGATTTTTATTCAATTCGTCGCCCAAGATTAAAAATAAAAAATCATTAAATGTGTTTTATTTTATTTTAATTATTCGGATTATCTTGGCCAACGAAAACAGGGTAATTCGTCGGCCAAGATAATACTTGGGCGACGATTTTTATTCAATTCGTCGCCCAAGATTAAAAATAAAAAATCATTAAATGTGTTTTATTTTATTTTAATTATTCGGATTATCTTGGCCGACGAAAACAGGGTAATTCGTCGGCCAAGATAGTACTTGGGCGACGATTTTTATTCAATTCGTCGCCCAAGAGTAAAAATAAAAATCATCTACAATGAAATTTAAATGTGCTTTATTTATTTTTGTACAAACATATTCTTTTAGTACAAACATATTCTTTTAAGGGGTTTGGACAACAATTTGACCGCATATCTTTATATTAATTTGGACAACAATTACAAAGCTAAGGCTCAATTATAACTAAGCTAATTAAGGCTCGTAATCTGAGTCATCCGATGAGTCTTCTTTGCTATCGGAATTAATATCTGGTAATCTATGCCTTAATTCGTCGTCAGAGTCGTCGTTTGTTTCTTCATTTGGATCAACATCAATAAAGGTTGAATCTTCGTCACGAATTCTGAGCACTCGACCATGTTTAACATTATTTTCGCGAACAATAGCTACATCATGAATACCTACTGCGTTCGGCTCCTGATACGCATCAGCCTCTGGCCCTGGAATGGTCACTCCAAGTGTAGCCGCCCGGTAAATGTTTCGAGGATGCACAATGTTCGCTATTTTCCACGCGTCACCCTTGGCAAGGTCATCAAGATAAAACACTTGTTTTACCGATGTCGCAAAAACAAACGGGTCATCTTCGTAGGCGCTTGTAGCAGTGTTGACCGATAAATTGCCGTACTGATCCATCTTCATGCTCTGTGCGCCTGTATCAAACCATCTACACTTGAACAGATGCACTTTCATGCCTTCCGCATAAACCAGTTCGACCACTAAATGGAGAACACCGTAATAGTCAAGGCCATGACCTTTCGCCATCACCCCAGAATTCTGTGTTCTTCGTCTGTTGTCTCTCTCTTCAGATACAAATTTGACGCCATTCACTGTGCAAGTGGGATAAACTCTAGCCCGTTGCGGTTGCATCGCAAGAAGTAATAGTTCGTGCGACCAGTTTGGATTATCATCAGATTTAATCATGTCCATCTGTAACGGATATTGAACTGTAAATATCCGAAAATCTATGCAATAGAAAATAATTAGATATATATATATATATATATATATATATATATATATATATATATAACATGGAAGATTAAATTACGTACCCAGGTGCGAAAATAATTTACGAACGTCATGTTGTGGTACTCGAGATCACCATCAACTTCCGGAAAAGATAGGTGCAACTCTTTCCAATATTTAACTTCTTCACAATTGATTAGTACCCACCAGTGCGCTATGGCTATCTCTTCATCCGACAATGCATACTCGGCGGACAGTCGTGCTCCACCAACTTCGACATCACTGGAAACTATAGAGAGATTGAACCGCGGCGCATGTTCCTCCATGGCTTGCGGAGCTCCCAACGACGCTCCTAAATACAACTTCATGTAGGTGACGCATTCATGCGCAATATATGCTTCAGCTATACACCCTTCAGGTGCGGATTTATTAGTGACATAATCTTTGTACTCACCAAGTTGCCTGTAAATATAAGATTGCAAACTATACGTTATGGTTATTGAACATGTACGTACATATATGTATTCTGGAGATGTAAGTGAATAAAACATACCTTTCCATGGGATACATCCAAGTGAAGTGTACTGGACCGGTAAACAACAATTGCTGGGGAAGATGGATCATCAGGTGAGGCATGATATCGAAAAAATTTGGCAGAAAGATCCTCTCGAATTTACACATGATGTATATGATGTCTGCTTGCATTTCCCGGAGATCGGATTTTCTCACTTCCCTTGTGCATAACTTCATGAAGAATCTTGACAGCGCTACTAACGGCTCCACAACCTGGCCAACCACACATCACAAATTTAATATAAAATCCAACAACGGCAGGTTAACCGTAATTTTAACCACAAATTTACCTGACGGTGAAGGAACGGTCGAATGAAAACAGGGAAGAGACGTTGTAGCAGAATATGACAGTCATGACTCTTCAAGCCGTATATCTTATTCTCCCGCAAGTTCACACACCGGGCTATATTTGCTTCAGTTTCCTCACCTCTGAAGCAAAATGAGGAAACTCCCTGTCTATATGCTTCCACGCCTCCCTGTCAGCAGGGTGTACCATGAGGTCTTCGTCATGCACCTCCCTCACAGCGTGCCATCTCATAGCTTCGGCCGTCTTTGAAGACATGTACAACCACTCCAGCCTATCCCTCAACGGGAAATAGCGAAGTACCTTAACAGGTTTCCTGTTGCCTGCGGGAGTCCGCTTATACCTGTCGGTCCCACATACCGAAAAATGATGAAGGCCTTCAAGGTCATTACCGTCTGCATCTTTACCCCAGAATAGAACGCAGTCATATCTGCATGCATGGATCTTGATGTAGGAAAGCCCGAGATCTCTCAAGATACGACGGACCTTATGATGCGTGGTGGGATGACGATGACCGTCGGGCAGGAGCGAAGCAGCGTACTGTAGATACCTATCAACAGCCGTCACGGTCGATTTTGTGTCAACCTTGATATGCATCACCTCCATCACACACTGAAGAACGGTATTCTCATGACCTGGGCACAGAGGGGTCTGTTGGAAAGCAATAAGTCTGTTGTACTTGGCTATACCGGCAGTGTTGACACCTCTAGGGACGGCCTGCATCGGCGCCTGCGGAATGTGCTGTCGTTCAGGGCATACACCGCTGTCATGAGGAAACATGTCATTGATGAAGGTCGTTGTTGGATCGTTGGATGTACTTCCCGTCTGATAAAACTGTCCATGATCATGCGGGCGTGATGAGGTTTCACCGTGATATATCCAACATGTGTAACGTTCCCAGAATCCGTTACTCTTCAGGTGGTCCCATACTGTATCAAACGGAAATCGATGCATATCACTGCGACACTTACACATCTTGCACGGGCAATAGAACATGCCACTCCCGTCAGCATTGGCCTGCGCATATTGCATAAAATCCCAAACTCCTTCAGCATATTTTCTGTGATATCTTGGAAGAGAAATCCAACTCTTATCCATATCCTGAAAATAGCACAGATATATATCAATATTTAATGAACATATCTTTTATATATATATATATATATTAATGTAATACAACATACTAATTATTAATTATATATATCTAGTTCGAGCGGATTCCGTGGTTTCAAAAGGCAAGTGTCAATGTCACGGAGGGCGAACCTCCTACAGGAACCAGGCAGGACTCGTTTGTGATCACGGAGGCGAACCCCTATCGACCCATTCACCGAGAAGAGTGGTCAGTTTGTGATCTTGAGATCCAGTTAAACAAACCTGTGAACCATATCTATGACAGAACGGCCTCTTACTCAGCTTGGAACAAACTCTATGCATATATATATATCATTAATTCAACTCAAATAAAACTGAAAATCAATATATATATATATATATATATATGCATATATATATATATGTGCATATGCATATGTACGTACCTGGGAGTAGCTCCACAAACTATGTATGGACAGATTTCCACAACACCAAACGATTTGAAGAACTAGAGAAATTTATGTTTCAAATTTTCAAAGTTTTCATTCTTCTATCCTGGCCTTCCAATATATAGAAGAATCTTGGGCGACGAAATATTTGAGTTTCGTCGCCTAAGAATTAAAAACTCTTGGGCGACGAAATATTTGAGTTTCGTCGCCTAAGGATAAAAAACTTAGGCGACGATATAAATATCTTAGGCGACGAAATACTGTTTCGTCGCCCTAGTTTATATTTTGGCCGACGAAATTTATTTTTAGGCGACGATTTTTTTTTTCGTCACCTAAGAGTAAACTTAGGCGACGATTTTTTTTCCTTAGGCGACGAAAAAAAAAATGGTCGCCCGGTTTTTTTTGTTTCTTCGCGCAAGACCCATTTTCTGGTAGTGAGGCTTAGTGGCAGTGCTCTTTTGATTTTGGTTGTACTCTGTATAGTTTTTTTTAAATTGGGTAGACAGTATTAAACTCATGAAATTGTTTTCATGTCCTTGTTTTGCAAGTTTATGTAAACAAGAAAATATAATATTTAACTCAGTGTTGGGTTATGTGATATTTACATTTTCGTTAATGAGGTTTAGTTGCTTGAGTTGGTTTATTGAAACAAGTTTGAGATATTAATATTTTAAGATATATCATGTCAAGACCCGCCCCGGATTTCACTCCGAAACCTGAGATGAATACTGCGGGGACCGCCTCCAAGGAAAATTTACCGAAGACTCGGCAAACCTCCCTCGAAAATGGACAACCCTAACTTATAAGAATTTAAGAACCACCATTTTAATCCAAAATAAATAAATCCTCCGCTACAATCCAAAAATAGCCAGAATACAAATTACATCGAAGAATTCCAAAAGTATTCAGAGCTACTAAAAATAAGATAAAATACAGCGAAAGCTAACAAACCTCTAGTAAATTAAATAGGTAACCTACTGGCGAAATATAGCTGATAGATGGGTGACTATGCCTCGACATCTCCTGCTAGACCTCACGTGAACTCTGCAGACTGGGCATTTTTAAAAACGAAGAGCCCAAGGGAAAATATTCAACACATCAGAATGAGTGGACAAAACGATTCCGACAACAAATAAATATTTCCCCAAAAATGCTTTCATCATTGGCAAAATACAAAAGCTCCACTGGAAAGATTCTGAACTGGGGTCCAGCCTGTCTAGACTCCCAAACTTTAAGAAAATGCCTCTCAGACCTGGATATTATATATAGTATGTATGCACACTCGCCTAACCATTTGTACGATATCTATGAACAACTTGACATAAGGTAGATATCATACAAAACTACTATGCTTGCGTCTAACGCTCACATCACCCCACACCGGAATTGTACCTCGCATATGGGGGAAAGCGGCCGAGTGGTAATATATACGTGCTTACTCCTTGTATGAAATATTCGAATGCGAAATTAGAAAGTCGCACAGGGCTACAATGCTCGCGTCTAACGCTCACGTCACCCATACCGGAATTGTACCTCGCGTATGGGGGAAATCACGTATAGCTAGCTAACATTTAATCATATACATATTATTCTCATATCAGAGTATAATCACTGAAATTCTCAATTTCGGGAAATATCCAACAATAGAAAATCATTCAAAACAATAAAGCATTTCGAACACAATATTTAAAGCAAAGGTCCACTCACAGGTTAGGCCTAAGCCTGATGTCGGTCGGAGGTCTCTTCCACTCGAGCCTCCTCACTTCCTGTTTCAAATAAATAAAACCTTAAATAAAATACCGACGCTTACAGCAAAACATGCATAATTAAATATGTTTCACGCTCAACCAAGTCTAACATTCCAAAATCTTAAATCCACTGCCAACCTCAAAACTTCACAAATTTTACCGACAACCTCAAAATCACCTTCCATCAAATAAAATTCAATGACTAAATTATAAATTAATAATCCGCCAAAAATACCAAACTTCAACAATTCTCAAACCTATCCAAACTCCTCCAAAAATTCTAAAACTTATTCCATTAAACTGCTCACATTTTTCTCCACCAAAAACATTTTCTCGGCGGCGGCGGCTCCGCCGGCAGCGGCGGCCGGCGACCAACTCCGGCGACCTACGATGGTCACCAAAATTTGGCAACATCTGCCTCTCAACCTCTTCTACAACATTCCTAACTACCACAAACTCCAATTCTAAGCCTAACCAAGCCAATCGAACACAAACACACAATAAAACCCTAGAATTTCAAATTCTGATTTCTCCTTACCTAGCTCAAGACGGAGCGAGCCCTTTGGAGGGATTGAAGCACGGAAGGAGAGCTTCCTTTTGAGCCAAGGCTCGCCATCTATGGCAGCCGGAGGAAGGAGCTCCGGCGAAAAAATGATTTCGGCAGTTGGGGCTCTCGGCGTCGATTCCTCCTTCACGGCGGCACTAGGGGGGCTGCCACCGGTCTAGAACTGCAGCTGGGTCGGAGACCGACCGTTTGGGACCGGTGCGGCGGGCTGGGGCGGCCGGACGGCGGCGGTCAGGCAGCCAGAAGATTCGGGCAGAAACGGACTCGGGGAGAGGAACCGGGAGGAAGAGAGAAAGAAAGAAGAAAAAAATACTGAAACTGGGCTTGGCCCGATCCAGGTCCAAGCCCCTAATAAATCCAAATCCAAAAATTCAACACCCCAAAATAATACCCCAATAAAATTACCTTTTACTAGCAAAAATTACCATTTTTTGCTGTCGTCAAAATTTCTTCCTTAGAATAATCTCACAAAATAATCGTCTCATACATCTCTCTGGGGATCAATTATATTTTTCACTTATTGACAAACATGGTAAAATTCTTATTACCACTATACCAGTAATAAAGGTAAAAATTATGGGTCGGGGCGTGACATATCATGTCAAAATTTTTGAAATTTATCCTTCGAAAAATTGGGTGTGACAATCTCTAATTGTACCGAGACATTTTGTGGTTAAAACCTAACACCTTAAAGGTGGTTAAGTTGAAACAATATCAGTACACTAATTATCTACGGGTCATGTTGAGATGAGAATGCGATTGAATTAATTTTGTAAGTCTGTTGTTTTTCTTTTCTAAAAAAATAGTTAGAGACTTAGAGAACTTAATTGGGAAAGAAAATGATATTATGATAGGGTTATGATCAAGTTTCTTTTTCTTATTTGATTGATTTGTGACAGGGTTACGTATTGCACTATAAAAATTTGAACTTGTCATTTTTTTCGTTTTTCCTTTTTGGTACCAAATTGTAGCCAACTGTACCAAAACCGATTAGTATCAGACTATCAGGCCAGTCCGGTAACTGAACTGAAATTTAAAGTACCCTGTCGGTACCTATAAGTTCTGATACCAATATTAGTTTGAGACTTTGAGCAATATACCGACCCGTCCTAAACCGATAAAAGAATCCATTATCCACAATTTAAAGAGAAGGAAAAAAAAAAAAAGGAGAATGATTGAAGATAAGTACCCCAATATAAAACGAAAAATGGTGATGAATTAGCAGAAAAGAAGGGATGGATAAGCTTTGGCAGTTTATCTTGTGGACACAGGGCACCACCCAATGTGTCACAAAAGTCCATAAACAACTACAAAAGGGCGCATAAACCAGAAGACACCAAAAGTAGTAAAACGACTTGTGACTAGTCCCTCCAACCCATCACCACCTGCGTCACTTGCTCTGTACTTTTCTGTGTGTAATCCAAACCAAAGGAAAACGGTGAAAGGAAAAACAAATCATTGTATCTATGAAATTTCACTTCAATACACTTGTGACTTGTGAGATGGGAGATAGTTCTACGACACTAGCTATGCTATGGTACACACCCTACTTTTGTACCATTCCACAATCCACAGTGCATCATTGGTGTTTACCAAACAATGCTCATGCTATGCATACGGACTACACGTTCATAACTTCATCGAAAGTGAGTGAACTTTTTACTAGCGAGAAAAGGACAAGAGTTAAAATTTATGTCCAACATAAGGAGGAGCTTGAGATGATCAATGGCTCTAAACCGCCGGAATGAGTAGCATCTCATTTATATTCACATAAATTTAAGAGGCGGGTATGTGGCACCCAGAATTATAATTAATATTATAACTCAAATTTTATCTATTAAATCTAATCGTAATTAACGGTTGAAATAAGTCTTTAAAACTAAACCATTTGTTTTTTTTTCTTTTAATTTAAATCAATTTAGGTTATCTTTTTATGAATTTAGAATACAATCCATAGGGATTAAGAGGGTGTTAATTCACTTTCTATTGAAACTCATTTACTTGAGAGAAAATGAGACAAAAAAGATACCAGATCATGTTCGAAATTTGGCCAAGTTTCAATCTTCTCTACCTCTTTCTCATCTTTTTTTCATCAAGATGACAAAACTCAATCAAGATTCAGCATCTTCTAATTGAAATTAATCGCTATAGATGATCAAGTACTTTGATATATAAATTGACTCCCATTTTATTGGTTTCTTTACTCCCATTTTAATTGTATTCCAAATTCATAGTAGGTAATCACCCATTTTTATTGTGTGTATAATAGAAAGATTGAAAAAATATCCTAAATTGATTTAAAGAAAAAGAAAATGATTTAATTTTGTATGACTTATCTCAACCGTTAATTATTATTAGATCTAATAGATGATATTAAGGTTATAATATTGATTATAATTTTAGATGTCACGGATCCATCCCCTAAATTCAAATATCCGAGTCAATTATATTCATTTTGCTAAATGGATAAAGGGCCAATTGACTCTTATGTCCCTAAAACCCAAGTGGTGTTTAGGGTTTGTGTCGAGCAACTCATCAACTTGATTTGAGTTGTGTAAGAGAATACAAATTACCATAACCATAATTCAACTTGGTAGTTCTATGTAGCTCGATAGTTTTATTTTTTAATTTTTTAATTTAAAGGTTAGAAGATAGTCCTCATGCTGTTACTATGACTGAAATCGCAAAATACAAGGGAGGAACATAAAACATAAACCTCATAATGTAAGAACACCTAAAAACAACATCATAAGAACTTGTGCATTCAAGCAAGAACAAATTAACAAAAAGTGCATCATTTAAGACTATTTTCTTTATATAAAACACGACAATATAACAGAAAACTAAAACTCATATGGAGTCATAAAAGACTATGTATATATGCTTTCTCCTTATAAGAAGATTTCAATCTGCCGCAAAAAGACTACGACTATTTGACTAAAAAAAACTTATATTACATGCCTCCATATTCAGTAATAGAGTTTGAAAGATAAATGAAAAGAAAAAAAGTAGAGTAAGGTGAGTCTGTTTTGGTGTTGGAATAGTTGAACAGAGGGTGAGAACTAGGGCTGCCACTTGGTTTGGTAAATACCAAACCGATCGAAAACCGACCGAAAATTTATTATTTGGTAAACTGAATTTTGGTAATCGAAATCAAAAAAACCGAAACCGAGAAATACCGAAAAAGTTGGTTTGGTTTTTGGTAAATACCAAATTTACCGAAATTCTAATTATTTAAATACTTATATTTCTAAAAACGCACAGATTAATAATCTTATTTCACGTTTTCAATTGTATATACCATTTAGTAAAAAACAAGACAATGAATAGAAAAATTCAACTATACTTGGTAGCATTCATGTCTCAATTAACTTTAATTCAATGTTACTTGTTATATAAAAACTCTCTTACCTACCCGTCTTAGTCGATTCATCACACACACATAGACAAACCCACTTAGATGACATGTAACCGCCCATGTAAAAATTTAGGAATGTTTTTACCTCTCTTGATGATAGGGCTCCCCATAGGAAGCACAAGCGTAAATAAGGTTAGCCGCCTTGATCAAGGCCAAAACATTATCAAAAATACCTAATTTTTCTACCATAGTCGTATTTCACTATATTGATCACATCATAGTTCACAAGGTTTTTGAAAATTTTTCTTCCTCTTTGTAGTTGGTTCACAAAGATGTACATATGCATATAACTTACTAAATAAGTTATACCACATTATCAGGCATGTTGTGGTTCCAATTATTACAATTCACAAAATTAAAATTCGACCGTCTGATGTGATCATTATAGTATAATACAATTATGATAGAAAATTCAATTGTACTCAATAATGCTCGGGTCTTGATCAAAGCGGTCAACCATAATTTAACGTCACTTATTACACGAAAAAGTTTTTACTGCCCTTATGTGACTTATTTTGGTCGACTCTTCCACACACATATTTTCACATAGATGACACATAACTTGTTCATATAAAAATTTGGAAACATTTACATCCTGACTATTTCAGTAGAAAATTAAACCATACTCGATAATGTGTACTGAAATTACTATCTTTTGTATATGTATTATCAGACTCTAGAAACTCAAGTGATATTTAAATTTTATAGTTTTGTATTGTTTTGTTATATTTTGAAAATATATTTGTTGTGAAGTTTGGTAATACCGAAAAACCGACATCCGAAGTTGGTAAGATTTATCTCATACCGAAGTTTTTAGTTTGGTAATTGAAAGTCATATTTAATTACTAAAAACTTTAATATTGAAGTTGGTAACATCCATTACCGATCTGAACCGACCGAGTGACGGCCTAGCGAGAACTGAAAAGGGGAAGAGATGGCAGAGTACAGAATCATACAATGTTCCGCATCCATATCCATATTTATCCAAACTCAATCAACACAGACTTTAGCACCTCCCACGCGCCCCACCTAGAGCGTACACTCCCCACCACACCCCCACACCAATAAAGATCCATCGTATTCACGTGGCTCTCCATACCACGACAAATCACACCACCCCCATTTCTACTCCTCTCCTCTCATTTCTCGATTATTCCCTTCCTATCTATCACTCTCCCAATCCAAACCACCATGACCGCCGCTGCTCCGATCAACGACCTCCCCGAGGCGATTCTCACCACCATCATCGCCTTGCTCTCCGACACCCGCACCCGCAACGCCGTCGCCCTCGTCTCCCGCAAATTCCGCACACTCGAGAGGGCCACGCGCACATCCCTCACGCTCCGCGGCAACGCGCGCGACCTCCACCTGATCCCGACCTGCTTCTCCTCCGTCTCCGACCTCGACCTCTCCCTCCTCTCCCCCTGGGGCCACGCGCTGCTCTCCCCCTCCGCCTCCTCCACCGACCCCGCCCTCCTCGCTCACCGCCTCCGCCTCGCCTTCCCCTCCGTCACTTCCCTCACCGTCTACTCCCGATCCTCCTCCACCGTCGAGATCGTCTCCAGTCTCTGGCCGCGTTTGCGCCGCGTCAAGCTTGTCCGCTGGCACCAGCGGCCGCAGTCGAATCTCGGCGCCGACTTCGATCCTCTCTTCCAGCAATGCCACGCTCTCTCCGATTTGGACTTGTCGGAGTTCTACTACTGGACCGAGGACCTCCCTCCGGTTCTGGAAGCCCATCCCAACGTGGCCAGGTCACTCACTAAGCTCAATCTCCTTACGGCGTCGTTTACAGAGGGTTTCAGAGCCACCGAGATCAGATCGATTACCGTGGCGTGCCCCAAGCTTCAGCAGCTCTTCGTTGCTTGTATGTTCGATCCCAGATACATGGGGTTCGTCGGGGAGGAGGCTCTTCTGTCCATCTCCACCAATTGTCCGGAGCTCAGAGTCGTCCACCTCATCGACACGTCGTCGTTGGCGAACGCGCGCGGCGATCCGAACGACGACGGTTTCACATCGGAAGACGCTCAGATTGGGCGCGCGGCTTTGGTGGACTTCTTCTCCGGGCTTCCGTTGCTGGAGGAGCTGGTGCTTGATGTGTGCAAGAATGTTAGAGATAGTGGACTAGCCTTGGAGGTTCTTGCTTCCAAGTGTCCGAGACTGAGAGCTCTCAAGCTTGGGCAGTTCCATGGGCTGTGCTCAGCGATTGGGTCCCGGCTCGACGGCATTGCTCTTTGTCATGGGCTGGAGTCGCTGTCTATTAAGAACTGTGGCGATTTGACGGATATGGGATTGATCGAAATTGCGAGAGGATGTTGTAAGCTTGCCAAGTTTGAGGTGTATGGATGCAAGAAGATTACAGTGAAAGGGTTGAGGACGCTGGCTTCTTTGTTGAGGAAGACGTTGGTTGACGTGAGCATATCTTGCTGTAAGAACCTGGATGCTGCGGCGTCAGTGCGTGCTCTGGAGCCAATTCGCGATCGGGTTCAACGTCTTCACATAGATTGTGTCTGGCAGCGGGAGAATCCACAGGATTTTGATCTCAATCAAGTCAACAATTATGATGTTGGTGATGATGATGGTGTTGCAGTGAGTCGGAATGGTAATGATTACATGAGTTGGTGTGATGAGTTCGAGCAGAGGATCAGCAAGAAGTGCAAGTATGGATCAGATGGGGACTGTTCCTATATGCCAACCAATGGCTATGCAAATGGGAATGGCCATGGTAATGGAAATGGGTTTTGGGGTGATGAGACTTGGGAAAGGCTGCACTACCTTTCACTTTGGATTGAGGTGGGTGACTTGCTGACATCATTGCCAGAGGTGGGTCTAGACGATTGTCCCAATTTGGAGGAGGTTCAGATCCGGGTAGAAGGCGATTGCAGGGGAAGGTACAAGCCCACACAGCGAGAATTTGGGTTGAGCTGCCTAGCCCGTTATCCTCAGCTGTCGAAGATGAAGCTGGACTGCGGTGATACTGTGGGATTTGCACTGACTGCCCCCCCAGGGCAGATGGACTTGTCGCTTTGGGAGAGGTTCTTTCTCAGTGGAATTGGGAACTTGAGTCTCAGCGAACTTGATTATTGGCCGCCTCAAGACAGGGATGTGAACCAGAGGAGTCTCTGGCTCCCAGCTGCTGGGTTGTTGGCAGAATGCATCACCCTGCGGAAGCTTTTCATCCATGGGACTGCTCACGAACATTTCATGATGTTCCTTGTGAGACCAGATCTCAACCTCAGCTTAAGGGATGTTCAGCTGCGAGAGGATTACTATCCAGCGCCTGAAAATGAAATGAGTACAGAAATGAGGGTGGACTCGTGCTGTCGTTTTGAGGATGCACTAAACAGGCGCCCAATCCTTGATTGAAAGTGGAACTACTGAAGAGTTGTTGAATGAAATCATAGGCAGTCAGGTAGAGTAATTAGAAATGTAAGAGGTTCTGAACGTGTTCGTTCCTCGTTTTTCCAATAAATAAAATCTACCTTTTGGTTCTCACTTGGTGCAGTTGCTAAACAATGGAAACACGAAAGTCACTTTAGTCCGTAAACCAACTAATTTGTTTTGATTGCACAAAAAGCATGAGTTACCACAGTGAAGGATGAAAAATTTTTAAGAAAAAATAAAAAATAAAACTTCAAATTTTACAATGATTGAAGTAAACAGGATACACCTTAAGCCGAGAGAATACAATGCAACACCTCTACCATGTTTTCTATACACAAAGAAACAAGACTATATCAGCAAAGCGAGTATTCGCAGTCTACCAAGCGCGATAGTATCTCATCACAGGTTGGTCGTAAATGTGGCTCTGTCCAACAATCTGTAATCCAAGATAGAGCAGAGGTTCAGGGTTTAGATATAAGATGTACAGTGGCAAAATCAAGGTCTTTATATAGATCATGAAACTGTGATTAAACTTTCATATTGCCAATACCTGAGATAAGCCTGCCCAGTGGATTATCCGGAATTTCTAATCGTGAACCCTCATTGGCAACAGCGTAAACAACCTGAGTTCAAGAAGGCTATGAGTTCACAGAAATAATTCTTTCTTAAAAGTACTGTATCATTTCACCTTTGATGCTACAAGCTAAATGAACAAAACGGGGAGTGAGATCTGATCAACATACCCTCTCCGGTGGTACGCCTTCCCAAGGTCTACTTAGAGTGCAGAGCTCCCACATTATCACCCCAAAGCTGAATATATCACACTTTTCTGTGAAGGGTTCATTTCTGATAAGCTCAGGTGCCATCCATTCAGGAGTTCCTGCAGAAGATGATTCCTTCATATTTGCCTCAGTCATCATTCTCGAGAGCCCAAAATCACAAATCTTCACAGTCCAATGCTTATTCACTAGGCAATTTGCGCTCTTTAGGTCGCGATGAACTATCTTCATGCGGTGTATGCACATCAACCCCCTTTAGCCAACAAAAAGTCCAGTCAGTGATCTGTACTACTTACAATGATAATAATGAATGGATTCATACATCAAATTTTTGTTTCTTTGATGTTTTCAATGAATGAACAAGTGCTATTTTGAAAATGATAATGATCTTCCGCAAAAATCAAGTTTTATGGAATCGCACGACATGCCAAATTTCTTAGCTGAGGTTATGATCATAGCTTATATCATGTCAATCATGTCAATTAAGTAAATCTCTTGGTCAATTACTGATCAAGTGATCATGACTGATAGCCTGCAACGCTACTTGGAATTTTTTTTCCATTTCTACCATCTGCTAAGATGATGCAAGCATATAAATATGAAATTTATCATAGGGTTCTTAAAACATCTATGAGCCGCCTCGAAACAAAGAAAAAAATAAGTATTTGGAACGATCCCCCTATATTTCTAGCAGATCCAGCATGTAGGGACCAACAAATCATAAACGTGACGCAAATGACATGTTCATGGGCTACATGAATCCTGTTTCTAATTTCTTCTATCCAATTATTTGGAGCAATAATATTTTCACTTATGTAGATCTCAGATGAAGTCCTCAAAAGAGACATGGATGGACAAACTGAATACACCTGCATATATCGCGCAACATTTTTAATTTCCTTCGCCAGCTAAGCTTCTTCTTCTGACCGCTTAAATGAATCAGATAATACAAGGATCCCATCTCCATGTATTCTGTAACCATTGACAAGCGTGGAGGCTTTGTGCATGCACCCAGAAATAAAATGACTGCATATATTATGGTCAATCTCAAATCAGTAGAAAAAGAAAGGAAATCTGTATTAGAAAATAAGTAATAATCTATGCAACGATCAAAGAATAGTACTGCTGGCATAATTAGATGTAGTACCATTTGGATGCCGAATGCGGCTGGAAACAAAGAGACAAAACAATAAAGATTTCATCAGAAAGTATTTAAAATACAAAGTAATAATAATAACAAACAATGCAGCAATAAAAATATAAAATCAAACGGAACACAACAATGAAGGTGCTGCTGAGAAAATACCTAAGAATGGATATCTCATTGCAAAAGTCTTCCATGTTCTCAGTAGTAAGATCTTGCTCTAGAAAAACCTTAATAGCAACATCAGTTCCATTCCAGATGCCACGAAAGACTTCTCCGAAGAACCCTAAAAGATGGAACAAGCAACCAAAAATAACTCCATGAGTTAAACTGCAATGTTTTGTATTTAAGAATGGTGAACTAGATGTTTTTCCTACACAAGTGAAGTTTCATTATATTATGTGGAAACCAAATCTTTGCTTCTATTATGAAAACTTACAAATTTCAAGGATACGATTAAGTTAACACACGGCAATTACCATAGTGTTTTAATGAGCGCACAGAACTTCATAAATCATAAATGACCAGCAACATTCATCAGATATTCTTCTACGCAAGAATCTTGTACTATAAGACTTTTTCTCCTACTTATAGTTTAATAAGCGTACAGACCTTCATAAATGACCAGAAACATTCATCAGATATTCTTCTACGGAAGAATTTTGTATTATAAGGATTTTTCTCCTACTTATATGAGGACACCCAACCCGGTGATTAGAGATCCTAAAAGCTAGGTTCAATGGGAAGAACGAATCATAAGGTGGCCGTAAGAAAATGCACTATATCTTTGATCTTGTAAAAGAAAAAAAGGAATTATGTACTAATGTGTTCATGAACTTGAACAATGATGTAAATCTAAGAGTTACCACTGCTATGATATTTCACCCTATTCATGCAGCAAAAGTTACCTACCAAATCAGATTTCAATGCAAACACTATATAGGAATTTTATATTTTCTTTTGGAGCACGCTTTGTACCATAGTACATCATAAAATAATATAAAAAGAATCACAACTTCATGAGTTACCACTGCTATGATATTTCACTCTTTTCATGCAGCAAAAGTTACCTACCATATCTGAATCAGATTCCAATGCAAACACTACTTAGGAATTTTATATTTTCTGTTGGAGCACGCTTAGCACCATAGTACACCATAAAATAATATAAAAATAATCACAACTTCATGAAAAAACGATTTAAGCTGGAATAGCAGCTACATTAAGAAAATAAAGATAGCAGTGAAGCTTGTTATAAAAAGTTATTCTTACCTATTCCGACACGAGTTCCAACTCTCAGTTCTGAGAAATCAATGTTCCATTCTTGGTAAGGCAAAAGAGGTTTGTTATCAAATGTGGCGGATTCAAGAATTCTGTTCCATGTTGAGAGCAGTTCAGCACTTCTAGTGAATTCTGAAGCTCCGCCCCTCTCAGATGTTTGACTCCTATACTGATGCGGCGATGAAGGTAATGATATTGCTTTCTGAGTACTGATCTGGTCCTGAGTAAGAAAACATATAAGCAGGCTTCAATGAGGCCTTCACCAGAATCTTCTTGATCATAGTGAATGTACGGACATCCATTAGTAAATGAAAATCATGGAGATTAAGAAGCTCAGATCCTGTTTATAATGAATTTGTTATAAAATGCAATCTATAAGGAAAAGAATCATATGAAATTCTTTCTGCGCTAGAAAATTTGCACATTTGGCAAGGCACACGATTCCCGTAATCTTCTTGATCAAAGTAGTGTTTGTATGGCAATCGAATAAGTACATTAAAGTCATGGAGAAATCTAGGACACTGAGATCACTAGTTTATACTAAATTTTTAATAAGAAAAAGAATCTTATGAAACGCTTCTGCACTAGAGAATTTGCGCATTTGGCAAGGCACATGATTGCCATAATATTACTTGTGTCAAATTTAACCTTAATTCTGCTATACTGCAACTAATATAAAAGCCAAGTACTCTATGCAATCTGATAAGCAAATTGTATAGTCTGATTTCTTTGGACATGGTCACAGCTCCTAGGAAAATTTGACGACACCTCACCCCTTCAGCTAAAACCACTCTAGGAAAATTTGAAATCTCTTCTTTTACACAGGTTCTTGAATCAAGATTGTACTTTTCCTACCTCTTTTAGAAGATAGCAATGTTAAATTATACTTTTAAAGTAACAGCTCCTTGTGGCATTTATCATCAACTTGATAAACAAGGAAAAAAGAAGATAAAACAAATTTTGATAACTCTTCCTAAATTTATTGCCCTGAAGACATTGCAAAGGAAAAACAAAAGACAAATTAACATTTTTCTATTTATTCTTTCATTTTGAGGAGAATAACATGAGTTTCAGATATCTTACATGAGCATTTTCCATGGTATCCGCTAAGTACCCATACGAAAGAAGTAAAGAGATATACCATTTTTAAGACTTGAAATCACAAGTTTACTGAGGATCATGGACTTCAATAAAATGTTTTGTGGTCTTTCCAGTCTGAATCTTTAGGCATACCCAACAATGTGGTCCATTAATACAAAATATTAATTTTTGCAGTCCCTTTCTAGCGAAAATATTTTAAAACATTGACCAAGTAGGAAACAATTTATTACATAGCTTGAATTTATTACCATATATCAGAGAAAACCAGCGTATAAACTGTGTATTTTTGGCTTCTTCATCATTATTTTCAGCACTGAGGGCTTGAACGGGGACCTAACAAATCTCATAGTTTGATAACGGAACCACACTTTGGAGTTACCTACTCTATAAGGAGATAGCCACATATAGGGTAGTTTCCAGAAAATAGCATAAAGAGACACTGGATCAATAAATAAGATCTAACTCGAGCTTCCGTAAAACATAGTAACATCTTAAAACTTATATGCATCCAGGTGAGTAAATTCAAAGCCTTTAGTTTGCACACTTAGATATAGAAAGCAGTTGATATACATAATAAACCACAGGTACAGACATCCAGTTCACATAGCTTCAAATGTGTCACAAACGCTTTATTGTTACCTAGTAAATATATCATATATCCATCAAATATGAGCATAAACAGTAGAAGAAATAATTTCTAATATACAAACTAAACAATATCATGTTTTATCAAAAGTATCATACTCGGAGAGAGAAACATACATTATTCTGAAGATTATTCCTATCATTTGAAGAGTGGCAGAATGACCCCTCGTCTCCCTGCTCTCTTAAGAGACGATTTTGCTTCAATGTTTCATTCATCGCACGTACAGCCCTAATGTAGTGGATTGAATACCCAGTTATGGATTTATAGAAATATACAAATAAAAAAATCAGAAAAAAAATTTTAAAGCTTGATCCAAATAACAATGGGTGGTGGAAAGTATGACCAAACTGTGCGTAGGCAAATTAACCAAGTAATACAGAGACAATCATCACTGTTTAATGAGAAAAACGATCAATAGGACATGATACAGTGACCATTCCAAGTCAGAAATTGAAAACAAGGGCAAAAGCAAATTAATATGGACTAAAAAGGTGGTACACGGCTACTAGTTTTAAGAAATCAAATGAACTAGGCACAGTTCTCACCTGTAGACCATGTATGCCGCCATATGAATAATCAACATTTGTTGATCTTTCACATTTGTTCTTAGATGGCTTAATAAAACACATATTAGCTAGATTGTCGATAATGGTTTTACATCATGAAAGTGAATTAGTTCTATTAGAACATTTTGCCATCGTATCAGTCTATCAGCTCAGTTTCACATTATTACCTTAAATATATAATTTATAATCAGACAATGTTGCTTGACAGATTAATATTTATGGCTCCAATGCACTTGTAGGTGAATCCATCAACACTGATTCATAAGTATCCTTTACACCGAGCACAACTGTAGATTTCCAATGTTCAAGAAAATATAAAAAGATGATCTAAATTTAAAAGTTTACTTGCCCTCTTTTGTAGGAAATTTTGGATACATGTATTAAACTATTAACAGCATTTTGCCTCGTGGCAAGTTCCTAGTAATCCTTACATGCAATTATTGCAAAACAACTAGGAATACCAAAAGGAAATATAGACGTTATGGGCCTAGGATCGAATATGAAATCATCTTTACTTTTTAACACAATATATGTTGATAACAAAACCAATACCAATATCTTCCCTTTACATAGCCCATTTTTATCCACAGGTTTTATTCTCCTAATACTCTTTCAAATTGATCATGAAAAGTTCTCTTAATAAAATAACTTTCAGAATCCTTCCAAACATTACATTGGTCATTTGTTCTGACAAACAAAATCAGAAGATGCAAATCAGATCCTAACAGTATAAAGAGACTATACAGAAGAGACACGGAAGGTATAAGTATAACCAATAACTAGACCAAACAGATGCACCAAAATTTAATGCAGGGGAAAATATCAGTTTTATCTTTTAACACATGGCAAGAAAATCAGTTCGCCACAATGGAGACTAACAATCTATATTGAAGCAAAAACTTCTCTTGGAAAAGATGAAACAAGCATCAACCTTACGATGTCATCACCAATCTCAGGAGTAATGCTAATGCTTCTTCTTCTTAATCTACGCGCTTCTGATGTCGATGCACTATCGGACCTATAACTATAATCAAGAATTGAGGACAAACAGTGTTGTATCAATATAAATATATTGAGAATATGTTAATAAGCTATGAAAGAAATATCAAATACAAGACAATTAAAGTTTAACAAAAGATAGTATTCGATACAAAATTCAGTATACTCTACAACACCAAACCTGATATGAATGGTTTAACTTCAAAATTCTATCCAAGAAATTTCCAGTGCAATTCAATATAAGCGGTGTGTGTGACAACAATTACAGTGCTAACTGACGTCTTGTCTGCCATTAATGTACACACCATGTCATCAAAATTGCCTGCTTCCCACTACCCCAACCCAATGACAAATGAAAAGGAAAAAGAAAGATAAAAACTACATTGAGTATTGATAATTAGTTTGACCCAAAACAAATTGCACTCAAAATTCCTAATCCCACCACCGACCTTTATACCTAGCCAATCTAGAAAACAATAACAAAGCAATGAATGTTCTGTGGTTAAGGAATAAGACCTGGATGACTACCGTGTATTTATTGCCTTGAGATGCAACAAAAGTTTGGATACTTAACTAAAACTTCTACCAGTAGATCTAATTATCATGTCAAGGGATTACTATAAGATCAACAGAGATATAACCTTGATTTAGGCATGTCATCAGCATAATCTCTAAAAGACTTCCTATCACCACCAAGCATGGACCGCCCGCGTGCCCGCAAGGAAGGATGTTCTGGACTGAAAAACCAAATAAAAGGAAAAAAGAAAATTACAAAATACAAATAGGGGTGACATTGCTTCAAGAGGACAGGAATTCTGAACAACTGTACATATCCTAGACAGTGTATTAGACACAATTCCAACCGCAAATATATATTTACAAAAACAAAGATACATGTGACCTCATAACTGAATTGGACGTAAAAGGTATACAAACAAACAGAAACACATCATACAGTAGAAAGAACAAACACTGCCAACTCTTAACTGAAGCAGACATGACTCCCAAAGAAAATAAGCCTAGAACACACCAAAGAGAACTGTGACCTGATAATTGAATTGGATGAAAAAGTTATACATTTCCCACATGTATGTATCTCTTCATTTTACCATGATACTTAATCGAAGTAGACAAGAATTAGACAAGTAACAAGGAAATCGACATTAAAGACAAGAAACACCAACACTACAAACTCTTAACTGTAGCAGATACGACTCCCAAAGAAAACTAAGCCTACACTACAAGATCTCCTTGCACTTAAAACCATATCTCCTTCAACCCAGCCTACCTCTCCCATAGACGAGAAGCAACTTCACATTGCACAGATACAGGGTTGCACTATCTCCTGCATCTTACACAAAACACACCAATAGGAATAAAATGCAAGCATATGGCCTTCTCTGCTGAGGAATATCACAGGTATTAACCCTCCCATGGGCCACTAGCTGGCCTAAGATCTTGGTCTTTGGGTGGAACTTTTGACTTCCACATACAACTTGGGTGGTTTGTAATTTCCCGGTTCTGTTTAACTGTGTGATTCTTTTATCCTGTCTTCAACCTTTATCCCGGTGTTTGCTGGATAAAAGACTTCCGGTCCACCAATGTTTCTATTGTTCCTCTTTACTTTTTCCCTGAATCATCTATTCTAGGTGTAGCTCCTAAAAGAAAACTAATAGCAAGATCAACGCTTCTGACAAAACCGACAATAACTTCATGATTTTCCCAGGCCATTGCTGCTCCCTGAACAGATAAGGACATGGACGAGCGTTTTTTTTTTCCTTTGGAGCAAAGCTTTCATCAGCTGCTATCCATGCCTGAACTTTGACTTATGGAGGAACATTTGCTTTCCGAATCAGCCCCGCATATTTCTATATTTTATGCCCCAGGCAAAGGTGAAATCCAAACCTCAGCCACAGTACTGAAGCACCATGCTACTCTGACAATAAATCTTTGGAAACTGCCTACCCAACCCAGCAATCCTCTCCATCTAGGATGAAGACTATTTCATCATCTCGTCTGAGCATCTTGCTAGCATAAATTGTAGATCAGGGATAAGTATGGTACCATATATCCATGATATGACCTTCAAGTATAAGTCATTTTAATTTATATTCCATCAAATTGAATCATGGTTTCATATTTGGTGCTCCTCCGATCCAGGATAAAAAGAGAACTACGACGACCCACAAAACTACACATTACCAGGTCATTGTTAAATTCTAACTTGTTTTGTAAGATAAGAATTCTATCCCACAAGTGTCTACCTTCTCATGCCATCTAAGAAAATACATTACAAGGCAGATAACCATGGATTAATAGTTTCACTTGAAAAATTGTAAGTCATACACATACAGTCCAACGACCAGTGAGGCACTGTTTGAAGCAACCACAAATGCTTTTGTTGCCTGTGTCATTTCTACTTACAACATCCATAGATCACTGCCAGATTCAAGGGACCTATATTTCACAATCACTACTTTGACACACTCCTTTATAACACATCAATTTTAGAGGTGATTACAAAACTGCAACCTTTGCAATAACTTCTACTTATTTATAGAGAGATTCTACAGCAGAAACTGTAAAATCAGCTTAGGTTCATTGATTGTTTCTTTTACAAGCATGAATTGTGCCATTTTTCATTCATTACCTATGATTGTATGACACTGTTCCTTTGTAATTACTTTTACTTATGTATAGACATTCTACATCAGAACCAGAAAAGGCCAGCATCACCTAATTAATCTATACCAGCTTGTATCATCTTATCTGCCTCGCATCCATTAGCATGACACTTCTTGAACAGAATCTCATTTTCACAAGAGAACTGTATAACCAAGTTAATCCTATCATTATGTATAAATGCAGATATACTTTTTCAGGTTCTAGAAGTTATTTAAAATACAGACCAACTATGTGAACAACTCTGTAGAGTCAAGCTAAGCTCCAACAAGTCAAGCACACTCACGTGGAAAAAGAAACTAAGTTTTTTTTTTTTTTTTTATCAAAAATAAAATGGTCGTCTTTTAACCTAGACCCACACCAAAACATGGAATCTCAAATGAAGGAAAATAAGGAGTTCTGAATCTTCAAAACTAAGAACACCAAATTTGAAGGACACAAATACAAAACACGATGAGATTAAGATAAACCTCGAACTAGCAGTCCGCTGTTCAGCAACGGCCTTTCTCCGGCTACGCCGCCAAAAATTTGATGGAATGTTGGGTTCACTATGTGATAAACTGAAGGATTTGGACAAATGGTGTAGTAACAAACATTTCATAGTCAGCATTCTAGAGGTTTCAAATCAAGAAGATGACCAAATAATAGAATAAAATCATGGAAAGGAGGATACAAAACACACATGATAGGGAGGTCATAGCAGAATTCATCTATGAATTACAGTTGAGCTTGTCAAGTTGGATTATGTTGATTACCTCATTCTTCTATCAAAAGCAGCTGTAGGTCGCAACATCATGTTTCGCAACGAAGGACCTGCTACATTTGAGGCAACGTCAAATCTTCCGTGGAACTGAAGGCTCTCGTCCTTTTCAGCACTACAAAAAAAGAGTATAAACTAACTACATTAATTTGTATACTTGGCCTTGCATCAATAACATCAGGCATTACAGTCTTTAAATTTTCAAGTTTAATCAGCCAGTCAGCTAACCTGTCAGGATCCACTCTCTCTGCAAATCCATATAGAGGACTATTCGGTTCTAGTGGTGAATCACAGGAATCATTTTCTGCAGAATCACTTTCCCCTGCTGCAGATATATGGGTCATAAAGATTGCCTTGGTTGAACGGGGAATCAGCTGGCCTGGGAACCGCATTAGGTCGACCAACAGTTCAACGGAGTTCAAGACAACTATCACTGACAAATGCTTATATGAGTCCGCACACTCAATAGTCCCATCATTCGGCAAACCCTGATAAAACAAAAAAATAAAATAAAAATAAATAACAGTAGTATTAGTGGTGAATACAAGAAATGTATCATATTTTGAATAACTGAAAGAGTTCTTTAAAACTTACCACCGTTAACCTACTTTCAAGTCCTACAGTATCTGCTAGAACTTTGAACAAGATCGCTCGAGGACGGCATGAACCATTCCGTATTTGCCCCAGTAGCTGAACTCCTCTATTATCAAACATGTGGGAGGTTTCTTCCAGTGCAGCTTTTGCTGGACTTTCTGAGTTTGGACGTTTATAAACATCCGACACCTGTGCAGGCATTCATTAGATTAAAAAAAAAAAACTTGAAATTGAGAATTAAATAAGCAGCAGGGCTAATCATAAAAATAGGGTTTAAATGACTCATTTTTCACAATCATATGCTTTTAGCCTCTGTAAAGTAAGGAAAATTTATTCGGTATAGGTGGCAAGATGGTAGCATTTTGTCCAAAACCAAATTGCAGATCAATATGTTGTCATGACTCGTATCTTAATTAGGATTGCAGATGATAAAAGGTGCAACATTAAAGTAGCAGTTATTGACAACTGAAAACATTGGATGATACATAAAAAAATGAAATCAAATAGAGACAAAAGGTAGCTTCAAACAAAATAAATACATATATAAACAAATAGAAAATCAAATAATTTTCTCACCAATCCAGCGATCTTTTTTATCATTGCATGTGGATTCGAGTTCAATCCTTTCACTAGTGCCGAAATCAGTTGCTTCAGCATGGACAACTTTTTGTCTTTTGCAGTATCTACAAGAATGATATCACCTTTTAGACCCTCTGCCTCCAACGCATGAAGCTCATCAAAAGTAGGAATATCATCAAAACTCTCCTTGAGCCTTTTCTCCTGTACATTGACATATTTATTCAACTTCAGTAATCAAACATCAAGTACTGGTAAACAAGTTGAGAGGAATTAATATAAAGATATCAAGAAATCCAATAAATTGGAATAATAGAATGATACATCCAAATAGCTTTTATACATATATATATAGACACACACACATATATAAAAGAAATAGCTTTTTTATGAAATAAAAAGCAAAATACAAGGAAGCAGACAAGGAGTGATAGCTCTTCAGTTATGTGCATTGTTACTACAGTTTATAGAGAAGGCAAATGAGTGATCCATGTATATATGTTCTCATTTTTTAGGAAGGGAAAAGAATCTATCAGATTATTTCATAAAACTGTTTCAAAGAACACAGTCACAGGCTCACAGCAGACAAACAAGGGTACCATGCAGGGAACTTAAGACATACCAAAATATTACTGGTGTAAATATTAAAGTACAAAACAATATATATATATATATAGGTACACAGTAGCCTCTTAACACTAGCCACACAAGTGCTAATTTGCTTTCTGAATATTACTTTAGAGATTTTTAGTTTTTTTTTTTAATGCTAAAATGTATTGTAAAAATGAACGGAAATGAAAATACTTTTTTATTAGAGCAAAAAAGTTATTAGAGCAAAAAACTGTTTTTGGTAATGTCCATTTATATCCTTCAAATACACACACTATCCTCTTAACACACGCATGCTAATTTGCTTTCTGAATTTTATTTCAGAGATTTTTAGTTTTTATATGCTGAAATGTATTATAAAAATGAAAGGAAATGAATATTAGTCATTAAAGAAAAACCTGTTTTTGGTAATGTCCATTTATATCCTTCAAATATAAACATGTTTTTATATTAGCTAAAGGACAGTTCTGGCTTTCAAAAGTTTAACCATGTTAAGCAGAATGGGCTTAATATAATAGATATATCTTTAATCCACATCCATCTCTACAACTCCCATGTTTCACGATCATAAGACAACATGTAACAGGAAGCAATGATAACAGCAGCAACAATAACTATTAAATACCACCAAAGACTGAACCTCACCGGAATGACAGAGTAGAAACCATTGGGAATTGGTTCGAAAAGCATTCCTGTTTGCCATAAAACTTGTGATGCTTTCGGAGGTGAAAACACATCTTGATCCAAGCTTCTAGGAGAATCAGTGTTACTCAAGGTCTCTTCTTGAGAGCCCAAAGAAGCAGACCCAAATCTTTCAATAAAATCTGATGGCCACCATGAAGCATTTGAAGGCCCTTGCTCTGCTGGCCCAGTATCATCTCGTGTATCCTCCATGTCTTTATATATTTAAAGTTCAAAACCATTTCGCCCCCACTTCCTACCCCATAAAAGATGTCCACAACTATACTAGTCCTTTAGACGCAAAACAGAGAGTTACAGAACTTCAAGTATACCGACTTCTTCAGGCTGGAGGCCATAAGACCTGCAAAAATACCAAAGTCAAAATTAGACATGAAAGACAAATGATCTAAAACAGAATGGCTTGATGGCCTCTTCCGAAGAAGCACCATAAGAAGAAAAAAACTTAGCAACTCAGTCACATAAGGTTTAAGAAACTGGAAAGTCACAAATTATACTTAAGAAAAAGTATTTAATCAATAAAGAAAATTGAAAGTACAGATGAAGCATAGCACCTAAAGAATATAAAAATAGACACAGCTAAACATCCTGATACATACACAATGAACCAACAGAGAGATTAAAAGTCTACTTGAAATTAAACTGCTTGACATCAGAAGCTAAAAGAGAGAAAAGAAAAGGGAGAAGAAAACTGGTTCAATTTCTTTTAATTCTGTCACTCAATATATTTACTTTTGCTCCACCAATAACCAAGAGATAATGGATTCGTTTCTAAGTAAATAATAAAAATTAAGAGTTACAAAAAGTTAACTAACTAGGATTCACTCTCCACCCTATGAACAACAGAAACCCTAAACTACTGCTGCCCTCCAGTCTATCAGAATATAAGAGAGTGTAATCCTTGAAAACCACCAAAACAGAAACCCACAGAGCTGACTGGAATCTTACTATCTCCCAATCTCCCAAAGTAAAATATAACAAACTTATGTATGTTATTTGGAATGATTTAAAAGATAATGGATAATGCAATTTACTACAAGTATATCATATTGAATATATAATCATATATGTGTGTGTATGTAAATTATCACTGTTCACAACATTCATTCTGATTATATGTACGTTGTTGGCATGATTAATAAAGAGGAGAGATTAAGAAATATGGAATAAGTAGGTAACTGTATACATGCGAGAAGTCAGCAGCCAAAGATAACTGAGGTAGAAGGGACTTAGCATGGGAATATTGCAGAAAGCTGACAATCTGGATCAAAACAGAAAATTGATCATGAAACTTAGTGGTGTTTCATGGGTTTTATAAACTACAAGTTTCCATACTTCTTCATTATTGATCATGAAATTCAATATTACAAGAAGCCATAATGAAGATAGTTGCTATAATTGTAACATTAACAAAGAAACCTTAGATCAGCAACTTGTGAACTCATAAATCTATTAGTGTAAGTAGGTCTGCACTTGTGACATGATCACATAGCTCATTATATGGATATGGTGTAGTTTGTAGATTTAGACCAATTTTAATTTTCTTCAAGTTTTCTTAACAATACATTAGAAAATTGTACCATTGCTATCTCCTAGCTACTGACTCAGTACGATTTACATTTGATAAAACCGTAACTATTCTATGACCTCATGTTTAAACAACAGAGAAGACAGTAGGGAAACATTCAGAGCGAGTAGGAACGCTAATCACTTCTCCTAGACAGACCAGTAATAACCTACCAATAGGCTGATGCTTCCATTCATGAGCACTAGCATCAAAATCTAAATGAAGTTAAAAGCAGTGAGCGACACTAAACTATTTCTCAAGTCACCACAATTCGTGATCAAATAGTAGAGTGAATTTCAACCTCAAGGATGAATCAATGGCAAAAAATAACCCCTCAATTTTAGACATACATAGCAATACTATCCTAGTTCCTTTTCTAACTCTCTCTTTTTCATCCCAGCGCCACGATCACCAAATGAGAGCATTTTAGGACACCAACTGCCTCTCTAGATCCCTGCAAAGCCACCGACAATTGCCCAAATCCACGCACCGAGAATTCTCAAGGGTTGAATATCTTTGTAATCACGAAATTGAAAGAATAAAAGACGAAACCTACAGTAATACACTTAGGCCGGCACATGTTCGTATGACTAGATATCATTACAAATCACTCACTGCCTAAGGACCCAATCACCGAATGCTTCCCCTAAGGGAGTTCAAATCGCCACTAGAGCTACACTAGAGCCCTACATTTCTACGCAAATCTAATCAAACGAAGAACAATCACACATCGCAGAAACACTGAAATTCACGATGAGTAAAACGGAACAAGATTAGATTAGATTGCAAAAGAAAAGGCTAGAAGGAAGAAAATTACCGCCAGCAGATCCAAGAATTCGAATCCAGAACACGTTTGGTGCGCAGAAACATTTGAATCTCAATTCTACCTCATCGCGATTCTCAGGAGAAATTGCAGAGCGTTGTTGAGAGTGATGGAGAGAGAGAGAGAGAGGTGAGGTAATATATATTTATAGAGTGATGCAAACGAGGAAGGACGAGAGAGATGAGGGAGGAGGAGGAAGAAAGCGATGGGGTTTTGGAGAGAAAGGGAGGGAGGGAGGGAGAGGAGTGAGGGTGTGAGGTGGTAAGTCACGTGCAGAGCGACGGGGGATCTGGGGACCTCTCCCCGACAGCCAGCTGGCACAGGGGCTGGCTCACCAACATCCACACCTTCATCCGCGTGAATCACACCCTTTCTCTTTTTAATTCCCTTTCTGTCTTCTTTTTTCTTTGATCGGAGCCGTAGTAGACTACTAGTAGCAAGTCACGGTCACCGTATCAGCATCCCAATCGAAGTTCACCACCGTATCCAACAGTAGACATGTAAAATTTAATAAAACAATTAGGTTTATAAGTGATGGATCGCAAAAAATCAGGCGAGGCGAACCACACTTCGTATAGAAATAAATGAAGGCAAGGCGGGCTGACCTTCGCGAGGTGAACCGGACTTCGCGAGATGAACCGCACTTTGTGAGGCGAACAAGACTTGGCGAGGCGAAATAGACTTGGCGAGGCTAACAAGACTTGGCGAGGCGAACTGGACTTGGCGAAGCGAACTAGACGTCACGGGGCGAAATAGACTTCTCTTAGATTTACATGAAGGCGAAGTGAAATGGCTCCGCGCGCATGGATTTACATGAAGGTGAGGCGAGATGGCCTCGCGTGGGGGAATCCGCGAAGTGGAATCAGAAATCACCGCTTGCTTGAAAATCAAGGTTCCTCGCGAGATACTTTCCATATCCGCGAGATGGCTCGCCGCTTGCTAAGGATCTTGATCAAAACAGAACATTCAATCCAAAACGATCTGGGCATATCTAAATCTTAAGATTTGATTGATTTGATTATGTTAAAATCGGCAAGTAAATCAATTAGTCAAGATTCATTGATTCGATTAAGGAAATATCATTGATTCAGTATCTTCATTACTTGCCAAAAGCGAAGGCATGTTAACACTATAAATACCCCTCTCATACCAAGAGGAGGGGGCGGACAGGGGGCAGAAACAAAGGAGCGAACTAGAGAGAAAGAGAAATCCCTCTGCGAGCTCAGAAGCCTCCCCAAAATCCTTAAAGAACTATCAAGTTCCTCAAGTAGTCAGTTCTTCACTAAATCCTTAAAGAACCATCAAACTGCCAAATAACCAGTTCTTCATCAACCTCAAGACTACAAGTTGTCAAATCCTGAAGAATCATCAAGCTGCCAAATAGCCGACTCTTCATCAACCTCAAGCCTAGAAGTTGTCAAATCTCAAAGTGTCATCAAGTTGCCAAATAGCCGACATCTTCACCAACTTCAAGACAAAGAATAAACCACCACGTGAAACCACTCGTGGATCAAATCCGATCAAGAACAAGCCTCTACGGCCCTTGGTCAATCAACTTCTACAAATCGTCAACACGACAAGAAGTCCAACCTACAAACAATTCATCTCAAGAACAAGTGATTGTCACCCTTGAGTTAAACCTACATTCGGAGATAGAATCAGAGGAGTTCACAAAGATTGTAACCCGCATTTGCATTGATTAAATTAAATTATTCTTTATACACACGTTATTCTGTTATTTGTTGCAGATATTTTCGTGTTTACACCAACAAAACATGATTAGTCCTTCCGTCGTAGTAGGTGTACAAACTCGAAGACCCTCAGAATCTATTAGTCACAAACACGTACATGAGTATTTATTTTCAGGTTTGATGTTAGGATGTAGAAATAGGAAAAATTATATAATAACACATGATTAAATTAAAAAAAAACATAAAAAATCTATTTTCATTAAGTTTTATACAATTTAAAACATGAGTGTAACTCAAAACTAATAGCATTAAGCTTTATCTAAATTTTACCTATCAAATAACCATAATACCCTCTCATCCCAGACTTTCTTCTCAATCTCTTCCCCTCTTCATCTTTTTTTTTAGATACACACTCTCTCTCTCTCTCCAGCTACCCTATCACCCAACCAATCCTCACTGTTGACCTCTCTGGAAGATCAGGTTTTCGTTGTCGTCCAATGGCTTCGAGCAAGCCAAGGCCGACGTCGACGTTGAGTAATTAGAGATCACGAATTCTTGGACAAAGAATTTCAATTCAACATCGCTAATTCCAAATCTAATGTAACAATTCAAAACCTTAAATCTTGACAAACCTTGTAATCAAAGATGGAAAAGTAGAGGGCTAGGAGCTTGACATCCCAGAGAGGTGTGGCGAATGAGGAGTCGATCTCATTGATGATGAGTTGATAGCTTTGAGGGCTATGTTCAAGTCTTGCTGCCATTGTTGCCACAAAGGTTAAGTTTTGCTGCTACTATTGTTGTAGATTGTCAAGTCTTACTACTACTGTAGCAGATCATCAGGTCTTGCTGCTACTGTTGTTGCTGATCATCAGGTTTTTCTGCTACTGCATTGCCACAAAGGTCAAGTTTTGGTGTTACTGTTATTGCAGATTGTCAGGTCTTGCTGCTAATGTTGTTCAGATTGTCATGTATTGCTGCTACAATTGTTGCAAATCATCAGGTCTTGCTACTACTGTTGCAGATCATCAGGTTTTACTGCTAATGCAGATCATCAGGTTTTGGACGTGTAAGAGTCCTACTACTGTAGATTTAGTAGTAGCAGAATTTTTTTATGATGAATTTGGTAGTATCAGTAGTTATTTAGTCGATAGTAGTAGCAGATTTCGTAGTAGTAATTTTTTCGGTCTGCGCAGTAGCATTCGATTTCTAGTCGGTGGTGGTACCAATAGATTTGCGGTCGACGACAGTAGCAGCCATTTATCTCCCTAAATTTTAACTGATTCACCAGATTTGATTCTCCATCTCATTCAAGCACACAATAGCCTTCCACTATGCCAAACCCTGCCAAACAAAAGAAGGTTTCACTCCCACTCCAACAGCTGCCCAATCACCATTGCGCATGTGTTTTGATCCCACCCCAAAGGTCCCCTCGTCGTCGGGTAGTCAGAACTTAATTTAGTTGGCAGCCCAAACTTAATTCTCAAATCAAACCCATATTCAAAGGCCCATAACCCACCCGGGTCCCAAATCCTTCAAATAGCCTCAAACCCAAAGACCAAGGCTCAATTGCCAACAACATCTATCACAAACGTCCATAAGAGAGGTCTTTCAGTCTCTAGAAACTCATGGGTTGCACAACTCGGTTAAGAAAATTGAAGCCTCGTAAATTACTGGAATTAAAGCTGCATAACTCACTTGAATTAAAGCTGCAGAAATCACTGGAATTAAAGCCACAAAACGGTAACAACTATAACTCCCATCACCTGCCTTTCAACGACCAACCAAGAAACCACAACTGCCGTCTCAATCCCATACAGCCTAGGTACTCTACCTCCACTCTCTTAACCTTGCAACAACGACTTAACCCACATCAAACCAAGATGCTGCCATCTTCTACCATTCCACCTTCAGCCCAGAGGTCCCCAAATTGGATAAGAGGCTTAACAAATATGTTCTCCTTTATGTATTTTTCTCACAAATTGTAGCCTATGATAACCACAACATGAAATCACTATGTATCTGGAAGACATGCAAGGTATGACATGGACATTTTTTCATAAAAATCAGACCATCAATCTCTACTACAATAAAGCGAGGTGTTCAAAAATTCACTAAAATATGTTTTACATGTATTACCCTTATAAAGTTAACTAAGAAAATAAAATTCAGGGTTAATATATGTTTCTACCTATTACGTCCCGAGCCGGGAAATGGTCGCGGGGCGGAACGAAGCAGAATTCTTGAGAGGCTTTCACTCGGTATCTGCACAAATGATAGCGTCACGGGTTCGGGACTGGGGTGGCCCAGTCTTCGACTCTATGATGCTTAAGTGAGCTATGTGCACTTGTACGGGTAGAGAAATGAAAGTAAGAGAGAGAACATATGTGTGTCTGAGATGTAAGTGTGTACCTTGAGCTTGTTTTATAGGCTAAGCTTGTGTACCTTGAGCTTGTTTCCAATGTGGGACTCTTTGCCCTCCTTTGGAGTGCCTCCTCTTTTGGGGGTGTTTTGCCGCTAGAGTGACTTTGGCAAGCGGTTTGTTACTGCCCCTTCCTTCCTTGGATGTCTGTGAATGGCTTACCAGGGCTATCTCGACCGGGTAATTGTACCGTATTCTCGGCTTAACCAAGTATTTTGGCTATGTACTAACAAGTCCCCAAGTTCCCAGTCCGAGAGAGTTCTTGGGTGGGGATTTATTCTAGAGATGTCGAGGATAGGTTTTACCTGGGAGTAGGAGGCATGGTGCCGAGTCCCCAAGTCCCCACGCGAGAGTCGTGAGGTGACGGGGGTGATGTTCCGGAAACCTGTTGGCAAGAAGACAAGTTTAATGTTGCTCTAGCGAGTCAGTCTGCGCTTGGTTGGGGACTGTCGCGAGGTGGTCAGTCAGTCAGCGCTTGATTAGGGACTGAGGCTTATGTGGCGAGTCAGTCCGCGCTTGATTGGGGACTGTCGCGAGGTGGCCAGTCAGTCCGGGCTTGATTGGGGACCGTGGCTACATGGCGAGGTAGTCCGCGCTTGATTGGGGACTGTCGCGAGGTGGCCAGTCAGCCCGCGCTTGATTGAGGACTGAGGCTATATGGCAAGGCAGTCCGCGCTTGATTGGGGACTGTCGCGAGGTGGCCAGTCAGTCCGCGCTTGATTGGGGACCGTGGCTACATGGCGAGGCAGTCCGCGCTTGATTGGGGACTGTCGCGAAGTGGCCAGTCAGTCCGCGCTTGGTTGGGGACTGAGGCTATGTGGTGAGGCAGTCCGCGCTTGATTGGGGACTGTCGCGATGTGGCCAATCAGTCCTCGCTTGATTGGGGACCGTGGCTACATGGCGAGGTAGTCCGCGCTTGATTGGGGACTGTCGCGAGGTGGCCAGTCAGTCCGGGCTTGATTGGGGACTGAGGCTATATGGCGAGGCAGTCCGCCCTTGATTGGGGACTGTCGCGAGGTGGCCAGTCAGTCCGCGCTTGATTGGGGACCATGGCTACATGGCGAGGCAGTCCGCGCTTGATTGGGGACTGTCGCGAAGTGGCCAGTCAGTCCGCGCTTGATTGGGGACTGAGGCTATGTGGCGAGGCAGTCCGTGCTTGATTGGAGACTGTCGCGAGGTGGCCAGTCAGTCCGCGCTTGATTGGGGACCGTAGCTACATGGCGAGGCAATCCGCGCTTAATTGGGGACTGTTGCGAGGTGGCCAGTCAGTCCGCGCTTGATTTGGGACCGTGGCTACATGGTGAGGCAGTCCGCGCTTGATTGGGGATTGTAGCAAAGTGGCCAGTCAGTTCGCGCTTGATTGGGGACTAAGGCTATGTGGCGAGGCAGTCCGCGCTTGATTGGGGACTGTCGCGAAGTGGCCAGTCAGTCCGCTCTTGATTGGGGATCGTGGCTACATGGCGAGGCAGTCCGCGCTTGATTGGGGACTGTCGCGAGGTGGCGTTGCGGGCCACTGTGTGGCGAGTCCGCGCTTGGTTGGGGAGACTCGCTACTGAGCGTTGCGGGCCATTACTTTGACGAGGCAGTCCATTTTTTTTTTGGAGCGAGGCAGTCCGTGCTTGATTGGGGACCGTTGCGAGGTGGCGTTGCGGGCCGCTACATGGCGAGTCAGTCCACGCTTGATTGGGGAGACTCACTACTGAGCGTTGCCGGCCGTTACTTTGACGAGGCAGTCCATTCTTTTTTTTTTGGAGCGAGGCAGTCCACGCTTGATTGGGGAGACTCGCTACTGAGCGTTGCGGGCCGTTGCCTTGATCTCTGAGAGGGGATCATCCAGATGCAGGGGCTTCCTCCCGTAACCTGTCAACTAAAGAGATAAGTGTCATATGGCTTAGGGTTTTAGGGGATCGACAAACCTCAGATTTGGGAAGCGTCTCATTTCACCCTCGATCGAGTGGGCACGAGCGCTTGGCTGTTTGCAACCAGCTTCATTGCTACTACGCGGATCCACTGTTTCACGGTATGAATTGGTGGCGTTCTTTGTCTTTGGATTTATCGGGGGTGAATGAGGCGGTTCATATATCTGTGATGTTGGTAGGAAGCTTAAAGTAAGAGTTTTGTTAACGGGCTGGCTAGGGTTAATGGGTGGCCAGGGGAACCACGTTAGCCGCGTGGTGGGCCATTATGGGGCGAATAGGTGGTGTTGCGCGGAAATGAAGTGTAGCATGTTTACATGGCAAAACACTTCATGACATTTAGAATGAGCCGCTAATGGGCGAAGTGTACATTGTTGGTGCCGCTACTGGCCTAAAATACATAATGCAATTAACTGGGATAGAGATGGAGGTGGCGAGCGTTCCAGGGGCGGGGCAGCACGCGACCATCACAATCTCGGAGATAGAATGTGGCGGGTCCCGGAGCATCAACTATCTCGAGTGGGCCTTCCCACTTTGCCTTGAGACCAGTAGGGTGGGGAATGACCTCTTTCATGACCCAGTCGCCTATTTTCAGGGGGCGAGATACGACTTTTTTGTTGTAGTATCGGGCTATTTTCTGCTTGTTGTTGATGACTCTGAGGTATGCCTTGTCTCGGCGTTCCTCTAAGAGGTCTATATTGAGTCGTAGCCCTGTCGCATTTGTCTCGGGGTCGTAAGTTGTGATTCGCTCACTTGGGACTTCCACTTCTACTGGCACTACCGCTTTGGTGCCATAAGCCAAGCGGTATGGGGACTCTCCCGTGGCCATTATGGGGGTGGTGCGGAGTGTCCAGAGGACGTCCGGGAGCTTTGCTGCCCACAAACCCTTGGCCTCATCCAAGCGTTTCTTCAGGTTTTGCTTGATGAGCTTATTGATAGCTTCTGCCTGGCCATTGGTTTAGGGATGTGCTGGGGAGGTGTAAAAGATTGTTGTGCCTTGATCGGACAAGAATCCCCGAAATGTGTCATTGTCGAACTGGGTGCCATTGTCAGTAATGATGGTTTGGGGTACTCCAAAACGACAGTATAGGTTTCGCCAAAGAAAGTTGATTACTTTTTCAGTGGTGATTGTTGCGAGGGGCTCTGCCTCAATCCATTTTGTGTTGTAATCCACAATAACAATGGCGTACTTGAACTGTCCCGGGGCTGTGGGGAATTGGCCGATGAAATCGAGTCCCCATTGGCTGAAAGGGACCGGCGAGATGATGACAGAGAGAGGTACCGGGGGATGCTGTGCAAAATCTGCAAATTTGTGGCATTGGAAGCATGTTTGAACGACCGTTTTAACATCGCGCTCTAGGGTTGGCCAATAATATCCCGCGCGAAGTGTTTTGAACATGAGGTTCCGGGCTCCTGCATGGTTCCCACAAATGCCACTGTGGAGCGATTTCAGCACTTTGTGCCCTTCTGCTGTGGGCAGGCACCGCAGTAGGGGACATGATTGGCCTCGACGGTACAACTTTCCACCTCTGAGCAAGTAAAAGGAGGCTTTGCGGCGTAGCCGCTGTGCTTTATGCTTGTCTTGGGGCAGGGTGTCGTCCGAGAGGAAGGCAATGAATGGGTCCATCAATGAGGGCTGCTCCCTGGGCTCAAGGGCAAAAATTTCTGAATAGGCTCTTGATATACTTGGCTTGTCCAATGTTTCGATGTGGACATCCGTGGGCGTGGACTTGGGAGGAGCCGTGGTGAGTCTTGCGAGGGCGTCGGCCTTAGAGTTCTTGGCTCGCGGGATTTGGGTGAGTTTGTATGAGGAGAAGCTTTGCAGAAGTGCCCCCGCGAGACTTTTATAGGATCCCAAGTTGTGTTGGTTAGCTTTGAAGTCCCCTGCCACCTGACTGACAACAAGTTGGGAATCACTGAAAATGCAGAGGTGGCGGGCTCCGAGTTCTCGACAAAGTTGAATACCTGCGATAAGAGCTTCATACTCAGCAATGTTGTTAGAGGCTTTGAATTCAAACCGGAGGGCATATTCATACGAGTGACCCTCGGGGTCCGTGATGATGATTCTCGCTCCGCTGAGTTTGCTGCTGGAGGATCTATCCACCTGGAGTTCCTAGATGGCATCCCCGGTGGGGATGTCTGAGTGGGGACTGCTATCAGCCAATGAGATGAACTCAGCAATGAAGTCTGCAGCTGCCTGCCCTTTGATGGCCACTCGCAGCTTGTAGTGCAAGTCAAACTCTCCCAACTCAACTGCCCATTTGACCATGCGGCCTGAGGTTTCAGGTTTCTGCAATATTTGCCGTAGAGGCTGGTTGGTGAGTACATGGATTGTGTGGGCTTGGAAATATGGTATGAGTTTCCTAACGGCAGTGATGAGGGCGAGAGTAAGTTTTTCTATGTCTGGATAGCGAGTCTCTGGATCCGCGAATCCTCTGCCACAATAGTACACTGGGAGTTCCTGATCGTGGTCATGGCGTGTGAGAGCTACACTGACAGCCGTGGCGGAAACAACCAAGTATAGATAAAGCACTTCTCTGGGAAATGGCTTAGAGAGGAGAGGGACAGTGGCGAGGTATGTCCTTATGCTGTTGAAGGCTTCGTCATGTTCCAGGCCCCAAGTGATTTATCTTTTATGCTGTGCCTTGAGCAGTTGAAAGAAGGGGTTGCACCTATCTGTAAGGCGGGATATAAAGCGTGCTTGGGCAACTAGGCGTCCGGTAAGGCACTGGACCTCGTTCCGAGACGTCGGAGCAGTCATGTCTAGGATGGCTTGGACTTTTTCTGGGTTGGCCTCAATGCCTCTTTCACTGACCATGAAGCCAAGGAATTTGCCGCCTCCAACAGCAAGGATGCATTTCTGAGGGTTGAGACGCATCCCGTGTTTGAGGAGCTTAGTGAATACTCTATCAAGGTTGGCAATGTGGTCATCTTCTGTCTTGCTCTTAACCAACATGTCGTTGACATACACTTCCATAATCTCTCCAATTTCATCTTCAAACATGGCGTTAACGAGCCGTTGATAAGTTGCCCCCGCATTCTTGAGGCCAAAGGGCATGACCTCGTAACAGTACAATTCTTTATCGGTGACAATGGTTGTGTGGGCTTGGTCGGCGGGGTGCATTTTGATTTGGTTGTAGCCTGAGTATGCGTCAAGGAAGCTGAGTGTTTTGAAGCCAGTTGTGGAATCAACCAGTTGGTCGACTCGTGGCAAGGGGAAGCTGTCCATAGGGCAGGCCTTGTTAAGGTTCGTGTAGTCAACACACATGCTCTACTTGCCGTTAGGCTTGGGGACCATGATGACGTTGGAGACCCATGTCGAGTAGGAAACTTCCCGGATGAATTTGATTTCCTTGAGCCGTTGAACCTCGGCTTGGATAGCTTGATACTTGTCTAGGTGGAAGGCGCGTATCTTTTGTTTGCCAGGGGGTGGTCTTTGATGATGTTGAGTTTGTGGGTGATAATGTCAGGGGAGATCCCCGGCATGTCGGCGTAGGACCAAGCAAAGACTGCTTGTTTTTCTTGGAGGAAAGTAATGAGCTTGTGGCGGAGTTCCGGGCTGAGACTTGAGCCAATGCGGACTTTCCTTTCCGGGGCAGTGGGGGACAGGGATATCCATTCCGTGTCTTCAGTTGGATCAGGCCGCGGGGCCCTCTTTTTTCTTGTCCCCTCTGGGTCGTCTCGCGAGTCATCTATGGGTTCCGAGGGGCTGAGAGGCAGCATCTCATAGGCGTTGCGTCCCTATCGGATGGCGTTAAGATGGCAGTGCTCAATGGCTGCTCGGTCCCCTTGAACTGTCAAGATGCCACTTGGGGTAGGAACTTTCATGAGGAGCATGTGGCCGGCTACGAAGCATTACAGTCCCCACAGGATGTCCCGGCCTAAGATAAGGTTATAGGACGAGGGACAGTCGATTATGAGGAAGCGAGCTATAATGGAGGAGCGGCAAGGGGTAGTTCCTACCGCCACGGTTAGGCGGTCTGAGCCTAGCGGTTGTACTATGTCACCAGAGAAGCTGACCAAGGGGTCGTGGTTGTTATACAGTTTGGCGCGGTCCAGCCGAAGTCCCTTGTAACAATCAGAGAACATGACACTTACAGCGGCCCCGGTATCCACTAAGGCTTTGTGGCACCTGTAATGATCCACCTGCACATTGATTATTAAAGGTTCACAATGGTGGCGATGTGTGGTATCCTCATCTCTGCGGAATGTCACTTGATCCCACTCTGATGGGGTGATCGTGACACCGCGTTGGATGTTAAGGATGCCTGAGGGTGTCGTGTATTGCTGTGTTACAGAAGACTGGCGTTGCGGGAACCGCAGAGCTCCGCCATGCAAGGTTAGGATCTGGCCATGAGCACAATATTGGTGGAGTTGTCCACTCTGGACTATGGCGTCGCTGTGGCCAGTGGAACTGTATTGCGAGGAGAGTATGTCGGAGTGGAGATAGGGGTCCCTCGTGCCTTTACACTTCTCCGTCTTCAGTGATTTGGTGGAAGTGGGGATGGGTTGGGGAGATGGATTAGGTTGATGTGGCAGGGGGGAGTCATTGAGGATTGAAGATGGTTGGGGGGCCGGGAGTGGAAATGAGGGATGGGCAAGGGGATGAGATATGTATACGATCTGGTTAGGCTCTCCCGAGAGTACGGGACCAGCCTGGTCTTGAAGGGGATCCGGGGTCCCGACAATTCGCGCCGCGCAGTCTGAGCGATCATTTTACATGTTATGATGCTCTAACGTGGCGCGGAGTAAGGATTGTTTTTTTCCAATTCAGCAATGCGTACCCGGTACGCTTCCGCTTCTGCCATTTCCTTCGCCGCTTGCTCGCGGAACGAATGGAAGTCTCGCTTGAGGAGTTCAAGGGCTGTGGCGGGGTCGGGATGGGTAATGGAGGCTGAGCTGCTAGTTTGGGGAAGGGATGTGTTGGGTTTAAGTTCCACCTGAGTGTCAGGGTCCATGGGGTCATTAATAATCACCATGGTGCCGAGTTCCAAGGCAAGTGAGAGTTCCACAAGATAGGGCCCCTCCTTCTAGCCCCAATTGTTTCTACCTGTTACGTCCCGAGCCGGGAAATGGTCGCGAGGCGGAACGAAACAGAATTCTTGAGAGGCTTTCACTCGGTACCTGCACAAATGACAGCGTCACGGGGTCGGGACTGGGGTGGCCCAGTCTTCGACTCTCCGATGCTTAAGTGAGCTCTGTGCACTTGTACGGATAGAGGAATGAAAGTAAGAGAGAGAACATATGTGTGTCTGAGATGTAAGTGTATACCTTGAGCTTGTTTTATAGGCTAAGCTTGTGTACCTTGAGATTGTTTCCAATGTGGGACTCTTTGCCCTCCTTTGGAGTGCCTCCTCTTTTGGGGGTGTTTTGCCGCTAGAGTGACTTTGGCAAGCGGTTTGTTACCAGCCCTTCCTTCCTTGGATATCTGTGAAGGGCTCACCAGGGCTATCTCGACCGGGTAATTGTATTGTATTTTCGGCTTAGCCAAGTATTTTGGCTATATACTAACAATATAGTAAAAATAAATTAAAATAAATAGCAAATAAAAAGATAATTAGGGAAGATAGTGGGAGTACAAAATTTAAAACTGTTATCACACTGGAAATAACACATAGATAACGGTGGATAATCACTACTTCTTAATTTTAGATGATTTTGTAACACCGTGCATATTTGCACGGGTAAAAACTAGTAATTGATAAAAGGCAAATGAAATGGAACTGCCAACAAAGATAGAAAGGAGAAGGATCTAACAAAATTAAGAAGAAGAGAGCCATTCTAGTAAAGACTCTTAAGTTGAGGACTAGTTAATGACTTTTCAGTTTATTGTTTAAAATACATATTTTTCTATCACATCTTCACATCTCATTCGTTCAGTTTTTAGGTCTATATGTGTATATTAGCCCTACAAATTTTCAGTCAAATCGGTGATCGTTAAGGTAACAAACTAGATCAAATTAATGGACGACATGAACAATTCAAGTTAATAATTGGTAAATCACATTTATGAATGTCTTAACGATTTTCAATATGGCTAAAATTTTGCATAAATAATATACTCATAAATACATATAAACAAAACGGTCAAAATATAAATATAAGATCAAAAAATAAGATAAGCTGAAAAGTCATTATTAGAAAGACCCTTAAGAAAGAGAAAAAAAAGAAAAAAAAAGAAGAAGAATGGACCAAAACTCTCACTTTCAACTTTTGACAGAGAAATTCACATTCCAAATTATATGCGTCGGTCTAGTCGTACAAACACGAGCTTCACCTCTCTTCTTAATATTAATTGTCGTCACATGATCCTAAGCCAAGTGACTCATAAATAAATCCAATCTAAGCAATAAGTAACACATACGTACTCACTCACCCACTATTATTATTGTTTCTATCGTTAACAATACTGATCAACTAATCACAAAGTCATCAATACCCTATCATATAAAAAACAAAATTTCTACAAGGTTTAGATACCCAATGTAATTTTTAAATAGCCTGACATGACATTGCATTTAAGTAAATATATGTGAGAAATTTCTAAAAAGAAATTTGGGTACGGGGTTCCTTTATTAAATTTATGGGTCATCATCTTAGGCTATTTGAATTAATAGAATACCGGACACTACTGGAAAAAACCTTTTAGGCGACGGAAGACGATTCCGTCTCTTTAGTTACCACCTAGGCGATGGAATAGTGTTCCGTCGTCTATGTGGTAACTTAGAAGACCAAAAATGTACTAAGACGACGAAAATATTTTTATAAAAAAAAAGTATTCACTTAGGGGACGGAAACGTATTCTGTCGTCTAAGATTGATTTAGACGACGGAAAAATTTACTTAGGCGACATAATTATTATATTTTATAAAAAATAAGATTATTCATTAAGCGACAGAAATATATTCCATCGTCTAAGATTTATTTAGACGACAGAAAAATTTACTTAGACGACGAAATTATTATTATTATTTTTTTAAATAAAATTATTAATATCTTAAGCGACGAAAAGTTAGCGGCTCCTTTTCCGCCAAAAACTTTAGAAAAATTTGAACCAAATTTGTCAAACCTTCCTTATATATTCTCTTTCCCTCCTCTCCTCTACCCTACCCAGTTTCAACGCATATCTCTACCTCTCCTTCTTCTTCCCTCTGCCTCTCCTTCTTCTTCGCCCTCTGCCTCACCTTCTTCTTCCCTCTCTGCCTCACCATCTTCCATGTGCCTCTCCTTCTTCTTCTCCCTCTTCCTCTCCTTCTTCTTCCCTCTGCCTCTCCTTCTTCTTCGCTTCCTGCCTCTCTTGGGCGCCATTCTCTTTCAGTGGAGTTCACGCATCATTGTGCCAGGGGACTCCGTGCTCTTCTCTGCCAAGGGAATCCGCGCGCCCTTTGTGCTAGCGGAGTCCGCGCGCCCTTTGTACCAGCAGACTCCGTGCTCCCTTCCCTGCTAGCGGAGTCCGTGCGCCTTCTGTGCCAGCGGACTCCGCGTGCATTCTGTGCTAGCAAACTTCGCGCGCATTCGGTGCTAGCGGAGTCCGCGCCATTCCCTGGAAGCAGAGTCCACGCCCTTCCCTTCCAGCGGTGTCAACACGCCTTCCGTGCCAGTGGAGTCCGCGCGCCTTCCGTGCCAGCAGAGTTCGCGCGCCTTCCCTGCCTGCGGAGTCCGTGTCATTCCCTACCTGCGGAGTCCGCGCGCCCTTTGTGCCAGCGGACTTCGCGCCCATTTTTTTAAATTTTTTTTCACTTTAGCAACGGAATCCAGTGATTCCGTCGCCTAGGGAAAAAATAATTTTTTTTTGTCATTAAACAATATCAGTCGTCTAAGTACTTAGTTGACAAAAAACTTCCGTCTACAAGTACTTAGGCGAGAGAAACAGTTCCGAGTGATTTTGACTCGACGAAAATCAATTTTTCATCGCCCAGACACCTACCTCACCCTACTTAGGCGACTGAACTTAGGTGATGGAAATTCCGTCTCGTAAGTACTTATGAGATGAATTTTGTTACTTAGGTGACGAAATAGTTATGTCTCCTAAGAGGTTTTTTCCAGTAGTGGGATATGCAATTATTTGATTTTGAACTTAAGAACATTTTTTTCATTTTAATTTTTTTATGAAACAAATAACTAAAATGTTATAACGAGTGGCTCACGACTTCTTACTATACAGAAAAGAGATTGATGTAATTAGACCAAATTATATTGAGCTTTTCATTTTAGATTTTTGTTGCCGATCAATGATGTTTTTTTTTTTTTTACAGTATTTTTTTTCTACGTTTCTAAGATTGACTTTGACTACATCATTTGTGATCACTTTGATACACTATGAATCGAATGCTGGTAGAGAATTCTCAACGTCGACGCTCAACCAGTAAGCCGCTTACAGTGGTTTGTGAATAACTAGTCTAACACTACACAATTTGAAACTGTATTAAAGTCCTCTTTCAGTCAACTCAGAACATCTTACATACAAAATATAGAATTAAAAAGTAGAAATAAAAATAAAGAAGAAATGTAATTTTTAAATTTGTCTTCTTTCCATTATCGAGGCGGGTAAGCTCTGCTCAGCAGCCAAAGGAATTTAACACAAAGCGTACACACCAGTTTCTCTCTCTCTCTCTCTCTCTCTCTCTCTCTCTCTCTCTCTGTAACCCCTTCCTTTCCTTCCTTCCCCTTTATTCTATTCTTTGCCCCTCAAATTTCTCTGAATTTCAAGCATATTGATTCTCTCCTTCTTTGTTTGCATGTCTTGCATTCCCTAATCTCTCCCACCACCCTATTCCCAATTGCTTCGTCTTCTTCTTCCTCATATCTCAGGTCAGCTTCTTCTCTCTTTCTCTTTACTTTGCTCTATTTTCTTGTTCGTCTTCTTAGTTTTGTTTTCTTTTTTTATTTATGGAAAAGAATATCTGTGCACTGAGCAGTGCTTTTCTGGTTGACTTGTTCTTGCGAACTCTTGATTTGTTCTTTTTAGATGGATTTGGCTTCAGTAATGGTACATAATTTAGTATAAATTCATGAATAGCTTGAATTTAGGTTACATAGTAATGTGGGTGAAAAAAAGGTGGGATTATGTGGGGGATTATGGGCCTTTTGTGGTAGAGAAGTGTAGCTAAGAACCAAGAATTTGATGGGGTTGATATGAATTCTTGCTGGTTTATTAGAATATTAGAAATTTTATCCATTTTGAGTTGTGTTGTTTTCTGGGTATTTGATCAAACCAACAAGAACCTGTCACTTTCACAGAGTATATGTATACTATTCAAAGCTTCCCATTTGAGTTTTCTGAGAAATCAACAAAAGCAAGCAAAATGATATTCCATTTTATTCTTCATTACAATTCTCGCCTGTTGCATTCGGGGTAATTAGTGGAACTTTTCAGTTTGATTGCTTTATGCCTTTTTGCTTTTATGGGGTTTCAGATGAGTGGAAGTGTTAACTGGCACATTGGTCACAATTATTGAATAGTGGGTCTCAACACTTCTTTGATACTAGCTTGATGATTGGGAGGCCAAAATCATAGAACAAGTTCACATGTTATGAATTAGATACTATTATTATGTATTTACGTATACATAAGAATCAAGTTCATTTCATGAAAATTGAAGAAGTGATAAGTAATAACTCTGTTTTGATGGAAATATAAAAATGTTAAGTAGTTGTTGAATGTGTGATATTGCTTGGATCAGTTGGATGTCAAAGAGGGTCTGAAGGTTCTGTTATCCTTGAATCAACTTTTGTTTCTGTATTTAGACTTGTTTGACTGAAGTATTGGCAACTGTTACAGTATGCTTAGTGGACTGCATTGTTTATTCTCTCCTCTTTTGTGATTTTACTTCCTTATTTTCTCCGTTGTGCTGCAATTTAATTAGATGCTTTGCAGGCAAGGAACACGAAATACAAGATACTAACTCTCATGGAAGAAAATCAGTTGAATTTTAACCGCCCACTCCTATCTGTGAGACGGTACTCAGCGACAACTGTTTCCTCAAAAGCTGATGACAAAAGGAAGACAGCTAAATCACAACCAAAATTACCTCCTCTCCCTGCTTACAAGTCAGAACTGAAATCAGGTCCAGTGAGGAACCCGGGAACTGTTCCATTTATATGGGAGCAGATCCCAGGAAGACCCAAGGATGAAAGTATACCAAAAAATCATACTCGTGAAGGACCTCAGGTTGCACCAAGGCTTCCACCTGGAAGGGTCTCAAAGGTTATGAAACAAGGGTTGGATAAAGGTTCTAAAGGTACAGCTGCTCAATCCCAAAATGGAAATGTTCTTTCCAGTTCTCATACTATATCAGCTGTGGAGAGAAAAGTAGATATTAAAGAAGAAACATCTAAGGAGCGGAAGGAGGAAAGGACTAGTTCAGAGAATGGTGATGAGACCTATTTAGATGCACTTGATGCACTTTCTAGAACTGAATCAGCCTATATGAACTGCAGTGTAAGTGGTTTAAGTGGACAGGATGGTCCAGATATCATACCCTGTGGAACATTCTCAACAGATCCACAGACACGCGATTTCATGATGGGTCGGTTCTTGCGTGCAGCAAAAGCAATGGCTTCAGACACACCTCATAATGCTCCTAGGAAGCACCCTGTGGCTAGAGAGCAACCAATTTCCAGAGAGGAACCAAGAAGGGTTAAAAAGGTAATGACTGGGGATAAGCAGCATCAATCTAATCAATATAGGCCAGTTTATATTCAAGATATAGCTGAGGAAGTAAGTGAGGATGAAGGTAATGATTATGAAGGATCTGAAAATTTTTAAGATACAGTTTTTGGATATTTCCTGGTTTTGTCTAAAGATTTCCTTGTACTTTTTAAATCATGTTCCAGGGATGAGAATGCTGCTGCAAGTACACATTTATTCGATTCGTAGACTGCTCGGTAACTCTTCTTATGCTGGTTCTAACACTGAAGCTAAAAATAAGGTATTCATCCTTCTCTACTTTTTTTGTATCTTATTTTAATGTTTTCCATTTGTTATTATAAGGTCAAGAAGATTTTTGAATGTTACCTGTTTGTTTCTCTAGCATGGTGGGACTGGTGTATATAAACAAAGATTAATTAGTCGTGATCAAGAAGTTGGGCTGCATGAAGATGACATTGATTTGAAACGTGAATCCGACCAGATCAGTAACAGAAGTGACAGTCTGACATTAGATGGGTCATCAGTAAACAAGCGTTTGCAGGGTAGTGCCATATCACCCTACCGTAGGGAATGTTCTCAGTCTATCCTTCATGACAGAAAATGTTTTCTAGGTATTCCTGAGAAAGCTAAGCGTTCCAAGGAGACTAGTAGCTCGGATAAATATAGAAAAGGCCGCAGGTTTCTGGAACTTTTGTCTAGTGAGAATGCTGAATGGGAAGCACGCGTAGGAAGTCCTGAGGTTGAGAAGACACTGTATGTTGATTCTGTTCAGACAGTAAAATCTTCAATTTCAAATTCATTTTGCTCAGATATAAAGGGCGAGATAAAGGGACTTATCGATTACAAACGGAATGATTTAGACATTCCTGAAAGAAGTGAAGTGGAAGAAACTCTATTGGCAGATTGTACATTTCAAGATATTGAACACTTGGGGAATGTGAATGAGAAGGCAGCAGTTCAGTCTAAATGTTTGGACTTTTCGAACTCTAGTTCTCTGTCTTCTGCTGGAAAATCATCAATCGATGTGCAAAAAATCACAAGAAATGGTCGTCTACAGGATCAGAAGGATTATAACAAACTGGCAATCTCAGAAGTGGCCAACAAAGAGGAGGTTAATTTTGAAAGCCAACAGTTGGATAATTCAGATGATCCAGAAAATTGCCACGGCCTTACTGAGGAATGTATTAGGTTGACAAGCGTGAAGCTGGCTGATGAGGAGAACACTGATTTAGAAATCCTAGAGCGTAAGACTTCAGATACTGATGACATTTCTCATGGCCTAGTTCAAAATTCTATTACATTGTTCTGCTCGAAAGTGGCCAAGAAGGGGAAGATTGATTTAGAAAGCCAACATCTTGTGACACTTGGTAATCAAGAAAGTTCTGAGGGTGAAAATACACGACTACCTCTTCGACCCCCTTTACCAAAATCGCCGTCAGAGTCGTGGCTAAAGCGTACCTTGCCTACCATTTCCTCCAGGAATTCAGCTTCACAGTCTTCTCTTGGTTCACGCATTTATACCAGCAGTCCTGTTTCTAAGATATCCTCTCTTGATCCCAAGTGGGAGACTATTGTCAGAACTTCTAATGTGCATCACGGGCGTTCGCGGTTCTCGGAGGTAGCTCTTTACAGTAGTTTTCCTATGACTGACAAACAAAAAGAAAGACCCATATTTACTTCTTCCCTTACATTTGTGGGGAGAAGCTTTTGTTTATGTTACTCATATTTTGATTTCTTTGTTTTTCTTTTACCAGGAACTTCTTACACCTATACCAGAAGCTTTAGATTGTGGAACTTTTATCTGAAGCTCAACAGCTTATTCATATGCCTTGGTTGAATATCTCTCTTGATGGGCATAAAGGTGCTAAAATTTTCTTTTTCACTTCTTAAAAGATACTCTCTAAAGGTTACTATACTCCGGACTTAGGAAACTCTACATGGCAAGCCCATCTCTGATCCTGTAATGTTCTTGTAAATCATAGTTTTTGTGTCTATGAACTTGAAGTTTGTTACTGTACTGGGATTCTTGTATGAAGGGTAGCAGTAGCTGTATTTTGTTTATAAAAAGAAATATAATTAAAGGGGTTTGATGATACAGTGAGTGAGCCATGTGGATTAACTGTCATGCATATGAAGCAGAAAATTCTTTTCTTATATGTTCTTATATGTGGATCTTATTTATTGATATACTTTGGGAGTCCAAACTCAAGAAATCCATAGTTTTTGCTTGGAATTTTTTGGTATACAAGTACAACATATTGACTTTTCGCATTGTTGTTAGATTCAACCTCAAACGAATGTCAGCAAATGTGATGTGTACATTTTGCATTAATCATACATATATATATATATATATATATATATATATATATCTCTTACAGAATGAATCACCTTGTAAGACTTTTCTAAGCTTCAACCTTTCAACATCACGCCCAGCAAGTAACATTTCTGGGAAATGGTATCTGTAGCTGCAGAGAATTAGCAGTTCTGAATAATTGAAATTTCTAAGCAACTATTCATTTTTCACATCTGGAAGTATTGATCAATTCCAATACTTGAAGAATACGGCTTTGAAACTTCAACACCTCATAGGTGTATGTGATATGTATGCTTGGAATTCCTGTATATATAGCTGTTCTTCGCTTGTAATTCTACACAGTATTTGTTCATACGGCAAGTATTGTTACGCAGCGAGACCCAAAAAATGGCTAGAAATTATTTTGTTGTTGGTGGTGGTGGTCATGGAGTGGGGGTAGGTCTCAGTATCTTGGCAGACAACTCTGGCGGCCTGCTTTTGGTTGGCATGGTTCTTATGTCTCTCTCACTCATATCGATGGTCATATTTGCGTGTGGATCATCAGGCAAGAAAAGGAGGGGTGGCGGCGGTGGAGGAGGCGGTTGTGGTGGTGGCGGTGGTGGTTGTGGAGGAGGTGGAGGTGGTGGTGGTGGTTGTGGAGGAGGTGGAGGTGGTGGTGGTGGTTGTGGAGGAGGAGGTGGAGGTGGTGGTGGTGGTTGTTAGAACACTACGGTTGTAACTTACCATTTTTTTATGTTCCCCTACCAGTAAAGTTCTATCTGCCGGTATATGTAGTTATCATTGTCCGTTGTTGTATAGATTAGCTTGGGAAAGAAATAAAATTTGAAGAAAATTTTTGTAGTGTAGCATGTAGATCCATATAATGTACTTTCTCACTTTTCTACAGACTACAATCCATTTACTACATACTACAATACGGCCGACACTATAAAAATGTAAAATCTGCTAACACGCGTGTGGTATTGAAATCTTGTATTAATCAAAACATATGCAACTTCTTTGTAATCAAGATGAGGGAAGACAACTATTCCAGTTGCAGGAGCTGTGGCTTTATGAGACAGCTTAATTAGTGAAAAACAAAGGAACAAGGCTACCAGAATATCCAAGTAGAATGTGACTCAAAGCTGGTTATCGACGCTGTTAATAGAAAAATCAACATCCCTTGGAGACTTCTCAAGCTCATTCATGACATTAGAGATATTGCAAAATCCTTCTCTTCTATTCGTTTTATGCATGTGTTTAGAGAAGCTAATAACGTGACAGACGTCATTGCTCATGAAGGACACTAACTTCCGGATGGTCACATTTAGAGTAATAGATCTTCATGTTCAACTACTAGAGTCTTACTTTTTGTTAATGTAAACTCAGGTTGCCTGACAAGTAATTTTACTTTTTGCATCAATATATATATATATATATATATATATATATATATATATATATATATATAACTTTGATTAATAAGTTTTTGAACCTGTCAGCTACATATATGTTTGGTTCCAGGAAAGTTGTAAACAAGTAATCATATATTCACTTTTAATTTCAAAGAAGTTTTCAATTTTGTGTAGCTAAGACGTTGTCAACCAGCCTGGAAAGTCTGAGGTTGATCCCAAATCCAGTTTATATCTATATGTATATGCTTGGATGTTATCCTATATCTACTAGATATGTGACCCATACATTGAAAAAGAGAATGGCCAGAAATTACGGTGTTTTTGAGCAGGGTTGTAATATGAGGTTTCATATAAACCAAAATTAGAATCTCTCACTTAACTAATACAGGAGGCAACATATCCTTCAAGTTCTTGAACTTTAAAAAAAGAAGAGGAGTTGTACGTGATCGAAAAGTGAAATCGATCAATTAACATATAAGGTTTTCTGTTATTTTTGATCTCTATATGATAAACATTTTTGGAGGCTCCCGAAAATCAGAAGTCATGTACATCGCTCGCCAAAAGAGCACCTTGTTGTTGAGCACGCAGAGGGACTTTTCCCAAATAAAAAAAATGTCTGGGGTAGTTCTTTACAGTAGTTTTCCTAATATTGACGAACAACAAGAAAGACACTCATATTTGCTTCTTCACTTACATTTGTGGTGACAAGCTTTTGTTTATGTTACTCATTTTTAATTTCTTTGTTTTTCTATTACCAGGAATTTCTTACACCTATACCAGAAGCTCACCGGCTTATTCATATGCCTTGGTTGAATTAATCTCTCTTGATGGGCTTAAAGGTGCTAACATTTTCTTTCTCACTTCTTAACAAGCCCATCTCTGATCCTGTAATGTTCTTGTAAATCATAGTTTTTGCGTCTTTGAACTTGAAGTTTGTTACTGTACTGGGATTCTTGTGTAAAGGGAAGCAGTAGCTGTACTTTGTTTATAAAAAGAAAGATAATAAAAGGGATTTGATGCTACAGTGAGTGAGCCAGCAGAAATTATTCTCTTATAGTTCTTTATGTGTGGATCTTATATACTAATATAATTGGGAATTCAAACTCAAGATATCCATAATTCTTGCTTGGATGGAAGTTATTGGTACACAAGTACAACATATTGACTTTATGCATTGTTGTTAGATTCAACCTCAAACGAATCGAATGTCAGCAAATGTGATATCTACATTTATATCATACACATGTCTTAGAGCATGAATCAGCTTGTAAGACTTCTCTAAGCTTCAACCTTTCACCATCACGCCCGGTAAGTAATATTTTTGGGAAATGGTATCTGTAGCTATTCAGTTTTCACATCTGGAAGTGTTGATCAATTCAAATACGTACTTGAAGAATACGGCAAGTTTTTACATCTGTATATATATAGCTGTTCTTTTGCTTGTTTTTAACAAAGTATTTGTTCATACGGGAAGTATTGCTACGCAGCGAGACCCAAAAAATGGCTAGAAATTATTTTGCTGTTGGTGGTGGTGGTCATGGAGTGGGAGTAGGTCTCAGTATTTTGGCAGACAACTCTGGCAGCTTGCTTTTGGTTGGCATGGTTCTTATGTCTCTCTCGCTCATATCGATGGTCATATTTGCTTGTGGATCATCAGGCAAGAAAAGGAGGGGTGGTGGTGGTGGAGGAGGCGGGTGTGGTGGTGGTTGTGGAGGAGGAGGTTCAGGTGGTCGTGGAGGAGGTGGTGGTGGTGGTCGTGGAGGAGGTGGTGGTGGTGGTTGTGGACGTGGTTATTAGAAAACCAAAGTTGTAGTTTATCGTTAAGTGCAGCTATTAGGATCTCTAAATTTACTCATTTGAGCTCGATTTGTTATGAGTTATTGAATGACCAACTATCTCCTCTTACGTAATGATTATTAAAGATAATAATCATACAAAAAGAAGTATATTTATTCTCTTTAGACTTTTCAATTCGATAATTAATTGATTATATTTTTAATTATTTTCCTTATATATTTTTAATTTTTAATTTACTATTTTTTAAATTTTACTACATATTATATATTTAATTAAAGCTAAAACTATGATCAATATTGACCGTGTGACATAAAATCCGTGTGACATAAAATAACCTACTATCATACATGTTGAAAACATATATATACAAGGTGAAAGAATATATATTAAAAAAAATCGATAATGAAAAATTAAATAACTATTAAAATAATTTCATGATGTACAAAAAATAGAGGGAAAAAAAATACATACATAGTATACAATTGTTATCTTTTATCGTTGTTTAGCACAAGTAAAATAGAAAAAGAAAAACTAATTTATGTTAGAATATTTTCTTGTTGGTAAATATAATTTTTTTATCAGATAAACCACTAATATGCTACAACGAGTCTACTGTGAGCAAGTGACGTAGTCAAAAAAATAAAATAGGAGGGTCAAAATTTAGTATTTCCTACATCGCCTACATTTGAGTAGCTTGTATCGCTCAACCCTTACCAACTTGAATAAAATATATATATAATATCCACGATGATCATTCATATTTTGAGTCATTTTTTTTTCCAAATTGTAAGGTAGCATGTAATATTAGTTTAAACATCAAACTTTACACTAATTATGTAATATAAGCATGAAAACGGTGATTGTATCAACCTATCATGGGTTGTATGAAAAAGTGAGAGAGGTCATTTGAATCTTCTCACTCTTATGTGGCTACACCACTGACTGTGAGTCGAACTTATGACCTCTCACTTATACAGAGAGACGGTACTAGACTGGTAAATATAATAATACTTTGTGTTATTTGATTTTTAAGAGAAAAATTGACATCATTGAAATAAATTTCTTATAAATTGATCAAATAATGGAGGTTTGGTGACTAACTATTGGAAATAAAAAATAGCAAGGAATTGAGGTTGTGAAAGAGGTTTGAACGAAAAAAAAATCAAGGAATAGAGGTCTCGATGATAGCATGCAAAAAGAAAAAATAAATAAATAAAAGAATGAGGGGTCTAGAGAATAAATAAGAGGTATAATGAGTAAATTATTAAGATATATGTGAATAACATACATAAGGTTATTTTAGGAATTTGAAAGGAGGTCTAGTGAGCAAATAGTTGTAATTAAAATTAAAAAGGAGGTGTAAATAGCATAAGAGGTATACTGAGCAAATTTGGATGTCCCAATAACCGCAATCTTTATCGTTCCTTTATTTATGTCCCCTAACAATAAAGGCTTGTTTGTTGCTACATGTTCTTATCATTGTACATTGTTGTATAAATTAACTCGGGAAAGAAATGAATTCCGAAGAAATTATTTTTGTGGAGCATGTAGATCGATATAATAAACTTTTTCACTTTTCTTTTTCTTATCTATAAATTATAATCTATTTACTACAATCCGGCTGACACTATTCTTTCATATACTGTTTCTACCTCTTCCTGGGATCTCGGGACAAGAGGTCGAATCCTTAGCTTCTTGTCATGTATCTGCACAAGTAACAACACGTCAGGAGTCGGTACTAGGGAGGCCCAGTCTTCGACTCTCCGATGCTTAAGTTAGTGTTGGGCTTCTTTGAAAAAGAGAGAACTTCTCAAGAGAAAAAGAGTGAAGGGTAGAATTTTAGTGTAGGAGCTTTTCTATTCAACTAAGGAAGTTTGTGATCATCTTGACATTTGATCTTGGAGTGTGAAGAAAAGATGTTGCAGCTCCCAAGTATAAATAGGTCATGAAGCATGCATTGTAAATTACTTTCCACCAATTTTATTTGACTTAAAAGACCAAACACTAAGTTTGAGTGATAGTCTAGCTAGTTAAAGTGATTGTTCACAAAGAAAACCAAATAGTAAGAGGGGTAAAAGAAAAATCAGCTAGTACATGAATCTATATATGAGGTATAGCTTATATATGTATTGACATGAATCTATAGATACACAAATATTTATATATGCATATATAGATATATATCCACTCAAGCTAATAAGTAAATGAATATGATGTTTCCCTTTCTTAAGATCTTGTAAATGTGTCAATAATATTTAAGATTAGAATAGTATGCATAATAAAAACAATACTAACTCGAGTCTTAAATTCGATCACGAGTATTGATTATATGTAAGAAATACGGTTTAAGGTATTTAAGTAGTTTACTTAAATTCTAATACTTAATAAAAATATATATCTTGTAAGTATGATATTTGGAGTCATTGGCTTCCAAAAGAAATACTTTAGAAGATATTTGGATTACTATCTAAGGTTAAAGAGCCTTAGTGTGCTATATAGTTAGTACTAAGTTTTGGAGTACTACAGTCTACCCATCTTAAAAGAGAATTCGTCCTTGAATTTTACGTACCTTGTTCTATGAACAAATGCGGATGTTTCTTTCTCATTTTTGATTCTAATTCCCATGAAGTCTCGCTTTCATCATGTCGGTTCCATAATATCTTCACCATTGGGATTTCTTTATTGCGAAGCTTCCTAACTTCTCGACCTACGATGCGAACAGGTGCCTCATCGTATGTCACATCTTCCGAGAGTTCTATGGTACTTTGGTCGATGACATGGGAACTGTTTGGTTTGTAATCTCGTAGCATAGACACGTGAAAAACGTTATGCACGTTGGACAAGTGTTGTGGTAGATCTAGTCGGTATGCTAAAGTCCCAACTTTTTCAATGATTTGGAAAGGTCCAATGAACCTTGGTGAAAACTTGGCAATCTTCTTACCGAAATGAACAACTCCTCGCATTGGTGAGACTTTCAGCAAAACACGATCACCGATTTGAAATTTCACATTTCTCCTATGTCGATCTGCATAGTTCTTCTATCGACTTTGTGCTGCCTTCAGACTATTCTTAATTGAAGCAACTACCTCTGCTGATTCCTTAATAATGTCAGGTCCGGTTAGAACGGCTTCACCTACTTCAGCCCAACATATTGGGGTATGACAAGGTCTACCGTAAAGAGCTTCAAAAGGTGCCATCCCTATGCTTGAGTGGTAACTGTTGTTGTAAGCAAATTTGATCAAGTATAAGTGATCCTCCCAACTCCCTCCAAAATCCAAAATGCATGATCTAAGCATATCTTCCATCACTTGATTGACTCTCTCTGTTTGACCATCAGTTTGGGGGTGGAATGCAGTGCTCATGTCCAACTTCGTCTCCATTGCAGTTTGTAGGCTGGCCCAAAATCTTGATATGAATCGGGCGTCACGATAAGATACAATTGAAACAGGAACTCCATGAAGTCGAACAACTTCTCTTAAGTATAGTTTACTTAAGACGTCAATGGATTATGTTATTTTTATTAGCAAGAAATGGGCAGACTTTGTAAGGCGATCGACAATGACCCAAATGGCATCGTTACCTCTTTGCGTCTTTGGTAACCTGGTAACGAAGTCCATCGTGATGTGCTCCCATTTCCATTTTGGAATCTTAAGAGGTTGTAATAATCCTCCTTTTCGCACGTGCTCTTCTTTCACAAGTTGGCATGTAAGACACTTAGAGACATAGCTAGCAATGTCTCTCTTCATGTTGTTCCACCAATAGTTTTTCCTCAAGTCTTTATACATCTTCATTCCTCCTGGATGGACTATGAATTTTGAATGATGTGCCTCCTGTATTATATCATCTTTTAATGATGCAACATTTGGCACACAAAGCCTTCCTCGAAAACGCATTCCTTCTTCTGCTTGTATGCTCTAGTCTTCAGGGTGCTTCTCTTTCATTCCTTGAACATATTTCACGAGCTCTTCATCTTCACCTTGCGCTTGAATAATTTGACTAATTATTGTTGGTTGCACAACTAAGTTCCCTATAAAAATTCCATCGATGTTCATGGAAGGAGTGAGATTGAAATCAATTAGAGTATCTAACATGCTCCAATGTTCTCTCATAATTGAGGTGAGATGACTTCGAGGCTTTCTGCTTAAAGCGTCAGCGACTACATTTGCTTTCCCGGGGTGGTATTGCAAAGTGAAGTCATACTCTTTGATAAGCTCCATCCATCTTCTTTGCCGCATGTTTAGATCCTTATGGGAGAAAATCTACTTGAAACTTTTGTGGTCGGAAAATAGATCGAACCGTTCCCCATAAAAATAATGCCTCCAAACTTTCACAGCAAAGACCACAGCTGCTAGTTCAAGGTTATGGGTTGGATAGTTATTCTCATGCATCTTCAATTGTCGAGATGCGTATGCTACCACCTTTCCATTTTGCATGAGAACACAACCGAGTCCTTGATGTGATGCATCACTATATATGACGAAAGGAACTCCATTTTCTGGAATGGTGAGAATGGGTGCTGTTGTTAGCCTTTCCTTTAGCTTCTGGAATGCTCGTTCACAATTGTCATCCCATATGTACTTCACATTTTTTTGAGTCAACCTCATCATTGGGAGAGCAATTTTTGAAAAATCTTCTATGAATCTCCGATAATATCCAGCAAGGCCAAGAAAGCTTCGTACTTCTGTAAGAGTAGTAGGAGTTTTCCATTCCAGCACAGCTTCAATCTTTGCAGGATCCATTGCTATTTCAGCTTGAGAAACTACGTGGCCTAAGAACTTCACTTGGTGTTGCCAAAAGTCGCACTTCTCAAATTTCGCATATAGCTTGTGTTCCCTAAGAACTTGTAAGGTAGTCTCCAAGTGATTTTTGTGGTCCGCTTCATTTTTAGAATAAATCAAAATATCATCAATGAATACGATAATAAATTTATCCAAGAACAAACAAAAAAGTCGGTTCATCAAATCCATAAATATGGCTGGTGCATCGGTTACCAAAGAACATTACCAACCACTCATATTGTCTATACCGCGTGTTGAATGCGGTTTTATGGATGTCATTCTTTTTGACAAGAAGTTGATGGTACCCAGAGCGTAAGTCGACCTTTGAATATTTGAGCTCCTCGCAACTGATCAAATAAATCATCTATCCGTGGCAACGGGTACTTATTCTTGATAGTCACCTTGTGCAATTGCCGGTAGTTGATACATAGTCGAAGAGATCTGTCTTTCTTCTTCACGAACAAAACAGGTGCTCCCCAGTTAGAAGCACTATGCCGAATAAATCTAAGTTCCAGCAACCCTTTGATTTGTGTATGTAACTCTTTCAATTCTTTTGGTGCCATTCTATAGAAGGTAATAGAAATTGGTTTGGCTTCGGGTACTAGGTCAATGCTGAACTCAACTTCACGGCTTGGAGGTAAATGAGTAATTTCTTGGAATACATCTTTAAAAGAATTCACCCCAGGGATTTGGTCTATTAGAGGTTTGGAACTCTTTAATTCGACATTGGCAAGAAGTTTGGAAAGTATGAATTTTGTGGCCAAGTCACATTGGATTTTTCGAATGGGTTGACCAGGTATTGAAAAGGTTATTGTTTTCCCGTGACAGTCTATATGGGCATGATATTTGCTCAACCAATCAGATCCTAGGATTATGTCATAATGCCTCAAATTTAAGACTATGAGGTCCGTGGGAAAATTTTGTATCCAAAACATGTATAGGACATGATTTGCATACTTTGGTTAAGATGACAGATTTTTCCAACGATGTTGAGACCGTTAAAAACTCGTTGTGTTCAGTTGGTATCACCCCTAAGGTTGCGACAAATGCACTAGATATAAATGAATTGGATGCACCAGTATCAAATAGTATTTGAGCATGAGTACTATATGCTACTAGCGTACCTTCCATCACCGTGTTCTCAAAAGCTATGGCATTTAGCTGGACTGGACGAGGTGTTGGATTGTTTGTCTGTTTCGGAGCATCGCACTTATTAGAGAAATGCCCCATCTTGCCATAATTGAAACATGATCCTGGGAGGTGATGTGGCTTTGGACAAGCATTAGACATGTGTCCAGACCCTCCACAATTGTAACACCTAATTGGCCCTCTAGACAGCTCTTTCCCCTTCTCAGTTGATGTTATCGGCTTCTAAAACACATCTTTCCCTTTTTGTTGCTTCCATGGTTGTCCGCCTTTTTGGTTAGGCATTGGATGACTCCTTTTTCCTCGTAAACCATTCTCTCGTTCCTTCTCCATGCAGTACTTTTGGTTTTCCTCCTCTTGAGTTAAGGCTTTGTCCACAGCTTCCTCGTAAGTGATTCCACGTTGAGTGACCATTCTTCAAATGTTGGAATTCAGTCCTCCAATGAAACGTCTTGCCTTCTTATTGTCGGTATCTACCATGTGAGGAGCAAAACGAGAAAGTTTAGTGAACTTTGTTTCATACTCAATCACAGACATTTTTCCTTGAGTAAGTTGAATGAACTCTAGTTCTTTCTTGTCCTTCTCAACTTGTGGAAAGAACTTTTCTAGAAATTTTTCTTTGAAGGTAGCCCAATCCATGAATTCCAATGCAGCAGGGAGTGTGACACGTTTAACCGTGTCCCACCAGAAACGAGCATCTCTTTCTAAGAGGCAAGTAGCCACTTTTCGTAACTCCACCTGGGTACAATCCATCATTTCAAAATGGATTTCCAAATTGTAGATCCATTCTTCAGCCTCGTGAGGTTTTCCTCCAACAAACTTCTTTGCCCCAAAATTCCTTATGTGTGTCACTAGTCGTCCTAGCATCCTGCTGACTTGATTTGCCTCCATCCTTCTGGTGAAGGCCTCGACAAAATCTTCCGTGTCGACAAGTGGGTTCCTTCTATCGGTCATTGTCCTAATTAAAGAAAATGATTTATATGGTTATAATTTAAACCAAAAATATTTGTGAACCAAATACTTTACATTAAGCATAAAATTTAATATCACTAATTATACATATGTTAGAAATGCTTCTTAGAGCTATTTTCTAACGGAAACTTGCTTATAAGCAATTTTGAAACACTAAAGTGTTTTTAGGGAATGGAAATACAAACATATTGCAAAGGCTTCTTCTATTTTAACAACTGTCCGTCTCTAAGGTGACGTTGAGATCAAAGGAGTTAGATTCCTCTATCTCGACATTTAGTCCAGGAGTAGGCATAAAGCCAATAGGAATAGACACATGTGGGCGTACCCTCATGTATGACTTTGTCCTAATATGTGTATGAACATGAGAAGGTGATGGTGCAGCAATAACATTCACCATGTCAACATTAAGAGATTTTACAGACTTTTCAGATTGAGTAGGCTGTTGGTAATTAGGTGTTCCCCAATCTTTTTCCCTAAGCATCCCGTTTGCAATGGCTTCTTCTCTGGGTTACTTATTATCCACCTAGCCTCCATGTATATGTTAATTCCTTCATTGACATACATAGTTGCCATATAGTGCTTATCATCTAGGTTGATACCAGGATTGTTTTGGGAAATGTCAATAGACATGTTATAGGGTTGCCTAGCCTTGACATGTAATTCCAAATACTCATTCCCATATTGAACATCACTTCGTAATGCTTCTACATATCGGTAGTCCATATTGTCAAATAATCATTGTTAAATAGGAACATACTAATATTCTATGTCAAATATTAACAATATCAATATAACTCAAACACAAAGTTTCAAGATGCAACAAATGGTAACTTACATGCAATTTCTCAATATTCATAGACACATACACATGCATATATAACATAACCCTCCCCGTTCTTGTTAAGTTTTGAAAAATATATAAATATAAATATATATTTAGGAAAATCTTAAGAGAACGATTGCTTTGATACCAATCTGTCACACCCCCAAACTGAGACCAATATTATAAGGAAATATGGTGCCCGAATTTGCGGCGTGAGTTAAAACAAGTAAAATTTTCTCGAATAATTTATTAGAAGAAGAAATATATATATATATATCTGAATAATACTTTTATTAGAAAGCGAAAATATTAATATCTTACAATACCAAATATTTTACAATACCAGAGTTTTAGCAAAAATATATAAGACATTACATTTATTCTCAAAATAGCAATAGAAAACATTCTTTTATTTAGTAGGTTCATCTCATTCCCCAAACATCTATTTGTTACCTGAAAACAAGAATGTGTAGCATCATGAGTAACACAGACCCAATAAGTACAACTTACATTCTTATAATAATGTGTCTTATAAAAAACAGAAATAAACACAACTAAGTAAAAATGTACCAAGAATCATATTTGTTTGTTCATACTGATTCTTATTTATGAACACACACACACACACACATACAAGCGTGAATAAATTCATCCATGTGAATATTTAGGAAACTGGTAATAAATCATAAAGATCACGTGCTAGGTCCACTATACCAAAGCACAAATAAGCCGCAGCATACTAAAGACAATACCAGAGTATATATACTCAAGGTCGACACTTTCTTCCTATGAGTATAATAGTGCACTATCTGTAGAGACTAGAGCCCAGGCTAACTCCATAAATCACAAAACACTTTTACCAGTAATTCACTTAAGCACGAGGTAGTACTAATCACCCGGCTTCACATCTCAAAATATAATTACGTCAATAAAATATAGCAAATTTTAGTAAGACAATTACTTCAAGGTGAACAAAGTATATAAGCGTACATCAATATGCTTTAAAAATAGTCAATAACTTAAGGTATTCACAAGTTAAGCAATTTAATAAACCTGAAAGTAAATGTGCAATAAAGTAAATATACTTTAAATTAAATAAACAGAAAATATTAATTAGTAGTAAAAGAATTAGTAGTCATATTTCCCATAGTGAGGGAAATCCTTGTCCAAAGAACTGTCAACTTATTATTTTCATATCTCATTCAATTTATGTCCAAATTAGGCAAGTGAGGAGTCCATGTCAAAGGATTTTTCGTAAGGGCAATGGGATAAGTCATATAATCCAGTTCGAAGTCATAGAGTCTAGAAATGTTGAAAAACAGTAGCAGTGCAGAAAGCTGATATCCTTTATATTACCTTTGATGTCTAAGTCTTTACGTGTTTTATATTTTACCATTACTTCTGAAACTTTCCAGATTTAAAAAAAATAAAGGTCCTAAGCTTCAATTTGATATAAAGTTTGTAGAAAAAAGTTAAGAATTGAGCGAGATATGAATTTTTGAAGTTGTGGTAGTTGTAATGGATTTTCAGCAAGTTTATTAGTTTGGAAATTCGATTAGCCATAACATGTTCATTTCCAAACTTTTTAAAGTGATTTAAAAGCCTAAACTGAAGAATTTTTCATGAAGAATCTATTTTTTTGATCAAATTTTACAAAGTGATACTTAAATATATACGAAAATATAAGTTTCTAGAAAACATACTTTTTTTCCATTTTATCCTTACTTATGCATTTTGATAATCTTAAACACAAAAGAGTATAGGAATGTAACTATGTACTTACACTTGAATTTTCAGAAGTGAAGTGAGGGTTTTGGTGTTGATACAAGGTTTGGCTTCTTTGACAAAGAGAGAACTTCTCAAGAGAAAAATAGTGAATGGTAGGATTTTGGTGTGGGAGGTTTTCTATTCAACTAAGGAAGTTTGTGATCATCTTGACATTTGATCTTGGAGTGTGAAGAAAAGATGTTGCAGCTCCCAAGTATAAATAGGCCATGAAGTATGCATTGTAAATTAATTTCCACCAATTTTATTTGACTTAAAAGACCAAAAATTAAGTTTGAGTGATAGTATAGCTAGTTAGGGTGATTGTTCACAAAGAAAACCAAATAGTAAGAGGGGTAAAAGAAAAATCAGCTAGTACATGAATCTATATATGAGGTATAGCTTATATATGTATTGACATGAATCTATAGATACACAAATATTTATATATGCATATATAGATATATATCTACTCAAGCTAATAAGTAAATGAATATGATGTTTCCCTTTCTTAAGATCTTGTAAATGTGTCAGTAATATTTAAGATTAGAATAGTATGCATGATAAAAACAATACTAACTCGAGTCTTAAATTCGATCACGAGTATTGATTATATGTAAGAAATACGAGTTAAGGTATTTAAGTAGTTTACTTAAATTCTAATACTTAATAAAAATATATATCTTGTAAGTATGATATTTGGAGTCATTGGCTTATAAAGGAATTCTTTAGAAGATATATGGATTACTATCTAAGGTTAAGGAGCCTTAGTGTGCTATATAATTAGTTCTATGTTTTGGGGTACTACAGTTGTTGACACGGTGGCTAACATCATTTTGCTGGCGGATTGCACTACCAGAAGAAAGTCTTTAGCCGACGAAAAAAAAAAACCAGGCCGACGAATCAATTTATCGTCGGCTAAAGTAGACTTTAGCCGACGAAAGTTTCCTTCGTCGGCTAAATTATATTTTCGTCGGCTAAAGTCTGTGTGACTTTAGCCGACGACTTTAAACTTTCTTTAACCGACGAAATTTGTTTCGTCGGCTATAGTCTCACAGTTACCCGACGAAAAACATGTCGTCGGTTTTTTTCCCAGACTTTAGCCGATGAAACAATTAAGATATTCATCGGCTAAAGTGTTTAGGTTAAATAATTAAAAAATACATATAGCCGACGATATTTACTATATTTCGTCGGCTAAACCTTATAAATTTTTTTAAAAAAATAACTATAGCCGACGAAATATACTGTAATTCGTCGACTAAGATCGTTTTTGCCGACGAATAACCTAATATTTCGTCGGCTATAGTTATTTTTTAATTTTTTAATTACATACTATAGCCGATGAATACGTTAGGGTATTCGTCGGCTAAACCTAAAAATTTTTCTATTACCTACTATAGCTCTCTATTCGGTGGTTATTTTGCGTAAAATTTTTATACGACTTGTTGCGTGTCATCGGTTTAAAACTGTTTTCCGTTGGAGGTCCGGCCAAAATACGTAATTTAGACGGTCGAACGACCTTTTCCGTGCGTTTAGGGGTTTGACTTACGAGATTGACCGTCCGGATCGAGCCCTTATTCTTTTCTGATCATGTTGAATTTTTTCCCATACATGTATTTTATCATGATGGTCAGATCTGACGGTCAGATTTCTGTTTCTCAAATTTGATCATCACAATCACAACATACATACTAATGTTGTATAACTTGTTTACCGTGTTATGTAAATGTTCCGTTTCAAAAACAAACTATACGTAAAACCTTTAAACGCTAAAAAGTCATGAAATAAGATATGACGAGAATGTTGAAATACATCCACGGTTGAAAAATCACACTATTCCGATAAATATTCGGTGCCGATAGTTGCGGTCAATGCAATTTTTCATTTTTTCCCCCTATGAGTAGCCCTATATTCGGTGGTTATTTTGCGTAAAATTTTTATACGAATTGTTGCGTGCCATCGGTTTAAAACTATTTTCAGTTGGAGGTCCGGCCAAAATACGTAATTTAGACGGTCGAACGACCTTTTCCGTGCTTTTAAGGGTTTGACTTACGAGATTGACCGTCCGGATCGAGCCCTTATTCTTTTCGGATCAAGTTGAATTTTTTCCCATACATGTATTTTATCATGATGGTCAGATTTGACGGTTGGATTTCTGTTTCTCAAGTTTGATCATCGTAATCATAACATGCCAAATGTATAAAAATACTTTAAGCAAGGTTTAGCCGACGAATTTATAAAGTTTAGCCGACGAGTTTAGAAGGTTTAGCCGACGAATTTACAAGTTTTAGCCGACGAAATTGGTATCTTTAGCCGACGAAATTTTCAAAGGACTTTAGCCGACGACAATATATGAAAAGTCGTCGGCTAAAGTCGAAAATTTTTCGAAATTTTCAACCAAAATTTTTTGGTGGGATACCAAAATTTTCAAAGGACTTTAGCCGACGAAAATATATGGAAAGTCGTCGGCTAAAGTCGAAAATTTTTTGAAATTTTCAACCAAAATTTTTGGCGGGAAACCAAAATTTTCAAAGGACTTAAGCCGACGAAAATATATGAAAAGTCGTCGGCTAAGGTCGAAAATTTTCAAAATTTTCAACCAAAATTTTTTGGCGGTCAACCAAAGCGTTTAGCCGACGAAAATAAATAATTTCGTGGGCTAAAGTTCTTTATATAGCCGCAGAGTAGAGTAACTGAAATATCCTCCTCCTCCACACAACCACCTCAAATAAACCCAACACTAATGCGGCCCCTCCTCCTCTTCCTCCTCCTTCTCCTCCTCCACCTCCGCCACTCTCTCTCCTCACCCCACCGTCTACTCTCCACCCCCACGCGCCCAATGGCCACCTACCGCGCCCTCCTCTCGGTCAAGTCCTCCCTCGACGACCCCGACTCCCGCCTCTCCTCCTGGACACCCAACACCAGCCACTGCACTTGGGCCGGAGTCACGTGCGACTCCCACAACCACGTGACCTCCCTTGACCTTTCCGGCTTGAATCTCTCCCCCGATATCGCCTTCCTTGTCTACCTCTCCAATCTCACCATCGCCGAGAACAACCTCTCCGGTCCCATCCCGCCTGAGATCTCCGGTCTCATCCTGCCTCCTCAACCTCTTCAACCGCTCGTTCCCGCCGGAGCTCTCCTACCTCACTAACCTCCGTGTTCTCGACCTCTACAACAACAACCTCACCGGCGTGTTGCCGGTTTCGGTGGCTCACATAACCAACCTCCGCCATTTGCATTTGGGTGGCCGAAAGTTTAGCCGAAAGTTTCTCCAGTTTTTTTTTTCAAAACCCAGCAACTTTAGCTGACGATATTCAAACACTATATTCGTCGGCTATAGTTATTTTTTTAATTTTTTTAATAAGGTTTAGCCAACGAATAACCTAATATTTCGTCGGCTATAGTTATTTTTTAATTTTTTTTATAAGGTTTAGCCGACGAATAACCTAATATTTCGTCGGCTATAGTTATTTTTTAATTTTTTTTATAAGGTTTAGCCGACGAATAACCTAATATTTCATCGGCTATTGTTATTTTTTTAATTTTTTTTATAAGGTTTAGCCGACGAATAACCTAATATTTCGTCGGCTATAGTTATTTTTAAATTTTTTTATAAGGTTTAGCCGACGAAATATAAAAATATTTCTTCGGCTATAGTTATTTTTTAAATTTTTTACAAGGTTTAGCCGACGAAATATTTTATATTTCGTCGGCTATAGTTATTTTTTATTATTTATTACGCACTTTAGCCGACGAAAATGTCGTCGGCTAAAGTCTGGGACTAAAGCCGACGACATTTTTTTTGTCGGACGACATTTTTTTCGTCGGCTAAAGTGAGACTATAGCCGACGAAAAAAAAAAGCTCGTCGGCTAAAGTCATCACAGACGGCCTTTTCCCGACGACACTATAGCCGACGAAGGATCGTCGGCTAAGGTCTTAGCCGACGAATTTTTTTAACAGGCCGACGAAAATTTTTCGTCGGCTAAAGTGCCTTTTCTGGTAGTGTTGACATTATCTTTGATAATGTATTGTTTCATTTTGATCAAGTTGTGATATCTTTGTATCCTAAATCTGCTAAATAAATATCGTATCATCTGAGGAATTAGCGTACGTAACACACTGTGTATAAAATTAATGGAATAAATACCAAATGAAAGACTGTATGTAGAAATGTAGAATTTAGGTCTATGTATATGTTCTTGTTTCAGGAGTGATGGTTGAAAGGAAATCGTCACAACCCAACAAAGAAAAGAAGAAGATTGATATATGTATATATAGGACACTTCCGTTAAGGGATCCTTTTTTTGACATATATGAGGAATGGGGGATTATATCAACTTTTCGATTATATTTTTTGAATCTCCACCATGCAGTTTGTTGGTCCTTATATATAGATCAATTTTATAAATTTTCAGCCAATTTGGTGATCGTTAAGGTGTCGAACAAGATTAAATCAATGAACGAACCAAATCTGCCAAACATGAGCCGTTCATGCTTATAATTATAAATAGTAGTTTTGAATGCCTTAACGATCACCAAAATTTCTGAAAATTTACATAAATGATATACTCATATAGAACTATATATTGAACGGTGGAGATGTGATTTTGTGATCGAAAAATTGGTGCAATCCCTCATATATGTTAAAAAAAAAGATCCCTTAGTGAAAGGGCCTTGTGTGTGTGTCTATATATATATATATATATATATATATATATATATATATATATATATATATATATAAGTAAGAATCACAGTGACTTTGATTACTAAGAGTCTGAGACAACGACTTGTACGTTGTATACAAGCTGGCCCTCTGCAGAATTTATATATATATATATATATATATATATATATACAGTCCGTCTCAGCTGTGGACGTCCGGACGAGTTTTTCGTATAGATTTTCGCCGTTTCTCCACCATTCCAGCGCTGGCGAAGCCGTTTTTTCTCCCCGGCGTGATCTCAGACCTCCCCCGAAGGTGTTGGAATGAAGAAGAAGGCCGTAGAGATCGCGATCGGAGGTCTGTGCAGCAATCTCACTCAGAACTTCATGACCGATCATGGTGGACCTCCGATCGCTATCTCTCTGGCCTTCTTCTTCATTCCAACACTGTCGGGGGAGGTCTGGAATCACGCTGTGGAGAAGAAACGGCGTTGTCGGCGTTGGAATGGTGGAGAAACGGCGGAAATCCGTACGGAAAACCTATCTCGACGTCCGCAGCTGAGAAAACCCGTATATATATATATATAAGTAAGAATCACGGTGACTTTGATGACTGAGAGTCTAACGATTTGTACGTTGTATACAAGGCCCTCTGCAATTCAGTATTTATCTTTCTAATAAGTAGAAGCTAATAACTTGAGTTGGCTAACTATATATATACTTTTACTCTTAACAATAGTACGAATTCAGAAATATGTATCAACAGATCTCTTTCTAACAAGTTGAAAGCTGCATACATGCATGTGTTCTTAATCAGCTGCATGCTGATCCTGATATCCCTCTCAGGCATACCAGTTTACAAATGATATTTATGATTCATCAATAACTTCGATCAATTAGCTAGATAGTATGTATTAGCATGTATGGATGTAGTTAGAGATTTAGATTTCAGGTGGCTCATAAGTTGAGCTAGTTAGTTAACGTAGGGTCTATACAGAGAGGCATAATTATCTAATTTAACACAGTAGGTGCTGAATAAACACAGAAAACCCAGAATAAATTAGTTACCATTTAACCTTAATCATCGTTATCAAAAAAATTTCGCTGGCCTGGGAACTTATAACAGGAATAATTAAAACTATATATTAAAATGCAATTTTGAAGGACTAGAGACACATGCAATTTTGAACAAGTACTTGAAAAGATCTCACTACTAGTCCTATGCCCTACTAGCATATTCATATATGGTTAGATCCTAACAAGTACTTGCCCCATCACTTGCATGGTTTGACTGCAATGTGCATGTGGTAATTACTTCATCCCCAGTTACAATTTAGGTAATATCATTGATTATATATGTTTATTCTTTTACGCTTAAGTAGGTTTAAGGCTTCCAGAGTGAGGAAATGATGACAAGAGTCGAACTCTTGATGTGGGTGTACTGGATTGATCTTGTTGCCTTCTTGGTGAAGACGATGATAAAGAAAGAGAAAGCGTTGTTTCAATGTCTTTCATGTTTTCTTGCTCTCTATCCATCATTTCGTCTGTGCAAAAACTGAAATCTTGCCGCAAACTCAACTGTGAATTCAAAGGTAGCCATTTCTTTTGTTTAAACGTTTGCATATTATCACCAAGTTCTGATCGATATGTTTCTCCATTTATGCTTTCATCAGGTTTCCGAACCTGCATATCAAAAATAGTCTTGATCATGCTTTCATCAAATTCCTCAGTCGATCGACACAGGATTACTTCTGCCAAGATGTCGATCACCACATTCGATAAACATGTCATCAGGATTGTAATAATCAGTAAATGTGTATAATTACCTCAAGAGGATCAGATAAAGGTTCATAGCTGCTGGAGATGAACATTGGACTACATGTAGTAGTATTGGCCAGTAGATGTTGGTTGGAGCTTGCCTGGGGGCTCCCAACTGATTTAGATTGTGCGACATGGATGGTATTACCCCAAGAAATGTTTAGAGAATGTCTCATGCCTTTGTTGTGGTTTCCAATCATCTCACGGGGAGGCCATCTCTTATCTTCAAGAAACCGGCTGGGTCTAAAAGGTGCATGAACTCTTGTCATGGCTTCATTTACACTAAAGATGTGTGAGCTTGTAATTGTATTGATACTCCGATTGTTCTCCATTCCAGGAATGCTCCACTGTGAAATCAACCTTGTAACAAGGATGGAAACAGATTCAAGGTCCGGTATCCATGTGTTTGTGTGTGTATAATTATATAAACATATGGAATTAGTAAATTCATAGGGGTTCTGTTCGATCATACTTTACATATGATTTTGTGCCCTGATTCTTGAAAGTTACTTATTCTAAATTCTAAATAATTGTCAACTAATCCAATTCCATGTTTTGTAGAAAATATTGACAATAGAAGAAAAATGGTGAAATTCTGGCAATTTCCTTAGCACCACCACTTTTGGTGGCACAAGCGGCGGCGCACCACCACTTTTGTTGGTGTCATACATTTTCCGGTCATCCTCATGGTAGAGGAAATGTGGAGTTCATTGTTCAATGACTTCAATCTCAACTAATTCTTAACCTTTTGATTGAAACTCAACTCCATCACTTTTCCCTCTTTCCCACACCATAATCATCACTCCTTTTGCCAAAAAGTCCACCATAATCTGGCAAAACCCATCATGTTTTTGTATGTGAACCACCTTATTTTCCTACACCATTTTTTCTCCATCATTTCCTAGAAGCCTATCACATTTTTCCCCTTCACCTTTTTCATGTTTTTGGCGAAGTTATAGCCATTTTAAAACTCCATGGAGTGCACAATCGGAAGGGAAAAGGAGATAAGGCTGAATTGCTTTTTCCACTGCTCATTTTTGCTCCATCTTTCATCTTTATTTAAGTCTCTCTCTCCCATTTTTGAGAGAACCCGACTTCAATGACAATGGATGGTCACCTTAAGGTGATCACAACCAATGAACATGAGACACATGTTCATTTTAAAAGACTTGACTGTAATTTAAGGACATAACATGGGGTTTTTGGGTATTTGGCATGTTTGTTTATTATTATTGTTGACACTTGTCAATCTCTCATTGGTGTTTGTCACCCATGAGTGACTATAGCTGGTCACCCATGTTATTTCTTTTTTTAGACCATCATCCAACCATTCACCCATTCTCTCTCTTTTCCTCCATCTCCACCATAAATTTCATCTCTATCTCTCAAAATCCACATCTTATTCCTCTTCCCCCCCCCCCCCCCCAATCTACTACATCTCCTCCATCACCACCATCATCGCTAGCTCTAACCCCAAACCTCAATTAACACAACCACTATTACACCATTTCTTCACACTCTTTTTTCTATCATTTTCTCCATCCACTCACCTATCACTAGTAGAAAAAAAAGGCTTAAGTGACGGGTATTTTCATATTTTGTCGCTTAAGCAATACCTAAGTGACAAAAACTAATATCGTCGCTACAAATACATTTTTTGTCGCTATAATTTTCTGGAGCGACGAAATATTTTTTTCGCCTAAACTTCGTCGCCACAAGTCCTACTCAGGCGACAACAAAGATTTTGTCGCAAATTATTTATGTAACGACGAAATCTTAACACTTAAGTGACGAATAAATTTGTCGCATAATATCTTTAACCTAACCGACAAATTTATATTTCGTCATTTTAGTTTAAAACTAAAGCGACGGAACTTTTAACTCTTAAGCTACGAAAATGTTTGTCACATAATATCCTACACCTAACTGACAAATTTACATTTCATCGCTTTAGTTTTAACCTAAAGCGACGAAAATTTTGACCTTTGAGTGACGAAAATCATAGTCGCATTATATCGTGCACCTAACCGACAAATTTAATTTTCATCGCTTTAGTTTAAAACTAAAGTGATGAAAGTGTTGACTCTTGAGTGACGAAATTGATTGTCGCATGATATCATGTACCAACCGACAAATTTAATTTTCGTCGTATGAAGTTAACACTAAAGCAACGGTATGTTTGACTTTAGCGACGAAATATATCGTCGCTTAAGTGAAATCTTCTTTATATTCTTTGCATCACTTCCAGATCGAAAAATTAGAGGAAAACAAATCGAGCTACTGTGAAAAAAAAATATGCACAGATCAATCTGGCAAATCTCTGGCTTATTTGATGCATGATATCATCTTCATCCACTAGTTTGTAGTTTGCTGAGACAATCATTCATATGAAGTGAGTGATGATGATTTAGAACTAGCTCTCCTCTCCTCTGCCCCAGTTTCCACGCACCGAGAGACCCCTAGAGTACTCTAGCTTTCCCTTTGTCTCTCCTTCTTCTTCTTCACCGTCACCTCTCCTTCTTCCCTTTGCCTCTCCTTCTTCTTCGCCACTGTCACCTCTCCATCTTCCTTCTGCCTCTCTTTCTTCTTCACCACCATTGCCTCTCTTTCTTCCCTTTGCCTCTCCTTCTTCTTCGCCACCGCCGCCTCTCCTTCTTCCCTCTGCCTTTCCTTCTTCTTTGCCACCGTCGCCTCGCCTCTCCTTGGCAGCCATTTTCATGGAATAACTAATTTTCCTCCTCCAGCGGACTCCGCGCCCATCTCCGCAAACGGACTCTTCCTCGCCTTCATCGATCTCGGTTGAAATTAGGTTGCTTGATATTGGTTGTAAGACATTGGAGTTGTTTGGGGTTGATTGTAAGAAGTTGGAGTCAGAGGTGATGTAGGAGGCGGTGAAGATCTGCTGATCTTGTTGAAATGGTTGAGGATCAGACTTAATTAAAAAAAATTAATTATTTTTTTCAAATTAGCGACGGAATCCAATAATTTCGTTGTCTAGGGGGAAAATAATTTTTTTTGTCATTAAACAATATTCGTCGCTTAAGGAAATTATTTCGTCGCATTATATCTAGCGACGAAAGAAAACTTGTCGCTAAATTAAAAAGTTTATTCGCTTAACACTAAAGCAACAAAATAAGATACGTTGCTCAAGGAGTTCAGCGACGAAAACAATTCGTCGCTTTAGGAAATTATTTCGTCGCATTATATCTAGCTATGAAAAAAAAACTTGTCGCTAAACTAAAAATTTCGTCTCTTAACACTAAAACGATAAAATAAGATACGTCGCTTAAGGAGTTCAGCGATAACAAAAATTCGTCGCTTAAGAAAATTATTTTGTCATCTTGATCTATGGCGACATAAACTGTACCCGTTGCTTGTTCTGTTTTCTTAAGCGACGGATAATTTTTTTTTTGTCGCTTAAGTGCCTATGAGACGCATCATATGTGACGAAGCTAAAGTCGTATGGCGACAAAACTTGGCACTTCAGCGACGATTTATTCCTGTCGCTTAAGACTTTATTTCTACTAGTGTATTCACCCAAAGCATAGATCAAACTTCACTACATTTCATTATTAAATCTTCAAGAGCAAGAAGGAGAGGGAATCACACCATCACCACCACCACCAAGACGTGAGCTTGGGGACAAATCGACACACCACTAAGTCAACTCTATCCCTTTTACTCTAGATTCAATTTGATGTTTGATTTGGTTATGAAATTTGTTTATGTAATTATGAGTGAGTAATACCTTGTTGGGGTTAAAGTTGAAAGCCCTAACCAATCTTGTATGGATTGATACTATTATATGATGTGATACAATTTTAGTTAACATTCCTACATGCTAGTTCAAAAGTTGAATGCATATGCTTAGAATTTATCACTTTGAGTATGTGTGTTTACCATGACATGATAATGTTTAGAGCATGGTAACTTTTGAATGTTAAAGCATGAAAGCACACTAGGTGTGCATGTAGGGGTTATGAATTACAATCACTTAAAAATAAGCTTAATTGGTTGGTTTGCATAGTTTCTTCATCTCCAAACTTTATGCATTTAGGATAATTCATTAGATTCCTAACCGGATGGAAATGCATAACTAAAGTAATTAAGTATTATACCCAAGAGGGGTTGCTTGATACCACAAAAGGAGCATGTCCCTTATCTACCTGAGAGAGATGTAAGGAGAGAAATTTGTTGATTAGCTTAGCATCATTCATATTGATTTGCATCAACACTTGCAAAAGAGGTTAGTGGAAGCGATTCGAATCCTAACACCATTCATTAGACCATTAGTTTAGTTTAGAGTAATTTAGTTTACATTAGAGCATTTAGTTTAGTTTAGTTCACAAGTTCAAAAACTCAAAATAAAATCACTACTCCATCTTGCACATGCATATTCACCATGAGCCTAGATTTCCTTGGGTATTTAGATTTGTGATTGTAAATTTGCATATTCTAGCTCTCTTAAAGTTAACATCCTAGCTAGTGAAAGGAATCTAATCCTTGTGGATTCGACAACATTTCTTAAATCTGTACACTATTACTTGTACCCCTTATACTTGAGGGTGATTTTTTGGCTAATAGGTTCGAAATGTTCGCTTTAAGTTTTTTAATAATGTAAATCCTTGTTATGAATTTGAACTATATACATTTTTTTTTGAATGAAGGATTGGTGCAACTGTTTTTAAGCCTTGATAAATGAAATTGTACGTCATGCAAATCAATAGTCGTGCAAAATATAACATATAATGAGATAGACGTACTGTACAGTAAAAGGACATTTTCAAACTTGCTATATATGATTGGTTGAAATTATGTATGTACGTACCATGAACAGTCGGCGTTCGAATTATCATAAGGGTGATGTTTTGATGGTGGAGAAGGAAATTGGCTTCCTCTGCCGTTAAATCTGAAGTGCCTGCTGTAAGAATTGAATTTTTTATAGGCATCCACAGCCTGGTCTCTTCCTTGCAACAAAATTCCTCTTGATCCATGGAACTGAGGTAACACTATAAAATCACAAAACCTCAAAAAGATAGCTTTAGCACGCAATTAAGGATGAGGATTTAATCAGTCAATAAAGAACAACATATATGAACCAAGTTTATTTTTTTTAGAAGACATATATGCACAAAGTTACAGCATCTAGATATTCCATATGTGTGTCTTGGCCTTATGCCATTAAGATATGTAGTTTGAATAGATCGACATATGTATTATTATCTTTACCATATTGGTACTTTGGTACTTTGTAATTCTCTATATAAAGGGCTCCTATCAATAATAAGATAATGATTCTCTTGCTATCTTTTTGTCTCTACATTTTATCTTTCATCACGTTATCATGCACTTTGTTCTAACCCTAGAGCCAATAGCCCACAATTTGTTTTTCAAAACCCTAAAATCGGGCAGCCTTATTTTTCCCGATTTCTGACCAAATTCCTACTTTCCTCCACCGGAATTTTATATCCCCAGAAAGATCTCTCCGTCACAGATCCGATGCCGCCGGCCTTATCCTGAGAACCGGCCGGAAAGTCTCCAAATCGGCCGCCGGAAGATTCCAGACCGCCACCGTGACCGACCACCGGTTCACCACCTTCCTTTACTCCGATCAATCTGAATTTTTGACAGAAGCTTCCCCATCCAGAGCTTCTCCACTTATCAAATTTTCAACCCCAAATTCGAAGTAAAAGTAGGTAAAACATTGTTTCTCTTCTCGGCAGCCTCTAGAAACTAAAGATTTTAAGATTGCTCATCTTCCAAGGAAAGGCATAAAGGTTTCCAACCCTTGGTCGAAGCCTGCAATCGATTCAAACTCATCAGAGCTTCTATAAACGTAGTTTATTTGGCAAACTAGCAAGTAAGTTTTAATATTACAGTTATTTACTTTGGAATAACTCGGGGGATAAAATCATTTCTCCCTTCTTCATCTCCATTCTATGATTGAGATTTTGTACGTGCACGCATGCAGGTATCAAAAATTCTATAATTTTATTCGCGGGTCAAGAGTGTGTTTGATCACTCTTGTTTCCTTGTTCGAGTTATGTATGACTAACCCCGACCTATCACCAGATTGTGTTTGATCAATCCGAGGCCTTTTTCTGAATTGTGTTTAATCAATTCGCGGCTTTTCCAGATTATGTGTGATCAATCAGAAGGACAAACCATTAAAGTATTGTTTATGACCTCTATCGAGTCTCATTACAACTTGGTTTTGTGTGCAAGAGCAATGTAACATTCTGCTTTGTTGGATATGAACCTCCACCTATAATCCACATATGTAGAAACCTTGTCAGGCGATCTCATTCACCGCTAAATTGCGAATTGTCATTTTCATTATACAATATTCCCACCGTTAGGGGGAGATAAGAACACAAGTGTTCAAGTGGAACAACGTGAATTGTCATGGTTTGTCTCCACTAAGTCTCATCTTGATCTCAAATACTTAAAGTGTTAAAGTGACGAGATCACATGCTGCAAATATGTCTGCAAGTATTGATGTCCTACAAAATGACATGGCGCGACCAAAAGGTGTTGGTCTTGACGCCATCACCATAGATGGTGAAATGGTGACGTCATATAGTGGCAAAATTGGTGTCACAAAGCCGTATGGCTCCCCAAAAGGAGGGAGGCCCTTAGGTTCGATACTTTCTCGCACTAGGAAGAAAGCGAGCTTGGCACAACCTGATTCATTGATCAATGATACTCAAATCCGTCTCATGAAGTATGAATTGTGATTATCGTTGGGGGACGCCTCAATGTCAAATCTAATCCATATAGAGATCTCTACAAGTATTACACTAGTGTACATGAGGACGTGGGATAATGAGTATATTATCAAATCACTTTTCGTTGATGGATATCAATTTAGTTGATTGACGTAATGGAAAGATGCGATCCAGCATTAACAAAGAGATAGGTCCTTAGGCAGGTGATGCCGACACCGTAAGCTAAACCCTATCAACTATGTCTTTGTTAGATAGCGTAGTGAGAACAAGAGTTTAGACTCACCTTATGGTGCAAGGTCTCTCACTAACACGCACTGAGATAGACTACGATGAGATATACTCTCGTAATAGATGTCATTAAACTCTACTACTTTGTCAGTTTGGTAGTTTCTGAATAACTGAACATGCAGCCTATGAATGTGGTCATAATAATATCTCTATAGGATCAGAGATATACATGAAGGTCTTAATCAGACTTCATTCATCCGAATCAAGTGGGTCCAGACCACAAGAGCATGTGTTTGCTAAATGTATTAGAACGCATATGGACTCTACTTGATTTGGAAATGATATGGTGAATTATGCATTTGCGTGTTTCATTCTGGATCGGATTTACATGGACTCTTGATGGATTAAGAGATGTCAATATGTATTAACATCCGAAGAAATAGATCTTGGGAAGACACGGTCTCGAAAGGGTAGTCGATGACTATATTGATGATGATTTTCCATCACTCGGCTTAGGCACTCTATAACTAGTAAGGCCTACATATACTCCCATGATTAGTCAAAGTCTTTGCTCTAAAGAGATATTCGTTGTTTTGTCTAAAGCAAGATGACAAATATGTGTTAAGAGATGGAGTTCCCATCTAAGTACAATAAGACGCATCAATGTACTCAACACAATATGAAAGACTTGACATCTCATTAGCTATAAAAAGTTGTAACAGCTAAATATAGCTATGCACCCATTCAATGCCAATGTAACGGCAGTAATTCCTTTTTTAATATTTAATGGTATGAAAGGTTAAGGCTTATTCTATCCCTACATAAAAAAGACACATCAAAAGCGAAATTAGAATCTGCCAAGTTTCATAGGTCAAATTCCACGGGACCTACAGAGAATCTCACTCACTGGAAAATTATGAAATTAGTACCATTGGAAAGGTCTATATGTCTAATTTCTAGGGACATCAACCATTTTATCATACCTATCATATTGAGTGAGTTATGGCCGTTTTCGTAAAGTATGATGAATCTGTCTGAGAATCTAATTTTGGCAAAACAGTCAATTTCGACGGGACTTTATGAACAGCTCCTGATGAACCAGAATGTGTGTAATATACGGTTGGAAATATAAATGAGTCTAGTTTCCAAAACCGTTTACGGTTCGTTCATATGTACTTCCTAGAGGAAGTTACGGCTGTTCTAGTAACTGAAGGTCATGCTGCGCGAAAATCTGATTTCCTGCACGAACTTATGTTTTGAGTTCACAAGCGGCCTTCCCCTCAAGATCTAAGTGGAAAAGATCATGTTTGAGGACAATACGGTATGATTTAGTTAATCATTACCCAATGCCACATTTAAAGACATGTTAAAAAGCATGGACATGCTAAGCTGTTAAAACTTCCGTGATTAGTAAAAATCAAGAAGAGCCCGATGATTGATGTAAAGATCAGGGAGAGGTGCGAACTTCAAGGGGAGTCTAGCACATACATACATGTCACTATCAAATGTGAAGGTTGCGTTGTACTCTTTTTCTCCTACAATCAAGGTTTGGTTTTTCGCCCACAGGATTTTTGTGACTTGACGAGGCAACATATCAATACCATCAACATATCACCGCGCGGTACAAGGGGAGTGTTCTAGGATATTCTATATCTTTCTAGATATTCTTTATGTGTGCATTGACCTTATGTCATTAGGATATGTAGTTTGACTAGATCTATATATTTTTATCCTTACCATATTGGTACTTTGTAATTCTCTATATAAAATGCTCTAATCAATGAATAAGATGATGATTCTCTTGTTATCTCTTTATCTATACATTTTATCTTTCATCAATACTAATACTGTTATAGAATATTAATATACCTAGGGTTTCGATCTCATTTCCAGTGTGGTTTTATTTTATTTTATATCTTTTGTCAAAATTTATTTGAATCTTTTTTCAAGAGACCAACAGCCAAAATAGTTCCAAGGTAAATGCATGGGTTCTGGTAATTACCTTGGCCGGACTCATCGAGCTTCTTACTTCGATATATCTGATTGATTTGAAATTACAAGATTAGCTAGATAGAGAAAAAGAACAAGTAATAAAATGTAAAAATTAAATTCTCCTGCAATCTTGTTGAATATTGATCGATATATATGCAGGAACTAAATCAAATTGAAACTCACCTGCAGATGACTCTTGACGTGAGCAATGCTGAGTCCTCTCACATTCATCAACTGTAGAACTAATTTTGGAGTTGCTCCTGTACGTTCATAGGTTTAGAATAAGAAAATAAAAACACTAGGAATGATTGCTCAGAGCTAATACTCTAAACCCTAGTAGAAAATCCGAAGTTCCACTTTTAATTCTACATGTAGAATCCTCTCAACTTATACTGTACGTAAGTACGTTTGTGGTTTAACCAGTAGAAATCCCCTACATATATATACTAGCTTTTTTCAAACTTAGTTTGAATTCGCTATACCTGCTGCCATTTCAGTTTCCATATATCTATTTTTTGTTAGTTTTGTACAATTTGTGCATACATATTAGTGCGTTAACGGTAATGTCTTTTGATTTTTACTTAATATAGCTGGAACTGCATGAAAAAAAGTTCAAATAGTACTATATAATTGAGAAACTTACGTTCTTGTCCTCCTAGCCTCTCAACGGCATGAATGAATGCTAGATGGAGATCAGGAGTCCAACGAAGCCTTGGCATTTTGGATCGAACATATTGCCTGACTGCACCACTATTGCTGGTTGCGGTCTGTTCTGTCCCTTCTGTAGATGTTCTGCTTCCCCCAGCTTTAACATTGTTTGAAGCATTCTCATGATCATCATTACTTGCTTCTGCATTTAAGTCTAAGAACAAGCATGACGTCTTCGGAGAAGAGCTTTTAGATCGAATGTCTTTACTTCCATCACTAGTACTTTGGTTATCATCTGCTTCATCGGATATCTCGATCATCTCAGGATCTCCCATATGTGTTTTTCTTGTTGGATCAGCTAACAGCTGCTCTACTTAATTAGCTAGCATGCACGTACTGCCTCCAATATAACCCCTTTTTTGAGCTATATATTCACTCATACCTATTAGTACAATATAGAGTGCATGGTGAGTGTAGCAAGCAATAACATATATATGTATTTAATTACAATAATACATACATATATGCTTTGTCAAATAGTACTATCAGTAAGAATCCATACAAGGAATTATTAGAATAGTTAAGGCATAGAGTTGATCTATACTGCGCATGCATTTACAAAGCATTTCCCTCTTTCAATTCTATGACGCATTTAACTATCAGTAAACAAACTAAACTCATCTTAGAAGGCTAGCATATAGGGGAAAACGTAATTTAGAAGAGTAGCATATCAATTAAAAAATTGAATAATGCTAGGTGAACATACCTATTTGCTCATAAAACATGATCAAAGAAAATTAACTTTACATTTTACACAAGCTAGAGATCGAAATGATGCATATCCTATGTTTTTGTCAGATAATTGATGAGACAACGATCATAACATGACTGCTATTGAAAGTTTCAATTGACCGGCCAGTACTACTGCTGCTAATATATGGAGCTGAAAGAAGTAAATCAATTACGAATGAATAAAGATCGATGATCGATCAGTCAAAAGAGCATACTGATTTTATCAACTACAAGATCTACAGAAAATATATGATCGATCCAGGTTTGAAAATAAGAGAGCAATATATGATAAACAATCTCTCTAGCTAACTCGGTATATATACTGGTAGGCGATAGTTATATATAGAACACAACCATCTCATCTGAGACAAATTTGAAAAGATAATCTCTTAATTAGTCTCTAACAGTTATCTATATATTGAGACTTAAACCTGTACATGCATATATAAGCTATTCAAGATTCAAGCTTTACCTGAGATTAGTTATAATTTCTCTCGTTCATAAGCTGATGGATCTCCTGGTAATCATATTTTCTCCAAAACCTAGCTGGGAGCACACTCACAGCGGATTCAAGATAGAGGTTTCAAACATAACCTCTTAACTGGACAAAGAAACTAATCAAACACTGATATGTACTAGTTCTCCATCACATATCAGAACTAAGACAGCATCTAATTAAGCTGACACCAGACATGCGAATCAGAGAGATCAAGGCTAGCCCTAGGTCAAGATATCGAGAGAGAGAGAGAGAGAGAGAGAGAGAGAGCTGTCTGTGTTCCTTTTCTGGAGATTAAGCTTTTATGCCGTTAATCATCACATTCATATATTCTCGATCAGACTTTAATTATTAGTAATACTTTATTCACAACAAGAAGACGATTGTCGGGTATACCATTTGATCTATATTATTGCATTTTGCAGTACATACATACATATACATATACATATACATATACATATATACACACACACAGTTTTTTACTGCAATAGTCTATGCATCTAGATATGACCAGAGACCACTGTTGAAAATCATGTGACTTCTCGATCCACCCTTTTCTTTTCTTAATTTTTTACCGATTCTTCTTATAAATCATGTCCAAGTGTATATATATACACAGTGGGAAAGGTTAACCATCATCCTCAATTCCTCATATAAACCTAGCTCACTCAATGATTTCAAACCTCCTCCCGGCCATGCATACAAATGACATTTAATTAATTTCTTTTTTCCCCGGCCCATATTTTCTAAACCATATACCACTTGTCCTCTTCTTCTCTGATTGTTCTTCCCCATCAATTTTGTATTCTTAACAATCGTACTTAATCTGTCCCTGTCTGAACCACTGTTCAAATGGTTGAATATTAAACCCTCGATAAGCAGCAACAACTAGTTCTGGCATTTCAACAAGTCCATGAGCTAGCAGCTTAATTCTTATGAGCGAGGTTAATGGTAAAACACTTGAACTCAAATTTAAGTTGTAGCTGAAGCAGAACCGCCCGCAAATGATATGTTGTTCATAATGGAAGCTAGCTAGGCTTCACATTTCTTATGTGTGGAGGCTAGGGTTTAGTAAAAATGCCCTAAACCTGAAAGATTGCTGTTTCAATTTCCAGAATTCTGCAAGGGTCATGTACATGTAAATTAAAACGCTGTAAGCCTCAAATTAAGCTACGTAAATGTTACTTACTTGTAATTAAGTTAATTGTAGTATGTATATATCACTGAGAAAATCAGGTTTATGTATAATTTTATAGAAGACTTATTCTTAATTTATTGACTTGTGGGGGGTTGTTGGAGTACAATCCCTAATAGAGCTCTGTATTAAATGCAGGTGCAGTCATAAATGCTGTGTTTTAGCATAAACCCTTGCCGGAAGATATCTTCTCCAGATCCTACGCTTTCTTTTGTCTCAAGCAAGCTCCATGAGTTGGCATAATCTCCTCTCCTTCTCGGATGAGATCCACAATTCAAGGATTGGTGATGATTCTCAATTCTATGTATAGCTGTAGGATTTTAGCTGTTAGTCTTTACTTAGTTTTAGGATTCATGCTTTGATCCAAGAGACTCAAACCTTCTTCTGTTTTTTTTCCTTGAAATACTCTTGTTCAGTGAATAGATAATAGCAACAACAGATTCATATCATCCTTATCTCTTGTTATGTTTGAATAGGTGTAATCTGAGAAGTTAAAAGGCTAGGGTGGCAAATATATATAGATGGTGATTGATTTACTTGAGCAGAACTAATTAATTAAATTAAAATAGATGGAGGCAATGCATTTTTAGAGCGTGAAAACTGGGAATCAGGAAAACTTGACCCCAAATATATAGGGGAATTTGATGTTACACCCAAAATCATAGACTCATTTTAAATTACACTCACATGTTATATTCTTTTGAAATACACCCAACTTATTAATTAGGTTAATTTAGTAAAAATATTAATATTGTTTATCTAAACAATAAAACTTTTTGTTGAAGGAAATTGCTGAAATGCCACCAACTGAACCATTGCAATTAACAAGCTGTTTGACCGACTCATTAAACATAATTACCCGGCAGCTAAAAACCCGGTTCCACAGACTACGCCCAAACCCTAAACCCTAAACCCTAGTCTAAACCCTAAACCCTAAAGGTTCCACAAACCCTAAACCCTAATCACTAAACCCTAATCCCTAAACCCTAATCCCTATACCCTAAACCCTAATCCGGCCCTAAACCCGGTTCCACAAACCCTAAACCCTAGTCTAAACCCTAATCCCTAAACCCTAGTCTAAACCCTAACCCTATTTAAAATAGAAGAAAGTCAAGAGCCACATTTAGGAAATGTCTTCTCATTCAATCAGAAGGGAAAAATCATCTCAAGAAAAAACAAAAAAAAAACGGAAGGGCAAAAGAGTCAAGGAAAAGAGGGATACAAATTTCAAAAATAAAAATAAAACATATAAGGCAGGTTCAATAATAGGGTTGGGTGTAAATTAAAATGGAATATGAACATGGATTTATTTTAAAAAGTTTTGATTTTTTGGGTTTTTGTCTAATTTTCTCAAATATATATGATATTCTCTCATCTTGTCTCTTTTCTCTAACGTTATCCCCAGCGGTCAAGTATTTACTTTCCAAGGCATCTTAGAGAGAATTTCCACAATTTGTCATTTCAAGAAAAACAGACCATTTGTTTTGGGAAGACAAGAAAGAGGCATCATCTCAAGGAGTAGGGTTGGCTAAAAGACACCCAAATTTGACTTGAAATGTGTGACATACTTGTATAATCTCTAGCTAGCTGTTTGATCAAGACCTAGAGAGAGATCGAGATTCTTGCAAGTGAAGACAATTATTCGAAGGATTAAACAAAGTGTTTTGACGGGGAAGAGTAAGAGATCGGGTCTCGTGACATGGGTTAACAAAATTACAAATTCTCTTGGGTCTTATGCGTCTAATTAAAACCTATCCTACGTACTTCATTCGGTTTGAGCCTTTGAGGTGAATTCCAGATCAGATTTCCCTCGTATTCTTAAGAAAATTAGTTCAAAATCCGAAATGGGAGTCCAGTTCTTCCCTAACTAATTTGCAGACTTCTTTGAGTTGAAAAATATAAACACAATGAGACATAACCCCTTCAGGAAAATAGAGAATCAACAGTTAAAATCATTAAATTAAGTCGTCTACTAGTGTAGAATTGTAAAAATTCTTAAATTCTTAAAATAAGAAGGTCCTCTCAAGATTCTCCCTCTTTATATATATACTTATAGTTTGACTGCTTAACGATTATCAAATAAAAGAAAGTTCGGACGCAGGCGTACATAATAGTCCAGACGCACATATTTTTCGAAAAAGAATATGATCAAAGATTGCATATACATGTGTTTTAAGAGCGTATCTAACTAACAAAACAATAGCAAAATGAAGAATCTAACATAGGTGATCTGGTAATGGCACAGCATCTTGGACGTTGGAAATAGAGAGAGTCGCCGCGAACATGGGCACCATATGGGATCTCATATATATATATATATATATATATATAGGTATATCATATATTTTGATATATTAGGGTTTCTATAAGATCAATCTACCTGTGTACGTTGTAGCCAAGCTCAGATTCACATAATCACATGTGCTTGTTTTGCGGAGGGGTTTAAGCAGCTGTAGGCCTGTAGCTGACTATATGAGCTTTCTTTGTTTGCATGCATCTGTGCCATTTGCCAGATTTTTTTTATTTTTTTATTTTTTTTAATGGAGAAGATGAAAAGCAGGAAAACTACAACAAGAAGCCCCTGACTACTCTTCCCAGTTGATCCAAGTGAAACGCTGAGGACACAGAGAGAGGAAGGCAAGAGAACCAAACTCAAGGTTGGATACAATATTTATGATCTAAACCAGCCAATTTGTCTGCCACAAAGTTTCCTTCGCGGTGAATATGTCGAAAGATCACAGTTTGACATTGAGAAGATAAGTTGCGGATATCTTGAATCAAGGACTGAATACGCCAAGGAACCTGTGCTTTGTGGTTGACGCAGTCAATAAGAACCTGTGCCATTTGCCAGTTACTTAGGATTCGTAGTAGGTAAGTACGTTGGCAGGCAGCAAGAAAATCCAAACACTCCGACCATTGTGCATTGCGTGCTTTGCACATCCTTCAATTACTTTTTTATTTATTTTGAATTCCAATAATCGGATTTCAAAATCCCCGAAAGTAATTTGTTAGTACTTCTATTTTCGTATAGAAAGGCTTGCCTGAAATGTGGCTATGAAGCTGGCTGGTACATTTGGTGTGGTTTGGCGCGCCCTCTCCCGTGCAAGTTGAGCGACTGAAATTTGTGGTTGTTTGCCGGGGGAGCTGCCAATTCTTTTTTCGGAAATGGCTAGGGTTTCTATACTGTCTAGACTAGTACGTGGACCGGTGGATGTTCTTACTGTTTTGATTGAAAATGTGTCCTGAATTTGCAAGCTCATAAAAAATGGCAGGGTTCTTTCTCTAAGACGTAACTGCAAAATATTATCAAAGAAAAAGAACACATAGGTAAGTTCTTGCAAAATTGTCTTCAAACGATCAAAATAGTGAATATTCGTGAAAGTATCACCATTGTCTTCAGAAGTTCATAGGACAATTTCATTGGAGCTTTTTCTACCCACTACCAGAAACCTAAACAGATGAACTAAATCTTCCTAATCAACTTGGTGGAACGGGAAAGCAAATACAACCCACGACCATGCCTAGAAGGCGTAGGGTAACATCTTTATTGACAAAAATTAGACAATCCCAACAAAATATGTAAAATTGTCCAGGAGTCTTTTCCCTGATCTTTCTACTTCACTAGTCTCAATGTGAGGTCAGTGAATCAGGCAACAAACGGTATAATATTATGTACAAGCCGAATGCCCAAATTACATAGCCAAAAATTAATTATTGCCATGGCTTCAACAACTCATTTGCCACACTTTCCCCTCAATGTTTCCTATGGTGAGAAGCAAATTTAACTAAAATCCTATAAACAACAAAACGGGACTTCTCAAGTTCGAATAACAGGACCCTTGTACAGCCCTCTCTGAATCACAAAGTTGTCGGGAGGTTGAAACTCTTCTAACCAAGTCACCTGAGGTGCAGTGACTCCATCATACTCGAGATCATCTGCATTCCAAACCAAGCGAAAGAACACAACACAGTTAAGGAAATCCTACCAGTTAAATGTCCATAGCACAGAAGACAATGGAATTTCCGGAACTGAAACAATCAAGATAGATAAACTTCATTACCGGGCAGATCTTTTCTCGAGGACTCCCGGAAATAAGTGCAGTGTCGACCATCTTCCGAAGAATAAGGTGGAGCTAAGATGTCAAATATGGCACAGGGAGTTATCGCTGTGAAACTATGGATATTGCCACCACTTGTGGGATAAAGAACTGTTGCTGGGCAAGGAGCTGTCATCTCAACATCTCTGACGAGCCTCGCAGGTCTTGCTGCAAAAATAAAAAAAGTACAGATGTCGTCAAAAGGAGGGGCATGGGATGGGACGTTGGGGAAGCAAACAACCAGCAAGCCAATGCTTGCTTATTTAATCATCAAACAAGTATATCTTAGTCTCATTTTTTTTTTCTCCCATACAAAATTTTGTTGAGATAACAAGAAAACTACATAATCATTGGAAGACAACAAGGTGAACACAAACAAATACGGTTGATAAGCTCTAACAATCTTATAAAGCCTCAAGGGGTTAGTATGATAGGTCAAGCCCATGGTTTTCAAATGTGGTCTGGCGTTCAGATCCACTAAATATTGTAGGGTTCAGCAGGATGCCTCAATCTCGAGCTGCGAGTCCACAAGTAAGCAGGTTTGGGGGCTTTCCTGGGTACCAAAGAAATTATCGAAAATGTGCAAAGGTTCTATTTACCAGCCATTCAATGAGTCTCTTCCTTCAAAACCATCCATCAGAGCCATTGTTAACCATTGGTAATTCTGACACAATGCAAAACAAGACAATTTTATCCAACAAAAATAAAACAACCTCTTCTTGAAAGCTGTCAGATACTATACGACTACTATCCAAACAAAGTACCTAGAGTCACCAAAACAGTGTCACCAGAAACACAATTTCCCATTACTTTTCCCTTCCTTCAAACCCCAACAACTTGTGGCTTTTTGAAAATAAAGCAAAACAAGAGGCTGGATCTTCTAGCAGATGTTAGCTTATGTGAGCAACATCAACAATAAAATTCATGCAAATGGGCAAAGAAGAACAAGACCAACATTTTCCAACTCTCTTATATACATATAAAACAACATTGGAAAAAGAGAAAAGTAACATGACATAAATGTTAGCAGACCCTGATACATATTAATCAAGTTACCGCTATTACCCTGGTTGGTGCTTGACTTTCCAATCATTAGGATGGTATTAGGAAAGAGATGGATCATCTATCACAGCACTGGCAGGGAGTTTGCAACGAAGACTATCATATTGCATTTGGGCACCATCAAAATGATATGAGGAAAAAAAAAAAAGGAATGAGATCATTCGAACACCTCTTAACGCGTCTCTTACATGCTAAGGTCAAACCATAGTCGTTCATACAAGTCCTTGGTATGTGTGCATCTCATCCCCCAGATAAATATCTATCAGCATGTGAAGCAATAACCTCTTAGATCTCACCCATCCTCCGACACAACAAATACATAAACAAGAAAAATGTATTTCCCATAAATTACAATATTGTCAAAAACATTAGTAAGAGTACATGTAAAATATTCTCCTTTAGGCTTAAAATCTTTGGATCAGTTATCTGAATATTAGAATCTAAAATTGCAGATCACAACATCAAGGATATCCAGGGATCAATATTAAAATCTGGTAAGTGGTGAACTAAGACCAACTCAATTATCCCCCAACATCATTAAGTCATCTCTCTAAAATATAAGCAAAAAGAGAATTTCGCAGCTTCAACCTGACCACTAATGCCTCCAAAATTAACGAGATAAAACATCACCATCACAACTCACTAAAGAAAATCAAGAAGATTACTGCCCTTTGAAAAAATAATCAGTACACTACATAACAAATAAAAGGCACACTTTTATCTAGGATTATAGGTTGTAGACATTCCTAATTATTAGCCCACAGTCAGCTCTGTGAAAACCAGCTCAATCAATTCAGTAAAATAGACCTTAAGTTTAGCCAACAGCTCTGCTGACGTTAACGTCACTTTGCGTTAAGCTGGACAGGACGATCTGCAGGAGTCATGCCAACTCCCCAAAGTTATCCCATATAACTAGAAACCATATATCCCAAGAAGCCAAAACCCCAAAGATTTACCAAATATATCCTCCTAACCCCCAAAGAAATAAGGGCAGTATGATACAACCAGAAACCATGTTAACTGATGCAAGCCCGGATACCTTGTAAACAGCATACCAGCATTCAACCAATCTAGGATATCAAATTGTTGATGGCTTCCAACAAATGCTACCAACCATATTAAGACATAAACCCCAAGAAGAAAAACGTGGACGTCGAATATTTTCTGACCCAACTTGATGAAAATAATGACATGTCTCGAGTAAGATGCAAACAGTATATCTAGGTGATAATACAACCATCCACTGCCTCAACTAGATTACCACCCAGCAAAGAGGGAATGTGTCACTCCTCGATTTGAATGACAATGCATTTCTGTCCTCTTTTACTGCCAAACGCCTAAGAAGGATATATAATATAGGAACATCCAAAAAAAAAAAAAAAAAAACTCATAGCCTTTTGGTTCAAATATCATTTGCCAACACTTTTAGTGTGGTGGAATTTAAATGAATAATGAACCATTAAGTATGCACGTCTTTTTCTTAAAAAGAAAAGGAGCCCCACTTCGTGTATAGCAAGATCTGAAACAAAGAAAACTCCTGACTTCTAGCAATGAAAGCCGATGTCTTTCTAATTAGTCATTAAAATGGCATAATTTTCTCTTTGTTTTGTATCTATGATAAAGTCATAGTAAAACTTCAACACATTCATCTACATTCCGATGTCGAAATATTAATATCAACATACCAACATAAACAAGCCAAAAGAATTTCAGAATGAGAAATAAATATATATAATAAGGTAAAAGACAGATGGCCTGGGAATTGGGGAAACACATCAGGCAATTTCCTAGCATAAAAAACAAAACCCTTTTAGCATAGAAATGTGTACATTTACACATTAACTTATGCTCAACTTTGTGAGGCATGCAGGAAAGACCAACTTACTAAAACTAATAAAGTAAATGAGAGATACTGTGAAAAAACGTACCTTCTGTTGGATCGGCAGGCTCAGGTACATCAAGCCAGTCATATGAATTAACAAGCAAAGTACCATATATAAGTTTGCTCAACACAGTCATTCCTGGATGATTATGAAGGGGTATGATAGAGGAAGGCGGCATGCAAAAGATTCCCATCTACAAGAAATAATAACTCATAAAAACCTATAAAGAAGTTCAAGGATTTTAAACTTTTAATTTCACTCACAAGCTTCAATTTGCAACTTTGAGTGAACTTTGACTTTGCAGGACTTATGTATGGGAAGATTAAGTCATATTTATTTGTAGGAAATTGAGGAAAAAATAGATTCAAATTCATTCTAAGCATTACATTTCTAATAATTTTTACGAATTAAATCCAGATATGTTAAGTTATTAGAGTTAATGTAATACTACTATTAAAGTATGCAAATTTTTCCCCATGAAAACAACCTTTTCATGCTTTTTTTACTTATATAGTCATAAACTGTCAAACACTGTAACTGTAATTAACTAAAATCCCTAGATTTGAACCCAAAATGATTTTTAATCAACAAGTGACTTGGATCGCTGTACTCACTGAGAAGCTATCGCACTCATGTAAATGCAAGTATTTGATTGGTGGCAGTGACTGATGATCCACATTACGCTCAAGCATGACACCTGGCCAGTTGCGTACCAATTGTGCCTCTTGTTCTAAACCTACATCTGCAGGCTTGATTTTCTCTGAAAATGTAATTAACGAACATCAGAGAGTGCACAACAAAAACACATGTCATATGAGATTACACAAGGACTTAACTTGCAAACAAAAGCAAACAAAATTAAGGGAAGGTGTAAGTTCTAGGGCAATGAACATTTCTGTACAAAATGTAATTTTAAACAGAATATGTAAAGGTAATTCCAGAGTAAATGCAAGTACACAGGGACTACAAATTGAGTCAGGCAGCATGAAGCCTGGCTCCACAAGACATAAACATGTGATTATTATGAACATGCATAAGTCAATTTGACAAAGTGTCAGGGGCGTGATATACAAGTCATGCATGAGTAATGGTAAAACTAGATGCCAGATACATACACAATGCTGGCCATGCTTGTAAAGATGCTTGAGACAAGCTTAATGAATCTCCTGAATAAGCTTTGGTACCTAAGTGTCTGATATTAATATTAATCTACTCTAAGGGAATGAGAAGTGGCCCACAAACAAAGTATGACAGCCCTGTAAGAAGCTTGGGACAACCTTAAAGATAAAGCTCATGAATACGTTTTGTACCTGCTTGTCTAAATACAAATATATACATACTAAGTAAATGAAAACTCTCCCATTCCAGGTCAGTTTATAGTTTACTGTTACCAAGGGAATCAAAAATAATGGAGTTCCATTTAGGAACGATGTAAAACGGTTTTGATGCCATGTACTGTACTAAGTACTATACCATGAAAAAAGAAAACTATAAAATTACAGATATGGCCATTCTTGTGATCATAATGGTTTAGCTGATTCCAGACAGTTAATGAACACCATCATGCGAATGTCTGAATTTGAATTTTCATACCTTCTCATTTTAATTCCTTCCAATTCTGATTCAATTATTCAAATTCCAGGTACATACTATAAAAATATATGTACTTGTGTTGTCTTCTAAACATTCACCCGTACAAGGGAATGAAAAAGATGATTGTCATCAGAATGGAAAGAAAAATATGGAAAAAGTCTTGTTCTGGTCAATAACATCGGCACCCAAGAAGTCAGCAGAAGTAAGATCAGTTCGGCGAGATTATTATTATAGACTTCCAAAACTTGTTCTTTCACTAATTCATGTAAACAGCAAGAGCTTGATTGTCTAACAGAAGAAACAGTTTTTTAATCCAGCTAAAACTAATGATTAGATATATAGGCAGACTAATCTTAAGATAAAAGACGAATTCGGGGAAAGATTCACATTGATCTCACAGAAGTACAGGAATTGGAATGCAATAAAACTTAGTGCTACTCTAGCAATAGTGCCTTGTCTTAGCTAAATGATTACGGCTTCAAGCTAGTAGTAGCAAAAGACATATACATAAAAATACATATGCAGGAAATCCGAGAAAGTCTTTTGATGGTAACAATTTTAGATACCAAGGAGGTCAACAGCAGCTTGAGGAGACAAAAATTAGTCTTTCTTTTGTTTGGCAAGTAATGGTTAAATAATAAAATTCTTAATTATTTGGAAGCAGAAAGGATCTCTGAAAACCAGATCAAACAAATGAATTTTTATTTTTCCAGTCGGTGAAGGTCACAGTTTAACCCAGATGTCATAAGAGAAAGATTCTAATATGTGTGAACGTTTCTCTGATGGTTTTCTGAGGCCACACAAAATCAACGTTTACTTAATTTTCTAGATGTTCAGAAAGTATTGAGCTCTTTGAAAGTGCATTGTTAATTACATTTCTCGGTTTATCAGATAGCTCAGTCTGCATGAGAGCAAACTATATGGGTTTATGACTTAGTGGGCAGCAGTTGAACTCAGCATGAGTAGGCAATAGTCTTTCCAACATTGTCATGGAAAAACCAGTACATTTCATTCTTTAAACTGATAAAATTCACTTAAAAACACAATTGACTCTCTAATGTTCCAACTAGCAATGTAAAATAATTGTCAAACTAGAAAATTGAGCAACAGAAGTTAAATACATCTGAATCACGCTCAGTATAACAGATCAGGAGATAAAAGGAGCATTAGTTCGTACCTAGTTTAACGCGAACTTTTTCGAGAGCTTCTTCTGAAAGGGGTCCAGTCGGTGAAAGATTTGATTTGCACATATTATAGAGTCTCTGAATATAGTATGGCATGATGCAAAGACGGTACCAACTTCACTGAATGGACTAGAGCCCTAAAGTCAGTAAGCTGATAACGTCTTCGCCACAAGAAAAATAAATTACAATGCCAATCCAAGCGGGTCAAATCCTTATTGCCTTCTATTCAGCATGTAAACCTCTTTCTTTGCAAAGCAGAGGAACAAGAATGAAGCTGCATGGCACTTATTTACTCCTTTTCTGCTTATAATCTCTACAAGCACCTTCTCAACAAGAGCAAATACGACGGCGCTGTCAGCATAAAGTATAAATTTCGAGTCAAATTAATCAAATAACGCCATACGTAAAATATTGGTCAATGAAACCATGGTCAAAACACATTTCAGAGTAAGCATGAGAAAGAATCGATGGAAAATCGATACTACGTGACTAATCAGAGTAAATTTCTTTCAGCTAAACACTTCTTGATCATTCTATATAATCAATTCTAATCAACACAACAGAATGAGGTAAAAGCATAATATATCCAAAACTTCACACATCCGATAAAAAAACGAGAAAAAAAAAACCATTACACGCTTGAATTAAAGCATATAATATACATATTAACAGCAAGAAATCAAGGAATTACAACCAGAAGATGTAACGAAAATTGAAATAAACAAAACGCAATCGATCAGAGAAGGAAAAGGCATAAATGAGATCCAGTAAGAAAGGGAGAGAGGGATTGGAGGGAGAGTACCTTGGGCTGAGAGGGAGGGAGGTCTTTGATCGGACCTGGGAGAGGTAGGCGATGGGAAGTGAGAGATCCGTTCCGAAGATCGGGAAGTGAAGATCTTCGCCTACGTCATTACCTTTTACTGCCCTTTTTTTTTATTGGGTTGTTCATCGGCCAACCCATATTCTTCATATTCACCAAAACACCCCTCTTTTGTTTTGATGGTTTTTTTTTTTAGCATAAATGGACGCAAGTAGAAAACGTTTTGCAAGTGTAGGGTCGAAGGAACTTGACTTATTCTAGTTAATTTGTTACCTGTTTTATTTTAGTTATTTTGGTCAAATTTATAACTTTAAATTTTTAATATTAATCAATTCGTTTACCTATATATTCAAATTTAGTCATTTATTATTTGACATTTGTAAAAATATCAATGTTTGGAGGATAAATAGATCAATTCATATGACAAAAAGTAACAAATTGGAAGAAATAAAAGCTAAGGTAGCAAATCGGCTAATTTTGGAAAGTTAAGGTAGCAAATTGACAAAAATAAAAGCTGTAATAGCAATTTGACATTTAGGTGAATCATAGGGTAGTAAATTGGCAATTAAGCCATTTTGTTTAAAGCAGAAATAGACTAGTTTCAAACTAATACAATATGTGTCAAGACCCATCCCGAATTTCACTCTGAAATCTGAAATAAGTCTTGCGGGAACCACCTCCAAGAAAAATTTACCGAAGAACTCAACAAATCTCCCTTGAAAATGGATAACCCTAACCCGGAAAATTAAAGAACTCCCCCTTAATCAGTTAACCAATCTCCAATTCAACCCAATATTACCCAAATAAAAATAATATAGGTCTTAGCACACCACCAAAAATATTATACAATAATCCTAAGAGTATTCAGAGCTACTAAAAACAACAGAAGCAGAAAAAATACTCTAGTAGGTTAAGCAGGTAACCTACTGGTGGAAAGTTGATGATAGATGAGTAACTATGCCTTGTCTCCTCCTAGTAGTACCGATCCACACTCTGCAAACTGAGCATTCTAAAAACGAAGGGCCCAAGGGGAAAAAAAATATTTGAAACCGTTAGTATGAGTGGATAAAAATAAATTTAAAAAAAATAATTATTTATGCTTTCCCAATTTAAAAATCCAATAGTTATTCAAAAAATGCAAAATTAACTGTGAGCCTTAACCACGCTCATCCTTACCCAATTTCACCATTCTTAACTCAATATTAATCAAACTTCACCAGAAAAATAATGGTAGTCTTAACGCAACCTTCTACAGTCTAAACAACATTAAACCAATGGCCGGATTCTACTCTATTAATCCGTCAAAATTACCAAACTTTAAAAAAATTCCAAAACTAGTATGGCACTTAACAATGGCAGCACTCAACTTTTGGCAACCGAAAGAAAGAAATTGAGCTCTTACAAGGGCGTCTAGAGGAGCTCATGAAACTGCCGTTGAGTGTGAAATACCTAAAACAACTCTCAATTTTGTCTGGTAATTAAGTTGGAAGAAGGATTATTAGAGGAGGAGGAGGAGGTGTATTGGAAGCAATGGTCTAAGGTTATGTGGCTAACTAAAGGAGACAAGAACATAAAATTCTTCAATATAAAAGAATCTAATCATCGGGCAAAAAATAGGTTGGTGAGATTATTTGATTCATATCATATGGCATACGTCTATGGGCGGTATGGAACATGTAATTTTGAATTATTTTGCTTCCATGTAGACGCGGAAAATTTAATGAGAAATGATATTCTTTAAATAATTCAAACATCGAGCAGACTTGATAAATTACATACGTAGCTCGTGAGTCATCAAAATTAAGAAGACTCCGGAAACGTCACGTAATGACATGTGAAGGCTGGTTGGCAATAAAATCATTTAATTCCGACTAAAATCAAATATTAAATATCTTCATGTACAAGAAATCATGTACATATATCAATGCATCCGCTAACTTTCGTTTCTCACTTGTATTTGATGTATGAGAAAAAACCACAAATAGTCACTGACTTTTGACCAATTAATCACTTTACTCGCTCACATTTCAAAAATGTCACTTAATCACTTATTTTTTATTCTGTCTCTCACTTAACTCACTGTCGTTAAACCTACTGTTAGGTGCCGTTAACATCAAGCGTATATTTGTCTAACCATATAAAATATTTCTAACTTTTTTTTTAAATTTATTAGATCATTTTTCAATTTATTTTCTTGAAATTTCTATGAAAAAGAGTAACTTAAAAAAATCTGAAAGTATTTTGGAAAAAAAATTTATTTGTAGTTCTTTTCATTGTAATAAAAAAATTAACTTATAAATTAATGCATATTTAACTTATTCGAAAGTTATTAAATTATTTTCAACTTTTAAAAAAATTATGGAATTTCTATTTCTTTTTGAAAGAAAATTTTGGAATTTCTAATATAAAACAAATGTTTTAGAATTAAAATCTAATGAGGAAACAACATTGTTTTATTTTTTCCTCAAAAATAAAAAAAACTAATTGGAAATTATTTTCTGGATAATGACCATTTGCATAAAAACAGGTAAATTAGATCCAATTCCAATGAAAGTCTTTTCCCGCGTCCACTCCAATAATTCTCATTAAAATGACTTTTATACCCTTACTCCACTTTTTCCTCCACCCTCTCTCCCGATCTAAAACACGTTCTCTCTCACTCTCTCTCTCTCTAACCTTCCTCGCCGTATTCAGTACCTTTCGTTCTGCTCGCAATCGATCAAAACGACGACGTCGCAGACCTTCAACCCGGCGGCACGGAGCGGCGCGACGGTTTCAAGTACGGAGGAGCCGCTGGTGACGAGTTCCTTAATGATGAGGCTGACCTGGCCGGGGGTGAAGGCGCCCTCGATGGCCTTGGCGGTGCCATAGTCGTGGGAGGTGCTAATGCAGGTGGCGATGGGGAGGGCGGTGTAAGGGACGTCGTAGAGGAGGTCGTAAGGGGTGGAGAAGGGGACGGCGACGATTAGGGTTTGGGAGATTTGGTGGAGGAGGGAATGGTAGGAGACGATGAGGCAGAGGTCAATGTAGATTGGGGAGGAGATGCTGGATTTCAATTTGAAGTTGTCGAATTTGACGGTGGAAATTTCATGGAGCTGGAGGATGAGGGACTTCATCGACGGTGAAACAGGAGAAGATGACATCAGGAAGATGAATAAGAAGAAGGTGGCGGTTTTTAGTAGAGAAGAGAGAGCAAGAGATAGTGAGTGGAGACTGTCACTGTGGTCTCACTCTAAAACCCACAGACAACAAAACGAATCATATCCTTTAGTACTTTATTAGATCTCCTCCGCCTGCGACACCGTTTAGTCCTTCCTCCACCACACCAGATCTCCTTTCTGATCCCAGAGCGCCAATCTATGCCAAGCCGATGACGACGAGAGAGTAAGGCTGTGGCTGTGGTTGTGGTTGCTACTAGGGCGCGCTTGGGCTAGATCGTGGCTGGGGAAAGGCGTTGCTTGCTGGCGCTTGTTCTGCAGAGTGAGGTGCATCGGGGTCGGTGGAGGAGTCTGGTGTGCTCACCGTCGGGGAAGGTGGGTGCCCAAAATAGAAATATGCGTGCCTAGAGCATGACCTCAAGTCAGTTAGAGTTTTTTTTTTATCCTTACATTTAAATATTGGGGTAGTAAGTGATTATTGAGGATTGATAAGTGATTATTAGGGTCAATAAGTTATTATTTGATGTTTGTAACCTGATTATTGTGGGTCAGTAAGTGATTATTGGGTGTCAGTAACTGAAAACTAAGTCATTATTAAGTGTCAATAACCGAAAACTAAATATTATTGGGGTCAATAACTCGATTATTAGGGTCAGTAAATCTTCTTTTTTATTACATTTAGCTGAAACAAGTTGATTATTAGGGTCAGTAACTGAGTTACTGGGAGTCAGTAACAGAGTTGTTGAGGGTCAGTAACCGAGTTCTTAGTTACCGAAATCTGGCGACCGGAGAAAATCTGAGTTACTGGGGGTTGGTGACCGGAATCCGGCGACCGAAAAAAATTCGGCAGCCAGTAACCAGAATCTGACGGCCGGTGACTGGAGACTGGTGAGGCTATGGCAAAGTCTTTTCACTCTTGCATTTTCTCTTTCTCTTTCTCTCTCTCTATGCATATTTAAGAGGTGAGGGTAAATTAATCTTAAAATAATATAGTTTGTTAAGACTTTAGTAAAGATTTGTGCATTTGGACATAAAAAATGTTACCTTATATTAGAATTGGCTCATGAAAAAAATTGTCATTTGAATGGGGAATGAGGGGTTTAAATTAGTACTAAATGAGCATTTCCCTTATTTTTTGGTGGTTAGACAAGTATACCCTCAATGTTAACGACTACTAATGGTTGGTTTAACGGCAGTAAGTTAAGTGAGAGACATAATCAAAAATGAGTGAGTTAAGTGACATTTTTGAAATGTGAGTGAGTAAAGTGATTAATGGTCAAAATTCAGTGACCATTTGTGATATTTGCCTTGATGTATAACTAAAACATGAATAAAACAACGTCATGAAAACTCTTACAACTGTTTGTTTAAGTGTTTTTTTTTTTTCATTTTCAAATGTCAAGTGAAGACACGTTAGATGAACTGTAGCCCAACTATAAAAGATAGTTCCAAACCCCAAAATCCGGAAACCAAAAGTGACACAGTGAGTTCCAATATAATAGTATAAGATATATGATCAGTACTATTTAGAAGATCTTATAAGAGAGAAGTTTTAAACGGTTTCTTTTTACCATACTTATGCAAAAGCAATGAGTTTTAATGTTAGAAAACATGACAAGAGAACAAGTACAAGAACTGGGGCAATCACTATTCAGAAGTTGGTTTATTTTGCAGAAAGGGAAAGACAATAGGAACATATGAACAACTATGACACTGCCAAAAATGTCATATTATGTTCTGCTCAAGTCACCCCTACAACTATTGTGCATGTTACAGCTACTATCAGCTCTGCTTATCACCTCATCAACAAGAAGTCCTACTCTAACTGTCTAAGAAGTTTGGAATCTATTAGAGGGATTCCTCCAGCTCCTAACTGGTTTAAGTTGAACTTTGATGACTCAGTAACTTCCAACTCATCGGTTGTTGGCTTTATTATCAGAGATTCTTCTGGCTCCCCCATTGTGTCAGGTGCGCAGAAGCTTCACAACTCCTCAGTTCCACTAGTTGAAAGTTTTGCTCTAAGAGCGGATGCTGCAATGGTCTAAAAGCATGGGTTAGAGCAGCAAATGGACCAACAATTGCATGCAGCGGGCTTGATTGGTCTGGGGTAAAATATGAGTCCCATGTAAGACCCAGCTATCCTGACTAGTACATGGGTTGAGAATTGGACCACAGATTGGTCTGGGGTAAGAAAAGACAAGGGACCCACGTGACATTTGTTAAAACCAAATTAACTCATGTGCTCACATCCAACAAGAATAAAAAAAATTAGCTAAAGTAATGGGTCTTTGATTTAGACCGTTAGATCATGATCTAATGGACTATATTTAAAAAATAGCTATATCATATAAATAATTCTAGTTTAATTTTGTATTTATATTATATAAGCAGTTTGTGTATAGATAAATAATTATTGAATTCAAAAATAGAGTAAAAAGTTATAATTATTTATCAATTAAAAAATATTTTTTTATAGAATGTGAATAGTAATTGGTCTTTGGATTGGTCTCATTATTGTATTATCGAATTAAGGACTAATGACTGATTTTGATGAATAGTGTATTGGCCCGAGTTGAGGATTGGTCCAACTCACCCAAACTTGGTGCATTTGCTCTAAAAGATGGGCTCCTCACTACTAAAAGGCACAATTGTCATCAAATTGAAGTAGAAGGAGACTCGTCTTTATCATCAATTGTGTTAAAAATTCTTGTGTTATTCCTTGGAAGCTCAAGTCTTTAATCCGAGATGTTAAGGCTCTACCTGATTTTTTCGTCAATATATCCTTCTCCCATACCTTCAGGGAAGCGAATTTTCTTGCAGATGCTTTAGCCTCGGGTCTTCAATTGTTGAAGTGTTGGTTTGATTGTGTTCGCCCTCAGGCTCAGAAAGTTATTCTTCTAGATTCTTCTTGTGTTGGACGCCTAAGAGGCTCCTCATTGTAATTTATTTTTCTTCTCAAAAAAAAAAAAACTATGACAAGGTGGATTTGCCAATGTTTGTTCAAGGTAATAATTAAGGTACTTTAAGAAGAAGAGTGCATATGTGGTGGTTAATTTTAAGACAGATCATTCTCATAATCTTACACAACATTGTACTTAAAGAGGATGCAAAAGCTGCACTTTCTTATTTGAACAGAAAAATAGCCACAAAAGAGCAATTTTTTTTTCGAGTATAGCACAAATGAGAATAACAGGTTAGCTAACTTGTTTTAGAGAGACTCTTTTTCATTTATAGATTAATCTTGTTTCAGAGATGTGTATAAGGAACCGTTGATACAATTTAAACTGTCAGGACCCACCCCGAATTTCACCCTGAAACCCGAAGAAAGTCCTGCGGGGACCACCTCCAAGGAAAGTTTACCGAAGAACTCGATAAACATCCTTTGAAAATGGACAACTCTAATCCAGAAAAATTACAGAACCACCCTCTTAACCAATATATCAATCTTCAACTCAACCCAAATAACCGAATAAAATAATACACAAATATTTTTCTGAAAGTATTTAGAGCTACTAAAAGAAAATTAATGGAAGCTGACAAAATTCTAGTAGATTAAACAGATAACCTACTGGTGAAAAATAGCGGAAAGATGGGTGACTATTCCTCGTCGCCTCCTTCTAGACCCCACCCCTAACTTTACAGACTGGGCATTTTTAAAATGAAGGGCCTAGGGGAAACCATCCGGAAATGTTAGAGTGAGTGGACAAAAATAAATAAAGAAAAATAAGTATCAACACTTATACTTTCCCAAATTAATTTCCAAAGAAAATCGAATGTATGCTTCGAGTGAGAAATCCTTTATCTCATAAATATCGAGCATCTTCAGCTCAAAAATATATATCAATATATGTATGTATCTAGACATGCTCATACTCCCAATATAAATTAATAGATTTAAAAAAATCTATATTGGGCTACTACACTTGCGTCCAACGCTCACATCATGCCTTAATGCGATGATACACTACGTCATTAAGGTGGATAGACATGTGTATTAATATGTGCACATACCCCCTATATGAATTAAACACTCATATAGGGTTACTACGCTTACGTCCAACGCTCATGTCACACCAGAATGCAGTTATATATTATGTCATTAAGGTGGATAGACACATATGGCTAGCTAACATTTATACATACTCTCCTTATAGAAATATTTATAATTTACCGAAAATCTCATTTTCAGTAATTCTCCAAAATACATAAAATCGTCAAATAAAAATGACGTCAAATGCTCCAACAAAATAATTTGCTCAACCAAACAATTGCATGCATATTATTTAAACAAAAGTCCACTCACAAATTAGGCTTAAGCCTGATGTCGGCCAGAGACTTCTTCCGCTCAAGCCTCCTCATGTCCTGTTCCAAAAATATAATTTAAATCTCACTACCAGAACAAGCACTTTAGCCGACGAAAAAATTTCGTCGGCCTGTTATTCGTCGGCTATAGTGTCGTCGGGAAAAGGCCGTCTATGATGACTTTAGCCGACGAAATTTTTTTTTTCGTCGGCTATAGTTCCACTTTAGCCAACGAAAAAAATGTCGTCGGCAATAGTCCCAGGCTTTAGCCGACAAAGTATTCGTCAGCTAAAGTGCTTAATAAATAATAAAAAATAACTATAGCCGACGAAATATTTTATATTTCGTCGGCTAAATCTTATAAAAAAAATTAAAAAATTACTATAGCCGACGAAATATTTTATATTTCGTTGGCTAAATCTTATAAAAAAAATTAAAAAATAACTATAGCCGACGAAATATTAGGTTATTCGTCGGCTAAACAATATAAAAAAATTTAAAAATTACTATAGCCGACGAAACATGAGGTTATTCGTTGGCTAAACAATATAAAAAAAATTAAAAAATTACTATAGCCGATGAAACATGAGGTTATTCGTCGGCTAAACAATATAAAAAAATTTAAAAAATATTATAGCCGACGAAACATTAGGTTATTCGTCGGCTAAACCTTATTTAAAAAAAATTAAAAAACACTATAGCCGACGAATATAGTGTTTGAATATCGTCGGCTAAAGTTTCTATTTGTAATTTTTTATAGGGCTCGGCAGGGGCTCGGCAGGGCTCGGCAGGGGCTCGGCAGGGCTCGGCAGGGGGCTCGGCAGGGGCTCGGCAGGGGGTTCGGCAGGGCTCGGCAGGGGCTCAGCAGGGGGCTCGGCAGGGCTCGGCAGGGGGCTCGACAGGGCTCGGCAGGGGCTCGGCAAGGGGCTCGGCAGGGGGCTCGGCAGGGGGCTCGGCAGGGGGCTCGACAGGGGGCTCGGCAGGGGGCTCGACAGGGGGCTAAACTCTTCCTGTCATCTTCGCCTATATAAAGAACTTTAGCCGACGAAATTCTTTATTTTCGTCGGCTAAACTCTTTTGAAAATTTTGGTTGACCGCCAAAAAATTTTGGTTTAAAATTTTGAAATTTTTCGACTTTAGTCGACGACTTTTCATATATTTTCATCGGCTAAAGTCCTTTGAAAATTTTGGTTGACCGCCAAAAAATTTAGGGTTTAGCCGACGAATACGTTAGGGTATTCGTCGGCTATAGTATGTAATTAAAAAATTAAAAAATAACTATAGCTGACGAAATATTAGGTTATTCGTCGGCTATAGTATGTAATTAAAAAATTTAAAAATAACTATAGCCGACGACTTTTCATATATTTTCGTCGGCTAAAGTCTATAAATTCACAAAAACACTCATATCTCCCCCTATATTATGTAGTTTGGTCAAATCTTCCACATGAAAAACTCTCACGTAGATGAGACGCAACCACCTATATAAAAATTTTGAAACATTTACCTTCCGACGATAGGGCTCCTCATAAGAAATAATAACGGTAAATAGGGTTGACCGCTACATTCGGCTCTGAGATTTTACCCGATTTACGTGATTTTTGAACCATAGCCGTATTTCACCATTCTGAACACATCTTATTTCACGAGATTTTTAATAATTTTGCTTCCTATGTAGATTTGGTTCACAAAGTTGTATAACCTACTAAACAAGTTATACAACATTAGTAGACACGTTGTGATTCCGATGACTAAAATTCACAAACCAAAATTTGACCGTTAAATATGATCATTATGATGAAATATGTCTATGGTAAAAAATTCAACTGGGTCCGACAACGTTAAGGGCTCGATCGAAACGGTTAACCATAATCCATCGTCACTTATCACATGAAAATACTCATATCTCCCTCTATATTACGTAGTTTAGTCAAACCTTCCACACAAAAAACTCTCACGTAGATGAGACACAACTGCACATATAAAAATTTTGAGACATTTACCTTCCGACGATAGGGCTCCCCATAAACCCGAATAACGGAAAATAGTAAACACGTTGTGATTTCGATGACTAAAATTCACAAATCAAAATTCGACCGTCAGATATGATCATTATGATGAAATATGTCTATGCTAAAAAATGCAACTAGATTCGACAAAGTTAAGGGCTCGATCGAAACGGTCAACTCTAATTGAAAAATAAGAAAACTGTATTTTGAAGCCCTAAACAGACTCGGATGGCTAAAAAAGCCTATACGTCATAGCAAAGCGTTGAGTTTGACTCGTAGCGCCGTTACGCTTTCGGAAAGGTTTCACAATAGTCAATCAGACACCAAACGCCAAATCTGCAGCATAATGAATAATAAGGGTAAGTCAACTATCGGCACCGAGAATTTACCGGAATACCGTCATTTTTCAACCGTAGACGTATTTCACCATTCTGGTCATATCTTATTTCATGACTTTTTTGCGTTTGAAGGTTCTACGTATATTTTTTTTTCCAGATGAGTTGTTGTCTACATCTGTAAATATAAGACACTTTAGCTGACGAAATTATATTTTTCGTCGGCTAAACTTTTAAAAATTTCGTCGGCTAAACTCTTACAAATTTCGTCGGCTAAACTTTTGAAAATTTCGTCGGCTAACCTTTTGAAAATTTCGTCGACTAAAGTTCACAAACTATAGCCGACGAGAAAAATTATTTAGCCGACGAAATTAATATTTCATCGGCTAAAGTTTACCATAGCTGACGAAGATTTTGGTTTAGCCGATGAAGGAAAATTTCGTCGGCTAAAGTGGACTTCAGCCGACGAAAAAAAAATTCGTCGGCCTGGTTTTTTTTTTTTCGTCGGCTAAAGCCTTTCTTCTGGTAGTGTCTTCAACTAAATACCGACGCTTATATAAAAATAGGCAAAAATAAATATGAAATTCGCGCGCTCAACCATGCCTATCGCATTAAATCTTAATTTCGCCGTAACTAAATTTCACCACAAATACCGACATCCTGAAAATCACCTTCTACCATAAATAATCCAATGACCGGATTCTAACTTATTAATCCTAAAAAAATACTAAACTTTAAGAATTCTCAAACCTATTCAAAACTCCTTCAAAAATTCTAAAATTCATACCATTAAACTCCTCTTAAAATTTCCCATTAAAAACACTTTTTCAGTGGCGGCCAACTCCCGCGACCTCCAATGCCTACCAAAATTTGACAACACCTTCCCCTCAACCTCCTCTACAACTTTCTTAACTAGCACAAACATCAAATCCAAGCCTAACTATGCTAATAGAACGAAAACATAAATAAAAGCCCTAGAAAATCAAACACCGGTTTCTCCTTACCCAAGCCGAATCGGGATGAAACCTTCTGAGGGATTGAAGCACGGGATGAGAGCTTTCCGGGCCAAAGATCGCTAGCTATGGTTTCCGGAGGAGGGAGTTTCGGCGACGGGGAGCTTTGGACAGTCAGACCTTTCAGGTTCGATATCTCTCTTGCGGCGGCGCTAGGGAGCCTCTCATCGATCTAGGATGGGAGCTGGGTCGGAGGCTGACCAATTAGGACAGGTGCGGCGACCTACGATGGCCGGACGACGGTGGTCGAGCTCGTGAAAATTTTCCGGGCGGAGGGAGAGAGAATCGGGGAAGGAAAGAGAAGCGGGCAGAAGGAGAGAGAAGAGAGAGAGAGAGAGAGAAAACAGTTGGGCTCGGCCTAGCCGGTCCACTACCCCAAATATAAACCCACTCCAAAATTTAATACCCTAATAAAAATTACATTTTATTAGCTAAAAATTTACCATTTTTACGGTCGTCACTTTTTTCTCTTACGAATAATTCCTTTGAATTAATCGTCTCCCACAACCTCTCTGGGGACCAATTAAAATATAAACTTAATGATGAAGACGGTAAAACTCTTATTAACACCATACTAGTAAATAGAGTAAAATTTAAGAGTCGGGACGTGACACAAACAATCAGTTAATGACTACTATTTATGTTTTTTTAATTAAAAAGATGATTATGCGATATTAGCTCCTCTACAATGACCAATTTGGTCCCACAATCTCAAAATAAAGGGGGTCATCACATCTGGGAACCCACCGCCCGTCTCTCCATTTATATTTATTAAAGAAAAAATATAAAAAAAACAAGTACAAAAGGGAAGGGGGGCCAAACAAGTACTATTTATGGTTTTTTCTTTCCTTTATATTTATTTCTTCCTTTCTCTACTGCATTCTCTTTGTCTCCCTCACTCTGCTCATGTTTTGGTCTATTGCTTTTTGAAATGTGTAAATCAATAAGGTAAAAAGCTCCCTATTTATACTGGGTATGTTCTTGGTGACCAAGCAATAGAATTCTGATTTTTGGTGATCAAGTAAACTTGGCCATCAAGCAATATAATGCTTGTTCTTGGCCATCAAGGAAACAAATATAATTATATATGCATATGGCTACATAAATTTATTCATACATGTCACTAAGGTCTCGTTTGAAAATACATAAATCGATCAAGTAAAACTAACTTCCTACAAGCCTACGTGTAACATGTGATAGACAACCTGGATACGCACAAACACATAAGCTCGTATAGAAAATACTAACGCAAGAATATATTCTAAAATTTCTAGATTGTTACATGCATGTAGGTTTTGATGGAAGAGAGGTCAACGGTGATGAAAGGAGTCAATTTGGGTTGGCCAACCGTCCGTGGAGTCATCAAGATAAACTTGATCAGGTCTGAGACTCTTTGTCAGTTTTCGTCATCTCACTCTCTTGAGCTCTCTCCTTAGTGGATCAACAGTCGTATTTTAAATGGAGAAGAGATGGGGAGGTAGAATTAAATCAGGACATTTCTAATTTTCTAAAACTAATTTTCTTAAACCTGAAACCATATGAATTTATAAAATCTTAATCGAGTGTCCGAAAAATAATTCGAAGATATCCCCAAACTTGTGACGATGCGTACTATAAAATCGAGGTCTTGGATTACGAACTCGACCTCTTGGAAAATTCTCGAAATAATTTCGAGTGATTTTTATTAAGCATTCCAAGTGCAAAAAATTTCTCTTGCAGACTCCAACTAAACTTGTACAACTTTAAACAGCTCACGATGTTTTTCTAAACTTGTGATTTGAACTAAATAGCTCCTATTATCACCGATAACCTTGCGAATTTGCCCAACTTCCAACCTATGTTGCACGGAAACTCCACACCCCCGGAGTGTCGAAGTGTCCGACTCTCCGACATGCCGACACGGCGCCCGACACGGCAAAATACGTGTCCGACACGCCACATGAGGTGTCCAAAAAAGTTGACCTTTTGGACACGTCTCGGACACGTAAACTGGTCCTGACACGACATTGCGACACGCCACATCAACGCACACCCACCACCGCTAGTCCGCCACTCTCGCCGCCGAACACAGCAGCTACACACACTGCCCAAAATCTCAAATTCCTCAAAACTCCACCAACAACGGATTCAATCCTCTACAATCTCTCAATCCAATTCAATATACTCAAAAAGCCAGAAATGGATCAAATTAAAATACCTCCACCGCCGCCATGCACGCATGGCAGTCCTCCGCTGCCTAAAACCTAAATCCTTCAAATCTCAACCAATCTCAATTCCAATTATAGAAACATGTAAACCTCATCGAATAGACCAACTTTAATACCTGAGTCGACATCAAAGCTCGCCGGAATCCGTCGAACTAAATTTAGAAACTTCTCATCTTCGATTCTCCCTCACCTGACCTTGTCTCGACAAGCTGAAGTCACAGGGACGTCGAGGATGAGGAGACAAAGCTATCCACATCGGTGAGAGGCGTCAACGCTGCCGAAATTGGAAACTTGTCGGCGAACTCAAAAAAGTTTCCCTTCTTCAAGTCTCTCTCTCCTCAGCTTCCCATGGAAATCCAATACCAAAGCGACGTCGGGGAGGACGAGAAGAAGCTACCAATATCGGTCACGCTCGCCGCCGTGGTCGGAATCACGAACTAGACCGGAAACCCAATCGCCTTCTCTCCTCCTTTTCTCTCTCACCGGAGCTCCACTCTTCAAACTGGAATCACAGGGAGATCGGGGACGACAAGACGGACCTGTGGCCACCGGCTGGACGCTGAGAGACCGCCGAATGAGGAGGAGCAGTCGGCGTCGTTGCAGAGCAGTCGAGACCGAGGTCAGTCTGGGCTTGAGCTGATCTACTCCTACCTCTATATATCTCAAATCCAACGGCCCAGATCCAACCACCAATATTTCTATTTTTGATTAAATTTTTGGATAATACGAACTTCTAAAAATCATTAAAAATAGCTCTGATGTTCCGAAAAATCCCACGAACTCGTAACGACGTCCAGTTTAATCTTATAAGCTCAAAACACAAAATTTGACAAACCAAAAATTTGAATAATTTTATAAAGCCACAAAGAATTGAAAGAATAATTTAAATCGAAATAAAATAACTCGAAAATTAATTTTCTTTTTTAAAAATAGAAATTCGAAATTCAAGGATATTACAGATTATGGATATGATAATTATATTAGTTCATCTTTTTCTCTATTAGGTGCTACTGTGCTAAAGATTGTCTTGTTTGAAAATAAGCTACTGCTCAAGTTTGTTTTTCTTTAATGTTATGTTTTAGGTAATAAAAGTCTTCTGCTTTTAATGTTATAGTTATGCACTTGACTTATTTCTTATGCTTATGAAATAGATTTAATTTAAAACTTTATTTAGTAATGTAATGAACTTATTTCATATTTTAGTATATTTTTTATTTATTAAAAATACATAAATATATAATTTTGTTTGCCGTGTCAGAAACTAAATTTTTGAGTTTTACCGTGTCACCGTGTCATGCCGTGTCATGTTGCCGTGTCCGTATCTGTGTCCGTGCAAACTTAGCTTCCAACTTAACATAGTTTCACTCAACCAACCTTAAGGTGCCATAACCGCCATTCACATGCGCCATTTACATATTTTCTTAAACCAAATAGTAACCCCAAATATCGATACTTGGATATCAATGTCGGTTTTCGTTCCAAAACACCAAAAAAGAAATATATATATATATATATACAGTCTCTATCCAGAGCGAAGCTTCGCTCTGGAATTAACGTGCGAAGGTCCTTATTTGACTCACTTTTCGGTCATATTTTTCGATCATACCCGGTCAGTGTCTAGATACATATCGTATGATCATCCTTACAAAGTTTCATCCAGTTTGGTGATCGTTTGCACACCGAATCAGATAAAATAAATCAATAGAACAAAATCTGTCCAAGTAGAACCGTTGGAGTAAATCATGATTATGGAGGCTTAAACGGTCACCAAATTGGATGAAACTTTGTAAGGATGATCATACGATATGTATCTAGACACTGACTGGGTATGATCGAAAAATATGACCGAAAAGTGAGTCAAATAAGGACCTTCGCACGTTAATTCCAGAGCGAAGCTTCGCTCTGGATAGGGACTATATATATATATATATATATATATATATATATATATATATATATATATATATATATATATATATATCCGGGAGGCCCATAGAGGTAGAGCCATCAGAAGCCAGGCTTTGGCATAGCAATCCAAGACCCCTAGACCATCTTCGAAAGCTAGAAAACCCAGCACTCCATTATTCTCATACCCTCTGCAGATCGCCAGCCATGTCTGGAGTCGGACCAATCTCACAGGACTGGGAACCCGTCGTTATCAGGAAGAAGGCACCCAACGCCGCCGCTAAAAAGGACGAGAAAGCCGTCAACGCTGCTCGCCGTGCCGGCGCTGAGATCGAAACCGTCAAGAAGGGTCTCTATCTTCTTCCCCTCTCTTCCTTTTGTTTCTAGGTCTTGATTGATTTTTAATTATTTTCAATATATATATGAAATCCTGGAAATTATTGTCCGAAAACCTATTTATGTGATTAAAAGTAGAGGAAGTAATATCGGAAACTAGTTCTTCAGTTGTGGATTATATTTGCATAACTTGTTCATCATGGTTTTGCTTCACTTGTGTGGTCACTGAATTGTTATAAAAGGAATTGCTGTTCTGCCTCGAATGTCCTGTATGATTTCATTATCCTAAACCGCCTCAAATGTACATATTTGCAGTTTTGCAGCAGCCTTGTGTTTAAGTTTATCTAAATTGGTAGAAAATAGAGATTTTTATGCATCAAATGGTGCTTTAACTATGACAGTCTGCTTTGCTTTTCTGTTTTCTTGTTGGAAGGGTAAAGGGTGGGGAATCTTTTGTGAGAACTGTAACTGGTAGATGGGGGTTTTGGGTATGTTCTTCCTTTTGTAATTTTATTTTCCGTGATTTTATAGTTGTATTTACCAATTCAATGCAACTTAATTGTTTGTGTGAATTATTCCATCATAGGTCCTTTAATTTTGGGTGGTGTGCTGCATAATTTCAGAAATCGACATCCTAATTTTTATTTGGTTATCCTTATGCAGCTACTGCTGGACTTAACAAGGCTGCCTCCAGCAGTACTTCTCTAAACACAAGGAAGCTTGATGAGGAAACTGAAGTTCTTGCTCGTGAGTTCATTTTTACACCACAATATGCATACATTGAATTTGTACTTTCCAGATAATATTGATTTATCCTTGTTGAATGAGCTAAAGAGATTTTTCTTGAGACATCTATCCCATACTGTTTTAGTTTGAAATCAAGAAAGGAAATAGGTCTCTTTAATAATTATCCAGTAGTTTTCTTGTCTATGGGGAGAGATGAAAAATTGTGAACTAGAGCTCCTAGGTCCAAACTGGCCAAGTTTGGTGTGTCTCTGTAACTGTCTTCCCCAGACCTCCCAATGGTGGGAAGCAGTGAGCAGCCCAGCTGCTTCACTGTTTCCTTCTATAAGGTTTTTCCATACCTTTGGTACATATGACGTGTTTATGTATTATTCAGTCATTCCTTCATTTTTATTTCTACTGACTTAAGAATCCCATATCCAAACTTGATTAGTTTGGTGAGATATGTGATTCTGTTTTTTCATGACCCCTCAATGACGGGAATCAGTGAGCTACTTTGCTGGTGCACCGTTTCCTTCTATAAAGGTTTTGCATAGCTTATATATTTATAAGGTGTTTACACATTATTCCTTCATTTGTATTTCATCTACAATGCTAAGAATCCATTGTGAATTGGAGCTCAGAGGTCTGAGCTGGCAACAGCTGCTCTGCCAGTGTGGGTAAGGCTGTATGCATCTATCCTCCCGAGCCCCTTAATGGGGAGCCAGTGGCTATCCCATCAGTTAATTGTTTCCTTCTTTCAGTTTGTTGCATAGTTCATTTCTGAGATACCAATAATGTGTTTATGTATTATCCCTTAAGTGGTATCCCGGTAACCCCTGCATGCTAAGGTTCCATTCTGAAATTCATGGAGCTCAGATGTCCAAACTGGCAATAGCCTCTCAAGTGGGGATGGTATGCAATATGCATATATCCTCTCATGCACCCTCAATGGCAAGAGCCAGCTAGCTGCTCCCGCGTTAATTATTTTGTTCTGCAAGCTATCTCCATGTACGTTCTGTTTTCATCTGTATTTTTGAGCTTGGGGTGGAGAAGAGTACCTAGCATAGACGCTTCCTTGAAGGGAATTATTGCAAATGTGCAATAAGAACGGTGAAGAAATTACATTTTTAACTTGTTAGATCCTTCTTGTATTGCTGTATGCTTACATAGTCTTCCTAGTGGATAGTCTGTTCGTACAAATACTGTGTTGATATTGATTTTTCCTTTTTCTTATGTGTCTTTGTGGTTCTATTTAGTTTGTTTTTCTGTTTTGTCGTGGAAATTTTTTGATGTAATACAACCACTTCTTTGGCTTCTCTGATTGAGAGTGATGTACAAAGGAGACTTTTTTGAGTATGCTTGTTTATGCATCAGACTGAAGATATTTGGTCTTTGTACATTTGTATTTGGTGTTTTTATGTGATATTTGTGTTTGTTTGGCTGTGCTCTTGTTTATTTTGTTGCCATTGTTTTAAGCTATATGTTGCTTGTGTTATTCTTTATTTTCTTTTTTCTGTTTTTATGTGTTAAGTGTTATCTATTTTGATTGTAGATGAACGTGTTCCAAGTGAGCTGAAGAAAGCTATTATGCAAGCTCGTATGGATAAGAAGCTTACCCAGGCTCAGCTTGCACAAGTAAATCTCTCTTTCTCACTATATAGTTATACATAATAAATAATATAATTTGTAACTGCATGTTATAGATTTGGTTAATTATAATCTTGATTTATGTGCAGATCATCAATGAGAAGCCTCAAGTTATCCAAGAGTATGAATCTGGGAAAGCAATTCCAAACCAACAGGTAATTGGCAAGTTAGAGAGAGCTTTGGGAGCGAAACTGCGTGGAAAGAAATAAAGAAGCCTGGAAAGGGACGGAGGATGCTTGGCTGTTAAGTTTGAACTAATCATGTTTTGCACTGCAATATTTAGTTTAAGTTTGAACTAATATGCTGCACCTCAACCTGTATTTATCTTCCAGAAGGTTGTGTGTTTGGTGCAGGAAGTACCTGTGTTTTTAAGAATATTTATGAAATGACCAACGTGCAAACAATTTCTGCCTGATCTGTCTTTGCCTTGCCTGTGTACTTGCGTGCGTACCCCTTTTATTTTTGTAATCGTCTGGTGCAAAAGATTTTTTTTTTCTTTTTTTCTTTTCAAAATAGTGTGAAATAGGTATTGGCGTATTGCAGTATAAATAGAAATTGATCTGCTTTAGCCAAATTGGTACCTTATGGCAGTATAAATAGGTCAAAATGGTATCTGAGATCACAATAACAGTAGTTAGTTTGAAGTTGATACATATACTCGATCTGTCCGTATCATTTAAGCTCATTGCCACATTTTTTTTTGACAGCTGAAAGAAAAACAAACAAAAATTAGACACACAGCCTAGGCTAGTCTAAATGGAATGTTAGGAAAACTTTTCCGGCTGATCTAAATAGACTGTTGGGAACACTTTTCCAGCCGATCTAAATGGAATGTTGGGAACACGTCCTAGCCAGTTTAGACCTTAGATCGTTATCTCTCTATTTCTATAGTCTCATGTACAAGATAAAGATTACATGTTAAGCGATAAACGATGTTTATTGCTTTCCTTTGGTAGAAGTTAATTCACCAAAGAGTCAGTGACTCATCCGTATTTAAGCGACAAAATCAAACCGTGACGAGAAGTAAGTTCGTTCTATTGCACAATGCTTCTGTATTTGAGCGACAAAACTGAGCCGCGGCAGGAAAATGGTAATGTAAATTTCATTACACAATGTCTTCCGTGTTTGAGCGACAAAATTGATCCGTGGCAAGAAAATCGTACAGCAATCTACCATGAAGTTACTTTTTTTAGGCCTAAAGAGTAAATTGATACAATCACATAATTAATTTACTGGATGAATATTGGTAAGCACAAATGCTCGTGGACGAACAAAGTAGAAAATACATAAACAGTTAAACACAACTAGTAGCAGCCAATTAATTAATTAAATTCACAAAGGATGGCGATAGTCTACTTGCTTCTGTGGCTCTGGCCACCATTGACTGGCTTATCAACACATTTTCAATACATATTCTCCGACATTGACTAGCCCACCAGTCAATATTCCGGGACCGGAAGGTCCTCATCCGCCGGTGGCGCCAGAACCCACTCCCCATTCTCATCCCTCACCATCCCTTTGTTCTTCTCCACCCACCACAACGCCGGCACCGAACACTCAGTCTTGAGAAAATCACACGACTTGTTCACCAAAGCCACACTCCTCTTCACCTTGAGCTCAAACTCACCCTCCTCCCCGTTCCACCCAGCCACCACATGCAGCATCGCCTGCAAGTTGTGCCAGTCCCCCGGGTCCTTCGAGTCCTTCAAATACGGCGACTTCCTCGTGTCGATCACCACGTCAGTCCCTATGTTCCGGTACCCCAGCAGCCTCCCCGGGTAGTGCGGAATCATATCGATCGTGTTCTTTATGTGCATGATCCTCAGATTCGGGTGCGTACTTATCCTTGTCTTGAAGGCTTTATTGCCGACTTGCGGACACCCGAACACGAAAGCCGCCACCGGAATGTCAGTCACTCCGTTCTCCACCAGGTCGAAACCGCTGACGACGGCGAGGCTAGCGCCGAGGCTGTGCCCGGTCAAGGCTATGCTCAGCTTCTCGCCTTTGTACTTGTCCCTAAGCTCGTTGATTTTGGTCACCAGCTGATCTCTGGCGCTCAGTTTGGTGAAGGCCGACTTCGAGTCGTCGGAAGTGTACATGGACAGCCAGCCCCTCATCACTTTCGGCATCTTGTCGTCTTCCTCCTCCTCGTCACTGCTACTACTAGCGCCTCCTCCTCCAGCATCAGCGCCGGTCTTGTTTACCGTGTTGTTGTTCTCCGGTCTGAGCAGCTGCTCGGCCGATACGAGCTCGGCGCCAAGCACATTGACCCACTCGTAGTTGCGGGTGGTGCCGCGCCAGGCGACGTAGATTTCGCGGCGGCCGATGGACTTGCTGTACTGGTCGGTGGTGACGGCGACGTAGCCGATCCAGTTAGACTCGCGGTCCCACGACTCGCGGGACATGGAGTGGAGGAGGAAGGCCTCCGGGACGCTGACTTGTGCTGTGGCGTAGAGGAAGGAGGCGATCTCGTAGTTGGCGGCGTCTTGGAGCATGACTTTGTCGAAGAAGTTGGCGTGGCCGTAGCGGCTGGACCCGGCGTACTTGGAGTTGGCGTCGTTGTTGAAGGCGTCGTAGGTGCCCTGGCAGAAGTCGCCGCAGCGGAGGATCAGGGTTCGGAGGTGGACGTCCAGCGGGTCCAGGAGGCCGGCCCAGTTGTTCTCTCCAACGAGAGCTGACCAAGCTGGTTCATTAGTGGAATTAGGGGTCTGGGTCTGGGTGGTGGTTTCCATAGCTGGTTTTGGTTCAGAGAGTGAAAGCTGTGTTTTCTTATGTTCCTTGGAATGGTGGCCTCCCATTAATGATCTCTCTTCTGGGTTCAAATCTTGGAGCTGTGTGTATTATTACCAAGGCAGCTACCTCTGAAAGTGAGCGTACGTATTATTATTGGGCGGAGCTTCTACTATATATGCGTCTCTGTCGTATAAGTATGATCTTTCCAACGGTGGCGTTTGAAGTTTCCATTACTACCGGCGGAAGGTGAAGGAGAATGGTGTTGACTTTGTTTTAGGGATTGACCCACGAAAAAGAAAGACTGGTGGTGGAGATGAGGATTGGTTGGTGTGGAATTGTTGGTGTTTTGATTAGGGCAGGGTACAAGGTTTCGATTCAATTTATTTACGCAAATAATGCAGGAGAAGGTTAATTAGGGATTCGGGATTCCTTAAAATGAAGATTATTTTCGAAAATTATTTAGGACAGTTAGCAGCTTGGAAGCTTGTTTGACTAGAATTATAAAAGCGAACTTGGCGGTGGAAGCTAGAGCTAACTTATATTGTAGTTATGATAATGCACGATAGGGTACGTGTGGAGAAGGAATAATTTTTGACTAGAACTTAGAAGCAATTGGAATTTGATTAGAGTGGCTTACGAAACAGATAATGATAATCAACTAGCAAGATTGCCCGCGCAATGCTGCGGGTACAACATTAGGTATACACTATAAGTGCCTTATATATTACACAATTAGTATGCAGGTTCGGATATAAGGTGAGACCTAAGAAGCGGCCGCCTCAGACCTAAAAAGATTGGGGGCAGCAATTTTTTTTTTTTTTTTGTGAAAAGGAGCATCTCGTTACAGAAGATTTGTTGGGAGGTTGATATATTTTTCGTTACATATTTAGTTCATATACTGACTAGATTTATGCATCAACCTCGAAAGTCACATATGGATACAACTCTGCATGTTGTACGTGCAAACACGAAAAATCTGCAAGGAATAACAGAACAACACGTGTACAAAGAATAATATAATTTTTATCAATATGAATGCGGGTTACAATCTTTGTGAACTCCTCTGATTCTATCTCCGAATATAAGTTTAACTCAAGGGTGACAAACACTTGTTCTTGAGATGTACGGGGTTATGTGGGTTGATCACGTAACAAATATTTGAGATTTAGATTTGGTGAAGAACTGGTTATTTGGGGAGCTTGATAGTTCTTCGAGGGATTTTGACAAGTTCCAGACTTGGGGTTGATGAAGAATAAGCTATTTGGCAGCTTGATGATTCTTCAAGGGTTTTGAGAGAATTCTGAGCTCGTAGAAGTAACTTTTCTCTTTCTCTGGTTCGTTGCCTTGTTTGTTGCTCTCCCTCCTCTTGGTATGAGAGGGAGTATTTATAGTGTTAACATACTTCCGCTTATGGCATGTAATGAAGATACTGAATCAATAATATTTCCTTAATGGTAATAATCGAATCAGTGAATCTTGACTGATTGATTTACTTGCAAATTTTAACATAATCAAATCTTAAAATTTAGATATGCCCAATAAGGTATAATTCATTTGGATTGAATATCCTGCTTTGACAAGGATCCTCAGTAAGGGGCGGGCTATCTCGCGGATACGAAAGGAAGGTACGACGAATCTTGATTTCCAAGCAAGCGGGGAGTTCTGGTAATGTACATTTCCGCATGTATGCGAACTCTGCTAACTAGCTCCTTCGCGAAGTCTCCTACGCGGAGCCATCTCGCCTCGCCTTCATGTACGCGCGCGGAGCCATCTCACCTCGTCTTCATGTATATCTATGTACGCGAAGTCATCTCGCCTCGCCTTCATGTACATCTACATGAAGTCCATTTCGCCTCGCCTTTGTTTACTTCTACGTGAAGCCCATTTCTTGATTCCACACGAAGTCTGTTATCTAGATTCCATGCGAACTTCACTATCTAGCTCGCCTGACCTCTGGCGCGCCATCACTTGTAAACCTAATTATTTTAGGCATGACTGACTTCTTTTAATTTAATCGATATATGATCATCGATCCACACTTAATAATTGATTTTGATTAGGATTTAAATTTTTGTTATCGGTTGACCATTCCCACGTTGCCACGTGTCATTTCTGACGGTTTTCCAACTTTGTCGACTCATGAGCCACGTATCTAACTTGTCGGGTCTACGTATTGCTTGAATTATTCAATGATTATTATTATCGTTAAATTTTATATGTCTACCGTACGATATATTAAGAATGCGCTTGATCAAGGTTTATTCTTTTCCTCTAATAGTGATTTCAGATTGCGTGCTTTTTGTGATTCGGATTGGGCAGGATGTCCAATTATTAGGAGATCTACCATAGGTTATTGTGTTTTTCTTGGTCCTTCTCTGATCTCATGGAAATCAAAGCGGCAGAAAACAGTCTCGCTTTCCGTTATGTTGTTATGTTTTATGCAAAACAAATGGAGTGGCTAATGATGCACTGTTTGCTAAATGATTCTTGTTTGAATGCATAGGTGTGTATGGTCTCTTGATAATGTTTTTAGGTGTTCTTACACTATGACGTTTAGGTTCAATATTTCCCCTTGTATTTTGTAGTTTCATTAATGGTAACGAGGTGATGGCTGTCTTTCTAGCCTTCATATTCAAAAAAGAAAAAGAAAAAAGAAATAATCAACGAATCCTCATTATAGAGGTTCTCGTTAAAATGGGGTCTTATTTTCTAATTTATTTTCACAACTAAATGATTTATCAAAAGCTAATTTTGAGCTGTTATGCTAGGGTAGGGGTTCTAATGAAGACCGTTAAGTTAATGACTAGTTGAGGACTAGCTTTCTCAGTAATGGTTTATTAAATTTACTTTTCAATCACATTTTTTCCTTTCAACCGTTCAGTTTTTAAGTCTATATAAGTAGATCATTTATACAAATTTTCAGCTAAACTAGTGATCGTTGAGGAATCGAACTAAATCAAATCAATGGACGATCCAAAACCGTTCAAGTTTATAATCGGTAAATCACATTTATGAATGCCTTAACGATTTTTAGTTTCGATGAAAATTTGTATAGATGATCTACTCATATATATATATATATATATGTATGTTTAAGTATGAATTGTAAAGACAAAGAAAGTTAGCCAGAGAATAGATAATCGTAAAACAAATGTATCTTATTCATTAATATGTCCTCTTTATATAGGGGATTACAGAGTACTATTCTAGTATAATTAAGGAAAACATAATCCTATTCTAACTTGTAAACCTATCACTATTCGGAATATAGATCATAGTCGCATAAGGGCAGGACACACATTACGAAATATCCTAGAACAATATACACACACACACACAAAGCTTCTCAGTTGTGGACGTCCGTATTTATTCTTATGGTGCGGATTTCCACTTTACATTTATTTTTCAATCGAATTTTCACATCTCCATCGTCTAGTATTTAGATACTAATGTATAGATCATCTCTGTAAAATTTCAACCAATTTGGTTATTATAAGACACTCAAAACTGCGTTTTTTTATTATAAACATAAACGGTTCAAGTTCTTGACAAAATTATGTTCATCCATTGGTTTAATCGAGTTTGAGTGCTTTAATGATAACCAAATTGGTTGAAATTTTGCAGAGATGATCTATACATTAGTATCTAAAGGCTAGACGGTAGAGATGTGAAAATTCGAATAAAAAGTGAGTGTAAAGTGGAAATTCGGACCGTAAGAATAAATACGGACATCCACATCTAAGAAAATATGTATATATATATATATATACAGGCCCGTTCGAGAGCAGACGTCCGCACTGGACTTAAAGTGCAGACGTCGCCGATTTCTCCACCTTCAGGGCGTTGATAGCGAAGTTTCTCTTGCCGGATGAACACCAGAGGCCTTCGGGACGACATTGACATGAAGAAGAAGGTCAAGGAGAGATCAGGATCGGAGCTTTGGGTAGCAACTGGGGCTATCCGATCAAAGTTGGCTACAAACTTGTAGCCGGCGAGTCCACCGGCAAGAGGTAGCTCAGTATCAAGGTCTACTATTCATTCGACAAGAGAAGCACCGCCGTCTACGTCCTGAAGGTGGAGAAATTGGCGACATCCGCACTTTAAGCTCAATGTGGACGTCTGCTCGTAATCCGGGCTGTATATAAATATATATATATATATATCCGTTAAGTGGCAGATGTCCACACAACCCTTAAAGTGTGGACGTCTCTAATTTCTCTAACTTTAGGCGTCGACGGCGGCGCTTCTCTAGCCGAATGAACACTAGAGGCCTCCGGGATGACATTGACATGAAGAAGAAGGTCAAGGAGATCAGAATTGGAGCTCTGGGCAGCAATCTTACTGAAAACTTCAAGATCGATCAAGGTAGGCAGCAAACTTGTAGCCGGCGAGCCACTGGCAAGAGGAAGCTCAATATCAAGGTCTACTGCCCGTCCGACAAGAAGAAGCGGCGTCATCGACGTTTGAAGGTGGAGAAATCAGAGACGTCCACATTTTATCTGGTTTGCGGACGTCCGCTTCTGAACACTTCTGTTATATATATATATATACGGGTTTTCTCAGCTGCGGACGTCCGGACGGGTTTTCCGTCCGGATTTCGCCGTTTCTCCACCATTCCAGTGCCGGTGACGCCGTTTCTTCTCCCCGGCATGATTTCAAACCTCCCCCAACTGTGTTGGAATGAAGAAGAAGGCCAGAGAGATCGCGATCGGAGGTCCACCAAGATCGGTCGTGAAGTTCTGAGTGAGATTGCTGCAGACCTCTGATCACGATCTCTCCGGCTTTCTTCTTCATTCCAACATCGTTGGGGGATGTCTGAGATCACGTCGGGGAGAATAAACGGCATCGCAGGCGCTGGAATGGTGGAGAAACGGCAAAAATCCGGACGGAAAACCCGTCCGGACGTCTACAGCTGAGACGGACTATATATATATATATAAGGGAGGATCTAAAGAGGACTTTCTTACTTTAAGAATTTGAGGATTTCTACTATTTACATTAGTATATGACTTCATTTAACGATCTTAATCGTTGATCCTCTAGATTCATATGCAAGAAACATGTCTACGAAATTTCAACTAATTCCATAATCATTTGGTTATTCAAATTGATGTAAATAATTGTAGGCCGTTAGATAAAATTAAAACAAATATTGTGTTAATCAAGTGGTTAAATGTTTTTCAGTTTGGCTAATTTTTTGTAAGATTCATATGTGGATAAGTAACTAGGGAACGAGTGACTTTGATTGTCAAAATACATGCTAGAACTAAAAACATCCTCATTTTAAGAGTTTAAGGAGGTTATCTATAGATCCAGACTATATATAATATATTCCAATGAGGGATCCCTTTTTTGTTCATTTATAGGGATAGATCATTTGATGAACTTTTTGATCACAAAATCAAATCTCCACCATTCAGTTCGTTGGGCTATATGAGTAGATCATTTATACAAATTTTCAGAAAATTTGGTGATCGTTAAGTCATCCAAATGAGAGATTTATTTTTAATAATATTGAACAGTATAAGTTTGACATAAATATTAAGTTTTTTATTTTAATCTCAACCATTTATCCCCATTAAAAAATATATCTAATGGTGTGGACATATCCTTAGAAATGAACAAAAAAAAGAATTCCTCATTAGAAGGGCCCTGTACACACACACACAAACTAGACGGTCCATGTATAAATATATAATCGAAAATGAGGTGAAATAAAGAAGTTCTCAACTAAGTGGTCATGCCCGATACTATTTGTGTCACATTTCAATTTCAGAAAGATAAATTTCAAAAATTGTGGCATGATGTAACTTAATTAAATAACCCAACCGGTTTTAAAAATAAAACCAACAACTAGAACTCAATAACAAAAAAGTAATATTATACAACCCATCACTGAGTTAAATATTACACTTCCAAAATTATATAAACTTGAAATACAAGAACATGAGAACAACCTCATAAGCTTAAAATTATCTACCCGATTTACAAAACTATACAGAGTACGTACAACAAAAGCCAAAATTGAACCCTGGTGCTATGTCTCCTCCTCAACCCTGTTGATCAACACCTGCAGGTCTAACCCCTACACCAATAATTGGTGTATCGGGATTGTAAAATAACAAACCCGGTAAGCTAAAAAGCCCGTATGAGTAAACTCAAAATTAAAACAACATTTCTCACATCCAGAAATTTCACAAAAGCAATTACATCAATGAATATATCCATAATTCCAACACTTTTTCAGATAATGTGTACTCATGAGTCTCTGTATTGATGTAATACCCCTCATGACCTACAACATCATAATTGTGTACCCATGGGACCCAGATACTATAAGGTATCCCCCATGCCGTACACTGACAGATGGACTAGAGCTCTATTCCTAACCGCAACCAATCACCTGGCCAAAGGCTTGGAACCCGGTTTGACTGTCTGATCTCAAAACACAAAATAATAAATAACATCAGAACCGTAACCAATCACCCGATTAAAGGCTTAGAACCTGGTTTGTCTATTTAATATCAAAACACAATGATAAATAGCATCTTAATCGCAACCAATCACCCGATTAAAGGCTTGGAACCCGGCTAGGCTATTTATCCAACAAATCATCATAACACATGATCACATCTTATGATTATATCCTTCACAAGGATATAATTATATGAACAATAAAAATATTATTCCACAAGAATAACTTAACAATAATTAGGAAAACATGTTTTATCTTACCTATGAGCCGTTGATGATCAAGCTCATATATTTTAAAACAGTTAAAAGCATAGTATTAATTTAACAACATAATCATTATCATCATCACATAACCATAATAAAATTTGGTTCAAACATGAACCTTAGTGAGATTTACTCACCTTGAAATCCTGCTGCGAATCCCCCAACACAATGAAGGCAAACCAACACAAAATCACAATTCACCTAAAATCGCACAATTAAAAACCTTAGAAACCAAAATACTAATGGATAACACAATACCCTTTAACTAACCCTTAGCTCAATTGTGAACAATTTCCCAAGGTCATTGAACTCAACGACACAATTGAGCTGCCTCAAATCTTCAAAACCTAAACTCAAACTCAACTAAGCCAAAACAAATAAACCTAAGTTCTAACATGCAAACCTTGCTCAAAACTTAACCAAACTATCACTCAACATGATCACAGCAACAAGGACTAGCTAACCACAGGATACTAAGGCCACAACTTAGCCGGACATGCCGCCACAAGCGGCGGCGAGTGTGCCCTACGCACCACCCAAAACTTCTGAATTAGGAGAAACTCATAACATGAAACTTGTAGATTGAAATATGGTGAACAACTTTAATACCTAGGGTTTTGACTGGTTCGGCTGGGATCGGCCGGAAAACGGCTCGAAACTTTGAAACGGTATCAAAAACAAAAGCTGCAAAACCGGCACCAAAACTTGATTTTCAGATCACCAAACACGTAAAAACGTCACCAGAGGAAGAAAAGGAGCGAGACTCACCTAACTCTTGTTCGAAACGCCGCCGAATTGCTGGTTTTCCGGCGATACCGCAGCAGCTCCGCCGCTATGTGGCGGCTTCCAAGCGGCGCGACGGCGGGCGGGACTGCTCCAGAAATGGAGAGGAGGTCCGTGCGGTCCGAACGGGACCGGTGGCGACCGGTTTGGTGGCCGGACGGCGGAGAAATCGGCTGGAGAAATGGGAGTGCGGGAGGAGGTCGGGAGAGAGGAGAGAGAAAGTGATCCAATTTTAGGTTTCCAAAAATAACTTCCCCACATTTTTCTATTTATACAATTTCCAAACCCGGAAACTAACTTTTTCTGACCATAACTTTCTCGTACTACCTCCGTTTTGGGCGTGCCGCATGTCTACAAACTCGTATCGACGAGCTCTACAACTTCATGAAGGAAGTTTTCGAAGATAGCTTACGGAAAATAAAGTCAACTTTTGAGCCTCTTAAAAGTTAAAGTGCCTTAAAAATACTTCCGAAACTTCAACTTCGCACAAACTAGAGAATTTCCATAAGTAATCATTCATTAAATATGAAAATAACATAAAAAAATAAAATAAAAATATAAGGTATTACAGTTTGATTTAGTGGCGTAACGTCATGATCTTTCTTTAGTGGTACTCATTCGTAGATCTGCCGGAAAAAAGAAGAAGCAAAAAACTAGTATATTGGAGATGCCTATTTAATCCTTCCATTTTCTGCCAATGACGAAATAATCCTTGCCCGACTGCACATTGGAATCGAAAAACGTAGACACAGCAGAATTGCGCACGTCTGTGTTGTGATGGTTGAGAGTGAGACTCGATTTGCGATAAACAAACTCAATCCGTACATGATATTATTATTAAGCTGATTGTCTGAACTGAACCCACACATGGCTTTGGTCGATGTCACCAAATCTTGCCTCGATTCTATTACCCAGGTACCTCCCCTTCTTCCATTTCAATCGCATTGATTTTCAACGCCAAATTCCAAATTATCATCCTGTTTAATATTTCGCCAGCCTTTCATTTTGCGCCAACTTTAGTTACTCAGATCGTAATACTTGCCTGTTTAGTTTTGAAAAATTAGGGTCGGAGCATGAGTTTTAGAGTCCCAAGTCCAAGTGTTATTTGAGTTATTTGTGTTACTTTGGATAAAATCCTGCACCATTGAGCTGTTTATACCCTTAGTTTGGTTTGTTAGTGATGTTTAGTGCCGAATACGGAGGCTCTTTGTTGATACACTCACAAGGATTTGAATCTAATTTGAGTGAAGAAGGGCCTCGATACTGAATTATGCTTGAGTTAAAGAATAAAGGAGTCCCTATGAAATTAGTTCATAACTGCTTTCTGCAATTCGAGCAGCATGAATTTGTCGAATACTGAAAGAAGGGAATTGTTCTGTATTTGTCTTGTAATGTTGTTTTATATTATTTTTATTTAGATATCAGAGCACATTGAAGGTGCTGTTGTTTACCTAGATGCTGGATCTACAGAGAGTTTCCAGTTCATTGGAGCATTTCCTCTGTTACTCAACCATGGAGTACGGGCAATTTGTAGTTTGGAAAATATGTCTTCTCTTGATGCGGTAAGCTTCTTTGTTCTCTCAGGCCTAAATATAGTTGTTTTTAACCATTGTAGAAAATGCGGAAAAATAACAATCAAGTTGATATTGGTAGCTGATATTGGGTCTTTGTTGTTTTATGCAAATTCTCTAAGAGGGGGTTATGGTTTGAGAGAAATGTCCTCTATTAAAAATCATATTGTTATTTTATCTAGATAACTTAACTTAGTTTCCAATGTTATATTCCACTCTGGATTTCTTGATCACTTTTTCTTACCGTATTGTGTGTTCTGTTGTTCCAGGCAGTTGATTGGAATGCAGATTCTGATCCTGATAGGAAAGTCGTGGTGGTAACATCTCGTCTGCTAAGTGATGCACATCGATATATATTACGTTGTCTTGGCACACATCTAGCTGTCCGTTGTTGTACTATATTCACATCTATCTCAGAGGTATGTCTTTGGAGTTACAACTTTTGGACTGATATAGTGTTAATTTTTTTCTTTTCATACTCAGTTTGTCACTTCTCTACTAGTGTTTCCTATTAGCAGATTTAGTATTTATCTTATGTGTGAAATAAAATAGTCAGGCCAATCATTTTCTAAAGTTGAAAAGCTGTTTCTGTCTTCAAAATGCAAGTCATATTGGAAAATTTGTGTTCTCAATCTCTTTTACAGGCTTTACAAATTATTATTAAGTTGATATGGTTATTAGCTCATTGATATCCTTGCTGTAAAGCTGCTTTGTAATGTTCAATTCATTAATTGAGTTTTGCATCTGATTTTGTTGTTATTCTGTTTGCAAACCATTGAAAAGTGCAAGTAGGAATGCTGTTGCACTGCATTATGTTAACATATTAAGTGATGCAGGGAGAAGCAATAAATGGTGAAAGAGTGAATAGGGTGGGCTGAAGAGTGTTGAGAGATTAAGGAACAGAAGGATTTTAGGAGAAACAAAGGTTTTTTTGGCTGTAGAGGTTAGGGGAGAGGATTACGCTAATGAAATCTTAATTCATTCCAATCTGATCTTCGGATTACAATAACAAGCCATTTATAGGTTTCAAATAAAACCCTTAGGGCTAGTTTGGTATTGTTGTGACTTTAAAAAAAAACTGCTGCTGTCGACGGATTAAAATAGTTTTGTGTCTGGTAAAATTAGTTTTAAAAGTGCTGCCAAAATAAAATTTATTAATTTCTAGTGTTTTTAGTGACAACTGCTTTTAAAAGTAACCTTCAGGTTGCTTCTAAAAGCTGCTGCCAGTGACATGTAATTTTAAAAAAAAAGCTGCTTTTCTTTCATTTACCAAACACTATAAAATCTAAAAGTTCGGATAGAAGCTGATTTTTTAAAAGCGAAGCAGTACCAAATTGGGCCTTAGACTCCTAGAATACTAGCAAACTAATAAAACTTATTAATAATGAGACCCTTAAATGCTTCAAGACTTAAATGGAAATAAAGACGCACTAAAGACTCTTAAAAACACTAGACTTATGATTATTCTTCATAACTGAAAATAAACCTGGCAAGACCCTTAAACCACCAAGTAGACTTTCCTTTGGACTTTCCTTTGGGCTTAGTCTTTGGCTTCCAAAGAGGGTATTTATTTTCCAGCCAGCTTATGGCCGCTCTATCATTAAGTAAGAAACAAGAACTTAATTAAAAGCGCAAGTAGAAATCTGTTAAACAACAAGTAGAAATCTGTTAAACAAGAAATCCACCAGAACCAAGCCAGATTAAAAATTAGCCAACTGTATTGTCTTCTTCATATAATTAGGATGAAGGGAAGAAATTGCAGAACTAGGATGTAATGTTAGTTGCACATCTATGGAAATTTCAGCTTCCCTATTAAGTTTTTTATTTTTTATTTTTTTATTTAAAAAAAAAATGTTTTTAATCAAGTTTGCTTTGGGAAGTAATGTTATGATAACCTCCCTTTCTTCTGGGTAGGGGAAATGGTGCTGGGAGTAACTCTAAAACATGCCTTAGCATTTTGATTTGATTTTTTTTTTTGACACAATTCTGTCTCTGGTCAATGTGTTGAATGTTCAATCACTTCAGCGTCTGCTGGAGCTATGTTAGATTGTAAATGAACTTGCCGTTACTCTCATATTTCTACATTTCTTCCTCTGTTTGAAATCTAATTAAGTCCATATGTAGATGGACAACAATAGTGGCAATGAGCTGTTGACAAGAGCTGTGATATATGGACATTCTTTTGTTTATTTGCTGACATTTCTAGGTATTGGACTATGTGAACAAAAAGCAATTTCATGTTGAACGTTTCACTCTAATTTTTAAACTCTCAGATATATTCACCAAAACCTTTTATGTTCATTTGATTGATTGAGTTGTTGTTTTTGCATAAAAAATGAAATACATTTGGGATCCCCCCACTCTTAAATAAAAAAATCCATCTTGAATTTGAATGAAAAGAGGTTCCCTGGCAGTGGACATTAAATAAGGGAAATTTAATGTTTAGTGGATTGATTATTGCACTTCTCAGGACAGAGGTTACTACTACAAAGGGAAATTTTCTCTGTGTTTTAGGTAATTAGTTAAGCTGCCTTTTCACTTCTGGACTTATCACCTTTCTGCTTTTACTTTGTTAAGCGAATGTTCCTTGCTAGTCATGGTGATCTCAGTATTTTGGATCTTGTCTAATGCTACAGGTTGTCTTCTGTGTCTATAATTGTCTATATATCTTAAAAGGTTCAAAAGTTTCTGTTGCCCCCAATAGGATGGTTATTGCTCTGACTATGTGACATTCCAGGAAGTTAATTCTGTATTGCCATCTATATACCTCTGTTTAATCCCCTTGGAGACTCTACATGGTTCAGCTGCTTCACATCAATTTATTTTTGCTTTAACACTGAATACTACTGCATGCAAAATCTGCTTCTTGAACTGATCTGTTATAATAATAACAAATAAAACTTTGATGAATGCAAATGTTGTCATTATATGCATCAAGATATTTTTCTTCTGTCATGTTTGCTCTGCAAATGCCAAGTATTCCATGCTGAAGATTAAGTTCACATGCATGGGGGCTCATCTTTATAGATTCTATTGAGAGAAACCAAAGCAGTACAGTGCTTATTTTACATAATTGTCTTACAGAATGCTTTAGTGATTGCAGATGGCCCATTCAGCATATCCTGATTCACCTCTCGGACCAGATGCATTTCATGAATATGAATCTTTGCTTGTCCAAGATTATGAGGAACTGGTCAAGAAAGGTGAAAAGAAACCCATACAGCCAGGTGTTAGCAACTTCAAGGATAATATAGATTTAGGAGATGAAGGATGGTCAGGACTTTCTCCCAGTGAAGAGGGTTCAACTGCAAGAGATTCCTATGGAGAGAACCTCATTGCTGAAACAGAAGTAGGGCAAAATTTGGTTGTTTCTGTGTGTCACTTCCCAATGATTATGTGTCCTCTTTCACCAAGAGTCTTTGTTTTACCTTCAGAGGGATCAGTTGCTGAAGCATACTTATCAGCTAAACATGAGGTTGCCCTTAGTCCTGGATTACCCTCGTTAAGTACTGGGTTGCCATCTGATGGTGATGATATTCCTCCTGGGGCAACCCTCACAGCAAATTTCCTTTACCATTTTGCGGCCAAGGTATTATACATGCCTTCCTTTCTCCATATCTAGTTTTAAATTACTCACATTCATGCTTCTGTGTTGAACATATTTGATAGTCTTCAAACCTATTTTGCACCACAATTACCCTATACTTAGGAATGATAACTCAAAGAAGTTCAGTATTTGTAGTATGTATTATATCAAATTCAAATAACTAAGTGTCCACACGGTTACTTTCCATGCTATACAAAATTCCTTAATGTCAACTCTATTCCTGCTAAAAGTTCATTATAGTAATTTTGGATATGTACTTTGGTCTTCTGTGCTAGAGATGGAATTCGTATATCATTTGTTTGAGTTATTCTACTAAAAATAAAAAAGGTAATATGAAGTAAGTTAGAAGATAATTTGACACGTGTTTATCATTAGCCATTATATTATATTGTAACACCATGAATCAATCAGTTTAGTTGTGCAGATTTTGTTCTTATTTAGTGTACCCTGATTAAGATTTGTTTGACCTAATTGTGTAGATGGACCTGAAGCTGGAAATATTTTCACTCGGTGATCTCTCAAAAACTATGGGGAAGATGTTGACTGACATGTCAAGTCTTTATGATGTTGGTCGCCGTAAACGATCAGCCGGGCTATTACTGGTTGACCGCACACTAGATCTTCTTACTCCATGCTGTCATGGAGATTCACTCATCGATCGTGTGTTTTCATCCGTGCCTCGTAAGGAAAGTACAGCCTTCTATGCTCACATAAAAACCTCACAAAGCCAACTAAAACAGGGCCCCTCAAACCTGGAACGTGCTTCTCTTGATGTTCAGATACCACTTGCTAAAATTCTAAGTGAAGAAGATTGCAAAATAGACAACTTTCGGTTATTAGAAAGCATTGAAGCTTTTCTATGTGGGTGGGATTCTAACAACTCTGCTTCTCAAATTTTAGATCTGAGCAATCTCAAGAACAAAATTTATAATGAGAAGCTGCCCCAGTTAGAGAATGAGCTTCTTAGAGGGTCTCTTGTTACCACTGAAAATTTTCGAGGAACACCATATTTGGAAGCTCTACTAGATAGGAAAACCAAAGAGGGGACTTTACTAGTAAAGAAGTGGCTTCAAGAAGCTCTTCGTCTGGAAAATATCTTGAATGTTAAAGCCCGTCCTGGTTTTGCTACAAAGTCAGAGTTGCAAGCTATGACAAAAGCACTGGCCAAATCCCAGTCGTCTTTATTGAAAAACAAAGGAATTATTCAGTTGGCTGTGGCTGCATTGGCTGCACTTGATGAATCTCATTCATCCAGATGGGAAGCCTTTAGCAATGCAGAGAAAATATTAAGTGTAAGTGCTGAAGACACTAGCCAGAGTCTTGCTGTGCAAATTGGTGATTTTATTAATAAGAGTGCTTTGTTGGGATTGCATGGACAGAAGAATGGAAAATTAGGGGCTGCCCAAGGGGTACTTTCTTTTCAGGATGCTTTGCATCTTATGATTTCTGGTTATATATTAGCTGGTGAGAATTTCCCAACAGCTGGGAATGATGGCCCCTTTTCCTGGCAAGAAGAGCAACTGTTGAAAGATTCTATTGTTGAAGCAATTCTTGAGAACCCTTCAATAGCAAAACTGAAGTTTCTTCATGGTCTAATGGAAGAGCTAGAGACCAACTTAAACAGGATCAAATCAGAGGAAAGCAAGAAGGAATCGTCAGATCAAATAAACATTGATGATCTTGATGACGATCAGTGGGGTAATTGGGGTGATGAAGATGTTGATGACACAAACAGCAGTAAAGAGAAAGTGTATGATGACATGCAGCTGAAGTTGGAGTTGCGTGATAGGGTGGATAACCTTTTCAAATTCCTTCACAAGTTATCCAGTTTGAAGAGCCGAAACATACCATTGAAGGATGGGGCTTTAGATTCGGATAATAACTTCACTGGGGATCCATATGCTAGTAGAGGATTACTATATAAGCTTCTAAAACGGGTACTGGGCAAGAATGATGTTCCTGGTTTGGAGTATCACTCTTCTACTGTGGGGCAACTTTTTAAAAGTGGGTTCAGAAGATTTGGCCTTGCGCAGGTAAATTCTATTCCCCTGTCCAGATTTTGGTTCAGTGCTCAATGGACGCGTAGTAACATATTTTCTGATTTTCTTTAGGCAAAACCAAGTTTAGCTGATCAAAATATCATCCTTGTTTTTGTTGGGGGCATCAATGGTGTGGAGGTATGTATATTTAAACTCTTGTATTTTTTTTTCTTTCTCTTTTTCTCTTTTTGTTTTCTACTCAACATATGTCCTTTTGAAACCTACTTTTCTACTGAACTTTGCTTGTTGAGCATTTTTATACATTTGGCATGTTATGATATCCGTCTAGTTCATTTACATTCCATAAGGAGACATAATCAATGTAATACTTGAAAAAAGAAGTGATGTCATGATCGAATCAGAAAATTAACATGACAGGGTGCTTTTAATGCATAACCAGGTTCGTGAAGCTCAAGAGGCGTTATCTGAAAGTGGAAGACCGGATATAGAAATGATTCTTGGTGGAACAACTCTCTTAACTCCGGATGACATGCTTGACTTGCTACTGGGGAAGTCTAGCTATTTTTGATGGTTTTATAGTCTGGTATACGAAAACATCCCATATAGAGAGAGCGAAGGTGTAATCTCTTGTAATGTTTGCCTACTATTTGAGGAGCAATCAATCAGTTGTTTTTCTTTGAAGGGGATAGAGTGAGTGCCATTGATTGATTTCAGCTGTGCAGCCTCTGCTTTATATATTTATATGCACGCTTGGGGGAAAGTTATGATCAAACTAGCTAGTTCAATAAGTGGAGCATTGAAGAAAAGGAAGGGGATGTTTTTCTTTTTCCTCCATATATTTCTTTCTCAAATATGGTCCAAGGTCTCTATACCATATTAGGCTAGAGGAAGAGGGGATGCCTCGGACACTTCTGGGTTCACTGTAGCTAGGCACGTTGATAGCTCCCTCCGGCATAAATAACACATACTGTACCAAAACCCTCCTGATCATCCAGGCTAGGAGTGGGTGAGAATGATTTTCCTTTGGTTAGTTACTGACCATGTAACATGGTGTGTTACATATATTTCACAAGTGACCATCATGTATCTCACTAAATCCCAACTCGCCACGATCCTTACAATACCTTTTCCAAACTCCTTAGATTATGATCAAAATATTCAAGAGCTCCTGCCAGCATAAAATTTTCAACCCCATATTTCAAATTTCCTAATGATTTTGGTTTTCACCTGTATGAGAGCGCTTGAATATGTACCAAAATATGTCCAACATGTCGAAGTGTCAAACAATGCATGTTTCAAAGGCAAGTATAAGTGATCAAGAGTGTACGTTAATCAATAACCTTCAATGTTTGTCTTTATCGCTTGATGAAATTACCTTCAAAATACAGTAAACTGGGTAAAAATGATAAAATTTTAGTGTTTAAAGAAATTACTTTCATGTCCTTCTGTTATGTGTCTTGACTTAATCGTTTCTTTATTAGAATAGATTATAGATTTTCTAGATCATTCAGGAGACTCTATGTAATGCCTATAAATAAGTCATTCTATTAATAAATGAGTAGACTGTTATTCTTGTTATATGTTTTCCTTCAACACGTCATTAGCACGTTGTTCTGACCTGAGTTCATAGCCAAAAGAAAACCCTAACCCTAGAAAACCAAAACTCAATATCGGCTGACGAAACTTTCAATACTTGGCCGAACCCAAAACCCATCATATAGTCCTTGTTTCCAGGATTTTAAAGCCGCTGGCTTCATCCCAAGAACCAGCCGAAAAAGTACCGAACCAGCCACCGGAAAACCTGAACCGTCTGTCTCACTAACGCCGCGTGTTCACGTCCTTCTCGGAGTTCGCTCACCCCCAAATTTTGTCACAAGTAGCACGTCATTGTCAAGGTTCTTGTATCAAAATTTCACTGCAAGAACTAGTCCAAAAGTAGGTGAACCGCTCAACATATCGATGGTAACGCATAAGAAGAAGAAGGAAAAAGTTCTCAAAACCCTAACATCGCAACGCCACAATTGCGGCCTCCGTACACGCTGTTTTAGGCGGTCTTCTGCAACACCTTGTCAACAACAAATCCCCACAGTTCCAAGCACTTTCACGCCCATCTTCGAAAGCGAATTCTCTGGCAATCCAATCGAGATGACCGAGCCATCTAGGCCAGAGTTTGAAATCTTTGATGCTCAAGGAAAAAAATATCATAGGTGAGTGTCGAACGTGACTCACACGTTCGTCAGTAAACGATACACCACCACGATTTTCTCTTCGGATGTTCCTAATACTCTTCCTCCCAGTTTGGAGACCAAAGCTCAAGCCCTCATGTTTTTGAGGGGTCATATCCACCCAATTCTGAAGAAGCAGTATTTGAAAAAAAAAAGGATCCCAAGAATTTATAGGATGTTTTGAAACAACGCTTCAACAATGTACATGATGTATAGCTCCTAGAATTGACTGCGTGATGGGAAACCATTCGTTTGCTAGATTTTGCCAAGGTTGAGGACTACAACCAAGCTATGTTAGACTTCCAGGCAGAGCTTAGTTTTTGTGGTGTCGATAAATCCGAGCAAGATATAATCGAGAAGACCTTGAACACCTTTCCCACCTCCATAAGCTTACTTGCTCATCAATACCGCCTTGAGTATGAAAACGAAAGAGTTAAGACTTTTAGTGACCTCATGAATATACTTCAGAAAAAGAGAGGCATCATGAGATTATTCTCAATAACAATGCAAGGCCGGTTGAGACCAAGAAAATCCCTGAAATTTATCAAGCTAGTGGTGGGAAAGCTCCAAGGCAAAAGAAAAACGATCGGGCCGCACCTTATGCACGTGGGCAAACTGCCCCACGTGGGGGCGGCAAAGGGAACCAACAATGCGGTCCAAACCGTAGCCTCACATGAAAAAGGGACGGCGGCGCCACCGCCAACAACCAAGGAGGGGGCCGGCTCGGCCCTGGCTCTAGTAGAGGTGGAAATCCTCCACCTAACTCTGTTAAATACGGTCAATTTTCTTGCTTTAAATGTGGTTCATTTATGCATATGCACAAACAATGTCGTGCGAGCAAGGAAATTCAAAATATCTACAAGAGGCATAAGCAGTATTTGGCTCAAGAGGCTAATTTTACTGACAGAGATTATGAGATGGATAACGGAGACGCAGAGCTCACCACCAATCTCACTATAGCAAATTTTGAGACCAAGAAGAGTGTCTCTTCAGAGTGTTGAAACTCCGGATTTTGATTAGTCTATGTATTAGATGGTTCTTCTGCTATGTTATTCAAGTGTTTTTTTTTTGTGCAACGGCCATGGTTTAAGACTTTGGTTTTTCTTAGTCGTTTTGGAATTAGAACATCCTTGATGTATTAAGTTAGCATTAATAAAATTTCTCTTAGTTTTCTAGTTTAAAGAATGGTTGAGAATTTTATTTTCCTTAATAATGCATGAATGGGTCGAATTGCAAAAGCTACTTTGCGCCAACAACAACCTGTCCGTCAAATTCGTACGAGTTTTTTGAACAGCTCAGAACGAACTAGAAAATGTGAGTGACATATGTCTGGAAAGCTCTATGAGTCTAGTTTCCAGATCTTCTCACGGTTTGTCCATATCTATTTTTATGATGAAGTTATGACCGTTTTAGTGAGTAAAGGTCATTCTGCATGGAAATTCTGATGCACTCAATAAAGGATCACAACTTGATCACAATTCCCTGAAATTTCTCTATGTTATTTAGAGTGTTCGCCATGTCTTGAGTTCAAGACTAATTGATTTAAATTTTTTTGTTGATGTCTCGCGGTGAAATTGAGTGTTTGGCTAATAGTGAGACTACCCACACTATTCTGCGGAATAGACAATTGTTTACCGATTTTGTGCCTTACAAATCCTCAGTGACAACCATGATTGGTTTATCGTTGGTTATACAAGGGTGAGATATTGCACAATTCTTATTGCCAAATAGCACAAAGATTCATGTCACTGATGCCTTATACGCTCCAAAGGCCAATCGAACCTTGCTAAGTTTTAAGGACATTCGCGCCAACAGTTTTCATTTGGAAACTCATCGTGAGAATGATAAAGAGTTTTTGTGTATTACCTCTAATGAATGTGGCCATAAACGCATTTTAGGGAAACTTCTGAGTCAAAGTAGTGATTTATATCTTACTACAGTTCGGATTGTTGAATCCTATGCAGTTGCTCGCAACTTCTGTGAATCTGACTTATATAAGCTTTGACATGATCGTCTGGGACATCTTAGACGTGATATGATCATCCGTATTCTTAAAAATTCACATAGTCATCCGTTTTTCAGAGCACAGAGGTGTATGGGAACACACATAGCCACCGAAAATGGTGGCTATGCCGTGAGCATTGCTCATGATCAGGGCTCAGCCTTAATGCCATCCCAAATGCAGTCACCGCCTTCACTGACTTCTGTACCGCATGGTTCCACTCATGATGCCTCTATGGCAATCTCCAAATCTCACCGCTCATTTTGGAAAGCTTGTTCATTAGCAAAGTTGTAGGCACGGCCCTCTTTTGCTGTAGACACAAAAGAAAACATTCCATTCTTACAGAGAATCCAATGTGATATTTGTGGACCTATCAAACCAGAATGCGGACCATTTCGATACTTTATGGTTCTGGTTGATGTATCGACGCGTTAGTCACAAGTCACTTTGTTATCCACAAGGAATGTTGCATTTGCTAAACTCTTGGCTCAAATTATAAAACTCAGGGCTCACCACCCTGATCATCTGATCAAGTCTATTTGATTGGACAATGCAGGAGAGTTTACATCAAAATCTTTTAATGATTATTGCATGTCTATTGGCATTGATGTTGAACATCCCGTTCCCCATGTTCATTCACAGAATGGTCTTGCAGAAGCAACAATCAAGCGGTTACAGCTTGTGGCTCGGGCATTGGTGATGGCACCAACCTACCCGTATCTGTATGGGGTTATGCAATTTTACATGCAGTTGTACTCATTCGCTTCAGACCCACCGTCAACCAACCTTTTAGTGCGTACCAGTTGGTCACTGGATATGAGCCTGACATTTCACATTTACGCATATTTGGTTGTGCGATCTATGTGCCTATTACGCCTCCACCGCGTACAAAAATGGGTCCTCAGAGACGATTTGGTATATATGTTGGTTTTGAAGCACCAACGATTGTTCGTTATTTAGAACCTTTGACATGAGATCTCTTTACTGCAAGATTTGTAGATTGTCACTTTGATGAGACATACTTCCCGTCGTTAGGGGGAGAAAGGAACGATAATGTTCCGGTTGAACGACATGAATTGTCGTGGTCTGTCCCCACTATGTCTCATTATGATTCCCGCACATCTCAGAGCAAGATTCAAGTGCAAAGAATTTTCGATCTTCAGAAAGTTGCTGATTCGATGCCTGACTCCTTTACTAATATCGCGAAAGTGACGAGATCAATTATCCTTGCTGCAAATGTTCCTGCAAGGTTGGAAGTCCCGAAAACTAGGTAAGTTAATGCCACACCCGGGCTAGGCACCACCGGTGTCGCCGGCGTCCCTGATGCCCACGGTGAAGGGGTGGCTACGGCCTCGGCTCCCACCCAGAAGAGGAGACCAAAGAAAGGTGCAATCGATGTCTTGCCACGAAAAAAGCAAGACATCAAGGCACAAAATGATCCACTCATCATCAATACTGTGAATCCATCACATGAGATTGTCTTTGACTATAGCTATTTCCATGAATTGATATTGAAACCCCTAGGGGACGCCTCATAATCAATGTGGATGTCATAGAACAAAGAAATCTCTTTAAATTACACAAGTGTGCGCGTTCTTATGGATAGGTCTTCCATGTTTATTAATGATGCTTTTGCTTATTCCGTCGCTCAAGAGATTATTGACGACAATGAAATAGAACCTTGCACTGTTGCAGATTGTCAACGTAGAGCAGACTGGCCGAAATGGAAAGATGCAATCCAGGCAGAACTAGACTCCCTATTGAAAAGGCAAGTTTTTGGTTTGGTTGTGCCATGCCCACCAAATGTTAAGCCTGTTGGACATAAATGAGTCTTTGTTCAGAAGCGTAATAAGAAGAATGAAGTCATGCGATATAAAGTTAGACTTGTGGCGCAAAGATTCTCACAACGCCCTGGTATTGATTATGAGGAGACGTATTCTCCTGTTATGGACATCATCACTTTCCGCTACTTGGTCAGTTTTGTAGTGTCCGAAAAACTGAATATGCAGCTTATGGATGTGGTTACCTCATATCTCTATGGGGATCTTGATACAGAGATATATATGAAAGTTCCTGACGGCCTTTTATTACCCAACTCAAGTGACTCTAAACCACGGAGTGCTTATGCCATCAGATTGAGATGTTCAATATATGGATTGAAACAATCCGGACGAATGTGGTATACTCGTCTAAGTGATTACTTGATTGGGAAGGGATACAAGAACGATGATTTGTGCCCATGTGTGTTTATAAAAAGAATAAGTTCTGGATTCACAATTGTAGCAGTCTATGTTGATGATATGAATATCATCGGAAATATCAATGAGATCAATGAGACGGTTAGCTATTTGAAATCCGAGTTTGAGATGAAAGATCTTGGGAAGACTCGATTTTGCCTAGGCATTGAACTAGTGCATCAAGGGACTGGAATCTTAATACACCAGTCGACTTATGTCCAAAAGATGCTCAGGCGATTTAATATGGACAAAGCACATCCTCTTGGCACTCCCATGATTACCCGAAGTCTGGATATTAAAAAGGACCCGTTCCGTCTGAAAGATGACGATGAAGAGATCTTGGGAGCTGAAACTCCATATCTTAGTGTGATTGGAGCTCTGTTATATTTGGCTCAGTGCACACGACCATACATTGCATTCTCTGTGAACTTGTTAGCTAAATTTAGCTCTGCGCCAACACATCGTCATTGGAATGGTGTTAAGCACATCTTCAGGTATTTGAAAGGTTCCATTGACTTAGGCCTGTTCTTTCCCTACAGTGAAACAAGAGAGCAAAAGATCCTATCTGGGATCAGTGGATCACAGCTCTCGGCCTCCCACCAAGAGATTGTGTTCGATGTTGCCATAGTTGCGGTTCATGCGTATGGCAGACTAGTCCCCTATCCTGAAACACCGAATAACGTGTTAGTTAGATTTGCTGATGCTGGGTATCTCTCTGACCCACATAAATGACGTTCCCAAACTGGATATGTGTTCACAATTGGGAATACGACGATATCTTGGAGATCAACCAAGCAAACCCTTGTTGCTACTTCCTCGAATCATGCTGAGATTATTGCACTACATGAAGCAGTTAAAGAGTGTGTTTGGCTTCGATCTGTAGTGTCTCATATTCGAGAGTTTAGTGGATTACCATCTACTACGGCTGAACCAACTTGCATCTATGAGGATAATGCGGCTTGCATTAAACAAATGAAGTTAGGTTATATTAAGGGTGATAATACTAAATATATCTCGCCGAAGTTATTTTACAATCAGCAACAACAACAGTTTTTAAATATCCAAATCTAGGTGAACCAGGTGAGTTCTGAGGATAATGTAGCAGATTTGTTTACCAAATCTCTACCCAAATCTACCTTTGAGAAATATGTGAAGAGCATTGGCATGCGTCGTTTATCTGAACTCCAAGATTGAGTTACCAATCAGGAGGAGTCGTTCTGTAGACATCAGGGGGAGTCTACTTCACATGTTATCTTCAATTGTAGTTGGTGCGTTGTGCTCTTTTTTCCTTCGTTCAAGTTTTTTGTTTTGCCCACGAGGTTTTTGTTTTACTTGACAATGTTTTTAATGAGACAACATCTCATGCATTATATCGTATCAGGTACGCAACACAAGGGGAAATGTTTAAAGAAATTACTTTTATATCATTCTGTTATGTGTCTTGACGTAATCGTTTCCTCGTTAGAATAAATTATAGATTTTATTCTATTTAACACACAGTAAAAACAATTTAACGCTCACTACTTGTTAGAAAACTGAACTGGAAACTGTGAAGTCTCATTTTGTTTGGAAAACGCAGCCTTAAACCTCCAAAACCCCAAAATCAACCATGGCAGCCCTGAAGCTTCTCTTCTCCTCGGCTCGCCGTCACTCCCGTCTCCACCCCTCTCCCTTTCTCCGCTACCTCTCCTCCGAATCCGATCAAGCTCCCCCTCAACTTCTTAAACCCCATCACCCCCTTCCGATCGAACCCGTTTCCTACGCTCCCAAACCCAAACCCGACCCGGCTCAGTCTCCGCAATCAGCACAACCTCAACCGCCGCCCTCGGACCTTCGCCGGGACTCTGCCGGCGGGGAGTTGGTTCGGCCGTGGAGCCGGGAAGACGCGCGGTTCGTGAAGGACGGGCCGTCGATAACGCCGGTGTCGTATCCGGCGCGGGTGGCTCCGTTGCCGGAAGATAAGAAAGCGGAGGAAGGCGGCGGAGATGCTAGGGAGGAGGAGTTGGAGAGGGAGAAGCAGAGGATCCAGCAGGCGAAGAGGAGGGCTTTTAGGGTGGAGGACAGAGTGGTGGTTCCTTTTCCGACGTTTATTAAGGTGGAGAAGAAGGAGAGGAAGCCCATTCTTGATTTGATGGACGCAATTCGACAAGTCAAGGTCAGTGTGGTATGGTCTCTCTTTGGTTTTTCGGTATCAATTGGCTTTTACTTAGCTCAAGTAATGCAATGGATATGTAGTTCTTGCATTTTAAGTTGGATAGGGTATAGATTTTAGAGTTGGTAATGTGTTTTGGAGCTCATTTGTATGAGCTTAGTTTGAGATGTAAGGATTGTAAGTATATGGGATTAAGGATGAGAGTTTGCTATCAAGTGTTTTTTCCCTGGAGTTCTGTTGCTAGTCGTGTATGTCCTCACCTTTCAGTGTCGATAGGGAGCTAGCCATAATAGGTTCCTCTTTAGACTTGTTGTACTTTTGGCACTTTCTCATTTTAAAGTGTTTGTTGTTTAGAATGTCTTTTTCTCATTTTTTAGTTATTTTACAGGCTACTTCCAAGTGCAACTTTGATGAAACTGTTGAAGCTCATGTACAGTTGGGTATCGATGCCAAGCGAAATGTAATGTGCCATTCCGTCTGAGTAAAATCTTCTCTTATTTCAAGTATACTTTTTGTTCATGACATAATAGACACTGATATCGTAACTTGTAAGCTTTAGCTATTCTAAGAGCAGTGCATAAGTTGTAGACTTGCAGTTAATTTCCATGAGTTTAAGACTTCTAATTGAGATTCAAAGTGGCAATTTTCATGACCATTAACCATTAGTGTGAAAGGAAGGCCCTATATAAGGTAATTTAAAATGAGTGGGCACAATAGTCAATTGATAACGCAAAGTTACTCCACCCATGTATTGTTTGGGATGGTTGGTGATCTCACATGAGTGTGTGTTAGGCTAGTTGGTATTATCAAAGCCTCAAGATAACTTGAAGAAAGTTGGAGAGAAAATATATTGGTTGGCCTTCAAGAGGGGGCATTTAGCATTCAGGACATTGTATCAATTCCATGTTCCATGTTCCAGAGTCCAGATATAATTTTATCTAATAGTTATGTAAATAATTTGGTTATGTAAATGGTCTGTCAAAACCACTGTATGTAAGTTCATTGTCTTCATATATTGGTTATGGCAGTTGACATCTGCTTTTGGTGGGGATATGCTTCTTAACCACTCTTGTAAATCATAATGTTGTGGATTCATTTGATTTTGCATGAGTTCCACCAGTCATATGGTTTCCTATATTTAAAGGCCCCTTAAGTACTTTTTTTGTATTTTGGGTTCAATTTTCTTTTTTGTTCTTGAACATGATGGAAAGGTGTAGAATGAGAGAGGTAGATGAGAAAGTAGACTGAAGAACAAATGCAGAGAAATTCATTTCATATAAATACATATTGTTCTCTTTTCTTCACAGTTTTCATCTCTTTCACTTCCCCTATTTCCCACTCTCTATACTTGGTGGGTTTTAAATAAATAAAAGTCCGAACTTGTTGTTTCGTATTTGTATGTTATGGTTCTTTTTATGTTGTTGTTGTTGTTGTAATTAACATGAACTTGTACCTGATTGTTGAAGTGCAGGCGGTTCGTGGCAACATGACCTTGCCCCATGGTAGCGGAAAGGTAGTTATCTACGAAAGGCTATTCATATAGGGGAGTTCTTTTCTTTCTCTTGTATTCTGCCTTTTTGCTTGACAACTACAGTTTTCAGGTAGTCAGGGTCGCCTTCTTTGCTGAAGGTGCAGATGCAGATGAAGCTAGAGCTGCTGGAGCAGATATTGTTGGTGGCGTGGACCTTGTGGAGGAAATTGCAAGTAATAAACCAACCCTTGCCGCTGCTGATCTATTTTCATGTCTGCTTAATTGACCATTAATTGATTTTAACATTTCTATAGCGTTGTTGGTTTTAGCTTAAATCCTTTCCTATTGAACGCTAACTAAAGCTTTCAATTATGATATGAGCTTTTATCGTGCAGGCAGTCGCAAACTCAACGTTGACAAGTGTTTTGCAACAAATGAAATGGTTATGCGTCTAGCGAAGGTTGTGAATGTCAATGCTTTCCTGTGGATTTATAATTTTCATTGTTCCATTTGATGAAAATGAAAATTAATGTTTTGCAGATAGCAAGAATTCTTAGAGAGCGTGGTTTAATGCCTGACCGGAAAGTAAGTTTATCATATTGTGATTTGTTATTCTGTTCCAAAGCAAAGGCATCTGCTAATATTTGCTATGTTATTTATCAAATAGCTAGGTACTGTGACTAATGACATTGTTGGGGCACTACAAAAAGTAAGACAGGGACACATTGAGTATAAAATGGACAGAACATCAGTCGTACATGTTGGGCTTGGAAAGGTACTATGATCTAATTCCAGACACTATGTTTCATTCTACGGGTTCTTGTTGCCTATTTTCATTGGCTTATCTGTTGTTATCACTTTTCTCCAAAAAAAAGTCATTTGATTGATACCTCTTTACAGGTAGGCTTTACAGAGGATAACCTGCGTGAGAATGTTGGTGCATTTATGAGTTCTCTTTTGCTGGCAAAGCCTACGGGTTTAAAAAAGTGTAAGTGGCATACTCTACTCTTGTTTTCCTATACGTTCCCTGTGGGCTTGATTAATAAAGAGGCTAAGATAAATAATCAATGGTAAAATTTGGTGTGGATTTCAAGTTTAATTGCATACTACTTACACTTGAGCATTCTAAGTTATTAAGGTTTACTCATTGTCTAACTGCTGTAACTTATAAATGATCAGTTACCAAAAATGAACAGCTGGGGCATGAATTGTTATCTGTACTGTTCATATTTAAACTTGTATAACAAACGTTTGCGAACCTGAAGAGTTTAATTGTATGAGGCTTATTGGCTTATTGCGAACCATCAATACAAGTTATAGAAAGGGGTGATGGTAGTAGCGTCACTCTAGGTAAAATTAATCTGTAACTATAACAGAATCTCTGAGATGCTGACATATGTCTATACTTAGTCATTCCTTCATATTTTGCACGTTGATTGAGGTTGTGATAGCATTAGATCATATAATTGCTTGTATGACAGGACATTTTCTCTTCAGTGAAATCTAGTTTAATGGGAGCTTAATTGATGGCTTCTTTTTTTATCGTTTGAGAAGCCATTTTCAATGTAGAATGTAGATTTCCTCTTTCCATTGGCGAACTTGGGTTCAGTTCAAAAATTGACCGATTGTTTTTCTGTTACTTGTAACACTGTAAATGCCAAAACGGTTGAGGAACTGCTACTTGAGATCTTCAAAATGATTGTGCACCTTTAATGGGTTGATCAGAATGTCTTCTGCTTTATATTATTCTTCATCTACTGTACATGTTTTTAATCGCTATGAAAATGATTTGCAATTCTTTATTTTCACAGCTTCCAAATATGCTGGGTATATCAACTCCTTCCACATATGTAGCACAGTAAGTCATAACCCATTACTATTGTTTCACAATTCCTTGCCTGTATTTCGGGTTATGTAAACGTGATCTGTTGATATTGTGCAGATGGGATCTGGATTTCCAGTTTCAATACAGTCATTATCCAAAGCTGCAGATAACTACAATAAGATGCACCTCAAGTGATGAGCTCTGCAGACATTTCCAGCCTAGATCAGAATCAAATTTTCTATTATTTTTCTTTGTTAATTTTTTTGACCTTCTGGGAACTGAGGGCTTTCTCAGAGCAAGTTGATCTACTTCAATGGAATAGTAGATCTGTGGCCAGAATACCATGATGATCAATCCAGTTTTGCTTTGCTCTAATCTTCATAATTTGACATTAGGCGGTGCCGCTTTATCATCATGATGGTCCTAAAGTTTGTTGTAAGATCATTATTAAAATCTTGTATAATTGATTTGTTCATTCTCAAAGGCGAGTATCAACTGAGGAGTATCTGTTACGTCCCGAACCTTAATTTTTTTACCTTAATTACTAGCATGGAGGTAATAAGAGTTTTTACCGTGTTCGTCACTAAGTGTTTAATTTAATTAGTCCCCAAAGGGGGTTGAGGGACTAATATTTTTGAAGGAATTATTCGAAGGAGAAAAATATGACGACGGTAAAATGGTAAATTTTAGATAGTAAAAGGTAATTTTTTTAGGGTATTATTTTGGGGTGTTAATTTTTTGGAATGAGTTTATTATGGAGTTGTGGACCGGGCTTGGTCAAAGCCCGTTTTCTGTTTTTTTTCTCTCTCTCTTCCTCCCTGTTTCTCCCCCGAGCCCAGTTTTATGCCGAGATTTCCCGGCCGCCCCAGCTTGCCGCACCGGTCCCAAACGGTCGGTCTCCGACCCAGCTGCAATCCTAGACCGGTGGCAGCCTCCCTAGCGCTGCCGTGAGGGAGAAAAGCTCGCCGGAAGGTCCGATTGCCGAAAGCTATTTTTCGTCGGAACTCCTTCCTCCGGTCGCCATAGCCGGCGAGCCTTGGCTCAAAAGGAAGCCCTCCTCCCGTGCTTCAATCCCTCCAAAGGGCTCGCTCCGTCTCAACCTAGGTAAGGAGAAATCGGTAATGGAAATTCTAGGGCTTTATTGTGTTTTTGTGTTCGATTGATGTGCTTAGGCTTAGAATTGGAGTTTGTGGTAGTTAGGAATGTTGTAGAGGAGGTTGAGAGGAAGATGCTGCCAAATGTTGGTGACCATCGGAGGTCGCCGGAGTTGGTCGCCGGCCACCGCCGAGAAAATGTTTTTGGTGGAGAAAAATGTGAGGAGTTTAATGGAATAAGTTTTAGAATTTTTGGAGGAGTTTTGGATAGGTTTGAGATTTGTTGAGGTTTGGTATTTTTGACGGATTATTAATTTATAATCCGGCCATTGGATTTTATTTGGTGGAATGTGGTTTTGAGGAAGTTGGTATTTTATGGAGATTTGTGATTGTCAGTGAAGTTAAGATTTAGGACGATAGGCATGGTTGAGCGCTAGAAGCTCATAGTTAATTATGCCTATTTTATTTAAGCGTCGGTGTTTTATTTTAAGGAATTAATTATGTTTGGAATAGGACTCGAGGTGGCTCGAGCAAAGGAGACCTCCGACCGACGTCAGGCTTAGGCCTAAGTTGTGAGTGGACCTTTGTTTTAAATAATGTGTTTGAATTGTTTTATTGTTGAGTAATTTCCTTGGTTGGTTTTTTTTTATCCGGAAAATAGAGAATTTCGGAGTTTATACTCATTTATTGACGTTTTCGAGAATAGTATGTATGAGAGAGAATGCTAGCTAGCTATACGTGGCAGCCCCCGTTCTGAGGACGAATGCCAGTATGGGGTGACGTGAGCGTTAGACGCGAGCGTAGTAGCCTTGTACGATTTTCTACTTTTTGAGATTATTTTATGTTTTTACATTCATTCATAGAAATCGTACAAGGAGTAAGCACGTATTATATCCACTCGGTCATTACCCACATTCTGAGGAAAAATGCCAGTATGGGGCGACGTGAGCGTTAGACGCGATCGTATTAGCCTAGTGTGACTATCTATTTTAAAGCTTATTCATAGATAGCATACATGGAGTAGACGAGTGATTAATACATACTGATATATATTTATAATTTGAGTCTGAGAGACTGTTTTTGTTTATGATTTGGAGACTAGCCGGAACTAGTCGTTTGCATTGTTAAATTTCTTGGGGAAATATTATTGTTGTTGAGATTATTTTGTCCACTCACTCTGACGTGATGAAATATTTTCCCCTTGGCTTTTCCTTCGTTTTTTTAAATGCCCAGTCTGCAGAGTTCGGGTGGGGTCTAGAAGGAGGCGACGAGGCATTGTCACTCATTTTTCCATTACTGTTCACCAGTAGGTCATCTGTTTAACCCACTAGGATTTCTAGTAGTTTCCGCTGTATTTCTTGTAGTAGCTCTGAATACTTTCGGAAAAATATCTGTGTAATTTTTTTTTCGGTTATTTGGATTAAGTTGAAGAATTTATATTATTGGTTAAAAGTGTTCTTTAATTTTTCCGGGTTAGGGTTGTCCTTTTTCAAGGGAGGTTTGTCGAGTCATTCGGTAAGTTTTCCTTAGAGGTGGTCCCCGCAGGACTCATCTCGGGTTTCAGGGTGAAATTCGGGGCGGGTCTTGACAGGATCTCTGTTATGAATTGACATGCTTAATTTTCTTTTCCTTGATGAATATATGCATTGCTTCAACATTCTCAAAGTATATGTAAACGTTTTCATATAGGGTGTTTCTACTGTGAAACTAGTGGGCAAACACCAGAAGCAGACGCATTTTCTGTAAGTGCGATTATGATTCGCAAGTAAGAATACAAACAGAAGATTCGCAAGTGTTAAGTGCATCCTGAGCAGGAGGTGCCTCAAGTTTCTTTGGCATTCGCAGTTTGTTCAAAATCAATTTGCTATTACATTGAAAAAGGGTAAGGGTAACTACTCTTTAAATCCTTGAAATTTCCTTATCTTTTAAGACGTTTTGTCACATAGACTTGAATGTAACTTGCATGTACTCTCTATTCCTATCGACCTAGAACCAAATTTGTTTGGTATAGTGATTTCTACGATAACAAAACAACAAGAATGCAAAAGTTGTATAAAACAAGTTGCATGTCTCAAAAACTAGTGCAAACTGATCAAGTATAAACTGTAGAGACAAAGATAACAAGAGAATTATCATCTTATTCATTGATAGGAGTTTTTTATATAGAGAATTATAAAGTGTCAATATGGTAATGATAATGAATACATAGTTTTATTCCAACTACATATCCTGATGACATAAGGCCAAAACACACATATGAAATATCTTAAAACACTCCTCCTTGTGTCGCTCGCCGGTTTGCCGATGGTGTTGATATGTCGCCTAGTAAAAACCTCTTCAAAGAACAAAAACTCTGTGGGAGAAAAATTAAACCTTGATCGTAGGAGAAAAATAGTACAACGTACCCTTCACATTTGATAGTGACATGTGAGTGCTAGACTCCCCTTGAAGTTCGCACCTCCCCTTGATCTTTACATCAATAATAGGGCTATTCCTGATTCTTACTAATCACGGAAATTTCAATAACTTAGCATGTCAATGCTCTTTAACATGTCTTCAAATGTGACATTGGGCACTGATTAACTAGATCATGCTGTATTGTCCTCAAACATGATCTTTTACACTTAGATCTTGAGGAGAATGCCACTTGTGAACTTGAAACATAAGTTCGTACAAGAAATCAGATTTCCGCGCAGCTTGACCTTCAACTACTAGAACAGCCGTAACGTCCTCAAGAAAATACATATGAACGAACTGTAAACGGTTTTGAAAACTAGACTCATATAGATTTCCAACCGTATATTACACACATTCTGGTTCATCATGAGATGTTCACAAAGTCCCGTAAAAGTTGACTGTTTTGCCAAAATCATATTCTCGGACAGATTCGTCATACTTTACGAAAATGTCCATAATTCACTCAATATGATAGATATGATCAAATGGTTGGTGTCCCTGGAACGTAGAAACATAGACCTTTTCAATGGTGCCAATTTCACCATTTTCCATAGGGTGAGATTTCATGTAGGTCCTGTGAAATTTGACCTACGAAACTTGACAGATTCTGATTTCACTTTTTATGTGTCTTTCTTATGTAGGGATATAATAAGCCTCAACTTCTTATATCATTAAGTATTGAAAAAGGAGTTACTGCCATTACATTGGCGTTACGTGGGCGCATGATATTGGCGTTGCGTGGTTGCATAGCTACACTTAGCTTTACAACTTTTGACAGGAATGAGATGTCAAGTCTTTCGTATTGTGTTGAGTATATTGATGTGTCTTATTGTACTTAGATGGGAACTCCATCTCTTAACACATATTTTTCATTTTGCTTTATATAAAACAACGGATTTCTCTTTAGAGTAAAGACTTTGACTAATCATTAGGTATATGTAAGCCTCACTTTTGTTAGAGCGCCTAAGCCGATTGATGGAAAATCATCATCAATACAGTTATCGGGTGCCTTTTCGAGACCTTGTCTTCCCAAATTTTTTTCATTTTAACTTCGGATGTTTGATACATATTGGAATACCTTGTTCAATCAAGAGTCCATGTAAATCCGGAAACAACACGTAAATGCATAATTCACTATATCTTTTCCAAATCAAGTAGTTACTTAGTATGCGTTTCAAACTTCCTTTTGCAAATGCGTACTCCTATGGTATGGAGTCACTTGATTTGGATGAACTCTAATTTACCATATTTGTTGCAATAATTGTAAATCCAATTTATTTTTTCTAATCTTCGTTTAATTGCCTTTCTTATAGGTCAAATTCTCTAAATGTAGGAACGACTACAACATATGAGAAACTAATTCCAGATGTTTTGTTTTAAATTGATTGTTATTTGGTTGTTAACTTATGTCTAACATGTTGGTTGTTGAATATGTCTATATTTTTAGAAGTTTGAAATTGTGACTTATATATATATATCCATCATTTGTTTAACCTAACAAATAACGCTAAACTATCTCACATAAAGCTCCAACTATATATATATATATATATATATATATATATATATATATAAACATTGAACGGTAGAGATGTGAAAAATTGACATGAAAGTGTTTCAAAGCGGGGGGCTCCGCTTTAGATAAAAACATATTGTTCAGAGGCACATGTCCATATTTTAGCAAAAGTGTAGACGTATACGTGTCAAGTAGATAATTAATTTCAATTCTCTTATGCGTCTTATCCACATCAACATCTCTAGTAATGGTTGATAAAATAGTTGATAAATTTAGATGAAAGTTATGTTTATTAATCCATTTTGAGAGTTGTGTTCCAACATAGTAGCTATTAGAGAAAACTTAGTTATTCATTGACAAATTATTTTTCCTGAATTGATAAATTTGTTAATTTTGCTTATCAATTTCTAAATCTGTCAACTTCTTAGATATATTATTGGAGCAAAGATTTATTTAAAAATTAACAAATCTCTAATTTTTTTTCAATTTATCAATACCGCTGAAGATATTAAGGAACCAAAATGTTATATGTACATGCAATAGCAGTTTCTTCCATCACCCTTTAACTGCTATTTTAAATTAACAACTTGCAATTGACTTGATTTGAATTCAAATCAATCCAAACAGATTAAGACAAGTGTTTTAACTTTTCTTACATACAAACTCTAACAAATACATTTACTCAAGTATACATGCAATACATATATACCTTCTACGTGTGTGTGTATATATATATATATACGGACAGGATCAGAAGAGGACGTCCGCAAAGCCGTAAAAGTGCGGACGTCCCTACTTTTGCAGCGATCAAGCGCCTGCGATGGCCTTTCTCTTCCCGGACGGACACTAGACGTCGATCGTGAGCTTCCTCTTGCCGGCGGACTCGCCGAATATCAGTTTGCAGCCGAGATTGATGTTGTCTGAAGTTTTGGGTGGAGGTTGCTGCCCAGACCTTCAACTCCGATCTCCATGGCCTTCATCTTCACGTTAAACAGGTCCGGGATGCCTCTGGTGTCCGTCCGGCAATAGAAGGGACGTCGTCGGCGCTTGATCGCTGCAAAAGCAGGGACGTCCGCACTTTTACGGGTTTGCGGACGTCCGTCTGTGATCCCGACTGTATATATATATATATATATATATTTGTTTTTTTTGTCAGACTTGGAATATAAGTTCCACTTATTCCCGGGTCATAGCCTCTGAGAACCCAACATGTTGTGTCTCCTAAGGTGCTTTCTACAACAACAAAATTGTACTCTGCCCCAAGTGGGTAGAGTAAGTTGCATAATTGATCATATATATGCATTCATTGTAATTCAGGTTTTTTAATCTCCTAAATGTATCTTTTTCCTTAGAGGTCAAACTCTCTTGACGAATCTAATGCACAAATCATGTGTCCATTGCGTGTTCACCGGCACATATAACAAAATTATTGAGAGTATTGGAGAGTTAAGGTCACATTCAACAACTTCACCAACAATAGAAATTATTCGGATTGGAATATGTTGTTATGCAACTTCCTAATCTGAATAATGTGACTAAAGTTTACTCGCTCCTACAAGTACTATCCATCTTAAGGTATGCGAGCATAGCGACAACGAATATTTATAACCGGAGAAAGCGAACATAGAATAATTATTTAAATTGGATTTGTACACGGCAAAAACTAATGCAAACTCTAATTTACAATATCTGTTTTTCAATTCTGATCATTATTATTTGGTAACTATAACAATGCATATGTACTCATTTCCAATCTTGCATTAAAGGCAAAAGAATCTGGAGAAAACTTCTTGTGATCTTAGATATAGTACCTCATTCTTAATTTAAACTCCTCATAATTAAAAATTTAAAAATTACCCTAAGATTGCGGCTAGGAAGAAAGTGACTGCCGGGACGCAATTGGCCATGCCGGTGTCAATTGCAGCCGACATCCAGTGGAGACCAAGGTATGAGAATCCCTGGTCCAGAATAGGTCTGCAAATAAATAACCAATCGTTATCAGTTTCACCAAATTCATGATATATAGTAAAACAGAGGAAGTTCAGGCTAATCAACATGATTATGTCTCTAAAATAAATCCAACATCTCTTTTTCTAATATTAGATGAACTGCCTTAATTCGTTATAGATCAAATTCTCTGGACCAACTACAACATATGAAGAAACCAATTCCAGACGTTTTGCTTTGAATTGATTGTTAATTGATAACACTGGTTGTTAACTTATGTTCAATTTGGTTGTTGGATATGTAGATATTTTTAGGAGTTTAAGATTATGACTATATATATAACACTAAAAGTTATTAACAATATATATATATGTATACACACAGTTCATATCCAGAAATTAATGTGTGAAGTTCTTTATTTGACTCACTTTGTGGTCATATTTTCACATCTCGACCGTTTTATTGATACTAATGCATAGATCATTTCTGCAAAATTTCATTCAAATTGATGATCGTTTAGGTATTAAATTAGGTTAAATCAATGAACGGACCATAAACCTGTCTGACCAGAACTATGTGTGTATATCACGATTATGAACACCCAAACGATCATCAAATTCGATGAAATTTTGCAGGAATGATCAATGCATTGGTATCAATAAACAAAACGGTGGAGATGTGGAAATATGACCAAAAAGTGAGTCAAATAAGGAACTTCACACTTTAATTTCATAGCAAAGCTTTGCTCTGAATAGAAATGGTGTGTGTGTGTGTGTGTATACACACACAACCCTTCTCAACTGCAGACGTCCGTACCAATGGTTTCAGTGCGGATTTTCATTTTTGCACAACTTTTCGATCGAATTTCTTCATTTCCTACCGTCTAGTATCTAGATAATATCGTGTAGATCATCTCTACAAAATTTCAGCCAATTTAGTAATCGTTAAGGCCCTCAAAATTGTGTCTTTCTGTTATAAACATGAACGATTCATGTTTGACAGAATTCAGTCCGTCCATTTGTTTTTCGAGTTTGAGGGCCTTAACGATTACCAAATTGGCTGAAATTTTGCAGAGATGATGTACACAATATTATCTAGATACTAGACGGTGGAGATAAGGAAATTCGATCGAAAAATGATGCAAAAATAAAAATCAGCACCAAAACCATTGGTGCGGACGTCACTAGTTGAGAAAGACGGTGTGTGTGTATATATATATATATATATATATATATATATAGATTTTCTTAGGTGTGGATGTCCGCATTTATTTTTACGGTGCATATTTCCACTTTACACTCATTTTTCAATCGAATTTTCACATCTCCACCGTCTAGTCATTAGATACTAATGTATAGATCATCTCTGCAAAATTTCAGTCAATTTGGTTATCATTAAGGCACTCAAACTCAATTAAAATAATGGATAAACATAATTCTGTCGAATTTGTACTGTTTATGTTTATAACAGAAAACACAGTTTTGAGTGCCTTAATAATAACCAAATAGGCTGAAATTTTACAGAGATGATCTATACATTAATATCTAAATACTGGATTGTGGAAAAGTAAAAATTCGATTGAAAAGTGAGTGTAAAGTGGAAATCCGCACCGTAAGAATAAATGCGGACGTCCACAGCTAAAAAGCTGTGTGTGTGTGTGTGTATAGACCGGATATGAAGCAGATGTCCGCACCGAAGAAAAAGTGCAGACGCTAGCTCAAGGAGGCTCCAAGCTGCATCAATGGCAGCTCTGCTCCTGTCCTTGAAGACATCAGACATCCCAGACGTTGTCATCATCAAGGTGAAAGCCAAGGTTAGCTAGATCGATGGTCTGGCCGGGAAGTTTACCAGAAAACTTCAAACAACTCATTCTCGACTTTGAAGTCGTTGTCGAAGAGTCCGCCGGTAAAGAGAAGGACAAGATGGAGGTCTGCTTCAGAGCCGTCAAGGTTGCCAACACCGTCAGTACCGCTTGGAGCCTTCTTGAGCCGACGTCCTGTGACAACTTAGAATTTTTTGAAAATAATATTAATATCTAAATTAGTGTGTGTGTGTCTATATATATATATATATATATATATATATATATATATATTCTTTTACTCTATACTGTTGGTATTTAGTATTTTGTGTGTGTATATTTATATACAGTATTAACATGTTGAAATTTATCTATTTGTTTTGTTTTTTATTTTATTTTATTTTGGGTTAGGTAAGAGTGTGTTCAGCCCATAACCTAACACCTGACCCAATACCCAGAAAACCCAAACCCGAGCCCAAAACAAATAGAGAAAGGAAAAACAAAAGAAAGCTTGTTGTTGTAGAATAACAGAACGACACTTGCCTTCTTCTTCTGTCTTCGTCTTCATCGACTCCTCCTTCGATGCCAGGTTTTATCCTCTTTTTAGACTAAAACCCTAGAGGTCTAGTCTAGCACCTAAACGGGTAAGATTTCAGTTGAACAATCCAATTTTGCTTCTTATGTTCTTCTCTTCGATGCCAAGTTTTATCCCCTTTTTAGACCCTATAAATAGGATTGAGTTATGTAGATTTTTTTGGGTTTTCAGTAGTCTTTCCTACTTATAGAGAGAGAGAGAGAGAAAGAGAGAAAGAGAGAGAAGATAAATTGGTGTTGTAGGAAATTGGTAGAAGAACTCAGGTTTGATTCTCTTTTATGTTCTGATCAATTGTTTCTATCTAAAACTAAGTATATGTTCTAAGTTTGTGAAATCAAAAGTTCTTATTTTGGTTTTACTGTTTCATTGATTTGATTAGTTGCATATGAGGTGCTTTAAGAGTTGTTAGTTCTTTGTTTCTGACATTGCAAGTTGTTGTGTTTTGTTCTACCTATATGTTTCATATTCTCAAGGTGTTGTTAACAACTTGCCTTCTTAGAAAAGGTTTAGGATGTATTCTTATTTTTATATATTGCAAACTGACTTTGTAAAACAAAAACTGATTTGAGTCAAAATCAGTAATTTTCCTGATGCAGATCTTCAACTTCTGAAAATCATAAGTATTTGTAGAAAATTCCTTTTGCTGCAGATCTTCAACTTTAGAATGTCTATTACAATTGTTATAAAGACACCAACTGTAAATTTCCAGCCAAGCTGTGTCTTTTTTAGCCATAAATTTTACTGGTCAGAAAGTCAGGAAGTTGTTTTGTGATTTCTGTTTTTAATTGCACTCTTTGTTTTTGAATCTTTGTTTGTTTTGATATGCAATTGTGTAGATATTGAGATACATGTCATTATTTTTTATTATTGAAGGTAGAGAGAGACCAAAGGTAGGGGATGCTTAAAGCTAGTTATAAGACTAGAAGGTTATAACTTTTACATGTTATATGCTGATTTTTGTGGTAATCATATTTAGCCATTTATGTTGCAAGTTTTGTGTGTTTCTTTTTGAAACATTGAAGTGTTTATGTTCAGTTTCTAGAAGCTTTGTACCACATAGTGTCTGATTTGCTTTCAAATACAAAGTTTAGGCACATAGCATAAATTTTACATGAACAATCTGAAACTAAAGCTGATCTTTGAAAATTCATAACTAATTCAAGAAAAATCGTTTTAAGGTGATTCCAACTCTCAGTGTTTCTTTAGTGTGTATACTACAAGTCTTTCAAAGACCACGAAGTCAAATTTCAAACAGTTTGTACAATTTTCTGTTTACAGGTGACTGGTTCAATAAATTATTGTGTTAAGTGAAAAGCTGTTTTGGTTAGCTACTCTATGTTTTAGTGTCTTAGCTGATTCATAAATAGAGTTATAAATGAAATAGGGATTGTATATGATTGTTTAACTAATGCTTGTATCTTTTATTAGGAGCTTGCTTAAGGTGATCGGCAAAGGTAGGGGGAAATTGGGGAGTCTCTATGCTTTCTTATATGTTGTTTTTTTTTGGGATTATTTGCTTGTGTGAAATGCTTGTTTCTTTGTTGTCAATCATTTATATGTTTGTTTTGATTTATAAAGGTGATGTCATCATCTAAGGTATATGGGGAATGGTAGTGCTATGCATAAAGCACTTTGGGTAAAGAAGATAGGATTGAAACTTTTGTATAGTTGAGTCATTGTCCTCGGAGGTACCATATCCCACGATGCCCGTGTGAATGCGTAAGAATGGCGCAATTAGTAATGGTGAAAAGGGCGGGATTGGCGAAATAGGAATGGACAAGACTAGCAAAAGGGGAATGTGAGATTTGAGTGGGAGGTAGTTCATATATTTGAGTAGCCTAAGTGACCCTTTTGGTAAAATACATGGTATGAGACATATAACATTATTCTATTCAGATATATGAACTATATGAAGTTGATAATAGATGCATTTATCCATTTTATTAAAGTTGTTCATGTTCTCTTGTTTGAAGAAGTTTTGCCTCCTATTGAGCTGTTTATGCTCACCCCTTTAAATATTTTGCAAGTGAGGAATACGTAGTTTGAAGTTGATTTCTTACAAAGATATTTTATTTATATGTGAAATATGTGTGGTGTTGCTTTCCTTATAATAAGACATAGACTTTCGTCTATCTTTATAATGTTACTTTTTGGAGTATCTTGTAATAAAGAATAAATTTCAGTTTATTGTTGAGTTGTTCTTTTCCAATTTCTTTCATATTCTAATTATGAAAAATCTATTTCATAGTTGGAATATGAGTTACACCTAAAAAATAATATTTTCAAAAATTGGGGTGTGACATGTCCACACTTTTTCACCTTTACGGACGTCTGATAAGTGCGTTTTTACGCCATGATCTTAATGGATTTTCACCCCCATTTATACTTTGTTTGTGCCTTAGTATAGTCGTTTTTACTTATTTTAGAGTCAAGAGGGTTTTTCTGTAGAGTTGGGGCTACTAGCCGTTTTTATACAGAAAATTGCACTTAAATGATGAAAACTGTTTTTGGACTATCACTTGGACGTTTTACCGTGATTCGTTATTGTGTTACCTTGTCAGTTTTGATGTATCTTGTTTAAATGTGCAGAAGACAGGTACATGAACGTTACGTATCAAGAATCATGGTGAATGGACTCATGAATGACAACAAGTGAGGCCACAGAAAAGGAAGGAACACTTCTAGACATTGTTTTTGGTCGCGGACAGAATCTGCCAGAAAATGTACATCTACTTCGGAAAATCATATCTCGAGATCTAGGAGGAGTTAGAAGGCGTGCCACATATGGAATCAAATCTGTGTGTGTCTACTTTTCAACCCCATTTGGATCGCAGCAATCGGAGTTGAGACGAAGGAGTTATGAGCAAAACAAATGACGGAGGTCAAGCTGCAAAACTGGGCAGTTTCTGCCTAAGTTGTCACACGAGTTTGGGAGGATGTTTCTTCACCAAAATTCTTCCCAAGCATGTCAAAGGACTTAAGAGAAGCTTAATGAAGTCATGGGAAGCTGCATTGAAGAAGAAGATTCGAAGAATGCATCATGGCAGCCGAAACAACCAAGTATGGAGCTTTTCCGGTCAAACTGGGAAAGTCTGTCCTTGCCGAGTTTGTCCATGATTTCGGCTGCCTATGAGCCCAAGAACGTGTGTATAAGGCCTACATGGATCTAATAACATGTAGAGGAGTCCAAGAAATCAGAAATCCAAGGTCCAAGTCGAAATCCTTGTCAAAGAAGAAAGAAGAAACCAAGTCCAAGAAGGATTTCAAGTCCAACAAGGGTTGTGTCTCCTTGAAGCTCCCGAATTCTCTAGGGTTTCTCTTCGATTTTTCTGTATAAAAAGACATGTATAGCTCTTAATTTCGTGTCTTTCAATTGCTCAAAACATAGTATAGCCAAACTCTACCCAAAAACCTCTCAAACACAGAAAACACAAGCTGCTGCCGCCCCCGTTTCCATCCACTGCCGACCGCACTCTTCCACCAATTTCATCCTTCATCCTTGATGAACTGCATTGGTTGGTTAAGGATGAATATTTTCATGGTTTGTGTATGTATTTTCTGTGTAAAGACAGTTCTTATTGATATATATATATATATATATATATATATATATATATGTATTGGTTTTCGGTTTTGCATAATAAGCATGTTTATGAACTCTTCTTTGTGATTTGCATATGAATATGTTTGTTATGTAACGATTTAGATTGCATGTTAGGATTATGATTTAGTTTAAGTTGTTTATGTTTGTGTGTTTAGTAGATGTCAAATTGATTAATTGCTTACCTGATCACATAATCGAACCTAAAGATAGTCTTGTGCACGGATGTTTCTAAGGGGGGAGTTTAATATGCCGTAGTAATCTAGGGTTGAGTTCACCGCGTCGGGCTCTCGATTTTAGTTGCTGCATAGGGTGGTAGGGTAAGTGATTTACATGCTAATAGGATGAGTGACGACATACCTAGGATCATGTCTCCAACGACTCGTGAACGGTAAGTGTATTTTGTGTTAATGTGATGCGCGTCGTAAGTATTAAACAAGATGACACATAAACTTAGGATGATGCGCGTCGTAAGTTCTAAGTTACATGAGAAGTCGTAAAAAGTTGGAATTAATTTGCATCTATGATAACATAAACGTAATAACTTGATCTTTCATAAAACTTATGTGTTTTCTAATCGGTGTTTGCTATATTTTGTGCTTGAGTATTGATTGACCGATGTATGTAAATATTTTACTTCTTTTCTTTATGTTTCGAACCACCTTATACATCCCCCATTTAAAATCGTAAATATGTATATATGTTTATAATTATATATGTGTGTTATACTTATATAGTTGTGACAGAATTGTACTTGTATGCTTATTTTACATTTGTGAATATTACTAACTTATTTTAATGCAGATATAATCCTTCCCTAGTGTCCCCGGCTAGAACGATACCCTACTTACTAATACTACACGATAAGGTTTTTAATTGCACAGGTCAACTTTTGGCCTCGTCAGTTTTTGGCGCCGTTGCCGGGGATGCTAAAAAGGATTTATTCATGTATTTATGTCTATTTAACTAACATTTTTTCTGTTTTGTAGGATGTGTTGCCGAGTTTGGCATTGCCAAGCATGGCATTGCTGAACCTTAATGTCTTACATTGCCGAATGTTTATATATGTGCCTATGTGTTATTTGAAAACTGTTTTTCTAAAATTTTGTATAAGTAGGTCGACATTATTAGTAAAATTTAGAATTTTTATATGGCTTTTTGTTTTGGAATTTCTAAAGTGATCCATGTCAGGTGGAGCCACCTATTTTAATCATAACCTAAACCCCTCATACGAGCGACGCTTGTCGGATCCGTTTTTATGAGGTTGAGGGCGGTTTTGATTAACATAGGGTGACTGGTCTAAGGATCCGAGTTTGTTCCATATGGAATCCGCTCGACTTAGCCAAAAGCTCGGGTCGTAGCATAACTTCACTTTAGACGTTCGAAAACGAGTTGGCATATCTAAATTCTCTACTTGAATGCATGTCAATGGCCGAAGATTTTCTCTTTTGTATAAGTGCCGAACCTAGTAATGGACTAGGCTAAAAACCGATTGTATGATTTTTATATATTAAAGTTGTTTTATAATTTCTAAAATAAAACGTGTTAGGTGGGGTCACTTATGTTAATCTTAGCCTAAACCCCTCTTTTGAGCGATGCTTCTTCGAGTCTTAGACTCTTAAAGGCAACTTAGCTTGTTTGAGGTTGAGGGCGGCTTTGATTAACACAAGCGCCTGGTCTAGGGATCCGAGTTTGTTCCAAGCTGAGTAAGGGTCGTATGTCATTGATAAGGAACACAGGTTTGTCTAACTGGATCTCAAGGTCATTGACTGTCATCTCTTCTCTGTGAAGGGGACGATAGGGGGTTCGCCCTCCGTGACCACAAACGAGTCCTGCCTGATTCCTGTAGGGGGTTCGCCCTCCGTGACATTCGTCTTCTGAAACCACGGAATCCGCTCGACCTAGCCAAATACTCGGGCCGTAGCATAAACCTTACTTTAGACGTTGTAAAATAACTTGATATATAATCATCATACATTATGGTTCGAAAATTTACCCTCTTAACTTATCATGGTATATAGGACGAAGCAAAACACTACCTTGAGCTGTTCAAGCTCATTGCACACTGGTCTTCACTGTTCCACGTACCATAAAGTTAAGAGTTAACAAAATAAACTAGCAACTTTTATTTAGGTTGCCGACAGATGTGCTTAAGTGACAACTTTTAACTTGTTTAATGATTGCCAAGTTACATACTTTGCTTTGTGGCCACATTGCCGAGATTGTACCAATGCCGAGTTTGGCATGCCAATGCCGAGCTTGTCATATAACTTGTTTGAACGTCACTTTTGTACTTGCTAACTTGATCTTGGCCGTGATGATGATGATGCCGTGTGTGGAGGAGCTGCCGCGCAAGGGAATGCCAACCAAGGGGCTGCCGAGCATGAACATGCTGCCATGCAGGGTGGGAATGTCGAGCCAAGTGGGAGGAATGCCGAGCAAGGAACAGCCGAGCAGGGGACTGCCGAGCCTACACAACACCGAGATCAAGGTACCGAGCAACACAAGCAAGCTAAGCCAAGCAAGGGAGACTTGGAAGCTATGAAGAAAAGGGCTCTTGAGAAAGACCCTGCTGCCATGGAAGGAAGACATTCGGCTGCCAAAGATGCAGCCATGCCGAGCACTTGTTGTATACCCTTCCCCTCACGTTTCACCAAGAGCAAGCAAGCCAAGTCCGACGCAGAAGTGTTGGATGTTTTTCGAAAGGTGAATGTCAACATCCCCTTGTTGGAGTGTATTAAACAAGTACCGAAGTATGCAAAGTTTTTGCAGGAGCTTTGCACCACAAGAAGACACACAAGGGAGAGAAAGGTTATGAGCATGAGCGAGACCGTGTCCGCCGTGCTACAACGCAAGATGCCGCCAAAGCTTAAGGATCCAGGAAGCTTTTCAATTCCAGTTGTCATCGGCACTACAAGATTTTTTGGAAATGGAGGAGTCAGTTGATGATTCGACACAGCTTCTGCTAGGAAGACCCTTCATGAGAACCGCAAGGACCAATATCGATGTGGCTGGGGGTAATTTGACTATGGAGTTTGATGGTGAAGTCATTAAGTTCAACATCTTTGACGCCATGAGACATCCAAGTGCCATTCAAGATGAAGCAAGCAGCCATGCCGAGCCTTATTGTGGGGATGACGCCACTTTTCAAGGAGAATGAAGAAGAGTCTAGGCTGACAGACTATAAACATTAAGCGCTGCATGAGAGGCAACTCATTTCAACCGTAGCTGTGGAGGAGTCATCACCGAGAGTTTGAATTTCTTAATCCCTTCACTGTTATTGTTGATATTTTTATATATTTATTATGTGTTTTCGATCCCTACTTAGAAAATTATACATAATTTTGAGCTTACATTGAGGACAATGTAATTTTCTAAGTGTGGGGTAGAGATTACATAATAAATGTATATTTTATTTTTTTTGTGTTAGCTCTAATTTTAAATTCCGTTTTTTTTTTTGTTTTTTTTTTGAGTTTGTTTTATTTTTTTTACAAATATTTTTAATTGTTTTGAGTCTTATACCCTTAGAATGTCTATGATGAAAATTATCTTTTAAAATGCATAATGGATGGTTGAACATTTATCTTAAGAAAATTGCAACTTTTCATGAATTTTGTAAGGTATGAACACTTGAGATTTTTGACAGAAAAGTTTGCATGTTTTGTTATTTTGTTTCCATAACAACCTTTGTGAGATTTTGAGCCTAATATACTTTCTTTTTGAGTGATTAAATTCCATATCCTTTGAAAATTCACGTAAAGCCTCATTATTTTCATTATTCAATAACTATGTGCTATAGCTGTTTAATGGACTCTAGAATTTACTAGAACTTATTTATGTGATTTTCAAAGCTTTATAATCATAACTTGTTCTGATTTTGAATAGGATTGCAATTAATTCTAAGGCATTATTTAGATGGTGTTTTGTGGATTTGGAGTTGAAATTATTTGAGGGTCCAAAGTTGTATATTTGACCCTTGTCCAATTCATGGAGTGGAGACATAAGGAGGGTGAAGTTAAATTTGCTAAGTCTTGATATCTTACTATCACCACTTATATCCAAAAAAATTCCTACCTTATGAAACCAAGCCCTATTACAACCCTTGAGATTATTTCATGATTCTTAAGATGACTAAACTTGATTTTTGGAGAATTTCATATAAGTAAGCATATGGTTTTGGTCCATTATTGCACTTAGTTGTTAAATGAGGTTTTTCCAAGAAAAATGTTTTCTCAAAGAGCCGTTATTTCTTGAAATATGCAAGTCATTCGTTATTGATCATCTTTTCTCTTGCATAAACTTAAGAGTGAAAACCATTTTTCGAGTGAAAAAAAAAAGAGAGTGTACCTTGGAAAGGAGGATCAAAATTTCATTCATGTTTTACTTATAAATTTCGAAAATCTTGATTTTTCATGCTATAATACAAGTTTATGAACTTTTGCAATTGTGCTTTCACTCGAATGTTAAAACTTGAGATTATGCGTACTTAAGAATCTGAGACAAAATTTCTTAAGGGTATTAGAGTTTTTGTTAGTGTCATTTTTTGTTTTTGTTTTTACTTTCAGTTAGAGTCGGTTTGCTAAGGGACTAGCAAAGCTTAAGTGTGGGGTAGTTTGATAAGTGCATTTTTACGCCATGATCTTAATGGATTTTCACCCCCATTTATACTTTGTTTGTGCCTTAGTATAGTCGTTTTTACTTAGTTTAGAGTCAAGAGGGTTTTTCTGTAGAGTTGTGGCTACTAGCCGTTTTTATACAGAAAATTGCACTTAAATGATGAAAACTGTTTTTGGACTATCACTTGGACGTTTTACCGTGATTCGTTATTGTGTTACCTTGTCAGTTTTGATGTATCTTGTTTAAATTTGCAGAAGACAGGTACATGAACGTTACGTATCAAGAATCATGGTGAATGGACTCATGAATGACAACAAGTGAGGCCACGGAAAAGGAAGGAACACTTCTAGACATTGTTTTTGGCCTACATGGATCTAATAACATGTAGAGGAGTCCAAGAAATCAGAAATCCAAGGTCCAAGTCGAAATCCTTGTTAAAGAAGAAAGAAGAAACCAAGTCCAAGAAGGATTTCAAGTCCAACAAGGGTTGTGTCTCCTTGAAGCTCCCGAATTCTCAAGGGTTTCTCTTCGATTTTTCTGTATAAATAGACATGTATAGCTCTTAATTTCGTGTCTTTCAATTGCTCAAAACATAGTATAGCCAAACTCTACCCAAAAACCTCTCAAACACAGAAAACACAAGCTGCTGCCGCCCCCGTTTCCATCCACTGCCGACCGCACTCTTCCACCAATTTCATCCTTCATCCTTGCCGAACTGCATTGGTTGGTTAAGGATGAATATTTTCATGGTTTGTGTATGTATTTTCTGTGTAAAGACAGTTCTTATTGATATATATATATATATATATATATATATATATATGTATGTATTGGTTTTCGGTTTTGCATAATAAGCATGTTTATGAACTCTTCTTTGTGATTTGCATATGAATATGTTTGTTATGTAACGATTTAGATTGCATGTTAGGATTATGATTTAGTTTAAGTTGTTTATGTTTGTGTGTTTAGTAGATGTCAAATTGATTAATTGCTTACCTGATCACATAATCGAACCTAAAGATAGTCTTGTGCACGGATGTTTCTAATGGGGGAGTTTAATATGCCGTAGTAATCTAGGGTTGAGTTCACCGCGTCGGGCTCTCGATTTTAGTTGCTGCATAGGGTGGTAGGGTAAGTGATTTACATGCTAATAGGATGAGTGACGACATACCTAGGATCATGTCTCCAACGACTCGTGAACGGTAAGTGTATTTTGTGTTAATGTGATGCGCGTCGTAAGCATTAAACAAGATGACACATAAACTTAGGATGATGCGCGTCGTAAGTTCTAAGTTACATGAGAAGTCGTAAAAAGTTGGAATTAATTTGCATCTATGATAACATAAACGTAATAACTTGATCTTTCATAAAACTTATGTGTTTTCTAATCGGTGTTTGCTATATTTTGTGCTTGAGTATTGATTGACCGATGTATGTAAATATTTTACTTCTTTTCTTTATGTTTCGAACCACCTTATACATCCCCCATTTAAAATCGTAAATATGTATATATGTTTATAATTATATATGTGTGTTATACTTGTATAGTTGTGACAGAATTGTACTTGTATGCTTATTTTACATTTGTGAATATTACTAACTTATTTTAATGCAGATATAATCTTTCCCTAGTGTCCCCGGCTAGAACGATACCCTACTTACTAATACTACACGATAGGGTTTTTAATTGCACAGGTCAACTTTTGGCCTCGTCAACGTCCGCCTCTATATATATATATATATATATATAGCTCGGATCAAGTGCGGATGTTGCCGATTTCTGCTGATTTCTCCACATTTAAGGTGTTGATGGCGGTGCTTCTTTTACCGGACGGATAGCAGACCTTTATACTAAGCTTCCTCTTGCTGGTGGACTTGCCGGCTACAAGTTTGCAGCCAGCCTTGATCGGATAACCCCAGTTGCTGCCCAGAGCTCCGATCCCGATTTCCTTGACCTTCTTCTTCATGTCAACGCCTTCCCGGAGGTCTCTAGTGTTCATCCGGCAAGAGAAGCGCCGCCGTCGACGCTCTGAAGGTGGAGAAATCGGTGACGTCCGCACTTTAAGCCCAGTACGGATGTCCGCTCTCGAACGAGCCTATATATATAGAGGACCTCCTTAAACTCGTAAAGTAAAGATGTTTTAGTTCTAGTATGTATTTTGACAATCAAAGCCACAAATTCCCTAGTTACTTACCCACATATCAATCATACAAAAATTTAACCAAAATGAAAAACGTTTAACCATTTGATTAGCACAATATTCGTTTTAATTTTATCTAACGACTTACAATTGTTTACGTCAATTTGAATGATCAAATGATATTATGGAATTAGTTATAATTTTGTAGATATGTTTCTTGCATATGAATCTAGAGGATCAACGGCTGAGATAGTTAAAAAAGTCATCTACTAATGTAAAATAGTAGAAATCCTCAAATTCTTAAATTAAGGAAGTTCTCTTTAGATCTTGTATACACACACACAGAGTTTCCTTCTAGAGCGGGACACCATTTTGAAATTAAAGTGTGGTGCTCCTCATTTCGCTCATTTTTAGGTCATATTTTCACATTTTCACTGTTTAGTGTCTAAAACATAGTGTGGAGATCATTTATGCAAAGTTTCATCCAATTTAGAGATAATTTGAGCTTCTGTAATTGTGATTTGCACGAACGGTTCCATTTGGACAGATTTTGTTCAGTTGATTCATTTAATCTAATTCAGTACCCAAATATCTTCAAATTGGATGAAACTTTGCATGAATGATCTACATACTATGTTTTAGACACTGAATGGTGAAGATGTAAAATGTGGCCTAAAAATAAGCGAAATGAGAAGCACTACACTTTAATTTCAAAGCGGTGTCCTGCTCACTGAACGGTGATGAGGTGAAAATGTGGCTTAAAAGTGAGCGAAATGAGGAGCATCACATTTTAATTTCAAAGCAGTGTCCCGCTATACACACACACACACAGTTCCCTTCCAATGGGAGACACCGCTTTAAAATTAAAGTGTGGTGTTCCTTATTTCGCTCATTTTTAGGCCACATTTTCACATCTCATTGTTCAGTGTTTAGAATATAGTGTGTAAATCATTCCTGTAAAATTTCATCTAATTTAGAAATCATTTTGATTTTCTGACACCTCAATGTTTGAACTCCTTGAGCAAAGAATGACACAACAGCTAGGACAACCCCACGGGTTTGAAGAGGATCTAGATCCTCATCATCATTTTCTTGCAGACCCAGCTACTATAATATGTCAGAGAGGTTACAACAGGGAGAAGAACAGCTTTATTTTCACAGTGGGCATGTTGTGCAATTGGAAAATACCGAATTACTTGATTGGGATGATTTGATTTTAGATGTGAATGAAAATATTTATTTGTCAAGAATATTATGGATGATATATGTATTTTGAGACTTTGTTTGTAAAAAAAAAAATGATAAATATGGGTTTCTCATTCATTATATATACCACACTTTTTGTGGTGACAAACGTTTTCCTCGTGTGTGTATAAATATATATATATATATATATATATATATATATATTCCTCAAATGAAATTATTACTAATATATAGAGTGATAGCCTATAAATTTCTTTCAAATGAGATGTCGAGAAGTCAAATAAGATGGTACAATGGTTTGGAAGAAGAACCATGGTCGTGAAGAAAGAATGCATCGAAAAACTGATGTTGTGCAAGAAATACTAGATTTAAAGAATGTTTGAGAGTTGTTTCTGAGGTAAATAAAAGGACGAAACGATAACTCATAAACATGTCCGGATCCAAGTACTACAAAGAGAATAGTGAACCAAATTTCAAAATGTTTACGTTTGTGGCATTGAAGAGAGCAACCAGAGACTTCAAACATGAAGCAAGTCTAGTTAGGTGAAGGAAGTTTTGAGAAGTTTTTCGAGGGTGTGTGCATGGGAACGCATACTATCCTTATAGGTACGAATCTGTTTGAGCGATCAAGGTGTACAAGCCACAAATAACTTTCAAGGCCAGCAAGAATGGGTGGTAATTCACAATATACGATAAAAACCCAAGTCGAACTATAGGATTGTTAAACAAGACGTTACGTACGTACTCGATTTTTATGTGTACTTAAAAACAAAAACATAGATCCAATGAACAAAGTTTTATTAATTAACCACTATGTTACAATGTTAATTATACTCCGTAGCAGGAGAACTAGAGAATTACTGAAGTGGTTGTACATTTTCAATTAATTCACCAGTCTGCAGTTTTTCCTGATCTCTCCTTTGGCCCCAAGCAGAGGACTAATCCGACTCATCTTCACCATGGCCGCAGCAAAATCCCTATTAAACGCAGCAACGTTGGTACTGTAAGTTCTAACCAACGCGTCCTGAGATCCATTATTAAACAACTGCTGATCGGAATGAAGAAGCCCTCGGCGTCCCACAAGCGCCCTGTAGTAGTCATTATCAAATGTGTTCGGAGTTGTGTCGAACGGAGCCAAGTTGGTATTTCCAGAATTGGCCGGGCAGGTAGCCTTGCGAGTGGTGGCAAAGCTTGGGTCGATGTTGGTCTCGTTGTAGATGCGAGTCCTGAAGGAAGAACACTGTGATTGGCCTATAGTGTGCGCCCCAGAGAGCACGGTCATGTCCTTGGCGGTTAAGCCTTTGGCGGTGAAGCTTGAGATGAGAGCCGCGAGGTCTGCGAATGGAGATGGGAGGTTGCTGTTGGCGGCGCTTTGGCTTGCCGTTCTTGCATCTCTGCGGCCTAGTGGTACAGTCCACGAACTTCCTCCTAGCTATACTCATAAAAAGAGAATAATCAGAACACGTACGTAGAAGGATTTGTCCTCATGCATGATGAGAAAACATGCATAATGGAAAAAGGAGAGCATAATTGAAAAAAGTGGGTCTAAGAGATTAAAGTATGGGAATCAGAATATATTTTCAATCATGAGATGAACGACGTAGTAAAATCAACCAGCATCTGTAGCAGCAATGAGAGATATGGATCATGGATGTGTAATTACCAAGACAACTCCATCTCGAGCTGCAAGAGCTAAAATATCCGCACAAGAAACTGTAGCATTACAAGCTGCTTCGACGCGAGTTTTAATGGTGTCAATGACTTCGAAACCCCTCGCAGAGTTACGGTTTGGGAACGCATTCTTCTCGCCTGTAAAGGAAGCAGTGTCATCCAACAGAATCGAAGCGTCGCAGCCCTACATACAAAACCCCCGTTTAATCAAAATGCACAAATTCAGCTTGTCAATCACAAAGGCATATATCAAAGATTATAGACAATGATCGATTATCGACTTACATTGACAAAGCAGTCGTGGAAAAACAAGCGAAGAATGGAGGCACCCATGCGAGACTCTTTAGCAACAGCTTGACTCATTGCGGTGCGAACTGTGCTTAGAAGAGTTGGGCAAGTTTTTGAGTAGAAGGTGGGAGAGAGCTGAGCATTTGCAGTACTGCAGCAACCAAAGATGAACACAAGAAGTGTTGCAGTAACAAATACTGATGGTGCAGAGGCCATGCTGAACTAGTTATCAATTCTGTAATGTGGATACCTAGTTTTTGTGTTCAAGCTAAGCAAAACAAAGGCTTGTATTGGATTAATTTGTGGTGTAGGGAAGGATTGATCGAGAATGTATATATAGAGCGAGTGTAAGATCATGCATGCATGAAGAAGAGAGAGGTGTCATAGCCTGCTAAGTGAGATGTGTTTGAATTTTCAAACTTTGCTGCTGCGAATTCGAAAACGCGTTGGAACATGGAAGCTAGCTAAGCTCCAAATGCAAATAGTAAACCCGAAAAAAAGCAGGGGTTGACTTAAATAATTAGCAATATGTGCTTGGTCATTATATAAGTTTCTTTTATGCTCCATGCAAACAAGAACAGCTATGAGTATATTACTCAAAAGCAGATTCAAAGGTGCGATCGATCATGGCTTTCTAACATTTGAAATAGTACGATAATGATCACTTTATGTTTCTATCGTCGACGTTACTGGCCAGTAACTACTCAGAAATTTCCTAAAATTAAAGCAGATTAAAGGTGCAATCTCATGCCCAACGTTCATATGTACCACATTTCATCAGGGCCGGATTTGAGATTTAAAGATTTAAGTTCTCAATTATCACGTTCTGTTGCAACTTCCTAAATCTTCATATATAGTTATTAGTCCGGATCTCGTACCACACTATGCAATGTCACATTTACCTACAAAAGACATCCTTGAGGTTTATTTTTATTTTTTTCTACTTTCTTGTTTCATCGGAAACGATACTAAGAGAAAACGTTAAATTCGTTAGAAAAATTTATATAGTTTATCTAGATGAGAAAAAGATACTACTCTGTATCACATTCTAGAACACCCAATTAACTGATCGATACATTTACATAGATTCGAACTATATATGGAGGTCCAACTTGTGAGAAGATCGGATGCTTTGAATGTAAAGCTGCAGAGGCAATATGGGATGTGAGCTGTGGAATGGACTTACTCACATGTGTTAAGGGAGAGAGAATAAGGGATGCACATTCATATGTGAAGCTTCTGTAAAAGTATGCGCATTTTGGGAATCAGGTCGACTACTAAATTGGAGAACCTAATGATATCACGTACTGTCGTTGTAATGGGATGTGTTTGTGCCACTCACAAAGTATTCTTATGATTTAGATTTGGATAACTTCATCTTCCACACACATAAATCACACATAAATCACAGATATAGTCAGAAATTACAATACCTGTCCATGTCCATATGCAAAGTCGTACTACTCGGAGTCGGAGGAAAGCTCCAGTAACAATAATGCATGCAATGCAAGTATGCAACCCTTCTCTTTCAACGTAGGAGAAAGTTGATCATATATACATGTATATATACACACACACACACACACTGTATTAGTCTTCTTCGCTACGTATTAGATATATAGTTTGAACAGAATCGGGTGTGCTTCATTTGTTTCTTTGATTCAACTACTCCGGGGGGCAAGTTGATAGTTGTTACTTTCCTCTCTTATTTGTTTCTGACGATCATGACACTCTTTGGTCTTCCACTTCCAGGCTTCCAGCTTCATATATATAAACCTAGTGGAGTCGTGGGGAATCTGGAAGCTTAGACGATTGACTTCCATTGACTGCTCACAAAAAAAAAAAAAAAAAGAGTGCAAATGTATTTATCGAGCTCGACCTTTCCAGATTGCATGTACGTGTAACATATATATGCTACCTGTGGTCGAGAAAAAACACAAAGGTCGTCAAATATGTCGTGGACATCAGCATTGTGGTGTTTCCTGAAGAATCTTGGATGATATTCAAAATGGTACAAACACACATGAACGACCAAAAGTCGAAGAAATGGCTACCGTCAGTAGTAGGTATTGAGCAAACAATACAGAAAGAAGTGGCCAATGTCAAGTATGAATATGGAGAAACAACATAGTGGCCATAGTCAAGCTTTTATCAAAAAATTGTATGAACCTCGGCAAAACAAGGAGTATTTATTCAAAAAGAAAAATAAAATGCAGAGAACAGAAATTAGGACGACCCAATTCGTCAGAATTACAAAAATTATGAATGAAAGGTGGTTTCTTTCAGATGACAAAAATAAAAAGGGATATGTATAAGCAGAGTAAATAGGCTCTTGGTTTCTTTCAGATGACAAAAATAAGAAGCAAAGTAAAAAAATTTCTACCAAGTTGCAAGAGGAAATCTTGATGAGATGGAACTTTTAAGTACATTAATTTCATGCCTTGATGGACGAAAAGAAAACTCCTGATATGCAGCATGTACTCAACAAGGAGTAATTCATTTCCAAGATCAGACCGATACATAATGAAAACAAAAGATTTCCACAAGCACAAAAGGGAAGATGCGGGCGCTAGGGGAGATGAGAAATACAATTAGCTAGGCCATTACTAATTAAGCTGCGTAGTCAATAAATTGATAGCATTTACTTTCCAAATAAGGCAAGCCTCAGCATATTGAATTATCGGCCATAACTAGTTTTGTTATAAGATCTTGAACAGTATGAATTAGATTACTTGTTTCCGGTTACTACATACTCAGATCACATGACATTAATTTAGGTTCCTCTCTAATCTACTGAACAGAGACTACAACACCCTAAAGGACTGCAACACTAAACTCTAAGATACCTATGGATAAGGTTATGAAAACGTTTCTGCTCATCAGGTTGTCTTCAATAAGTTTCATCTTCTTGCTTAACCCGAATTCTGTGTAGGTGATTTTGTTGCATGCAAACTAGAACCTCTGCCTACCTTTGAGATTGAACTGTGAATCTTCACAAGCGGAACCGGTGACTGTACAACATCTGTCATCAGTGGCCTGTAATCTGCCTCTGGTTGTACACACATAGCAGCAATTGCTGCCACCTGAATGGCCTCCTTCATCGAATATTGACCCTCCAATTCAGGATCCATGATCCGTACAACCTGCTCCCTATCTGTCAGCTGCGGTAAAGCCTATAGTAATAGTACAGATTAATTAACAGAAATGAAGGAGAAGTCTAGATAAGTAAATGGAAATAGGAAAAAGTTCAAAAATAGAAAAAAAAATTAGTAACACGATGAAAGAGTTTGCTGATAGTCCAAAAATTATGAGGCTAAAATATACTCATTATTCTACAATAGATCATTATATTCAGCAATAGAGCTGAAAACCCACCCAAGAAACAAGAACACCTTCTCCGGGGGGTCTCTTCATATCAACTGGAACTCTGCCAGTTAGCAATTCCAACAGAACAACTCCATAACTGTACACATCTGATTTAGTTGTCAGATGCCCTGTTAATGCATACCTGGATAACAAATCACATGTAAGAAACAGAAGCAACAACACTTGTATTTACTAGTTGCTATTTAAAATGAGAATGTGAACAGGAAAAAAAATATATCTATATGCATATAATTGGAGCTAAAAGTTTAGAAGTTCTTACTCAGGGGCAACATATCCCTGTGTGCCCAACACTCTGGTGGAAACATAACCACCAGCTTTGTCAGATCCAAGTTTGGCCAATCTGAAATCAGAAACTTTGGCGTGGAATGTTTTGTCCAAGAGAATGTTGCTGCTCTTAAAATCTCTGTGAATCACAGGAGGACTAACTTGTTCATGGAGATACTCCAAACCTTTCGCAGCTTCAAGAGCTATTCTCAACCGGATTTCCCAATCTAACTTTGTGGAGAGGGCATTAGGACCTGCAGAAGTTAAATGCAAGTGGTTACCCCAACAGCACATATAGTACATAATTTGATCCAAAGTACACTAACATATGCTTATTTGTTTTCATGTTTTTCATATTAAGTACTTGTTATAAGCTAGGGATATGGTGAGTTGGGAATTATGTGTTAGTATTTTATTACCAGTGGAACTATACTTGACTTATGTTATTAGGAATCATTTATACTTTATTTTAGGATTGTCTACAACATAGTACTGGTCTCTGTTTGATGAACAATTGTAGCTTGTTTCCTAATCCTGATTTTTATTTCTTCTGTTTCTTCTTGCTGTCTCTCGTGTCTACATGTAATTCTCTTCTTCTGACACTCATGTTTTATGCCTGTCTGATATTAGTGTTCTATATACTCATGTCTTCTCTCTCTTTCTTTTTATCTCTCTTACTTCTTTCTAAAAATTACATACAAGATTGGCACCAGCTGTAACAGATTAGCAAAAACAGTAAGGTTTTCAACTTTTCATTATTCCAGGAAAGAGGGGGGTGAGAGCTAGAGAAGGTAAAACATGCAAACAGAAAGATTACTTGGCTTTAACTCGCATGATACGGATAGAGGGGCATGAATTGCAAAGTAGAAGGTTTCTCATAACATAGTTTATATGCATGAACCCTAGTAATCATGCAAAAGAAAACTATTCAATCAGCAAAATATATAAGACAACAATCTATTAGAAAAATGTAAAACTTACCACCACTCACAGGATACAAATGTTCCTGCAATCCACCGTTGGCCATGAACTCATACACCAACAGCTTACGACTGTTATCTGAACAATACCCAAGCAATGGAAGCAAATATGGAGAACGCAACCGACTTAGCAACTCCACATGCATTCAGTTAAACAGACCAATTTAACACGACCCACAAACCTAATCCAATTCTCTGATAGTCATACAAAAACAGAAAAAAAATAACATCATTTGGTCTTTGAAATCCTGCAAAGCTAATGGTCTAATTTGAGTAAATATCTCAGTTTTCCAAGAGTCAGATAATGAAATTCGCACACCAACCATTTTGTTTCCTAACAAACCCAATTTCAACAAAAGTAAACTAAATGTACATTAAGAGCAAACCTCCATTTCAAATTCTTCTTCTCCCTGCTTCCCTCCTTGGTCCATAAACTTAATAGCAACTTTCCTCCCGTCATGCAGCACCCCACGGTACACCAACCCGAACCCGCCTTTCACAACCACATTCGACTTGCTGAATCCGCCGGTCGCCGAATGTAGCTGCTTAAATGTAAACACCTGAACTCCGTCACCGGCAGCCGTTTTCAGATTCGGAACACCACCTTCGCCCTCCAGGTCAGCACCAGCCCCTTCAAACACCAACACATGCAAACAAACATCAACAAATCCAGCCCAAAACAGCATATTCTCACTGAAATTCCATCACTCCAATCACATGCAACATAATAATCCAAAAAATTAGACCCAAAATCAAAATCAAGATAATTGAGTGACTACAATTCAATGAAAAGTTTAGCCAAATGAGACTGACTGACCTTTTGTGTGGTTGAGGTGCTTGGCGAGCTTGTTGCGAACGTAGCAGTAGTAGCTGAAGGCAAAGAGTAAGGAAGCGACGGCGAGGGAAGCGAGGACAACAATGCCCACCAATGCCACGCGGGCCTTTCTTCTGTACTCGTCTTCTGCTTCCATCTTCTCAGTAATTTGAGCTGTAGAGGAAACCCTAACCCTAGCAACAGCCTCACTCGGTCAGTAGTGGACGGGAAGGGAGAGCATCACATTATTTGGAGCTTTGGAAGTTGAGAGAGAGAGAGAGAGAGAGAGAGAGAGAGAGAGAGAGAGAATATGTCTTGATTTTTGGCGCGGAGGACAGTAACTAATACTATACTGTATTATGGGCTTTGGATTTTACTTTTACACAGTAAAAAACAAAAACAAAAATTCTGGACTTCAATTTTTTTTAAAAAATTATTAAATACTTCACACGTCGTTACATGTGTCACGAAGATTTAACTCATAACTGATTACAGACCATAATTAAGGGCTATATGAGCCGAGTAAGAAATTTTCAAATCTATATTATTGTACATGTTTAACCATCTTAAATATTTCATTCCACATGCATATTGATTTCAGATTTCCAAATCAATGAATGATATCACAATGGTGTGATGTTGTTTTATTGGCTGGGCTACATTTCTTTTTCTCTACTCAATCCATCCAAACATCTAAGTAATAAAAAGAAAACCATAAGCTCTACATGTAGCCCAGCCACTTTCAAAATCTTGGCTTTGTCCTTGCTCGTAACCATAGCTTACCAATCAGGCTTACAACCAGTTATTATTTTTTGGCTTTGTCCTTGCTCAAAATCCAGTTATTATTTTACTATTATTAGAAGAGTAGTTTTTTATTTTATTTTTTTGTAATCAAACGACAACTCTTTATTAATCAAAGATTAAAGAAACTTAGATAGTACAAAATTCAGCTGCAATCACAGCCTGAAGAAAGTTTGGTGTAGAAAAATAGATTTTTTCTTCTTCCAGTGAACAAGCCTTCTCTACAAGCTTGTGTGCAACAGTGTTGCCTTTTCTATTAATATAGACCACCTTCAAATTGTCTTGAGCTCTTATTTTTCTCATAGATCTTCATAAATTCTACTTAGAATTGTAGTATTCGACGTACATACATAACTTGGTTGTCTCTACACTCTTGTCCCTAAAATAACTTAATGAATCCCTATGCAAAAACAAATTCCATAGCCTTACAACAAGCTAATAACTCAGCATGTTCAGCTAATATAAGGCCAATTAAAAGGGCTACACCCCGAGCATCCATATTACCTGTGAAATCTCAAATCACAAATCTCAAACCTCCCCTGCTACTCACATGAATAAATGCCTCATCAACATTAACTTTCCATACTCTAGAAAGTGGGGCTTTCCACTTGACACAAGAAGGAATATTTGCTAAACTGCTTGAAGGCACAATAAGGTTGCGAAACTCTTGGAGTCGAGTTGCAATGGCAACACTGACATCGATAGCAAGCATGTACTCTAGAAAAAAAAATTAGAATAGATAAAGGAAAAAAAAAATTTAATAGGGTCATTTTAGCCATTTTAGCAAGTTAAAGGTCTATTTTAACGGTTAACTGACGAAAAGGGTAAAACTGTCGAGAATTAGAAAGTATAGGGGTATACTAGTTTAATTTTAAAATGAACATAACTATTTTTAGGTGCAAAATCTAGGGTGTGACAAGTATTTTCTCCAAAAAAAAAAAGGTTGCTTTCAAAACTAGGTCGTAGGTTGCTTTTAAAACTTGACAGTAGCTTACTTTCAAAAGTGGGCAGTATCAACTTAGCAACCAACAGACTTCTAGCAACTAATAGACAAGAGGATGAACTAATATAATTTTTATAGGGTGCATCTAGTACCACCTCACAAACCACTTTGTTCATCCTATGTTCTTTTCATACCCTACTTATATATTTTTAATTGTAAGTGTACTTTGTTCACCCATTTACAATACCTAAAATATTATTTTCCCATTTTTTCTATGTTCATCCTAAATTCTTTTTTCACCCTACATATAGTTTTTTCAATTTCAAATTTTCTTTGTTCACCCTACATTCGATCTCTTCTTACCCCGCCTATATATTTTTTAATTTTAAATTTACTTTATTCACTGATTTGCTATACATACAATATCAGCCACTTCCAATAGCCATTGAACTCCAAAAACAAAATGAAATTGAATAAAACCATAAGATTACTATCATTTGGGTAAGTGGAATCACATACTGAAAAATAAAAATCACATTAATGTATAAATCACAATTAAAAAGCAAGAAAAAACTCTCAAACTTAACAACTCATTGATATTTGTCATATCAAGATGCATAATGTCTGTAAACTCTACTTAAAAAAAAACTTCTGATGCTGATGAAAAAAAAATTCGAATATATATAAGTGAGCGACTAGACATAGAAACTTACATACAAAATCGATATGAAAAATAATGAGTAAATGGATAAACGAAACATCAACAAAGAAAAAAATACAAACAATTCACCTCATCTTCAGTTGAATGCTAGTGTATTCTTCAAACTTCTTAGAAACATCGAATATGATAAATTTTGGGTTAAGGTTTATGAAGTACGTGTTTATCTAAAAAAAGAGTTTGTAATTTGCAATAACTTATTATCCTTTGCTGTTATTTTACATTAAGGTATATTAGTCATTCAATCAATCAACAACGTGTAGAGTGAGCAAATTGATTTGTGATGTGGCAATAGATGCACCTTTTTCATATCCATAATCCATCCAAACCATGTAATCATTCCATAATTGAACTAATATAAAATAAATACAAAATTTACCAACAAAGCAGAGACCAAGTTAACTATCATCTTCAATATTACATCTCATCATCAACAATCATCCTCTCCAATGCAGGTTCATTAAGGGACAAAGTTGCAAGCTTAAGGACATCAACATTCCCCAGTTCCATTAAGTCCTTCTTTATCATAGTTAGGATCATTCATTGCCAAAAATCAAAAATTTGTATGAATATAAATCAAATCTTAAGCTCTTTTTGGTTCCAACTTGTTCATCTTCAAACCATGTATGAAGTTATAAGTACTTCAATTTCTGTTGCAACAAGAAGATGAACAAGGTTGATTAAGCAAAAGCAATTTCAAAGTCAAATATTGAAGTTTTGGTGTAGAAGCTCTAGAGGCACCCCACCAAATTATAAGCTCAAAACAAAACTTGTTTTCTAAAGTATCCGCTCTTGAATAATCACCCATGTTTAATGAAAAAAATAGGTAAATTTTTTCATCACTTTGTTGCAAACTTGAGCATTCAGAAAGAGGTTAATTTAGAAGACATTTTCTCCTTTCATTGGTGAGCTCGGCATCTCTATGTGGAGGAACCCGATTAGAATCCTTATAAGCCATTAAGAGTTATAATACCTTTGATACAAAGAGTATGTGTGCCATGCAATGAAGTGAGGTGGAGCTCTTGGTACACCGAGCAATTAAGATGGAGTACACCGCATCATAAAACATTGATACCACACAATGGGTTGTTATGACATGGGCAAATTCAGGCTTAAAAATAGTCTTCTTCACTTTCTCTATCATTGTATCTCACCACTCATAAACCAATCATGAAATCTATTTGGTCCCATAAGATGCCATTCAATAGCATTTCCTTCACCGCTCTTGCTTTATGAACATTGTCTTATTTATACATGACCCATTTTAGACTAATCACCATTTGTTGCAAGACATTCTTCACATCCCTAAATTTTTTAAGGACAACATAATGAGAAGTAAATCTTGTCTAGGAAACTTGGATCAACTTCAAGACACAATGATCATTATACATGGACATACGCATGTTATGGTTCATGATAAAATTCTTGACGAACCAAACATCATTGACAACTTCCATAAGCCATCCCAAGGATCCACCTTCTCACCGGGTAGAAAGGATTTTGCTTTCAAAGTATCCTTCAAAACAAGATTGAGTGTATGAACTACACATGGTGTCTAAAATATGTATGGATGTGTACTTTCAACAATTGCACTAGCAGCGGAGCACATAGGTGCATTATCTATCACAACTCCACATTCTTAGGACCAATCTCATTGATGGATTCCAAAAGTAACCTTGATACTTCAAACTTGTCTTTCAAATTGGAATTCACAATTGATTGCTTTCAACATCATAGTCTCATTTGTGGCAGCAACCATCATATTGATTAATGGCCTATTTCGCTCATCAGTCCACCACCTATCAGAACATAAACTCACACTGATATATTTCCATGTCTTCTTGATGGGTTCTAGTGTCCGCTCAACGTGACGCTTCTCATTATGAAGAAGTGTGGTCCTCAATGCATTGTACCCTAGGGGAACATAACCCAAAATATGGGTAGTACGAGTGTAAGAGCTTCGATAGTAATGATTCCTTGCAACATTGAACGATAATCCACTAGTGTAAAACATTCTAGCAACTTCAGCATCACATTGTTGCCTATCTTCCATCTTCACTCCTCTTTTTTGTTTTCTTCATTATCCCTCTCCATCAATGGAAAATAGCTTGAACCATTACCGTACATAATTGAAGAAATACGCAAATGAACCTTATTAGGAGCTTTATCTCGCAACTACTGCTCACATGAATCTAGAAGCTCTTACATTTCTTGAATTTGTGCTTGTGTGATTGAGGACTCACTCCCTTCTCTTGAATTTTTTTTCTTCATTATCCCTCTCCATCAATGGAAAATAGCTTAAACCACTTCCAGACTTACTTGAAGAATGACGCAAAGGTTTATCTCACAACTCCTGCTCACATGAATCCAAAAGCTCTTGCATTTCTTGAATTTGTGCTTGTGCGACTTTGGTGCAAGCCTTGATCCCTTCTCTTGAGATTTTAAGCAAATGTGCTTTGACTCTAGAATGTGACCCCTTGAAGTTCTATTTGCAGATATTATAACTAAAAGAAATATTTCCTCCTCCTCCTTTCACTACACCATCATCACCAAAAACTACATCCTTAGTGACATATTTCCAAAGATGTGCATTTAAATTGTCTTTCACATTCAAATCGACACTAGTTCTGTTGATGTTGCTGGGCTCATCTCATTCATTGAACATCATAGTTAGGTTCATATACTTATGCCACACGCCCAGGCCACAACATATCAAACAGACAAACAATATGCCTCATGCCTAGGCCTCAACATATCAAATATGTAATCAAATATATTCATCTAGACCTCCATATAATAATGAAGGGAACAAATTTTTAATCATTGTTATAATAATGCAAAACAATTCCAAGTAAGCCCTATACCTATATAACTACGAACGGTATATACGCCGACTCAAATCTTCCTCTTTAAGATTTAGTTATACCTCTGAAATTTGCACATTTGTTTTCTACTCCTCAGGTTTTACAGCCATGATCCAACCTACAAGCTTAAAACAAGTATGTCTACACATGATCTGAGTTAAATTCACCAGCTATTTGTTTCTTTGTGCTTGCATGGACGATCAAGACTACACATGTTGTTTTATTCACCTATACATATCTTATTTGAGAGACAAAGTAGATACTCAAATAAGAAACCAATTCAATTGTGTTTGGTAGCCATACTGACTCAACCATAATCTAACTTTCAAAAGTGCAAATTCTCTTTTCTATGCAACCCAACAACCATAAAATGTCTCTTCAAAGTCTAATCACAATTTCATGCTTAATATATTACACAATTGCTGCCGATGATCACCAACATTTTTTTTTTCCAAAACAGATATGCTCATGTCGACTTCCCAGATTTGTGACATCGTTCCTGAAACGGATGACATCAAGATAAAGGTTCGAGTATCTCAAATGTGGAGAGGAAAAATTCTCAGGCCTGGCCAACAATACGATGGCTTGGGATGTATATTAGTTGACGAATATGTAATTGTTATAATAGTTCAATCATTTTTTACAAGTGGCGGTTCAATCATTTCTGATTGTTGTCTGTATGTTATAAAACTATCAAATATACTTATTATATCTATCAATCATAACACATGCAGAGTGATTCAATCCATGCCGTGGTCATAGAAGCTGACGTTGAGGATGTCTTAAGCAATATGGCGGAAGGACATGTCTATGAGATAAGCAAATTTAGGAATATGATGAATCAAGAGTCTCACCAAGTTGTGCCACATATAGCACAACTGCAGTTTAACAATAAAATTGTGTTCAAACTTATGCGTGAAGAATTCCTGGCAATACTCGTACACTACTTCAACCTACTAGACTACATTGAACTTTTTGCATGTAAAAAAATAAACACCATATTGACAGGTACAAGTCGATATATATCACAATCAAGGTGTTCACTAAAGTTATATAATATAGATAACATGCACATTTTATTCTAATATTTCATTGTTAATAAAACTTCATACATTTAAAACACTGTTGTAAATATGGTTATTTATGTCACCTCTATTAATGTGCATCAGTTATGCTATTTAGAAATTAATAGTGATTAAGAGAATAAATGGTATTATATTCTCTTTGTAACTGATTATTATTCATTACTTGCATTTTGTATACATGAGATAGTACTATATAAACCTCATATGAGATGAATAAAAGACTTACCATTTTGTCTGCATCAAAACTCTCTCACTCTCAAATCCTTTTCACTTTATATTACAACACGTTATCAGCACAAAAAGCTCTAAGTTTCGGATCGACTGCGAATTGCCGAGAGAAGAGAAGAATTTCTTTTTGGTGACAAACAAAAAGATAACGGACAAGAATAACAATAGACAAGAAGCGGAAGAGCGAAATACTCTTTGGTTGCGGTGAAGAAGTGATTCATCACTCTATCAACATCATCCACTAGCTCTTCAACCAAGTAGGTTTCTCTAATTTTATGATTTCCACGTTCATGCCTATTAGCCTATAAGTTGAGTAAGAAAAATCTCCATGATGCATGAACCCATTTTACTATATGATGGTTATTTTTTAGATTGCTTGGAAAAGAGCACAATTTCATGTTCAACTGAGATTTAACAAAATGCAAAAGCAAAATGCTATTTCTGGGATTTGAACCTAGCCAACGCAAGTTGGTATCTAGCATGTCGTCCAGCCATTGTACCATATGGCAATTGATACCAATAATTCAACGTTAATACAAACTACTGTCAGCAGCAGATTATATGCCATATAATTCGACGTTTTCATAATTATTGGTTGAAATTTGCTCTTAATTTATTAACTTTGATTCAAACATTACCATAACGGTTTTGTGGTATTTATTTCTTATTAATTTTCATAATTAGTTTATAATGGGATCTGCTCAATTTATTTGAATATATATTTAAGGAACCAGAAGTTCATACTCAAATATTGAATCAAAATATCACACATATATCGAACCTGTAGTTTCGATAAACATTGAAAAGATTATGAATCTTCTCAAATAGGCTCACCCACTTGAATTAGATGTCTAGGAAAATCCCCTGAGGTGTGTGCTTAAGTGAGCCTCGCTCCACCACCTCAGTCCTTCTTACTTGGTCGTATTCATTTGGAGCTACCGAAAGGGTTGAGTAGTAATTTTTCATGTATATCAAACTTGTCATTTCGATAATGCAATATAAGGAACCTAAAGTTCCCTTTATAAATTCACCATAAATGTTCAAATTTGGTTTTTCATAAATGTTATAGAACCTGAAGTTCTTATTCATTGTTTATGAAAGTTTTTACCCATAACACTGAATATTGTTATTTAAATTCTTGTAGAGAATGGGAATCCTCAACAAGCTTGAGTTTGTCGCTTTGTAAGTTTCCAGACGGAACTACCTCAAGTGGACCCAATATGTCAAGCTTCATCTGACTGCACAAAAGACGAGAACAACAATCAATGCTGACAATATTGCTCAAGAAGATATGAAGGCTAGGGCTTTGATTTTCCTTAGGAAGCATATGGAGGAAGCCTTGACTATGGAGTACTTAGCTAAAGAGGACCCACGGTCTCTTTGGGTCGCTCTAGAAGAGCGATTCAACCATCAGAAGGCCATATATTTGCCACAAGGAAGGCATGATTGGCAGAACGTACATTTTCAAGATTTCAAAACTGTAAATGAGTATAACTCTGAAATATGCCGCATTCAGTCACTTCTAAAATTATGTGGAGAAGAGCGCACAGAAGCTGATATATTGGAGAAAACTCTCTCCACTTTCCCTCCTTCTTGTATGGTCCTGCAACAACAATACAGGGAGAGAAACTTTGCTAGATTCTCTGAATTGATCACTACTTTGTTGCTCGCTGAAAAAAACAACGACCTACTTATGCAGAATGATCAAGGGAGGCCCATTGGTGCTAGAGCAGCTCCTTTACCTGAAGCAAATGCTGATGCCCATCACGGAAATAATCGCGTAAGGAGGAACGTGGGTCGTGGAAGGGGAAGAAGAAATGGACCTAGAAATAGCCCATATGACCGTGAACCCCAAGGAAATGGCCCTAGAGGCCGAGGAGGACGTGGTCAAGGCCCACGTGGTAGGAACCGAAATGCTCCGGCCCGACAAGCTCAAGTCAGAGAGAATGCTTGCCCGGCCCGTCGCCCTCAAAATCAACATAATTTATGTTATACATGTGGAGGCACTGATCATTGGTCTCACACCTGTCGTGCAACGAATGAGGAGATAGGAGAGTATCACGCTAGACGCAGAACTCGAGAGGCCAATCTTGTGGAAGAGGCAGTCTCTATTAATACCACCTTGGAGATCGTTGATTTTCAAGCGGCCAATGAATACATTGAGGATTGAAAACCAGAAGACTTGGAAATAAATATTTATACTACTATCATAAATATGTTTTTATTTTTCGGATTATATTTGGTGATTTTGGAATAATTATTTTTATTAATTTGGTTGTGCTTGGATATTTATCATCAAACAATCTAGTAATTATATTATCGTCACAAGTAATAAGCAACATTGCATCAAAATTGGACCGGTAATTAAAGTTGCCGGAAAATATGCCTAAATGAAGAAAGTATATGAATTAAAAGTTACATATGTATCAATTAGGAGAGAAGCAGCTCTTGAAGATCGATCAAATTCATGAAGAAAAGTTTCCAAAACAACATTTAATCGTTCTCTCTTCTGTGCAGAAACTATGGCATATGATCAATAAAAGTTTATTTGTGTTCTCTTCTGAGCAGAAAGTTGTATAAATTAATTATAAATTTACTTAGCTGAAGGAATATTCTGTCGCCTAAAACAAAAGGCGTCAGCCAAAAAATTCGTTATGCGTTGTGTCAGGCAATAATGCATTTCTTAGTCGACGGAACAAAGCGTCGTCTAAGAAAGACATATTCGTCGCCCAAGAACTACTTACCCAACGTTACATGATTCGTCGCACATAACTCACTAAGCCGACAGAAAGTGGTTCGTCGCACAAGACCAGCCTTGCCGTCGGAATTGGGTGGTCTTCTAGGACAATCTTAGTCGACGGAGGGTGTCGACCGTCAGTTTCCGTAATCTAATATTTACTAAGCCGACAAAAATAGGCTGACAGAAGATATTCGTCGCCTAAGAGTTACTAAGCCGATAAAAATGACAGACGGAATATATTCGTCGCCTAGGATCTACTAATTCGACAAAACTTAGACGATGAATGAGGTTTCGCTAGCTAGAAATATCTCAGTCGACAGATATCGTCGACCGTTTCTTTTCGTCGCCTAAGTAGATCTTAGACGACAATTGTGATGTCTTATACGACACTTGAATTTCCGTCGACGAAGTTGAGCTTAGCCGACATAATTATTTTTTTTCGTCGACTAAGACAATGTTTCCTGTAGTGGAGTACGAGCGACATGTTTTTGGAGGACAAATTTGTCACGAGCATGTTTAGGGTTTTTGGAACATAAGATCTTTGGTTGTGATGGTCCTCCCAACATGTAGATAGTGATGGTGCCCGGACAAGCCCCAACTCAAGCTAATGGAGGGTATGGTATGGATGCTAAGGCATGAGTTCAACAAATTAACCTTAACCCTAAACCTAACTTTTTTTTGTTAGGGTAGTGCGTTTTAGGGCCGGGTTAGGGGCTAAATCCATGTCGAATGGATCAGGAGGTGATGGTACTAGAATGGTGGTAAATCTTCGTTGCCTGGGGTCTCGGCGACAGACCTCGCTTTGCATCTTAATAGGTTCAAAACCCTAATTTCTCCAGTGGTTCATAACCTGGGTTTGGAGAGCGCTTTGATAGGCAGAGAGTTGGTCAAAGTGGAAGATATCAATGGTCTCAAGAGAATGATTGATATGGAGGTTGGAGAATTTGGCAAACGAAGCATGGTGAGGGTCATGTGTTTGAGTCATCAGTTTTGGAGCTCCCTTTCACTCTTGAGTTGGAATTGCCTCACCTCAATGAGCTTCTAGCTATTTCGCTGACCAAAAAAAAAAACATTGGACACTTATAGGCTCCAAGAACAAGTAGAAAATTGAGGATGTCAAACCCTGGAAATTAAGAGTGAATGATTCGGGTTTAAAGAAAGCATCCAAAAGAAGCTTTGGAGCTAGGAGGATGTTAGCCTTATCTAAGGGCTCAGCTTTGTTGATGGTTCAAGGCTTTGCAGGTGCTCCTGAAAATGGTGTTGGCACAAATGTGATAATAGAGGGTGCTGCAATGACATCATCTGGATTTACCTTCAAGGAGGGTTTTTTAAAATAGTGTTATTCTATGAGTTTTTTTAAATAAGTCAGATGATTTTGAGTGACAATTATAATTCATTGACCATAACTTATTTTAAAGTTTGCATTATTAAGATGACTTAAGGTTTTTGATTGTTTTACATAATTCGATATTTATGTTGCCCAAAGGTGAATTATGTCTATTTGTATTCATATTTTTTTCTTTAATCAACAAAATGACTTTGCTGGTTAATATAAATAAATAAAAAAATAAAAAAATAAAAAAGAAGTCCTGGTTTAAAAAGGAAAAAAAAACTCTGAGGCCACTTTCCACGCTGTAAAGTTGATCAAGCACTCTTCGAACGTAGAGCGTGCTCCCACCCGCCACAAAATGGCGCGTCTGTCCACTCTTATCTGTCTGCAGAGAAAGTGAAAAACGGAAACAAAGAAAAAAAAAATTAGAGAGAGAGAGGGTGGTGGTGTACGTGAGATAGAGACTCAGCATCTCTCACATCACATGGGGTCTCTGGGTTTGGGGCCAAAGCATCATCACCAAGCAGAGGCACAACCACAGCGACAAGCAGACCTCAATGAGCCACTGAACCACGTGCCCCGCCGTCCCTCAGATATGGACTCCCACAAGGTACTCCTCCCTCCTCTGGCTCCCATATCTCAACCTCCACCTACCTCCGAAACCTAGCTCGGCTTCGATTCGATTGGATTCCCTTCTCTCTCTCTCTCTCTCTCTCTCTCTCTCTCTCGGTGCTCTAGGTTTATGTACTCAGATCGTTCTTGATCCACCTCAAAACCTCAGTTTCATCTCTATTTGCCTCCGATCTGTTTGCTCTGAGCTCGCCGGAGCTTCTCTCCGGCCAGATTTTGTGCTTTCTGAATTTTTTTATTTTTTATTTTTTTATTTTAATTTATTTTTTGTATTTATTTTCCTCATTTGGTTGTGTAGTTAGTGTTAATGAGAAGTACTTGTATTCAGATTTTGCAATGCTTGAAATGGAAAATTGTGTGTAGCAAATTATAGAAACTGCTGGATTGTGTGATAGTCTGTAATCTGTTTTTTTCTGGCTTGAAATGGAAATAAAAATAAAAATCTTAGTGGAGCTGACTTGACTTCAGATAATGATTGCTTTAACTTACAAACTTTGCCGGCCGCAGAAAATTTGGGGTTTCATTGCTTCCATGTTGTCTCAGTGTGCCATACTTTTGTGTTCTTTAACTTTTAATACTCCTGTGATCTACTATATAAGAAAGTGTGCACTGGATTAAGATCAATGTTTTAAATGGCGGAGGTGTGAGGCGAGGTGTTACATATTTAATTTGATCACTGGATACTGCTATGATTCCTCCGAAAATATTGCTTCTTTTTGAGGTTATTATCATTTAATGCTTCTTTTGGTACAACTGTGGCGGCTGCTTTTCTAATGTTCCATTTGTCGTAGTAGTTTTTGCAATCTTTCTCCTTTTTCTTCCCTCTAGGTGGCTTATTCTTGAAGCTATTCTAGTTTGCTTGAGGTTGTTAATGGTTTTTTGATTCTTTATCAACAGTCTTTTCTTTGAAGTGCAAGTCTCATAGCATGTGATGCTTTCTTGTTGGTTAGAGTCTTCCGATTTTGCTTTCACTGAGAAATCTTTTGAGATCTTTGTGCTTTTGCCTTTTCCTATATCTCACACTCTGAATATTCATCGGTTTGTGGCGGTTATCAAGTTATGTCGGGTTGTTTTGAGTTACTTTTTATTTTTCTTTTTAACACATAACCTTTGTTTATCATCATCACATGAAATTTCTCTTTTCTCAACCTGTTGTTTGGTGTTCAATAGTTTTTTGCTTTGGTTGGACAGAGGCCAGTGCATATAATTTCCAAAGCTTCAATGGTATAAATGGGGATATGATCTTTATAAATTCACAATAGCATGTACTACATCTCATGCACTGCCTGTTTCCTCAGCCTCATTCTGTGTACGTTAATTTTGTGCTTTGTTAGGACACTGGCTAGAAGCATATGATTTCCAAAGTCTCTTATGTATAGATGAAATCCGTATCTTTATGAATTCACAGTAGCATGAGTGCATCATATACATTGGCATACAGACATTATGAATATTATTAGTAAATTAATAATTGCAGTTGGTCTCTGGGAGGGAATCATAGACCCATAGACACTAAATGAACTAAAGCATGAAGAAGGATAGACTTTAAAATTGGTATAATAACAAAACTTGTTATATGGTCTATTCTTTTTATTGTCTTTCAATTGGAGTTTCTCATAATGGCCAAATGGTTCGAATTATATCTAGGCAGGAGTGTTCATGAACAACTGCCCAGAATGCCATTCCTTCTTAAATGCAAGCCTGCAATTTGTTCTCATGTTTACCCTTGTTGCTGAATTGCAGGAAATGTCGGCTCCTGTTATTGAGGGAAATGATGCAGTCACTGGTCACATCATTTCCACGACCATTGGTGGGAAAAATGGTGAACCCAAACGGGTTAGTACTTTATTCCTTATTTATCCCTCCCCCATTTGAATGCAATGTCTTTGACCAAACTCTTTTCTCATCCTCCTTAACTCAGCACAATAATTAATGCACTATTCTCTTCATGATCGGAATTACTTGACATTAGATAAGATGAACTTTACTTGAATTCTTATTTAAGTTGATTTCTCTTTTTTCCTATGAGGTGCTAACATTTGGATCTAAGATTATAATCTGTTGAATTGCTGAGGACTTATTTGGTTTTCCGATCTTATTGTATTCTGGGATGTTGTTTTGATTCTCTTTGCAGACAATAAGTTATATGGCAGAGCGTGCTGTAGGTACTGGATCATTTGGAATTGTATTTCAGGTAAAAATATTACTTTATTGTCAACAGAGTGTTTTTGCTTTCATTTCAATGTTGTAGTCTCTGATATTTTGTCTCTCAGGCAAAGTGCTTGGAATCTGGAGAAACGGTGGCCATAAAGAAGGTGTTGCAGGACAGGAGGTATAAAAATAGAGAGTTGCAGCTGATGCGTTTAATGGATCACCCAAATGTTGTTTCCCTAAAGCATTGTTTCTTCTCTACAACGACTAAAGATGAGCTTTTCCTGAATTTGGTCATGGAATATGTACCCGAGACTATGTACAGAGTTCTGAAGCACTATAGTACTATGAACCAGAGGATGCCACTCATCTATGTGAAACTTTATACATATCAAGTATGAGCTTTTTACCTTGCTAGCTTATTTGTTTGTTTGTGTTGTTAAGGATTTGTCTCTTTATACCTTAACGTGATTGGAAAAACCATCAATTTCAGATTTTTAGGGGCCTTGCTTACATCCATGCTGTTCCTGGGGTATGCCATAGAGATGTGAAACCTCAAAATCTTTTGGTATGCAGTATCTGTTTTTTATTTCTTTTAATCTGTGTTCTCTACATCACTCCATAAATTGAATTATACTTGCGGTCTTTCTATGTCGACAGGTTGATCCCCTCACCCACCAGGTTAAGATTTGTGACTTTGGAAGTGCAAAAGTATTGGTATGTTTTTCTTGTGTCATGTATTTGATTTTATCCTTGCAATATTTCTCACAGTATTGATGGCAAAAGGACTCGGTTGCACCCATGATTGCTGATCTAGCAAGAATGCATGATATGAAGTTTTGCTATATAGATCTTAGTGCTAGACTGAGTATTATTCTGGGGATGACTAATTATTTCGTTCACATGGAGTCTTAGTAATACGAAATTCTAGGTGAACCACTTTTTAATTTACCATCTAGAACCACCCTATGTGGCAGCAAATGCGGCAATATCATTCTCGATTAAAAAAACTTTCAGTAAATGATGTGGCACTGCCACTTCTGCTGCCACATAAGGTGGGTTCTAGGTCGTACACCTAGCACTTCATTTGTAGGCTTCTTGCTACTGTGGTTGGTTTGAAAATTAGTTACATTGATATTTTCAGTTTATTGATTTTATTTCTCTTTAATCAGGTCAAGGGTGAAGCAAACATTTCCTACATATGTTCTCGCTACTATCGAGCTCCTGAGCTCATCTTTGGTGCAACGGAGTATACAACATCCATTGATATCTGGTCAGCTGGTTGTGTTCTTGCTGAGCTCCTTCTAGGCCAGGTTAATAACTTCTTTGGCTTGAATTTTCTCAACTTTGGGTTAAACTATATTCACCTCTTAACATATGAAACCATTTCAACTCTACAGCCGTTGTTTCCAGGAGAGAATGCAGTGGATCAACTTGTAGAGATTATCAAGGTCAAGCCTCACTTCCTCTGTTAAATAAAAGTGGATCATTTTTATTTGCGTGCTTACTCTTTAGGTGCCTTCTTGCAGGTTCTTGGTACTCCAACCAGAGAAGAAATTCGATGCATGAATCCGAACTATACCGATTTTAGGTTCCCTCAGATCAAAGCTCATCCTTGGCATAAGGTACAACATGTGGCTAATATCCAAACAAGATGGTTCTTAGAGCTGTATAGATATGTGTGCATTCTGGACCCATGAAAAATACCGTGTCAAAAAGTTGGGTTGTTCTTTATTCCGTAATACATATCTCATGTCTGTCCATACTTGCCTGTGCTGACTGTTAAACTATTTATTGTGTTTACATTTTCAATATGCTTATTTCATCACTATTTGGGATCATTCTTCTGTTTACAGTATTTGTAAAGTTTATGAATGTCACTTCAGGTTTTCCACAAACGAATGCCTCCAGAAGCAATTGACCTTGCTTCACGGCTCCTTCAGTATTCACCAAGTCTACGCTGCACTGCGGTGAGTTAGCATTATATTTACTGAGTTCTCCCTGCTGCGCTTGTTTTAATTTATTTGTGTATTTACCTAATTTTATTTTTCAATCTAAAGACCAAGACATCACCATACCTTGTGATATAATTCTGATGAAGATCTAGGCAGGGTTACCTCTGTATTGAATCTTCTATTTTGGTGCTTAGACTGCAACCTTTGCACTTTGCTGGTTGCAGTTGAAATGAACTATTTTGTCTATTTGGAGTAGTTTTAGTCACGATATGCATGATATGCAATTTTTCTAACTGGTTACCACCTATTACAGCTTGAAGCATGCACACATCCGTTTTTTGATGAACTTCGTGAGCCTAATGCACGTCTTCCAAATGGCCGCCCTTTGCCGCCTCTTTTCAACTTCAAACAAGAAGTGAGTCTTCATTAATCTGTTTTATTTGCTGATTACATCATGAAAAACAGTGCATATCAGTTTAAAATAGATGTATCTGTTTGTTCATAGTCGTGTAAATGTAGTCATGAAATTTATCATTAATTCGTAACTAGATGGAGGTCAAATGGTTACCATAGCCAATTATAGGTTGTGTTTGGTTGCATAAGCCGGAAGACTTACATAAATGTTTTCCAAGTGATCATAAATTTAGCAAAGCATAGAAATGACATATTTCTCATTTTCTATTTCCTTTCCATCCCAAAGTTTAAATCACAAAAAGTTTGAGAAAGTTCATGTATTCTACCTCTGGAATAGTAATTTAAATCCTTTGTCCCTCCAAAAATTAACTTGCAGTTAAATGGAGCATCACCTGAACTGATCAGCAGGCTCATACCAGAGCATATGCGACAGCAGATTGGTCTTGGATTCCCGCACTCAGCAGGTACTTAAATGTAAAGTCATGAAGCAAGGAATCATCTCTTCTTCTAGTGGATGGAGCAAAGCAAAATCAGGCATGTTTGTGGTCCATATAACATTGAGCATTTTGGCCTAATCTGCTGTTGTCCCCCTTTCGAAGATGTATACATATACTCTCTCAGGCTTAATGTGGAAATCAGTAATCCTGTCTATGTCAATTTTAGCCTAAACATATTGTCTTACTGCATCTGTACATCGTTTTGATTGTAAGGATTCCAGAAAGCCAAGTGTAAAAGAAGGTGATGTTATTCGAATGACGCTAGTAGGGGCTGTGAAAGTCTTGCAGGACCCGGAGGGTATTTATAGTAGTGCGGCTTGTTCTTCTCTCTTTTCACTATTGTGTTGTTTCCATTTTCGCCACAGTTACATTTTTACAATTGATGATTATTGTGTCCACCGCTATAGGGGATTGTTTCAGTTCTCTGCTGAGTAACATTGTGGAGTGCCTGCTATGTCTGAATTGTCTTGCTGTTCAGGAACCTTGACTTGTGGGAGTTGATTAAGATTGAGGTTCATATCGAACCAATAGAGAACTCTCTAGTTCTTGAATTATAACCATCTTTAGTGCGAGTAGATCACAATTAACGTGGAAGACTGGGAGTGTAGTTTGTTACAGAATCCATGATCCCTCAAGTCAACATGGAGATATATTTCTAGTGGTGGTTCTAGTCATGTATAAATTGTCAACACATCGTTATCCAATTTTTTCGATGAACACATCGTTTTCCAATTGAGTCTAAACTGTGAACACAATTGAAAAGAAATAAATACACAGACAATATACTTTTCTTACGTCTTACTATACACTTAAACAGCGACAAATCTTTCGTGCGCATTGGAACGCTAAAGGCTTTGTATTATAACTTATTTGCAAATAAAGAAATGAAGAAGAAATTAAACATATAAATATATACACACAATTGATCATGCTGTTATTCATATCAAACAATTTGTCAGTGAGCTGTGGTTTGGTTGGTTAAGGTGTTTAACTGACAACTTTGAGGTCATGGGTTCAAACCTCACGACATATGTAGGGTGTGTGAGTTATTAATAAAAAATTTAAAAAAAAACAATTTCTTCAAAATTTTGGGATGTTAATAAAATTTCTTTACGAAAATTTAAAAACTGTCACAAACAATTGATTTGAATGGTCGAAATCCACCTAATGATACTTTTTACAAATTTAATCTTACAGCGCAGCATTTGATGTAGCTGCAGGGTTTCTAAATTGTGATGATTCGTGATAGCAATGGATTAGAAATTTTTGCAGGTGCTCTTCCCTTGGTTATTCCTCTATTTTCAATGCTGAAGCTCTAAGTTTGAACTTTAAGGGCAGGTTTGTTGTAGGCTAAAGAACTTGGTAGTTATCAACTTCAACTTGAAGGCGATTCTCTTCACCTAATAAAAATGGATGGAGGAATTTTCAAGGTTACTTTGAGAGTTTCTACGATCCTCAATGATGTTCTGCATCTTCATGCTTCTTTTTCCTACATTTCTTTCTGAGTGATTCTGACATATTTGGAAAGCCAATATTGTAGCAGATCAACTAGCTTTCAGCTTTAGACAAAATGTTGCTCACAATAGTATTTGATTTCATGATTACCTACTAGAATTATTCCATACCAAGTTACCAACAACAGTATATATATTCTGTATATTATCCCTTTTGGGATCTTTGTAAAACTTCATATAAAATATAAAATTATAAACCTTAGAATTTTCCTATATATATATATACACAGTCCGGATCCAAAGAGGACATCCGCATTGAATTTAAAGTGCGGACGTCTCTCTGTTCTCCACCGGATGGCTCCGACGACGGCGCGCCTCCACCCAAGCCGACTCCAACGGCTTCCCCAATCACTTTATGTTCCCGGCAAGATCGATTTGAAGATTTGGGCATCAACCTCCATCCAAAACTTCACAGAAGATTGATCTCGCTGGAAAACTGAAATTCGGCTGACTCGTCGGGGAGAGAAAGTGATCGGGGATGCCAGTGTAGTCCGCTTGGGTGGAGGGCGTGCAGTCATCGGCGTCGGACGGTGGAGAATGGAGAGACGTCCGCACTTTAAGGGGTGCTGATGTCCTCTTTGGATCCTGTGTGTGTATATATTTATATATATTGGGACGTTATTCCATATTCGTTTTCCTTGGGGAGGAAGTCAGGAAACACATTTGCATGAGTTCGGCGACCCACCACTTCAGGGTTTGGACTTTGGACAACGGAAACCTTTCTCCCACTTTCATAAGGAATCCTATTAACCATAGAAAAGGAAGCTTGCAACACACGGTAGTAAACGCATATATACAGCCATACAGGGCGCTAATCTTTCCCAACATCTTTCCTTCACTTCCTGGATCTTTGTTCACACTCTTGTCCCTGACGCTGTGTTTCCTTTTTTCTTATCAAGATATCATGGATGGAGGCCTTGAATCTGACAACAAGAAACTTGCAGCAGTATCTGTATCAACCATGTTAGAGAGGACGTCGCCCACACATAAAGAAAGAAAAGAGGACTTCACGTTCCCGGCAGCCCCAAGAAACTGCTCATCTGCTCCTAGAAGCATCTTCAACAAAACTAATGAGTTCTTTATCAAGTACGACTTTCAAGCTCTACTTCGAAAGAGAAAGTGTCAAAGAAATAGAAGGTGAAGAAGATGACTGGGATTGATCTAGATTTAATTAGTTTCCCTTTCTGGGTTATTTGATTGTATATTGCTAGTTAGTTTGTTACATATGTAAATATGCATGTGATTCTTAGTTTATATGATGTATCAAACTGAAGGATCCGCTACCCTAGCTGTAGCTTTGCTTCTTGAAATCGATTTTGTATTTTTCAATGGAATCAGATTTTTTGATGTCGGGTTTATTGATTTTTTGAGTTTTATCTTCTTTAATTACTTGATCAGTCATTGTGTTTGCCTAGATCAAAATACGTTTTATCCATCAAAATTAAGTGAGTTTTTTTTTTCTCTGGGATTTCCCTTCACTCGGTCTCCAACTCTCCATATAATAATTTGCCTAGCTTAATAATCAAGTTGCAGACCCTAGGTCGATGCTTAATTAAAGGGGCGACTTCATAGTGTAGTCGTTTAGAAATTTGAAGGGAATTCGAATGACCATGCTGGCTAAGTTTTCTTTGTTGTTGTTCTTTCTCTCTTCTGCTTTTCCATTTAATCCAAGAAATAGAAGAACAGAAAAAAAAAAAACCCCGCGTGTAGTGTATAGACCTTTCTTCAAGAAAGAGACCCTGTAGTCCTAGTAGTTTCACAAAAATCATATATTCGACAATGTCGCAATAATCTGTGTTGGAGGTTGCTCGATGTAACTTGTATATGCAAACACAAACTCCGAGCTTATGGATTTGCAAGGGTTAAGTGAAGACTCGGAACAAGCTGCAGACCATAAAAGAAAGTCAGAGTTTACCAGCAGTCTGCGTTAATTTGAATTCCTCACACTACCACACATATTCAGTTTTCCCTCGGTACTTACGGTAGTGAATATTTCTCCATGACAATCAGAATCCCTATAACAACTATGCAACAATCTCAAAAGGCTCCAATCCGCTGCCTGCCCTACTTAACGAGCTGGAGATTCCAGAGGGCTTGTGACTGGAGCTGCAGCTGCAATCGCCAATGGAGTGTTATTTCCAAACGTCGTTGGTTTGGTTTAGAGATGATGTATGCTAGGATTTCGGGGACACAAAAGATCAACTAGAAACATTATTGATTCTAGAGATGATGAAACTAACCCACTGACCAGCCAACACAATTATATTGTTTTTATCAGGAGGATATGCATGCAACTCTTGGATGGAAAGCCGTTATATTGAGAGTTTGAGACAAAATATTGTGTCTTCTTGCGTGTATTCCGTTGGCTTCAATTTTCTAACAGAAGAGGTTACCTAGAGTTAAGGTAACCTAGATATGATAGTAGAATGCTCTACAAAGCGAAGTCGATCCCAAACACAGGATAGGAAACACAAATGCAAATTTTTAATCTCCATATTCTATCCTGACTAGTACAAGTTTAAAATCCCTTGGATGCAACTAATATAACATGGAAAGGATCTCTGGATGCTGATATCATGATACTAAAACTAGTTTATGTGCCGGCATCTTACTATAGAAAATAAAGAGTAAAGGCATCTGAAGCTGTAGGTTAGCACTCAGAGGCAAGCTTTTCATGCAGTAGCAAAGTATTTCCTCTAAACTTATCCTTAATCATAGAGATCATATGGACTCGCTTTCACTTGTTTCTTACTTTATAGTTTATACTCACCTCGAGGACTACACATACTTGATTTCTAATCACATTAGTGATTAGTCATCCCAAAATATCAAGTTTAAAGGAAAGAACCATGAATTACCTTAACTTCTCGGAGCCACAAATTCTTCAAGTCTGGATCACCAAGAATAGTTGACACTATAAGGGGTCCATGAACAGGTGGATTACTATACATGGGTCTGGTAATCTGCTGCAACTGACTTTTTACAGCCACAGCTTGTTTTTCATCCTCACAAAGCAAGCTGCACAGATGAAGAACAGCATCGGTATGAAAATACACAAAAGAATCGTTTTTAACATCATCAAAAAAGGAAGGTGAGAAAATAGAAATATTAAGCGATCTAATGAAAGGCCTTAATAATGGCCTTAATCCTACAAATACTAATCCATCAGACCAGCCACAATCTTCCAAAGGGAAATCATTCTAGAGGTGCTTGCACCCTCACCAGGAGTGCAGTTCACAATACAAATGCAGAAATCTCAGCAATCATATATAACTAATAACGTCATTCTGTCATCCTCACATTTAGATACCAAGGTAAAAGGATGATCATGGGAGAAAAGAGTACAACACGCCCTTAAGCTTAACTTAAGCACGTGGTTTAGAGACGATGTGGAGGGGCTTGAGTGGTGTAGAGATTTTAATAAACCAGTTTGACATCAAAAAGTTGATTTGCTAAGCCATAACCTTCCGCATTTTCTGAGCCATTAACCTTCTGCTTTTGAAGTTTACAGTGGCAAAGAGGTTGGATTGCTTTGGGAGACAAGGTTTTGGGCGTCTTTCCGGGCTTCTGTTTGTTGGAAATTTAGGAACTATTGTATGTCTTCTATATTCTTAGATAAGAATGCAGCTGTAGTTTAGCCTCTATCTAGGCTGTTTGCCTTTCTTTCTTCTATATGGACTGCTGATCCACCTATTTGTATTTTTCTTTTCTTGATCTTTCAGTAAGAGCAATAAATAAATGCAATTTGACACTAAGTAAAGTGATGTTTGAGACTAATTAATCTTGTTTAAATTGATTATGTTCACTTCACACATCAAGTGTTCAGGTTGTATAAAATACCATACATCAAACAGTGTAGTACAGTCCTACTTCTATCTCATCCTTTAACACAGTTACTGTCTAGCCATTGATAATGGAGATGACAGAAAAAACAAATGAGACATGCAGCTGTTACTTTCACTACGATTTGACTAATCGTTTATAAATGAGAAACAGAAATTACCCAAGGCATCCAACTCTCTGGCCATAGAGTCCCATATTTTTTGCATAAGATTGAGAAATTCCAATTAGATGACCATCCTCGAGAAAAATCCTGATGGCTTTTGCATCGTTCTCTGGGTCACCACTTGCAAACCCTTGATATGCCATGTCAAAGAAGGGAAAATGACCTTTACCCTGAATCAATAATTGAGCATCTATCAACATAAGTAGCGAAAATTAGCAGAGAAAGTGAAATGAACAAGTACTCAAAACTGTACCTTCATTTGGTATGAGATCTCTTTCCATTGTTCCTCTGAAGGATCAACTCCAGTGGGATTGTGAGCACATGCATGAAGAAGAAAGAATGAGCCACATGGAGCATTCTATGGTATCTCTACGAGCCCTAGAACCTTAGAAGTAAGCTTAAGGGCACTGGTGTGTGAAGGGTCATAACAACTTCATTTTCTTTGGTCAAGCCTCTTGTTAAATGGGACATCCACGCTTGCCACATGGAGAAGTTGTATCTGCATTAGGGGCCGGCATGATAGCAAGTGTTGGAGGATTCCTTTGATCTCAGCAATTCCTTCAGCCAAATCACCACCGGCTTCCTCAACTTTAGAGCCTCTTTTGAAGTAAATAAACCACGAACGAAAGGTGGTAAGATAAGTTTGGCAACCCTATAAACCTAAACACTCCACCGATCAAACCTACCTGAGAAAAGCTTCAAAAAGCTCTATGTAGTTCGGAGTTGGAGTCACATGACGTTGCGCCCTTAAGCATACATCATTCTCAGGATTAAATCATAGTAAAGGCAAATGTCAATCAAGTTTTCAAACAGATGATTGGTGCTCTCAGATAGTACCACGGTCGTCCTCCGCAGAACACACGGTTTCGATCCACAGGCAAATCCAACGTGAATATGAAGAGATTCGATGGTCTAGTACTATGAAGATACAAATACTTTATGCAGGATACAAATACGGCGAAAGTGTGCTTGTAGATCTAGTACTATGAAGATATTTGGAAGTCGAGTTTCGCAAGCAGATACACCCTTGCATTGGTATGTACTTCTTCCACATGATTCATGTGGGAGATTTCAGTGACACCGTTCCCTGCTGAGTGCTAACGCCAGTGATGCAGCAAAGCGAGCACTTGGTGATGGATTACATGGTGAGTTTTTGAGGAGATAGATAGAGAGCGGTTGCCGTGAAAGTAGTCGAAAATAACTCTTCCGTAATCATGCATTGATTAAGAACGTTATCATTCGTTTTCAAGAAAAGAATATTATCATTTATTATGGTTTAGTTAATCCATTAAACTCATCCAACGAGAACGGATATGCAATCAATACAGCTTCCATAAACTCAAAAGTATTGTCGAACAATGCACACACAAAACGCTTGAAAAGAACTACCAGGTTTGCAATGAAATCTACCATTCTAGGGTGACAAGGAAAGTTAAATAAAAATGTCCCAAACACTTTCCGCATCCCCTTCCAACTGCCATATCCTAAGGAAGTCCATGCAATACAGGTTACAATTTATCTGTATATGTAGATCTTCAAATGACGACCAGAATTTGTAACTAGTAATTTCAAAACTGAATTCTAAAACATGCTTCTCCTATTTGCAGAATACTAAGGCAATACAAGCGAGATTGTTAATTGTCGCACAAAAAGCTTAGTCCTCATCCATGCCTGCAGGCTGATCCCCCCTCCTTGGGCCACCTGCTGGTTTTGCCATTATAATCTGCAGACAGGTTGCAACACATTGATAGTCAATAACACATGCTTGCAGTTAGATTATTAATAATTGGTTGATACTCATCAGCAGCAGCACTTTTTACATAATTCATGAACTTTGTTTTGTGACCCAAGTTTCTATCAACAGATACATTTAAAATCCATATCGCTGTTCTATCATCTATAAAAGACACGAGGAATTACTAGGCCCTACATTAATATCACAGATCAGAAATTACACTTAGCAAAATATTATTTAAAGCCTTGTTATTAATTGCACATTCCTAAAACTAACTTGCCAAGAAATACTTACTCCCATTCTGGAAGTTAGACAATTACCATATTCCTTATTTCCTTACATTATAATTATAACTATTTCCGTCAACTACATAATTTCAAACCAGATGCAGTTAGTAGTTCAGTTCCCCTCAGGCATAAATGATTCACTTTCAGTTTACCGATTCAGCAAAGTCAAAAGTCTCCAAATTAGAAAAGGATTAGTAGATAGTTACTAATTACGTACTTGATCTACTCGTAGTACAGTGCAGGCAGCATCTGCAGCATATTTGAGAGCAAACAACCTGTAACAAAGAGTCCAACAATCAGAACCAAATTAAAAGGTAAATTTAAAAAGTAAAGGCGACAAAAGAAGATGGGTTTCAGTATTTTTCTTCACAAAGGGGCCAAAGATGACTACTTGTTCAAAGTAGTAAAATCCTTTCATGTTGGCGCTCATGTTGAGAATCCTTAATTGAGAAACCATCAACTCGGTGATTTTACAATGGTTGGCAATGTCATTCTATTATCCCTCAAGATACTGACAGGTTATTGAAAAAAGATGATACATATTATGTTCAAAATGGATACAGGGTTATAGGCATCTATCGAAATGTATAACTGACAATGACTTTGCTCAAAGATGTACTACACTACACCAAATCACGAGTAACATAAAACATTTTAGGCAACAAAAGCACTATGAACAAATAGGCAACTGCAAAAAAGGGCCATGTAATTCTATTCTCCCTCAAAAACTGATCAGTTATTGAAAACAGAAGACACAAAACTTTCAGAATGAATGTGTGGCTATAGGCATCTATCGAAATGTATAGCTGACAATGACTTGGGTCAAACATGTATTACACTATTCCACCAAATAACAAGTCTATAGTCTACAACTTGGGTCAAGCAGCAGGAACATATAGGCAACCGTAAAAAAGGGTATATGAACAATTCTATAGTCTACAAAACTTGCTCTTTACAACCATCAAGCAGCACAGCACAGATATAATCAACATAATGGTAGCAAGTTCTTTCAGATACAATAATGAACTTTTTAGAAAAGAGCTTACTTGGTAACATGAAGGTCCCAAACTTGTAAAGTTGATACATCTTTGCAAACGCCTCCCTCCAAGTCAATCCCAACTTTGGTTTTCCCAGCTGCATGTTCAGCATATAGGGAAGATATTATCTCCATTGAATTAAGCCCTGCATTTTCGGCAAGAGTTTTTGGCACCATCTCAAAACTTTGGGCAAATTTTGCTATAGCATACTGATCCAATCTGCAGATTCATTGTTGCTTTAGTAGGTAATTCCACTACTGCTCAATCAAGACTCATGAAGTGACAAAATAATTCAACTACACCTGCAAATTTTAAATCATACTTTGAAGTTTGAAGGACCAAAACAATGCTGGATATAAATATTAGACTTTTTAGCCAAATTGCTACCCTAGCTTTCACCTTGGTGTCAATTTGCTACCCTAGGTTTCATTTCAACCAATTTGCTACCCTAGCTTTTCATAATTAGCCAATTTGCTACCCTAAATATTATTTACGCCAATTTGCTACCTTATGTTTTCAAAACTAGCCAATTTGCTACCTTTTTGTCATTTTAATTTGTTCATTTCTTCATTCAAACATTAATTAATTATGAAAATCAAAGGTTTAAGTTGGTCGATATTGAAATTTTGGTAAGTAAATTGGTTAATCTTGAAAGCCTAAAGTAGTAAATTTGATGGAAAGGTAGCAAATTGGCTTAAATAAAAGCTAGGGTAACAAATTGGCTAATTTAGAAAAGTTAGGGTAGCAAATTGGCTGAAATGAAAGCTAGGGTAGCAAATTGACACCAAGATGAAAGTTAGGGTAGCAAATTGGTAATTATGCCTAAATTTTATCCACTTTTCATTACATTATCTGAACCACACTATTTTTGAACATGATACCCCATTATAAATCTATCTAATCTTCTTGTTTTGGTGATATCAAACTGTTCCTTTATATTCTCTCTAGTTTGTAATTGGCATGTTGCTTCATTAGGACATTATTACTGAAGTTATAGCCAGTTAATTTGACGCTAAATCTTTTTGGTTATAGCCACCACTGCACATTTAATAAATCTTTTTGTACACATGACTAATTCTGTACCAGCATATACGTATTAGTTTTGCTTATTTCTGCCCAACGGTGCTGATACATTTCTTAGGATTTAACCAGAAAATTTTAGGACGCTAACGATGACACAAATTAACACTGGCCAAATTGCATAGGCGTGAATCACTAAAATAAAAGATAAAAAAAAAAAAAGAGACTATTCACCCTGTTTCTTTGAAAGAAAACTCCTTGACTCTCCTGGCTAACTCAATTTCAGTAGCTGCAGCTCCAGGAACAATACGGCTATCCCTGCACATAGCCTGCCAATGAAATGCATTAAGAAAGCATATACCAGTTTCAATGGTTTGGACACCTGAATAAATTTTATTTTCAGGAGTTGCAAAGAAAAGTTTCCAAACCATTGTAGATGTAAAACAACACCCGCCAAGAACAAACAAAAGATAAGTCTACAACAAATCACCTTGTAAGTGTTCACCCCATCATCAACTGCTCTTTCAAGGTCATCTAATATACTATCAGTACTAGCTCTTAGAAGCACAGTAGATACAGAGTTACCACCTTCTTCATTCTTCACAATAGTAACCTACATAATGAATCATCAATCATATTAGCAGCAATAACAAATAAGAAAACATTATGAAAATCTATACACAAAATTATGTCTATCTTTTCAACATACCCGAACACCAGCAATTTCCTCAACCGAGATTGAGTCGACATATCCGAGATCATCTGGGTTAGGCTGGCAAAGCTTCAACTGTTTCCATATAAAATGGTGGTCAATTACAAAATATTCACCTAAGTTTGTGATACAGAAAAAGATTCTTGTAAAATTACCATAGCAACAGCACCAACTGTACGGCAAAATCGTCTCAATTCAAACTTTGAACTAATTTTCAGCACCATAAGCCTGGAACCAAGAACTCACAAATTTAGAACACTAAAATTGCTCACAAATTTTTTAACATCTGAAGAAACATAAAAGGGGCAGTACATGAAAATATGAATGGAACCAAAATTATATATATGTATATATACACACAGAATCAACTTCATATTGACACTTACTTGTAACGCTCACAGAAATGTAATGCCATCTCTCCAACTGCTGCTCCACTGACAATTACTTTGGCACCTGAATCTGCGACTGCTTTGATGAGCTCCTCAACTTTAGCTTCTTCTGTTTTTGCATAATTTTCTAGCTATGAAATGACCAAGAAAACGCTTGTTACAAATCCATTTTTAATTATACAAACCACATATAACAAACTTTGCAAGTAGTTGAATAGATGTGCAAAGGCAATTTCTAGTTTAATATATACAAGCCAATTAGCCAAGAAATGTTAGTCATATTTACAAGCCAATTAGCCAAGAAATTTTGTATGTGTGCATAAGAAACTAGAGTTCATTTCTCACAAAACTTGTGTAGAGTGATTTCAAAATTTTAGTCGCAGCACCAGTTTAGGACTTTAACATGCAAAACATGGGAGCTAAAGTATAAACTATAAACCCTGCCTTAACCAGGAAAGTTAAGGAAGGAAAATATATATATATATATATATATACAGTCCAGATCAGAGGCGGACGTCTGCACGCCCTTAAAGTGCGGACGTCCCTTCGTTCTCCACCATCCGGCGCCGACGACGGCGCGCCTCCACCCGAGCGGACACCAGAGGCGTCCCTGATCACTTTCTCTTCGTGGCGAGTCCGCCAAATTCCAGTTTTCCGGCGAAATCAATCTTGTCTGAAGTTTGGGGTGGAGGTTGTTGCCCATACCTTCAAATCGATCTCATATATATATATACACACACACACACATACATATATAGGATCCAATGACAGAGCTACGTGTAATTACATATTCAAAAACAGTCAACTATATGATCTATCCATAGACTAACTTCCACCCATGTATTCAAAGACAGTTAACTGGATGATGTATCCATAGACAAACTTCCACCCATGTATATAATTTGTACCAAATCACCATTGATGTTAAATCATCAAACAAAGTGATGAACTGCACAGAGCTGACAAAACTCCACATCCTATGGGTGCGGATGTAACAATAATTTCAATCTTTTTATACCCAGAAATACCTGAGACCCACTTAAAAGCCCAAACCACATAAGAGCAAACCATATGGCTCACTTTTCCACCATACCCTTATTCATACCATGACTTGATCTTAAACCAGGGGTCGCAATCAATCAGTCTGGTAGGGAGGTGGGCATCCTGATTTTAAAGTAAATTTATCAAGGTCGAGCTAAAATGTACAAACTGTGGTCATGGTCCACAACATGACTTGCTGCCAAACAGCCTCAAATTTATTTGCTCTTCCGGTGACAAATATGAAAGAAAATAAGCTAAATAAATATAAAATCAGAGTTCACAATTAGAAAACTGCATTTGACTGACAACCAGCAAAAGAGCTACAGATCTGAAAACAGAGAAATCTGCATAAAAGGGGTACAAACTTATGAACCTTTATGACACTTTGCCCAAAATGAGAAATGGATAGGAACTGAGTAGTAAAAGTTAACATTAAGAGTTTGAAAGTTAAAGTTGATGCACCGCAAGGCATGCAACCAAAAATCTAAAACTCTATACAATGTATGTCATCTAAACTATTGTACAGTTCTCTATTAAATGACAATCAAGGTTCATTTAAAATATAACAAAAACGTTTCTCGAAGAATACAGAAAGTTGCATTCTGCCCATGAACTCTCAATAAATAAAGCCTGTATATGAGGCAAAATTTAACCATTTAAACATACAAGTACTTAAGAAACTGCTACTAAGTAAATGGTATAAATAGAAGTAACAGCAATCCAGAAAGAATAACCACAATATTTACAACATAAGACTTCTCTACAAAATTACTATAATCCAGTTTGAGAAGTACCTGCTCAGCATTATGAATTAGAACAGTTCCTTTGGTCTCAGTTGCAGAGGTATCAACACCACCAGCAAATACAGCAACCTGAAAAGGTAAACAGAAGAAATAATCTGAGATTGTTCTTGCAACTATCACTCCACATGTTTCAATTTGGTACAAGATTCCCAACAAATTATAGTTATCAAGCTCACAGGAACCAAAGTGCCTCTAAATGAAAATCAATAGAAAACTGCGAACACTAATGAAATAGTGCTAAAAGGAAAGCTCATAGTAATTAGATAAAGATAAAATCTGCCAAAGGGTATGATGGACAATCATACAAAACTTGATTCAATGGTATGGTTCACATACAAAACAACAAACAAAATGATGAAACTGTACACAAACAAAAGAGTTCAAACCTTGGCCTTCTGCATTTTCTTTATGCTGCCAACAGCATCACTCTTTAACGCCATACCTCGAACTACAGTACAGTTATGCAAACCCCCTCCCAAGAACTTTGCCACACGTACATTATCCACATTGAAGTTTGCTGGGTTCTTGGGGCATACTTGTATACATGCCTGCAGAGCAAGAAATAAAAAGCTGCTTTAGAACCCGCCAAAAAGAGTAACAAGCACTTCAATTTTCTTTCTTTTAAACAAATGAATGTCTCCCTATGAACAATTGGTACTAAAAATAACAAAAGGCAGTCAGGTTAATCCTTACATCGGCAACAAGTGAGGATAAAATATCCTCCTGTCCAAACTGCTTGCTGGCAACAGGTGCTTTCATTCTCTTAACCACTTCTTCTTTATTACACACATCCATAGTCTCAGAACCTTCCTCAACCAGTTCGTCTAAGATTTCAATCACCTGAAACATTCCGAAAACACAAATCAAAAATTGATCCAAAAAAACTCAACCAATCAAACCAGTCACAGAACCATCACCAACAAACCTTCTTAATCGATTTCGTGTATCCACTAATGATCTCACTAGGATGTAAACCCATCCTGATAAGCTCCCCGGCATGCGAAAGCAGCTCGCCGGCGAACGAAATGGTGAGATTAGCACCGTCGCCAATCTCCTCCTGCTGAGCCTTCCCAGCCAAAACCAAAAGCTTGGCGGCAGGGTGCTGAACCTCGAGCTCATTCACAATCGTGGCACCGTCGTTCGTGACGAAGAGCTTGTCCAAGTGATTGATTACCATCTTGTTCATGCCTGAGAAGTCAAAGAAACCAGAGAAAGCAATAAGAACTGGTACGATTCGCCGTGGTCTACAAGACTGTGAGGTTTAGAGAGATAGAGAGAGTGTTACCGTTGGGACCGAGAGAGGTGCGAATGATGGTGGAGAGTTGGATGCAGGCCTCGATGTTCTTGACGACGGCTTCGTCCAAGCCGGAGAGGTGCTTGTGCCCCTCCTTCAGCATTGATTGTATCCCGTACTGCGACATTGTCAGATCTTCTTCTTCTCGATTTTTCGCAGCAAAACCCTAACCCTAGAAATGGCTGCCTAAACCTCTCTCTGTGTGACTGAAGAAGTTGATCTGTTTCACCCCACACTGCTCGGGGGTTGAGGTTTTATACTACGCCGCTTTATTAAAGCAACTCAGTAAAAAGAAAAAAGTTAAAATGAAGAAATTAACCTTCCTTACAGATTTATCTTTTCTATTAACTCTCGTTTCTCTGATTTGTTATATACACAATCTTTCACATAAAACAATATTTTTTTGACTCAAAGAATATCATTCCATCAAAATTCCATCGAAAGTAGAAATTACATCATAAATGGATCAACTGTCTTGAGTATAAAAGATAAATAAGATGTAAGATCATTTAATTTACGAATGGTAGTACCATCCTTACACAATTCTCGCTAACATTTTTAACACAAAGTGAGCCTATAATCAATTACAGTAGATTATAGGCTACATTATTCTATAAACAAGAAAATAAGGAAAATCCAAAATAGGAAAAAAAAACAAACTATGTTTATGACAGGGCATAACACATAGTTGATAATCTTCACCTTTACCTCTTCAATTTGATGTGTTTTGTTGTTAATTTATTAATGGGTTGTGAGTAGTTTATTTAGGAAACCAGCATTTTCTACATTTTTCTAGTAAAGAGAGAGAGAGAGAGCTTTAAGGTTTTATTTTTCTTTCAAAAAACTCAATTTTTTTCTTCCAAACACGACACACGTTTTTCATTAAAAGATACTCTATACGAAGTTACGAACTGCTCTAGCCTCCAGGTATGGTATTTTAAATACCATACTTTGAAAAATCTTCATGCTTTTATTGGGCCACTGAGAACAGCTTATTTTGACAAAAATAACAATGTGATTTGAAAAAGTTGATCTCAATGTGCAAAAGAGCTCCAAGAGAATGATATCTACATATGACAAAGAAGTAAGAACAATCGTCTAGGACTCTAGGCACAAAATGAGTCAACGACCATGGAACATACTAACACTGGCAGTTACGCGGATTCGCTGCTACATATGCTTGGTTACTATGACGAAGGAGGGCATTTCCTAGAGCTCTGGTCGTTGTATGGTCTATATGGGAGATTAGAAATAGTCAATTGTGGGAGGATAAGAAGCAAAGTCCCCGTTCTAAAAATTTGATATTATTATAATAAATGGAACCGGACGTGAGATGAGTCTATCCACACGTTGAGTTCCCGACCCTTTTAAAAAAATAAAAAATAAAAAGCAAAGTCCTACCGAGGCTGGCAGGCTGCTATGTGTAGCTTGGGACGGTTCCAAGAGTTTACATCAGCCAATGGGTTTATTGGAGGTCAGCAACACCAATGGGAAGCACCATAGACTGACGAGTGAACATGGCGGTCGATCAATACTTGCAAATCATGCTTTGCACTTGCGTAAGAGTCCATGTTGGTTTGTCACTAATATACAATCACCAATTGCTATAATGAAAACCAATCAATTTTAGTACTTTCATTCCCCAATAATGAAACCCAATTTCATAACTTCTTCGGAGTTTGAAGAATATAAGACTTAATTCCATTGGAAGTGCTGAAGTGCAAACCAAAATTCCATAAGAATAACTATGAAAACCTTGAGGGAGTACTTCCCAACACAAACCAAGGGACTATGGTTCACCACACATCAACTAAAGATTTCATAGCACTGAGGGTCTCAGGTCATGAAAGACTAATATTACTAATTCTGCAAACCAAAATTCCATAAGAATAACTATGAAAACCTTGAGGGAGTACTTCCCAACACAAACTAAGGGTCGTTCACCACACATCAACTCAAGCTTTCATAGCACTGAGGATCTCAGGTCATGAAAGACTAATAATACTAATTCTGCGATCCTAATGGCCTATGAGATTTGCTGAGACTTGTTAAGGATCACACCCTCATATTTGACTTGGAACCACTTCATGGAATCCTCCTTTGTGACCCTGTGCTGGATCCCAACACGAGACTTGCATCTACGGCGACGACCCACATGATAAACAGGTCGCTCCAAAACAACATAGAAATCCATTCTGTAAATACCAGTAGAAGGATCATACCTGAAGTAAAAGTAATCACTAATGAACAAAAGAAACCAGAAAACAGAGAAATAAAATAAAAATAAAGTTAAGTAGTAACTAGTAACATCATTCCATATGTCGTATCATGCATGACCAACAAATGCAACAAAAGATGATGATAACTATGTGCATAGAACCAAATATCAGCTTCTTTCTAAATCATTAATTCAACATAAGAGCCAGACAACTCCTATATCGCACAAATCTATCTACTACTAAAAGGCAAGGCATTGTTAAAATCAATATAAGTACATCTCAACTCGTTTCCCCTTCAGAAGACTATATTTAGATAAAGACAGAAAATATGCACTTGACAAAAAGCCCACACATGATAAGATCTACACATGGTAGATAAGCGCGACCCGGATCTTTAGAGAACAGATAGATGCAAAGAAATATTTTAGGGGTAAAGAGATATCCTACTTGATTCCCTGATCAATGTGCTCCTGGATACCAAAGCCAAAGCAATTGGTGTCACTAAAGTTCTTTCGCAGCAACTCGTATTCCTTGACCTTCAACCCACTCTCTAGAAGTTGCATGGCCTTTTCACCCCTGACAGTGACGTAGCAGGCAATCTTTTCATTACGCCTGATGCCAAAGCTCCGAACAGTGTACCTTGCTACACATTTCAAAGAGCAGCATTACATAAGAATACAATGCAGAACAATGAAACAAAACATACAACAATATAATATACGGATGCCCTCCAAAATATACCCAAGAAAACGATAAAAATTTAAGCATTTAGAACTTGTAGCTACCGTCCTCCCCATCTAGAAAAGTAAAAGGGCCGGAAATAAGCTAAATTACAGTGCATTTAGCAAAGGTTTTAAATGAGGTAATTAATAACTTCCTCAGTTCCACTGTCCTCCTTGAACAACTTATGCTCACAGCTTCACATCCTGAGACCTTACACATTGAGGCGTAAAATCTAGAACGAAATGAGAACTACCTTATATGCATCAATAGACCTCCTAAACAGAAACAACAAATTCCAAAGACATAAAAAAATTCTTCTAATTCACTTCTCTCCTAAGCAACTCTAATCCACGCCAGGCCTAACAGCTTTCCTGCCTCTACCCTTCAGTCACACCACCACATAAACCTAGCAGCCGCCATCGAGCTCGCCCTTCTGGATCCGTTTCAACTCTATTGGCAAACCCACCACACATGCAAAAATGGTTCTCTTGAGCCCTAGGCTCGAAGATCATTTGAATATGCTTGTACACAACCATTGCACCCGAGGTAGATTCCTTAATCTCCGACCAAATCGATTTTTGAATTTTGATCTCGTTATTGATAAACACCCCACTGTCCAGGTCTTGGGTCTTCATGTTGTTAACCCAAGTAGATCCGCCATTCGTACCCGACCTCCACCACAGATCTAGCCGTTGTAGTTCCCGACCAGATGCACACTTCCCCATCATCGACACTTTCCTCAAACCCAAGCAATAGATCACAAGAGCAGTCATCAGAGGCTAGAAAACCACGCCTCATCCGACGATGACTTTGTTAGGACGTGCCGCCCGACGGAGAAAGAAAATGAAAGGGAGTATGCAAGAGAGAGAGAGAGAGAGAGAGAGAGAGAGAGAGAGAGAGAGAGAGAGAGAGAGAGGCGCGTTCTAGGGTTTTATATATCATGAATTTCTACAAATTACTTGTATTTAACAACCACAAATTAACAAAGCTCGACTCTATTTCTTTTGTCAAATTGTTGACATATTGGAAAAATCATTAAATACATAACACAATTACAGATCCTAATGTTCAATAATGCAGCTAAAATGCATTAAATTAAAACAAAAGACCTATTTATTTTATAAGAAAAACTAAAGACTGTTTTTTAGAAGGAATTGACGCCTTGAACAATAAGGACTTGATTCTGATTCGGTCATTGTGGGTGGAGCCTATTACAGAATGGAACACATTTCTTCTCCAATTGTTATGGAGGTGCTGGGAGAGCGTCCCCTTGCAAACTTGCAGTTGAACATCAGTTGGTGTCGGTTCTGCTTGAATCAGACTACTTGTAGTTAGTTCGAGCCTCTACAGAGGTTAAGGTAGATGAGTCTGACTTTGGTGGTGTAGTGGAAGATATTAAGATATGTTTATCAATGCTTCCTTGTTTCCACTTTGTTTATATATTTAGGGAGTCTAATTCTTTGGCTCATAAAGTAGCTAAGTTAGTTATTAGTTCAGGTTTCTCAGGTAGGTGGTTTGGTCCTCTACCTAAAGGAATCAATGGCTTCTTGAGCCCGTATGTAATTTCGTTTTGTTATGATTAAATGTTATCGTCCCTTTTCACAAAAAAAAAACAAGGATTTGTGTTATCAGCAATGTAGCCACATACTTTTTTTATTTAAAAAAATAATTAAAATTTGTTTAGTCCTTATGGTTTTAAATCGACATCTGTTTAGTCCTTGTGGTTTTTTTTTAATCTAAATAGTCCTTAAAGTCACTATTTTTTCATCCAAATAGTCCTTATAGTTTTATTTTAATTTGAATAGTCCTTAAAGTTATGATTTTTCATCCAAAATAGTCCTTATGACGTTTAACTGAGAAAATTGTCGGAAAGACTATTTGGATGAAAAATCATGACTTTAAGGATTATTCAGATTAAAATAAAACTATAATGATTATTTGGATGAAAAATCATGACTTTAAGGACTATTCAGATTAAAATAAAACCATAAGGACTAAACAAATATTGACTTGAAACCACAAGGACTAAACAAATTTAGGAGTGTTTGTGGTTATTGATTAAGATGATTTGTTCCTCCTTTTTCATAAGTACTAATATTTCTCTAATATTAAGAATTGAAATATACTTGGGGTTTTGATTGTGGATAGTTTGTGTATGGAGCGTGGCAGCACGAAAGCGGGTCAACCACAACGCCATGAGTCTAAGAGTAAGTTCATCCATTGGGTTAGATTTCTGAAATGACCTAGGTCACTCTGGGTTACTGTGACTAGGCAGTAGTTTCCACCCGTCAGAAATGTGAGATTGCTGCCACGTGGCAATGATTGTTTATTGAATTTTCAAAAAAAAAATTAAGTATGAATAATGATTTTTAGGAATGTGAAAATGTAAATATTAAAATTTCCTATATTTTTAAATATTTTTTTGGTTACCATTTTTATTATTCTCTTCCCTTTTAAAAAAGATCCTTCAAATTATTTATAAAAGCAATTACAAAAACATTGCAATTATCTGATTGGTTATAAAAAAAATTCAAACCTAACGGCTCATTGTTTTGGAGCCGTCAGGTTGCATTTTCAAATAAGAGCAACAATCAGGATTTGTAGAGGTAAGTCAGTCATGCAGCTGAGAGATAATGGTGGGCTCCACGAATTCGTGCGTCGCCACAAGAAAGTGAACGCCACTCTTGTGTCTATTGGGCGGTGTCTTCAATTGCTACGTAAGGCGCGTCAGGTAGCTGGGAGATAATGGCTGACGCAAGCCATATGCGCATGTTTGGCTGATTGGGCAGCTGTGTGAGTGAATTAATTTGGCTTATTTTGCTGGGTCAATACACTATATACGGATCTGGGTTGATTTGATGGGAGACCCATTTTTTTGGGTGGAAACTGATTTTTTGTGGCTGAGTTATTTTGCTTATGTGAAAGTGACCTGGGTTAACTTATTTATTAACGGGTGGACATGCTCTAAGCAAACGTGTTGACAACCCCTAACCGAAAACCACTAGGCCTTTTAAAAGAAAAGAAATTTGATATATTTCGATAAAAAAAACAACGAAAAATTAGATTATGAACATATAAAAAAAAATCGACTTTTCAACAGAATTGCCGAAAAGAAAATTCAATAAAACAAAGAAACCAGTTGACACAGTATAGGGTCCGTCAAGGAGCCGTTAGTGTTTGTTAGTACATAGCCAAAATACTTGACTGAGCCAAGAATAAGGTACAAATACCCGGTCGAGATAGCCCTGGCGAGCCCTTCACGGGCATCCAAAGAGTGAAAGGCCGGTAACAAACCGCTTGCCAAAGTCACTCTAGCGGCAAAACACCCCCAAAAGGGGAGACACTCTAAAGGATAGCAAGCAGTCCCATATCAGAGACTAAGGCCAAAGTGCACAAGCTTGGCCTATAAAACAAGCTCAAGCCACCATAAAAGGTACACACTCTCTCTCTTTCACACTCCTCTACCTTACAAGTGCTCAAAGCTAACTTAAGCATCGGAGAGTCGAAGACTGGGCCACCCCAGTCCTGACCCCGTGACGTTGTCACTGTGCAGGTTCCGAGTGAAAGACCCAAAGAATTCTACTTCGCTCCACCTCGCGACCCCTTCCTGGCTCGGGACGAAGCATATAGAAACAATTGGCACTAGAAGGAGGGCCCCTATCTTGTGGAACTCCCATTTTCCTCGGCATTCAACACCATGGTGGAAATCATTGATGACCCTGTGGACCCTGGCACTCAAGTTGAACTTCAACCCGGCGACACATCCCTTCCCCAAACCAGCAGCCCAGCCCTTATTAGCCATCCCGACCCCGCCACAGCCCTTGAATTCCTCAAACGAGACTTCCATTCGTTCCGCGAGCAAGCGGCGAAAGAAAAGGCAGAAGCAGAAGAGTACCGGGTACGTATTGCTGAGTTGGAGAAAGAGCAATTCTTGCTCCGCGCTATTTTAGAGCATCGTATAGTGTACAACGATAGCTTGGACCGCGCGGCGCGAATTGCCGGAACCCCAGATTCTCTTCAAGGCCAGACTGGTTCCATACTCCCGGGAGGGCCTAACCAGATAGTATACATGTCTCATCCTCTAGCCCACCCCTCATTTCCACTCCCAGCCCCCCAACCATCTTCAATCCGCAATGACTCCCCTCTGCCACATCAACCTAATCCACATGCCCAACCTATCTCCACTTCAACCACTGCCAACTCTCCCAACCCACCTCTTGACATGCCAACTCGTCTACTGCTCCAACTTAGCCAAATTGTCACGCAGTTAGCCTCACGGGTTGAAGGTGTCGAGAGTCACGGGGCTCAGCGACCCTTGTTCTCTGGATATGGACATCACCCAAGCCCCTTCACACCCCGAGTGCAGATAGAGAAGCGGCCTCCGGGAGCCAAGCCATTCAAGATGGATAAGTATAAAGGCACAGGGGACCCTCATCTCCACCTCGAGACATTCTTCTCGCTCTGTAGCTCCTCTGGCTACAGCGACGCCATAGCTTGCCACACCTTCCAAAAGACCCTCTCGGATGAGGCCCTCAGTTGGTTCCTTAGCCTGCCACCCAACTCCATAGACAACTTCGACCAACTCTCAGAACGCTTCCTCAACCGTTTCATACTACACACCAACATTTACCGCAGTGTAGACGCCCTGTTCCACATCAAGCAGAAAGATGGCGAAGGCCTCCACGAACTGCTGTCCCGATGACAATCTGCCACAGCGAGATGCCACAACTTGGAACCTCGCGTGGCGGAGCAGGCTTTCCGGCAGGCCCTACTCCCAGGCAGTTTCCTGATAGAGATCAATAAGAACCCTCCAGGATCCTACGATGCCTTGATGGACCTGGCGGTGCGGTGGGCCCGTGCTGAATTTGCCACTTTCGGATGTCCCGCCCACGTAACGCTAGCTCTTACCGCCTCGGCACCAGATGAGCACTTTGGCCGCGGGCAAGAAAAAGGGCAATCACATGGCCCATCCCGAGAGCAGGGGCGCCGCTCCGACCGTCGCCATGGGGGACAGAGAAACCGCGACCACCCTTACAAGTCGAGGGACCAGAGCCCTCCACAACAACAGCGTCGTTCCTCCCCGTCACCTCATTATGAAGTCCACACTACTCTGACCACCACATATGAGGACATATGGGCCAGACACAAAGATCTCATCCCCCCACCTCCCAAAAGCAAGTATCCAAAAAAGCCCCGGCAAACCACCGACAACAGGTACTGCGCTTATCATGACAATAACGGCCACACAACAGAGCAGTGCAATGGCCTCCGCAATGCAATTGAGCATCTGATCCAGAAAGGGCAACTCCATCGATATTGTGCTCCCGCCACAGGAGCCAACGCCATTGAAGTGCATGGCCAGATCCTAACCCTGCATGGTGGAGCCCCACAGTTCCCCCCATGCCAGCCTTCTGTAAAAAGGCAATGCACGGCACCCTCAGAAATCCTAGACATCCAACACGGTGTCACGATCACCCCATCAGCGTGGGATCAAGTGACATTTCGCAAAAATTAGGATACCCTGCATTGCCACCACAATGAGCCATTCATCATCAATGTGTAAGTGGACCATTACAGGTGCCACAGAGCTCTAGTGGACGCGGGTACTGCCGTAAGCGTCATGTTTTCTGATTGCTACAAAGGACTCCGGCAGGACCGCACTAAGCTGTACAATAACCATGACCCACTTGTCAGCTTCTCTGGTGAGACAGTACAGCCGTTAGGCTCAGACCGCCTAACCGTGTCGGTGGGAACAGCTCCTTGCCGCTCTTCCATTACGGCCCACTTCCTCATTGTCGACTGCCCTTCATCCTATAATCTCATCTTAGGCCGGGACATCCTCTGGGGGTTGCAGTGCTTCATAGCTGGCCACATGCTTCTCATGAAGGTTCCTACCCTAGGTGGCACCCTAACAATTCAAGGGGATCGAGCAGCCGTCGAGCATGGCCATCTTAACGCCATCCAGCAGAGGCGAGGAGCCTATGAGATGTTGCCTCTCAAGCCCCCGGAACCCATAAATGATCCGTGGGACGACACAAAAGGGTGCAGGACAGAGAGCCCCGCGACTTAGTCCTACAAACACTTGCTCCCACCTACCTCAGACCAATTTTAACCTTGGCTTCGAAAGCCGTTACTTCATTGTTAATAGTGTATATACAATAGCCCAGTAACGGCTCCACCTATGTACATTTTGCCCGCTAGCGGCTACATCTAAGTACAATGAAGTGTTTTGTCATTCCAACATGCTATACTTTGCCAACGCAACGCAGGGCCACAAACCATACAAAAGTATACAGCAAGACAAACACAAAGGCTACACATAACACCAAAGTATCAACCTGGACTCCCAAGCAAATTAGTATAAAATAATTACAATGGCTAACCACGTCATTTACATTGTTCCAAAACAAAGTCCTACAAACTATCAAAGTGTCCAGGCACATCTCACTCCCTCCCAACGGATAAATCGCCAGACTTGTTCACACTCCCCTTCGACCCGCCACTGCGGCCACACACCTGGCTCACAGTCCCCTCTACCCTCTGCCCAGTCAGCTACTTCAACTGGTCCCAGGACAAAAAGGAAGGCCTCACAGCTACGGCAGGGTGAATAAGTGAACTACCAGGAGCCACCTCAGGGCCGGGGCGTCCCTTCACTAGAGCCTGCTGAACTTCAAGGCCCGTACGTGCCACCAACCCCGGAGCCCGAGGATCGCGAGCCGCAATGGTAGAAGAAGCCACCTGCGACGCTACTACTTGGGCAGGCATGGACCCCTCGGGGCTAGTGGCCCTCACAGTGGATGCAGCTGCAATGGCAAGAGGTCGCGGGTCACCCGCAGCTGAGGTCCCCTTCTGTCCAGCAGACGTTGCACGCCACGTCTCATGCTGCTTCGTGACGTGCACCGAAAACACCGGGGCAATCGTGCAATTTAAACCCTTTGTGTAGTATATAGCATATGATAAGTAAAGGGTCGAAAGGCCGGGGACTTATAGGGCGCTCTTGCATTTAGTAATAAAAAGATTAGAACTATAAACAATTATTTACATATATACAAAGATAAACGGGGGTTTAGAGAGTTTGGTTCTAAATTCCTACAAAACAGAAAATAAATATTAAATATGTACAATTGATCAATCCATTCAACACATAGCCAAAGAGAGAAACTCAGATCTCGACCACACATTAATATCATGCTTCAATCTTAGTAAAGTGAAACTTGTCGAAATTATAATCTAGAAACAATCTCAAGACACGAGCCTACGAGGTCTTCGCATCTTATTGTTCTTCTTAAGTGTATTTAGCACAGAACGTCTAGAACTAAGAATTTCATGAGAACGTCTACATGAATCATTAAGATAAAGAACGAGATTGAACACGACCACTGCCGTGAACGTCACCGCATTAAATCATTGTAGTCCACGTTTCCAGCCACTACGACATGGCTTCCATCACCTACGATCCATACTTACCTACGCGGCTTAGCATGAATTTCTGACGGTAGTTAGCATGCATTCTAACTATATAGCTACTAAAGCAGAAACGCTTCCTTCCTAAAGCATAAATCGACAAGAACAAAATACTAAAACATCATAAACAAAACATCAACATGCTTAACTAAGAAAAGAATTTACTAATAACAAAACAATCGCAACAAACATCTAACACCAATGATGAACACCGAATCCATGTCTTTAAAATTGTAAAGAAAACTAAACAAAGATAGAGGCATAGTTTACACTTTGACGATCTTCAAGAAGCTTGAGGATGAGCAAGAGGTGCGTGGCTTCAAGGTTCCTTCTTCTCCAAGGTTGCGACGCAAGGGTGGAGATCACCAAGGCTTTGGCAAGGAGAGAGAACTCGGCAAAGGAGGGGAGAGGGCTGCGGCAAGAGGAAGCTATTTCTCTAAGGTTTTTGTGAGAATGAATGATGATTTTTCTGTAGAGAAACAGCCCCTTATATAGAGTCTAGGCCGAACCAAGTTATGCTCTCCACCCTTGATTTATTCTTGATCCAATGGCTCCAATTAATTGCACATAAAATCTGGAAATTATCTCCATGGAACTCTCTAGAATTCTTGCACACCACTCCTTCGTATGTAGCTTGAATGATGACCGAATGCATGGCTTAATCACCAAGGAAAATCGGCAAAGAACTCCTTCTCCTTGTAAAGCTGCCGATTTTATTGTTGTAGGGTTTTTCATCCAATAGCAATCCTACAAATAAGCATAATGACATGCTCAATCCAATAGGAATTAAGATAAATAAAATCAGAATATTCCCCTAAATAAATAGAGATTTTGATGAAGCAAAACTCCTTAAAATAATACCCTAAAAATCGGCAAAGAAAGTCCATTGGACTCCAAGAAATCGGCCAAGAAGGCCTAGCCGAATCCATAGGGTTTTGGGGTTTAAATGGATCATGCAATCGGTCCAAATCCACTTAGGTTTGGGTTTATGCGACTTAGAGGTTTCCTGGTCCGAATAGGATTTGACTTTATGACTCAACGTTTCCTAGTTGAAGTAGGATTCTCGAAACAACTATGTTTTCTATTAAATTTCCTCTTTTAACATCCTTTTCGTAAATAATGCTCACTAAGCCTCTAATAAATAAAACAAGTCAAAAAATGATAAAGTTAAGGTAATAACGTAGCTAAATAGGGTAGGAAACACATTATAAACACGGCATTTTATGCCTCTATCAACTCCCCCACACTTAGCTTTTGCTAGTCCTTTAGCAAAACCAATCGACAAAATAAATAAAAACAACTCTAATGCCCTTAACATTTGTCTCAGCATCTCTTATCTCATGGCTTCAAAATTAGCACTTAATAAAGAATCATTCAAAACATTCCAAAGCTAATTGCCATGCATAGATCACATATATTAGTAGGACTTGGAAGAACAATGGTGATGGTTATAGCTCAGCATGTTTCAAACAAGTAGTGATCCATCCTCACAAGGTATGCACTCGATTTTTCACTCAGATTTTCTGGCTCAATCACTCAAATGTATGCAAGAGAAAATATTTTGAGGCATTCATAATGCTTGCATTTATATGAACAAAAAGCACATGTTAAATAATAAATAAATAAACCTCATGAAGGAATCAATTACTCACACAAATGGACCCAAACCATATGCTCAATTCTTGGAATAGACTCCACAGATCAAGTTTAACCCATCTCACAGATCATAAAGGACTTTAGGGTTATATAACATGGCTAAGCTAGGGGTATGAATTGAAGGATGAGGAATCACAAAGTTCCTAAAGACCTAGCAGAGCAATTAAGCACACCTTATGTCTCCGAAATTGAGGGCCAGATATCATCTTTTTGGGCCCTTCGTCATTCTAACCTCCTTATAACTTCATGAAAAAGGACAAAGGCCGGAATATTTATGTTTTTAGGCCTTCCATTTATAATAACCTCCGATTCCACAAAAGACTTAATCCATTGTTCAAAAATATTTTTCTTGCCGTTTCTTTCTTTGTTTTTTTTTTTCTTTTTTTCTTTTCGGCAATGAGTATACTGTTTTCTTTTTCTCCTCCAACTATGGACAAGTCTATTCTTCCTCCCCCACACTTGGTCTTCATCACATCATCATAGAATTTTGCAAAATGCTCTACTAGGTCCAAAGGACAAGGGTAGAGGTATTCCTGTACTAAGTTCAAGGTAAAGTTTACGTGGGTGATGAAAGAAAGGCTTAACGTAGGCTCAAAGGGGTTAAATCTAAGGGGTGTGCCGAGCACACAAATAGGGACACAAGCTCATTTGGCAATGGTGTTTATCCTAAAAAGTCCATTTAATCCCTTCCATGATCAGGGTAGTTTATGAATAAAAGCTTTGAAAATCCACAAGAATGAGTTCTAGTAATCTCTCTAGTCCATTAAAAGCTATGGTGAGTAAATCGACATGAAAGAATAATGAGGTTTGCAAAAATTAAGCCAAGAAAACGAATTAAGAATTTTTTTCAATGATCGCTCAACAAAAATGGCACATATATAAGGCTCAAAAGCTCACAATAGGGTCATATGAATCACACTTGTCCTATCATGCTCAAAATCTGTACCAATGTTTACAAACCATATCCACTACAAATCGTATGATTTCCATTTATTTCAATTAACCGCAGAATATCAGTTAGAAATCAACTCAATCTTGTGATCATTTCGTCCATTATTTCAGAGAATAATTTCGTCATAGACTGTTAAGGGCTCCTAAGACTCAAAACAAAAATAAAGACTCGAAATTTTTTTGGGTTTTCGATAATTTGACTCAAAGCAATAAAACAATGTAAATCCCTCCCCCACACTTAAACTCTACATTGTCCTCAATGTTCATAAAATAAAGTATAGAGGTAAGCATGAAGTTGGGAGCTACGACTCAAAAATAAAGCAAATAAACAAATAAATTGAAACAAGAAGAAAGGGAATAAGGAAAACAAATCTGCGTTGACGGCTCCTCCATATCTTCTTGTTGAAAATGGGTTACCTCCCATTGAGTGCTTCGTTTTACGTCCATTGGCTAGACGGTAGTACCTCAATTTGTATTCGGTGTCTCATAGAGGGGTACTTCCTCCGCATTTGGTTCATACGGCTCATAGTAGGGCTTGAGCCGATGGCCATTCACTTTAAAGTGCTCACCGGTCCTTGCGCTCTTGATCTGTATGGCACCATGAGGAAAAACTTGAGTAACAATAAAAGGGCCAATCCAACGAGAACGTAACTTACCGGGAAAGAGTTTGAGTTTAGAATGAAATAGTAGGACTTTTTGTCCAACAACAAACGATTTCCGACGGAGCATCTTATCATGATAAGCTTTGGTTTTCTCCTTGTAAATCCACGCACTGTCGAAGGCTTCATTTCGGATTTCCTCAAGTTCGCTCAGCTGCAACTTCCTATGAAGGCCGGCATCATTTAGATTCATGTTAAATTCCTTTACCGCCCACCAAGCTTTGTGTTCCAACTCCACCGGTAGGTGGCATGCTTTTCCATAGACTAGCCGAAATGGAGACATCCCAATGGGTGTCTTGTAGGCTGTACGGTAGGCCCATAAAGCGTCATCTAGCTTTTGGCTCCAATCCTTGCGGTTAGGACCTACAGTCTTCTCTAAAATCCGCTTGATCTCTCGGTTCGAAATTTCGGCTTGTCCACTTGTTTGAGGGTGGTACGGGGTGGACACCTTGTGCGTAACATTGTATTTCTTAAGCAATGCTGCGATGGTACGGTTGCAGAAATGAGATCCTCCATCACTTATAATCACTCTTGGCATTCCGAACCTACAAAATATGTTAGTGCGGAGAAAATCTGCAACCACTTTAGAATCGTTAGTTTTGGTGGCTTTTGCTTCCACCCATTTTGAGACATAATCAACCGCCACTAATATATATAAAAATCCGTCAGATGCGGAAAAAGGTCCCATAAAATCAATGCCCCATACATCGAATATTTCAACAGTTACAAAATTTTGTAAAGGCATTTGATCTTTAGGTCCTAAATTACCTAGCCGTTGGCACCTATCACAAGATATGCAAAACATGTATGCATCTTTGAAAATCGTGGGCCAAAAGAAACCAGCATCTAATATTTTGAGGGCAGTTCGACGAGATCCAAAATGACCTCCACAAACTTCAGAATGGCAGAAGGTAAGAATGGATTTATGCTCATTTTCAGGGACACACCTCCTAATTATTTGATCTACACATCTTTTCCAAAGGTAAGGTTCATCCCAAATGTAATACCTAGACCATTTCTTAAGTTTTTCTCTTTGTGACCGAGGCAAGTCAGTTGGAAATGTCCTAGTGACCAAGTAATTCACAATATCCGCATACCATGGTTCACTTACCTCGATTCCAAAAAGCTGTTCATCGGGGAACGTTTCCGTCAAAGGTAGAGCTTCCTCTTCTCGCACAAGCCGGCTAAGATGGTCCGCAACGACGTTGTCACTTCCTTTCTTGTCCTTGATTTCGATGTCGAATTCTTGGAGTAGCAAAATCCAGCGGATGAGTCTCGGCTTGGCGTCTTTCTTTGCAAATAAATACCTCAATGCTGCATGGTCAGTATAAACAGTTACTTTAGATTGAAGTAAGTATTGGCGAAACTTATCTAAAGCGAACACAACGGCAAGAAGCTCCTTCTCTGTTGTGGAATAATTGAGTTGGGCATCATTCAAAGTTCGTGATGCGTAATAGATCGCACAGGGCTTCTTGTCCCTCCGCTGTCCCAACACCGCGCCAACGGCATAATCCGAGGCGTCACACATGAGCTCAAAGGGCTCATTCCAATCAGGGGGCGTCATCACGGGCGCCGAGGTCAGCAATTCCTTCAATTTCTCGAACGCAAGCTTGCATTCGTCGTCAAAGTCGAAGGCGACTTCCTTTTGGAGCAAACGGCATAGAGGCCTTGATATCTTAGAAAAATCCTTGATAAACCTGCGGTAAAAACCTGCGTGGCCAAGAAACGAACGTATCTCCCTCACGGTTGTGGGGTAGGGTAAGTAACGAATTAAATCAATCTTAGCCTTATCAACTTCAATGCCTCTAGCCGAAATGATATGACCTAAGACAATACCTTGAGTTACCATGAAATGGCATTTCTCCCAATTTAAAACTAAATTTGTGTCAACGCATCGTTTCAAAATGAGTTCTAAATTTTCCAAACAAGAATCAAAGCTCTTACCGAAAACGCTGAAATCGTCCATAAAAACTTCAATTTTATTTTCAATGTAATCCGAAAATATAGACATCATGCATCTTTGAAACGTACCTGGTGCGTTGCATAAACCGAATGGCATTCGACGATAAGCAAATGTACCGAACGGACATGTGAACGTCGTCTTCTCTTGGTCCTCTTGGGCGATGCAAATCTGGTTGTACCCGCTATATCCATCTAGAAAGCAGTAAAACTCATGGCCGGCTAACCGTTCAAGCATTTGGTCAATGAATGGCAAGGGGAAGTGATCTTTCCTAGTGGTGGCGTTGAGCTTCCTATAATCTATGCAAACACGGTGACCGGTTACAAGTCTTTGGGGTACAAGCTCGTTCTCCTCATTCTTCACTACGGTTATTCCGGATTTCTTGGGAACAACTTGAACAGGTGAAACCCATTTGCTATCCGATATGGGGTAGATTACTCCGCAATCTAGCAATTTGATCACTTCATCTTGTACAACCTTCATCATTGGCGGGTGAAGGCGTCTTTGGGCTTCACGGGTAGGCTTAGCTCCTTCTTCTAGCAAAATACGGTGGACACAAGTGGTAGGGCTAATTCCCTTGATATCGGCTAAAGTCCATCCGATAGCCGTCTTGTTTCTCTTCAACACTTCCACCAATCTTCTTTCTTGTTCATTATCTAACTTAGAGGACACAATTGCCGGTAGTGTCTCATCATCTCCGAGGTACACATATTTCAAATGGTCGGGTAGTGGCTTAAGCTCTAAGGTAGGGGCCTTCTCTACCGATGGTAACATCTTAGTGGTAGAAGCAGGGAGGCCGATGAATGGTGCGTTGTGTAGGGCGAATGGAACATTGTCTAAGGCCGCAACGGTTTCTAGTACGTATTCATCCCAAACTGCCTCCAAATCTTCCATAGGTACCTTGTCACCCTTCACATTGAACCCAACTCCGTGGGAGATGGTAACTTCCAACTTGTCATCGATCAATGTGTCTAAATGATGCTGCGCATACGAATCAACAATATCAATGGAATAACATGGTTTAATTTTGGACAAGGGGTACCTCATTGCTTCAAAGATGTTGAAGCCAATCACTTCACCGTCAAATTCCATTGTCAACGCGCCGGCATGCACATCGATCTTGGTCCTAGCTGTTCTCATGAAAGGACGTCCTAAAAGTATAGGAATTGAACTTGTATGGGAGTCGTCCTCCATATCTATGATATAAAAATCTGCAGGGAATATCAAGTGGTTAACTTGAACCAGAACATCCTCCACATACCCCTTAGGATACGTGTTGGACCTATCAGCTAGTTGGATAATTACGTTATCTTTCTTTAATTCGCCAAGGTCCATGGAGAGATATAAACTATATGGCATAACATTAATTGATGCACCCAAATCAAGCATGATATTATCAAATTTAGTGTCACCAATTACGCAAGGGATAGAAAAACTCCCTGGGTCCTTGAGCTTGGGCGGCATTCTTCGTTGGAGAACGGCAGAAACCGTCTCACTCATCTTTACTACTTCTTTCTCTCTTGTTTGTCTCCTTGTGGTACATAACTCCTTCAAGAATTTCGCATATTTGGGAACTTGAGTAATGCACTCGATCAAGGGCATGTTCACTTGAACTTTCTTAAAAATCTCCAAGATGGCTTGATCGGATTCGTCCTTCTTCGATTTCTGAAACCTACTTGGAAATGGGGGGCGCACCAAAGGGGGGTTAGTTGTAACCGAACCATTAGAGTTAGGGTCATTACCTATTGGCGGGTTGGTTGTTGGCAAAGAAGCTTCGGCTCTTGAAGTAGCCGGATCTTTCTCCAAATCTTTGGTGTTGATAATGATGACTTCGTCCTCCTCATTATGAACTACGTTGGACTTCTTCGGGTCCTTTCTTGGTACTTCGTGGAGCACATGTCCGCTCCTTGTGTGTACAGCTTTTGCGGATTCAAAATTTGAATTAGGGTTAGGGATGGTACCGGATGGCAGCTTCCCTACTTCGGTGATCTTTCCCATGAAATCCACAATCTTCCCCAATTGGTTCTTGATGTCGGTAATATCCTTCACATTGCTTTGTTGCCCCCTAGTAAGTGCATCTTGTGTTTGGAACAGATTCTCTAGCATCTTATCATAAGAGGGGTGAGTAGCGTTATTTGCCATAAAAGGATTATTTGGAACAAAAGTTTGAGGAACCTGGGGTCTTGGAACAAATCCGGATGGGCGTTGGAATTGACCTCCGAAATTTGGGGGTTGGCTTGTTGCATTCTCCGTATTGCTCCAACGAAAGTTCGGATGATCTCGAGTACCAGGGTTGTACACATTTGAGAATGGATTGTATCTTGGTTGTCCGATGGCGTTGGCAGATTCCCATTCGCCACTTTCAATCAGTTGGGGACATTGATCCGTGGGGTGTCCTTGCAAAGAGCAAACACCACATACTTTGACAGGTTCACGGCTTGCTCCAATGGTGAGATGGGCTAGTACGGCATCAAGCTTGCTTTCGAGTGCCTTAGCTTCACTCACTTTCTTTGTACTATTAAGCGTGACCGCAAATTGCTGATCATTGAGGGCTCGGTTGTCTAGCAATGTCCATGCTTCTTGAGGCGTCTTGTCCACAAATGAGCCTCCAGATGAGGCGTCTAGAAGTTGGCGTTCCAAGGGCAACAGTCCCTCATAAAAGTATTGCAATAAATTGCTCTCTTTGATTCCATGAGAGGGGCATGATGCGACAAGAGCCTTGAATCTTTGGTAAAAGGGACAGAAAGATTCATCCGCTCCTTGTTGAACTCCGGTTATTTGCTTTCTCATGAGAGTGACCTTCGAAGCCGGAAAGTACTTCGTCAGAAATTCAGATTTCATGCGATCCCATGAGGTGATGTGCCCATTGGGCAAATCAAATAACCATGACTTTGTGGGGTCTTCAAGAGTGAAGGGGAATCCCTTCAATTGTAGTACTTGCATGTCCGCATTCCTTGGACACATGCTATTGCACACAAATTCGAAAGCCTTCAGATGCTTGTTTGGATCTTCACTCGGCAATCCATGGAACTTCGGCAATTGGTGGAGAAATCCACTTTTCAGTTCAAAGTCTCCTTCTTTTCCAGCTGCAGCCGCCGGATACACAATGCAATTTGGAGATCCACCGACTGGAATGTCATCAACTTGCGCGGAAAGTGCTCGGATACTCATGGTTGCGGGTTGTTGATTCACTTGTACTTCTTCTTGTTCGAAAAATCCTTCGGGTGGATAGATAGAGTGCGGAGATGCAACCTCCTTCGAATGTTCGGAACAAACGGACTTGACTACGATGGCCTCCTCCTCGTCACTATCAAAATTCAGCTCTCGGAATGTTTGGGGTGTTTGAATGGGGTATTCCAAGATATTGGAAGTTGATGCTGCTCCTCCACCTTGAATGCGCTTCAAGCGAGCTTCTAGATCGGCTATAAACTCTGCGGTTATGAGTGGCAAGGAACTTTCATTGGACATTCATAACCCTAAACATTTCAAACAAATAAATAAGTACCGAAATAAAAATTAAAGAAACAACATTATTAACAAGTATAAATTGAGTATAAGTACAAGTATATTTAGACTTGAGCTCGTATTTTGACACGTTACAAGGGTTAGAAATGTTAATCGACAATTTATAAGGCTTATAAATCCTCAATTCCGAATTTTAAGAAGCAAACCGAAAATGGACCAATTAGGTTTATTATCTAGACATAAATAACTCCGTGGTTTCAAAAGACTTATTCCCCCAAGAGCTACTATGTGTTAGACACTTCGACAAGAGTTAATAAGGACTTGGAAAGACCCTATTAACAATTGTGACCTTAGTCCCACCGATTTTGATTCTTAAAGTCCAAATCTGAAAACAAATAAAACAAATAAATATTAGACAATATAAACAAAGCACTAAATAACAAGAAACTTATTATTAAGTCCCCGGCAACGGCGCCAAAAATTGACGTGCACCGAAAACACCGGGGCAATCGTGCAATTTAAACCCTTTGTGTAGTATATAGCATATGATAAGTAAGGGGTCGAAAGGCCGGGGACTTATAGGGCGCTCTTGCATTTAGTAATAAAAAGATTAGAACTATAAACAATTATTTACATATATACAAAGATAAACGGGGGTTTAGAGAGTTTGGTTCTAAATTCCTACAAAACAGAAAATAAATATTAAATATGTACAATTGATCAATCCATTCAACACATAGCCAAAGAGAGAAACTCAGATCTCGACCACACATTAATATCATGCTTCAATCTTAGTAAAGTGAAACTTGTCGAAATTATAATCTAGAAACAATCTCAAGACACGAGCCTACGAGGTCTTCGCATCTTATTGTTCTTCTTAAGTGTATTTAGCACAGAACGTCTAGAACTAAGAATTTCATGAGAACGTCTACATGAATCATTAAGATAAAGAACGAGATTGAACACGACCACTGCCGTGAACGTCACCGCATTAAATCATTGTAGTCCACGTTTCCAGCCACTACGACATGGCTTCCATCACCTACGATCCATACTTACCTACGCGGCTTAGCATGAATTTCTGACGGTAGTTAGCATGCATTCTAACTATATAGCTACTAAAGCAGAAACGCTTCCTTCCTAAAGCATAAATCGACAAGAACAAAATACTAAAACATCATAAACAAAACATCAACATGCTTAACTAAGAAAAGAATTTACTAATAACAAAACAATCGCAACAAACATCCAACACCAATGATGAACACCGAATCCATGTCTTTAAAATTGTAAAGAAAACTAAACAAAGATAGAGGCATAGTTTACACTTTGACGATCTTCAAGAAGCTTGAGGATGAGCAAGAGGTGCGTGGCTTCAAGGTTCCTTCTTCTCCAAGGTTGCGACGCAAGGGTGGAGATCACCAAGGCTTTGGCAAGGAGAGAGAACTCGGCAAAGGAGGGGAGAGGGCTGCGGCAAGAGGAAGCTATTTCTCTAAGGTTTTTGTGAGAATGAATGATGATTTTTCTGTAGAGAAACAGCCCCTTATATAGAGTCTAGGCCGAACCAAGTTATGCTCTCCACCCTTGATTTATTCTTGATCCAATGGCTCCAATTAATTGCACATAAAATCTGGAAATTATCTCCATGGAACTCTCTAGAATTCTTGCGCACCACTCCTTCGTATGTAGCTTGAATGATGACCGAATGCATGGCTTAATCACCAAGGAAAATCGGCAAAGAACTCCTTCTCCTTGTAAAGCTGCCGATTTTATTGTTGTAGGGTTTTTCATCCAATAGCAATCCTACAAATAAGCATAATGACATGCTCAATCCAATAGGAATTAAGATAAATAAAATCAGAATATTCCCCTAAATAAATAGAGATTTTGATGAAGCAAAACTCCTTAAAATAATACCCTAAAAATCGGCAAAGAAAGTCCATTGGACTCCAAGAAATCGGCCAAGAAGGCCTAGCCGAATCCATAGGGTTTTGGGGTTTAAATGGATCATGCAATCGGTCCAAATCCACTTAGGTTTGGGTTTATGCGACTTAGAGGTTTCCTGGTCCGAATAGGATTTGACTTTATGACTCAACGTTTCCTAGTTGAAGTAGGATTCTCGAAACAACTAGGTTTTCTATTAAATTTCCTCTTTTAACATCCTTTTCGTAAATAATGCTCACTAAGCCTCTAATAAATAAAACAAGTCAAAAAATGATAAAGTTAAGGTAATAACGTAGCTAAATAGGGTAGGAAACACATTATAAACACGGCATTTTATGCCTCTATCACTTCGCCAGAGACCGCGAGATCTCGGCTTGCTTCTTCTGCTTAGGCGTCATTTGTTCCCACGCCACCTTTGCAGCATTTTTCTCTGAGTACCACTTGCGCATGGCAGCCTCGTTAATCCATCCCACCTGGCAGCCCAGCCAGCTCAAGTCTTCCTGCCCTTTGTTATAGGCACCCTTCAGCTGCTGCTTGTACACTTCACCCTCCCGGAACAACCTTTGCCCTGCCATGGCAGCTCGCTCGCACTTGGCCTTCCAAAACACCTCCTGATCCGTAAGTGCCTGCGTCAACTTGGCTACTTCAGCTTCCAAGGACGCTGCCTTAGTAGCCGCCACTTCCAAAGCCTCCACCTGTTCATCCTTCTTCCTCACAACTTCCTTCAACTCCGCCACCTGAGCCTGGAAGACAGCAGTGTTCTGCTCCGCCTGAGCTAGCTGCTCTGTAAGGCCACGGTTACGTTCTTCAGCCTCCCTCAGCTGTTGGCTCTTCGCCTCAGCATCATCTTGCCAATGGGAGGCGGCTCGTTCACTCGCGGCGTACATCAGCAATGTCGCCTGCAGTCACATAGCAACGTATAAACCCCAAGCTCAAACCAGTGGAACACAAAAGCATACAAACACTTACCTAAGTCAATTTCTCCTTAGCGAGAGCCATTCCCGCCGGCGGATCCACATCCTCCAGTACATGCATGTCGTGAGCACGATGACATATGTCGAAGGCCATCTGAGCTAAGTATGGCTGTGCGTCCCCTGTCCCTTCCAAGGCTTGGGCAACCTCAGCTAGACTTGCAGATCCCCCAGACCGATTGTCCTTCCGCGACCTCTTTGATTAGCCCTCGCGAGCCGGGTCAACCTTCCTCTTCCGAGTCCAGACCGATCTCCTTCCTCTTCCGAGTCCCGGCCGCACCTGTCTCTTCCTTGCGGTCCGCAAACTCCTCCATAACAGGTTCCTCCTGCGCCTGGTCGGGTTCGCCCTCGCGATCACCCTCTACCGACACCTCCTCCACCTCTAACTCCACCTCCTGGACGCCTAGACCCATCGCTTCCGCCACCAACGGAGGCACAAAAGCGTAATCCTCATCCGCCAGGTTCAATCTCAGAAAATCTTCACAATCACCCAGCTCCACCTCCCTTCCCTCCCCCGTCTCCAAGTCAATGTCATACTGCTTGGCATGATCAACCTCAGCCAGCAGCCCATCTAACACGTTCTCATTGGACACCTTGTCGTAAGGACCTTCATTCTTCTGTGAACCCCCGTCGCGTGGCATCGTCACTGTAACAAATAAGCAATAGTCAGACAACGACTCGCAAACCTACAACAGGTAACACAACCACTAAAACACAGACCCAGAACCCGGGCGTAGTCGAAGTGGCTGTATATGCCAAGGCGGCATATTCGATACGAGCTCCTACATTCAAACGCCCATATCACCCGGTGAATCCGCCGCTCCATCAGCTCAGTTAGATTGTACTCTTACGGCACTGCACAAAGCTAGTTGTCAGCAATGACAGAGCAGACAAAACAAAATAAAATAACACAAGGTACAAGAGCACGGTACCTTTTCTCTGGAAACTCCCCGGGACCCGGAAGGGATGCCCGTGCCACTCCTGCCACTGCCCCCCCAACAAGGAAACACTTACGCCTCCAGGTTTCACTTGTTGAGGTGGGCAAGTCTTCTACCAACACTTTAAACTTCCCCCGTGACTTCATCGTCACGCAGCCCCGGTTGCCCTTCTTCGCGCACCACCCCATGTGCCAGCACGCATTGAACTCGTCACAATTTGGGAACTACTGCTTCAATAGTCGAAATAACACGCCCGTTCCCAATATTTGCTTCAGCATATTAGGGGTAACCTGCCCCGGGGCGACATGCAGACACGCTAAGGTGTACTGCACAAACGGGGGCAGCGGGAACATCAACCCGCATCTTAGTTGGTACTCGTATACCAACTTAAAGTTGCCCGGGGGATCCCAAAACTTCACCCCCCGGCCAAGCGGCAGCAACAAGACCTCCTTCGGAATACTCCAATTTTGCCGAAGCACTTCAAGCTCCGAAGAAGTCAAACTCTCGCCAGGGGGTTCCCAAAATGAATCCTCCTCCTCACGAGATGTCGCCATGATCAATTCCTCTACCTCTTGCAATAGAGGGTCACACGAGGACACATGAGAACCGGCATCCATCACAGGAATGCCTTCCCCCAAGTCAAGGGCAATCTCCGCCATAAGGTTATCCAATCCCTCCTCCATCCGGTGCAAAGTCTCCGAATCGGCACTAAACGAACTAGAGACCACCACAATCTCTTCGTTGGACACCCACACCGGATCTGCCATACCCCGCTACCTTAACCCTAACCAACCTGATAACAAATATCTCACCCTAGAATTCCTACCAACACCACAAATGTGTGAACAATCCTACACCCCAAATAACCCGAAACAACGCCGCCACCACATACAAAATCAAAGACAGAGAAAGCGACGAATTCATACCTGGAAACAGCGGATTTGCGTAGTGGCAGTGAAGCTGATTACAAACGGCTGAGCGCTCGCACCCAATCGATTGAGGATGAAATAGGACGTTTCCCAGTCTGAAGCTTGTAGAATAGCCGAAACCCTAAAACACAAATCACGGCTCAACAGTTTCCAGTTTCAAAACACGAACTCCCCTCTTCAGTTCTCTCCAACCCTATTTATAGGCACTCTCCTGGACCCCACAAACCTGAACGGTCAGGGTAAAGCCATGTCACATTTGGCCACTTCAAAAAAAAAATGCGACAGTCCCCAACCAAGCGCGGACTGACTCGCCATGCAGCGGCCCGCAACGCTCAATAGCGAGTCTCCCCAATCAAGCGCGGACTAACTCACCATGCAGTGGCCGCAACGCCACATAGTGACAGTCCCCAATCAAGCGCAGACTGACTCGCCAGAGCAGCGGCCGCAACGCATAACAACGACAGTCCCCAACCAAGCGCGGACTGACTCGCCATGCAGCGGCCGTAACACTCAACAGCGACAGTCCCCAATCAAGCGCGGACTGACTCGCCATGCAGCGGTCACAACGCTCAACATCGACAGTCCCCAACCAAGCATGGACTGACTCGCCAGGACAGCGGTCTGCAACGCTCAACAGCGACAGTCCCCAACCAAGCGTGGAATGACTCGCCAGGGCAGCGGCAAACGTTTCTTCTCGCCAACCTGTTTTCGAAACATCACCCCCGTCACCTCGCGACTCTCGCGTGGGGACTTGGGGACTCGACACTATGCCTCCCGCACCTGGGTAAAACCTATTCTCGGCATCTCTAGAATAACTCCCCACCCAAGAACTCTCTCGGACTGGGAACTTGGGGACCTTTTAGTACATAGCCAAAATACTTGGCTGAGTCGAGAATAAGGTACAAATACCCGGTCGAGATAGCCCTGGCGAGCCCTTCACGGGCATCCAAAGAGTGAAAGGCCGGTAACAAACCGCTTGCCAAAGTCACTCTAGCGGCAAAACACCCCCAAAAGGGGAGACACTCCAAAGGATAGCAAACAGTCTCACATCGGAGACTAAGGCCAAAGTGCCCAAGCTTGGCCTATAAAACAAGCTCAAGCCACCATAAAAGGTACACACTCTCTCTTTCACACTCCTCTACCTTACAAGTGCTCAAAGCTAACTTAAGCATCGGAGAGTCGAAGACTGGGCCACCCCAGTCCCAACCCCGTGACGTTGTCACTTGTGCAGGTTCCAAGTGAAAGACCCAAAGAATTCTACTTCGCTCCGCCTCGCGACCCCTTCCCGGCTCGTGAGGAAACAAGTAGAAACAGGGTTTGAAATATAAACAAGATTTGGGCTCCTCGCTCTCTCTGTCTCTATTACATATTCAATTTTGAATTTCTCTCAAGTTTGGGTTCCTCTTTCTCTCTCTTTGCTTTTGGTCCAGAAAGATATAGAGGGAGATAGAGAGAGAGAGAGAAATGGGTTTACCTTCGCTTTGGTTCACCACCACAAGGTATAATCGTCCTTTCTTTTGTCCATGCCTCAATTACTTTCGATTCCGCTTCAATTGTCTTCATCAATTTTGTATTCTTTTCGATATCATCTCGATCTAGGGTTTTAATACAGTTTTTTTTTGCTTCAATTCAATTTCAGATTATAGTCGCGGTGGTGGGTTTCGGATTAGAGCATTCGGTTTGCCTCTGCTTCAACTTACTGAGGTAAAACGGTGAACGACTTTCAATTACTGGTGCTCCTCCTTTTCTCGGGGTTGAGGAACCATTTTTGATTTCTGTTTCATACTGTCTCGGCCGGAATCTGAGTTTTTTTTTGTGAACATATTTTTTCGACTTGAGTGAATTTTTGATTCGAAAGCAGTCCTAATTGCTCGATCGAAATGATTGCCCATGAGATTTAAAACATACCTTTCAAACATGTTTGTTGGTGATTTTTGCCCAACTTGAGGTTTCAATAAACAATTTATTCACTGTTCCATCATATTGTTGCCTTGGGGTTCACGTTAATAAGATTGTTGCCTTGTTGGTTTATGTTAATCAAATTGTTGCCTCGTTGGTTTATGTTAATCAGATTGTTGCCTTGTCGGATCAAAGATTGATGTATTGTTGGTTTATGTTAATTAGATTGTTGCCTTGTCGAATTATAGATTGTTGCCTTGTCAGATTATAGATTGTTGCCTTGTCGGTTAATGTTAATTAGATTGTTGCCTTATTGGATTATGTTAATTGGATTGTTGCCTTGTCGGTCTATGTCAATCAGATTGTTTCCTTGTCGGTTTATCTTAATTAGATTGTTGCCACTCAAATTATTTTTCCCAGCTTGAGGTGTCAAAAAAGAGCTCATTGAGCCAGTGTTTTGATCCTTTGGGATCTGTGGCTTCGGAACAGATAGAGATGCCAATGACATGTGACTTTTATTAAAAAGTTAAATTAACAATGGATCTCAGTCATAAATTGGATAAACTAAACAGTGATTTTCTCTGGGGTGATACAATAGGAAAAAAGAGAGTTCATCGTGTCAATTGGGACAGTGTCTGCATACCAAAATATCTCAGTGGCTTGGGGATTAAAAGAACTGCAGACATGAACCAAGCCATGCTTGCCAAAGCTAGTTGGAGGATCTTTCAAGGTGATACTGACCTTTGGAGCTCCATTTACAAAGAGAAGTATCTTGTTAATTTTCCATAACTGACATAAATTATAAAACCCCCTCTAGAAGCTCTTGCACTTGGAGATGTGTGGCTCATGGATCAGAATTATTCTGTAATGGCCTTGTCTGGATGGTTGGAGATGGAAAGTGTTTCTACCTGTTACGTCCCGGGCCGGGAAGTGGTCGCGGGGCGGAACGAAGTAGAATTCTTGAGGGGCTTTCACTCGGTACCTGCACAAATGACAATGTCACGGGGTCGGGACTGGGGTGGCCCAGTCTTCGACTCTCCGATGCTTAAGTGAACTATGTGCACTTGTACGGGTAGAGGAATGAAAGTAGGAGAGAGTATATATATTTGAGTATGTGAGAGTCTGAGAGTATCAGAGAGAGTGTAGATGTGTGTACCTTGAACTTGTTTTATAGGCTAAGCTTGTGTACCTTGAGCTTGTTTCCAATGTGAGACTCTTTGTCCTCCTTTGGAGTACCTCCTCTTTTGGGGGTGTTTTGCCGCTAGAGTGACTTTGGCAAGCGGTTTGTTACCGGCTCTTCCTTCCTTGGATGTCTGTGAAGGGCCCACCAAGACTATCTTGACCGGGTAATTGTACCGTATTCTCGGCTTAGCCAAGTATTTTGGCTGTGTACTAACAGAAGGACTATGAAATTCTGGACTGATATAAGGCATGGTAAGCTCCCGCTCTTTAATGTAGCCTTGCCTAGTTCACATATTGATTTGAATACTCTAGTTTGCTCTTTTTCAGATAAAAAATTTGCTTGCTTTATGCTTACCTCAAGATATCCATGAAATTCTCTGTGTTCCTCCCGGATTTGATGGTTGTGGAGCTGATATGCGAATTTTGGGTTACACTCCTAAAATTGGATGTTTTATTGTGAAGTCAGCCTAGTAGTGTTTTTAATTATATGGAACATAATCAATTTCAATGGAAATTCATTTGGGGAATGAATATTCCTTACAAATGTTCAGAGAGCTAGAAGAGATTTTAAGTGGTTTTAGTCAAAATGATAAATGTCATGCATGCACAAGAAGCCAAGAAACTCTATTACATCTATTTAGGGACTGCCCTAAAGCCCTAGCTATCTAGGAATCTCTTAGTTGGCCCTACCACTATCAGAAATGCTTTTCAATTGGATTAGCCTAGATGACTTGTTAAATCTTTATTGCTTTGTTTTGTATACTGAGAATTTAAGATGATGCGGTATCTATGTTTTCACTTGCTGGTATTTATGAAAATGGAGAAATAAGTTTATTTTTGAGGATAATTTCCAGATACCTACCAATGCTGCCCAACTCATCTTAAATGGTGCAAATGAATAGACAAATGCTCAAGCTCCTCTCTCCGGGCTAAATAATTATTGTTTAAGTATCCTTTCTTGGTTGAAACCGCCAACTGGATTCATGAAACCAATGTAGATGGCTACCAGATCCAACCAATATGATTTTATTGGAGCTGGTGAGATCATTAGAGATCACAATGGAAATTGGTTGTCTGGTTTAAGTATGAACTTAGGGGTTGGAGAAGTTATCAATGATGAAGCCAGGAGAATGCTCTCTGGGTTGAAACTTGCTTCCAACTTAAATAGCAGAAAGCTTGAAGTAGAATCCGACTCAGCTATCGTTGCCAAGTTACTGATTGAAGGTTGCCCTATATCTCATCCCTTAGATAGCATTATCAACAGTTGTAGACATTTGATAAATGGATTTGACGAAGTCCAGATCATGCATATTTTCAGAGAATGCAACTGTACTACTGATGCTCTTGCTAAGGGGAGCCTCAGCCATGATTATGGCATTGTGAGTTTTGATGCCCCTCCACCTCATGCTGCTAGTGCCTTCACTGATGATCTTTGCGATCTTCCAAGAGCTAGGAGAGTCAGAACAAGGCCTTAGGGCTCAATTTCTGTTTTTCTTTTTGTTCAAGCCTTCTCGGCCTCTTCAGCAACAAAAAAACAAAAAAGAGTTGAGGAATGTTGGTAAGTAGTGGACAGGTGCAGTAACCTGAAAGGGAGACAAAGGAAAGGAGACTTTACATTGTGTTTGAGTTTGAGATATAAATAAGGTTTGGGTTCCTCTCTCTTTCTCTGTATCTCTATCTGTCATTTAATTTTTCATTTTTCTCAAGTTTGGGTTCCTCTTTCTTTCTCTCTCGTTCAGAGTTCTGGAGAGAGACAGAGAGAGAGATGCCACCACTAGGTAAATTCATCCTTTCTTTTCTCTATTGTTCAGTTACTTTCGATTCGGTTTCAATCTTCTTCATTTTTTTTTATTCTTTTTGAATTCATATCTAGGGTTTTAATACATTTTTTTTTGGTTCAATTCAATTTCAGATTATATACGCGGTGGTGTTTTCAGATCTGTTTCATGCTGTCCCTGCCGACATTTGAGGTTTTTTTCATGAACATAATCTTCCGATTATGGTAAGGCTGCCCGTTGATCTTCTAGAAAACCCTGACTTGAAAGAATTGAATCAAAAGCAGTTAGTTGACAAGAGTAGTCCCAATTTCTCCCTCGAAAAGGTTGCCCATGAGATTTAAAACATATTCTTCAAAAATGTTTGTTGGTCTCAAGTGATTTTTGCCCAACTTGAGGTTCCAACAAACAAGTTATTCACTGCTCAAATTGTTGCTTTGTTGGTTTACGTTAATAAGATTGTTGCCTTGTTGGTTTATACTAATAAAAATTTTGCATTGTTGGATTATAGATTGTTGCATTGTCGGTTTATGTTACTAAGATTGTTGCCTGGTTGGTTTATGTTAATCAGATTGCTGCCTTGTCAGATTATAGATTGTTGCCTTGTCAGTTTAAAGAATTATACAAGTTTTCTGGCTTTTCATACATTGAATTGGTGCAAGGGAGTCTATCTGCTGGAGAATATATTCATCGGTTGGTTAGCTTGGCTACTAAACCAAAAAAAATTTCGCAGAAGAAAGTCATGATCATTCTATGTATGAGATTCTATATTTCTTTGGGTTTAGCTGGATATTCTACCTATGAGATGTTGTTCAGATTGGTTACTAATCAAAGAGGGGTGTTAAAAGAGATCTTCCATTGTACTTGCAAGAAAAGGAAAGTGAATCGGTAAGTCTAACGGTGGATTCACTTTTATTACAGTAAGTCAGATTAGTGTTATCATGGTTTCACATCATATACCAACTGTTTGCTGAGTTTGTTTACTTCTAAGAGTGCACAGAAGACTAGAATGTTGGTACTAACTCCTAAGTTAGACTAGAAGTGAATTGTTGGCATGCCAAGGCTTTTACCCTGGTGAAAGTATTTCCTCCACTTGCTTTGCCCTCTCTCTTCTGCTCTGTAGAGCAAGTTTCAATTATCTGCACTGGTATGTAAAGCCTTCAACCTTTACACTTGTTTTGCAGATCTTGTAATTCATTCAACTACTTTTTGCGAGTCCTGGCTTCACAAACTTAATCAAAATAAATGTAGAGATGGATATGAGAATTCTTTTCTCATCAAGCTTGATGCTGAGTGTGCTAAAGAGTAGGAAGAGCTAAAGAAAATCTATTTTGGAGGCAAAAGTCTATGGATAAGTTGTCACAAAATGGTGATAGGTACACCCGGTTTATCTTGTTCACCACTTTAGTCAGGAAAAAGATAGTGACATAGAGGGATTATTTGATTCTGCTGGAAATTGGTTCGATGAATATTCTATATGAAGCATATTACTATTGAATTCCTTTCTGATATTGTCTCTTTAAATGTAAGTGATGGAAGCATTCCTTGGTCATTTCCATCCCTTGATGCTGGTGATATTGAATTTCTCAAATTTGAAAAGGTTGTGGTTGGTCTGTGATTGATATGGAATTTCAAGGTCCTGCATTTACATGGATAAATAACATAGTGAAGAGAAGATTACATAGGTGGATAAATAACATAATTCCAAGGGTAATTGATGACCAGACTTGCAAAGATTTGTATCATATAATTCTTCTTCATTTATGTATTTGAATCAGTAAGCTTCATTTGGCCGTATCTATTTTTCCTATGAGATATGATTTTCAGTCTTCTTCTTTGATTGTTTGTTTCAGGTTCTTTGCTCTTGAGTATGCCGTAGTCGCTGCATTCACTTTATTGGATAGACCAGGTAAATTGTAATTTCTGATATACTTGAGGTGGTGGGTGTCGTATGTTGGATTTAAGATATTCAACGGTTTCCCATTTGATTATTGATTTAGAATTTTAGATTAGAGGCTTTGGTTCTCTGCTTGTATGATTAAAAGTCTAGTAATATGCATGAAATCACAATTGAAATATTGGTGCACCCACCTTTCTTAAGGTTAGTGAACGATTTTGTATTGTGTTTCAAGCTGTCCATGCGGAGTTTGAGGGATTCCTTTTTCAATCAGTTGCACATTTTCTGATTGCTACGAAATCACAATTGTGGGAAGGCTACCAACTGAATGAATTGATTACTTCTAAATAAGGGTACTCTGACTTGAGAGAATTTGTCATTCTAAAGCAGTGTGCTGAAAAAATTAGTTTCAATTGGTCTTTAGGTTGCTCCTGAGATTCAAAGCATTATGCAAACATGTTGGTCTCAAGTGATTTTGCCCAACTTGAGGTTGCAACAAACAAGTGGTTGACTGCTCAGATTGTTAATACAGCTGTTGCCACAAGTTTTTGCCTAGCTTGAGGTGTCAACAAAGAACTCATTGAGGCGGTGTTAGGATCCTTTGGTGTCCCACACAGATAAACTTTGCAATGCTGGCGATCAGCTTTGGTTATTCACTGTTGTGTATGCTAGCCCCTGTAATCCATTAAATTTCTATGCGATTTCTTGATACTTTTTGAGTTTCACTTCATTTTCCTTGGATTCTTGTTGGGGACTTCAACGAGTTACTCCTGCTGATAAAAATATGGTGATCCTTTGGCTGGTAGATATATTTTGTGGTTATAAGAAATGGGTGGATAGAAATGCTGTGATTGACGTGGAATTTCAAGGTCCTGCATTTACATGGACCAATAACATGGAAAGAAAGATGAAACAGGTGCTTCTGTCATAGTGATTGGAGGTGCTTCTGCCTATTCACTCGGGTATCTCACTTGAAAACTATTCCCCTTTTCGATTTTATGCTATGTAGCTGCACCAGAATGCAAGATTTGGCTCTCTCTACATTACAAGCTTTAGTAGCGTTAATGGCAATTTGAATTTAAACCGCGGCTCATGTGATTCAAATAGGAAGACATCCTTGCAATATCAGATACTTTCACAGCACAAGATTGTTGTGGTAACCCTTCATATATGCAGAACCAGGGATCATTCTTGTGTATTGAGCCGGATCAAATGATGAGGGACTGAAACTCTTTACAATTACTTGCTCTTACAACGGACTCAAAAATAGTGTTCATGAGTCATGACCACCCTCCAAGTAACTTCAAGTTTATGGACATCCAACACTCCAAAGTAACTTCAAGTTTATGGACATCCAACACTCCAAAGTAGTGTGGCTTGGTATCAAAATGGACATAATGCGTTGACCGAGGGGAAGTTCATGGGTATATTAGGCCTAGTATATAGTTATATACATTAATCCATACTACAAATCTACAATTCATTTGGTTTTATTCGCTACTGGCTTATGTTTGGCTTGGTCTATAGGTTTAGTTAGAAAGGTCATGGAGGTTGACTGAGAATGTACAGTTAATCTCATCAGTCACCCTAATTGCATTATTCACTAAATTTAAGATGCCAAGAATGCAAGACTACTTGTGTACCAAAGGAGTTTTTTTTTTACTTTTACAAGCTTGTTATATGTAACAGGAAGATGAACAATTTGGTTTTACTGTTCAGTTTCTACACCAGTTTAGCTAAGACTGAACAATGAAAACAGATATTTTATTTTTTGACTCAGACATTATCAGTGAAAATCCATTGCTGCTATAAACCTCACTGCGGTGGTGACATATATAAGTCCAAAGTATATAAACAAACAAAACAGTTGGGGAAACAAAAGGATGAGCCTAGCAAACTAGTGTGTGGAATCTGTTAAAAGCTTCTTCATTCTCTTCCTTATGGCTTCTCTTCTTTCCTTCTCTGTTACAACCTCAAAGATGATGATGGTAAGAGCTGCTTCGCCATCAACTTCTTCTGCGATGACGATTACTGTGCCAGAGAGCCTCACTGACAGATTTGGTAGAAAAGGCATCAACTTCGTGGAGCATGACAATACTCCATTTGTAGAGCTCACAGTCAGGAATGGCAGTTCATTAAAGCTTCAAATACCCACTGCTCATGTGACTTCGTATAAGCCAAAGGTGTATTGGAAAGAAAATGGCTTTGAGGAGGTTCTTTACACAATTCCTGGTAAAGGAACTGAGCCTAACAAAGCCAAGGGTGGTATTGGTTTGGTCTTGAATGATGTATCACAAGCAGGTTCTAAAGGGTCACTTGTATCCACTTCTGAATGGACAGTGAAAGATGTTGATTCGGATTCAATTGATGCTATGCAGGTATTATATAACCTCATATTCTTTACTTTTCAGCTGCCATACATCTGACACTATAACAATACATAGATATGGAAAGCTTTCCTAAATTCTAGTCGTCAAATAGTATATTGGCTTTGTTCAAAGCACAACAGCCAAGTGCAATTTACACTACCAAGTTTGTATGCTTTTCTTTCAAATTCTTATATATTTTTACAACTATGTCTTGGTCCTTTTGACCATATTGCTAGCTTTATTGAGTGGAGAGATCCTGCATTATAATGTAATGCGCTGTATTGTCCCCTTTTATGAACTTGAAAGAATTTCATTCATCGAAAAACCAGGTTGTCATCTAATTGTGATCCTAAGAGTAGATATTCGATGCACACTGGAATGATAACCAAGTTGTCTTCTGAATTTGGGGGCAACTAGGTGGTCTTGTTTCTTTTTTGTTCTCAGTTCATTTGGTGCTTGCAGGTTGAATTAAGCAGCACTAGTGGAAGTCTTGATATAACATATGTTGTCACACTATACCCAGTAAGCATTGCAACAGCAGTCAAAGTGAAGAACAAAGGCCGAAAGGATGTGACCCTATCAAGTGCTATACTCAGCCATTTCAAATTTAAGAGACGAAGTGGAGCAGCAATCCAAGGTCTCAAGGGCTGCAGTTACACGGTACAGCCTCCCCTATCTTCTCCTTTCGAGATTTTGTCACCGAATGAAGCACTGAAAGCTGATCCATCTCCTGGGTGGTTCTCTTCTGAGCCTGAAGAAAAACCAGGTTCTTGGACTCAACAAGATGTGCCTTACACCATTTTGAAAAACAAGCTCAGCAGAGTTTATGCTGCGCCTCCTAAAGAGAGACTGAAGCCCATTTACAACACTCCTCCTTCAAAATATGAGACACTTGATCAGGTAACCAAATCCCGTTTCTTATTGAATTAGTTGATCGAACAACTTGTTTCCTAAGAAAACCATTCATGAATTACTTCCGTAAATCTGCACATGAATTTTGGTTGAACTTGATTAGTAATATATACCATGACATTGTATACATGTAAAGCAAGATGGTCTAAATATATGACCCTCCAAAGTTGTTTACATTATTCCCGACTTATTCCTTGGCCATTTACTTCAGGGACGAGAGCTCTTCTTCAGGGTGATAAGGATGGGATTTGAGGACATCTACTTATCCAGCCCTGGTTCTTTGTCTGAGAAATATGGTAATGAGTATTTCATATGCACTGGCCCTGCTTCAATGTTAGTACCTGTGGTTGTGAAACCTGGGGAGGAATGGAGAGGAGCACAGGTCATTGAGCACGACAACTTGTAGTATATCTATCTGACAAATTGTATTCTTGTTAATTTTAAATATCTGTAGATCATACAGCATTCGATTGATGCAAATCACAATCTTAAATATATAGAATCTTGGTAAAAATACTACTCATTACAGGAAGATGGAAAATCATTTATTGGCCGGGGGCGAAACAACTAGCTTAGAACAAAAAGTTTGATGCTGCGGGTTTGGGTTTGGGTTTTAATTCTCAGCTAAACATTGTACTTACATTTTCCAAAAGATGGTGTTCTAGCTTTTAACCAGTATCGTGTATTTGTTTGTTACAAAAGTAGGTAGCCAGAAGAAAAGTGTATTACATTTGTGATATGAACCAGCTCTTTGGTGTTGTCCTCGATTTCTTCGGCTGAGCTTGGTTGCGATTGCTTGCCACTGCCAGTAGAAGAACATATATGGTTAAGAACGTTATTAAGAAGTGTTGAAATGTTACTGTTTCTAAAAGTGAGAGTATCTTTAGTACACGGCGTGTATCTTTACATACATACATGGATAGTCAGGATTAGAAGAAATAATATAAAAACATGGTGGTCAAACATATGAATTGTTATGAATGGTTAAGATTGTGTCGTGTGCGTACAAGAATTTCCATCCAAAAACAGGTAAAAATCGATTAACCTAATTTAATCGAAACACACCACGTGTCCGATGGCTCATATTGCTTGCTTCAAACTCGCATTCCCAACCTCACCTCTTACACTTCTTCTGCACTTCTGGCTGGTGAGGCCGTAAGCGTTACTCTTAATCAATTGCTTCTTAGATGGTTCTCTTCTTTCTGTGCGTTGAAATCCCCCGTTGTTTCGTCCGACCCAATAGCCTTTCGAATGCCTAATTTTGCACCCTCTCATTCTCACACTTGTAAGGCAGCGGCACAGAGAGAATGCCCACAACAGCACCTCTCCCCTCCAATTCCGGGTATGTTTTCTTACCCATTACACATATTAAGCCCAATACATATCTCCGATGCTTATTTTGCTATTACTGTTTGTTCAAGATTTGATTACGTATTGAACACATTGGTTGTGTTTTTGAAATGTTTACAGGTTTGGGTTTCTGTTAGCAAGTCAATATGTGTGATGTAAATGATGGTTTGTGGATTATCTACTAGGCTGTTAAACATATGCATTTCATCATTCTGTAAAGCCCGGCTTTTGGGAAGAGCCGAAGCCGTTATTATTGATGGTATAAGATTAGGGGTGGTTCCGAATAGGCACACTTACAATACTTTGGTTCATGCCTATTGTCAGTTTGTCGACATTGATGCTGCTTATGCGGTTGTCCATAGAATGAAAGAAGCTGGGATAAGTCCAGATGTTTGTACTTTCAATTCTTTGATATCCGGGGCCGCCAGGAATCGGCTATTGTCTCGGTGCCTGGATTTGTTTGACGAAATGTTGCAAGAAGGTATACATCCTGATGTGTGGAGTTACAATATTTTGATGCATTGTTTCTTTAAGTTAGGTAAACCTGATGAAGCCAGCCGAGTCTTCCAGGATATTTTACTTAGCGACCTCACTCCTCATGCAGCTACATTTAACATAATGATTAATGGCCTTTGTAAAAATGGGTACACTGATAATGCTCTTATGTTATTTAGGAATTTACAACGTCACGGATTTGCTCCCACGTTAGTGACGTACAATATTATTATCAGTGGGCTTTGCAAGGCACGTAGAGTGCGGCAAGCGAGGAAAGTTCTACAGGACCTTGTAGAATCAGGTCATGTGCCAGATGCCATAACCTACACTACAGTTTTGAAGAGCTGCTATAGGTCTAAGCAATACGACCACGGGCTTCAGATTATGTCAGAGATGAAGAGTAAAGGGTATACATTTGATGGCTTTGCATACTGCACTGTCATTGCTGCCTTACTTAAGACTGGAAGGATGGAAGGAGCAAATCTTTTCATGGAACAATTGATGGATAGTGGCATTGAAATGGATTTGGTGTCTTATAACAACTTACTTAATACACTTTGTAAAGATGGTAAGTTTGAAGCTGCCTATAAGTTGATGGATGAAATAGAGAATCGGGGCCTTTTGTGTGATAAGTATACCCATACAATCATGATTGATGGATTGTGTAAGGCGGGAAATATAGCTGGTGCTCTAAAACATTTACATTATATGAATATGATGGGATTTCATGATAACTTGGTTGCCTTAAATTGTCTGATTGATGGCTTGGGTAAAGCTGGTGAAATCGATCGTGCAATGGAATTGTACAATTTAATGGAGACTAGGGATTCTTTTACCTATGACTCCTTGGTGTTCAATCTTTGCAAGGCTGGAAGGTTCCTTTGTGCATCTAAGGTTATGATGAAATGTTTAAGAGATGGAATGTTATTACTCTACTCTACCAGGCGAGCACTCCTTAATGGTCTTCGTAGTATAGGGTTTACAAATGAAGCAAGAAAGCTTCGATCAAAAATTCAATTGGCTCGGCTGTGACGTTAACAATTTTGTGTGGTTTTGCTGCTGGAAATGACATACCCTGAAGAATGATGTGAACCACTGCCCCCACTCTAGTTATTGAGTAAACATCTGATGATTTGGGTTGTCAAGCTCTCTCTACAGCATGTCTTATAAATGGTAAAGAGTGCTGTTGAATCTGAATGCGAGGTGGATTTACTAACCTGTAATGCTTTGCATCTAGTCTGCTGGTCCTGCTGGATTGTGCAACTTTAAGACACTGCTTTTAGTGAACAACCCATAACATGTAATACTGGGAAAGTCATTGGATGCCATGTTTCTTCAGGGCATAGTGGTGAGTGTCTTATCTTACTCAAATGGATACTCCGTAGATTTTCTCTTCGTATAATATGAACCAATGCTCTTGGTGAATTACTGCAATAACATCTGCATTATTGTATCTATTCTGCTTTCTCATCTGTTTGAGGAATAAATTTTTAATTTTATGCTTCACTTTTTCCAGGGATGCTGGTTTGGATTGTTCAGAGTCAGTATGGAACTTCAGATAAAACTGAGAACTCTAACCCAGAGAGGGAAACATGTGTATTGAATTCTTCTTTTTATGTGAGTACCTGTTCACATGAAATCTTGATAAATCGTTTCTTATTTTCATTTTATGCTGCACCAGACCAGAGAGGAATTAAAGGTTCTGAGTCCATTTTTAAAATCTGTTTTGATTCCTAAAAGAGATAAAGAAGATAACTCCAGTTCCTAGAATAAGGACAAACTTGTTTATGTTTTATAAATATAATAATTTGAAGTCACTGGCTATTCCTTAATTGCTATTCTGCTTCTTATCCTTAACTGAACTAACGTATTTTCAGGAGCAAAGTAGTTTTAGTCGTCCAAACACGCTTACTGTTACTTTATTTATAATTATTTTTCCTCCCATCTCTTTCTATTCTCTACCAGGATATCTTATGTGAACTTCTTAATCTTTGCCAATAATGGAATGTTAACTTTAATTTTTTAATTTTTTTTCCTTGTATCAGTGTGTAAGCAGTTCAAAAAGAAAAAAGAAGTTAGATTAAAACAGGATGTCATAGAAGTTGATATAAATAATAGATGTATGATATCTTGGTTCTAAGCACAGATGGTCCTGTTACGTAGATGGTGTGGTTGTCATATGTGATCTTGTATGCTACCAAGCTGATTTGATGAATCAAAATTTTAACTGACAGAATGGATCTAAGTTAGGTAGAAGAGAGAAAAATGAGATGACAATATGATACTGGGGTTCCTTTCTGTTGAGCATGAACCTTGTTAATGAACATTTAGAAGCTGGGGTCATAGGCTGGGTTTAGTAGAGGACCGCTGTAATAATCATGAGGTATTTAGGTACTTTTGCCGATCTATATCTTTTCAGGATCCCTTTTGGCAAGTATCTGTTTTCTATTTTTGAAATATAAATTATAAAATGTTCTGCAAGCTGTGCAGTGTCAATCTGGGGATTTCTGTTGCTATAGGGAGCAAGGATTTGAATTGTGAGTTTCATTTAATAAGTTTCAGCCAACTCTTGGTAGCCCTGTCTCCACTTGAGGTTCTGTTCAACACCAAAGTAAAAAGTTGTGGATCTTGTTGTATGTCTTCCTGAGCTTGCTATATTATGCATACACAGGCACTAACATGAATCAAGACCTGAGCTTGCTGTGTGATGAACACTTAGACACTAATTTGAATCAAGCATCTGCGGTTCAAGTTTCATTTTAGTTTGTGAATCTGTTTTCAACTGGAACCGTCTCGCATCATGACATCCAAGCATGTTTATTTCTGTAGCCATTCCTGCAACATAAGATGATGTAGGAATGGCTACAGAAATAGCATCATTATTAATCATCATAATAGCATCATTATTAATCATCTTATGTTGCAGCGATAAGGTTGGAAGTTAACTTCATTTGAACTTTTATGCTGTTGATCTGTTATAGTTTGCTGAACTGTTTACTTGTTTGAGCTTTTGTAACATTTTTGCTGTATTGAGTCCAGATAGCGCACATGATTTTCATGGCTCAACTCATGTTATGATGCCATCGCATAACCTTTTTGAGATGACTTCTCCATTTTTTCTTGGACATATGACACATCTACAGTTGGTGCATGGATACGAAACATAAATGGTGCATTTGGTTGATCTCTCTATTGAGTAGATGTCGAAAGATGCAACGAGGCTAGGTGCTAAAACTCCGAGCTTGCCTTGAAGAAACATAAAAAACAGGACAAGTCTGTGGTATACAAACGAGCCATTGAATCCAACCCGAGTAAATCAATGTATGGATACATTATGAGTAAACTGGTTTCATGCGTTAGACTAATTTGACACTACTCGCTTTGAATCGAACTCTTTTACTTCTTGATTCTACTTGCCAGTAAAACTTATTTACTTCCAGTCGCTGTTATTTTTGAAGGCAATTGTGTGTCCTACAAACCTCACTCCCTATAACCACCCCCTCTCGAAAGCTAAGGCTGAAAATGTGGCATGGTGCGACAGAAACCAGTTGCTGGAAGCGTGAAGCAACAAGTAGACACGAGTTGACACGAGTGCCATGTATGCTATACGTACTTTGACTGCATTGTTCGACTCAGGCTCGTCCAGATTCTAGGGAAATCATTTGGCCCTGCTACTGCCATCTCAGCACAACACACCCTTGCACGCCAAACTTTCTTCCACCTCAAAAATTTTATGATTTTTTTTATCTCCCAAAAAATCCAACTTTAAAAATTCGATTGATTATTTTTTTCTGTTCTTCCTTGTATTTTTCCTTTGAATCGTCACAGTTGGCTCAAACAAAGATTTGAGTTTGAGTTTCATGTCCAATGGCTCAGTTGCTCTCCCCTGTTTTCACTGAAGCTCTCAAGTTCCAGAACCCTTTACTACCACCGAGCACATGGCGCGTGTTAGCGAGGACCAGCAGTATTAATAGCTTGAGTCTGATGGGTCATGCTGGGAAGCGAAGAGCCTGTGGTAGAGTCAGAGTGGCAACTGAGGGCTCAACTTCAGTTGGCGCTTTGGCTGATGACTACTACTCCGTCTTGGGTTTGGTAATTGCTTCAAAACTCAATTGTGTTTTGTTTGCTTAGTTCTGAGAAAGTGTTATCTTGTTTAGTTTGTTGGGTTTTTGTTTGCACAATGTTGTAGTCAACAAAGTCATTGATGCATGAGTATCTATGAATTTTGTATGCTTAGATCTGTATATATGATGTCTAATTGTTGGTTGGGTTATGTTATGTAGCTTCCAGATGCCACACCAGCACAGATCAAGAAAGCCTATTACAATTGCATGAAGGCTTGTCATCCTGACTTGAGCGGTGATGATCCGGAGACAACAAATTTTTGTATGTTCATCAATGAGGTCTATGAGGTGGGTTTCCATACAAGCTTAATGCTTTGAGCTCGAACCGGTTACAAGTGTTTGGGTTTTATTCTTTTGTGAAATCACTAGAATTAAAGCATTTAAGTGCAGGTTCTCAGTGACCCTGTGCAGCGCATGGTTTATGATGAAATTCATGGTTATGCATTGACGGCGATCAATCCTTTTGTAGATAACACTGCTCCAAAGGATCACACATTTGTTGACGAGTTTAGCTGTATAGGTATGCCAAGTTAAGAGGCTCAGGTGTTATTCCATGTATAACTTTAATTGGACCTTGCTTTCTAGGACATTAGTTTAACTAAAAAAATGAAATACTCTTTGCTAGGAAGCAGTAGCTGGATTCACTCCTTGCTGCCTCTGAGCAATGATATTTGTAGGGTGGTCAATAACCTATTTATCTTTGCAGGCTGCAAAAACTGTGCCAATGTGGCTCCAGATGTCTTTGCAATTGAGGAAGACTTTGGAAGAGCCAGAGTATACAGTCAGTGTGGCAATCAAGATTTAGTTCAGCAAGCAATTGATAGTTGGTAATGATCATGCTTTATGGTCATGCTAATATGATGATCATTTGTGATGAAAGTTGTCAAGTCCAGTTTCCAATATTTTTGTCAACTGAATGCAATGCTTACTATAATTACAAGCTTCATTGTTGTGCTAGCCTTAAAGAACAGTTTAAAAGGGAGGATGAACCTAAAAAACATCTGCAAATATAAAGGAATTATGTATCTTTGTGTAGTGATTGTTTCCTTGTACTTGAATTACATAGTATAGGACGTAGGACACACTTCTGAGAAGAATAATATTTAGTTTGACTTCACAAAATATATTTGTCAATTTACTGTTATCTTTTGTGAACAACCAATTCATGTTGCAGCTCTGGTTTTTCCATTCTCCAATATAGGATCAACTGTTGAAAAAGTGATCTTGTGTATGGTTGAGAAAATCTATAATAGCATTACTCCTAGTTCAAATATTTCATCATTAAAAATTTCCATTCTTTCTTGCAATATAATTTCCATTCTTTCTTGCATGCAAGTGCTGTTGGAAACTTGACTTCTAAATTCAAGTTTAAATTCAAGTTTCAGGCATCAAGAGAATCATTAACTGCAGATTCAAGTGTCTTGACTTTGAGAACAATGTTCTAACTGTTGTTAACAAAATATGTCCTTAATTCAGCCCTGTTGATTGCATCCATTGGACTTCTGCTGCACAACTGTCATTGCTTGAAGATGAAATGCGCAGAGTAGAAAGAGTAAATGTAAGGCTAACAATCAATGTAAATTATTTTCCATCTAAGTTCCATTTTGCAGATGCTTTACTTGCGAGCATCTTTGTAATCTTCTTAATCACAAGTCATTTCTAGTTATCAGTTCTGCATTTGAAGCTGTCTAAACATTCTTAAACCAACCGAACTGCAGTTATATATTAGTGGCTAATAGATTTTGTGTCAATGGTCAGGTTGCACTGATGCTGGCAGGTATGGGCTCAGCAGCAGCGGATGTTTTCAGAACGGTAAGCTAATTTTTCTGTTCTATATATGCATTTTCTATACAGATGAAGCCAGTCTTGAAATTATGACTAAGATTATCTGGTATCTTGTAAGATGATAAAAGGATTTTATTTTTTTATATTTTTTTTAAAGTTCTTGTTGGCCTTACAGTTTTATGTTATTGATAGACTAACAGAAAAGGATGTAGAAGTATCTGTTACATATAATTATCCAGCACTATCATTAATCTTGGCTCTAAAACTTTTGTTCTTAAACATCTTTAAAGAGATACTTATGTAAGGCATCTCTTTAGCATTGTGATAGCTGCCTGAGTTTCTATTATTATTCATACATCCTTGATACTGTTGCAGGCAAGTTCTCGATGGCAAAAGAGGCAAGCAAAAGTGTTGGTAAGAACTAATGTTTGTTGGTGACCTTCATCTATTTGTCTCAAAGTTACATTATTAAGCCACCTGAAGTCATCAAAAAGAAATTTGAAATGCCAACACAATAAAAAATTTGCTCTTAGGATTCAGCCAGACATTTAAATATGAAAGCGAGTTACAGTTTGTCTGTTTAGATACATAATTGATTAGAATAGTTCAACCCACCTAAAAATTATCATTTTGTTTTTGTATTGAGATTCCTCCAGAAGATTTGAAGCTAGAAAATATCATGTGTATCACAGTTTTATCGTATAAAGTTACTGGTGTACTGTATTACAACACCAGTAAAATATCATGTAGTAAAGATGCTATATCTACTAGCTAGTTTAAATCTAGGAATGATACTTTCTTTTAGACTTGGTAAGAGACCAGAAATACTTATGAAACCATGGTGAGCTAAGCACCAGTAAATAATATTGCTCCCAGAATGCAAGAATGAGAAGTAAAATAGACAAGCCGTTCCATCTGCCACAAGATGAAAGGACTGGTGAATGTATTTCACTGTACACTACAGGAATTGTTTTGGAGTTAAATTAGGGTGGGAAGGGGAGAATGGGAAACAAATTATGGGTACAGTTGTGAGTTGTGACTCATGTTTAATCTGTGGTACTGGTTGTGTCAGCTGTATGAACCATATATAGGTGTCCTGGGATAGTTGGATAGTCAGATATTTTGATCCAAATGTACTGATTGCAATCTACTCTCCATTTAAATACTTGGGTATTATTACAGGAACAAGCTAAAGTGAGGATGACAAAGCAGAAAGATTCAGAGAAAACGGAATCATACTGGGACAATGTATGGGGCAAAGCCAAAGACTACCAGACTTCAGGTATAAGAAACCTTTCAGAATTAATCATACATATATTACAAATTGTTTGATAAATATACAGAAGAAACATAATTGAATTTACTGTATGAGTAGTTCACCTCCTCCTTCATGTAACAGTATCACCCTAAGAGCTTTGGACGTGTTGTGTATTTTATCTCAAGGAAAATATATCTCTCTAAAATACTCCTACTTTGGTCACTACCTTCCCCTAATGCCACTAGGAAAGTTCTCCAGAAAATAAGAAAACAAATTACTGCTGCTGGAACTTTTGGTGCCTCAATTTTGACCTGAACTACCGTTGACTTAGAAATTTCAGTGATTGATAAACTAACCTGTTTGATAACCAGCGGTTATATATATTTTTGGGCACATATCCGGCATGTTACTTTCCATGGAGTGTTCTTCTACAACCTTATGTTGGCAGATGATTCTTGGATTACAGTATCTCCTGAATCTTCTTTGTTACAGTTTTTCATTCCTCAGCTCGATTGTAAAGGTTTTCAACATGACATTTAAGCCAATTAGCCTATTCTTCAAACGATTTATAGTTGCATGCTAGGGTTGTAGGCACTTATTTAAATCTGGAGTAGTAATATTGTATGTTTCCATTTGGTAACAGTCTTCATTATTGTGGTCTATTTAATTGACTTGGTCTTCAAAAATAAAGTTGCAACTTTAATTTCTTTTCCATATTATTTTAGTTCCAGAGGAGGAAACAAAAGAAAGAGCAAAGAGAGCTGCCGCCGCAGCTCGAAGATGGAGAGAGTACTCGAGGAAGGGTGCTGATAAGCCTCCTAGATATAAACTTCCAGAGGCAATCTCCAACAATGAAAACTGACCATCAGTTTTATGACCATTAGTATTCTTATAGTCAATTGTAATTAATTGATGATATAGCCTATAGCCCTATAGCTCTTGTAAATTTGTAATCCTGAAAAACTTGAACAGATTACAATCTGTATAATCAGTGTAGTCATTATTGCTACAAAATGACAATACATAAGGAATAGAGATTTGGAGAAGTGCACTAGTCTCCTATGCTTATGTTCATTTCTAGATGATTAAATCCATAAACCTAGAAGCTTTGCTTCAAACTACTAAGAAATCTATGAGTTGGAGGTTAATTCCAATAGACCTTCAAGTTTCTCATGTGTTACTTTTACCCTTTAACATAAAACCTGGCATAACAGCAAACCTTCTACCTCTCCCAATCACAACTCAATGCATTGTTACGGGCACAGCCTAGACAGTTGGTGGAAATCCACCTTGACCATGCTTACTCTTTATTGAATACATATCTATCAGATTATGGCATCTGAATTTAGTTAATTCACCACCAGGATCCACAACCAATGCATTCTTCTCCTTCTATTCCGACATCAAGATATGACAGCTGCAACCCTCTAACGAAGGCCTCTATCTCCTCCTAGACAGTACTCCCGAGCTTTGGACATCAGAGCTGGGACTAATCCCCATCCAGACGTTACCAAGCTAGCGCTACAGTGATTACAAGAGGAAACAGCATCTATAAAATGTGAAAACATGCGTGTTTAGGGCAAACAGATTTACCACACAGTTGAATGCGTACAGAATTACCAAGATGTATACACGCAGTTTGATTATCTACTGATGTTGATACACAGTTGGATTTATAGCGCAGTTGGAGCTGTTTGTTCAATATATACTACAATATTGAGCAACAGATGGATGAAACTTCAAGTACAGAATTAGAGACGAATGGAGTCGATGCCAAGTCACAAACAAAACAAATTGGAATTTTAATAAGTCGAGGCCAAAGTTGACTACGAAGTCAATATTGTATATGATCTGCCTGCAACTCTAGCTTTTGAGTATCTGGGATTAAATACTTTATTAAAATCTGAATTATTGATATCAAAGGCAGGATACGAAGACCCAAAGGGCATGGCGCATCTTCTGTTTGGTGAGGAAGGTCTCCATTGATTAAGCAATGGCTGCCTCGATCCCTCATGTAATAAGTAATAAAAATAAATCTAATACCACCCCACATATCTTTGTTTTATTTTGCTTGTTTCATAGAATACAGATGAATCATATGATTAGAACAGAACAACTCACATGTCAACAGTCGATCGATTTGGTTTATGAAAGACTTACTAATTATCTGCATGTTCATAGAGAAAAATTTAAAGAAAAAAAAAAAAGTAAAAATACTTTGGTCTTGATCAGTTTTAACTTTTAAACATGACGATCCACCTCGGATTACTTTCTACGTGTGGCCGCCTCACACATACATGACCATCAAGTAAATATATTACATAAACGCTAGACTGTTGCACAATGAGATATATTTTTTTGGAACGAAATTGCACATTGAGATTAATTTTTAAACTCTGCATGTACGTTTATCAAGTAATGTTATTATCAGAGTATAGTAATCTTCACGAAGAGTGCTTTAGGGAAAGGATCAAGGGTCTGGAGAATTTTACTTGATAGGATTCAATATTTCAATGATGCATGTTTCAATTTAAAGTGATAAAAAAGCCAGAAAGTTGGTATTCAAAATCAATCTTTTCTGTACATTTTAGAACTCGAGGGGCGCGGGAATCACGTTGGAGGTCACTTTTGCTGCGCTAGGGTTAAGATCCACACAGTGCTCAAAGTTGGGAGCCAGTCGATCGATCTCCATGTGAAACATTTCTTAGTGGCCTAATGGCTCCACGCTTTGGCCTTTAGCAACAGCAATTATATCATTGTCTTTCATCGATCATTGTGTTAAGTTTAACATATATGAAAATACATTTAGTTCTTAAAACTATGACAGATATCAGATCAAGTGAATAAGAATTTTCTGAAAACTAACTTGATTGGTTGATGTTGTTGTAATCCATCAATCTTCTTCTAGATTCTCTCATTGATATCTCTTTTGTTAATGGGACAAAATAAATGAGAAAAACGTGAAAGCTCTAGCAGAGATCAGAAGGATATTTATAGAGAATGAGTTTCTCTAACTGATATGGAAGTTACATAGCAGTTCCTTCCATCAAGGAAACTACCTTAACTTCCTGTCTGTTTAACTTTATCCTGTCCTAATTTCTTGCATTTGAATTTTAATTCTAAACAAACTCTACAACACAATACTGATTCGATAAACATATATAATGTGCAATAATATTCATGTAACAAGCTAAGTCCACAAAATTCAGTTGCTGATATAGAAAATATATAATGCTAGTTCATAAATTGTTTTCTGCATAATGTAATTACATTACAATCTCCCACTGAACTAGTATTATATATAATCCATATTTCCAAAAGAATTTTCTTAAGTTGCGCATATGAACTCAGTTTACAAGTCTGTTTACAAAATCTTGCCAAATCAGTTCAATCATAATGAATCATAAGAGAATTTGATAAAGTAGAAAATTATCAGTCCCTTACAACCACATCATGGTAAACTAAAACGCATAGATTACCTCTAATACAAGACATGCTTCACATAAGTAATCGAATTGAAGCATAATGATCCTGATGGCTAAATGCACTGCATACTGTACTGATATGATATCAGTAAAAGACTGAAAGTATATACTCAATTTAAAAATATGCAGTAGCTCCTTAGGAATGAGATTAAATCCATTCACGTATATATATATATATATATATATATATATATATATATATATATGTAATACACAATCAATGCTGAAAACATCAACAATTGCAGTTATTCATATATATTGTACTGTATGATAACTTTTAATACTAAAATTGCATAGCTAATCATCAAAGCTACTTAAAACTCCCATATTCCTTACATGACCCTCAAATGCTGCTACTGGTAGTGCCTTTGTCAAGGGGTCTGCTAACTGGTCCCTTGTTCCAATTTTCACAACTTCTATCTCATTATCTCTTACACTTTCTCTGACAGAAAAGTACTTCACATCTATATTTCTTGAAGCAGAAGTTCTCTTGTTGTTCTTTGAAAAGAACACAGCTGCTGCATTATCACAGTAAATTACCAATGGTCTTTCTATCGAATCAATCACCTTCATTCTGGAAATAAAATTCCTTAACCATATGGCATGTGCAGTAGCCTCAAATAAAGCAATATATTCTGCTTGAAAGGTTGAAGTAGCAGTCAATCCTTGCTTATTCGTTTTCCATGAAATTGCTCCTTTTGCAAGCATAAAAATATATCCAGAAGTTGACTTCAAATCATCTGGATCTTGTTTGTACGATGCATCAGTATAACATTCCACTTCCAATTCACAATCATCCATTCTTTTGTATACAAGCATGTGATCTCTTGTGCTCTTTAAATACCTCAAAACTTTCTTGCCAGCAATCCAGTGTTCTTGTCCAGCATTAGATTGATACCTGGAAAGCATATTTACTGCAAAGCTTATATCTGGTCTTGTGCACACTTGTGCATACATAAGACTACCTACCAGCCCTGCATAAGGCACATTCTCCATGTTCTTCCTTTCCAGATTGTTTCTGGGACATTGTCCTTTGTGTAATCTATCACCCTTAGACACAGGTGCATTACCAGCTCTACACTTCTCCATTGCAAACCTCTTTAGAACTTTATCAATGTAATTCTTTTGTGATAGTCCCAGCATACTTCTTTCTCTATCTCTACTGATCTCAATGCCAAGCACATAATGGGCTTCCCCCATATCTTTCATATCAAATTGTTGCTTCAGAAAATCTTTAGTAGCCTTCAACAAACCAACATCACTGCTTGCCAGTAAGATATCATCCACATATAAAACAAGAAATATGAAATGACTCCCACTGATCTTGCTGTATACACATTCATCTAACTTGTTCTCTTCAAATCCAAAACTACAAATCACTGCATCAAACTTCAAATACCACTGCCTAGATGCTTGTTTAAGTCCATAAATTGATTTTTGCAACTTACAGACTTTGTTCTTATCTCCAATTAAACCATCAGGCTGCAACATGTAAATTTCTTCTTGTAGATCCCCATTCAAAAAGGCTGTCTTCACATCCATTTGGTGCAATTCCAAATTGAAATGTGCCACTAATGCCATAATCACTCGGAAAGCATCCTTGGTAGAAACTGGGGAAAAAGTCTCATTGTAATCTATACCCTCTTTCTGATTATATCCTTTAGCCACCAATCTAGCTTTATATCTTTAAATCTTGCCTTCTGCATCTCTTTTGGTCTTGTAAACCCATTTGCATCCAATTGGCTTCATTCCATCAATTTTATCTACAAGAGTCCAAACTCCATTCTGTGACATGCTCAATAGTTCATCCTCCATTGCTGACAGCCATTTGTGACTATTTTCTGATTTCATAGCATCATTGAGTGTAGTTGGATCAGTTTCTTCCCCCAAATCAAATTCAACAGCTGTATTATACAATAAATATTCCTCCGGGATTGCAGATTTCCTCTCTCTTTCTGATCTCCTTAGAACTTGTGGATTCTGATCAACTACATCTTGTTGAACTACTTGTTCTACTGGTTGTTCATTCCCAACTTCCTCTATAACTTCATTAAAAATAGGAACTTCATCTACAGCTGGTGGTATTTGATTTTCAACAACTACATCTTCATTTATATTTGCAGCAACAATACTATGCCTTACAATTTCTGGATACTGGAACCACTCCTCCATATTAAAAAATTACTCCTTAGGTTCATCTTTCATCATGGAACCATCATACTGATCAAACACTTCGTCAAGGAATGATGCACGATGAGTTTCAAAAATTCTGTTGTATCTTGACTTACAGTAAAACTTGTACCCTTTTGATTTCTCTGAGTACCCAATAAAATAGGCACTAATAGTCCTAGATTCCAGCTTATCATCCTTCTCTCCATTGTAAACTCTTGCTTCTGCTGGACAACCCCAAACATGAAAATGATTCACACTTGGCTTGTAACCGTACCAATTCTCAAAAGGAGTATTAATCACAGCAGTACTAGGAATTCTGTTGCATATATAATTAGCAGTCTTTATAGCTTCTCCCCATAGAAATCTTGGTAAATTTGATCTGCAAAACATGCTTCTCACCATATTCATGAGAGTTCTATTTCTTCTCTCACACACACCATTCTGCTGTGGTGTATATGGTGTGGTATACTGAGCAACAATGCCACATTCTTCTAAATACATGGCAAATGGACCTTTATGCTGCCCTTTTTCTGAGTATTTTCCAAAGTACTCACCACCTCGATCTGATCTCACAACCTTAATAAGTTTTTCTGTTTGTCTTTCTACTTCAGTTTTGAAAACTTTAAAAACGTCTAACACTTGTGACTTCTCAGACATTAAATAAATATAACAATATCTTGAAAAATCATCTATGAATGTCACAAAATATGAATTCCCACAGATTGATTGAACTTGAAAAGGGCCACATACATCTGTATGTATCAGTTCCAGTAATACAGTAGACCTCTTAGAACTGAATTTCCTCTGATTGGTCATTTTGCCCTTCAAACAATCTATACACGAGTGGAAATCACCAAAATCTAATGCAGGTAAAATATTTTGTTTCACCAAGTCTTGTAATCTCTGTCTAGATGCATGTCCTAATCTTTTATGCCACAGATAAGAAGAATTTTCATGCTGAAATTTTCTTTTGACACCAACTGAACTAGAAATATTGAAAATATCATGATGTATATCAATTGCATTTACACAATTGACATGCCAGTAACCATCAACTAAAATAGCATCACCAAAACAAGTAGAATTATAATAATAATACATAGATTTATTATTACTAGAGAAGTCATAACCATCATTCAGTACATATTGAGAACCAGAGATAAGGTTTCTCTTTATTGAGGGAATACAATAGACATTATCTAATACTAACACAAACTTATTCCTAAACAATAGTTTAACACTTCCTATAGCTTGAACCGCGACCCTTTGTCCATTAGCAGTACAGACTTTTGTTTCATTCTTTCTTGGGATTGTGTGTCTGAATAATCCCTGCATAGAATTAACAACATGAATAGGGGAACCGGTATCAAACCACCATGAATTCTTATCATTATATGCATGAGACTCTAATGAAAGTACTGTTTTTAACAGAAAATTACCTTTTTTGTTCAACCAGATCTTGAAACCCTCACAATCCTTCTTAAAATGTCCAGCTTTCTTACAGAAGAAGCACTTCAGTGGACCATTAGACTTGTTAGTACCAGGTTTCTCCTTATGCTTATCATGTTTCACACCAGAACTTGAAGCACCATCCTTATTGCCAAAGTTTCTTTTACCAAATTGCCTTTTTGCATCCTTGTGCTTTGGCTTGGAGATGTAATTCACAGCTACTGCCTTTCCCCTTTTGATCTTATCTTCCTCCTCTTGCACAACAATACTAATCAGTTCATTCACACTCCAGCTCTCTTTCTGTGTATAGTACAGGCTTTTGAGATAGCTATACTCATCAGGAAAAGAGTTCAGCAATAGAAACACCAGGAATCCTTCCTCAATATTCATCTTCATCCCTTTCAGTTTCTCAGCAATTTCAACTCCCTTCATGACATATTCCCTGATACTTCCTCCTTGATATTTCAGTCCAGTCAACTTGCTAATGAGCCTTCCCATCTCAGCCTTGTTGGATACCTTGTACTTTTCAGCAATTGAATTGTAGTATTCCTTAGCAAATTGGGAATCAGGGACTCCTCCTTTCACAGCAGTATTCATACCCTTCTTAATGCAGATCAAAGCCATTTTGTTGTGCTTGGACCATTTCTGATATTTGTCCTTCAGTTCCCTAGTCGCATTTGCAGCAGGTTCAGGCATTGGATCTTCCTTCAGCACATGATCAATATCCAGTATTGCCAAATTGAGCATAATCTCATCCTTCCACTTATCATAATTGAATCCATTTAGGAGTTCAATTTGATTGATGCTGATCGGAAGGTGCATAGCTGTAGTGGAGTCATAAACTTGAGTCAGTCATTCATAATAACTAAATTTGCAAAATCATATATATTTATGCATATTCCAGTCATACTGTATACTAGAAAATATATATGAATAAATGCTTGTCCCAAAGTTATTTTCAGTTTTCACAGAAACAACATTTAATCAATTGTCATATAATGAGATACATCAACAAAAACAATTTCAAGGTATCAGCATCTTAATCTGATCCAATAAAAATTTCATTGCAATGTTTACTCTGTTATATATAACTTTAACATGAATTCTGGTTCAAAAAATCAATTGCTATGGAAATCGAATTTTATTCCAAATTTCATGCTAATCTGCAGGTTCATTCTAAGATACTGAACAATATATATACTTCGGCTAATATGTTAGCATTGAAGATATACATAAGTTAAATAAAAGCATCAAGGAAAGAACAACTTAGACCGATACATATACTCACTTACATGGCTACTATGGCAGCATTATGTAATAATGAATTTTGTATCAGATTGATGGATTATATATTGATTACAGATCATACAAATATATAAATAGCATATCAGATAGCATTTTACTTGATAAGAACATGATAGAAACAAAACAGATATAAAATCTTTCTATATGTTCAATTTGGTCCCAGGAAAATAAAATCTCTACACATAAAATCAAACACCAATCTGATATCTGAGCATAATTGCTTTGATACCAATTGTTAAGTTTAACATATATGAAAATACATTTAGTTCTTAAAACTATGACAGATATCAGATCAAGTGAATAAGAATTTTCTGAAAACTAACTTGATTGGTTGATGTTGTTGTAATCCATCAATCTTCTTCTAGATTCTCTCCTTGATATCTCTTTTGTTAATGGGAGAAAATAAATGAGAAAAACGTGAGAGCTCTAGCAGAGATCAGAAGGATATTTATAGAGAATGAGTTTCTCTAACTGATATGGAAGTTACATAGCAGTTCCTTCCATCAAGGAAACTACCTTAACTTCCTGTCTGTTTAACTTTATCCTGTCCTAATTTCTTGCATTTGAATTTTAATTCTAAACAAACTCTACAACACAATACTGATTCGATAAACATATATAATGTGCAATAATATTCATGTAACAAGCTAAGTCCACAAAATTCAGTTGCCGATATAGAAAATATATAATGCTAGTTCATAAATTGTTTTCTGCATAATGTAATTACATTACACATTGTGGCCATTTTGGTTTAGTTTCTGGTCTCGTTAATTTGGGATAGCTAGCTATGTTTCAAATTCAGACACCATATATATATGTAAAATATTATGTATTCGAACAAAACCAAAATTTTGTTTAGCCCGGCCTGTTAAAATTTAACGTTTCTAATTTTTTTGATTGTGTATTTATAAGACTATATATAATTGCATAATGCTTGCGTATAGTTTTAGTAGACAAGAATGATGTGGAGAGTTTATCTAGTAGTGATGCATGTCCTTAGTAGATATCTTACAAGTGAACCCATTAATCAAGACTCTTATTACTATTTGTCTGTAAAATTCAACCCAAGCTACCATGACAATTCAGTTTCTCTAGACTTTTGGGGCAGACCGTAATGAATTAGTAGTGCAAAGCTAGAGAAATTGCCATACAATTTCTAATGTCAATGAACTAAAAGAACATTACAATCTAAAAAAATAAAAAATTGGAGAATAAACACACACAAAATGTATCACACTCGGCTTATTACATTTACAAATTCTGTATCGACGGCTACAAATTGTAGCCTAGCTTGAAATTATTTCCAACTGTAAAAATAAAAAAAGGAAAATGGAAAGAACAAAAAATAAGTCTCAGCTAATGTTATCTTACGGTTGATGCAACTGTATGAGCCCAGAACTTGAGGTGATGCTTCATGTCTTTATCTAAAGCAGATGGAACTCTCCAGTTCATCAATTGGTTCTCTTTTCTTTGATATTCCAAAGCGTCCCAAGCTTCAGACAGATAAGGCCTCGAAACACCTGTGAATGATGATGATGACTTGCATCAATCCTCTTCTCTTCGTGATCTCTATCTTCTTCCTCGTCACCTTCATCACTAACTCGTAGTCTTTGCAAGCCGGAAATTATGGCAACCAGATTCGAGTCCTTGTTGTCTTCCTCAGTGAACACAAACCCCAGATCCGTAAACCCTTTCAGCTCGTCGAACTCCAGGTCCGACAAGCTCTTGCTGCTCCCTGATCTCTTCCTTGTTTTTGATCTTTCATTGTGCAACACCTTTTTCTTCAATGGTGCTGAGCCAACCTTAAGTGCTTGTTTCACAGGAACAATACTCTATCTTGAGAAGTCTATGAGTACTTCTTTGCCGGAGGGGATTGTCTGAAGCTTCCGTGACCAAGTGGGGAGAACCGAGTGAGGAGAGAGGCATGAATCCGAGAAAAAGATGGACTTGATCAAATTCAGACTTAACACAACTGCAGCATAACTTGAATACAATTTCAGCACAAAACAATTAATTTTTCAAAATCACCATAGTTCATCTATCTTATCAAATAACTCCAAAATTTGCAGACCAAGAGTAAACATAAGGAAGAACAAGAGCACAAAATTTGAAGCCAAACTAAGAACCAAAACCCAATCAAATACGAAGAACAGTGAACTGCTGAACACAGTTAATTTCAAACAGAGTGTACCCAACTTAAAAAATTCATCATGAATCATCTACCCTATCAAACAACACCAAACTTTCCATATCAATAGTTGTCATATAGAAGAACAAGAGTACAAAGTTTCAGACCAAAACGAGTCCTAAATCCTGATCAAATTCAGACTTAACACAACTGTAGCATAACTTGAATAAAATTTCAGCACAAAGCAGTTAATTTTCCAAAATCACCATAATTCATCTATCTTATCAAATAACTCCAAAATTTGCAGACCAAGATTAAACATAAGGAAGGTATTGATACTTACATAATGCTCAGCAGCTTTAGGCTGGTTGATGTCGTATGTCACCGGGTATACGTCAACCACCGGTAATGAAGCACCCTTATCCCTTGGCTCGGCCACCCGGTAAATGATAGGTTTCCTCCCTGAGTGGTGCTCTAACTCCTTCTTACCACGGTTGCTGGAGTTGGCAACCGATCGTCTTTGCACAAATTTTCATGTCATTAGGAAAATCACCACAAATATCAAATAACACTAAACTCTTATAACCAAAACTTAATTTATACCTTGTACTTGTCTGATTCAAAATGTGTGCAAAGCCACTCCCACTCATCTCGCCTGTGCAAAAGCTCTTCCCTAATCACGTCCCTCCCCCCGACCTGTGAATCTCGGACAAGTCATGCTTCCATTCACGGAATACACTTGCCGCCCTTTTATTGATCCATTTAATGACTTTTACATCATTAAAATCAATGATAAAAAAACACTACAAGTATCACAAGTATGAGAATATGTCAGATGTCGACTAAACCTGTCGAATAATGTTTTTAGTTATAAACAAGATTTGATTATCAATAACTAGAAGTGATACATGTACATATCATATAATGATATCAAGATAGACTTGCTGTTATGTCTAGTGAGCTGCAGACAAAAACCTGTTTAAATAGTATCAACTTGTAATCCAGCTTAATTAACTAACTAGGTGTCATTTTGAATGTATAATTGTATATAGAAATAGAATATGGTTGGTGCGACGGTTGCGATGTTATGTGTATGAGGTGTGAGATCAACATCAAATGGAATTAGGAATATGCTTAATGCTAGAGAGCCAGAGGTAGATGCCTTCGAAACCCTCACTTAAAAAACATGCAAAATATTTCTCAAATAATGGATAACATGTCTATCACTTGCCAACAACTAAGTGCATCAAGTTCATATAGTTACATGATTAATAACACATAACATTATTTAAGCCTTACATGATCAATCATATAACAACAACTAAGTGCAAGACATGCTCTGTATAGAATCGCAATGTAGAAATGATTAAGAGTTTCAGTGTGAACAGACAATTGAAGTGTTAAAAATATAATTTTCAAGGGATAGATAATGGATAACATGTCTATTACTTGCCAACTAATAAGTAAATCTCAAAATTGTGTTGACAAATTAGTAATTACCATCTACCAATTATAACAGACCATGAATAGATGCTCAAACATCACAATCAAACACAAACACAAGTATCACAAGTATGAACTGCAAGTATCACAAGTATGAACCGCTGAACACAAACACAATTTCCATACCAAAAAAATTAACTGAAAGTTACAAACACTTACAGTGAGACTGTCAAAGAGCTTCTTCCTCTCCTCCTTGTCTAAATCATACCACGATTCCTTCTTCATTGCCACTCTTTTTCATATGATGCTTCCAAGACTGTTGACAAACAAGCTGTATACATCAGAATTTCGAGGTCCATCAATAACTTCCCAATCAAAGTCCAACTTGATCTTCTTCCCCGTGCTTTTGACAATATCAGACACCTTTGAGCAGTTCACCACACCCCGGTTGCCTTTCTGGGGAGGTCCTCCGCTTTGCTTCGGTTTTCGGCGAGCGCTGACAACTCTGGGTGCACCCTCAGACAGCGTGGAGGGACGTTGACTCGTCGTCATCATCGGTTAGAGGGGGAGCTGATGAAGCAAGAGATCCTGCAGGCGCCGTCGTCGTCGGAGTGGCAGTGTTGGATCCGTCAAAAGAGGAGCCGTATTGTTGTGCACATTCCAGTCACAGACGCTCCTCCGACTCCTCCCGATCTTTCCTTTTCCCAAGCGCCGGCGACATCTAGTTTTTGTGAGCGGTGGAGGAGGAAGGAATCAGGAGGATGAGGGATTTGGATCGGTAAGGAGGAAGAGGGGATTTGGACCGGTAAGGAGGAATAGGGGATTTAGACCGGTAAAGAGGAAGAGGGGAGTGAAGGGATTTGGACTGGTAAGGAGGAAGAGGGGAGCTGGGTTTTCTGAGCGGAGGAAGAGGGAGTTCAGGTGTATTCAGACCGATTTGGGATTGAGATCGAAACGAGCAGATGAAATAAGTTGTTAAGGCGGAAGAGGGATTTTTCTTAAGGCAAAATTTGGGCCAAAATTTTGGAACGAAGCGCCAGTCATGCGTGGGAACGAAGCCCTCCAAATATTTGGGCCAAAGCGACGAATTGTTTCCTTTCGTCGCTTAAGTGGCTTAATTTTTTGACTTTCCGCCAAACAACATACGTTTTAAAGTGACAAAAATGACAAAATTCGTCGCTTAAGTTAGAAAATCATTTATATTTCACTTTATGCTAATTAATACTTATAAAATGTGATATAGAACATATGGCGATAGAGATTGAAGAGCAGATCAATCGAAACATGTACAAACCCGGTTTGCTTTAGATTTAGCGTTTGGTGTCCGATTGACTATTATGATACCTTTCTGGAAGCAGAACGACCTAACGAACCAAACTCGTCGCTTCGCCATGACCTATGGGTTTTTTAGGCTATCCGAGTTCGTTTAGGCCTTCAAAATGCAGATTTACTAATAACTCATATATTAATTTTAATTGATTGTTTTGGATTGGTTTTCTTTCAAACCATGGGCTTTTAGGTTTTCATATTAGTTGTCCTATATGGATTCAAGCCACGTTTATATTTCTGCTGCATCCAAAATGTTAGTAAAGTATAAAATTAAATTAATCAAAAATTAATACATATCACAACTAATAAAATAAATTCATTACATATAGAATAAATTCAAGACATAATTAAATTGAAAATTTGACATTTTAACACATCATAAGTTTTCAATCGCTATCAACGTAGTCTCTGTCTTCTAAATCATCCTCACTCACTCCATATGAATCATCGTCTGAGTCTTCCTCTTCATCGTCTGGCCGGATGAATGGAAGTGAATCGAAGTCAAACTCTAAATTAGAAATGGGAACGTACTCGCGGGGTTGGAAGTGGATGTCGTTGTTGATGCAAAGTCTCCGTGTCGGGGATATTAGAGGTCGAGGCTTCTTGATATGGTTCAAGAGTGACATTCTCAATATCTCTATCTGCAATACCCATCTCAAGTGTAGTTGCAGTATAAATACCTCTATGTGACATCACGTTAACAATTTTCCAACCCCCACCCTCCTTTGGATCATCAAGATAAAAAATTTGTCTTGCCATTGTGGCAACAATAAACGGTTGATTCTCACACCAACTTGTGCATGTATTCACTGATAACAGACCATGATCCATCTTGGTACTCCTCGGTATATTTGGGTCGTTGAACCATCTACACTTCAATAACACAACTGGCATACCAGTTGCGTAGACTAGTTCGACAACAGATATAACGACCCCGTAATATTTAGCTTCGTCTTCCGTACCCACACACATCACGCCACTGTTTTGTGTCTTTCGACCATAATCTCGATGCAATGTCAAAAACTTAATGCCGTTCACTACACAAGCAACATATATATTCACATGTTGCGGCTTACCAGCCAAATATGACAACTCGGGTTTGTAGTGTACACTATTTTCTTCTTGCAACTTTGCAACCTGAAAAAAAAAACATCAAAACATGTTAATTTTTGGAATCACAAACACATGAAATTGTCATGTAAAAACATGAAACTTAAACGCACCCATTTTGTAAAGTATTTAGGAAATGTCTTCTTTTGCATTTCTTCCCATTTGTCACCATATTTAATTTTGCAAAGTTGTTCATGTGACACTCTAAACATGTCGACTTGGTCACAATGTCGCAGTACCCACCAATGAGCCTCAACAATCTCATCATCGGTTAATCTTTCAGAAATTGGTAATTTCTCAAACAAACGGATATCATCAGAAACAACTGAAAGGTTGAACATATGTGTATTCAGACTGACGACATGCTCTGTTTCTTGATGGAGATAATTTTCACTATAGGTTACACACTCATGTGCCTTGTATGCCTCTGCTATTGACCCCTCCAGACGATATTTATTTTTAACGTACCCTTTATATCCGCCGAGTTGTCTGAAAGAAAATAAAAAGTCGGAGTTAGTTTATTGAGCTCGTTAATAATATTGTCGGGGAATCAATGATATATTATGCTAGGATATAGTAAATTTTTACCTTTCCATGGGAAACATCCAGGTATTGTGTATTGGACCGGTAAGCAATACTTGTTCAGGCAGGTGGATCATGAGGTGAACCATAATAGAAAAAAAAGTGGGGGGGAATCCTCTCCAGTTTGCAAAGGATGTAGACGATGTCTTCTTTTAACGTAAGGACATATGACTTCTTCAACTCCCGAGCACATAACTTCTGCCAGAACCGGGATAAGGCTACTAATGGCTCCACAACATCACGATGCAACACTGGTTTAATTACGACTAGAAGTAGCCGCTACAGCAAAACATGACAGTCATGCGTCTTCATTCTAATTATCTTCTCTTCTCCCACTTTAAAACATCGAGATATATTTGCTGCATACCCTTGAGGATACTTAACATCTTGAATCCAGCTGAAAACTTTAGGCCTCATAGCCGGCTTCACCTGGTAAGGTGCAATAGGCATAACAACTTTAGAGCCGGTCCGTTTTACCCACAAGTGTGGGCGTAATCCCATATTTTGCAAATCGCACCGTGCTTTGATAGTGTCCTTAGTCTTTTCTTTTATATTCATAATTGTTCCAACGATGTTGTCACAAACATTCTTCTCTATGTGCATGACATCTAGGGTGTGCCTTATTCTTAGCTTTGACCAGTAAGGCAGCTCAAAGAATATACTCTTGTGTGTCCAGTTGTCAAGATACGAAGGACGTTTAGGATTCTGAGCCAATACTTCACGATCACTGCTCAAAGTTTCGAAGTCAAAAGAGTTCAACAAATCTAAAATTTCATCGCCGCTCCATTGTCGGGGTTTCAGACCAAACTCTTGTCTCCCATCGAAGTTAACTGCATCAAGTCTCCATTCATGATCATCTAGAAGCCATCTGCGAGCTCCCATATAACACACCCTATCAGCATGCCAACTAGAATTAATGTCGATTAAGCAGAGTGGACAAGCTTTGTACCCTTTAGTGGTATGAGAGGACAACATCCCGTAACCAGGAAAATCACTAATAGTCCACATCAGTGATGCTCTCATCATGAATGAAGTACCGGTAAGCTTGTCAAAAGTCAATGCTCCATTTTCCCATAACCCATTCAACTCATCAATCAGTGGTCTCAAATACACATCGAGACACTTACCTGGGGACTTTGGTCCTGGAATTAACAGAGCCAACATGTTATATTCCTTCTTCATTAACATCCAGGGAGGCAGGTTGTAACAAACAACAATAACAGACCAAATACTGTAAGACAAGTTCATGTTTCCATAGGGATTAAACCTGTCTATTGAGAGTCCAAGCCTTACATTTCGAATGTCTGCAGCGAAATCAGGAAATGATAAGTCAAAGGATTTCCATGCTTCCCCATCTGCGGGGTGTATAAGCGCAAAATCTTTTTTGCCTTATAATGACTCGATGGTAGTTTGTTTGCAGGAGGAAGCAAACGTCTGATAAATGATGTTATGTCATCAAAATGTTCGTTCGAGGTCCTATGCTTCTTTTTCAGACTCATATGTTCCATGAGAGAACTCAAAACAGATCCTGAACATCCCTCGTACAATGGAGTCTGCGCTTCTTCGAGCATCCTGTTGTACTTATCGTAATCACCAGTGTTTAGGTTCGAGAAAGTAGAATATTTTTCCTGGGCTGCATCAAAAATCTCTTCCTGATGATATCTTGAAGCGTATGGAAAAGCATCATGTAGCATGTTCAATGTGGGATCCATATAAGGGCTAGCGGAAGCACTAGATGAGCCTGCCTCATGCAAGTTAGTTGGTAGGAAATAAGGCATTATAGGATCATTAACTAGCACTTCACCGTGTTCGGTCCATGTAGTATAATACGGATCCATGCCGTAATGTGACAAATGTTTTTCTATACCCTGAATTGTCTCCCAACTACCGCAACAACATCTTTTACATGGACACTTGTGCCATTCCTTTCCACCATTGTATTGTTGTAAAAATTTCAGAAAATCAACGATCCCCTGTATATATAAAGGGTGCCCCCTATTATACTGCATCTAGCTCTTGTCCATTTTTTCCGCATGCCTGTCATAATAGAAAAAAAATTGCACATTGTTAGCAATAAATAAACACATATATCCATTCAATTCTTCTTCTTCATCACCTTATGCCTACGGTTAAGGTCCTAATCTCATTCAGGAGAACATGACTTTATTTCGCACTGATTTATGTTACAGTGGTTTTGAATATGACGTGGGAAAATTTCGGCAGCATCTCCCTACAGTTCCTCAAATGCATCAATTTCTATACCTAATGTGCACTCGAGGAACAGTAGCAGAAGACCATGTCGAAATTACCCACTATCGAAAACTGAACCACCATATCATAAATCAGTGCGAATCAAAATCATGTTCTCCTAAACTGTCCAAAAATGGGACAATTCAAAAATCATTTTGTCAAACAAAGTTGTAACAAAATAATTCTTGAACGGAATTTCTAAGGCTAGCTAGACATGTAGTAGCTAGAATGCAAGAATATAATCATTCTTACATTCATCGCGAGCAAATAAACACACATATAATAATTTGCATACAGAAAAATGAAATATATATGAAAAAATATATTACCAAAATATTCTCATATATATATATATATATATATATATATATTATCAAATATTCTCATAAATATTCAACATAAACCTAAATATTTATTTATTTTTTTTTTTTAAAGAGGATCAATAGTCACTACCAAAAATAAGGCTTTAGGCGACGAAATGAAAAAAATCGGGTGACGATTTTTTTGTTCGTCGCCTAAGAGAAAACTTGGCCGACGAAAAAAAAAATCGTCGCCCAAGGAAAAAAAATCGTCGCCTAAAGTTGAACTTTAGGCGACGAAAAAAAAATCGTCGCCTAATATAGAAACTAGAGCGACGAAACAATATTTCGTCGCCTAAAAGATATATATCGTCGCCTAAGTGTTTTAATCCTTAGGCGACGAAACCCAAATATATCGTCGCCTAAGTATTTTATTTTTTTATTTTACTTGTCCGATGAATTACACTAATTTCGTCGGCCAAGCGTAATCCGAATAATTAAAATAAAATAAAACACATTTAAATTTCATTGTACAGGATTTTTTATTTTAATCTTAAGCGACGAATTTAACATATATCGTCGCCCAAGTATTATCTTGGCCGACGAATTACACTAATTTCGTCGGCCAAGAGTAATCCGAATAATTAAAATAAAATAAAAGACATTTAAATTTTATTGTACAGGATTTTTTATTTTTACTCTTAGGCGACGAATTTCACCGTTCCGGTTATATCTTATTTCACGACTTTTTTGCGTTTGAGGCCTCTACGTATATGTTGTCTTCAAAACGAAACTTAAACTCAACACTTATATAAAAAAGTTATACAACATTAGTACATATAACGTGAGTTTGGTGATCGGAGAAGAGTAACTGAAAACCTACCGTCAGATATGACCAACATAACTAATTACGTAGGTGGCCAAAAATTCAGCTCCATCTGACAAAGATAAGGGCTCAATCCGTCCGGTCAATCGGCGCGGTCAAACCCCTAAACGGACGGAAACGGCTATTCGACCCTCCAAATCACGTAATCTGGCCGGACCTTCAACTGAGAATAGTTTCCAATCGACGAGACGCTTTCGGGGATATAAAAATTTGGTAAAAAACATTAACTTACAATTTAAATGTGCTTTAGTTATTTTAATTATTCGAATTATCTTGGCCGACGAAATTAAGGTAATTCGTCGGCCAAGATAACACTTGGGCGACGAAATTTTATGATAGAAATCTTGGCCGACGATTATCTCCATCTTGGGCGACGATATTTATAGTGAAGAACATCGTCGCCCAAGTAGACTATCTTGGGCGACGAGATTTATAGTGAAGAACATCGTCGCCCAAGTAGACTATCTTGGGCGACGAGATTTATAGTGAAGAACATCGTCGCCCAAGTAGACTATCTTGGCCGACGATTTTCAATAAATAGGGCGACGATTTTTAAAAAAACAGGGCGACGATTTTGTAAAAATCATCGCCCAAGAACGCCACTATAAAAGGTAAAAATTCGGAACCCTAACCATTTCTTCAGCCGCCAAGCCCTCTCTCTCCGAAAATCCTCTCTCTGCCTCTGCCCTCTCTCTCTCCCTCTCTCCGACCCCGACCCGGACCCCAATTCGGAACCCCGATCCCGACCCCGACGCCGACCCACAATTTAAGGTATAACCCTAAAACCCTAAATTGGTTTTAATTGTTGTTGTTGTGATAATTAATGTAAATTGTTGTTGTTGTGATAAATGTAAATTGTAAATTGTTGTTGTTGTTATTGTGATAATTGTAAATTGTGATGTAAATTATGGTAAATTGTGATGTAAATAATAATTGTAAAATATTAGGGTTTACGGTTTAGGGTTTAGGGTTTAGGATTTGTGGAAATAATTTGTAAATATATTGTAAATGATTAAATAATTTTTGATTAAATAATTAAATAATATAAATTATAATTGTAAATATATTGTGGGCATTTTGTAAAAAATAATGGATTATTTTTGAGTAAGGATGTAAATATTCGTAAATTAATTTGTGTAATGTAATAATTGCGAATTAATGTAAATAATTTGTTATGTGAATAAAAAAAATAATAAATCCTTTAATAACTATTAATTTCGAAGAGTGCTACTATTGTTGATAAATTTTTCAAAATTTATGGTTATTTTTTGTGAACTTAATTATAAGACGGTAAAATATTTTTAATAAATTTATGGTTATTTTAAACAGGATGGCCATGAGGAGAAATTCTGGACAACGTTCGGGTGCGAGGAGCCAAGACGGCTCGGACGGTACCTCAAACAACCCGTCGGGATCACCGTCTGACGGGTTTCCGTGGCAGTTGACGGCCCGACATGCGGCGCTTACGGGTGGCGTGAGCGGCTCGGGTTCTGTTGGGCAGTCGGGTCCCGCAGCGACGGCTCCTCGTCATCCACCCATACTTCGCCGGTCGCGATCCCGCAGCGACGCCCCCACACAGTCGTCCCCGACCGACGGTGATGGCGGGTCATCCGGGGTCCCTATGGTGCCATCCGGCCTCTTCCTTCCTCCGACGATACCGGCGATACCTCGTGTCGATGAGGAGGGTCGACCGATTCGGGAGCAGCTCCCGCATGTGGCACCACACGAGGCCTATATCTACCGGGAGTTTCCCACGCCTCTTCATCCCGTGAGGGTCTCCGAGCAGGCGGACGAAGACGAATCCGTCGGCTCAGCCTCATCCTCAGGTAATTTATTATTACTTTTTTGTCGATTTTAATTTTTTTAATGTAAAAATATATTATTAATATTAAATTTGATTCACAATGTCACAGCCGCCGGAACGAGAAGGCGGAACAGGAGAGGCACCGTCAGCAACAAGGGACTCGATAGGGCGGTCGAGTCCGCTGGACGGATCGCCATCCCGTTTTCCAACGGCAAACCGGTGGACGCCGCGTTGGGAAACCGGTACACGCGCGCCGCGGGAGGCACCATCCGCTCCAGACTCCCAATGTTGTGGGGAGTCTGGAACCAAGTTCCTGATGGAGTGAAGGAGATGCTCCATCAGTCGATGTCGGTGAGTTTACTCGATCAATTACTATTTTTTTAACTAATAAATTATTTAATTATCGAAAAAAATACTAACAAGTGGTAATGCAGCAATGGTTTGTGGTTCCCGAGGAGGGACGTGACTGGGCGGAAAAGGCCCATAGGGAGAGGTACCTCTATTTAATAATTTATTAAATTATATTTTTTTAATAATATATTTAATATTTTTTTTGTATATGTAGGTTCAAGGAGTGGAAGCACGACCTCCGGGAACACTGGAAGAAGTACGGGAGCGACCGTTCGGGTACCCCGAAGGAGTTCGAGTATCGGGAGTACGAGTGGCGGTGGCTTCTTGTCACGCAGTTCAACGACCCTCACAAACAGGTAATTCGTAAACAAATTTGAATATTTAATTAGTGAATTAATTATAATTGTATGTTTTTAAATATTGACTAACGATAATTTTTTTTTGAAGCACCTCGCCCGGGTGAACGCTAAGAACCGGCAACAGAACACAACCAACCATCGTGCCGGTTCAAGGCCGTTTTCGGCCATCATGGACGACGTGCGGCGAGAGCGGCCAGAGGAGAACCCCTATGTGGGGACCTTTCAGAGGGCATATCCTCATTCTGAGGAGGATCTTGTAAGTTCACTATATTTTCTAATTTTTAATTTTAATTACATTTTATTAAATGTATATTAATATATTTTTATAATATATCCAATTAGGCGAGGGTGAGGGAGGCGGAGCAAGAGGTCATGAGAGGCATGGTGAACGACACATTTCCGGGCACGGCAGATGATGACATGTCAGAGGCCATGTCCAGGATCGACACTTCAGATCCTACCATTGGGGCGCGGATTATGGCCACTGCCTTCGCGCAGCGTTCCAACACCTACTATTGCCGGGGTATGGGATACGCTGGAAAGGGGATCCTGAAGACGACTCCAGGATTTCAGCGCAAGGGAGCCGCCGGAGCCTCAAGCAGCAACAGCCAGACCACTCGGCTACAGGATCAGTTCGCAAGTCTACAGTCTGAGCTGGAAGCCCAAAGAGCGAGGGAGATGGCGGCGATGGCGGAATCATATGCGGCTTCCACGGTTGCGCATATGGAGCGGGTGAATGAAGTCACCAATGCCAACCAGGCGGCTATGGGACAGTGGATGGCTGCCTACATCGCTGCACATGCGGCCGGACAGCCGTTTCCGCCCATGCCTACGCCTATACCATTACCTCAGTGGCCCCACCCTCAGTGGCCCCAGCCTCAGCAGCAGCCTCCTCAGCCTGACCAGCCGCCGCCTCAGCCTCAGGACCCTCCGAACGGGAATGATGAGTTAGATTTCGGGTTTCTCGATCTATAGGCAGATGGACTGAATTTTTGTAATAAATTATTTATAAATTTATAAATTTGTGTTATTTTTAATTAAATTTTAGTATTACAAAAATTTAAAGAAATGCCGGAAAAAAAAATTCCAGCAAAAATTAAAAAAACATGATTTATATATTTTAAAAAATTATTTAATTATTTTAAAAGTAATTTTAAATATATCTTAGGCGATGAAATTTCTAAATCGTCGGTCAAGGACTTACCATCTTAGGCGACGAAAAAAAATATCGTCGCCTAAGATGTTGTGATCTTAGCCGACGTAATATTTATTTTCGTCGCCCAAGATTATAAGATATTAAGCGACGAAAAATGTTTTCGTCGGCCAAGGTGTTAAATCTTGGGCGACGACTATTTTTTGGGCGACGAGAAGTATATTTTAGGCGACGAAATTCGTATCGTCGCCTAAGAATTACTCTTGGGTGACGACGGAATCAATTTTCGTCGCCCAAGTTCTTGACCGACGCTGTTCTGGCGACGACGTTTTGGCCGACGACATGTCGTCGCCTAAGTTCTTAGGCGACGAAATTTTTTAACAGGGCGACGATTTTTTTTCGTCGCCCAAGATCTTTTTTCTGGTAGTGAGTGGTTCCCCACTTACCCCCCATGAGACTCGAACCCGCGACCTAACTGATGCAGGTGAAGCAGCTTACCACTGAGCTATGCTTCTTGTCACATAAACCTAAATATTCTCATAAATATATATTACCAAATATTCTCATAAATATTCAACATAAACCTAAATATTCTCATAAATATATATTACCAAAATTCTCATTAATATTCTCATATATATATTACCAAAATGCAACATTTAGCATGCAAAATGAAAAAATGTAATATATAAACAAAAAAATCATGTAGGTAACCAAAATTCATCATATATAAAATCAACACATCTAAAAAAAATTAAGAACAAAGAATAACAATAATTGACCGGCCGGAATACTTCACCGGAAATCTCATCGGAAAAAATGGTAGAAAAGAGGGAGAAAGAGCATGTACCAAACTACAAACTAGTAGATGAAGATGATATCAAGCATCAAATAAGCCAAAGATTTGCGAGCCAGATCTGTGCAGATTTTTTTTCACTGTAGTAGCTATATGTTTTTCTCCAGTTTTTCGATCTGAAACTGATGCAGATGATATAAAGAAGATTTCACTTAAGCGACAAACAATTTCATCGCTCAAGTCAAAACTATCGTCACTTTAGTGTTAACATACGATAACAAAACTTAAATTTTTCAGGTAGGTGCCGGATATCATGCGACAAATCATTTCGTCACTTAAGAGTCAAATTTTCGTCGCATTAGTGTTTATCTAAAGCAACGAAAATGAAATTTGTCGCTTAGGTTAAGCTCTTAAGCGACTAATATTATTCGTCGCTTAAGGGTCAAACTTTTCGTCGCTTTAGTATTTATCTTAAGCGACGAAAATAAAATTTGTCGGTTAAGTTTAAAATCTTAAGGGTCAAACTTTTCGTCGCTTAAGGGTCAAACTTTTCGTCGCTTTAGTGTTTATCTTAAGCAACGAAAATAAAATTTGTCACTTAGGTTAAGGTCTTAAGCGACTAATTTTTTTCGTCGCTCAAGAGTCAAAATTATTGTCGCTTTAGTCTAAAACTAAAGCGACGAACTATGGATTTGTCGGTTAAGTTGTAAATCTTATGCGACTAACTTATTCGTCGCTTAAGGGTTAATGTTTCGTCGATACAGAAATAATTTGCGACAAAATGTTTTCTGTCGCTTGAGTGGGATCTGTGGTGACGGATCTTAGGCGGCAAAATAATTTCGTCGCTCCAGAGAATTGTAGCGACGAAAAATGTATATGTAGCGACAAAATGAGCTTTCGTCGGTTAGGAAGTATTTAAGCGACGAAATATGAATATTCCCGTCGCTTAAGCCTTTTTTTCTACTAGTATGTCCCTTGAACCGGACCCTATATATATAAACACCTCCTTGAATAAACATTATTAGATCTGTAAGTAATTTACAAAAATTACAAGACTGTTTAAGAGTATAAGAATACGAGAGAAAATGTCTACTCATTCATTGATAGATTGACCTTTATATAGACATTACATAGAAAATCTCTGTAAATTAGGGATAAATATCTAACAAATATTCTAGTCTAATAAGGAGAAGATTCGGTCAAGACACATCACCAAGGATAAGAATGTAAAGTCCTTCAACACTTCCCCTTGTGTCGCATGCTAGAATCATATGGCGCATGAACGTTGCCTCGGTAAAAACCTTGCTAAGAAAAACAAAAACCTCTTGGGTAAAAACAAAAGACTTGGTCAAAGGGAAAAAGAGCACAACGCACCAACTACAACTTGAATGTAAAACATGTGACGTAGACTCCCCCTGATGTCTACATAATCAACTCCTCCTAATAATTAAATAAATTATGGAGTTCAGATAAGCGACGTGTTAATACATAGCCAAAAACTTGGCAACGCCGAGAATCTGGAGCAATCACCCAGTTGTCAGAGACCATTTTGAGCAAGACAACACCGGTAAGACCTACATGAGCAGGCAAGGAATGAAGGTCAAACAACAAAACACTTACTGGACCCATTTCATAGCTGTTAAACACCCCCGAAAGGGGAGATGTCGAACAGGACCACAAACACTAACGGCATAACTCCCAGTGCAAGCATATAAAACAGGCACAAACTCCCAAAATAAGTAAGTTTACTGTTTCCTCCATACTCCCGTACTATACAAGTAGAAATCGAACGCTGACTTAAGCATAAGAGAGTCGAAGACTGGGCCACCCTAGTCCCGACTCCTGATGCATTGTTGCTTGTGCAGTTACAAGATCCAAGAGCCAAGAATTCGACCTCCCATCCCATGTTCGCAGGAGAGGTAAAAACAATTGGCGCTAGAAGGAGGACCCTCTTGTGGAACTCCTGTTTGAGCTGGACAAGATGGTGGAAATTGTGGATGACCCAAATGACCCCGAAACTCAGATAGAAAAAGAATTGTTCCAATTCGGAGACACATCCCTCAACCAAACCACCGCCAATACGGCCTCTATTAACCACCCCGATGCCACCACAGCCCTTGAAATTTTGAAGAGAGATTTCCATTCGTTCTGAGAGCAAGCTACTAAGGAAAAAATAGAGGCTGAAGTGGGCACCGAGCTGGAAAAAGAACAATTCTTATTGCGAGCCACGCTGGACCATCATAACGTCTATAACGACACATTGGAACGAGCGGCACGGGTCACTAGCACCCCGAACCCCACCTCCACATCTCTTTTTCCTAATCAAGGCCAGAGTAGTTCCGTGATCCCAGGAGCACCTAACCAGATCATCTACGTCACACATCCACTCACCCACCCATCTTTTCCACTCCCAGCCCCTCAACCATCTGTAATCAACAATGAACCCACGCCCTGATAAACCAGCCCGAGCCATCTGATCCACCCATCCCCAATCCTACCCTTGTCAACACAACCAAACTACCTCTCGACATCCATACCCGCCTACTCCTCCAACTTAGGCCATTCTGTCACTCAGTTGGCTTCACAGATTGAAGGCATCGAGAGTCGCGGGAACCAGCAACCAACATGATGTCATGGAACTCAGGTAAAATCATGTATGTGCATTTCATGGTTTTTCACAGAGGATAACAGTATCACTTGCCATCCTAAAAATCTAGGTTTCCAGCTTTTTGATCTTTTGTTCTGTTGTCTTATGTTTAAGTTTCTTTACCCTTGTGACATTAATTTTATGTCTGGGAAAGATCCTAATTTGAATTTCAAATTGAAAACTAGAATATTTAAAGGTCTTGCCTTTGTGCTCAATTTAGTTTTGGGTTTGATGCCTTTCTTGTGACTCATGGTTTAGAGCCCTAAGGCTACAGCTGTATTTATGATACACAAACCAATATAGCAGGTGTCTGATATCAGAGAAAAAGTGATTTGCTAAACCAATGTGGTATCATGTTTTTAGGAAAAAGTTGACAAAACCTTTTGTCTCTTGCTTTTAAATCAAACATTGTTTAGGATAGTTTTGGTTGTTTATTTCTTGGCCTAGGACAGTTGTATATGTCCTCTCCCTTTCAGAGTTTGGCCAAGGACAAAAGTCCAAAACTCCTTCCTTGCTTTGGCCCTCGTGCCTGCCCTCTTGTGACACCTCTTTGGCTTGTGTCTCTCTCTTGTTAGAGCACTCCATTAACCTATATATATATTGAGCAAGGCTGCATTTACTCAATTATTGTCAAAATGTAGTTTTTATATTTGCATTGTTGGGTTTTGGTTTTTCTTTGCATTGTTCATTAGTCTCTAAGTCTTCCTCTTGTGATTATAAACCTTAGAGCTGAACAAAACTTTTTTCTCATAAACTCATTACATTCTGCATACCATGAGATCAGTTGGTAGTGCAGCAACCCCGGAAGTGTTCATGAAAGAAGCAGTTGAGGATAGTTGAGTTTTGATGTATCCCACTGAGGTAGCTGGGTTCATGAAAGAAACAGTTTATGATAGCTGAGTTTTTGAGAATGAAACTTCTGAGAAGTGTTGAACAAGAATCAGTTAAGTGATACCTGAGTTCTGAGTTGAAACTTCTTATACCTTCATGTGTAGCCACTTAGAGACAAGAGAGGTAGATCTAGACTTGTTTGAGACTAGGTAGGATAGCAAGTCATCGTTGTATCCTATACTATAATCTTGTAAGAAGTGAGGTACTCAGAAACAAGAGAGAAAGTATAAATCTAGACTAGTGGGTAGTTTAGACAGGATAACAAGTCTTTCATGTATCTCTAAACTATAATCTTATAAGAAGTGAGTTTTACAGCTGTGTCTCAACCTGTGACTCATGGTTTAGAGCCCTAAGGCTACATCTGTGTTTGTGATATACAAACCAATATAGCAGTTGTCTTTGTTTGATATCAGAGCAAAAGTGATTTGCTAAACCAATGTGGTATCATGCTTTTAGGAAAAAGTTGGCAAAACCTTTTGTCTCTTGCTTTTAAATTAAACATTGTTTAGGATAGTTTTGTTTGTTTGTTTCTTGGCCTAGGACAGTTGTATATGTCATTTCCCTTTCAGAGTTTGGCCAAGGACAAAAGTCCAAAACTCCTTCTTTGCTTTGGCCCTCGTGACTGCCCTCTTGTGGCACCTCTTTGGCTTGTGTCTCTCTCTTGTTAGAGCACTCCATCAGCCTATATATATTGAGCAAGGCTGTCTTTGCTCAAAGTTTGTCAAAATGTAGTTTTTAAATTTGCATTGTTGGGTTTTGATTTTTCTCTGCATTGTTCATTAGTCTCTAAGTCTTCCTCTTGTGATTATAAACCTTAGAGCTTAACAAAACTTTTTTTCTCATAAACTCATTACATTCTGCATATCATGATATTAGTTGGTAGTGCAGTAACCTCGAAAGTGTTCATGAAAGAAGCATATGAGGATAGTTGAGTTCTTATGTATCCCGCTGAGGTAACTGAGTTTCTGAGAGTGAAACTTCTGAGAAGTGTTCAAGAAGAATCAGTTAAGTGATAGATGAGTTCTGAGTTGAAACTTCTTATACCTTCATGTGTAGCCACTTAGAGACAAGAGAAGTAAATATAGACTAGTTTGGGACTATGTAGGATAACAAATCGTTGTTGTATCATATACTATAATCTTGTAAGAAGTGAGGTACTCAGAAACAAGAGAGAAAATATAGATCTAGACTAGTGGGTAGTTTAGACAAGATAGCAAATCTTTCATGTATCCCTAGACTATAATCTTATAAGAAGTGAGTTTTACATAGTGGAAATATTTGTCCCTCAAGAGTTAGGGGCACACAGTTTTTCTCCCTGGTTGTAGGGTTTCTGCGGGTAAAAAACATCTTGGTGTTCATTGTTATTTTACTACAACTTTTATTTATTGTCATTGTGTATCTGTTATTCAGGATAGCTATAACTCTTGCTATGCTTGAGAACGAATTTATACGAAAAAAAGTTGTTAATGGCCTATTCACCCCCCTCCCCCCCCCCCCCCGACCTTTAGAAATGATTAAGAAGATGATCTTCATCACAGGACTTAATGTTCATATTTTCAGATTGACTCATGTCTACAAGCAAGATTTTCAGATTGCTTTACATAGAAGGTTGCAGCCCGCTGCAACGCGCGGGCTAATTGAAGACAAGTGAAGCCAACCATTTTCAGCAAGATAATGGTCTGCATATATACAATTTCAAAATGGTATGTATATATAGAAACAATCTATTATTTGAATGAAATGAACATTTTTTCTGTGCTTCTAAATTTAGTCATTGAAGTTGCAAAACCCACAACAAAGCGCGGGCATATCTCTAGTAATTTACTAATTCTTATACACAAGAAGCATGTTTTCTTGATTTCTTCCATAAAAACCAATGTTTAAAATAGTGAATGCGTGAGGCGAGGTGTTAAGTGGGAGCCTCAAGCCTTGAAAGTCTTGAGGTGAAAAGATGAAGCCTTTAATACATTCTAAATTCTGTTTTTTCAAATAAAAATGAGTAAATTGCTCATGTACAATCATTTTAAAAAATTAATACATTTAAATTGTAATTTAAGTAGCACAATAACATAATATCTAAGATTTTTAATGACACACAACAACATAAAATCATTCATCCATGAACTAAAAGAGAAGATGAGAGAAGTCGCTCACGATTGAATTGAAAGAAGTCAAAGAATTCTATATTTTCTCTTTGGATTATCACCAAAATGACCTAGTTTTAGGTAGAGAAAAAAAAATCACACAAATAGCGACACCTTGGAGCTCCTCAAGTCGCCTTGTCTACCTTGTGGCGCCAAGGTGTGCTTTTACCTCACCTTTTATGACAAAAGCCTTTAGGGAGAGCCTTGAGGCGAAATGGAGAAGCCATGCCGCGTCACACCTTAAGCCTTAGCGCTTCTCTATTTTAATTGTTCTTGCTCATGTACGAGACAACTTATTCAAAAAGCAATGAATATAAAATGGTGATTTTGAATGTAATGATTTTAATTTGATCTTTTAAATTTGATTCTAAGAACTACATCTCACAAGCCTTAAAATTATAGATAGTCTTCATCAAAATCATTTCAATTAGTCCATCACTGATTCCTAAGAAGCTGTAAAATCTCTTTATGGTACTTCTAATTTTGTTTGTCTTGATTGAAGTCTATAATTATATTGGGCAACCAGAAGGAACAAAGCAAATGAAAAAGTGGAAAGCATCATTTTCAGCCTGTGATTTTTTATTAGAGTGGTTCACCTTGTTCCACTAATAGTTTCATATCATTGCCGACCGAATCCCAAAGGATAACGTTCATTGACATCATGACATATACCAAACCCTGCAGTTGTACATTATTTATGTGAATTATGTTGTAAGCAACAGAGCATCAGCAAATGCTTTAGTTTCCTGGTCCATGTCAACAGCTCAAACTCATGACTGCAACTTTCTGATTACATATTTTGCTGAAAACAAATTTCATGAGGATTGTCAAGTAGCTTAAATAGGGAGTGAATGGCTAAGATATAATAAGCAAACAATCTCATCTGGGGAGCATGATTTTGCGAACACAAAGAACCCACCTGATGTTTACTAATCAGTATACATATAGAACCTGCCCTACGAACCAATGTTTGCAAACAATATATCTGACAAACTAGTTTCTTATTCTAAAAGAGAGAGTGCTGGTGATCATATACAAAGTGAAAGGACGAAAAAGGATATGGAAAACTAAAAATTGTAAAAAGCACCAGCAGGAGAATATATTAACTCTAGTTCGAGCAGCATCCAAATCGCTTCAAAACAGAGCCGTCATCCTTCACATTGATGGTCTGTCCCTTGGAAGGTACAGCAGAAGCACTGCCATTGTCACCTGCTTCGACCGCTCTCTTGCTTACGACCCGGTATATTTGACCCAAGATCTCGGTAAATGCATTTTCCACATTGGTTGCTTCCAATGCTGAAGTTTCCATGAAGTAGAGGGACTCTCTTTCAGCAAAAGATTTTCCATCCTCTTTAGAGACTGCCACCAGGTGACGAAGATCGGATTTGTTGCCAATGAGCATGACAACAATGTTGGGGTCCGTGTGATCCCTCAGCTCCTTCAACCACCTTGCTACATTCTCAAATGTCGCATGCCGAGTGACATCATACACTAGCAACGCACCAACAGCTCCACGGTAGTAGGCACTTGTAATGGCACGGTACCTGAAAGAATAAGAAATTTAGTGGAAACAACATAACAGTAGTGTGTTTATATCACCAGAAATTTTAGAGTTTTATTACCGACTGGCAGGTCCCAGTATTCACTAACCAGGGCATTTCAACCTACAATGGAGGTATTATAAAGGCATTATACCCATAAGAACATGTAATTTATTCTAAACTACATGATACCTGTCAGCTTATAGCTAACTGGCAATTTATAGTTTTTATTTCCAACTTGGAACTTTTTAGTATCCACCTAGCCAGGCATTTGACCCAATGAAGCAATTCCCACTCTGAGCATGGCACTCATTTTTAAGGGATCTAGACCACCATGAAACTTGGCCAACTGATAGTGTTATTTCTGGAGTCTTTACACTTTAACAATCACAAGATCCAGACCATAATAATCCAACAATTTCAAAAGCATGATGACATGATGACAAGCAAAAGCTTTTAGATAATATTAGAGAATAAATTGTAACCATACATGCCCTCTCCGAACAGTGCTGATGCTAGAACAACTTCAGCAGCTGTTGATGAAGGTATTATTTAATCAGCTACCCATCATAATCATCATAGCATACACGGACCAAAGAAAGTCATGCTAGAGCAAGGAAGCAAAAAGGAACTAAGGTGGTTGAAGGAATGTAGCAAGGTAACAGTTGTCTGAAGTGTCTCAAATGTCTAATTAATGATCAAACGAACTTCACAAAGAACATGCCCTCTTAGGTTCCCTGGTAACAGTTGGTTACCTGACCACTGAACATCCATGAAGCCCATGTCAATCATCATAGCAGACAATAAGAGATGACCAAATAATCCTAAAAAGATTAACAAGAAAGCTAACAGCCTATTATCTTCCCCTCACTGGACAAATAGTAATGCTAGCCAACTCATCCTTCTACTAGAAAAAATATTCTCCCATTGGGAATCAATGAAGATCAATCACTAATAGGCAACCTGCTTATAACAATCATACGTAAGACATGGACTGGAATGAGTAATTTGGGTTGTGTAGTTTGAATAAACATACGACGGCCAAAACAATTTGCAATATCGGACAATTCTTCTTCTGACAAAATAACCCACTCTCAGACTAGAGGGGGGGTGGTTCTAACGAAAGCTAAGAAAACCAGTAATTTATTTAGGTTTTTCAAATCAAACACCACAGTAGAGTTTATGCTCAAGCAGGGGAAATTTATGTATTTTCAGAAACTAGAGGTAGATAATGCTGCTAGCACAGCAGTAACAAAGATCAAGAGTGAAAATTTTTGAACTAGTTTTATCTTTTCCTCTTTAGTTTATAGATTGCAAGTGTGATTCAGCATCTAACTAGACAAACTGAGCTATAATGACATCAAGTTAAGCACGTACACTATCAACCCAGATGCTTTATTTCTATCTAATGAATAATTTGGACATAAGACAACAAAAAGTCATGCCACAGACACATCTCCTAGCAAACATTTAAAACCTGTACATGACCTGGCCCATACACTAAACAATAAAGAACCATGAATGGCCTGTCCCCACAATATTTAAACCTGAACATTTAAAACCAATAATGGTTCAAGATATAGGGAACAGGCAAGGACAAACAGGGACTAACAAAATAAAATTGTCTGGATAACAGTTGGCTTTGTGTTGCAATAGCCTATGAATCTATGATCTATCAATCAATTTGTCTTCTCATACAACACCATACAGAAAGAACCTAACAATTTCCCACAATGTGGGTCAATTGATTCACACCACCAACTGAATTATACTCCCAAGAGGATAATTCAGTAAGTGAAACAGAGTGGATCTGTTTGGCATACATTTTGAAAATGAAAAAAATTTGGGAAACAAAGCTACTATTTTGAGTCAAGCATCTCATAATTAAGTGACACAAACAAGAAAATTGCCCTACGGGTTCCCACATAAATAAGCTTGCAGAGGAAATGGATAGTTAAACTGTAATATTATAACTACTCATGTTATATGTTGCATTTTAAAACATTTTGCGAATTCACTTCCCATTTGACTCCAAGCTTTTATCTTTAAGTTGTAGGATGCAGCTCTTTCATTACACACCTAGTAACTAATATTAAAGCACCTCATAACAGCTATTTATAACAACTGAATGACAATTACTAAAAAGCTAGAGCTAGTACGACAGGTATACAACAATTTTAAGTTCTGTGATTGCTCTGTTTCTTCACACTTCAATCAAGGAAAACCATAGTTTTCCTCTGTAACATTGACTTCAAGCAATGTTAAAAAAAAGTGCCGCAATCATAACCCTGAGTAACTGAGTTAGCACCTGCTCTTAAGAAACTGCAAACAGTGATAGGAATAGTACCATAAATTTGCCTAAATACCATGTCAAAATATAGTCATCAAACACCAAGATATCAATAAGGAAATAAATATCAGAATCATTTCAGTACATCATGCACATATCTTCAAACGAAAAACCCGAAAGTTCATTATGTTCTGATCACCTCCCTTATGAAATTCACACAACCCCAAATTCACACACAAACCCAATCCTCCAAGATTTCGAAGGCCAAAATATTTCTACTCAAACAAACAACAAACTCCCACAAAAACAAAAACAATCACAAGAGTTTAACCTTCATCAAACCCAAAACAAGTTACTAAACAATCAAGCACGATAGACAAAACCCACGTACAACTAATAAAACCAATCAAAACCCACATAACAGAATTCAAAAAAGCATCGATCTTTGATCATACCTCTCCTGACCAGCAGTGTCCCAAATCTGAGCCTTGACGACTTTGCTATCAACGCTCAAAGTCTTGGTGGCAAACTCAACCCCAATAGTAGACTTGGACTCCAAATTGAACTCGTTCCTGGTGAACCTGGACAGGAGGTTGGATTTGCCGACGCCAGAGTCGCCGATGAGGACCAGCTTGAAGAGGTAATCGTACTCGTCGTCGGCTCTGTACCCGGCCATGTGTGACAGCAAAGGACAGTGTTGTTTCTCGGTTTGAGATTAGCGAGAGTTTTGGAATATGTTGGTCTTATAATTTCGGAAAAGAAAAGAAAAGAAAATTGGAAAAACACCCAAAGATTTTGAGGAATATTTTTGAAATGGGAAATGATAGACTGAGGTGTGCTGGAATCTAGGAAGAGTTTTTTTTTTTTTTTTTTTTTTTTGATTGAAATCTAGGAAGAGTTTCAAGAGGCCAAGATACGAAAACAAATGGTGCTAATTACTGAACAGTTTTATTGCAGCTGTCAAATATTTATAATATTTTTTACAACTACAAAAAGAAAGCTCGTTTGTAAGCAAATATAAGCCGTGTCATGTATGTTTGGATGAAACAAAATTCATTTTAATGAAGTCGTGTAGTCGCCGTGTCTCTCTCCACGCCTTCTTACACAAATCCGCCAAATTTCACACGTTTGTGTAGCCCAACTGAAATCTCTTCATTTTTTTCTTCTCGCCTCAGCCTCGTCCATCTCTCTCAGCAACGCTGCGCACCACCTTCGTCGGCTTCAAGCCCGCAGTCATCGCCTTCCTCTTCCTCCTTGATCTCACCGCCTTCCATCCCGTTGATAGAGTTGTCGCCGCACTTCATCGAATCTAATGAGGACAGAAGTAAGATTGAGGTTGAATCATGAAGAGTCGAACACGACCTCCCACTTACAAAATGAGACTTATGTCACTACATTGACTAGACAAATAGTATTGGGTCAAACATTTTTTGTTATAAAGTAAGTTTGATGTAAAATTTAGCTAAAAAAACAATAATATTCTTTAGAAAACCTTTCAGCTTATCCAAGTCTCTCACACTAAGTTGAATCTCTAACCAAATTTATTCCATGATGCAGCAAGGATGGAAAGAGGGTTAGAGGCGGCGTCTTGTGGTTCTAATGTAGTTTTGGTGATGTCTCCTGTTTTGGCGGCCGAGGTAGTTAGGCTGGTCTGAGTTGGCAGCCTGGGTCCTCTAAGGTTTCTACAATCGAGCTTTGTTTTGTCTGTTTTGTTGTTACACAGGTTTAATCCAATGGCGCATGCATTAATGTACACCAATAGAGTCTTAGGTGGATACCGGTGGGTTGAGCTTTGTAGCTACTAGCTACACTACGTTCTAGGTGTCTTGGTCTAGGTTAGAAGCAAGGTCTAAAAATTAGAAAGTTTCGGCGATATTTCGTCGAAATTTTTGTTTTTTTCACCTAGGGATATATCTTTCCCTCCCTATAATTTTTCGTCCGAAACTCGCGATATTTCGACGATATTTAACGATATCTCTGAAATCCCGGAGAAACTTTTTCCCGCTGAAAATTTTCGGCCTGCTTTGCACGTGGTTCTGCTGTCCGCCGAAATGTTTGACTCTGAAATGTTTGACTGGCTTGTGGGCTGTTTGCACGTGGTCATGCCGTCATGCACTCATGCGCTGCCTTTCTCCTTCTCCTCCACGTGTCCTCTCTCATGCTCTGCCTTTCCTCTTTCTCCTCCACGAATTGAAGCAAAATGTTGAATTTTGAAGCCAAGGGGATTCGAAATTGGTTTTTTGCTATTACAACATGAGGCTTAAAATTCAAGACAGAGAGGCAGCTTATTCGCATGTGGATCAGAAAGATCCATTAGATGTCTTTGATATTGGTACAGAGTTTGATGATGAAGCAATAGATCAACTTTGTGAATGGATAAGGCCACTTCATCTTGATGACGAGGAACGCAATCCATCACCTACAGTTGCTCGTGAAGCACGTGCGGAAGGAATAAATGTAGAAAGAGTAATTCAAGAATAGGTTATAGGTCCTAATAGAGAATCTATCGATGCATTAGTGGGTAGAGCTAACATTCTAATTTCCTCTCGTAACTCACAAGTTCCTTCCAGGACAAACGAAAACTCTAGCACCAGATCAGGAGGCTCATCAAGCATCAGGGGTGATGATAGTGGAAGCTACGGCGGTGGTGGAGATGATGTTGGAGTTCAAGATTACAATGGGAGCCAACCTGGTCATATGAGCCCATTCACTTGTGAGCCAAACTTCACACATGCAACACAAGATGGTGATCATGGAAGTAGGAGAGCAGGTTCTGATATTGGAGCTATAGGAAAACATTATACACCAAGAGAAAGAGGCCAAGGAAGAATGCCAACGCATGAATATGATTTTTTATCCACTTTTGACTCATCTAGTGTGGGAGGAGGCAATGATGGACCATACACTTATGACCAAAATCTGACAATGCCTTATTCAACTTATTCCATGTCTTACGGGGTGCAATCAACTGAATCAAGTAATACGTCATGATCACAGTCTGATGTACAATCTTCCAATGATTATGGTTATGGTCAAGGTCAAGCGCTGCCCAATCCTTACAACTTCCAATACGGAAATCCACAGTCAATCCCTCTTGACCCTTATGGTTGGCATGTAAGTCAATATATGCAAAACTACAAAGGTGAGGTATCATTTAATGACTACTCTTCACAATATACTGAAGACTCTACACAAAGAAACGATGAAGATAGTGAAAATTATGTACCTCATAGGTCTTCTATGTGGCTCTAAACCACTCATGTAATTTCATGTTGTATCATATGTATGTAAGGCGTGATGGCCTAGCCTCCCTTTGGGTATCCAGCCATCAAAAAAAAAAATAGATGTATAAACTTTACAGTAAAAATTTAAGAATTATCATTGGTTCAGCACTTCAGCTCGTAGTTATTCACCTTAAATAACTAAAACTCACTATGATTAATGTTTATTCAAGATTTTTTTGTCAATTATAATAGATAATTGAGATAACAAACATCTCTCAAAGTTTCATTTAAAATTTCCATGTTTTTCTACTAATTTCCGTCAATTTTCTCTTTTTTTTTTTCTGCAATCGATATTTCCTCGAAATTTCCATCGAAATATCCGTTTTTTGGACCGTCGAAATTTCCACGATCGGCGAAAATTTTAGTCCTTGGATAGAAGTTTATTAGGAATCATTGTTAGATGTCTAGTCGGTGGCTACCTGAGTATGCATAGTGAATGTACATGAATTGTGTTTGGACTTCTCTGGATTGACCTAGTAATTAGGTTGACATGATTTATATAAATAGAGATAATCAGTTATTTTGTTTTAAAAAAAGTACTCATTTCTTGCTGAATCAAATACAACGTTGTAGGCACATAAATAAGAGAGTATCAAACTATAAAAAACCATTTAGCAATGTTATGTTTTTCCGAAGCTATCCGATCAACATCACGATTTGTTTCTCTATAAATTTGTATTTATTTACAAAGGAAGAAACATTTTCAAGAGAAAATAAAAACAAAGGAAGGAGCAGGTACATTTACTACACAAAATATTGTTTTGATTCTTTTTCTTTAACTGAATTTTGAAAAAGCGAAAATTGTATACATGTTCATGAGTAAACAAAAATAAAAATACACATAAGAGTAGAAAATAAGTTAATGTTATTAGTAACACACTATTTTATGTTATTAACACATCTTATTTATTTTTCTATTCATATTTTTTAATTTTATTTATCTTCTCTCAAGAGGTGTGTTAATAACCTTGAAAATAATGCATTCTTCTTAGATCGAAACTAGAGACCTGCTCACCTAAGTGGCAACTGACAACAAGCAACGTAAGGGTAGCGGCCGCCGGCCAGCAGGTACTGGATGGTCGTGGCCGGTCATTGGTTTTCAGGACGTTGGGTTGCCTTGGAGATGCTAGCAAGGGATTTGCGGGCATCGCTCCGGCAGTTGGGGAGACAGGAGGTTGCCGGCCGTGGTGCGGCGATCAGAGATAGCGGCGACGGCAGGGAGGAGGAGGAATGGTGGTGGCTAACTACTTGAGGTGCCCATTGTGGGGTGCCCTAAGCAGTTTTGGTGAGTGGGTCAACTCCCAACTCCCGACACGTGTCATTGTCTCGCAGCTCACGCCCAAAATGTGTCTACTCGCCGCGTCTCTTCCCAACTTGGTTTTCTTCCACGTTAACCTGAAAGACACAAACAAATAATTCTCTCAGACCCAAAGAAAAAAAACAAATAATTCTCTCTGGATATTCATATTCTCTAATTCCCAATTCAGTTTGGGAACAATGCAGATTCTCATACATTTTCCAAGCAAACCCTGCTTCAATCCTTCTAAATCAGATTGCACCCAGTTAAACCTTCTTCATTACATTTAATTACAGAGGTCAGCTTCAGTTTTAATCGCAATTATGGTCTTCTTATTGTAAGGATTATTTTTGAGGAATTGAGTCATGGTATTTGTGCATTTTGACGATCTGGGTATGGTTTAGATTTTGTGTTTCTCGGTTGGTTTATTGTCAAAGACACCATTTGATTTTTTGATCTTGGAGATGTTTTGCTGCTAGTCTTCTGTTTCTATTTGATTGTTATGCAATGTAGTGGCTTTAATGGTTGTCAAAGATCGAATTAGGTGAATGTGATTAAACTCGAAAAAAATAAATAATATGATTTGGTACATTCTGTGGAAAAATGTCGGTTTTTAAGACTAACAGCTATGAATATGTAGAAGATCATTTGTGAATGTATCACTTATTTCTGCTAATTTTGGAGTGTTTGTTCATTTTTCAGATTATCTTGTATGTTATTTTCACTACATGACTCTGATTGGCTATGACTTAGCTAGTTTATTTGCACTTCATATGCTCAATAAATGAGGATTCTTTTTCTTGTTTTTTTTAGTATTGATGTGAATATGGTTTGTTTTATGCAGATTGCCTAATAAGTCCAATTTGAGGGAAAAGAGTGTTTCTTGTGAGGTAGTCCAGTTATAAAAGGCTGAAAACATGTCAAAATCATACATAAATCTTTTGGATTTGGCATCGGGGAACTTCCCTACAATGGAGGGGAGAAGGAGAAGGATGCCAAGGGTGAACACAGCTCCGGGGAACTTGTCAGATATTGAGGATGATCAAGCGCGCAGTGTGTCATCTGATCAACCATCCTCGCTTTCTTCTGATCGGGTGATTATTGTTGCAAACCAACTTCCATTAAAAGCAAAGCGAAGAGAGGATAATACAGGGTGGAATTTCAGTTGGAATGAGGATTCTTTGCTATTGCAACTTAAAGATGGGCTGCCAGATGACATGGAGGTTCTTTATATAGGATCATTGAGGGTTCATGTTGATCCTATTGACCAGGAGCATGTGTCACAAATATTACTGGATGAATTCAAATGTGTTCCCACTTTTCTCCCGCCAGATATTATGAGAAAATTCTATGACGGTTTCTGCAAGAAGCATTTGTGGCCTTTATTTCATTACATGATGCCCTTTTCAGCTGAGCAAGGAGGCAGATTTGATCGGTCTTTGTGGGAAGCATATATTTCAGCTAATAAGTTGTTTTTTCAAAGAGTAGTTGAGCTTATAAACCCTGATGAAGATTATATATGGATTCATGATTACCATTTGATGGTGTTGCCGACCTTCTTGAGGAGGCGTTTTAGTCGGGTTAGAATGGGATTTTTCCTTCACAGCCCATTTCCCTCATCAGAGATCTACAGAACTCTTCCTGTAAGAGAAGAAATACTTAAAGCTATACTCAACTCGGATATTATTGGTTTCCACACCTTTGACTATGCTCGTCATTTCCTTACTTGTTGTAGCCGAATGTTGGGCTTAGTATATCAGTCAAAGAGAGGCTATTTAGGATTAGAATATTATGGAAGGACTATTAGGATTAAGATTATGGCAGTTGGAGTTCATATGCGTTGGATACAGTCGATGATGAAAATTGCAGATGAGGACTGTACTATGAGAGACCTTACACAAAAATTTAAAGGGAAAACAATGTTTCTTGGTGTCGATGATATGGATATATTTAAAGGTATTAATTTGAAACTTTTAGCAATGGAGCAGATGCTCAAGCAGCATCCTAACTGGCAAGGAAAGGCTGTGCTAGTCCAGATTCTAAACCCTGCTAGAGGTAAAGGGATAGATTTAGAGGAAGTACGAGAACAAATACAAGAAAACAGCCAGAGGATAAATGAAGAATTTGGGAAACCAGGTTATAAACCTGTAATCATTATCGATAGGCCAGTTTCCATTAGTGAGAGAGTTTCCTATTACAACATGGCTGAGTGTGTTGTTGTGACAGCCGTTAGAGATGGGATGAACCTTATTCCCTATGAATATGTGGTCTGTAGACAAGGAATATCTGGTTCCAAATCATGTTCAAACTTTGATGCCCCAAAGGAGAGCATGTTAGTGGTGTCAGAGTTTATTGGATGCTCTCCATCTCTTAGTGGGGCAATACGTGTTAACCCATGGAATGTTGAAGCAACTGCAGAGGCAATGAATGTTGCTATATCAATGGATAATTCAGAGAGACAATTACGGCATGAGAAGCATTACCAGTATATCAGTACGCATGATGTGGCTTATTGGTCACGTAGTTTCTTGCAAGACATGCAGAGAAGTTGTGCAGACCATTTTAAGAGAAGATGTTGGGGAATTGGCTTTGGCTTTGGATTCAGAGTTGTGGCACTTGATCCTAATTTCAGAAAGCTTTCAATCGATACTATTGTAACAGCTTACAGAGGAGCAACAACTAGAGCCATTCTGTTGGATTATGATGGTACTGTAATGCCCCAGCACTCAATTGACAAGTCCCCGAGTCAGAAGGTAATCGCAATTATGAACATGTTCTGTGCCGATCCAAAAAATACGGTTTTCATCGTCACTGGTAGAGGGAGGGAGAGCTTAAGCAAGTGGTTTTCTCCATGCCAGGGGCTTGGAATTGCAGCAGAACATGGATACTTCCTAAGGTTGCATCTCTCTCTCTCTCTCTCTCTCTCTCTCTCTCTCTCTCTCTCTCTCTCCTCTCTCTCTCATACACAGAGATAAATCATACGCACACTTATTTAGAGACATTGGGTCACTACCTATATGATTATATGTCGTCATTCTAATTTAATAAAATAACACATGAATCTTTCTTGAGAAAAAAAAAAGAAAAAAAAACATGAATTGGAATTAATTAGCATACTAGTTTATATGGCATAAAAGATTATGCTTAGAACTTCAGATTAGTTTGGAAGAGAGGAAATTTCTTTTCTTTTGACTCCTTTCACAATAAGGCCATTTGTGAACTTCTCAAATTTCATTGAAGTTCACTGGTGTTTTTGCCAATAATCGGATTTGACATTGGACTAATATATGTGGTAGTAAGACTGCAAGGGCCAAATACTGTTACCTATCTTGGAGATGGCTGATTTTTTTGTCAATTGGTGCTAGATATGTCTTCTAGGTGTGCTAGTAGATTGTGCTTAAAAGAATCTTTTACTTTATTTGAATTCTAACACGAATATATGCAACTCTCAGATGGTCTCAAGATGAGGACTGGAAAATCTGTATGCAAGGTTTGGGGTTTGGTTGGATGAAAATAGCTGAACCAGTGATGAAATTGTATACTGAGGCAACTGATGGTTCTTCTATTGAAATTAAAGAAAGTGCTATGGTTTGGCAATATCGAGATGCAGACTCAGGATTTGGGTCCTCCCAGGCAAAGGAGATGTTGGATCATCTAGAAAGTGTCTTGGCAAATGAACCTGTTGCAGTCAAGCGGGGCCAGTTTATTGTAGACGTGAAACCTCAGGTACATTTATGAATCCCAACTTCTACAGTTCTATGAAACTTTTATTGATGGGATACATTTTGATACACTTGAGGAGAAAACTTGAGATAATTTTGTTAACAAAAACATTTTGCTTACAAAAACGTTTTGTTAGGGCCAAATGCTTGTTATCCTTTGTTTTATTTATTTTGGTAATTCAATGGTGTAATTTGTTTCTTCCCAATTGCAGTTTTTTTACCTAGCCACATTCCACAATGTTTTTATTGATTGCCAACAGTATTTTTGCCATTTAAACAGGGGGTTCTATATTTTTTTTTACTGATTCTAACTGTCTGCTAAGAACTTGGTATGTGTTTTTTTTTTAATTTTTTTATAAAGAGCTGGTGCAACTGCCCTTAAGCCTTCATTAATGAAACTGTCGAATACAGGGGGGACGGGACGTGAAGTCTGAACCCCTTATTACAATAAGCATTTAGAATAACTTTTGATATAATATCGAGAATCTCTACCAAGTACATGTATTCTAACAAGCACTAACTAGCAAAGAACACTGTTCTAAAAGCGACTCTTTCTCTTATTGGAAAAATCACTTTCTCCTCATCCTCTTTCTCTTGCTCTTTACGATGCCAACGATTTGTGATTTGCTCTTTACAACTCTATTTGCTTTGTTACATGGGCGACATAATGAAAAAAAATCACTAGATACGTAAAATGATTACATATCCTAATATCCAATAAAACAGTTTTCCTACAATGTTGCCAAGTTAATATACTGTATTTATATATTTTTGGAGTGTAACAAGTTTGCTATATTACTTACCTTTGTTTCTTCACTTTTGTTTGTGTGTTTATGATTATAGGGAGTCAGTAAAGGGCTTGTTGCGGAGAAGGTTTTCACATCAATGGCTGCAAACGGAAAACATGCCGACTTTGTTCTTTGTATTGGTGATGACAGATCTGATGAGGACATGTTTGAGATATTTGGCCATGCGAAGTTGAAAGATATTCTTTCCCCTAATCCCGCAATTTTTGCCTGCACAGTTGGACAAAAGCCAAGCAAGGCTACATATTACTTGGACGACACAACTGAAGTGATCACCATGCTTGAATCTCTTGCTGAAGCCTTCGATACTTTACCACCCAGTGATGGAGGATATGAGAGCGATCCTTGAACTTATCAGGCCCTTTGCTTTCGTTTTTCTTTTCTAAATAAGAAACTACCTTGTTGAATAGATTTTTTTTTTTTTTTTTTTTTTTTTTTTTTGAGAATGTCCTTGTTGAACAGATTAGGCAGAAGGCATCTTACTAGCTATAATAGATTTTCCTGTATTGCTTCTCTCCATGTCTGTAAATAATTCTTACTAGATCGACAAGATCAGAGCTGATGTTTAAAAGAAAGAAGAAAATGTACCATCGATACCCCAACTTTTGTGGCACGGTCAAAGTGGTACTCATACTTTAAAAACTATCAATGTGGTACCCAAACTTCTATTTCGCTACCAAGGAAAGACCTGAGGTTAATTTTCGTAATTGTGCCGTTAGTTTGCTGACGTGGTCGGTATGAGGCCCACAAAAAATGGGTGTAATGACAAAAATAACCTTCTAATTCTCTAAAACCGTTTTCCCTCTAAAATATTTAAAATTAAATCTTGGGTTTTCATCCTGGGTATAACATTGATCAGTTCAGTAAAGTTTAGGCAATGCTGTTGTGTTTATCTGCTGACAATAAATACTATGCAATAACTAAAAATGTAACATAAAAATTCAAACATAGAACTAAAAAAGACTACTAATATCACTGAATTAAAACCATTAAAACCAACATGAGAAACATACTATGCATTAGAATTCAAGCTTAATTGATTTCCAAAAACTCAAGGAACCAAATTGTTTGCAAAAAATTGATTCCAAAACATGATAAAGTACACATTATGTTTCTCTAATTTAAAAGTCAGCATATTTACTTTTTTTTATCACCCCTTGCTCCATGATTTAGCTGCTTTGAGTAGGAGGTTGTGTTGAGGCCGGCTGATGCATTACCATTTCCAGCAGAACTACCCTCCTTTGTCAACTTCATTTTTTTCCATCCTTTTCTAGACTTTATGACCTGGTCCTTGATAGGTTTTGATTCATTGGGTGGGGCTGGTGCCCTTTGAACCTGTGGAACACAAACAAGACATTTCCAACACAATTCAACAACCACATTTGGCTTCACAATAAGAGTATATGGTTAAAGAGTAATATCATATCAAAAAGAGTAAGAATCATAGGCAAACACTGAGACTAAAAGCAAATGTAGAAAATCAAAAAAGTGTCTAACTGAAATTCTGACTATGGATATGGTTTAACTGGGAATTAAAGCTTGGTGTCTTCATGACATTTGAAATAGACATCCTAAAGATCAATCCGGAACTGGAATCGCACAAAAAAGATATTGGTAAAGTATGCTACTTTTGATGTAAAATTTTATATACCAAAGAAGGTAACGAGCAAAGAAATAAGGTCGTTCTAGTAAGCCAAACTGGAGATAACATTTTATTAAAGTAAAGAATTTATTTGCTAAGATCAAATTCTATCAAGTGCAGAAGATAACAAAGAGTGGAGATATCTTTATATGCTTAAAACCTGTTCAGTACAACTGATCATCAAAAGTAACTTCACTTTAAGAATAAATATCAAGAATAGTGATTCTTTAACACCAGAGAGAATGTAGCAAGGATAATAAAGGATCAGACTTTAAGTATTAAATGAAAGATGGCCTTAGGGTATTCAGAACTCATTATAAGGAATAAGGGGTTTAACTTTCTCTTTAACAAACTGAAAGTTACAGAAGGACTCGATGCATGACATGTTAATGTAAAGAGGATAGCAAGAACTATTATACCATAAGGGAACTAATTCCAAAAGCAACTGAACAAGAATTGATATCAAACATTGGTATGGATACATTGCTGCTACTATATCTTATTCTTATATATAACTCAAAGACACAATTCAAGTCAAGTTACAAAACTTGATGACACAAATATATTAGCACTTTCTTCAACTTAATAGGATAATCAAATACCCTAATGTTGCCCGAGGAAAAATCTATGTTCCATAGCTCAAGGAGACAATGACAATTTAAGAAAAGCATAAGCTGAAATTTCATATCCCAATAGCATCCCCTTGTGTAGAACTGATTCATTCTAATTTGTGCAGGATATTGGGACAACTACACGTGTTTTTATTTTTACCAAAGAATTGCTAGAAAGGATGTTAGCACAGGTGCTTAATTGTTTTGAAAATCTTGAGGATTCAAAACTCCTAAAAGTGTGGTAAAATATGCTGTTTTTGATGTATACTAACAAAGCGGACTGTGTAAACCTACCAACATCACTTTTGGGTAGTGAAAAAAATTCAACAACCTGCAAGGTCTAGAAATTCAACTAATAAAATATAACAGTGCATCCAAGACATGGAAACATCAATTATACAGCCAAAAATTCTCTCAACCAACTAATAACTAAAATAATTTTAAACACATACGAAGTATTTCTGAAATACAGAACCAGCTCACCTGGCATGATAAGCAAGTCCCCATTTCGAGATACAAGGACATTGAAATGAATGGTCACATAGCGTAGTTGCTATTCCACTACTATCTGCGTCCAGTCGCTCTAACATTTTAAACAAAATACAATATTATCTGTATGGGCAAAACAATACTTCAATACTCGAGAAATGATCAAAAACCAGGATAGTTCATCTTCAACCAAAACAAGGATATTTTTGTCACCGATGGTGTCAACTATATGAGCTTAACTACACAAATTGAACTAATCGAACTAAGAGAGCATCAAATTAGAGCTGAGAACTAACCGTCAACAAATCCTTCATGGTGATCGAAGCGTTAGCCGCCGCCATGGTTGCGCAGATAGACGGCTCAGAATCGACGACTTGGATCTACAGCTGGTTGCGAATCCAGTAAGAGAGATAGAGAAACGGAGAGGTGCGAGCGCTTCGAAGCATGTGGTGGGGATTCGAAGCGGGTTGAGATATGGAACCAGCCATTAGGAAGGCCTCTCTAGAAAGCAAACAAGGAGGGAGAGAGAGATGAGAGAGATCTAAGAAAGAAAAGGAGGGTAAGAAGGAAGAGGTTTGATTTTACTCGGTTAAGGGGGGAAGTCGAGTTTTGACTCGATTAGGGTGCCATATGTGTAAAATGTTGTTTTTGTTTTTTTTGGTGGACCCGATGTTGGTCACATGAGCAAACAGACGGCACCGTGACAGAAATTGATCTCAGGCAAAACAAAGTCTGGATATCACAATGATAGTTTTTAAAGTCTGAGTACCACTTTGACCGTGCCACAAGTGTTGGGGTACCGATGCTGTCAAAACCTTTAAAAGAAAATAGAAGCATTGGTTGTAGCATGGTGACTATTTCAGGGGATCATAATATATGGTCATAAAAGTAAAATCTAGTTTTGTGTCTTCGACATCTTTTTCTCAGAAATCTGAGTATTCTGATATTCTACATTTTGAAAAAGTAAATTATAGATGAATTAACTATTGCTGAGAGTCAGAGACAATTTTCATACAAACTACCAACTTCTGATTTTGTCAAACAAGGAATAACAAATGGACATTATACAAAATTAACCAACAACCTGTAATACAAAATTAACATAGTCTACAGGTTATTACGTTTAACAGAATAAATGGTGCAAACCTAACACTGTTCCATCAAACATCCATTCAACCAACAACAATGTAAATAACATTCATATTCTGCAAATTAGTACAAACAAAACTGAAATAGTCCAACATGCCAATCTATCAGAAACTGACATTTTATTATGGTCGAGGTTGGTTATTTTCATCATATGCAGTAGTATTATCTTCTCCGTCTTTAGCTCTGGTTTGTTCCAATGGTGTTATTCCATTAATACAGAATAATGAGCGAGGTACTTATTGACAAATTTGTCCATCCCTGTATTTCCAGAAGATGGTGGCTTCTGAGGATCTCTCAGGGATGTCAGCGGTCCAATTTCTGTCCCAGGTCTGGGCATGAAGAACATTGCAATTGAAATCCTTTCTTTTTCTGAGTTCACAGTTACTCTGTGCTCCACGCTTCTATAAATCCCATTGGTCAGTATCTGAAAATGAACCAAAAAATGACTATTAACTTGTGTGAATTACGCAAACACAGCCAGTTTCAATTGCTGCTCCTAATAAAAACTTGTATTTCTGTCGGCTTGTGAATCTTTCTCAACTATGTTATGTTTTGGTCTGGGTTTTCTTTAGGTCTGATTCGTTTTTGTTATGTTTTCTCTGTTATGTAGAATCATCATGTTGATACTTGGCTGCAAACTCAGGGGTAGTTATATGGCCTGGTTAGGGTTTGACACTCACCCTTTTAGTTTTTATTTTGGTACCCAAAGCTAACACTCTGAACCTCTCTCCTCCTCCTCTTTCTTTTGCTCTTTCCAATGCCAACGATTTGTGAGCTCAAGGAGAGAAAGAAGCAAAAGAACAAAAGTAATGAATGGCATGCATGTAGTCAGACATCGGCAAGAAGGCCGGTTGAGCCAGCAGGTGCATATGCAGTGCTTTGGCTGCTTGGTGTGTGTGGATCCGGGTTCCGATCAAGCCACATAACATAATCTAATTTCTGACAAAGTGCAAGGTCCTTAAACTAATATATAGCTTAACTACCTAGAGAGCTAGGGTTTCTATATGAAACTTCTTTGCTTCTTTTTTCTTGTCAGAAGGGTTTCTACATGTTGGATTAGACAATAAATATTTTTTAATCTTGTGTTACACATATCTCTACTATAATAAAGCCGGGCATTCAACAAATTCACCAAAATGTGAACTGTCGATTTTGCCCAGCTATTACATTACCCTTACAACCAAACACGAAGGTTATTACGGTAAAAAGATTAAAAAAACAAAATAAAAAAAACAAGATAAATGGAAAAAGAGATGATTGAGGAGAGAAAAGTGAGAAAGAGATAACTACAACGGGTGAAACTTATAACTGTCAAGAAACTCCCAAGTCCCAACTACCCACTAACTTTATAAAATGAAAAAATAAAATAACAGTTACAAATGAGAAAAAAATTACTACCTATTAAAAACGTTTTCGACACGCGAGTATCGCGGGTATAAAAACTAGTTATATATAAAATGAGGGTGAAGAGAAGAAGAACATGACAAACCTCTAGAATGTCTCCAAGATTGACAACAAAGGCATCATGATCTAAGCTCACAGGCAACCAAACCTCATCTTTTCTAATTTGAAGGCCTTGAACTTCATTAGCCTGGTGCACAATCGTGATGCCACTACCATCAGAATGAGGCTTGATGCCAACAACTAGCTCAGGGTTTGGGCATGGAGGATAGTGAGTCATCCTCACTGTCTGCAGACCATCTTCAAACAACTCTTCCATCTCCTCCATCTTCACCTTTAGAAGTTTTGCCATCAACCCTAAAAGGGTCTGGGCAATCCTTTGTAATTCCGACATGAAGGTCTCTAAGGTATTCCTGCAGTTGTAGAACAGATTAGATAGTATGAACTCCGTTGATCAATAAGAATCTTTGTTTCTAGTTTATAGATAATAGAGTCTGAGATGTATATTCCATAAAGTAATATCTATTTAATCAAATTAGCCAAAACATAATATTTTTAATCTAATTAGCCAAAGCATTACACTTACTGAGATATATATATATATATACATATATACAGTCCCTATCCAGAGCGAAGCTTCGTTCTGGAATTAACGTGCGAAGGTCCTTATTTGACTCACTTTTCGGTCATATTTTTCGATCATACCCGGTCAGTGTCTAGATACATATCGTATGATCATCCTTACAAAGTTTCATCCAATTTGGTGACCGTTTAAGCCTCCATAATCATGATTTACTCCAACGGTTCTACTTGGACAGATTTTGTTCTATTGATTTATTTTATCTGATTCGGTGTGCAAACGATCACCAAACTGGATGAAACTTTGTAAGGATGATCTTACGATATGTATCTAGACACTGACCGGGTATGATCGAAAAATATGACCGAAAAGTGAGTCAAATAAGGACCTTCGCACGTTAATTCCAGAGCGAAGCTTCGCTCTGGATAGAGACTGTACATACATATATATATATATATATATATATATATATATATATGAGACCTCAGGGACGTAGGGAGCTCGGGGAAAAATGGGGTTTCCTTCTATTGATAGGGTTGGTAATCATGAAAAATCTGATACCCCACTCAAGTTTTGGATCTTGGGATTTGATGAAAATTCCATAGCCTTCAACATCACCTGGCCTTACTTTGTATCTCATTTACTCTTCCAAGGGAAGCTTGAAAAATTTCTCTAATTCTTGATTCACTTTGTCCAGCAGTTCGGAGCTAACTCCATGGTTGACCAACTGCAAATATTATTAAGTTTTATTGCATGCAATACGAAGACACCCTCAAACTCAAACTCTGTGATTTCTGCGACTGCAGTCCCACTCAAGCATCCATTTCTTAAGTTTCTATGCAAGAACAGTTTCTAAAAAAAAAACTTAATTAATTGATCTATAATGATATGTTATATTGATTACACTATGCAAACTAATGCACTAAGTCAGAAAAAAATTGAATAAGGATGATGATAAATGGGTAAACAATTTTTGACGGTGTCGAAAGATATTAAATAAATTGATGTCCTAGTATATATATATATATATATATATATATATATATATATGTATTTCACGCATATATGGATATACAGATATTGCAGCTGAATAAGGATCACACACAGAAATTATACAGTCGGAAAGAAATCACCAATATGATTTAGGTAGCAAAATGATAGAATAGAAAAACCTGAAAAAATCCCCATTCTTTGCAAGCTGAGTGCAACTTCTCAAGTTCATCGTTGTTTGCAGACTGATTGATTAGGACCAATTGTGTCATGTCAATGGTGGGGATTGCGGCAAGGATAGTCCCATCAGAGATTGCAGATTCCTGATTTGGGATAACATAATCTTCGGGACTTCGATGACCGAATCATTATCAGTGGTGTGTTGACCGCGGCTTGATTGATCAGAGGGGGAAAAGCAGCTGGCTGGTTTCGATGATGCCATTTCTCTAATGAGGGAGTTAATGCTAGGTTGGTGATTGATGACAAATATATGTCTATCTTCAGAGAAAGTCTGAGGTATTTATGATAGGAGCCGTATTCCTCTCCTAATCTGTACATACTTGTTTATATTTGGCAATTGTTTTTGTTACCTCAAGGAAAATTTATCCTAGTCTGGGGGTAGGTGAATCTGGCTCGAGATCTGTTTTATCAAAGGAAGAATGGAGACATTAATTGAGAACTTACAAAGCAATGCAAAATCCAAAGCAAATATCTTCCTCACTAAAGCCTTGCAGGTACTGATAAGAAGGTGATGCCGTTTACAACCATAGCCATGATGGCTAACCAATAACTCAGTCTGTATATTGTTAGAGCTGCCGAAAGCCACATTTGTTACAAATTCAAAAGTTGGATTTGTTATGTGTTTTCGTAAAGATTTGGTTTAAATATCCATTGAATGCATATAGTAATATTCTAAAAAACGCTAGACGCCGGCAGTAATGCCCAGAGGATTAATCAGATGCCTAGGCGGTTTTGTATTTTCCATATTTTTTATTTTTTAATAGCAAATAAAATATAAAAATAAATTTATAAAATGCATTATAATGTTCCAAAATAGCAAATATACTTCAAAAATAAATAAAATGGTCAATTACTATGTTCTTAGAAATAAAAAGACATTTTGAAATAAACAAATTAGGCTTTGATGTGTTTTGATTTAGAAAAATTAAAAAAATTAAAAAAACTAATCTGGCCACCCAGCCCGCCTAGGCAGCCGTTTTTCGAGCTGGTGTCCAAATTGAACGATTAGTGAGAAATCAGAACGATGAGCTGACGCCTAGTGCCTAGGTGGCCTTGGGCGGCGTTTTTTAGAACATTGCTTCAAAGTTAATAAGTCAATCGCCAGTCTATTTAAAAGAATTTCCTAAAAAGTTTAGTTTGAATACCACTTTTATAAGGATAAATTGAATAGAGAATCAGCTAAAATCAATATACATTTAATACCTTACCATTTTTATATTTCTAACTCAATTTTAGAGAGATTTTTTATTCCAAGTCCAATCTGTTCCATAATTATATAATACTGAGCTGATGTATAACTCAACCCATCAGTATATCTGATTCAATCGTTAATCTAAAATCCTATGGAATGATATTTGAAAAATACTGTTTTTGGAGGGAAGCATATTGAATATATTCACATGCATACATGTTTTACTCTAATTCATTCTCTTCATTCATTAGTGTTATCATTTTGTAAATTAACCTTCTTTCATTTCACATGACATCAACTTTCCATTACAATATAAATAGATGCAGAGTATCTTATATGCTATTTATACCTCATCTGTTGTCCTTTCAGAATTTGTTTGCAAACCAAAGGAGTTGCAGGAAATTCATAGCTGATTATAATTATTGACCTTCAACTTATACAGGCGTTGGTCTTCGTAACTGCTGTTTTCACTACCACTGTCTGTCCTTTTCAGGCCTTCAGGGTACTCGTTTCTTACTGCGTCAACCATCTAGACAGAAGACAATATCTGATCAAGGAATGTCGAAAAAGCAGTCAACTTTAAAACAAAAAAGGTTGATGATGGAAATAGTACACTCATGCTTATTGATAAACAATCAAGTGAACAATAAGCTCAATTTTTAAAAAAAAAATAAATAAATACCTATATCATTTTAGAAGAGATTTGAGATAGGATCTAAACAAACAATCAGGTTGATATCCAATCAACTCAGATATATTGGTTGTATCCAATATGTAATGCATTTGCAGATCACATATTTTATAAACATACCAAAGGATATGAAAACAAATATGCAGAAGGCATTAACTAAATTGCAGGCCACAAATTAAAAAAGACTGTTTACCAATTACCAGAAGATAACCATATACAGTATAAAGCTATCTTAGGTAATGACTGCTGGTAACAGATTCCTACCATAGAACTTACAAGAAAATGGAAAATGGGGTTTCTGTTAAGAGATCGTAGGCAAATTTTACAGAAAGCAAAACTGTAAAATGTCAATGCCAAAGGTTACTGCTTCTGACAATTGGATAAACTGATCAAATGCTATTCCGCTGAAAACCTTAATCTCTTTCTTATCCTTGTTGTTTCCCTTGTACTAACAATCCTTGCGTGCACAGACAAAAACATTAAACTGAGCCTCATCGGAAACAAATGGAATTAAATTACCAACCTCATCAATCAGTGAAGAATTTCAAGCTCCTTCATTATTCTTCTTCTTCTTTCTTCCCCTGGCTTGTTTGTGTGTGGGTTTCGGTTTCGTTCTCATCTCCCTTCAATCTCCTCGAGCAAACAACCCGACGGTTTCGTTAGTAAATGGAAGGTTCTGCTGATCAACAGGGGCAAAACTGGAAACCTAATATTCACAGTTTTTTTTTTCCACAGAAATAAAACAAATTACAAACAAAAATCTGATACAACCATGCCAGTATCCTTTGACCAAAAGAAAAAAAAACCATGCCAGTATCCTTGAGTTGGTCAAAATAAGAAGCTTGGGAGCAGGGAGAGTTAATGTCCAATGCCCCTATGCCAAGACTAAGCACTGCCATCATGCTCGGTTGGAGCTTCAAAATAGAGAATTCTCAAAAAAATAAAAATAAAACAATATATATATATATATATATATTACTTTATCGGTATCTACTGTATCTTGCATGCAAATTTTAGACTTGGTTTTTCAGTTGAAATCTAACCTTGAATTTAACCCTTAAAGTAATGGAGAACTAGACTTTAGAGTTTAGGCCAAAAGGTACAAGACAAAGAGAGCTTGACAGTTGAAATGAATGAACATGTTTTGTCATTGATCAAGAGTTGCTAGTTGATTCATATAAACTAAACTCCTCTCCAACCAAGATTCATGTAGTTGTAAACTAAACAAAAATTTCTAAATCAGACATAAGAAAAGTAACCTTTTTTTGGCTCAGTGGCTGTGGTACAGTATAACCTTCCTTTACCAGTAATCTCCACAAGAACACTTCCCATTCTTGAAGTGATGAAATCTACTCGCGTCGCGGACGATGATTTCTCTGTTTTTAATCTGGGATATGTACTTAATAGCAACATGACAATCGATGCATACACGCAAGTTCTTCATCACCCTTAATGGTACACCTTCAGGAGTGTTCATTAAACCAAAAGCAATTGCCAACTTCTCACTATGATGAGCCAAATCGTATTCCTTCTCCTCATTATCCATGTCATGCAAAACTGAACCAGTATCAGGCTCATAGCCATGCAACTTCATCTCTGACCTCAGTTCTTTAAGATACAAATCAATCGCCGTATATTGTGGATGGGAATTATCACCCATACGAAACTGGTAGACTTTATTCTTTATTTCCAGCCAGCTTATACCTGGCTCCTTCTTGAGCTTTCTATCTCTCATGGCTGTCCTCACCTCAGAAACATCCTCCCATCTTTTGGCTGAAGCATGGATGTTTGAAAGTAGAACATATAAAGCTGAATCCTCTGGATTTTGCCTAAGAACATCCTGACCTATCCTTCTTGCCATGTCTGAATTTTTGTGGATTTTACATGCAGATAACAAAGTACTCCATACGATAGCATCTGCTTTCACAGGCATTGATCTTATCATTGCCTCCGCTTCCTTCAAAAAGCCCGACCGGCCAAGAAGGTCAACCACACATGTATAGTGCTCTAGTTTAGGTATCAGTCCATACTTCTGTACCATTAAGTCAAACAATTTGAGTCCTTTCTCCTTCATCCCACAATGACTGCAGGCATAGAGCAAGCTCAAGAAAGTAACATCATTTGCCTCGAAACCTTCCTGCTCCATCTGTTCAAACAGCTTGATTGCTTCTTCACCCCCTCCATGAAACCCATACGCAGAAATCACAGAACTCCACAGTACAACATCTGCACCTTCACATTCCCAGAAAGCTTTGAGAGCATCCTCAAGACACCCACATCTAGAATACATGGTAATCAACGTACTTGTCACCGCAACAACCGAGCAAACCCCAGATTTGATCGCTTCAGCATGAATCTGCTGACCCTGCCCAAGTGTTGCCAATTCAGAACACGAACTAAGCACACTCACAAAAGTGATCTTATCAGGTCTAAACCCTGCGATTTTCATCATGTTATACTGACCCAACACTCCCTCGGATTGCCCATTTTGAGCTTTCCCTGCAATCAGCGTATTCCAAGCAACCACATTGCGAATCGGCATTGATTTAATCACCTTCTCTCCTTCAACCAACCTCCCGGACCTCATATACATATGAGCCAAAGAACTCCCAACAACCAAATTGAACTCCAACCCACATTTCACAGCATAACCATGAACCTGACACCCAGCATTCACCTCTCTTAAACCTGCACACCCCCTAAGAACACTACCCAATGTGAACACATCCATCGAAAACCCCAACTCATGCATCCCCTTAAACAACCCCAAACCCTCCTCATTGAACTCAAACTGCACTAGACCCGTCACCATCGCGTTCCAAGTCGCCACATTTCTCTCAGGCATTTCATCAAACACCTTCTGGGCACTCTCCAGATCGCCTTTCTGCACAAACCCGTTGATCAAAATGTTGCCAGACATGATGTTCCTCCTCGGCAGATGCCGAAACAGAGCCGAAGCTGATTGCAAGTCTCCGATTTTGGAGTACAAGTTGAGGAGGTGATTGGATGCGAACTTGTCTGAGGAGCACCCAGATGTGATGAGCAGAGAGTGGAGCTGTTTTGAGAGGGAGAGTAACTTTGTGGGTATGCATGCTTTGAGGAGGTGGGAGAAGATAGATGGGTCTGAAAGTAACTCAGATTTGAAGGTTTCAAATGCTTGTTTGATGAGTCCTTTGGAGCAGAGAGTAGTCAGTTGCTCTATAGATGAAGTGCAAGACTTGCCCATACTCAAAGAGGCTTGTGTTCAAAAGTGCTACATTTATATGTAGTCACTTGTTCAATAGCTGACCAGTAAAAATAATTATTTACAATGTAAATAGATTTACAGCTACGAGCAATCGAGTTTGGTCAGTTATTAACTAGGTAAACATTGTTTTACATGTATGAGTAATCGGTCTACAATCATACATATAAGATGGTGTTGCAAAATGACAACCACGTGTTCTCTTGATGCAAATGATTGTGAGATATGATTAAGACGATTAGAGATGTTAATCTAGAATTTCCATTATATGTGCTAAAACAAAGAAACTACTTGGCAACAACTGAACCATCTAGGTCGAGCTTAATTTGAGCAAGAATCAATGATATCGGCCGAGGAAGTGTGCTCAAAATTTGGAATATGAATCTCCATGTAACGCCATTTCCATGGTGCCATTTTACGGAATTTGGAGTCATACTCCGTTTGACGGACTCTTCACGCTTGTGAACAAATTGCTTGCTAGATTTTGCTTGCAAATGAAGTAACAACATCATATAACCAAAGGCTCGAGTATATTTAGTCATTTGACATTACAGTACTTTACAAATGATCAAAAATTACAGCTTTTTATACAGTTAACCAATTATAGATGTGCAACTAAGTGTCAATGACGGTATGATTTACACTATCTAAACAGTGACTGGAGTGGGAACTGTAGCAGCAACCCGGTTTTCAACTGGGATTTCAGTGAATTCTGAGAGGATTGCCCGGAATTCATCCCCGGTCATTGTTTCCTTCTCAAGAAGGACCTCCACTATCTTGTCCATCGCTTCACGGTTGTTTCTTATGTGGCTCAATGCAATCTCATATGCTTCATCAGATAATCTCTTAATAGCAGAATCAATGTCTTCAGCAAGCTTTTCTGACATTGAGTTCCTTGCCATCATTCTCATTATGACATCACCACTCTGAGCTGAATCCATCAATGACCATGGGCCAATATCAGACATTCCAAACGTGGTTACCATCTGCAATAATGTAATCAATGCCTCAGTGGCTCAGTTCAACTGATTTTAAAAGAGCCAAGGACAGGGTTCTCTACTTCTCTTAAAGCAATTAACTACAGAAGTGCAGTAGGAATGGAATCTAAAACTGCTGGATAAGTGCATAGGAAAAAACCACAAAATTTAGCTGCCAATCCCAAATTTTTCCATGGTGGAAAGTAAGGATCATTGTAATTCAGCAGTTTAAATTCCAATTAGCAGATAGAGTCATGGTGGATATGGTTGGTTACCTGTTTGGCTAAACCAGTTATCTGTTGCAAATCACCAGCTGCCCCAGTAGTCACCTCAGGCTCACCAAAGATCACTTCCTCTGCAGCTCTACCACCAAGCCCACCAACAATTCTTGCAAAAAGTTGCTGCTTGGAGATTAAGGTAGGATCATCGGCTGGAATGAACCATGTAAGACCACGAGCTTGACCACGTGGAACTAGGGTCACTTTCTGAACGGCGTCGTGCCCTGGAGTAAGTGTCCTGTATTGAAGAGAAAATGAGAACAATAGGTAGGTTAGTAACTTCCCTTGAGAGTTACTAAAGCTTATCAGGCAACTGAGAGAAAACTAAGATGAGTTTAGACATAATGGAACAAAGCATGAGCAAGTGGGTCATGGGTGTATAACCGAGTTTAAGATAAACTTGAGTATCATCCTTGTTACAGAACCTATACAAGTATAAGGAACCATAGAAATTGGCTACAGCCACAAAATTATTTACTGATTCAACTTTAACTGACATTTGATAACAGTGCATTTACCCATGAAGGTTCATATTTCAATCTGTTTAATATGCTAATGCAATTAGTAATATTGTATTCAACAATTTCATACAGTTAGATTATTTATAATGATATAAGTTTGCCTGAACAATAAAGTAATAAAACAGACTTGCAAACAAAACAATTATTGGTGCAATATCAAGAAGAAACTAGTATAAAGAGGAAACCATGTGATGAAACTATCACAGAGAATCATTGAAAGGCTTGAATAACTGAAAAATCAAAGATTAAAAATGACGTACCCACAGATGGCGTGCCCAACTTCATGGTATGCTACCAGACTCTTGCTCTTTCCGTCAGTCATTACTGTTCCTTCCATTCCAGCCACTATTCTATCAATTGAATCATCAATCTCTTTAGATGAAATTGCTGTCTTCCCACGCCGACCAGCCAATATAGCTGCTTCATTTAGGAGGTTGGCAAGATCTGCTCCACTAAAACCAGGTGTTCTCATAGCAACTACATCAAGGGAAACATTTCCCTCAAACTTCTTATTGCTGGCATGAACCTTCAAGATATCTGTTCTGCCACGTACGTCTGGAACATCAACCATCACCTGCCTGTCAAACCGGCCAGGCCTCAACAAAGCAGAATCAAGAATATCTGCCCTGTTAGTTGCTGCTACCACAATGATACCAGTGTTACCCTCAAAACCATCCATTTCTGTCAAAAGCTGATTAAGGGTTTGTTCTCTTTCGTCATTGCCTCCACCAATTCCAGTTCCTCTTTGACGTCCAACAGCATCAATTTCATCAACAAATACAATGCAAGGTGCATTTTCCTTAGCCTTCTTAAAAAGATCACGGACTCGAGAAGCACCAACACCAACAAACATTTCAACAAACTCAGAACCTGAGATAGAGAAAAAAGGAACACCAGCTTCACCAGCAATTGCCTTCGCTAGCAGAGTCTTTCCAGTTCCTGGAGGGCCAACAAGAAGAACGCCTTTAGGAATGCGGGCTCCAACAGCAGTGAATCGCTCAGGCTTCTTTAAGAACTCCACCACTTCCACAAAATCCTGCTTGGCTTCATCCACCCCAGCAACATCATCAAATGTAACTCCAGTGTTTGGTTCCATTTGAAACTTGGCTTTTGACTGACCAAAGGAGAGGGGAAAACCAGGTCCACCAGGACCACCCATGCCTCCACCAGAACGCCTTGAGAGTAAGAACAAGCCTCCAATTAAAATTAGTGGGAAAGCCAAATTTCCAATCAGGTTGAATAATAGGTTGCCCGACTCTTCTTGAGCATTATGTGCTGCAAAGTCGATGTTCTTTTCCCTAAACTTTTGAAGGAGCTCCTGGCTTAGTCCTGGGAGTTGCACACGAACTCGCTGTAATCGGTTGCCTAATTCAGGAGAGACAGCCTCAACAATAGCTATGGTTCCGTTCTCAAATAGATCAACTTTTGTCACCCTGTCCTTGTCTAGATACTCCAAGAACCTAGAATAAGACATTCGTGAAGAAGAGGGCCCTTGATCATCGGCCTTAGCACTCGCTGCTCCAAGTAAAGCAGGTACTCCTAGCAACTTGAGAAAACCTCTTCTTCCTTCATGTTGTTTTTGGTCCAATGATGCTTTTACAAGAACTGTTTTTGTCTCCTTAGCCAACGATGGAAGAGTTGAAGAGTGGAAGAGAGGTCTCCCACAGAATTCCTTGCTCAAACTTGGTTTAGTACCATGGGTAGATAAACCATTCCCCACAAGACAAGCTGATGATGCTGCCATCTGTTGGTACAATAGAAAATGCACTTAGTATATTAACGCATGAATGAGAAACAAGAGACATGAGCTGAAATTCAGTACTGAACCACAAATTACACATGAGTTGAACCTAATCATTGAATCCGTCTGAACAAAAAGAAAGTAGGTAAAATCAACCCATCAATCAAGATTTCAACAGCTGCTCAATATCCCAACATATACGACAATAATGACTTTACAAAACACCAGTTGACTCGAATAAGCATTACTAGAGTAGAAACTAAAGCAAAATTCAACTTTTATTCAAAACGAATGAACATCAATCATCAAGATTCAAACTCAATATCACCACACCACAGCAAGATAATAATTTCTGGTTCCGCAAAATGCCACCTTCATTATCACAAAGAATTAGCTCCTCTTCAAAAAAAATATTAGCATCCAAGTAATGAAATAGCCGCATTCAAGCAAAACCCATCTGAATTCTTAACTTTGCAGAAACCAATATCAAGAAAGACATGTACATACACAGACCCAAACCCAACCCAGTTATGGAAAGCAGCTCAGACTGAAACCAAACAGAGCAATTGAAAACAAACCCATCACAAGTATGGAAGCGTAAAACAAGTTGGTACCTTGAAAAATGGTGAAGATTTTAGAGAGGGCGAGGTTCGAGAAAGAAACTAAACAGAAGAAGGAACAAAGCTTTTCAAGGGAGTGGATGTGGTTTCAGAAACGCGTACGTGGCTTCATTTTAGTGGTTGTTTCGGGTCCTTGTCACCTCTTTAGATTTTTGTTCCCGGCTTTTGTTTCTGGAAATTCATTTTTTTGGTCAGACAGAAAATTTTGTTTCAGGATTTTTTTTTTAAGTGGCGTCGACTGTCAATGGTTGGGGATCTACGAAGGCACGTCATCGGAATTTTTTTTTTATTAATATCAATTTATCTCTATTAACTTAAAGTTGAAGATGATGTTAGTCTTTATTTTTTTAATTTCATCAAAAACACTTTTCGATTCTCAATTTTCATCAGCCGTGTCTAAACATCTATTCTCCATTCAATTTCTCTGTCAAGTGATGATGTGGCATCAAGAAAAAAGTCAAATTCTAAAAAAAATAACATTTCTAACCATTTTTTCCTCATACCGATACACATTTCTGTTCTCATCACAACCCTCTAACCTTAGTTATTTTAGTGGGATTGAATGTAATTTGTCTATTTTGCCATTTTTCTGTGGCCCCAGCGACTTTAAATTTGGTTTTCTTCTTAATGCAAGTCATCACATAACGGGAGAATTGGATATAAAATGGATGTTTGGATAAGGCTGCTGAAAATTGGAAGTCGATTGGTGTTTTTGATGAAATTGAAAGAAAATAGATTAACATGATGATCAATCTAAAGTTGATAGGGGTAAACTGAAATTAATCCTATAATTAATCAAGTGATGATGGTCTATTTATGTTTATATCTATATCAAAATATCAATTTTTTATTTTTTAAATTAGGGTGAGTGAGGCTATCTGAATGCTTTGATTAATGAAACCATAAAATACAGGAGAAGGACATAGAGCATAAACCTAATAACAATAAGTAATGTATACTAACATGCACCCGTAACAATGAGTGCTTAAACTCTATTTGTTTTTAAAAAACGGTAACATAAAAAAAATATAACTCTACTAAAGAAAAGCATCATATATAACTAATAACACAACTTTTCTACTATGTTACCAACGCCACGTCGCTTAATCATGAACTAAGAGTTGCTTCCATTTCATATAAAATGCTGCCTCGCAAGGCCAACAGGCTAGACAGTAGACACACTGATTGTGGGGACAACGCCTGATTCTGCCTGATTCTTGGTGTGGTGGGTCATTGATATTCACCTAGGATTTGGTTTGTTTATAGATATTTAACTTAACATAAGCTCTTAGATCGAGGGATAAATAAATTTTGTTTTTATCACTTTTTTTTAAGAGAAATAAAAAATAAAAAAACTTCATAAACAAACCAAAGTTTACAATGTCAAAAAGTAAGACTCTAGAAGCCTCACTAGACACATTTCATTCTAATACAAAAGAGAATTACTAGAATAACCAAGATTTATAATAACATCAGCCATAAAATTTGTTTCATGAATAACATGTTTAAAACTAATGGAATCAAAACTAGTTGTCATCTCTCTAATGTCTTAAACTATATTGATTAGTCCCCAAGGTGGTTGTAAAACCTTTCGCTTTTACTTTCACCCAGCTGTCTCTTAAAGTCAACACGTCTGTAACAAGCACTGAAGCTTTTCCAACATGGCTGGATGCTGCAGAATTTTTCTTACCACCTAACGACTAATGTTGTCACTAGGTTTTTTTTTTAACAAATTTAAGGACTCATGTTACAACTTTGAAGACTATAATATTACTAATTTGAAAACTCATTCTACAACTTTGGATAGAGTTTGCATGTCATGCATTAACAAATTGCAGAGTTTTCCTATAAATAAAAATGGGTTAAATACTTGTGACACCCTGTAGTTTACACCTAAAATCAGTTTTGTCCCTCACTTTTTTTTTTAAACTGGTATACCCCTATATTTTAAATTCTCGACTGATTTGCCCTTGTCGTCAAGTGAACCCGTTATGTAGCTGACGTGGCTAACATGTTGACACATGTATGAGACCAAGGTATTGAAATGACAATTTTACCCACAGAGCAATTCCAAACTCATTTTGAATCATCAACTTTTTCACTCTCCTCCTCTCCCTCTCCTCTGCCGCCCTTGACCACCACACCCTCCTCCTCTCCCCCCTCCCCTCCACCCCCTCTCTCTGTTTGAATCATCAACTTTTTCACTCTCCTCCTCTCCCCTCCACACCCTCCGCCCTTCACGTACTTCTCTGTTTGCCTTCCCGGGTCCAACACCTGCGCGAATCTCCCCAGGAAGGACCGGTACGCCGGAATCACCACCGCCGATATCGAAACCCTAAGCTCCGACTGAAGCTGCTCGTCACTCACCACCCGCGTGCTCTGCGTCTTGTGTATCTCATCAAACATAGCGTTGAAGCTCTTGAACCTCTCTTTCAGCACCGGCTTCTGCACTTTCCCATGGTTGCTCAGCCCCTCGTGGCTCAAGAAACTCAGCAGCCGGCTCCACGTCTCTCTCTGGTAATTCTTGTGGTACTGCTGCAGCTCCGACGACCTCTTCCGGCACCACGTGTCGCCCATGCATGCGTTGATCTCCTGAGAATCCTTGATCTTCTTGTACAGCTTCGACTTTGCCTCCAGGTTCGAGTCCAGCAAAGCCATCACCCGCGCCAGTTGCACCGCGAACGGCGACTCGTCGTCGGCCACCGCGTACGACGTGTCCCTCGCGTCGTACTCGTCGCGACTTTTGCTCGTCGAGTCGGTCCGCTCGATCTTGGCGTGCTCCGGAGGCCGGTTTTGGCGGTGTAGAGGGAGAGCGGGATGGTCTTGATGACCGACTCGTCGAGGCCGTAGGGGGAGAAGACGTGGAAGGCGTCGAAGGAGGAGGAGTCGTAGGGCGGGGAGTCGAGGTCGCCGATGGAGGAGGGGAGGTAGGAGCGGCGGTGACGGCATTATTAAGGAGGAGGAAGAGGAAGCATGGCGGTGGTGATGGTGGTGGTTGTGGTGGGAGGGTTTGATGGAGAGTAATGGGGAGCAGTGGAGTCTGTTGGGGGGTCTTGTGTGTGGGAGGGGTTGACCTTATTTTTTGGCTGACCCGAGAAAATCCTCCTCCTTCTCCTCCCTCCCTTACTCCTCCCCTCTCTGCCGCCACCTCGACTCACCCGGCTGCAGCTCACTATAGTCAGGGGTATATTGGACATTTTATGTCGCAAGACCGGTCATCTCAGCAACTTAACAGTCTTCTTTAACGGTCAATTGACGACAAGGGCAAATCAGTCGAGAATTCAAAGTATAGGGGTATACCAGTTAAAAAAAAAAGTGAGGGACAAAACTGATTTTAGGTATAAACTACAGGGTGTCACAAGCATTTAACCCAATAAAAATTTTACAACTTTGAGGACTTATCAAGAGAGATTAAGTTGTTGACCACAACATGCATCAAACTTAGAGATAATTCTTAATATATTCCTAGCTGCAACTAGGAAAGCTTTGTTCTCAAAACCAGTGTGCCACAATTAAGTGACAAGCACCTCCTAACTCTTATGTTAAAATTAACTTTGACAGATTAGTCACAAGTAACTCAACTGCTTGTGGCCTTATAATTCAAAACACCAATGGAAACCGATATCTGCAACCTCTAGTTGCATTGGAAGAGATTTAATCCCAATTGCTAAAGTTGTGACTCAAAGCAAAAGAGAAGGGCTTCATAAATGTTAAAGTTGAAAGAGATGGGCTTGTGATAGATGCAGTGATGAACATTTTGAACCTCCTTGGAGATTGAGCAAACTAGTGGAAGATATCATAACTTTAGCTACTAGTTTTGATTCTATATTACTTTCACAAATGTTAAAGTTGAAAGAGATGGGCTTGTGATAGATGCAGTGAATGAACATTTTGAACCTCCTTGGAGATTGAGCAAACTAATGAAAAATATCATAACTTTAGCTACTAGTTTTGATTCTATATTACTTTTAGACATGTGTTCAAGGAGGCTAACTTTGTACCTATGTATTGAAATGATAGGCTTCTGAGTGAGGCTTTAAGAGCCTTAGTTTTTGACATTATAAACGTTGGTTGCTCTACATGCTTCTTGATATAATTCTTTCATTTCCTTTAAAAAAAAATTAGAAAAGTTTTGTCAAATATTAATTTGGAGTGTGTAGATTTCACATCCCAATATCAAACAATCATTAGCAAAAACAAGGTTAGAAACCCAAATTTCTACAAATAGTATGCCAATGTGATTCTTATTGGAAGCACACTATTTAAATTTCTCACCAAATTAAGGTTACACACACAAGATGAATTTAAGTTTGTCTACGTACTGTTAAAACATTAAAAAGAGAAAACATGCATACACTGTGCACTGAAATAATGAGTCAAGTGACCATCAAATACATCGGTAAGAATCAAAGGGGATCCCGACATCCCCTCTTATTGCAATGCTGAGGTTGGAGCAAGGCGTATGCCGTTGGCTTAAACGAAATAAAAAGTTATTTTAAATGTAAAAATGGATTATTTCCATGGTGTCAAAACATGTTTTTCCTAAATTTGCCTGGTTATCAATAGCTTTGCGTGTAAGTTTTTGCTGCTTGCTATGATAGCTTTGTTGCCTTAACTTGCACCACAACATAGAAAGCGAAACATTGAAAGGTGACATTCAACTTTCAAATATCTTTTGGATTCATAACTCGACCTTGTTGGAATTAATGTATTTAAAATTATCAAAATTAAAGTAGAAAGGGATAAGAGTACAAAGACGATAAGTTAATCCTTGCAAGCTTCATTATAATACAAGAGTACATATTAGTGTGGGGTGTGAAGAGGAGATTGAAGCTATCATAATGGATCTGGAATGGGCGGAATGACACATAACTCGTACACACAATGTGGTCTGATCGAGGCAACAACAGAAGCTAATTCGATTATTGACCTTGTCTATGTTTATATATAATTCACATTACCCGTAGAAAAGTTTAAGACAGTTTTAATTTCTTAGTTTAATTGTCTCCAATATCTCATGATCAACTGATCATCAAAATATTAATGATTGTTAGGTTTTGAATTTGGCTATGGCATTCAAATTGAGGTTATATATATATATATATATATATATATATATATATATATATATATATTTCTCATCCTATACACCAAAATAAAGGATCGGATCTTTTAATGGAAGGGTCTATATATATATATATAACCAAAATTTTATTACTTTCATTTCTAATAGACACAATTTTATGCATGAAGCATGAATGTCATAGCTAGACACTTTTCATGAAAAGTGCAGAACACCAACAACAGCGAATTAACAACAAGCTAGCAACATATGTAGAACGTACGATCGATCTTATCATGCAAAGCGCAGTCGTTAAACGTTTGTACCCTAATGTTCATATATATCATCAACCTCTGCCCCAGAAAAATGTGATCCAATCTATGCAAAACGTAGCATGCAGTAATTAGAATCAAAATTTTAACAGTCGCAGAAAAAGAATCCCCGACTGAAGTTTTGAAAATCTCTTTATTAATATTTAGAGACACCGACACAGTAAACATGATACAGAAAACATAACTCGATCAACAGGAAACCTAGCTCGGCGTGGTTTGTGATTAATCATCACTCATTCCGAATCTGCAAACCGGGCACCGACCATTGCTCTTGACCCAAGGCACAATGCATTCCTCATGGAACATATGTTTACATGGGGTGAGCATAACCTCTTGTTTAGGCTCAAAGTCTTCCAAGCAAATAGCACAGCTCTTACCATTATCATTTCTTTCTTTGTCACTATCAACAACAGTGCCTCTATAATACAAGTTCACCGTAGGCGATATTCTCCTTAAAGGATTGTAGATCTCCTTCCTCAGCTTCTGCAATGCCTTCTTTTGCTCATTATAGGTCAACTTCGAGTCGGCTTCTTGTCTAGGAGCTGCCGGAGTCCACTGGCCGCTGAGGATCTGTCGAGTCCTTGGATCGTCCAGGAGTACAGCATGAATTCGTGAACCTGGTGGTGCTAGTAAGCTGCAAGGGGATGGAAAATATATGAACAAGAACATCCATCTGATCACCGAGTTTCTGTCGTCTTTATCTAAGTTCCGTTAATTAGAATGGATACTTACCAGGAAGTGTTGCATGTTATAAATTAAGTTCTTGCAACTTTGCTATCAATCTATTTGAAACAATACTGATCGAAAAAGTCAATGATATGTGAGTGAGAAGAGTCATGAAGATAAAGATTACCTTGCAAAGTCAGGAAGTTGTGCTGCTCCTATAGCACCCTCAAATGGCCGCCTTGTTCTGGTAACCTGGTGAACGATAAATTTTATTTACCAGAAATGAATGATCTCTTCATCTTTGAAAATCAAGAACTATAATGATATAGCCCGATGATAAAAAATATATGTATGTAGGGAGAGCTAGTGTTTACTTACTCCGGTGATTTGGATGGTATTTGACAGGGGCCGAGCAGGGTTCTCGAAATGCCAGTGATCATCAGCATCATCAATTGAAAAGTAGTCATATGGAGAAAGATGGTTAAGAGGAGAAGAAAGGGAAGGTGGAGGAGGAGAAGGAAAATAGTACTCGTATGGATTGTCATGGGTACTAGGAGGAGGAGGGTAGGCAAGTCTGGGGTTAATTGTTGCTGAAGTGTTAGAGTTGGTTCTTCTGCTCGTCATATCTTCGTTCTATGAAATCTGCAAAACTATGGTTACCTCCCTAGCACAGATGCAATGCTTGTGGTTTTGGGATTTTTTTAAGACTTTATAGCTTTATTCCTTTCTCTGCTTCAAGGTCATTCAGACATTGTTCTACGTACTTGTCCATTTTTCATCTTTCACTTTTATATATGCTCTACACTGTTTCATTCTGATGTAAAGTGGTGAAGCCCCATCCTCTAGATTCTTTGGCAAATGGATTGAGTGAAACATCCATAAATTCGATGGAAAGTAAGGTAGGAATCAATCCCTATAAATCTAAGCCGCTATCTATTTGTTCTTCTGGTGGATGCGACTAGGTTCCAACAGATTCTACGATACAGATTTGCCTACGACTATGTCAGTCACCAGTACATGTGTGAACGACTATCATCCGATAATTAGTACACAAATTACAGCAAAATCAGCAGGCTTCATTTTCTTTTTGGTAAAACTCCACAATGAAGAAGGTTGTGATGACTAATGAGCTGAAACAATAAGGCTCTCTAAACAAGTAAACATTATCAGAACTGCTTTGAAGACTTTCAAATCAATCATATATTTAGAATTTACAGAGAAGATTGGTTCTAATAAAGTGGCTGATGGCCTTTCCAAGATTGGTTTAGAGGTCGATTATTGAGCTGGTTCCAGCACCCTGCTCAAGTCTCTAACGCTCTCATTCATGACCAGTGTGTTTCTTAAGTCTTTGCTTTACTAAATACTAGTTGCTAAATTTCGACTGGTACGTTGATGTTGCAGTTCTGCTTTTCTCTGTAACAAGTTCAGTGCTTTAAACTTTATTCCCAGTGATAATTAAGTTCACTATTTGGCCACAAAATCTTTTCCGAAGCATCTAGGATGCAACACTACATAGTCTATATTGCTCGTTCTTTAGAATTTAGATGCCTTGCTATTACAGTTTTGCTTACTTCATTAGGGTTCATTCCCTTTGATTGAAAAAACAACTGGCAACAATCAAGATAACCTTTCTGAAATGCCAAAAGCTTCATGGATAAATAGACAGCAATCACAGCAGAATAGCATATATTTTCAGACTTTGATGCTAAAAGAGAAAAGGGACCAAGAAAACTGAACTACAATTGAAAAATCGCATTCACACTTCTGTCCCGAAACCTAAGACAGTCACATGCGCCTTCTTGCTTGCCTCCTTGCTTAGGCAATCCTGGCATGGGAGAGCTTAGCTTACCCAATCAATCATCAATGATACTCGGACTTCAGACTGACCAAAATGTGTCCTTTAAACTTTGGTCACATGCATCAATACCACTCAGTATGTTCTTCAACCAATTCAGACATCTCTGGCTAGGCCTAAGGCCGACATCAATGAACGATCCAATGTTGAAAGGGCACATTAGGTTATTTTAAAGTTGGAATACCAGACTGAGTATCTAGTCATATTTCAAGGGTCATACACACTTGAGACCTAAGGTTTGCTGGCCTGATTAGCCACAACAAATCATTATCAACTTCCCACCTTATTACTGCAATAAAAGTGAATAATTCCAGTCTGATGGGAAGTTGCACTCAAGCTAGAGATTGCAAAATAAGTTCCGGGGAATACATCCCTCCCAAATCCACTTATGTTTACTGCTTTATCTTATACAGAAACGTTCTGAAGCAGACGTCCGCACTGGGCTTAAAGTGCGAACGTCCCTCCATTCTCCACCGGACGGCTCAGACGACGGCGCGCCTCCACCCGAGCGGACACTAGAGGCATCCCCAATCACTTTCCTTTGCCGGTGAGTCTGCCGAATACCAGTTTGCAGCTGAGATCGATCTTGTCTGAAGTTTTGGGTGGAGGTTGCTGCCCAGACCTTCAAATCGATCTCGCCGGCAAGGGAAAGTGATTGGGGATGCCTCTGCTGTCCGCTCGGGTGGAGGCGCGCAGTTGTCGGCACCGTCCAGTAGAGAACGGAGGGACGTCCGCACTTTAAACCCAGTGCAGATGTCCGCACCAGAACGGGCCTGTTATCTTATAACTTGTCAGTATATGATTCAGTAAGAGTTGAGAACATGAAATTATGAAAAAATTGATTATGTGAAAGACCAAAAGTAATTACCAGGTAAATAAGAAAGTATCAGTTTCCATTCTTTCTGGACCAGCAGTAAAGAATTGATTTTCTGCTCACTAGATTGATGATTTTACAATCATCTCTACACTTACTGAATTAAGAAGTTGCTTCTGGACAGCTCCTTCCGTACATGGGGTCTACCACTTTCTTCTGGAAGTGCTGATACCTTATGGTCAAAGTTTTGGTTGCTGATATATAGTGTCGATAAGTGCTCATATGTTACTTGCTCATTGTCGAAGACAAGCAGAAGTTCCAGAATATTGAACCCACACACATGAAAGCTACACGGGCCTGAAGAGGCACCACCCTGCATAGAAGCATTTACATTAAATTATTACGAACCCAATAGCATTTAGATTATATCATCATACAAAAGTCAAAAGTACTGAATTTTGGGATTAAAAAGCTGTAATTCCCAAAAGTAGTTCCTGGAATCAAGTAATCAACCACTTTGCCTACAATATTTCCCCGTCTAACTGGGTCACATACAATACCAACTAGATTTACCAATGCTGGGTATGAAAAGTTTCTCCTCAAGTCAATGTTATTTGCTTTTATACACATAGATAGATATACATATGCACATCATCCTTCGCTTATATCTTAAACTATAAATTGAGACAATGGATAATAATGCAGTTCTACTATCAATGTATCAATATGAATTCGCACTGAAGTTCCCCCTCAACCACTTCAAGAGAGCAGAGAAAGGGAAATAGTGTGCTATGTTAGTAGTCATAGAAGCACATAATTTCACATGCCACTTAGAAGGGGTGTAGAAGCAGCAAGTTAACAGGGAAAATGTACCAGAAGTTTAATAAGCTGACAGGTATCCAAAACCTAAATCCTGCAAAACAAAAAATATATATATAGTAAGTGTCAGAAATCAGTTCATAAAATCTGAATAGGACTATAATCAAATGAACATAAATAAATCAGAAGCGTTTTTTACCGTAAAGTAATGTGGGAAGAGCATCTCTCCGGTACTTTTCCGAAAGCTGTGAGAGTTTCCCTTGCCATATATTGTTCCATGCAAAAACAACAGCAATCACAGATGGACCAAGAACAACTTGGTTTAAGAAAACCTGTGACAAAAAAAAAAAAACTTTTTCATGGGGTTTGTCCAAGTTCCTTTAAAGTCATTAGACCTTAACATTAACAGTGAGAATTTAACAATGATTGTACCTTCAGAATTAGGTTCACTACAGTTTTCCCTGGCAAAGAATGCTCAAGATACTGGTACCAAGCATAAGAGCCAGGGCCGTACAGCAGAAACCCATAAGAAGTCATCCGAAGAGCACGAAGCCAATCATGGTCTGAGAGGAGAGTTTGAGTGACATCCTAAAGAAACGCTTTTGGTCAAACATTAAACTCAAAGGAGCCTGATGAACCAGGTAAATAAGAAAATGCTGATGCAACAAACTGTACATAAGAATTTGTAAACTAAAACAAGTGAAGACTATTAAACTAGACAAGAATTATTAAGGAACATAGAATTGAAAAAGAATGGACCAACTGGGGATGGATGCCCATATCAACTAGGAAGAGGACCAAGAATTCTGTAACTTATTATCCACAAGAAACAGACACTGGAGATAAATTCTAGGTGAATTCAAAAGCACCAAGTATTGATTCATCATTCCACCCTCTATAACCTAAAAACTATGAACACACAACAAGCATTAAGCTGGAAAGTTTTGGTCTAATGGTGCAACTCAAAGTGATAGATTACACTTGCATAATTCTAGTTCTAATCCAGCTACCTATCCATCTCAGCATCACACAAGCCTTGACTCAAAATCCTGACCTCTGTTGGTACTTTACTTCTCTTTATGTGTCTGTCAGTATGCAAAGCATGAGTACAAATACTTCTTTTTCCGTAAAAAAAAATACCAATTCTTGTCATTCTAACCAAAGTTTATAAGAGTACTTTCCACAACCTACCAAGTGTTGACAACATTTTGTCAGCAATCAAGGAGAATGCATGTACCAAAATCCAATATCAGCAGTTATTCAATTTAAGAGCAGCAACAGTCAAGTTCCTCAATTGACTTTAGCAGCAACAACATTAAAGTTCCTCAATCCAATCTAACAGCTAAAACATTCAAGTTCCTCAGTTTTGACATAGTATAGACAAACTGAGCATAGATATGAGCATTTGCACCGAACTTCGATAAATTCCATCTATAACAAAATCCAACAGCAAACCTATGCAGTTGAAAAAAAGTCTCAAACTACCTGTTTCTTACCCACCTATGAACACAAACACAATAATAAAAAAGAGAATATAAACCTCATTAATAATCTTCATTTCTTTATTTTCAAGCTTAACTTGTTCTACATTGTCTCAGAAACCAATAAAAAAACCCAACACAACGAAAACAAGAGAAGTTAACGAAACCTGAGAGGTGAGGTTGGAGTCTAAAGTCTTGGCCTTTCTCCAGCGCTCTCTGAGCTGAGCAATAGTGTCTCCGGTTAAAGCCAGTGAGCCAGCCGTCACTGCTTGCTTTAACGGGAACCGGAAACCAGGTCCTCCGGTGGCCTCGACAGAACTCGAGGATTTGGAATCGAATCGCTTTCTTTGTTGTTTGGGTTTCTTTGGTATTGAGTCCCAACCCCAGAACCCTCCATGGCCTCCACCTCCCAAAGCATGCATTATCAAAAATGAAACAAATATCTGTCTTCCAGTTAATAATAAACCTGGTCAAAACAAGTAAAATGTACTTGGTGTGTTGGGTGACTCAGGTTTGTCCCAGTTTCGGCCTAGATTTGTTATGCGGCTATGCCCACTAAAAGTGGGTGAAATAGTAAGGGTTTAGGGTGGATTATAACCTTAATTTTAGAAATTTATTCACGCTCAGAAAAAACGTAACCTTACTTATGAACAAAAAGTAAGGTCTTTTCCTGTTTACAAAGTCATTAACGAGTCAAGTTTTAATAAACGACTCAATATTTTAATAAATTTAAGATACTCATAAAAAAAGGAACTACTACGAGCTAAACGAGCCGAATATATCTTAGTTTAAACTGGGCTCGTTTTTTTTATCGGGCTTATTATTGAGAACAACTCATATCATTTAACTTACAAGCACGAGTCGAATGAGCTAAAATCCGAACTGAATACTAGTCAAACACAAGCGACTTGAGCTTACTTACAACCCTACTAATGTTGTGCATGAACCAGTGCATTCTCTATCCTATGTTTTAAGTGCAAACTTGACTTTCCTAAATTCTAATTTTCATGATTTATAGGTAACACAGAAGTATCACTGCCATTTCAGTGGCTAATTAAGTGCAATTGGAGAAACCCTCTTGATATTTATGCTATGGTGCAGATCTAGTGATATATTAGATTTCAGCAAGTAAATTATAGGCCTTAACATAATAGTTTTCTTTTCAGATGCTCCCACATGCTATGCTCATCTAGCGGCCACTCAAATGAGTCAGTTTTTTAAATTTGAAGATTTATCTGAGACTTCCTCAAACAATATGACCTCTGGTGATGCAGTGACCGTCCCTTAGCTTCCCCAGATGAAAGAGAACATCACCAAGTCCATCAACTTCGATTTAAACTTGGCTTCCTCTCGCTCTTCCTTGGTGGTTGTTTACTGGCATCAAATGGGAATTTAGTACTCTCTGCAAACCCTTTTGTTGTAAAACAAAACACATTTATTCTAGATTTGTCGATGAAATTTGCCTACGAATTAAGTCATTTATTTTGGGCATAAAAGAGTTGCTTTATCTCATTACTTGCTTTAGGTGATAACATCCATACTAGTAACTAATAAGAGGATCGAGTAAAACTTTACTAGTAAGAAATGATTGCCATAGTGGCAAGCATAGTGAGAATGATGATAAAGTTGGTGCTGGTATATGGATATGATTTGAGACCATGATTGCTGTGAAGTTCAGGAGGGGATTGCTCAACAAAGACAGCAACTTTCATCCCTTTGTAGCAATAGCCTCGGCCGGTCAGAAAGTAATATGTCTTTGCCTCTGTCAGGTGGAACACATCACGCCCGCCTCGTGTGACATTGTATATGTAATCTTTGTCGATGCAACTCTCGTAACTGGTCTTGTTTACCTCTAGGACATTGTAGAGCTGTTTGTCAAACCCAAAGTCTGGAAGGTACAAGATTAGGAAATTAGAAAACCAAAACAGGTTTGAGTTTGAGAAGAGAAAGAGAGGTGTACTTACAAAGCCAATCTCCTGCATAGAAATGCTCTTTACTTGACCAATCAGTGAAGTTAATATCGGGGATCCAAGTCATCCTTCCCCCTCCAACCCTATGAAGCACTGGTTCCCTGGATTCAACAGTATGTAACATTATCACTAGCATGCTCATCAACCACTCAACCCTGTTTTTCCAACCCTCCATTCTCAACCCTTGCTAGCTCAATATCACTACCTATCTGTGGATTTCTTGTTGGCTTTGCTTCATTGAGTTCCAGGGCACTTAAGATTTAAGAATAGTTAAGAAGTAGCAGCAAATTCATGTCTCATGCAAATAAGGATGGAATTTCTCAACCCAAAAGTGTGTAAATATCCGTTTAAACTTTGGCTTTGTCTTCACACTAGGTATATGTCAACCATATCTGTGTGATTTTTTACCACCCACTTTATTTAGAGGGGCTATTTCGGCAAGTGGTCGGCTTTGCTAATCGGAAAGTGTGTCCACCAATCTTTTCTGATCTCATATCCTTATGCAATGCAGGAACTTTGTCATGGGCATGGCTTTTTCACCTTAATAGATTGTTTTTTTTTTTTTGCGGAAAAAAAAATATATGATTACCTCAATCAAACTCTGCGTTCATAGAGTAATTTTGGAAGAGACAATCAACAACTTAACAAACTATCTTACTTAAGTCAATATTAGGAGAACCACAGATGAAATATTTGCGTCCTACTAAGCAAAGTCTTTAGCATTCTAGTACAAACTAGATAGGTAGTCCACGCCCTGTTGCAGGGTTTAGGCATTGTTACTATTACCGGGGTACCGAAAATATAACTTACACTGTTGCAGAACAAAAGGATATATTGCTATTTTTATACAAAAGAGTTAGTTATCATACAGGGAAAATGGAACTGATCACACCGAAGCTTATGTACAATATTTTTTCTGAAACATCTGTCCTAGTTGTACCTGATGTGTTTCTTATATTTCAAGCTCGTGATTAGATCAACGCTGTATAAAATATTCCAGATTCGTAACCAACACTACGTCAAAAAATGCATCATACAACAACGAAATCATGTCGTCTGATATAGGCCAAAACAGTTGTTAATCTGATCGTTGTCTGATCAACATGTCACACAACGACGAAACAAAGCTTGTTTAACCAACTTACTCACAACGCTACAATAAAAATGATTGTGTGACCCTCGACAGATTTCATCAACAAATGTCGACACAAGCCGAGCTGTTTCTCGGCAGGTGTCGACATATGTCGATGAAATATACCAAGGTCACACATTAGTTTTCTGTACAAAGATGTTGTGTGAATGTCGACAAATATTATCAACATCAACGCGAAAGGACCTCGGCATATGTCGATGATATTTGCCGAGTCTCACACAACAACTTTTTCTGTAAAAACTCTTGTGTGACGGTCAACTCACACAATACTATTTCAATAAGATATGTTATGTGAATATCGACATATGCCAAGTAGCTTTTATGCAGCTGCCAATGAAATCTACCGAAATTCACACAATAACTTTCTATTTAAAAATGTTGTGTGAGATGTTGTTCACACAACGGCTTATTACTTTTTCTTTGTCGTGCGATTGTTATGGAGAAGAAATGTTTCCTCCTTATTAGTATTGTGTGAGATAATATTCACACAACGCTGCATTGCAAAAAGAGGATTAGTTGTAGGATCATTTAGTCAAACAAGGTTAGATTGCTCAACCCAACCTCAAACCGAGCCAAGCTGAAACCACGCTGGTCACCGGCCAAGCCCCAGCCCGAGCATTCCCCGACGACGCTTGTGCGCCCGGTGACCTTCAGCCTCGACGCCTTGTCGTTCCGATCAACGCTTTGCCTAGCCCGGCCACCTCAGACTACTCGAGAACCTGCACATCGGCCTACTGTCTCCACCTCCGTCCACGAGCCTCAGATCCGACAAAGCTAGCCCAACAACTTTGACGGCGACCCAGCCCCACGTGCATCGTTATCGGAGCTCCACCAGCATCCACCTTCACCACCCCGAGCGCCGTTACACGTATATCCGGCAACCCTGCAGCCACCGCACACCAACCCAGCCTAGCTCCGTTCCGGATCTACTCGACCCGGATCGTATTCACCCGATCCAAAATGTAAAGAATGTAAGAAGGGCAAATCAGTAAAACTTGCCCCTCTAGGTGAAAAGTTTTTACCCCACGAGTAAAAACAGTTTATTTACTATTTAATTAGTATTACTGTTTTTATTTATATGATGAAAATTACTAATCATATGTTTTCATTTCATGAAATTTTTTGCACGACGGATCGCGATGGAATTATGAGAGGGTAACTTCTGTTAAACGCAGTTTATTTAGCAAACTAGCAAGTAAGCTTTTATAAAAGTTGCCGTTTTTGAATTTTAATTTCATAGCCGGACTTCGTAGCCTTCTTCTACATCCCACCTTTCTTTATAACGTGGGACAATATTGAGGGATTGAGACCCCTCATATCAAAGTTGAAATTTGTGACGGTTTGATAAGTCACGGTATTACTACAAAATATTGTCATGGTTAATAAAGGGACAAAGATCGATTTGCGACGGAAATTGTCGCAAATCAATATCGATTTGTGACAAAATTTGTCACAGTTTACATTTAATTGAGTTACCACAAACCATGGTCTTGACCTAATTCAATACTTAGAATTATTATCGTATATTGATAATAGTTATTCTTCCATCTTATTGTTTTACAATAATTGACCGAAACATGAGCTCCGAATTTGACATAAAAAAAAGTGACGAAATTTGTGTCACGAGTTCTGAAAAGAGGGAGAGGCAACACCTCGAAACCTATATGTCATAAAAAGATTGAGCCAGTAAATGAAAGAAAAATCTTGTTGTTGATGTGGTTCTACATCTGTTCATTAATTGCAAAGAAAGCAATAATATGGTCAATACACAAGAAATATATGGAGTTTTTGCAACAAGAAACTCATTATATATATTGAAGAAGAGAGAATATTATTCGCACAGTTACGGATTTAAAAGCAAAAGGTACATTGCAAAAAATATGAAGTGCATGACTTTGAATTTATAGTCTAAGTGACTACAAATCCGTTTATTTTTCCAAGTTTTGTGAAGGCATATAACTCACATATTTGACTAAAGTTACTTGGTCGTTATATTTTGAATTAAATTTATGGTCAAGACCTCGATATAATTGTTGGCATATATATTCAAATTTTGTCTGGCACATATGGTTCGATCTACATAAGCTGCATGTTAATGCAATATATCGCATTACAACATGACACTATATTGGACTATAAAAGACCACTAGTTACTATAAGGTGACATTTATAAAGGCTGAAATCGCACCAAGTATGGCGCAATGCATACTTGGGCATCATAATTAAACCAAGTGTGACACAATGCACACTTGGTATATCATGATGTTACGCAATGCACACCGGTTTTAGATCAAAAGATGATTTGTAATGTCAAGTGTGACACAATGCACATTTATACAATTGTAAAGACATTACAAACAAGAGTAGTCTTCTACACTCTTGAGCCGATTCATAATTGCAAAAAGAAAATTGTGTTAAGCTAAATGTCATCTAAAATTGGATGTTGAAAAATCTTTTTCTTTCTCTACAAGATCCAATAGTGGGCCATTGGCAGCGCTGCCTCCCCTACATAGTGCTGACGATCAATTTTGTCAAGTTTTGACATGTTTTAAATTTATATAGTATTACACGTCATTTATATAATGCACTCTAAAGGATTCTAATACCTTTTTCAATCTCCATTGAAATTGTTAACATATTTCGGTTTCTATGTCTTGACATAAGACTGTTGTCTCTACATTTTGATATATGAATGTGTTGTAGCGAGATTGAGTGCTTAGCTTATTACAAGGAATGAACAACTATTTATGGATTTAGTATTTTATAAATTCGTTGTGACTACGATGATCAGATCATCACAAATAATCAATGAGCGGATTAATGCTCAAGTTTCAATGCCTAATGACGTTATGATTAAAGTCACACATGCTCTTGATGCATAAGGAAGCAATCGAACTGTGCTATAACTTAATGATATTCGCGCCAACGTTTATCACCTGTAAACACATTGTGAGAATTGATGAGAATTTCTTATGTATCACTATTATGAATGTGCAACATTCATGAGTCACTAAGATTTGGTTAATTGCATCGGTTATTGTCACCGATGATGAGAATGGAGACATCGACTCATGTAGACTTTAACATAAATCGTCCGGGACAAATTTTGGACGTGTTTTGATGATTCATATAATATAGAGTAAAGACTCTCACGAGTGATTTTATAAGAATGATACATAATATGTTGACTTAATGACTTCTCATTGTTCACTTTGAGGCATAATAATACTTTGGTGATGTTCACAATAGTTTAACTCAAGCTATAACAATGAGTTGTTATGGAAAACCTTAACAATGATTGAAAAGTTGAAAAAAAACCTATAATTTCTGATTTTTCAGCTTGCGGACTCATCATTGTGAGATTCGGTTCAACAACTATTGGACCAGTTCTTGAGGTTTAGTTTGCCACCACAGATTCCTATCATCCAAATCAACCTATTAGCAAAATTTTGTGGCATTTGAAGACCTGGAAGGTGGTGATTCACTCAACATAAGTGTTCACGGATGTCCAGAGACTCCAACGGATTCGGCAGGTTTTAAGCCGGTTCCATAGTTGAGGCTGGCGATTTTGTAATCCTAACTTCCATTTCTGCCTACTTACAAAATTTGGTAGCGTTTGGAGAATTGGAGGATAGTGAACCGTTAAAGGAAGTGTAAAACAAATGTCCGGTGATACTGGCGGTCAGTTCAACCGGTTTCTTTTTGACCGGTCCCGACGGTGAGGCCATCGGTTTTTTGGACCTGTAAGACCAACGAATACGGGTTGTAGCAGGGTCATAGTTTTACTTATTCATCTTTACACACCATCATTCAACTCTTTATGTTACGGTCGTAACGGTATGCATATTTGTTAACAGATTAAGTTAACGTTTTGCAATCTATATCTTCCACATGTTGTATGTGTCATATTACGCCACCACAAGCACACAATGATGAGTTATTTATGATGAATATTGTCTTTGAATAAGACATAAGCTTCCTACTATAGTCTGCTTATATAAGGACCTTGATAAACGATCTCTTTTATGTCACTTTGATGAGTCAGTCTTCCCGTCGTTAGGGGGAGATAAGAACAAGAATGTTCAAGTAGAATGACTTGGAATTGTCGTGGTTTGTCCCTACTGTGTCTCATCAAGTTCCCTAAAGTGACGAGATCACATATACATGCTGCAAACATGCCTGCAAGGATTGATGTCCGGATAAGGACAAGTTGATGTCCGGATAAGAGGACATGTTGATATCCGGATAAGAGGATATGTCGTCACCCACAGATGGTGACACCACAAATGTGGTAGATGGTGTTGCTAGACCGTGACTCCCGCAGTTTAGGAGGAGACCAGTTGGTTCAATACATATTCGCCAAGGAAGAATGCTAGTTTGGCACAACTTGATCATTTGATCAATGATACTCATTCGTCTGTTATTTTCTAGATTATGGTCATCATTGGGGGACGCCTCAATGTCAATACCAATCTATATATGCCCTGTTTGGTACAGCTTATTTCAGCTTTGTTTTTAAGCTGAGCAAAGTTTTGTGTTTGGTTGACCACAAAATGAGGGGCTTTGCTTTTAAGCACCTCTGTTTTCAGTCCAAAAGCCAAAGCCGGGTTTTAGGTGCTTCTGAAAGCCTTAAGCGCTTCCAAAGCACTGTGGCTAGGTTTCCGAAGGGGAAGAAGGTGAAGCCGGGAGACGAAAAAGCCAAATGGAGAAGCGGCCGACGACGATGAGCATGAGCGTGAGAAGAGAGATGGAGAAGCTGAGCGTGGAGCAGCTCAAGGCAGTGAAAGAGTAGACTGATCTGGAAGTCAATCTCCTGAATGACTCCCTCAACAACATCCGCACCGCCACCACCCGCCTCGAACTGACCTCCTCCGCCCTCCACGACCTCTCCCTCCGCCCCTCCGGCAAGAAGATGCTCGTCCCTATCACCGCCTCCCTCTACGTCCCCGGAACTCTCCAGGATCCTGACCAGGTCCTCGTCGACGTCGGCACCGGCTACTTCATCAAGAAGAACATGCCTCAGGCCAAAGACTACTGCGACCGCAAGATCAGCCTCCTCAAGTCCAATTTCGAACAACTCGTCGAGGTACAACATGGATTCTTTATCCTTAACATTTTGCCCGTTTGCTATTGTTTCTTGTTTGGTGCTAGTACTGCCAATTTTATATTTCGTCTGCTTTGCTATTATTGTAGTTCATTGGTTTGATGCTATCTGTGTCGGAGCTGTAATTGATTAGTGTTTCTATGACATTTGATCAAGATTTTTATGGGGACTGTTGATTGCTGTCAAACTCTCTTGATTCTTCTAAATACAGGGTAATGCATACTTTAAACTCCTCTAGACAATGGCTACTCTTGTTTCTTTGGTTATCAGTTTGCTTGGCTCGTGTTGTTGTTGTTGTTGTTGTTGTTGTATGGGAGCTGTAATTGATTAGTGTTTCTATGACATTTGATCAAGATTTTTTTGGGGATTGTTGATTGCTGTCAAACTCTCTTGATTCTTCTAAAGAGGAGTAATGCATACTTTAAACTCCTCTAGACAATGGCTACTCTTGTTTCTTTGGTTATCAGTTTGCTTGGCTCGTGTCGTTGTTGTTGTTGTTGTTTTCTACTGGTTACAAAACTGTGAATTTGATATGCAGATTTCTTCTAAGAATAAAAGCATTTCTGATGAAGCTGGGTTAGTTTTGCAAGCAAAGCTGAAGCAGATGGCACCGACATCTCAGTAGGAGATAAGGACTTCTGATATTTGTGCTGTGGTGTTGAAGATGAAGTACTTATGACTAAGGAAGTAAGTGATGTTGTTGATTACGCTTATTTTGAAAGAGAATTCAAGTATCATGTTAGTTTTCTCTCCTGCACTTATGTAGACTGGTATTCTGGTGTATCATTGCGGAACTACTTATAATTTACAATTTCTTTTTCTTTCAGCTTTCAAATGTTCAGGGTTACTTGCTATAATGTAGCTGTTCTGTACTGATGTTTTATATTTCTATTTGTGTGATTCTAGAAATATATACAAAAAACAAACAGCTGAATGCCTTGTCTATTTGATAAAGGAGTTCCATACGTGATATCCATACCGAAAAAGGAACTCTGGCTTGGTAATCTGAGGCCGAATTCGATCGCGTCCATTGGTGTTGTTGGTGGTGGTGAGGGAGGTGGTGCTGTGGCTGATGATGATGATGATGCATTTGATATGTTTGGGGATGATGAGCCTGCTGCTGCTGCTGAGCCGGGTTTGGAGAACAATGGTGGAGGATTGGGGAATGATTATGTGTTTGATGATGCTTCTGGGTACTACTATAGTCACAACTTGGGGTACTATTATGATCCAAATACAGGGTTGTATTGCTCGGCTGTGTCGGTGTTGTGGTACTCGTACAATGCTGAGACTGGGACATATGATGAAGTTGCACACCAGGCACCTGAGGCCGCTGCAGCCGCTGTGAATTGAGTAGGGAAGGGCTGAAGAGGCTTACTGCTTCACTGTTTTGTACAAACTTTGAATTATAGCGATGTAAAATTATAGTGATGAAAGAGTAATAACACATTGAATTTTAATTACTCGCACTGAATTCATTCACTTAACCTACTGTTTGTAACATGCTATAAACTGCTATCAAATTTGGAAGTCATTCCCACATGGTACAACTTTGATATGCAATTTATTTATGCATGTGCTGGATGGGAAGGGTCCGCTCACGATACAAGAGTGTTTCTAAATGTACTTAGAGATCTAAGTAAGAAGTTTCCAACAATACCGTGGGCGAGAACCAAGAAATGCAAATGAGGTATTTAATCAAGGTCACTCTTCTTTAAGAGGCGTTATAGAACGCACATTTGGAGTTTGGAAAGCGAAATGACACATTTTAAGTAACAAGTTTAAAGCTCTTTTGAAAAGCTAGTTTACCAAACAGTTTGTCTCTGCTTCTACCATTCACAGCACTTACAAAAAGCCAGTTTACCAAACACTCAGCAGCTTTGCTTGTCAGCTGCTTATTCTCAGAATAAGCCACAGCCAGCTTATTTTGGAAGCCACAGCTGTACCAAACAGGGCCATAGAGATCTCTACACTTAGAAATTATACCGGTGTACATGATGACGTGGTTTAATGAGTTTTTGTTTTACTTGGCAATGTTTTTATCGAGGCAATAACATAAACACCATATCGTATTAGAGACCCAACACAAGGGGGATTGTTTAAGGAAATTATGTTTCCGTACTTCTGTTATGTGTTTTACCCTAATACACGTAGGATTGGTTAATCCAGTTTCCTTATTAGAATAGATTATAGTTGATAGATCTTCTTGATCCTTCAGAAGACTCTATGTAATGCCTATAAATATGTTTTTCTATCAATGAATGAGTAGACCATTATTCTCGTTATTTTTTCTCCTTCAACAAGAATGAAATAAAAGAGTAATTAGCCTTAATTTCTATTGGATATTAATGAAAATGAAAAATAAATTGACCCTTCTCCTCTAAGAAATCCTTAATTAGCCTTAAATATTCTTCAACAATAATAGAATGAAATAAAATTTATACTATTAAAATACTTAATTCAACTAATACAAATTGTGTCAAGGGGTCCTTTTCTTACTAATATGTAATTTAATGCTTTAAATTCCATTTACGATTTTTCTTTACAAATAAGCTAGCTTAATGGAAACAACTTATTAATGTTTACCATACATCGATGTGCAGTATCTTTAAAAAATAAGCAACATATTCTTTTTCAATATTTATTATGCATGAAATTATTAAAAATCCAAAGTTTATTCGAAATGATTTAATGGCCTTTCCAGGAGCGCGTGTTCATTTATGAATTGGTATATAAAACAAAAATTTTGTCGAAATTAAGTTTGCGTCATTTAAGCAAAATTATGTTGTTGCTAAAAAGTGACTGAAAATAAATTAAATGTTTTAGTTAATCAAATTTGACCTTTCTAAGAGGAACTTTAGAAGACTTTCTATTTTAGCTTTTAGTTATTTTAGAGAGTGTGTTTAACTTTTTTTTGTTGTTGATATTTTCAGAGCTTCAGCTGACTAGCCAAAATTTAGCTATTATGACATTTAGCTATCTCGCTAGCTAAATATAGAGTGCGAGATGACTCAGATAAAGCTAGTTATAATTTAACACATTCCTTATAAGATATTTTACATGATATATAAATATATTTAAAAAAACTATTTAATCTTTATTTGAAAAATAATGTTGATGTAATGCTACCTAAAATAGAGAGCATTAATACATTTACATTTCTAAAGTGACTAGTCAAAATGATATTTTAGTTAATTTGACTAAAATTTAAGTAAAAAATAGCTAGCATTGTTAGATATCGGGCTACACCACTAGTTGACCAACTGAATTAAAAGTGAAACTAGCTAGTCTATGAGTAACTAAAGGTTCATAATCAAATACGATACATATAACCAAAAAACTTAAAACACAACGGTTTTGAAAAGTCAAATTGCCCTCACGTTTTCGAAGTATTTACGAAATACTTTTCTATTCAAAGAAAATCCATTTCGGTCGCGTTTCGTAATTCTCGCGTTTCGTAATCCATTTCGGAGCTAGCTGTACGAGCTAGCTATTAGTGTTTCAAATTTTCTTTTCGGTTATTTTTTTTTATGTTTAATTTGTGTTTTCTTAGCTTTGTTTCTGATGTATTTATCTGCTTCCTGCGTTTTTTCTAATATATGGTTTCCTTGACCCAAAAAAAAAACAAAGAAACGTGAAAACGCCTGTTATTCACGAGTTTGTGTGCAACATAAGGCAAAAAGCCGAAAACAACTACAGTCCGTTTAGTCAATAGATAATCACTTCCAGTTGGGCCAATTCAGGCAGCCCATCGTGACCCAAAGTCAAAAACACAAGCAGTCCATTTGAACTCTAATTATTTTACACTCCCCAAATCCCCAGCTGCGATTTCTTTCAGATTCCAAAACATGGCAGGACGACTGAGCAGCGCGGCGTCCAAGATCATGGGCGGAAACGGCGTCGTCCACCGTTCCGTGGCGTCCTCTCTCCGCCTCCGCGCCGGCATGGGCCTCCCCGTCGGCAAACACATCGTCCCCGACAGACCCCTCCCCGTCAACGACGAGCTCACCTGGGACAACGGCACGCCCTTTCCCGAGCCCTGTATCGATCGCATCGCAGACACCGTCGGCAAGTACGAAGCTTTGGCCTGGCTCACCGGAGGTCTCAGCTGCTTCGTTGGGCTGGGCTTGCTCGCCGTCTGGAACGACAAGGCGTCCAAGATTCCGTTTGCGCCCAAAGTGTACCCGTACGACAATTTGCGAGTGGAGCTCGGCGGAGAGCCGTAGATTGGGCTTTGTGGTAATTTCCTGTTTCAGATTTGTGCATTTCCGTGTTTGAAATATGGCTCTCTTTGAATAATGTTGTGTAGCCCAAACTGTGAGCATTGTATGTTTTGGATTATACCATCTTGGAACACATTGCACTTTTTTTTATATTCTTTGTGCGTTAATTGATATCTATCTCTATTTGATATCTGCTGGCTAGCTGTTTAGGTTATGTTGGAGTGTTCTAAATTACGGGTAGTGGGTGGTGATAAATCTCGCAACCTACATTTTGGGTAGGGTTCAAATTTTTTTGATAATATCGAGCTATATCAGGGTGGGAATGTATATACTGCATGTATAATAATATTGTTTAGAGTAACTGTGAACCAGGTTCGAGGGAATAGTGTGGTTTGAAGATTGTTTAAGTCCCTCCCCCTTAGTAATGTCAAATTGTAAGATGTATCTTTGATTTTTACCTTGTCATGGTTTTTCTATGGGAGGTCTTGTTTATATCTCCATTTGTTGGGACAGAGTTTATGACTTTATTCTCCTTTAGCATTGCAAGGGGCATTGTATGGCAGTGTTATTGTTTTAAGTATATAAACATGGCACTAAGGGTACTGACTTTTGATTGCGATTTTCAGGAAAAAAGATAGTTTATTCTGAAAAATGAATACCTAGTTCATATACCTCAAATCAAATGCTTTATACATTCCCTAGTTTGGTTTGGCGTAGTGCGAATTCTCATAATTGGCCTAGAAATTGAGTTATTGATCTGGGTGCAACTTCTATTATTTTGTATAGCTGATTTATATGTGAACAAAGTGATACCTTCAAACTAGTGAATTATATGGTGTTTTTTGAGTTTATTTTAGAGGCTATTGTGACTAGGCCATTCATACCTGCAAAGAATCAATTGAAAAAGGGAAAAGAAGAAATTTCCCAAAATAATATTGACAATTGCGTCCATGAAACATATAGTTCTAGGTTCATTTCATATTGTGTCCATAAAACATATTATTCCGAGTTCATTTTATATGGTCTTCATGGTATTTTTGAACAGCTAAATTTATGTTGTAGCTGTTAGTATATGCCAGAATTGTACAACTTCTTGTTTTTGTCAATTCTGCTGCCCTTACTGCTAAGGTGTACTTATACCATCACCAGAAGGGAGATTATAGCTTCTTTCAAGGGCAGGGAGTTAATCTTATGTGTAAAGTCCGGATATTATGCCACACCAGGGAAAGGAAAAAAAACAAAAAGAAGAGTCTTCCATTTCAAACTTCCTCAATCGGGGAAGTTGTATCATTTTATTCTTATGTTAAGTATGTATTTATCCTTGGACACTTCGTAGTTCATACATTGATGTGAAATAGGGCTGGTTTCATGATTACGTCACCTATAATTTGTTATATTCCCCTTGGTGTCATCGAAACATACCGGAAACCAAATGATACTAAACTTTGTTTTTTATGTTATCAACCGTTTATTTGTGCATTAGTTAGCTATGTCAAATATGGTTCAGATAATGCCTCTAACCAACACGGAAAATATTGGTTGTGCCTCTAGTCCGCTTCCCTTGTTTTTATTACATCACCTTATTCTGCTTTGAAGTTAAGATGCTCAGTTCATGTTTTATCCTAGTGCGTATACATCTCATACGTGAGATGAGCTATTGTACTAATTATGTAATTGTGTTGGAGTGTTGAAAATCAACGAGTTGTGGGTCATGATGTTTCTGGATTTGGTGATGATGATGATGATTGTGATGCCAGTCCAATCGAACCAGTGACCTGCTCCACACATGATGGAAAGCAAAGCCTCTAGTTCGGATAGGGATCGGCGGGTCATGATGTTTCTGAAACCTACATTTTTGGTTGTCTAGCTCAATTTCATGGTACAAAGAATGGTAGGTTGGTTGCCACTGAAAAATTGAAGTTTGTTTTGTTCAGGTATGACATGCTTTTCCAAGTTGAGATTTGATTAAATTAATGACATCTTATGCATATTATTTTGTTGGTCAAGAGAAGGTTCTCTTTCTCTGTTTTTTTTTTTTTTCACCATTATATTATGCCACAGTTCATGTGGAGATTGTGAGATCGTGTCTCTAGGTTCTTTGCTTGTTATTGTTTCTGTTTCTGAAAATATAGTTATTTGTCAGAAGTGAATGCAGTTATGTGTTATGTAGTCTTGAATGCTTTATAAACGGACCAAATGGACGTATTTGTACTGCCCATTAATTTGTAATACATAGAAAAATCATAATTGCCACAGGAACATGAGTTATTGGTGTAGAAATAGCTTTCTCATATATTCGTGTAGATTGAATAGATCTGAGCATTATAACCTTGAACCATGAAACCTTCAATCTTGAAATTTTGAGGTATTCTTTTATATTATGTACATGGATTTTGTAAGACTAGGATTTTATGCAAACAAACCTAAGGGAAAATTGAAGATAGATAAATGTGGCATGTTAATTTCCAGTACTCAAATTGTGGATAAATGTCTGCACTGTATACAGTCCATGGTACCCTTCTCTTTATCAGAAGTGATTGTTATTCGTAAAGGAAAAGGTGTAGAGTCTGGACTTTGAACCAATCAAGCAACTGAGATGGAATATAGTATTGTATTGTTCCAGCAACTTCTTATTAATTTACTTTTTATTGAATTGTTTTTTTTCTTTCTCTATACTACCAGTTCAAAATAGGTTTTACTGCTTCTTGGACAGTTGCATTGGTTATAATGGAACATTATTTGTCCTCTGCATGATTGTTTGATGAGTGGTAAAAGAATGACTCTTGTTTAGACATACTGAAGTGCATGACACAAATAAAGCATCAACTATTCATAGTTGATAACATGATATCATAGAGGCAACTACTATCAACATTGTTTCATGTTTCATTGGACAATTGTCCCATTAATTTTTTGTCAACAATCCTGTTCTGAGATGATGAGTTTATGGTACCACGATGCAATTGAGTATGTTGTATCGAAAAAAAAAAAGGGAGTCAAATTTGCACTCCTATTTTTATAGGTCACACTTCCTTTCACATTTTATTGTTTTTATTTCAACATTTACCCTTTTGGTTACTGTACATCTCTATTATGCTCGTCTCACATTATGAGAAAACGATTAAATTGTCCACACCATATCAGACTAGACAACCAGACCATTGCATCAGTGCATCGGGTTCTTTGCTTCTTGTTTTCTGTAGTTCTCTGATGTTTTATTTTTGGTTCTCAGCAGCCTGCAATCTCATATATAAATTCTAAAACTATTATATTGCCAATACCAGGTGCAGTCGAGGTTTTTACCCAGTAGTTTTATCAGTCCCAACTCTCAAATTCAACCTCACCATATATATAATATACCACTTTCCTCATCTCCCAGTAGAAGCAGACAGCTTGTTCCTCATCTTAAAACCCTCCCAACCCAATCTTGATACGCACAGAGAATTAAATTACACGGAGAGAGTTGAAATCAGAATACTTTATATCGGGATTAACAATCGATGTCGGATGAGATTGGTTCTGGAAAGTGGGATGAGCACGGGCAAGTAAGAATTGAATTGGGTTCATGAAAGGTTAGTCTTAAAAGCTGGAGAGAGAAATTTTACGGGATTTAAATTTGCAAACTATTTTTTACTAAGCTATCTTAATGTTCATCATCTAAATTTGTAACACATGTCTCTTTAAATTGTTTTACTTTATTGTTAATAAAAAATGATATGTTATTAATCTAAATGGTGATCATTGGGATTATTAAGTAAAAAATGGTTGACAAATTTAAATCCAATTTCACACCCCCAAAATACATACTTTCTCTTAGAAGATTGAAGGGGAAATGATCAGAAGTGAGAGCATGTGCATCAATCTAAATGGTGATCATTGAGATTATCAAGTAAAATGTGGTTGACAGATTTGAATTCAATTTCACACCCCTAAAACACATACTTTCTCAAAGAAGATTGAAGGAGAAATGATCTGAAGTGAGAGCACGTCCACCCAAACATAAAAACTCAACCCAGGTTAGAAGCCACATAAGCAATCTAACCTAGACAAAAAAAAACACCAATCCACCTATGAAATGGGTTATCTTATTTTCTAGCCTAGGTTATTTTGTCAGGAGAGATCCAACCTAAGTGAGAGGAGAAGAGTGACCAAGGCGAGATTGATCCACCTCAGCCCAGACCCACGCTCATGGCTTGCGTTAGCAATGAGGTCTTCTTCGACCCACGTGCTTGGAAGGTGTGTTTCGCGCATGAACCAACTGCAGGTCTGCAACAATCGACCGACGCGCGTGTGATGATGACTTGTGGGCGTGACAGAGAGACATGGACCACGCCATGTGTCGCACATTGGAAGGCATTTGGAAATGTTTCAAATGCAACGGTACAAAGATCTTGACCGTCGGTTTGAGATGTTTTAAAGTCCATAATTTAAATCCTGATCTATTTTTGGTACCCAAAAGAGTCAAAATTGTTTGACATGTCTTGGTACACTTTTAAGACATGATCATTTGATCGTCTTAAAGCATGCGGTCTTTAATCTTCATACATAGGTACTCTCAGTCATAGATGCTCAAAATATTGATACAACGTAGAATATACCAAAATCACCCAATCATACAGTTCAGCGTAGAGAAATATTAGACTCCAATTGTCGGGAATATTACAGATAGAGAATAAATTATTATTAAACTAATCTCCAATTGTTATTGGACCTGAAAAAAGAGTGTCAAACACACTGTCAAAACAAATACATAATAGAGAAATAAAAATATCTGCAACGTCACAAGTATATATATACCCCGCATTGCAACTTGGTTATCAAAGTGAAGAGGCATGGATTTGGTTGACTGAAAACCAAGATCTTGCAAAAGACCTTTGAGCCAAATCAGCTCACAAGATGTTGATGCCATTGCTCTATATTTTGCTTCAGCACTTGATCTAGCTATTACAGTTTGTTTTTTGCTTTTCCATGTGACCATGTTTCCACCAACTAGAGTATAGAAACTAGTAGTACTTTTTCTGTCTAATGAATTCCCAGCCCAGTCTGCGTCAACATAACCAACAATATATGTTCCTCCATTGTTTTTAAATAGCAAACCTCTACCAATAGACCATTGTAAGTAGCGAAGAATTTGCTTCACAATGCTCAAATGTGCCTTTGTAGGAGCATGCATAAACTAACTCACAATACTCACACTATAAGAGATGTCAGGTCTAGTAATAGTGAGATAGATGAGCTTTCCAAGTAACCTTTGGTAGTAGCTCACATTTTGAAGTAGATCACCTTCTGCTTCCAATTTGAACTTGCTGTTGAGGGGACTACGAGCTGATGTACACCCCAGCATATTAGCTTCTTTGAGAAGATTCGGGACATACTTCCTTTGATTCAAGAACATACCCTCTTTAAAAGTAGCCATCACAATCCTAAGAAAATATTTTAATTTTCCAAGGTCTTTAATTGCAAACTTTTTGTGAAGAGCTTGTTTCAGAACTTCAATCTCTTGCAAATTATTACCTATGATTATCAAATCATCAACATAAATGAGTACAACCAATTTCCCAGATGCAACATTTCTGACAAACAAAGAAGAATCTGCATTGCTTCTCTGAAAACCAACTTCCTCTAAAACGGAACTAAGCTCAGCATACTAAGCCTTAGGTGACTGTTTCAAACCATAAATAGCCTTATGAAGCTTGCACACCATCTCAGGGTTGTCAACTTGAGAATGTATAGGAGGTAGTCACATATAGACTTCTTCTTCCAATTCTCCATGTAAAAAGGCATTTTTGACATCCATTTGGTGCAAGTTCCAGACATGGTTTACTACAACTGATAATAACACCCGAACTATACTCATCTTGGCTACAGGAGCAAAAGTTTCCTTGTAGTCCACACCATAAGTCTGAGTAAAACCACGAGCCATAAGTCTAGCCTTCTTCCTCTCAATCTTTCCATCTGAACGAAATTTGGTTTTAAATATCCATCTACTCCCCACAGGCTTCTTACCATAAGGAAGCTTAACTACATACCATGTTTTGTTCTCATGAAGAGCAAGGAGTTCATCTGCCATTGCTTGTCTCCAGTCACTGTTTTGATTTGCTTCTTCAAAAGTCTGAGGATCAAGAGTACTATCATGACTTCTTAAGAAGACATTATGAGCTGGAGAGAGCCGTTTGTTGGTGCAGGAGTCATCTATGGAATGCTTTAAGGTAAAAGACACATAGTCTTTGAATTTTGCAGGTTTGTTCATAACTCGACTTGGATTTCTCCTAGGAGGAATGGAAGAGGTAGTTTTTGTTAATACTATATCAGGTTCATCAATGGTGGTATCATCAATGGAGGGCAAACTATTTGACTGAGGTTGTTGAACTTGTTTGGTGACTGGATCAATTACTTCCGGAAAATTAATGTAAGGAAGAGGAACAAGATCATGATATCTCTCCCCCTCACTATTACTCCCAATTTTCTTATGAAAGAAAGGAATAGTTGCTTCAAATCTTACATCCCTGGATACAATAACCTTTTTCAAGATGGGATCATAACATTTATAGCCTTTCTGAGTGGAAGAGTATCCCAAAAACACGCATTTGATAGCTCTAGGATCCAACTTGTCCTTGTGATGAGCTTGTATGTGAACAAAACAAACACAACCAAATGTTTTGAGATGATGAGACATATGAATTTTTCGACCTTTTAGCATTTCCAGAGGAGATTTAAACTCGAAAACCCTACTAGGAAGCTTGTTGATCAGCAGTGAGAACTCCTTGTGACCAAAATTCCTTTGGTACATTCATCTAGAACATGGGGGCTCTAGTTTTCTCAAGAATGTTCCTATTCTTTCTCTCAGCAATTCCATTTTGTTGTGGAGTTCCCACAAAACTAGTCTGATGTATTATCCCATAGGTACTCAAATATTGATTCATTTTGTTAGATAAGTACTCAATGCCATTATTAGACCTTAAAAACATGATTTTGGAAGAGAAGTGAGTGGTAACTAGTATGTGAAAATCTTTAAACATTTCAAACAACTCACTCTTAAAATTCAGAATATAAATCCAAGTAATCCTTGTAAAGTCATCAACAATGGTTACAAAATATTTGAAACCATCAAATGATTCCAAGACAGGTCCCTAAATGTTTGAATGAATGATTTCAAACGGATGACTAGCTGTAGACATAGATAGAACAAAAGGCAATCTAGTAGACTTTAAAAATTGACAAGCATCACACTGAATGTTGTCATTACATAAATTTGGAAGCAAAACAGATAGAACTTTGTCTGATGGATGAGCAAGTCTTTTGTGCCAAAGAAGATGGTCTTGAGAAGCTTTTGAGCAGGCTTAAAGAGCCTTAGGAGCAATGGACTCTTTTGGAAAGATCAAATAATAGAGTCCATTTCAGAAAAATCCCTCACCAATCATCTTCTTGGTGATGATGTCTTCAAAAAACACCTTTCGAGGTGTGAAAATGACAAAACACTTTAACTGATTTGTAATTTTGCCAACAAAATGTAATTTAAATGGAAAGGAAGGAACAAACAAGGCATGAAGATTGGTATTACTACATAAAAGTTTAATTTTCCGTTTCCCACAAACAGTTGCCCCCTTTCCATTTGCAACTGAGACACTAGAAGACATTTTCTCAAAATCATGGAGGTTTGATAAATGGTTTGTCATGTGATCTATGGCACCAGAGTCAATTATCCAACAATCATATTTGCTATTCATAGATAAGGCTGTGGAGAAGAACTGTAAGATACCTAGTACTTTAGATGTTGTAGCATGATCTGAATCCGCTAGAAAGCCAGCAAATTTCCCAAGTAGAGTAGTGTGATTATTAGAAGAACAACTTTCATCACTTCTTATATTAGACTGATGTAGAAACTCGGCAAAGTCATTGATAAGAGTAGGGGTGGGCATAAAAAACCTAAATCCTGGTCTCCTCCTGATCCCGTCCTGAAATTTGACGGGATGTGACGAGATCTACTTTTAAAAACACAAAGCTCGTCCCGTCCCGTAGAAAAATAACGGGACGAGACGCGGGATTGAAAAGTTGAGGCCCGTCATGCTCGTCCCGTCCCGTGTAAAAATATAAACAAATTTGAGCCATTGATTTTTTAGATGTTTTGATCTCAGCCTTACATTTTTTAACCTAATTAGACTGCTATGTACACAGTGTCGCAGCGTAGTCTTCACTCTTCACTCTTTCTATCTCACTCTTTTCGCTATAGACTGCCGCTTCTTGAAAAGTTGAAATCGATGATGCTTGATATCAGAAATCCCAATCCAGCCAAACCGCCTCCTTGAACTCCTCCACTGCCTGCCTCGCCTCGGCCAGTCCTCCACCGCCTAACCTCATCGCCTTCCTCCTCCTAACCTCGCCTTGCCTCACCGTTTCCTCCTCGCCTTGCCTCGCCCGTCTCGCCTCGCCAGTCTCCTCCTTGCCTCGCCTCACCCGTCTCTTCCTCCTTGTTGAGTAAATGTGAGCTATTGCGACTGTGACTTGGTTCAAATGGTTACGGTCATGTAGTGTTCTTCTCATTGTTTGTAGATTGCAGAAGTTTCAATTACTTGGTAGTTGCTATGAATAAGTTTATTGTGAATGGCTATATGCAGGGGGAATTACTCGAAAACGATGGCGAGAGGAAAGAAAGTAATTGTGCGACCCAACCGTTTTGCTTCTGGCCTTCAGAATTCGTTAAGTAGCACCACCATCTCCTCTAGTTACATCAGTCCCTTTGCTCGAAGCTACAAAACTAACCTCAAGTCAGCCTCCTTCAAGTGAACCTAACTTTAAACAATATTGGTAACAGTAAAACAGTTGTGGCTTTTGCTCTTATTGGTTAAAAAATAAATCAAAATCAATTATAAAGACACCGTTACAAGGATTGGGGATAAATCCTTTAGGTTCTGTCACCATTCTTTGGGTTATGTCACCATTAAACTAATAGTGCATAGAAAATGGTATTTGATGCCCACATTTGTGGTAGTGCAATAGATTACTCCTATCATATAGGTAGTAAACTCTGCCTTTTATCTCAAGAATGAATCACTTGAGAAGGGAATGCTACCAACAAATTCCCATGAACCAGTCTCAAGTGTGTGTACCTCAGCTATTCTGTTCGGACAAGATGTTTATGAGATATCAATCTCATATCGGGAATATGAGAAGGGCCTATGGATTTTATAAAGATTTTGGTCTCTTCACTCTTAGCCAATTGGTTTTGGATGTGAATCCCATACTAATTTATCATGGTATCAGAACGGGTTACCCACGTCTATGTGTGAAACTCAATGAACATACGAACTCCAGGTCACCCAAATGTTGTCCACGTGTTAGACTCACCCTTAGCCAATTGGTTTTGGATGTGAGCCCTATACTACTTTATCATGGTATCAGAATGGGTTACCTACGTTCACATGTGAAGCCCAATGACACTACTACAAATATGCATACTAATGACATTTTAAAGATAGCGTTTTAAAAAAAATGTCATTGAAAGTTTTATAGATGACACTTTCTAGAAAACGTCAGGAAAAACAAGTCTCACAACATTAACATGGCGTTATAGAAACGCCGTTAAATCTTGTCCCTTTCAATGACGTTTTGCTGAAAAGACATTTATTTCCTTTTTTAGTAGGGATAGAGATCATATATTTTCCTATTGCCTTTACGATATCTTTGTTCCCAAGTTTGACATGAGACTTTTCTGAACTCTTCTGCTTAGAGAAAATATTCTTGTCTCCTGACATGTGGTTGTTGTAGCTGCTGTCGACATACAATTTTCTATTCTTCTTTTCTTCACCCACCAAGTGACGAGTATAGAAGAGCTAGGAGCTCTCTTCTTGCTCATTTTCTCTTGAGAAATCTGCTCGGTGGCTTTTCTTGAAGAAACATTCTTCTTCTTTGTGACCGAACGTTTTGCAATTTTTGTATTTTGGTTTACCTCGAAACCAACACTCTTCTTCTTTATGATTATTCTTTTCACAAATTCCACATGGAGGGTATTTTCTTTTTTCCTTGAAATTATTTTCCCAATATTTGGGTTTATCTCCTCCTTTAGAAAGTTCATCAAATTTTCTTTCTTTTTCATATTTCTGAGATCATAGATTGATTTTAGTTCAGAATGCTTTCTCTATAGGACTTTTATTACGACTATTCAATCTTTTTTCAAATGTTTCTAGAGAAGCCATTAATTCTGTCACCGAAAGACTTGTTATGTCTTTAGAATTTCAATGGCGGTCACTATTGGATCATATTTTTTAGTGAGACTAATGAGTATTTTTTTCTACTACTCTAGTCTCACTAATATTTTCTCCAAATGCTCTTAATTGATTTACTATTTCCTTGACTCGGGAATAGTAATATATTTTCTCTAAAGTTTTGAAACCCTAGCAGAGCAAAACCCTACTCTCTTGTAATTCTTCATTGTACTTGTTCTTTGGGTATTACTATTAACACATTATTATTTTTTTCTATTAACACATCCTATCTATTACCCTACCCACACATTTCTATTTCATTTGTAAACTTGCCACACATATATGGGGTGTATTAATAACAAAAAAGGGTGTGTAAATAGCATTAGCCTATGTCATAATATGAGTGCGCGGTTGATGAGGAATGGTGGAGGTGAGCTCGAAGAAGCATATATCCCAAATTTATAGAAGTGCTTAAGGAAATACTACATTACTTATGTATGTTTTAGTCAAACTGGATTTGGTATAGAAGAGATAAAGGGAGATATATTTGATAATTAAGATTACAATATTGGATTCAAAAATTTCTCACAATATTGGCATTGGCATTGTATTATGAATCTATGCAATTTTCTTATGCAATGAATCTATGTAATTTTCTTTTAAAAGAAAAACCGAACTACGGATGCTTAATTTTTTAATTAATCTTTAAAAAAAGATAAACATAAATTAACTAACAACTTTTAAGTCATGTTTAAATTTTATTGACATAGGTAGGGTTTGTGAGTTATTTAATAAAAAATTAAAAAAATAATTAAAAAGTTACCTGGTAAAGTGTAACGAAGAGTTTCTATACTCCTTCCTGAAAGGGAGTCCTCCCTGCTTGCGTTCCTCAACGTCGTTTCATGCTGCAACCTCATGTCTTCATATAGTCTTCTATATGACTCTTCCAGTTCAGCAAACTTTTCTGCATTTCTCAATGACAAAAGCAAGGCCTCTGTCACATCCTTTGGATCCTGCTGCATTGTCAGCTTTTCCAGCTGGCTCTTACTCGTCTCTTTTAACTCAACAAGTGTCTCTGCGGTTTCCCTTGTCAGAAACAAGATCTCCTTCACATCTCTTGTTGTATGAAGCTTGAGTTTCTCTACCAGTGTTCTTAGGGATCCATCCAGTTCTGCAAGTTGCTCAGCATAGCGAACCAAAGAGCAGTTGCAGCAGAGCCAAATATTGCGAGGCTTGGATATCTTGCGAACTAGATTTGCGCCATCGTGCACTTGAAGTTTGAGATTTTCAATCTCCTCGTTAGGGAGACACAATCTCATGTTATGCTCTCCTATCTGTTGGATGACGAATGGTTGTAAAGAATCGAGCGTCGATTTCAGAGCTCCGAGGAGGGCACTACCAAAAATAAAGCTTTAGGCGACGAAATTGAAAAAACCGGGCGACAATTTTTTTTTCGTCACCTAAGTTCCCTCTTAGGCGACAAAAAAAAAATCGTCGCCTAAAGTTCAATATAGAAATTTCGTCGCCTAAGGCTAAATTTCGTCGCCTAATATAGAAACTAGGGTGACGAAAAAATATTTCGTCGCCTAAGATATTTAAATCGTCGCCTAAGTCTCGGTGCCGATAGTTGACTTCCCTTATTATTCACTATGCTGCATATTTGGTTTTTGGTGTCCGATTGACTATTGTGATACCTTTCCGAAAGCGTAACGGCGCTACGAGTCAAACTCATGGCTATGCCATGACATATAGGTTTTTTTGGCCATCCGAGTCCGTTTAGGGCTTCAAAATGCAGTTTTCTTATTTTTGATTAAGAGTTGACCGTTTCGATCGAGCCCTTAACTTTGTCGAATCCAGTTGATTTTTTTATCATATGCATCTTTCATCAAAATGATCATATCTGACCGTCGAATTTTGGTTTGTGAATTTTAGTCATCGGAATCACAACATGTCTACTATTTACCGTTATTCGGGTTTATGGGGAGCCCTATCGTCGGAAGGTAAATGTCTCAAAATTTTTATACAGGCAGTTGCGTCTCATCTACGTGAGAGTTTTTTGTGTGGAAGGTTTGACCAAACTACGTAATATAGAGGGAGATATGAGCGTTTTCGTGTGATAAGTGACGATGGATTATGGTTGACCGTTTCGATCGAGCCCTTAACGTTGTCGGATCCAGTTGAATTTTTTACCATAGACGTATTTCGTCATAATGATCATATCTGACGGTCGAATTTTGGTTTGTGAATTTTAGTCATCGGAATCACAACGTGTCTACTAATGTTGTATAACTTGTTTAGTAGGTTATACAACTTTGTGAACCAACTCTACATAGGAAGCAAAATTATTAAAAATCTCGTGAAATAAGATGTGTTCAGAATGGTGAAATACGGCTATGGTTCAAAAATCACGTAAATCGGGTAAAGTCTCGGAGCCGATAATAGCGGTCAACCCTATTTACCGTTATTATTTCTTATGGGGAGTTCTATTGTCGGAACGTAAATATTTCAAAATTTTTATATAGGTGGTTGCGTCTCATCTACGTGAGAGTTTTTCGTGTGAAGGGTACCTGAAAGTGAAAGATGGAGTCCTCATTTTATTGGTAGAGGAATCCCAGTAGGTTCCACTAAGCTGCAAGGTTCAACAAATGCGGCTAAGCAAGCGTTGAGAACTCTGAAACGTATACACACACTGTTCTTGGTTGAAACCAAATAACCAATCCCAGTTAACAAACCCATAAACTAAATTCCACATACTCACCTAAGACAGCTTCTCTGCAAGTTCCCCCAACCCTTAAAAAGTTTAACCTCAGATAGTGAACTGTGATGTTGTAGAGTACTAGACTGGTCAAAGGGCATGCTGAGGAAGCTAATGTGCACAATAACCAACAAATCATCCAAAAGTGTGAGGCTTTTTATTTTTACTACTAATTTTTTGTAGACAATATTATGATTGAGACCCACTTTGTCCGTCAATTAACGGAATATTGATGGAGATACCCGATGAGAGATTTCTGTGAGTTCGTATAAGAAGATGAATACTTGGATATCAGGTATGAGTAAAGCCATGACTGATGCCCTAAAGAAAATGTTGTGCAACTGAGACGTTTTTGCTTCAGGTTCAAGGGCTCGAGGCTCAAACCTACATGCTTATGAAGATGTTCCTTGATGAATGATGAGCACCAAATTGCCATTCTAGTATTCTTCTCCCAAATCAACTTTTATTCAGATACAATGTGTGATTTGTAATATACATTCAAAGGGCAATGAACCCAATTCCATCTAGCACGATGGAATTCAAAATTCTGGGTAGCTTGCAGTTGCAGTCTACATCCTCTTTCTAAAAATAATGGAACAAATGATCTGTGACACGCAGATGTACACATCCTAACAATTCCATCATACAAGCAAAGAAATCCATTATAGGAATTCACCACCTTGTACTTGTGCCCATTTGATAAAATCTTGATGCAGCTCTTCCTTGCAGTGCCTTGATTCCTGCTTTTCGCCAGATTAATATCAATTACCTTTTTAGCATGGCGCAGTGGAATTTTATATTTTCCATCCATGTGGACATGACACCAGATACACTTCAATTTTCTGTTGTTGCACTCACAGTCCTTCAATTCAAAAACCGAGTTATCTTCAGGCTCAAGCAAGTAAAGGGTTCTTGACACACAAGTTGGATGCCAGGGCCAGACCAATGGATAGGCCTCTGCTTGTGGAAAATGAAGCTCAGCAAACTTGGGTTCCGAAAGTAGATCATGCCAAGTCTGGCATACACATGTGCAGATGATAATGCTCTTTGTTGGGAGCTTAGTAGGATATTTGATAATGTACGATGAAGCAACGTATCAGACAAAGGTTGATACTGATTAAAAATGTACCATCTGGGAAGAAGGAAAAGATCTGAACGGTCTGATATTCGGTTAAGAACTTTGGTGATTATGATCAGAAGTCCAAAACGCCTAGGTAAGTTCCTCGAATCTACAAAGAACAAAGAAATAGAGAATCTTGAAGAAATTTTTTACAAACATATCTTGAGAATCATCAGGAATATTATCTTTAGTACCAGAATCACAGCATCTCATTGCAATGGTGACTTTATGTGCCATTTGATTCAAGCTTGTTTTATTCTGTCAGTAACTCTGAAATTCTTTTCTCCTTGACTGTCTCGTTTAATTATGGTACCAAAAGTGGTTGATAGAAAGTCCTATAAATGTGTTAAAAAGCCACTAAAGATGATATCCAAACAGTAATAGCAACATGCTTCAAGAGCATGAACATTTAAAAAATTATAATTCAACATTACTTCAGCAACACAAAATATTACATATATTTCCTAGCCTTAACTATATGAAGTAGGTGCACCCTGAATGTGCTATTCGAAAACACTGATCAGAATCCCATTATTCATCCTCTTCTTGCTCCATGAAATCTACAAATCAAGTTGCTTTATCAAGTAAAACTAGACTCTCCATGTAAGTTTCAATACATGTGTACCCTGGATCTGTATAAATTCCAAGAAGCTCATTTGTGTTTTTCTTTGGATCATGAAGGACTATCTCTCCCTTCTTTCCTTTATACGCTTCTAAAAGAAGTTCTCCATTCTTCCTATACCCCAAAACCCTTGTTACCCGAAAGTTCGGGGTGAGAAAATCAATGGTGAATTGCTTTGTCCATGATTCCACCGCACCATACTCTATCATAACCCATACATTGCAACACTTACGTACACTATCATAGTGTTGCACAGCAAGGGACTTGCCAATAACTGTAATGAACATGTTTGGAACCTCAGAAGCCAAGTCCTTTGGCAGTTTAATCTCATGAAAAACCTCTTGACAGACATCAAATCCTACAACAACATTGCAAAAAGCTTCTCCGGTCATAGAATACCCTATGAAATGGATAAACCCATTAACAAAAACCTGAGACCACATTGTTGGAGCAATCTCATACTTGGGAGAAGCTGCAGTGATGCTTTTCCAAGACCCTGAACTGAGTGAGTAGAGCTCAACTTCAGGGCCAGCTCTGTTGTGACCCTCATACACTAGCTGCAGAATCTTGTAATCATCTCTTTGGGCATCAAATCCAAACCCATAAACTGTATAGTGTTGAGAGTGTGGGATATGAGGTTTAGGAAGGGTGATGAACTTTCGAATTGAGGGGTTCCACAGAATGAAAGTATTGGTTTCGGTCAGGTAATCATCTGAGAGGAGGATTAATCCATTGCACGAACCCACAATTCGGAAACACTCATTGAAGCTCTTAGCTGGAAGTTGTGGTTTTGAGCACTCTTGGAAGGTGTGGTTGTCTAAATGTAGAGAATACTGCTCTACATTGGGCTCTCTTGGACAATGCCTGAGAAGGAGCAAAGCGCCATCTCTGGTGATTCTGTTTGAAGTGACTTTGAGGTGGTTTTTGATGAAGGTATTGCCTTTAATGAGGGAATTCCAAGATTTGCAAACAGAGGTGAGCTGAAGGAGAGATTTGATGGGTAGCCGCAGAAGAATTTCGATCATCATTTCTTCAGGGAGGCAGTCTGATGAGAATTTCATACTCATGTTTCTATATCTCTAGGCTACTACTTGTGCTCCAGAAACTAAGAGAATTTCAGACTTAAATAATTGAAGACCCAACTAAGATTGGTTTAAGGTATTGCCTTTAATGAGGGAATTCTCTACATCTCTATAGAGAATTTCAGACTTAAATAATTGAAGACCCAACTAAGATTGGTTTAAGGCATCCATTTCATGCCTGCTAAGATTGTAGCTAGTGGACAAGAAGTGTAGCCAATTCAAACTTGTGTTACTGATATCAAAGTCATTGAGTGGTTGACTTTGAAATAGCCGAGGCAAATTCCAAATGCAGTCTACTCATGAACCAAGTACGAAGCTTCCTTTGATTTTTCAACTAGTTTAGACAAATATTTTCCGACTTGACCAAGACGTAAACTTTCCTACCTCAGGAAACTTGAATTTTGGAAAAAGAAAAATTAAGGATTGTAGAATCCAAGCAGGAGATTTCTTTATCCTTTTTCAAAATATGTTCTGGTAAAGCTAGAATTACAGCCTTACTGGGCTATAATCTTATCAAACAAAACCTGCTCATTTTAGGGAGATCAATGAGAACTTTCAGTTCAACAATTCTTAGCAAGAAATGTTAAAGGAACAAAGAAAAAAAAACCATCTATTTTATATAATGCAAGCTCAATCAGTCTAATTTGTCGTAATGCAGCATTCATAATTCATTGTTCACACCAACGTAGTAAAGAAACATTCTTTAGCCTTGAACACCACTATCAAAGGGTGAGTTGTAACATTGATCATTAGAATGAACTAAACAAATACAATCGCAAATAGGAATCAAGTGAAGGGTACCTGAAAGTGAAAGATGGAGTCCTCATTTTATTGGTAGAGGAATCCCAGTAGGTTCCACGAAGCTGCAAGGTTCAACAAATGCGGCTAAGCAAGCGTTGAGAACTCTGAAACGTATACACACACTGTTCTTAGTTGAAACCAAATAACCAATCCCAGTTAACCAAACCCATAAACTAAATTCCACATACTCACCTAAGACAGCTTCTCTGCAAGTTCCCCCAACCCCAGGATTAAAAAGTTTAACCTCAGATAGTGTACTAGAGACTGGTCAAAGGGCTTGCTGAGGAAGCTAATGTGCACAATAACCAACAAATCATCCAAAAGTGTGAGGCTTTTTATTTTTACTACTAATTTTTTGTAGACAATATTATGACTGAGACCCACTTTGTCCGTCAATTAACGGAATATTGATGGAGATACCCCGATGAGAGATTTCTGTGAGTTCGTATAAGAAGATGAATACTTGGATATCAGGTATGAGTAAAGCCATGACTGAAGCCCTAAAGAGAACGTTGTGCAACTGAGACGTTTTTGCTTCAGGTTCAAGGGCTCGAGGCTCAAACCTACATGCTTATGAAGATGTTCCTTGATGAATGATGAGTACCAAATTGGCATTCTAGTATACTTCTCCCAAATCAACTTTTATTCAGATACAATGTGTGATTTGTAATATACATTCAAAGGGCAATGAACCCAATTCCATCTAGCACGATGGAATTCAAAATTCTGGGTAGCTTGCAGTTGCAGTCTACATCCTCTTTCTAAAAATAATGGAACAAATGGACTCTGACACCCAGATGTACACATCCTAACAATAACACTCCGTATATACTAAAGCCTATCAAGTGGCTTGTCCTTCTGACTCACGGGCAGTAGCTGCAAAATCTCAACTACTAGTGATTAAGAGCTCTGCAAAGGTAAAGCTTTTTTAACACAAAATTTTGAATATCTGACTCGGCCAAATATGCTTCTTGCCGTATGCTTCACCGAAAAGTGGACTCAAATATGAACTTTCCCTGCATAGTTTTACCACATGCCATGTTAAATTAGCATAAAAAAAACTTGCACAGGTACTTGCACTTTAATCAAACAGTTAACAGAAGACCAGTGTATAAAAGAATGAAAAAGAAAATGAACAAAAACCACCATCTTGCTACATGTCAGAATAGTTCTGTTTGCTCTTAATACAACTTTAAATCATAGCCCATGGAAAGGGTTTACCCCTAAATAACTTAAATCCACAACAAGGATATATCGCCCTTCATTGCTGCACCTCTTCTTCCCAGGTCAAAAAATTAGCTAAATACATTTTACCTTACACTAAAAATCATGGGTCCCTAAATTTCATATTTGATCAACGATTAACCTCTTTATCCAATCCATTAATTTCTTCATCAATTGTCATGTGACAAGCTCATTTAAACTATCTTTTGGCCATCATATGTCACACAAGAAATACATCATGAACATCGTCAATGTTAAGAATGAGCCATAGCAACTTGCCACATCAAAAATACATGAACAAATTGAGTGATTACACCAATGACTACGGTCAATCAAATTGGAGAGAATAAGAGCATATGTGATCAAATTGAAACTTTAGCATATGATTTTAGGTCTAAAGTCCAAGGACATGGAATGAATTTAACAATCCACTTAGGACCGTCCAGACCACTGCAGAATCCAATTTGATCAAAATAACACATAATAAAAGAGCAAAGTCCAATAAAATGCAGAAGCTTTTCAAATTGGTATGCCTATATCAATGATAGGAAAAATTTACCAAAAGTGAATGTTAAACGTTTAGTGACATCCTATACTATTTTGTTAAAGTGAAACATTACTAAAAAGAAAAAGGAAAAAATAAAGTGCAGGGGCATGGCATACAGTTGACTGTATATGATGTTGAACCTCACCTAACCTCTTAATGTATAAGTAGTTTGTAAGTGAATGGCCTACACTCTTCAAGGATTTAAAATGATTGATTAATTTACTTCAGATTCAGACAAATGGACTTACTCATACCTTGCTCATCTGTCTCTTTTATGTGCCATCATCTTGCTCATCTGTCTCTTCAAGAATAACATATTTTGCAGCATTATTCATCATTACTGATTCGTCAATGTCATCATCACTTGTCTGACCCTTCTTTAGTTTTTCATACCTATAATAACAACAACTCGTTAATAAAGAGATACATGGGACTGATATGGTACAGTACCCATGAGTGTGTAGGCAGTACTGTGATTTATTTCCTTGCTACTAACCAAATGAAAACTACTTCTCCTACACCTCCTATCATCCCCTTTCTTTTTATTTATTTATTTATTTATTTCTGAAACGGGGCTGGTTCATTCTTTTATCGTCTCCTTTCTCTCTATCTAGATAAATCGACAGAAAAAAGCAAATTTTTATTAAATTCTCTCACCATGCCTAATTACTCTCATTTAAATTTACAAAGACAAAATTAACATGGCAAGAACATGCTAAAGCATGAGCAAAGAGAAGAACCGATCCACCCTTAGCTGGATGACAAATAAATAACAGATTAGAAAATACCAAAATAGCAGAAAAAAAAATTAACATGATGAGTAATGAATTTATCTTCCATCTGTAAAAGTTTTGCTATAAATTGAAACACTAACGAGGTTCTGTTACAAAACACTCAAGGAATTTGGTAGAAAATATTTGCATACTGTAACTTACTTGTACCAGTTGAATAAGCTGACACCAAGCATAATTGTGAAGAGTCCAACTCCTTTTAACGTAGTAAATTCATCATGGAAGTAAATGACTGCAACCTGAGAACACAAAATTATAGCATTGGATATCAAGTATTTTGACAAATGCATAAACCAATCAGTATTTGTTCCTGATACACCATATGCAAACACTCAGAAACGGGAAACACGATCAAATCAAAATACATACACATAAAGCACACAACAAATCAGCCACTGAAACAAAGAAATTGCAAGAATGAACAGCATTTCACCTACAAAAAAAAGAACTGGATAATACACTAAATGGCAATTAAATTATTTGTTTGGCTAAAGCCAGGATCCATAACTCTCTTAATTGATCAAAACATGTAGATGTCGAATTGCCAAATTGTGAAACCATAAGTCCACAATGGTCATAAATGGAAGTTTCCTATATTTGCTTACAAAGACCATTTTTATCAGGCACTAGGTAGATCCATAGCGGCATGAAAGTACTCTTTACTCTATGCATCTTGCTTGGCTTTTACAAATTAAGGTCACCAACAATATTTATAGCATAAGTAGGCCTGTACATGCACAGTAAATGCTACTTCAATATCACTTTCTTCTCTGTTAAAAAGCCAGCATTCACATGGGTGAAATCAACAAATGATAGTTATGTTTGCATGTGTATATAAATTCATATGAAACCAGCACCTAGTTACATCTTGATCAAGTCTCATAGTAAAGAACACAACATACCAATATAGTTAGAGCCTCCTTGACAACACCTGCTATTGTGACGGTGACAGCGCTGGTCACCGAGACAAGGATGAATTCTGTTAATACCTGCAGCAAATGGACAGCTATTTCAGTCATATTCCAAAGATGCATAAGAATAGTAGAATACATAAGTTGAGAAGCACAGCCCAGAAGCTTATATAGTTATATGTATAAATGCTAATACATGATATTTGGATGTGAAACATTGAACATGCAGAAAACACCAACACATAAGACTTGCCTGAACCAATGACAATCTACATTAACTCAAGCAACTAAAGAAGGAATAATAGATTTTAGAAGATGAAATCATGCAATGTCATAAAGGGTTGTTGGCTGAAGTTGTATGTTGGGTGAAAAAGCGAATAAAAATCTCTTGTGGAACAGGGAAGATGTAGTGATAGGAGTTGAGCAAAGAGAGGAATGATAAGTTATGACTGGGTTTACCAATTTCAGTAACTTATTTTGGTGAGGGAATTTATTTTTTCTCTGTAAAGTCGGTCATAATTAATCTTAAACGCTGATACTGATTGTACTGAAAAATCCAAAAACTATTTGAACTTAACAGTGCCACCGATACTGACCCAACCTAACACAGTGGCAGAGCAAAGACTTCATAGTAATGTGGGCACCTAAGAAAATACAGTATTTAACGATGACGCAAAACAATGCAGTGGCTTTTGTTTAAAAAACTCCAAATTATACAGTATTTGGAAACATTACAATGTATACAAAGGATTTGCTGAATATGAACAGACAACAAATGAAAGGAGAAACATATTATATTGAGAGTGACAGTTTGCAGCTATAGAAGGTGGAAGACATGAGGTTGAACATATGTAAGTGGATTTTTCAAACCTAAAACAATTCAACATAACTATTGTCAGAAGGGTAGATAACATTAAAAACATGAGGTTGCGTCAATATCCTAAAAACATGTATATATAAACAGAAAGAAAAACATATTAGACATGAGGTTGAACATATTTTAAGTGCTGAAATTTTGTCTAGTCTACTTTATCTAAACTCAAGACAGCTGAACAGTAATCTTATTCACCAATTTAATTTTGTTTTTTAATCCAACAAAAGAAAAAAGCCCAACAACTATAATTATATTAAATTAAATTATAGGATGATAAAAAATATATGCAAATGTAACAAGAACATATGGATTCCTACCATGAAAAAGGCGAGGGTTCCCCCAAAAAGCATCAGCAAGCAACTTCGACTGATATGCTCTGGATTATTGAAGTAATTGTTTCTTCTAAGTTCATCCCATGGATCAAAAATAAATGAGAGCAGTGCAGTCACCACTGCCATAACCGGAGTCACATAGCTCATCAAAGTAAGTGGATTTTTCAAACCTAAAACAATCAAACATAACTATTGTCAGAAGGGTAGATAACAGTTAAAAACATGAGGTTGCATCAATATCCTAAAAGAATGTACATATAAACTTCAGAAGACACAAAGTTATCGTTTTTGTTGTGTCATCATCAACCTGGTGAAAGAGCACGTAAACTATAACATGCTTCATATGCAACCCAGGTATGGGAAACAAGTTTATTACATTCCAAATATTCATGCCAGGCAAACATAACAATTAAAACATTTATGCATTCACACTACTAATCAAGTTTACAAACAAGGCTTCTGATATTTCCAAGAAACCACATGTATGGCAAAAGTTTGGAGACCCTGATGAATAACAATATTGAAAAAGTTTTAAGATAATATCATTTCACTATGATCACATCCCACATATTATATAAATATATCAAGGCCACAACTAATGATCCCATACATTGTGCAAGAACCCTACAGAAAACAGATGTTAATCTCATAGCAGCAGATAGCACTTACCATATGATTCTTTCTTTATGTTGGAACCAACGTGGATGAGCAGAAGGCACGACAAAATAACCATGAAGAAGTAAGCAGATGTAGTTGTCATTTGTTCAGACATCAGTAAATAGTAGAAAATTATCATATACGTTAGGTGAAAACGAGAAGCAGAAAAATGCATACCTGAAGAAGAATTTGAGTCATACACCATCGGAAACCGGACATAACAGCAGCAAGCATGACAAAAATGAAACCCCAGAAATCAAATTCAGTCTCCTTCGCAACTGCACATTATTCAAAACGAAAAGATAAAATTAACATGAGAAATTAAATGCTTATTTTTTCACATATCTTTATCTTTTGTTACAAATCAAGAAAACTAAGGACAAGTACGTAAATTGTTGGCTCAGTTCAGATTTTTAGATCTGAAGGAACCTGTATAGATCCATACGTTCATTGGTTATTCTTATAAGTAAATGAAACCAGAGGTCAAAGTTGGCTGCTGCCTACAACTTCTACATGTTTTTCTTACAGCTATTGTAAGCTATGCAAAGAAAGTTAATTAAGTTTTACCATAGACAAAGCTTTTAGTAATGCCTTATCTGGTCCTCGGTTATAGGTGCCTATATAAGGTCACCATACGTCTTATGTTTCAATCATCTCGATATCAGAAATAAGATCAAGAAGAACGATATTATTCCTTGAATATATTATCAGTTATGATCTCAAATGCACCCTAATTTATGGAACTTCTTAGAGTCATTCACTGTCTAATTACAGCAACAAAACTGAAAGGGCGATATTGCAAACTTGCAATCAGCAATGCAAATCTAGATTTTAAGACAGTTTGTCAAAGAAAAGGCAAAAAGCAAACTGATATTTTATGAAGAACAGAAACGTGACACGCCTAGTTTAGTTTTCTTCATAGCAGACATAATATTCAAATTCTTAGGCATTAATTCTTTCGGGAGCACTACAGCACTGGCCTGGAAATGAAAGAATACAAAACATTGAAATAAATGATGGGAGAGAAAGTAATCGAGGTAAAAGTAGTAACTGATGTAGTGCAAGAGGGGGTTAATTCATTTAACCTATTTGAAATTTTAAGGAGTCTCTTGGAAATTATGATATTTTAAATTATGTTCATTCATTTGTGTTTTTGAATGTGTTGGGAAGCTAAACATGGAGTAATATGGGGTTGGAAAGTGTTATTCTAGAAGAATGTATTAGGAGACAAAGTGTGTTTTAAAATTGCATCGTCATTTATTAGGGTTGGATGATAGCTCTTTAAAATAGGAGCACTCATGTAACATGTATTTAGACTTTGTTTATGAGAATTTTCTATTGAGAAATATAGAGCTTTGCTCTTTTATCATTTTCCTTTCTTAGTTGTGTCGATGTTGTTCTAGCATCCTCTACCAATTCGTCCCCGCATCAGAAACAGTAGTTCAATTAAAGAAATGAATGGGATAAGAATGAAAAGAATGGAAAAAATCTAAACAAACAAAAACATACTTGAAGTAGAAAGATAACATCTTAGATCTAATGGAAATAAGGCCAAGTACCTGTTAATAGTATTCCAATGGATATAACCAACATGATTCCCGAAAGTTTATAGCTCGGAGACTCCAACCTTCCAATCAATTATTTGAATTAAACGGCATAAAAGGATGTGAAAATCCGGAGAAAATGAAGATGACATCACTCAAACCCTAAAAATCAAGCTACAGGGTGACTAAAACCAACATGATTGAGGCAATAAAATAAGTAAGGAAAAAATCAAAAGGGAGAAAGATATATATATATATATATATATATATAGAGAGAGAGAGAGAGAGAGAGTGAGCCATCCACAAGATAAATATATAGTTCACGCATTCTAACTTTGACTTGGAATACGTTTTCGCATTACAAGGGTGAAGTAGAATTGAAGACAAAAACATAGTTACTAAAGGAGGTAGCCAGATCAGAAAATTCTGATTCAGGTAAAAGTATGTATGCAAATTCATACAGGAATTGGTCAGAACACTCAAAGCAAGAATATTCACCTGAAAGCGAAGGCAAATAGAAGGAGAAATATAGGAGCAGCAGATTTACACTGCAAAATTCAAAAGAAAGTAAATAGGTTAATGATAAAATAATAAAAATAAAATCATTATAATGTGAACAATTTAGAGAAGGAAAACAAACCATTGTGGCAAATGTGACAGATATAAAAACAAGGGATGCATTGCTTAGATTAACATCCATTGCTGTTCCAAGAGCTGTTGGTACAACTGTGAAAGGCAAAGTCCCTCTGTAGCATTAGTTGATAGAAAAGTTAATTTAAGAACAAGAAGCATACAACCACTAGCTTATTAAATGGATGGATACTTTTTAGAGTATATTACCATCTAGGCATTAAATACATTACAGTAACGTATGGAAATCAAATGCCACACTATGAATATTTACCTATATTTAAAATTCAAAAGAAAACTCTATTTCCTTCTACAAATGACAGTAGTGGATAATAATAGAAATGAATCAAACTCTTACTTAAACAAAGTAAAAGATGCAACCCTCTGTAACATATGATTGAATATTTTCCACATATTAATAAACTAACTATGACTTGCAACCAAAAATAAAGCTAAAAAGGGAGAAAAGATCAAGACTGTTATTTGCAGCACTTCATTCAAATATAACAAGATACAAAGTTTAAAGTACCAATTTCCATATTAAATTAACCTAATAACTTGACAGCTGTTGGTCCCTTCCAACCACTTATGTCTATCCATCTAGATCATGTACGCACGAACACCACTGCCAAGATCTGAGCAGCAAACTCCACTAGAGGTCTACATCTAATTTCAGTTATCTCATAATTTAATCCTATCATATACTTAGGTATGTAACAAGTTTGTGGAGTGTTGGTAGGAATGTTGAGGAGGGTAATGTGTCAAACCACATGAGCATGGCACCACAACAACAGAAGCTCGGAAAGAAGAATGAAAGACAAGCATATTGGATACAATTGCAACAGTAATGCTAGGGGTTGGTGTTGTTCTGTGGAGTCTTGGTTCTGTGGAAGGCTTTGGTAGAGAAAAAAATAATAATCTGTGCAGTTGGTTGTCATTTCGGTCATTTGAATGGGAAAAGAAACAAACAAATCCTTCAGCTTGTAGAAGCAGGGTAAAGAAATCATGGAATAGACTGATTTCGGGTCCTGTTTCTATGTATCTGTTTCATTTGCTTTTGGAGTTGCAAGTCTTCCATTCAATCTGTTGGATTGGAAGGAATCTTCTAGTTGGAGCTGTAACATCAATTCAGTTCTTGTTCCAGTTGATGTGGTTTGCCGACTATTTGTATATCTGAATGTTATATAATCATATCTCTTTATCTGCTGGAAGATTACCTATTATGTATAAATAGGTACCTTTTCTCACTGGTGCATTCTCTTTTTTCCTACTCTTTCCAAAAATGTGTGCTGGCATATATCTATGGGTAAGAGAGAATGCAATATGTCCATGTTCCATAATCGAGTTTGACCAAGACGACCTCCTTTCAATATTATACAAATCCATGCTTGTTGGATTAAGGGTCCAAGTCATTCTCTTTAACTTAGACATGTTACTAACTCTCTTATTCTCACTCACCTTGTTCCTTTAAGTAGGAATATAGCTTTGTTAACAAAAACAAACAGAAATGAATCACAGCATTCAATCATTGAAATTAACTTTTACGAATTAATTCTCCTTAAACACAGTACTTCTCCATCGGAAACATACTTATAAACTCCACCGTCTTAATCTTTTCTCATGCCACAATTATATCAGATAATATGAATTTACCTTTACAAAATTCCATGACACTTGATCCTAGGAAAAGAACATGACATCGCTTATTCAAGAATTTGTTATAATTTGCTCCTATAAACTTCTCTATCCTACCGAACAAAATCAAAATGAACTTAAGACGAACCAAATTAGACCTAGAGGATGTTGGCATTAGCTAAGATCGCAAAATTGTTTAAAAGAATTTCATTCACTTCAGATATACAAAAAAATTAAAAAATTAAAAGCAATAGTATAACGAATTTACAGTATTTACCTTTAGCAAAATAATCTTTCCATGACATAGTAACACTGGTTTTGAACCTATGAGACCAGTACCATGTGATTCCCTTCGATAAAATAGCTTGCATTGTAAAATGAACAGTATTCATCAATAAGGGAGCTGGGAATTTTCCCAGATTATCTCCCAACAGACTTTTGTTATACCTACAAAATTCAGAAAACAGTGGAAGCACAGGTAAAAAGGTTTCCATCCTTTCATAATTTTCAAATCAGAGATAGCTATACTACAGATGATTGATGATGTAGAAAGGGAACTTACAATGTCAAAAATAGGCTGCAAATGTACCATACCAGTACGAAGAACAATGTTTTCAGTACACTTGTAGCAGAAATGGGAAACTTTGAATTGGAGGATAATGCCTTGTGGTCATCCTTAGAAGTAGAATGATCTATGTCCTGTAGTTCCCTTGCAGATACCTTCTCAATGTCAAAAGGCAATAACTTTTCGTCATCATTTCCATCTAGCTGGACAGAAGCACTAAAAAAGGTATCACCACTGTGCACGCGTTTACTTCCCCTCGGAGATATATTACTACGGTCCCTGTCCATATCTAAACCCTTGTTTTCTAGCTCTCCCTCTTGGGGCAGAGGCAATTCAAAGTTAGGGTCTTCTTCTACCGTGGCATCCGTATTTCCTAAATCAACTTGCACTCTCCCATCTTCATCGAACCATCGAGAGAATGAGGGATCTCTGTGAAGACCTGATGCTTGGTTTCCACTCTGAGTGAATTTGGCGCCCGAATTCTCAACCTTTTCTGTGTGTAAACCACTCTCTACCATCTCCTACCCAAATCTAAATATAAGCCATATATCTTCCAACACAATCCGTTGTACCCAATGCGCTAACTGGTTTCCGTAAAATCAGACAACAGCATCTGTTAACTTACGTGCATTTTAAATCTAGCAGTAGACGACATTCATGGGTTTCTTGGCCAGATATCAAAAGTACTCCAATCACCAGTACAAAGAATTAGCTACAAAACCCTCTGGCAGCTATGCTTGGATCAATCTGAAGCCTCCAACAGTTCCTATACATATTCAAAATCCCCATCAAGAACAGCTAAAGCTTCCAAAATGTTATCTAAACCAAATCTAACATTACTCGTCTTGAAAAAGAGAAAACACTTGGAATCCAGAAGTTTCAACTACTCTATACACATAAATGATCACTGAGCTGAGCTATCTTAAGACTTTCCGAGATTTATCTCAAGTAAACTTTGTACCATAAAATCTGTCACGAAAAGCTTGGGAACCAAATGACACAACTGACATTAGGCATTACAGCTTTCGAACAGAAACATACGACTAACGTTGTTAAGCTTTCGTCTAAAACAACATTCAGATCAAATAAAATCCAAACGAACGAGTGATAAGGAGACACATTATTACATGTACACAGATATAGCTGAGATTAAAACAAGAACCCAGAAACTTTAGACCAAAATCCCTTACATGAAAATACGTGTCGCATCAATATATGAATAAATAGTTTTCACATTAAATGGGAGTGTTAGAAATTGAACGCGAGAAGAGAGAGCATTGAACTGACCTCAGATTATGTGTAAGCAGATTGGCTTTTGGGAAGGAACAGACAGAGAACTGCGCGAAGGAAGAGGCAGAGAGAGATCTATCAGCTGAAGAAAGAAAGACAGAAACAGATCCAATCTGGGATTTGGTTTGGAGATTTATGTAGGTACGAAGTCAGAGCCCATAGCCAGCTATCGGGGGTTATGGCTTTTGTTGCTTATTGCTTAATCTTTGCTTGTATTATTTTAGGTGACATTCTTCATTTCGTTGCAGTTGTTCAAAGACCGACGATATTTTTGCCTTCATAGCCTCATAGGTCAAAAGCGTTTTTTAGGAATGAATAATTCATTAATCACGACAGCTCATAATTACACAACTTACAAATAAGTTATTAGTAGTAAAAAAAAATTATGAGTCTCCGCTCAATCAAACCACGAAGAGTGTAAGAAGATCAATAGCTTGTTAATCTGTAGACCAAAGCTCAATATCTGAATACATTAATGTAATAATATCTATAAATCTATTATTTCTATCACATATGCTAATTAATATTGTCACCGTCGCCGCTAGCAGTCATGAGACAGTGAGAAGTGTTAAATCTGAGTGTCAATAAATTACTACATGTAAGTTTCCATGTTGGTTATTATTGTTGTCGATAATTTCTCTAAAATTACACAAAATTCTTGTATACATGATGGTGGAGTCGACAATATAAAAGTACATGATAGTGGAGTCGACAATATCAAAGTTCATCTCCATTAAGGTCAGATAAAGAAGAAAATTCTCAATAATAATGATAATATGGTAAAGAATACAATAAACCTCATTATTGAGAATACAACACGTGAACCTCAAGATAGTTTCTAGCTTTTTTTTTTTACTGAAAATACAACACGTAACTTTATTATCGGTACAAGGTAATCTATAGGTCATGCTTCTAGCTTTTTTACAGAAGAAAGCTAGACACTTATATTTCACGTAAAAGCAAACTGGTATCTTGTTGTTTGGGAACTGTTTGATAAATGACTAATGTTGTTTTGTTTATTTTGTCGTCACGAATGTATAATTGCTCACCTATCCTACATCAAGCCATTTTTATCAAAACCACTAGGTATTCTCAGAAGTTTTGTAAACCCAAAGACTAATCTGTACGCAAGATCACGCAAAGGTCATGTCAATACAAATCATCTTCCTTGCTTACCAAGAATAGATTCATATCGATTTAAACTCTAATAGCACTAGTGGAGTTTGAACCCGGGTATAAAGGTCTCATACGTGATTATCTTACCAACTCAACTACATGTACTGTTTACATTGAACCAATGTAGCCACCAAAACTATAGCTACCTTTCACATATATTTTAATTCCAATACATGTGTCGACGCTGGTCTCTACTCTCTCCTTATGTTTTGGACTAAAACATCAGGAATAAAATATCAGATTTTGGTTATATCGAGTACCTTGTGTTTGAAGTCATTTTGTATCCCTCCATTTTTAGGTTGATCATATATGCTATTTCCATGTTATTTTTTCTGCTAAGACTATATAGTCGACTTTATTTTTCATGAATTGAACAGGATTGACTAAAGTCACAGGCTCACAGCATTGCTTCATTTCCAAGATAACAGAAATCCATCGGCCTTGAGTTTGCTGGTACACTACCAATGTTATTTTCACCCAAATTTGCTGCATAATCAAGCAACCTATTCTGAAAGAAACCTTACAATGTTTTGAAAAAGAATGCAACTGGAATTCATAAATTGTAATGACCCAACTCACCAACCCACATATGTAAGAGGGTATTGGATGCAAATCATGCAAACTTGGGTCGGTCAAATTCAAACCTCAAAATAAGCTTATTGAGCTTATATATATGAATTACTCGTGCGAAGGTAGGTTTTTAATACAATAGTTAGGGAAATCAAACTTGTTAGCCTCAAGTTTTGACTGAACAGACAATCTCACTGAGTGTTTGGTAAAAAGAAATTCTTAATTTCCAGAATCTATGATGCTAAGTAGCAACTCTCTTTCTCTTTAATTAAGAGAGGGTTATCATAAACGAAACTCTTTTGGCAAAGCTGCTTAAGAGGATTTGTACAAAAGCTCCAACAAAACATAAACTCTTAAGAAAATTGGGGTGTTCTTCGCCCGATTTCAAAAGAAAATTGAAAAATGTCAAAATCTGTATTTCTAAATGCCTACTGCATGCACCATCAATTTAACAAAGAAAGCTACCTATTACGCAAATACAAACTCCCTGCCACCTGAAACATTTAGTCTATCTACATACAAAGACTAATGAATATCTCTAATTCCACACCACATCAGAAGTAATCAAATATTGACCTGATATGCACAAAAGTCTACAAAATTTGGAATGGCTTCTAGAAAGTACAGACTAAGTAATTCTATATAACGTTTAAGATGTGTATGTTAACTGTTTACATTATAAGGCCAATTGTAACTATGTAGCTGGAGTGAGGCACCCTATTTGGTTTGTAAAGTTATCTACATTATCTGTGTTCCACCAAAGCTTTTGCTGAGCAGCTGCATTGGTATCACTTGCTCTGCCATCACCATCCCTTCTTTCTGATTGTACTTCCTGTGCATCTTCTAAACCAGGGGTCTCTGTTAAACATTGCTCCCAAAACACATTATTTGCTGCAGCAGGCTCAGCGGCTGTCATTTCCACTACCCTTTCTTTTGGAGCCTCAACTGCAGGTGCACTATCAGGCTTAGAGTTCATATCAAGTCCTGAAGATTTAGGCCTGAAATCACCAGATTGATACATTGATGAGATAGCAAGGATGTCAAAAAGATTTGCAGACCCAGCCACCTCTGGGGATGAATGAACATTCATTGAAGTCGGTGAAGATAAGTTCGATATAGGTGAACACGGCCTGCTATTCATGCCAAGGTCTTGTATTTCTGAAACAATGATGCGAGAGGCCTCAGACATAGGGCCAATATCATTTACTTCTTCAGGCATAGCTTCTCCAATCCCATGTATAAAATCTTCCCAAAAGTTCAAGGAAGACTCCATTTTCTCAAGCCGCTCTGACTTTGATGTGGAAGTTGAAACTGAATCCAGGTTCTCTTTCTGTGAATTCAAATTCAAACCTTCCATACTGAAGTCGTCAGGAAATAGGTTAGGTTTCAATAGTCTTCTCTTTTTGTTATGATTTTCCGATTGTTGCATAAGTAAAGAGGCAAACCCTGGCTTCTGCAATACTTGAGCTAGGAAGGTCGTATATTGCCTCTGCTGAAGTTCCATCTTTTGCAATTGTTCATTTAACAATTTCATTTGGAATTCAAACTCCTGATTCTCCCTTTGATGTCTTTGTAGCTTTAGCTCAAGCAAGTTCTTATCATTATTCAGTCTATTGATTTTCTTTTTATATTCTTCCCTTTCTGTCTCGCTTAAAGGAACTGAAGAGTACTCGTGATTCTGCATGGAATGACTATGGATTGGCTTGCGGCGGTGAATATTCTTCAGTAGATGTCTTCCTCCTCTCAAGAATTCCTCATTTGCAAACTCCCACTGCTCAGGATCAACCTTCCTGAACCCCTGCTCATAAAGAACACCAACATCTAATAATTAGGGACCATAAGCAGAAACATTAATAACTCAAAAGGAAGAAAGATACGGATGGTAGTGTCAGATTAAGAAAATACATTAATCAAGCACACACAACAACAGAACTAATATAGATTATTTTAAGCTTCCAAATCTCCTCAGCAATATAACTCAAATCCTCATCCTTACAGTAGCAAAACCTTTTGCCTCTCCTTGAATGAATGACAATTTAACACCGTTTCTGGTAGCTAAATCAGGAAATAGTCAGCAAAAAACATGATAACATGTCTGGTAACCTTTCTCATGAGGACCAACAGAGTATGCCAACTGCTAATGTACCTATTCAATTCAAGTACTTCAAGCTATATAAATATCCCTATTATAAGCTTTCAAATAACCTCATCAATCAAATATCACACCATGTTATTTGCACAGTCGACATCAACCTTAATAGAAGCACCCTAGTAACTATCATAGTTGATCCAAGCAACACCAAATGCAAAACCATCTCTTGTAATTTCCAATCAGATGTAGTATTTCTTGCTTTTCTCCAAATTTGCTTCCTTCATTTTGCTGTTCCAGACCCCAGGCTTACCAATATTGTATTGGCTTAGGGTGGAAAGAAACAGCATCGATGACCAGTAGGTACTGGTGCTCCAAAGTATGGGCCATATTCCAGTCCTCTTATCGAATAATTTGGTACTTTAAATTCTAACTCCACTAAGTTCTCAGAACCACCTCCTTATCAAGATTAAATGCATCAGAAATACACTACCAGATACATAAACAAGATTGAGAAACTTTTAGGAAAAAAAATAAAAATAAATTGGTGATCCTTCAACTGTTACACAAAACTGACTGCAAAACGTACTCCACTGTACACAGTCTGGTGTCCATTGTCCAATTCCTAAATAATACCTTTCTGGCCCTTTATAGCAACAAGTAAGGCAGTTTACTCATCTAAACAATATTAGAGTCTACCCTAAGAAGAGTATGGATTAATACTATAACAGAAAACAGGAGGAAAAAAGAAGAAGGAAATAAGGATCTAAAAGACAAGGTTGTGATCAAAAGATTGTGTTTTCACCTACTTTGGTAGTACAGTCAGAAATAGCCGAAATCACATGATTGAATTGTGAATCAAGAAGATGCTAAGTTGGTAGTATGAAGCATGGAAAGGCACAAACATCAGAGGCGAACTAACATAGTACATAAAAACTGTAAACATTCTAATCATTTATAAGTATATATTGCCATTTAGCTATCATTCATTTGATCTCAATGGATGATGTTACAAATTTGACACAAACAAATATAAAATGGATGATTTGCAAACGAAATTAAGAAACTAAATTGCAGAGAAATGAACAGCTTCAAAAGTAGACTTACATATGTATTAAGCTGCCTGACAAAACTCGAAAAATTGTTGTGCTTGAAATACATGGGAAGCAAATCCTTGGCAAACTCTGTGGGATCCCAAACTACAAAACTACCACCACTTTCACTCCAAGAAACCACATGGTTGGTTGATGGATCATCCACCAAGTCATATGTTTTCGAAAGAAAAGGAGCCGGTGCATTCGAACCACCTTGAGACCCATCCATAGCTTCGAGCCACAAGTCGATCAGGCTTTCGCAAGTAGATCAAAGATCGAAAACCCAGAAAACTTCTCAAATTCAATCAAGCTCAAGGTAATGAAAAGCACAAGATTTTCAAAACCCAGAAACCTTGGATCAAAAGTAGCTCAAATTGAATCAACTAACAACAAGTCAACTCTATGAGCAATCAACCAAAGCTGTGTTTTGTTTTGAATTTAAAAACCAACACAATCTTAGCCAAGTAAACAAATTTTCTCCAAGATCAAAATTGGGATTGCCTCAAACAAAACCAACAACCAAGGAAACAAAGAAAAGGAAAGATTGTTAACTAATCCAGACAAGTGGGTGGTGAAAGATGAATGAAACAAGCAAACGATGGAAAAGAACAAAGACTGAGAAACGAGAAAGGAACTTTGGTTCGTGAAGAGCTTTGACTTTCTGACCAATCTAAACGCGCAACTTGGAGAGAGAGCAAAGACAGAGAGCGTTTGATTTGTTAAAGCATTGCGTTTGAAAAAATGGAGTCATGCAGAAGAAGAACATCGGGTGGGGGCTTTATTTAAATGTAAAGGCATCGTCTCTCGCTTTGTTGGGTTTGAAAGTCTTCTCAAGGACACAGACTTGGAAGTTGAATGGTCAGAGAAAATGTAAAGAGACAAAACTGGTTTAGTCTTATGAGGTACAGGAGGAGAAGAAGAAGAAGTAGTAGTACTACTGTGTGTATCAGCTGGAAAGGTTACCAGCGTTGACTGGGGCTCATTCAACTTTCCACGTATGTTGAGAAGTGGGGGAGAACTGATCCTTATTCTTCCACACTGCCACACCGTACCTCACACATTTTTTTTTTAGAAGCTAAATTTACGATGTTTAAATTGTAATCTACATTTTCTTTTTTATAGTTAATATTCTCATGCAATAACAAAATTTAAATTATTAAAAACAAAATTTAAGTTACTAAAGACAAAATTTAAATTACCGATAAATAAAACATAGAATTTGGATGTCACTCTCATTGTTCAACACTTAAACACATTGTCCTTTTTATTTTTTTGTATTGAAATTGAATTTTATTAACTTCATACTAAAAGTCATATGGGTAATAATTTCAAAAGAGAACCCACAATACATCAAACATTACTACCAGCAATTAATTGAAGGAGTCATTCAGGCCCTTGCTCTTTGCAAAACCAACCTTCTGCTATGACAAAGCCCTTCTAGCTAGCTCATGTGCTGCTGCATTGAAACGTTTCTTCACATGCCTCCACAAAACTATCTCAAAATCAGTCATAATCAACCTAACTGCATCAAGAACACCTCTTATCTCGCTGAAGTCCCAATGACAAGTCTTTAAGCCATTAAGCACATTTAGAGCATCACCTCTTATATCAACATTTGATACTCCCAGCTTAATTCCATACTTAATTCCATACTACAAAGCAAGTGGCTTTTGGATTTAGAGAAAGAGGAAGTGGTACTGATAAAGCACCTAGAAGGCCATGTGCCGGGTTCAACACCACAACTCCTACTCCAACCCTTCCATTTAACTTATCCATAGCCCCATCAAAGTACAATAGAGAACTAGAAGTATTACTGACCTATGGGGTGCGCACTACCTCCTTTACAACAATACTAGTAATCGGTTTGTTAGTGCTCTGAGTCTGAGCTAGTTATGATTGCCATTCCTTACACCAATGGACAAGTATATTAGGCTTCAGTCCCTCCTTACCATGCATAGTATCATTCCTATTTCCGACTTATTGGTGGCAAATGGTGAAAGATAAATGTGGACTTTAACAATATTATGTGACTTATAGTTCAAGCAATTGATTAAACATAATCTAAGTAATACAAGTTGTATAAGAAATGTTATATCTGTAATATATGAATAATATATAGTTTACATATTAGATCAATAATTTATAATATCTTTTGATACAATCTCGTAATCTTTGATAAATCTTATAGGATACAACTAGGACTCTTTAATGGGCATGATGCCTTAAAGAGCAATGAAGATGAGTTTATCTCAGACCGGAGGTAGGTGTCCTCCATTTTCGGCAATTGATTGTGGTCGATTATTCGGAGTCTCAGAGTTGGGTTTCTCTATTTAGGACTATAAATATTTGAATCTTAAGGGAGATGAGTTGGCTTCAATTGGGGAAATTTGAGGTTTTGAAGCTGGGGTTTTCAATTTGGGAATTTTGAGGCAGATGGGTTGATTTTGTTTTGGAATTTAGATTCATAATTTCATAGCATGAAGAGTAGGATGCAACAAATGAGTTTAGTTTTTTCTAGGATTAATTGGCTGGCTATGTTGGAAAACATACCAAGATCATCACTTTGAGCAATGCAAGACTCAAAAAATAAGTTCAACCTAGGCCAAAGAGAAGAAACCCAGAAAACATAATTAACCAGAGTAAACCCAATCCAAAGAGAGATGTGACAAGGAGGAGAACGATTAAGAAGAGACTAACTTGAAATCTTAGAGAAAGAAGGGAGACAGAGAAGGAACCTGGAATCTTAGAGAAAGGAGGGAGAGAGAGAGAAGGGGTCGGCTGTTGTTGGCTGAGTTTTATTGGTTTGCAATTTGATCCGTTTGATGTCTTCATTTAAGATCTGAGGGCTGAGAAGATTTCGTCCCTTTTTGTTCCTTAAATTTAGTCCCGCAGGAGAGCAAGCCTTTTTATATATTTATGAATGAAATCCTTCAACATTTCTTATGATAGAAAAACTTAGAAAGTTAGATCGAAGCTTTTGTTTATCAATATTACCTTTTTGTTTATATCAATCATTATTACCAATTAATGCTATAAAAAGTCATAAAAAATAGTAACGAGAAATTGTATGTTATTATTGCTAGTAACGAGAAATTTTGTTGTCCTCCTTGACCAATAGCAAGCCGTCATGTAGTATTTTTTGACATGTCATAATAAGGTAAAACAATTACTGTATTTAACTTAAGTAAACTTTAAAAAAATAAATTAAGTAAAACCAAATAAGATCAAACAAAAAAAGAACTCAGATCTAGGGTTCATCAACTCCTTACTAAAAAGACGAAGAAGAAAAAAATCTCAGATCTCCATGGTAGTTGAAAGAGAAAGGAAGTCGAAGAAACGAGCAAAGAAAAACCTTAAATTGATTTATGGAGATCGAATTTGGATTAGCTGGGGTTTAAACCAAAATAGGTAAAAACAATGAGATTTGTATGCCTTCAGAGCTAGGTTTGAACTGCTCCAAAATAATTATTAAACCCTTCACATTTCTTTCAAATATCACAATGTCCTCATGAAAGAACAAAGCAAAAGAGTTTCTAGAATGTCTATAGTACTAAGTGAGTGATCTTAATTTAGTGAACTACCATGGAGATCTGATTTTTTTTTTCGGTAAGGAGATGAGATGAACCCTAGATCTGGGTTTTTTTTTCTTTGATCTTGTTTGGTTTTACTTCAAATTTTTTTTTTTTTGGATTTGCTTAAGTTAAATATAGTAATTGTTTTACCTTATTATGACATGTCAAAAAATACTACATGGCGGCTTCATATTGGCCAAGAAGAACCACTAGGCATGCTGACGTGGTCCTCTTGGAGGATAAAAAAATTTCTCGCTAGTAACAGGAAATTTTTATAAAGTCTTCAAATAATTACCATATGTGGGTGCCATGAAGCAAGATCTAGAGCTGTTTTTTTCTAAATCCAACAATAATCATACTCAGAATTATACCATAAAATGGCAATCGAAGGGGCGCCATGGAACCCTTTGGCCCTCTACTTGCTCCGCCTATGATTAGTACGACTATGTCTCTTTTACTATATATTTTCTTTGCTGTGAAAATTTCCATTTGAGACTGTTGAATAAAAGAAAAAAATAACAAATTTGAATATAAAAACAAAACTTTTTTTTCCCAACTATGACTGATGAAATATATACCCTCAAGTCCTCACTTGCATTAGGACCCTCAACTTTGCCTCTCCTACTTTTTACTTAGCTTTGGAAAGTTACACAAAGAGGAAGGTCATATGGCCTAGGATAATTAAGGTAGCGTTTGGTAACGTTTTCATTCTTCTAATTTCATTTTAGAAAATTTTTAAGAACAATACATGACAAACGGTCTACTCACAATTTTGGTGTTTCAAGTTTCAAAACAATCAAAATGGTACATGACGTTTAAAAGCTGACACATCTTTAGTACATGTCGTTAATTAATAACACAATTAACTTTATATAATTTCTTATTTTTCGAATGGTGGTTTCAGGTTTTCTCCATTCTCTCTTTCTTTATATTATGTTTTCTTTTTTTCTATTTATATACCTTTTTTTTATTGGGTGAATATTTTTTTCTATTTATATACTTTTTAATCTTGTAAGTACTCAAACCATATATTCTCAAAGATTTATTTAATCAAATCATCTTCCAACTTCCTCCCATAGTTCTACCTCGATCGCCATTTTCGTGTATGCTAGGTTTGAACAGAGATGAAAAAGAGAGACAACAATTTTTTTTTTCTTACAAAGACAACAATTTTTTTTCTTTTCTTATTTCCCTCTCCTTATTAATTGTTAATTTAATTATTGATTTTAATAATTTATTACAGCAAAATTAAGGAGTGACTGATTTGCCCCTCAAAATGTAACAGAAAACACATTAGATAACGAAAAATGTAACGGTATGTACATATTTTCGGTTGAGATTACAAGTTTACGTACCGTTATGATTGTTTTGAAACTCAAAACACCAAAATTAGGAGTGAATCATTTGTCATGTATTGTTCTTAAAATTTTCCCTTTCATTTTTGAAAATAAAAATAAGATGAACATGTGTTTTGTGAGACATTATTGAAAACATTAAAAATGAAAAATAAAAATATTTTCAACTTTTACAAAGAAAAACTGAAAACATCAATTTGACGTTTTCACTTTTTCATTTTTCTTAGTTTAGAAAATATGAAAAATATTTTTCATAATTATTTACTAGATACATTTCCAAAGTAGAAAATAACAATCTCATTTTCTCATTTTTATTTTTTTAAAATTATTTTTAAAAATCGTTTTCAAAAATGTTACCGGACAGGCCTACATGCCTTAATGTTTTTATCTTTCAGAAGATAAACACTTTCTATATTTAAAATAGTGGTTGAGTAAGCCTGCAAAAAGATGATGCTATTAGTGTAAAATATTATGTAAATATTTACTTTCCTTGCACTGTATGGGTAAGTTACTATTTTGTATAGGTATAGGTGATATTTTCCTATTAACACTAAAAATACGTATATCTCTATATAAACCTTCTATTTGGAGAGGAATGATATCAAAGTACACCAAATATTTTGAATCATTATTTTCTATTCCCTTTCTTGCTCTTGGAGCCTTGAGGGCGTCCCATTTTCCTCCTTTTCACCGGTGACACTGTAAGTGTCTCTCCAGAATGAGCCAAAGCCATTTTGGGGGCGAATGGCAATTCATAAGGCACCATCACATTATGGTTCGAGGCAACAACACCGCAACCTTGCTTTCCCATTGACACTAATTCAGCACCTCTCTTCGTCCCAGCTAGAGATGAAGCTGGAAACATGCTAGACTGAATCATCACCACCTTTTGAGTAGGCACCAAGACTTGTTCGATCACCGGAGGTGACCTAAAACGTGTTAATTGCACAGTAAGATCAGCAACTGTAATACCTAGAAGTGAGAAGGATACCTTCAAGAGAACAAACAGTCCTCCACCAAGAGCCCTTGAGCCTGCAAATGGCCGGGTTGATGAGTGTATGGGACAAATTTTGCAAAGCTAGGTGTTTCACTCTAGAAAACAAACGCACCACCATGCTTATTAGTAGGAGAAGCAAACAGTTGTGGAGTCGAGTTAGGGTTAGGGTTCAGTATAGGCCCGGAAACCCTAGTTGCTCATCCATACCCAAACTGAGTCTTCATTGACTCAATTTCAATGAATTAGAGGGTCATAACCGGCGGGCCACAACAACCTGAATCCGGATGCACCAACAAGCCACACACTCTACAAAACCCTACAGTACGATCATACTTTAATTGGAGTTTCACTGGAAATCGCCTCGAACAAAACTCAAAAGGCAAGTCACCAAAAGCTTCCTTCATAGGGTTGCAGAGCTTATGCATAACCCTATGTTGAAGTTATTGCTTTCCTTCATCATCATACAAGAAAGCAGCAGAGTAGAGTAGCTGCAGGGAAACTAAAGTTCTTACTGCAGTGAGATATTTCCAACCACTTGGTTTATTGTTTACTCCTCCACTTAATCTAGATATTTTGTTGTATGTAAAGTACAATCATAATCTAGTTAATTAGGAGTATCTAAAATATTTTGTAGATTATGTTGCACCCTATATAAGGGTAAGTTTGCTGTGTAATCTTTAAGAATTTCCAGAAGTAAGAAATAGAAGCTGCAAAGTTTTGCTTCAACTTCATCTGTGTTTTTCTTCTGCCTCATTTGCTACAGCAAATTGATGTTGATCATATTTTATTCAAAATACAAAGTAGATGTTCAAATTCTAATATGGTATCAGAGCCATGTTGATCAATATCAACTGTGGTGTACCATCTGTTGGATAAAAAAAAACCAAACACCTTTCTTTAGTTTTCTGCTACTGCAATGACTACAGCAAAAAATGGTTCAGAAGTTAGAGTTCCTAACTTCTCAAGAGAGAACTTTGATTTCTGGATTATTAAGATGGAAACCATGTTCATATCATGTGATCTCTTGAGCTATGTGAATGAAGGATATGTAGTTCCAGCAGCTGAATGGATGACAAATGCTTAAAGAACTGAGCTGAGGGCAAATATCAAGAAAGATGCAAAAACTCTTGGTATTTTGCAAACCGCAGTCACAGATGCTATTTTTCCAAGAATTACAAATGAGAGAACAACCAAAGGAGCTTGGGATGTTTTGAAGGTGGAGTTCAAAGGCTCAGATAAGGTGAGAGCTGTTAAAATTCAATCCTTAAGGAGAGATTTTGAATATACTAGAATGAATGAAACTGAGCTGCTAAGTGATTATTGCACTAGATTGACTGATTTAGTTAACAAGATGAAAACCTATGTTGTACCTATACTGAAAAGAGAGTAGTACAGAAGATCCTTATGAGTTTGAACAGGAAGTATGATGATATAGCAAGTATTATAGAGGAGACTAGGGATATAGACACTCTTGGTGTGTAGGATTTAATGGGGACACTTAAGGCTTTTGATCAGAGGTTGATGAGTCATGATGAATCAACAGAAAAAGCTTTTCAAACTCTAGGCCTAAACATAAATAGTGAGCCATCTACTTCAAATTCCAAAAATAAAAAGAATTGGAGAGGCAAAGGCAAGAAGTGGGAGAGTAGATCAAATCAGTCAAGAAAAAGAAAAAATGAAGGAGGTAGTAGTTCAAATTATTTGAAGTGTTCATTCTGTGATAAGATGCATATAGGTGAATGTTGGTTTAAGGGGAAACCAAAATATTCAATTTGTAACAAGTTCGGTCATGTCAAGAAAGATTCTGACTACAAGAGAAATTAGCTGACTAGCTGCAGTGAAGAACAAAGTGATGCTAGTATGTTCTGTGTCACTTATGCTGCAACCACTGCTGTGAATGAGAATGTGTGGCTTGTTGATAGTGCTTGTAGTCATCATATAACTGCAAATGCTAACATTCTCTATGACATTGACTACAACAACATTACAAAGGTGAAAATGGCAAATGGAATGTTGGTGGATACAAAAGGCAACAGAAGTGTTGCTGTTGAAACCAAAAATGGAAAAATGTTCATCAGAGATGTAATGCTTGTTCTAAATCTTGATTCGAATTTGCTAAGTGTTAGACAACTCGTTGAGCATAAATATCACCTGCATTTTGGTGATGACACTTGCAAAATCTTTGAGAAAGGGAGTAGCAAGAAGCTGATGGTGGAAGTTGAAATGAAGAGGAACATAAGTTTTCCTTTAACTCTCAAGTATGCAACTGAGAGTGCAAGAAAAATGGAGCTGCAGGAAGATCCTTGGCTCTAGAATCAAAGGCTTGGACATTTGAATTTTCAAAGTTTGAAGCTGCTACATTAGAATGAAATGGTGTAGGGATTGCCAAAAATTAAAGAAGTCACTGAAGTGTGTGAAGGATGTGCACTTGGAAAGCAACACATTATCTCATTTCCAAAAGGGAAGGCATGGAGAGCAAAAACACCACTAGAGATGGTTCATTCTGATGTCTGTGGTCTTATGAAAACAATTACTGAGGGAGGTAACAGATATTTCCTTACATTCATTGATGATTGTTCAAGAATGACTTGGGTTTATTTCCTGAGGCAAAAATCTAATGTGTTCATTGTGTTCAAGAAATTTAAAGCTATGGTAGAGAAACAATCTGATCTCAAAATCAAGAAGCTTAGATCAGATAGAGGTGGTGAGTACACATCAAATGAGTTTGAAGATTTTTGTGCAAATATTGGTTTGGAGAGGTAGCTTACAGTAAGCTACACACCACAGCAAAATGGGGTAACTGAAAGGAGAAACAAAACAATCGTCAAAATGGTGAAATCTATGTTGTATGCTAAGAAAGTGCCTCTAGAATATTGGAGAGAAGTAGTTAATACTGCAGTGTATTTGATGAACATACATCCAACTACTGCAGTGTAAGGAATGACACCATTTGAACCATGGAGTGGAAGGAAGCCAAGTGTTAATCACTTGAGGGTGTTTGGTTCTATCTGCTATGCACATATCCCAAAGGTGTTGAGGAAGAAGCTTGATGAATCAAGTGAGAAGTCTGTGTTCATGGGATACAGCTTGCACACAAAGGGCTATAGGCTCTATAATCTAAAAAAGAAGAAAATTGTTATCTGCAAAGATGTTCTCTTTAGTGAGAATTCATCTTGGGATTGGAATCAAGGTTCAGTCCTGCAACAATGTGTGCCAGATAATGATGTTCAAGATGAAGATGTTCCAGAAGAGTTGGAACTTAATCCACTGCAACAAACTCCACCTCACAATCCTGAACAACCCTCACCAGCACATTCAAATGCTCAATCTACACCAAGCTCAACACCAATAAGGATGAGAAGCTTGAATGAAGTGTATGAAAGCTGCAATTCATGCTTATTTGAGCCTGAAAGATTTGAAGAAGCTGTGAAAGAATATGACTGGCGGACTGCGATGAAAGAGGAAATTGATGTGATTGTGAAAAACAACACATGAGAGCTTGTTGATAAATCAGACAACAAGAATGTCATTGGTTTGAAGTGGATTTACAAAACCAAGCTAAATGCAGATGGTTCTGTGCAAAGAAATAAAGCAAAATTGGTGGAAAAAGGGTATTCACAGATACCTGGAGTTGATTTCAATGAAACTTTTGCACCAGTTGCAAGGTATGAGACAATCAGATGTTTGATTTCCATTGCAGCACAAAAAGGCTAGTTCTTGCACCAGCTAGATGTCAAATCAGCGTTTCTAAATAGAGTGCTGAAAGAAGAAGTATTTGTGGAGCAACCACAAGGTTTCATCATCAAGGGTAAATAGCATAAAGTTTATAAGCTGAAGATGGCTCTTTATGGTTTGAAACAAGCCTCAAGAGCTTGGTACGGTGAGATTGATTTCCATTTCACAGAAAGTGGGTTTCAAAGGAGTGAAAATGAACCTGCTCTCTACACCAAAACTGAAGGTAAATCAAGCATACTTATTGTCTCCTTATATGTTGATGATTTGGTATTTACTGGAAGTTGTGAAAAGATGATTTCAAATTTCAAGTCTGATATGATGAGGAAATATGAAATGAGTGATTTGGGAATCTTGCATTATTTTCTGGGAATCGAAATTGTTCAAGCAGTGGAAGGAATATTCATTACTCAGAAGAAATATGCAAAGACAATTGTAGAGAAGTTCAAAATGCTTGATTGCAATGTTGTTGCAACACCTCTAGTTGTCAATGAAAATTTTTCAAAAGAAGATGGAAGTGGTAAAGCTGATGAGAGTTTATACAGAAGTTTAGTGGGAAGTTTGCTTTACTTGACAGCAACAAGACCTGATATCATGTATTTGCAAGTTTGATGTCCAGATTTATGCACAATCTTACCAAGATTCACTATGGAGCTGCAAGGAGAATCCTTAGATATATTCAAGGTACAATGAACTTTGGAATATTGTATGAGATGAATGTGGAACCAAAACTCTTTGGCTTTTGTGATAGTGATTGGGGAGGAAGTGTTGATGATTTAAAAAATACATATGAATATACTTTTACACTTAGAACTGGTGTATTCTCCTGGGCTTCAAAGAAGCAAAAAATAGTAGCCTTGTCTACAGCTGAAGCAGAGTATGTATCTGCATCAATAGCCACTTCACAAGCAATTTGGCTCAGAAGAGTCATTGAAGACTTTGGTGAGAAGCAATTATTTGCAACAACCATTTTCAGTGATAACAAGTTTGCAATTGCCATGAGCAAGAACCCTGTGTATCATAGTAGGGCAAAACATATTGCCTTGAAGTTTCATTACATCAGGGATGCAGTTGAGGGGAATGAGATTGATTTGATGTACTGCAATACAGATGACCAAGTTGCAGATATATTCACCGAAGCTCTACCAAGAGAGAGGTTTGAATACCTCAGAGGCCTGTTAGGAGTGCATAAGCAAAGCATTAAGAGGGAGTGTTGAAGCTAATGCTTTCCTTCATCATCATACAAGAAAGCAGCAGAGCAGAGTAGCTGCAGGGAAACTAAAGTTCTTACTGCAATGAGATATTTCCAACCACTTGGTTTATTGTTTACTCTTCTACTTAATCTAGATATTTTGTAGGTTATAGATGAGAACTCCATCTCTTAACACATATTTGTCATCTTGCTTTAGACAAAACAACGGATCTCTCTTTAGAGCAAAGACTTTGACTAATCATGAAAGTATATGTATGCCTCATTAGTTATAGAGCACCTAAGCTGATTGATAGAAAATCATCATCAATACAGTCGCCGAGACCGTGTCTTCCCAAAATCTTTTACTTCGGATGTTGATACATATTGACATCTCTTAATCCATCAAGAGTCTATGTAAATCCGAAATTAACATGCAAAGACATAATTCACCATATCTCTTCCCAATCAAGTATTTGCTTAATATGCATTTCAACCTCCCTTGTAAATGCACGCTCCTGTGGTCTGGAGCCACTTGATTTGAGTGAATAAAGTCTATTCAAGATCTTCATGCATATCTTTGATCTCGTAGAGATGTTATTATGACCACATTCATAAGTTGCATGTTCAGTTATTCGGAAACTACTAAACTGACAAAGTAGTGGAGTGCAATGACATCCATTACGAGAGCATATCTCATTGTAGTCGATCTCAGTGCGTGTGTCCCGTGGGGACCACCTCCAAGGAAAATTTACCGAAGAACTCGGCAAACCTCCCTCGAAAATGGACAACCCTAATCCGGAAAAATTAAAAAATTACCCTTTTTACCAAAATTAACATCCTCGACAACAACCTAATATCCATAATAAGTTATACAAAAATCCTAAAAGTATTCAGAGCTATTAAAATAAAAACAACGGAAGCTGACAATCTCCTAGTAGATTAAACAAGTAACCTACTGGCGAAAAGTAGCGGAAAAATTGGTGACTATGCCTCGACATCTCCTTCTAGACCCCACTCAAACGCTGCAGACTGGGCAATTTAAACGAAGGGCCCAGGGAAAATATTCAAATATGTCAGAGTGAGTGGACAAAAGCAATTTTGACATAACAAATACTATTTCCTCAAAAAAATACTTTCATTGAAAACGTTTTACCAGCGACAGCTTAAATGCTTAACTCAAAAAATTCTCAATTGGTGTCTAGCCTTGCTAGACCCCCAAACTTTAATAAATGGCCTATCAGGCTAGGATTATATATATATCAGTATGTATTTACACTCGTCTATTCCTTGTACAATATCTATGAATAAGCTCAAAAAACAGATAGTCATACAAGGCTACGACGCTGTCGTCTAACGCTCACGTCACCTTATACTGGAATTGTACCTCATTATGGGGGAATCGCATGAGTGGATATGTATACGTGTATATTCCTTGTACGAATTTTATGAACAAATACGAAAAATAGAAAGTCATACAAGGCTACGACGCTGGCGTCTAACGCTCACTTCATCCCATAATGACATTTTACCTCATTATGGGGGAAAAACACGTATAGCTAGCTAGCATTTATTTATATGCATACTATTCTCATAAATATATATATATATATATATATATGAGTATAATCACCGAAATTCTCAATTTCGGTTATTTTCCAACAAAAGGAAATTATTCAAAAATAAAACATTTCAAGCACATTATTTAAAACAAAGATTCACTCACAAATTAGACCTAAGCCTGATGTTGGTCGGATGCTTCTTCAGCTCGAGCCTCCTCGCGTCCTGTTCCAAAAACATAAATAAATTCTTAAATAAAATACCGACGCTTAAAGAAAAATAGGCCTAATTAAATATGAGCTCCGCGCGCTAGCTTAACCATGCCCATCGTCCTAAATCTTAAATTCACTGCCAACCATAATTCTCCATAAATTTTACCGACATCCTGAAAATCACCTTCCATCATAAATAATCCAATGACCAGATTCTAATTTATTAATTCGCCAAAAATACCAAACATCAAAAATTCCCAAACCTATCCAAAACTCCTCAAAAAATTCTAAAACTCAAACCAATAAACTCCTCATAAAATTCCCCACTAAAAACACTTTTTCAGCGGCGGTTGGCGGCCAGCTCCAGCGACTTCCAATGCCTACCAAATTTTGACAGCACATTCCTCTCAACCTCCTCTACAGGTTTCCTAACTAGCACAAACAACAATTCCAAACCTAACTATGCCAATCGAACAAAAACACATATAAAAGCCCTAGAAATTCAAACACCGATTTCTCCTTACATAGCTCAAGAGGGAGGGAGGGAATCATTTGGAGGGATTGCTGCACGGGATGAGGGCTTCCTTTTGAGCCAAGGATCGCTAGCTATGGCGGCCGAAGGAGAGAGTTTCGGCGACGGGAAGTTCACCTACCCAGAAATGAAGAGGAGAGGATGGTGGTTCGAACAGGACTGGCTTGGCGGTCTGGGGCTGTCGGATGGCGACAAACAGGCGGCCGGAAATCCGGCAGAGAGAGAGAGACTCGGGAAGGAGAGAGAGCGCGAGCAGGAAGAGAGAGAAAGAATAGAGTGGTTTTGGGCTTGGCCCTAAACGGTCCACCACCATATACCCATTTCTAAAAATTTAACACCTCAAAAATAATACCATCATAAAAATTACCTTTTACTAGGAAAAATTACTATTTTTACCATCGTCACAATTTCTTTCTTCGAATTTAATCGTACCCCATAACCTCTCTGATGACCTATTAAATTATACACTTAATGACAAAGACGAGAAAACTCTTATTAACACTATGTTAGTAAATAAGGTAAAATTTAAGAGTCGGGGCGTGACAACGTGTTAGTGAGAGACCTTGTGCCATAAGGTGAGTCTAAGCTCTTGTTCTCACTATGCTATCTAACAAAAGCATAATTGATAGGGTTTAGCTTGCGGTGTCTGTATCACCTGCCCAAGGACATATCTCTTTCCATTAGGACAATCAACTAAGTTGATATCCATCAACGAAAGGTGGTTCGATAGTAGACTCATTATCCCACGTCCTCATGTACACTAGTGTAATACTTGTAGAGATCTTTACATGGATTGGATTTGACATTGAGGCGTCTCCCAACGATAATCACAATTCAGATTTCATGAGACGGATTTGAGTATCACTGATTAATGGATCAGGTTGTGCCAAGTTCGCTTTCTTCCTAGTGCGGGAAAATATCGAACCTAAGGGCCTCCTTCCTTTTAAGGAGCCACACGACCTTGTGACACCAATTTTGCCACTATATGGCGTCACTATATCACCATCCATGGTGATGGCATGAAGACCAACAACTTTTAGTCGCGCTATGTCCTCTTGTAGGACATCAATCCTTGCAGACATATTTGCAGCATGTGATCTCATTACTTTAACACTTTAGGCATTTAGGATCAAGATGAGACTTAGTGGAGACAAATCATAAAAATTCACGTCGTTCCACTTGAACACTTGTGTTCTTATCTATCCCTAACGGTGGCAATATTGTCTCATCAAAGTGACAATCCGTAATATAGCGGTGAAAGAGATCGTCTGACAAGGTTTTTACATAGGCGGATTATAGGTGGAGGTTCATATCCAACCTAAGTACTTATTCATCTTAAATGACATATCATTGTGCACCGTGACATTGTGATTTGGCACCTAGAGATAACATCTAGCCGAGCTCAAGGATTGGAGATCTGTTTCAATCCTATTTGAGCTCAAGGATTGCAATTTCATGTCAATCCTCGTACATAGTCACGAGCAATTGTATAAAAATATTCAATGATGGTGGGTTGTAGATGAATAGTAAAGTTTCATGCAAATATTGCATAGCCCCAAGACGTGATATAAAGATTGGTGCACAGCAATAATGTTCGAGCAACAAACTAAACTTGCTTGGTCGTAGCCTTGGTGAGACCGTATTGCGTGTGAACATGAGGTACATGACACTTCAACTTATATCTCGATAAATTTCTTTAAAGAATTGGTAGTGACCTCGTAGAAAGATAAGCAAATAAGCAGTAGATAATTGTGTAACACATGACTGTTGTGTTAACACTTCAACCAACATCATAAAGCATAAAAAGATGTCCGCAAGTTGGTTGGATCTATCTACATAGTTTGATGTAAGAATAAAATATTATCTTTTGTGTCATTTAGCGTAAGAGGGTCTCACTCTTAATTTAGCTAAAAAATAGGCTCTCAAAACGAGCAATGAGCATTGCAAAGGGCCAATGAGATATCAAGGAAAGGCCAGTGCTCCTTAGTTGCTTTAGGAATTGACTGGATTGCCTCCGGGAAGTTGGAGCTGTGTTCGGGTGACGTCAATGCTCCCAGGGTTCCGCTATTTACTACCATGGTGTCACCATCATGCTTCATGGAAAAGCTAGATCCCGAATGTCTTCATTTTGAGCAGAAGAATGGATGTCCATGAGAATTTCTTAAAACTTGGACAATTATATCTCTTCCAGGATAACCAATTTGGTCAAACCAAAGCCTATATAAGTCGGATTCCCAAATATCATGTTTGGCGACAACATATTATTTGATATTCAAATCATAGTGACATACAGTCTACTATATTGACTCATAAACTTCTCTAAGATGCATTTTAGTCCGCATTCATGAGAATGTATACACAAAAGAACTCTTGTTTAATTCTCACAATGTGTTTTCAAATGAAAATCATTAGTAAGAATGTCTTTAAAACTCAACATGGTTCGGTTGCCTCTCAATGCATAGAGAGCATCTATGACGTTGATCTTGGAGCCATAAGACATCAAGATTCAAGCTAAACCATGTCCCTGAATGATTGGTATGATTTAAGTATTGTAGTCACAGAAGATTTATAAGACACAAAATCCTGAGATAATTGCTGGTTCTTTAGAATGTTGTGGGAAGTTTCACTATTTACGAGGCACTCAATGTCTCTATGAGACAAATCTAAAAAATGGAGTAGATAGAAGAGTAAATAGTTCCACTTAAACCATTTAGAATGATTGAAAGATGCTACAAAAAGCTGCAATCCCGAGAGTGCATAAAAATTTCCGTGCAGAATGACCTTTGTGCATTAAAACAGCCATAACTTCTTCGTTAAAATAAATATGGATGAACCACAAAAAGTTCTGAAAACTAAACTCATAGAGCTTTCCAATGATATAGAGCTCACTATTTAGTTCTTCAGGAGCTGTTCACAAAGTTTAAACGAATTTGACTTTTAAGAAGGGACATATTGTTGTTTTTCGCAGATTTGGCATTGGCAAAGCTTTGAAGCTTGCGGATGGCATGTGGGCATAAGCCGTAGCCAAAATGACGTGTATATAATCAAAATCAAGTCGTTTCGGTCTTTCTAAGGTCATAAACTCTATGACTAGTTAGCGAATGCTCTCTGACATGAACATAAACTAACTCAGATGACCTAGAAGATTCAATTATGATGATTGTCTGGTTTTGATAAGTCTTCAACGTCTTTTGTAAGGCGACTATTGGTTAATAGCGTAGGGGAAACCAAGATCAAAAGCTTTCGGTAACTCCAAGTTAGTATGACTAGGCATGTCCGTGGAGGGTTAGTAGTGCGAGGCACACTTGAAACCATTATCTCCTTAATTTCGGACAATTCTAAGATATTACACTGAGCTTGGATGAGCCTAGTTGAACAGTTGATGATGGAAAATTCGTTATAGGGTAGAAGACTTAACCGGAAAACACGTGGGCGATCCTCCTTGAGGATGCGGTGCCGTTAGTCACCTTCAAAGAAAAGGACCAAAATCAGCACAATATGCCATGTTTCTAAGACCATTGTAAGAATGTACATCTTCTTTTTTTTAAATCAATACGAACCATAAGAGGAGAAAAGTTTCATAACTTTTTTTAAATTCTCAAGGCATTCATTTTTGCTAATGTGAGTATCGAGGTCTCGAATAAACAAAGGGACATCGATACGATGTCTTATTACATATAACTTGGAAAGAAAAATCAATGTCTAGCCAATGACGTCAAAGTCTGGGGTAGTTAGAGCTGGATCCGAATCTTTGAAATCCGCGATCATGAGGATGATGTTCTTGTCCTCGTATTGATTTTTCGTACCTTTTTGTATGCATTCACGATTTGAGGATGAACTTGACAATGTTGAACCAGTGATCTGGAGATCCTGAACGGTTGCATTTCTATGAGCTGACATGAGTAGTTTTGACAAATTGGTGTCTAGACCGGGAGTGTCGCCATTAGGGCTGGCGGCACCTCCCCCTTTTTTCTAGACACCGGCAAGACGTTTTCTGCCGTTGTTGTGACCCATATTGTTTTTCCCACATTAGGGGACAATCCCAAATAAGTGTATCGGATTAGCGTATATACAATTCCCGTTTGCAATTGTATGATCAAAATCAAGCCTCGTTGGTAATTCCAAACCAACTTGGAGGGCCTAGAGAACTTGATGATGATCGAATCCACTAAAGATTATGGATCAGGATGGCACAAAATATCATTGATGATATATAGTTAAATAAGATGGTAAGCAATCCACTTGACTTAATAATTCAACAAGTTGAGTTAGATGGACGTTTCAAGAAACGCTTCATAAGTGCATTCCACAGTACTTTATGATCATTATTTTTTACACAGACTACCATTGAAGGCTTTTATTGATGTGGCGCTTCAAAATTTTGAGCGCGTGAGATGTGAATCTCAGCATTTAGGCTTGTTGGCCTGGGGGTCAAAACATGTGATTTAATCATTTTCAATGAAAGATTCCACAGATACCAAGCGAAGATTCGCCTTAGGTATCGAGTATGTCAAAACTCAAATGAGCAGAATGTTACGTTGCTATTGCATACAAAACTAAGCTGTTATGCGACTCGATAGAGGTCACAAATGATGTTTTTTAATGAGTTGTCTTACGGATTTATCATACACAATCCGAAGAAAGGTCGGGGTTGATCATACACAATCCAGACAATCATAGAATGGAGATGGAAAAGGGAGGAAACGACTTTATCCTCCCTGCGTTATTGAACTTGGGAAAGTTTAGGGTTTCAAAACATACATTTTGAAACTTCAAACACTTGAAGAAGTTGAAATTTGTAGTCGGAAGAAACCAATAATCTTCGGCGGGTGGCGGCCAAAGGATTGGCAGCCGGTGATGTCGGACGACAGCTGGGAAAACAGGCAGCGGCAGTAGTCTGACAAAGGAGCCGAAAAACACTTTTTAGGGTTTCAGAAAACAAATGGTGGGCTATTAGTTCTAGGGTTAGAACAAAGTGTATAATAACGTGATGAAGTATAAATAATAGAGACAAAGAGATTTAGTAAGAGAATAAAGAATTATCATCTTATTCATTGATATGAGCCCTTTATATAAGGAATTACAAAGTACCAATATAGTAATGATAAAAAATACATAGTCCTATTCCAATTACAATCATGATGGCATAAGGCCAAGACACACGTATGGAATATCCTAGAACAAGTACATAATACTTGGAATAAGAAGAATAGATGAATTCGAACTCATGAACATGATCTAAGAAACAGAAAGAAATGAAAAGAACCATGGTGTTCATCTTTATGTTATAAAATCAACTCATTCTCCCGGGTTAATAAATTCTTTATTGAAATCCTTTAAGATCTTGTATATTCTTGGAGCCCTGTTAAGTATGATCATTATCGTGTTTTCTTCAACTATGATTGAACATACCTTCTTCAATTGTGATTGAATCACTGATTATATATATATGTTCACGACTTCTATTCAATGAATATGACAAACAAAAATGTATCTTTGACCTTCTTACATACCTAATAAAGAAACTTCAAGGGGTATGAAAGCTTTAAGTTAATGGAAGATTATGGGAAGCGTCAAAAGAACATCGTATCAGAACAAATTTACAAAGAAGACATGAGATATTCATTTCGCACTTAGGCAATGGGTATTCTCTGTTTAACTTTTGATTTAACATGTAATTGGTAATATTAGAAACAAGGTTCTAAAAAATGGCCTAGACGCTTGAAGAAGGGTTGCCGTCCTAATTTTAGGCAAATCGGTGAATGTAGGCGGCCGACCGTCTAGTGGGCTGGGCGGGCTCCTAGGCGGCTGAGCGGCCAAAAATTATTATTATTATTATTATTATTATTTTGAAAAGTGAAAGCCAAGGATTCATATGAAGAGGAAGAAGAAACTATAGATTTTGAGTTTGACTCCAATACCGTATAAGTACTTGGAGGAGTAAGCTTGCAAGAATGTATTTTTCTTTATTTTAATTATATTTGGACATTGTTGCCTAGTTGGTGAATTGTGTTTTTTATTTTCGGATTTTCCTAAGGACATTGTTGTTTAATTGTGTTTCTTACTTACTTCAACGACATTGTTGTTGAAATGTTGAATTGTATTTCTTATTTTCCTAAGAACATTGTTGTTATTACATTTTTAAGGACATATGGTATGTATTTTTATTATTTTCAGTGTTATATGTTGTTTTTTTCATTATTTTCAGACATTATAATACATATTTTAATTGTATTTATATAATTATTTTTTATTAACAAATAAAATAAATACAAAAATACAAATCTAATTAATCCCCGATTAATCTTTTGAGTGATGTCCGCTTGACTAGCGCCCAACGTTTTTTATAACCTTGATTAGAAATACTAGATCAATGAGTTTCAGTGAAGGATTTAATGGGTTGAAACTAATTAAGGGCAAGGCATAAAGAATTACTAAACAAGATGAACACGAAGGTTGTTTTCTTTTATTATGCAGTACGTTCTTCATGTTTTCCTGTTCTTGTATTCGTATTTTTTTGTTCTTTTTATTTAGTTTTGGTATTTCTCTTTTAATAAAACTCCAAAAACAATTTAATCTACTTCTTTTTATTTATTTATTTATTTTTTAAGTATATATATAATGTCATGTCATCCTCACATTTAATCTAAATCATTGAATGTCATAAAATCTGAGGGCTCACAAATGATGTAAAAATTAGTGTACAATTTTATGTCCTTTAAACCGGACCCATTTAGAGACATTATATTTTGAAATGATAAGGAGTACTCAAAGATAAGATTATATCTTTCTAAAAATTTACATGACATGATGTGTTTAATAGTTGATGTGTGTGCTGGGATGCGCGCATAACATGTAGATTGAGGCCATATTTTCATTTCTATTCATTATTTGATTTGGTATATATGAGAGTAGATCAGATGTCGTCTCTTTATTTCACATTCTTCTTTCCTCGTTATAGGCACTAGCCTTTTTACCATAATCACTGGTATGCATCCCACTACCCACTTTTCTTTCCACAATTATCTATTTATTTTATTTTTTTAATTTGGTTTCTAACTACAATAATCTTTATTTTTGATAAACTTCAACGAACTCATTAAGGATAAAATATGTGAAACATAATTTGGTGAATTTCTGTTTGTTTTACATAAATAATCCTCTTTGATATATTTTATTTTAGTGAACTTTATACTTGTGTAGGACAGTTTGAAGACTTCATAACATTGGTGAAACTTTTGACACCAAAAATACATGGCTTTCTATTAAAGTAGAGATTGGCGACCAGACCAATTTGTCTTTCTCAGACAAGATGAGAGTCTACGGAAGTTCGTAGTTGCATTATCTCTATATTCCAAGAAGTGAATACCACTCTTTCAAATTTGTTACTAAATGATCTTATTCACAAGTCATGGTTAATCTTTCTGCATTATAATTTTGTATTATTATTATTATTATTATTATTTTGAAACAATTTGAAATCTTCTTGCTCTTGTATAAGATGTTGTTTGACAGCCATGATGATCGGAGTTTAAATTGTGACTACATTTAATATTTATGTATAATTTTTTTTTCAGAAAAATATGTAAACTTTAAAGAACAAGAAAGAAGAGGAGAAAAGAAACAAGAAAATGGCAAACACGTGCATCCGAGTCATAAATCAAGAGAGGAGGGCGCATGAGCCATGAGGAGGATCATAGGAAGTACAATGCCTCCATTCTTAATTGTTCACCAAACGCGTCGTTGTTGTTGCCACGCCACACCTACCAGCTAACCCAAATTGACATCTCCACGAAACAAAATGTAAATTACCTCAGAGTAGAAAATAATCACTCCCTGAGGAGATCATGAATGGACGTTGGGGCATTCTCAAAAAAAAAAAAGAATGGACGTTGGGGAATTATGCATGCTTTGGATAATTTCCATTTCCCATTCTCTTTTTATTTTATATATATCAAGAAAAAAAAGGTGGCAAATGGATGCAATTTGCAAAACCAGATATAAATCGAATGGCGCATATTTCGATGTGGTTGTTGTCCAGAACCCCGGTTTTTTTCACATTCCCCATATTTCAGTTTCACCATGATTTCTAACTTGGGTTCTACTCCTACTCTAGTCTAGTCCCTCGTATTTATCGTTTGTCCTTTCCATTGTTTCTGGGTTGTAAACTTTGGAGTTCACAATGGCTGTGGCTATGGCTTCTTGCGGTCTTGGTCTTAGCTTGAATACTAGTAATTCTAGTTTGAAGAAACCCCTTGCAAACCCATTGCCACCTGGGGTTTTGGTGGAAGGCTCCCCTGTTTTTGGTTCTAAAAGCATCTGCATTGTTCAGAAGGGAAGGTATGGCGATTAGAACCCAGATAGACATAACAGTTTTAATTGATTGGAAATTACTCCTCCTCTGTTTTCTGTGTTGGGTTTGTTTTAATTCTATTGGATAGTGTTTACAGAAATTTTATCGTGTTTGCAAGTGGTGAAAAATGATGTTCATTTATACATTTGGGCTTTTTAGTAATGGATCTACTGTTTTCCTATCCTGCCAATAGGATTCTTTTTTGTGTTTGTTTTTCAATGAGCTAATAGAATTATTTGGCTTGGTTTCTAAGGTTCTTCATTTATAAAAAGTTTCAGGTACCTTGGTGTCTTGATTGATTGATCGGGATGATATATGTAATTTCAGATTATTCTGTTTTGTGCTGTGAATTAATCACTTGGTGCTTCTGGTTTTGTATGTCTTGAGTAGTTTCTGGTCCAAAGTTAAGTGTAAGTCAGTCATCTTGTCTGTTCCGTTTAAAAATAATCACACTCACACAGATTAGAATATAAACATAGATTACCAACTGTGGTTTAGTATACAAATTTATGCGCACCAGTTATCATTAGTAATTTAGTATGGGGGTCTTCGTATGGTTCTGATGTCAATTTGCTTAACATATATGCGACTGCTGTCTTTGAGTCCATCCCTTGATTCTGGTTCAAGTTCAAGGTGCCCAAACCATGAGAGCTGATAGATATTTTTGTTTTCTTGTATCTATCTTGTACTTATATTTACTTATCATACTGGAACAATCTTGACATTTCATAACATTTAACTGGGGTCTTCATAGTTGCTAGTTTATCTTCTAAGCGTATCTGCAATCCTTGACAGACGGCCATCTTCATTGGCTTCGATAATTGCACATGCATCATCTGCTACAGCTGTGGAGGTATTTGACAGATCTAATTAAGTCTTGGTCATTACTGAGTATTAATTATCTGAAACCTCATTTTTCCTTTACTTGTTATGTTGAAACTAGGATGGTAAGCCGGATGAAAGTGACATGATTCCGGTTCCCAAAGTAATCATTGATCAGGATTCTGATCCAGATGCTACTGTGGTGGAGATAACCTTTGGAGATCGGCTTGGGGCTCTTCTTGATACTGTATAGTGCATCACTTCCTGTATTTATTTATTTTTGTCTAGTTTGTTGTTCGTACATAGATTTTTCAATATTACTATAAATGATATATCTTCATCTTTATGCTTGAACATGTCACATAGCATAGAGTAACCAATGATTAACTTGGGTCACAGATGAGTGCGCTTAAGAACCTTGGCCTGAATGTTGTCAAGGCCAATGTGTTTTTGGATTCTTCTGGAAAGCACAACAAGTTTGCCATTACTAGAGCGTGAGTATGCTTACATATGTAGATGACCTTCTCATCTTATATCAAGTATAGATTCATCTATCGCTAGATTTTTGTTAGTATCTGGTGATCTGTAGTCGATGGCAATGATATCTGTTATTCTTATTTACTTTTTCTTGTTTTTGCATGGATATTCCATATCTTTGGTACTATATAGATCTGACTGTAATAAATGGAAGATAAAGTCCAGAGTCAAGGTATATGGTGAATGTGATTTGACTCACCATTTTACAATCCACATTCCATGTTTCCTTTTTCAGTAACTTAAATTTGTCTTTTGCAACCAAAAAAGGACATAAGGATTGCGGATTGCAAACTAGGGAGTCTGTATCTCATTCTCCTAATTTATTGATATGGTTATCTGGTCTTCTTCTATTTTTCTTTTTTCATTTTTATAATTGGAAAGGTTCTATATGATTAAGTTCAAACCTCTTGTTCTGTGACTTCTCTAGCAAAATTGTGGCCGTTTGTACTTGATATCAAGATTTGACTTTCTTATGGAAGCACAAATTTATAGAACTCAAGGATTTAGGGTAGGGGGCAAAAAGCAGTGTTAAGTTCCTTTGCTGTCGCCTGCTACATATACGTCTATTAATTTGGTGCTTGGGCTTGTTTGCAGAGATACTGGTAGGAAAGTAGATGATCCAGAGTTGCTTGAGGCTATTCGTTTGACAATTATAAATAATTTGATAGAGTATCATCCGGTATTTTTCTAAATTATTGCTTTTCCCTTGAGATAATATTTTGTGGAAAACACTTTCTAGGATTTGCTGTAGTTGTAAATTTTCTTAGTGTCAATCAATCTGTGGTCCAGGAATCAAGTTCGCAGTTAGCAATGGGAACAGCATTTGGAATTGTGCCACCACCACAACAGGTTATTAAACTTCAAATTTGTTCTTAATTTGCATATGTATGTATTTACTTACTTTTCTCTGTCGTCGAACAATAGTTTCTGCAATGTTTGGGTATGTGAGCTTCTCATAGGTAATACATACACCTCATGTTTATCTTCCCTTCTCGTGTCTCGTTCTCATTATTTTTGTGTATGTACTACCTACGGACAGTACGCGCCCTTGTCTTATCTATCTCGTAGGGCACCCTTCTTCTGTGTACTCTGATGCAAACTATGATTTGGAATTCCAGCATCCACATAGACATCTGTTTCTGTCTTGCGGTGGTCATTGGTGATGGTCTCATGCCAGACTCACTCACAGAGTCACAGATGTTTGCCTTTCCTTTCATAATGAATTTTCTACTTGCGTATCCATCTCCTTTGTCCGTTCATGTTTTTTTGTTCACTTGTAAGGAAAGGAGGTCTTGATATGATATTTGGTAAATGCTTTTTGATCAATTATATGTTTTTGTTGTGACTATCAAGGAAGGTGATTAACCATGGTAGATTTAATATCCTTTCAATTGAATGTGTTCCTATTTTACGTGATGACATACCATGAAATTTTATGCGTGAAGCAGTGTTTTTCTGTTACTGTAAAAGAGCATGTACCAATAACTTTTTTCCATTTCAAATTTGTGCTTAACTCCTCAGGTTGATGTGGATATAGCTACCCGTATACGCATTCATGAAGACGGCCCCAACCATAGGTAATTGTGTGCATGTATCTTGATTAAAATGATGGGCTTTTGCAATCCAACTCATTGCCCATGCGACAATAATTGATTAATTGTTGAGGTATCCATAACAGCTTCTGTGATGAGTGTCGTCATGTTTGCATGAATCTGATCATGTGCTAATAAACTTTTTCTTTTTCTCTCTTTTGTCTTTCTTTCGTTCTTTTCTAATATTAGATTTCTGCAGTTTGCTTACCGTGGAGTCAGCTGATCGCCCTGGATTGCTAGTGGATCTTGTAAAGATTATAACTGACATTAACATTGCTGTTGAATCAGGAGAATTTGACACCGAGGTGTGATCCTTTCTTACCCTAGCATTGCTTCTGTGATATTTTTTTCCCTCTTCTTTTTTTGCTTTGTCCAAGGGAATACAAGTTAATTATTAACTTCGACCAGGGGTTGTTGGCCAAAGCAAAGTTTCACGTTAGCTACAGGGGTAAACCTATCATTAAGCCTCTCCAGCAGGTAAGATTGCATTATTGAATACTTGGAGAATTGGTATATCGTTTAACCAGTTATTGTGGTGAGAGTTAAACTGCCTTCTATTGGAGAAATTTCAACCATTCACCAACTTTCAACCATTTACCAACTTTTTATGTCCTATCCCCATACCCTAGCCTTTGCTTATTCTTCTGATGAATACAGGGGACTTCTAGATATGATAGTTACAGTATGTTATAGACTCTATGCTTGTGTATGAGACTAGTTATTTGAACCTAGCCTTGTAGTTACTCAATGCCATTAATGTTAGTAATGCATAGCATATACTCTAGCAATTATGCCTTGCATACTGACTGTAAGGTGAATTACCAATTTCTGCAGGTTCTTGCAAACAGCTTACGTTACTTCTTGAGGCGACCAGCGACTGAGGAGGCGAGTTTTTGAGCCATGTAGACCACATTGATGAAGTATACTCAGAAGTTCCCCACAATTAAGCCCATGAATGTTCTTGAACATTGTTTAGTCTTTCTATTAAGTTGAAGGATAAATGGACAGAAACTAAAAAAGATAACTAGAGTCCAGACATGTAGAACTAAACACTTGAGCTTCAACTGTTCAACTTCTATATAAATATACAACGTTCATCCAAGTTCTTGCAATTTTAAATTATATAAAACGAAACATTTAGATTTATCATACAGGAGAAGTATTCTAATTACGGACAAAAGGAACCCCTGGTTTGGTTGCAAAGGCAGCTTGGCCAAGTTTTGCCCTTGTTTCTCGTTTCAGGGTTTTTGTATTTGTTTCTTTTGCTAAAAGATTGTTCCTTTATATCGCACGCGTAGCAATTTAGTCTACAATGACTACATGATGCAGCATCAACCCGATCATGAAAGTCAGGGAACATAAGCGCACTCCTAAATCCAAATGTAAATGTTGCAGACTTTCTGATGACATAAACGAAACCTATTCACATAGTTAAATTCAATAGCCTAAATGTAGGAGAACTTTCTTGTCAGTTTGGATCAATTGCTCGACTCAATCTTCACCAAATTCGTTACTTTTTTTTACAGCAACTCAGCAAGTATGTATTTTGACACCCTACCACCTTATTTGTTTGTAAGGTCCTTTGACATATTTGGGCAATGCACTTACAGTTGGTATCGTTGTTCAATTATATATGACATGTAGACGATGCCCATCCTTTAATTTGGTGTTTATAAAATTTCCTTTATTTGGTCAGCCATAAACTATAAATGATGGAATAATGGAGTACACATGGTCCCAAAGGAAGAGTCCATACTTGTGGGAATGAGTATCGGATCGACGAAGATGAAGCATATATGGTCACCCAGAAACTGTATATCTTTATATCATGAACCAGAAAATGACGTACATAACGTAACGGCCCCATAACAAAATAATCCTCCATTGGGAAGAGAGAAATTGATAGATAGATAATAAGGTATGGTCCTGTTATCCTCTATATATATATATATATATATATATGATTTCTAACAACATGCATGCATCACAAAGCTGCAATACTACAAGTGGATCGATTATCCTGGCTTGAAAAACACAGTGGTAACGAAATGGCAACGGTGTTCGCGAGAGGAGCACAGACCATGAACACCATGTTTTTCAAGTAAGCATTCTAGCCATCATATATATGTACTGTATCTTTCATGCTTTCAATCAATACATGTGTCTTCCAGGAGATTTAGGATTTTGGTTTCTGAGATGCCTGAGAAGTTGGAGTAGATTTAGGATCTTTCATGTATGATCGCACACAGCTACTGCAACACATCCCTAAATTAAAGTAGGAGAAGCTGATTCGATTAAGTTGCTGAGTGACTTGGCTTGAGCTTGATTTTAGAATCTAGACTTGAGTATGCTTAGCATCGAACTTAAAATCAACTGGCCATTACTGATCGATGAGGAAAGCAAAGGAAATATTTAGTATACATAATACATTGCTAAAATTCTTTAGCTAATTAACGAGTTTATGTGCAGGCCGGCGGGGCGAAAAGCTTTCCATAAGAAAAGCACTTCGGCGGATATGATACGCGAAACCAGGAAGTTTGAAGGTGATGAAATGAAGAACAAGAGTCATATGGGAATGGGATCAGAAAATGATGGCAATATTTCCTGGGTTCCCCATGAGAGGACTGGAATATATTACCCCAAAGGCCAAGAGAAAGTGATGAACGAAATTTCACCAGCTGCTGGCAGGGATATGGGTGTCAATTGGTTCACTTAATTAATTTCATTTAATCCAGATTATTGAATATATATATATATATATATATATATATATATATAAGCGGCTTAAAGTGCGGATGTCTGTCCGTTCTCCCCCATCCGGCGCTGGCGACGGGGCGCCTCCATCCCACTAGATTTCAGCAGCGTCCTCGACCACTTTCCCTCCCCGGCGAGTCCGTTTTTTTCCAGTTTTCCGACGAGATCGACTTTATTTGAAGTTTTAGGTGATCTCGCCGGAAAACTGGAAAAAAATAGACTTGTGGGGTGGAGTCGTCCCGTCACCAACGCCGGAGGGGGGAGAACAGACGAACGTTCGCACTTTAAGCCGAGTGCGGACGTCTGCTTCACATCCGGCCTATATATATATATATATATATAATTCATTCTATATATATATATATGTGTGTGTGTGAATAAAATGCAAATGCATGCCACATCCTTGATCAAGAGAAATCTGTTCGACTTCGCATTATATATTTTACTCGGCGCATGTGATAGAACGAGTATATATAGATGCCTTTCCCCAATACGTGGCTCTTCTATCATCATGAATTTCCGATTCTACATATACATGCATTTAAGTTTACTACATTTTATGTTCAAATTAAAGTTATTACATGTTAGCTTAGGCCAGAAATAAAAAATAATAATTATGAATTTTAGTCAAATTCCTAAGTATTCAGGAATTGATCCATAATAAGGAGGTGAGGTATACACCAATTCTGATTCTCTCACAGTCACTGTGTTAGTAATTAAACACAAATACTTTCACGTGAAATTAATTATTTCTTATTCATTTACGTGTTATTAAACACATAAATTTGAATACCCCTTAATCATTCATCCACATTCCAAGTAAATGCCTGTGTCCTTGTATAGGGTTTGTTTTTGATTGTGATATAGAACATCCAGTGAAGTATGTGAAGTATATATATAGGCAAATGAAATCAAATTTCTTTATGAGGCACTAGTTTCAATTGATTTTTTTACAGAGTTTGTAGAAATTCTTAATTCACATTAACTTGAGGACCTCAGTTCATGAATTTCAATCAAATTCTTTTTAGTCCAGAGTACAAGGAAGAAAAAGAGAAATCAAGCACTTGAGTAAGTATACATGCATAGCCCTTTCATGAGATATATATGAAGGGCAAGAGTGATCAATTTGCAAAGCCAGCAGCAAGCTTCGCTCTTAACTCCTTCCGCAAGATTTTGCCTGATGGAGACTTGGGAATGGCTTCGATGAAAAATACTCTATTTATTCTTTTGTAGAATACAACCTGCAAAAACATAACCATTGGCAATTTAGATTCAATCTCAACTCAAATGCATAGGTAGCAAGCATTGTCTCGAAGTTGGACCGTTGATACATGTTTTCTTTCTTATATGGAGTTTTTAGCATTGCACATCAAAAGTGTATGCCAAGTTATGGGTTGGTTATGACTTGACTTACATGTAGTGATAAGGAGAGCACTACCCGTATTTAGGTTTGGTATGAAAATGGCACACCAACTTAGTGGAGACAGTTGGCCGGCTTGGTATCTTTTCGCTTTAGAAAACGTGGTAGGATGGAAATGTAAAACATTTGGTAATTAAAGACATTTTGTGCTTTTATGATTATGTTCAAATAATAACATCTAAGTGACGAATGAATGTGTTGTAAACTTAATTATACGCCTTAAAGATTGTAGCCATAATGTGAGTGATGGGGATGGGGTATATGGCTAGCTATGAGGTCTCTAGAGATAAGGAAGAGGAAATCTGAAAATTTGCATGCTAAAGCTAGCAAACAATTAGAAATAACGAAAACCACTAAACAATATATGTACCTGTTTTGAAATAAATTGTTTGATTTCATCCTCAGTGATCTGAGTTCCATTTGACCTCACTACAAAGGCAACCGGAACCTCGCCAGCAGCATCATCCTTCATTCTGAAATTACATAACAATTTTCTCACACAGTTATTATCGACCTAGAACGCATGTACAAATGGATTAAAAGTTATAGCTAGGACTTACGGGACAACAGCGGCATCAGAAATGTGGGGATGGGTGACGAGCAAGGCTTCAAGCTCAGCAGGAGCCACCTGAAATCCTTTGTATTTGATAAGCTCCTTGAGTCGATCAACAATGAAGAGCTCTTCCTCATCATCGATGAAGCCTATGTCACCTGTGTGTAGCCATCCTTCCTTGTCTATCGTTGTGCTTGTGGCCTCCGGATCATTAAGGTAACCTGATGACATGCAAGAATATTTTACGTCTGAAAGAAACTCACGGATCGAATAACAATTTTAGATCTAGCTACTTTGAATTCGCTTAATAAGGACTCTTAAGTTAAAGACTATTTAGGTAGTTAGAATTTTTTTGTCACGAGAAAGAGTTTCCGTGGTAAATAGTTGTACCTTTCATGATCTGGTGGCCTCTGATGCAAATCTCACCAGGCTGGTTGCGAGGCAAAGAGGCACCAGTTTCAGGGTCTAAGATCTTCAATTCGGCATTTCTGACCACAGTCCCGCACCCGCCTGGTTTTACCTCGAAGGGTTCCTTTGCAAATGCCAATGACATTGTCAACACCGGTCCTGCCTCCGTCATCCCATATCCCTGTGAATAAGTCACATTATTATCTTAATTAATTAGGTCACATTTTCGATCTTCCATCTCATACCTCTAATACAACAATATCACTAATTCTAAAGTTAACAAATATCTGATCAAAAGCTAGCTATTAGTAGGTATCGCTCACCTTCTTAACATACAAATTTAAAGTGAGTTCAATTTGTTTTTATTTTTTTAAAGAACAAATAATAACCTTTGGTTGAACAAAATTGCCACTGCCTAGCAATACACCAAAATGAAGTTGGTGAGTACACTTCTGTATTATTAGACCTAAGAACTTGTCACGTACGTACGTCTGATTATCCTAAAAGCCACCTCTTATGTTAGAGGGTATCCATTCATTGTCATCTCACCTACAATATTATTCCATAAAATTGTCTCCTGTCCTAATTAACAATTGTTCAAACGTTAGGTAAGCCCCCCGGATCATGATTGAATTTATTTCTTTATCTCCCTTTCTTTTGTTGGCTACCGACCGCATTAGTAGTTCATTTTACATGAGACGATTTATATCTAGCTTTTCATGTATAGATTCATTTCTAAAATTACAAAATTTAGGGACCGTCCGGTAACGTTTTTGAAAAAATAAAAATAAGAAAATGAGATTGTAATGTATTCGGTAATTAATTATGAAAAATATTTTTTATATATTCTAAACTAAGCAAATGAAAAAGTGAAAAGGTCAAATGGATGGTTTCAGTTTTTCTTTGTAAAAGTTGAAAATATTTTCAATTCTCATTTTCAACATTTTCAGAATTGTCTTACCACGCCAACACATTTTCATCTTATTTTGATTTTTAATAATGTAAATACAAACATGAAAACGTTACCGAACGCTACCTTAGAAACTACGAACAAATGTGACATATGCAGATTTACACTTGTTTAGTTTCAATACTCTTCAGATAAGAGTTGTCGGGATTTTAATATGAAAATGTCTCAGTATATATATATATAGTTATTTCATATGATGATCTTGAAATAAGTTAAAATTAATTTTTGATATGTGATTTATATATATATATATATATATATATATATATTAATTTTAACTTATTTCAAGATCATCATGAAATAACTATATATATATATATATATATATATATATTAATCTTTCATCTATTATGGAGTGGGAGATACAATTAATTATTCTAACAGTCTATTCTAATAATTTTTGCTCGTACTTAATTTCAGTTTATAACTTTCTAACGAGAGTATCTTTAGTACACGACGTGTATATTCACATACATACATGGATGGTCAGGATTAGAAGAAATAATATAGAAACATGGTGGTCAAACATATGAATTGTTATGAACGGTTAAGATTGTGTCGTGTAAATACATGTCGTGCATACAAGAATTTTCACTTTCTAACATATATTTGAAATAGTCAACTTTTTACTCTAGACCCACACGACGTCGTCTTGACTTTGAATATGATTTACAAATATTTTCTATAGAATACAGGTTGGTGAGTAACATACCTGACCAAGTGTGACATTGGGAAATTTGGCCCTGACTGTGTCTTCAAGCTCCTTCCCCAACGGTGCTCCTCCACTCTTCATCACCCTTATCGACCCCAAATCATACTTGTCTAGATCGGGAAACTTTGCGATGGCCAGAACAATGGGAGGCACGATCGGCGCAACACTAACCCTATGCTTCTGCATGAGCTCCAAAAGAGACACAATCTCGAACTTCTGCATCATCAGAATCGCAGCTCCGGCTCTCAACCCACATAGCAAGACCGAGTTCAATGAGTAAATGTGAAACAGCGGCAGTACGCAGAGAACGACGTCGTCGCTGCTGTAGTACAAGTTCGGATTCTCTCCGTCAACCTGCTGAGACACGCTGGTAACCAACCCTTTGTGCGTCAGCATCACCCCTTTCGGCAGCCCCGTCGTGCCGGACGAGTAGGGCAACGCCACGACGTTGTTAGGGCTGATGTCAACATCCGGCACGTCGTCCTCGTTGGACTGTGTCAGTTCGGAGAAATGGAGACAAGACGAGTCGGGTGGCGGGGAGTCGATGCACATCAACTTGACATCATCGGATGACAAGTCCTTAACCTTGTCGTAGTAGCTAGCGAGAGTGATGATCAGCTTCGCTTTTGATGCTGTTGCTTGTTTGGCGATCTCGGCCGGAGTGAAGAAAGGGTTGGCGGCGGTGGTCATGGCGCCGCGGAAGGAGGCACCGAGGAAGGTGAAGACGAATTCCGGGGTGTTGGGGAGGAGGAGCATGACGACGTCGCCTTGTTTGATGCCGAGCTTGTTGAGGCCGGAGGCGACTTTCCTGGCTGTGAGCTCGACGTCGGCGTAGGTGTAGATGTGGCCGGTGGTGCCATTGATGATGCATGGCTTTGAGCTGAGGTGGGATTTGTTTTGGAAGATGTAGGAGTGGAGAGGGAGGTGGTTTGGGATGGGGATGTCCGGGAGCTTTGAGCGGTAGATAATGTCGCTTTGGGGTGTCTCTATTGCCATTGTGAGATGGGATGTGAAGAAAAAAATGGAGGAATGATGAATATGGTGCCGCTGCTCCTGGCAGAAGGAGATGACAATTGGGATTATATTGATTCTCAAATGTGGGCAAAAGGTGGCAAAAGGTATTGGGGTTGGTGGAGGGGCTGAGATGGAATTACGGATTTGTTTAAGGATGAAAATGGAAAATGAGAAATTGTGTTTGTGATTAACCACTAAAATTTTGGTCGGACTATTTATTTAGGAATTAGTCTCAACAAAATTTGAACTAAATCATAATGATTTAGAAAAATGATTATTGGACTCAATGAAATCTAAAACTTTTGGCCTAAGAAATGGTAAACTTGATAATGCAATATCTTGATATCGGAAGAGATATTATGTTGAATTGGAAATTAATAATTTTATATATTTACGTGACATGACACATGATTGAGATAACAAATTTTAGACCTTATTTAGGTCTCATATCAACGCCTAATATTTTAAAGAAGAACAAAATATTGGTCATTTTTTTTATTTTTTAGGGTTCGATAATTTAATCCTTCTTTTTTTAATTTCAACGGCTCACTCCTATTAATTTTCAATGTCATACAATTAGGTCCAATTTGGTCTAACTGTTAAAATTGACTGTTAATATGATGACGTGGCACGTTAAGTGTGTCCACATTGGGCCATAAAATCCCTAAACTACCCATAACTTATTACATCCTTATCAACGCAGGAAACCCCTCTAATTTGATACATCAACCCAATCCTTCCCCTTCACCTCCTATTGCCGACACCACTAACCTGGGTTCTCTCCTTCACACCCAAACACAAATCGTCACTCCCCTTCCACCAAAAACCACCATCCCCGATCTCCCACTGCTACCCGCTCCGCCTTCCGTGCGCGTCTACCGTTGCCGCGCCACCAACCCACCACCACCAATCTTCGATTCCACCACTCTCGACCACAACCCATCCCTGATCTCCCACTACTACCCGCTCTGCCTTCCGTGGGCGTCTACCGTCGCGGCGCCACCAACCCACCACCACCAATCTCCGATTCCACCACTCTCGACCCCAACCCATCCCCGATCTCCCACTGCTACCAGCTACGCCATCCGTGTGCGTCTACGTTCGTCGCGCCACCAACCTACCACCAACAATCTCCTATTTCTTCACTCTCGACCCTAACCCATCCCCGATCTCCCACTGCTACCCGCTCAGCCTTCCATGTACGTCTACCGTCGCCGCACCACCAACCCACCACCACCAATCTTCGTTTCCACCACTCTCGACCCCAACCCATCACCGTCTATTCCGTCGCCATTATTGCCTCTGCCCAAGTAACCACCACACACGGTTGTTTGTCATTAATAGGAGTGAGCTGTTGAAATTGAGAAAAGAATAACTAAATTATCCAACCCTAAAAAATAAGAGGAGTGACCAGTATTTTGTCCTTTAAAGAATGATATATAACGGTTCAGATTATGAAGATACCATGTAAACTATAAAATAAGACTAATTCAGACCAGCTCGTCCCAGATAACATGGACAAGAAGAGCATCTCTCAACCAAAAATAACGATAAACATGAAGACAAAGTTATAAGTTAGTTACCACTTATCTGAACTAAAAGTTTCAATTTCGTTCCAAAATTAGGAGGAAAAAAAAAATGATCGGGGGTTGGTCATTGGATCAGGCGACGAATGAGTACGTGCCTATGATGGGGTTGGGTTGGTGAGAGTGGTTTTTGGGTGGCGATTGTGGTGGGGGAGATGCCTTTTTTGTTGGGATACTTTTCCATTTCTTTACTAAGTAGTTAGCCTTTTACCTACCACTCGGATGACGAAGAAGAAAGCAGTGCCAACATGGGTTGCTGTGCTTCACCTACCACGGTTCATATCAAACTATTGAAACGATGGATTTTGAATCTTTGATCATCCCATAAACTGCAGCTACTTGTTTCCGATTTCCGACCAAGAGGTTTCTTGTTTAGAACGTTTTATGTTTCTAAGTTGGAGCTAAGCCAAATATATAGCTTTATTGTGGTTTGACCCTAAACAGCCTATTAGTCACACAAAGAGCATTGCTTTTGGAATGTTTGCATTTGCAATTCCGGGACTGTTATTTTGGAGGAGAGGTGAAATGCATGAGCAAAAAGGTTATCAAATTGCCGAGAAATTTTTCTACACTACGGGAGGACCACGTTTGTATGCCTAGTGATCATGCCCGATCAATAAAAAGTTGAAATGTGGTTCTTTTAAAAACAACTCATATCAAGATATATGTAATCATTAATTTGATACTTGAAAAATGTTATTATTTCTTAAAACAAATATCGAGTCTTGCAAATCTCTCTTCATTCTCACCTGCCATAGCCACCACCACCAAATCCCGGTATGCCATGGAACATCTCATTGCGCACAGAACATTTTGTTACAATTATTGTCGAGCAGTCCTTAAAAGGACAAGGACAGTAAAACCTTTGACATCCAACAATCGTACGTAGCCTCGCATAAAGCATTTCCCCACTTATCATACACCTCATGTGGCATAATTAGATGACAATACTCAAGGTCTAGTGGCCCTTTATTTATATACATACATATTAAAAATAATAATTAATTGACGTTTCCGTTACGTTTCGTATCAGACTAATTTTGATTTTAACATTTCTGCGTATCGGAAATCGAAACTCGTTTCCGTTTCTTTGCAACATACCGTATGAGAGAGATAATACGTCAATTTTGCCTTCAGACGAAATGCCCATCGTCTGATTACTTTTTTTCGTGTCGTGTATCCAGCAGTTATCTAATAAGCTATCAGTCGACATACACAATCTGTCATCTGATATAGGTTACACGACATACAGTATGTCGTCTATATGAATCCAGATTCATAACACAAAAAAAGAATCTGTCGTTAGAAAACGTTATAATGACGGTGAACTGTCGTTGGAAGACAGTAAAGCTACAAATGTTTGCATATGTCTCTCGTCTCAAATATATTCTAATGTCACATGTTTGACATCTGAATGCACCTATCTCGTTTCAGATATGCTTAGACGTCACATTTATGTCGTCTGAATGTTTAGTTTGTATATATTCACAGTTTTGTGACGTCTGAATTTATCATGGACGACAATATTATGTCGTTTGATGTTGATTTGGATGTCAAATTCAATATTCTACTCACTCATACCAACAACATTTGCACAACACATTTAAGAAACACAAATTTATTCATATTGACCTTCATATTGACAAACCCAGATCTTTTACAAAGAGTTAATATTTCCAGAAATACCTATACATATACTAATAAGAGACCTACATCGCAACACATTTATACACATGTACTAATCCATTACTAAACAATTCCTAGCATAAATGCAATAGTCATACTCTGCCCTCCTTGACATATTCTCTCCTTAGCACACATAATGAAGAGCAGCTTAATTAGTCTCGCTATCCATTCAAACCCTTCAAGAAATAAAAACACCAAGAATGAGACAAGGAATTGGCAGTAATTCATATCTAAATTCACTTGCTAAAAAAATAGCCAATAACAGAAAGATAATAATGACATGAATATTGCTATATTCTTTAAACTGAGGAAATGATTGGCCCAATTGAAGATTTGAAGATCCTTTTGTTTTTATCAATCTATTTTTGTGTCTACCAAATTACATGTGAAATTAAGAGTAAGAGCAGCCTACAAACTTATAAGTTTCTAACCTTTTTAGTTTCAGAGATATAAATTTAAAACCACAATAGATTCAGTGACTTGGAACTTTCTAGCCCTATCTAAACCTTACAGCAACAGACTATCTTCAACTTCCTGCAATCATATACTAATCTACTGAGAAAATAACATAAGCACAACTAGCAGGGGATGTATTTGAATGTAAACCCATTTGGATGAATATTCAAGCATAGAGTTAGTCACTGTAAGACCTAATTTCCTCGAAAACATAAAACTCACTGTAATTTGACTCATCAAATTAGTTTTAGTTATTACTCGGTAAAAACTATAAAACTCACTGATATGATGTATTTATACCTTCTCATTTGTCAAACTCTCTTCTTTTGGTTCCAAAAGTCTGGAAATGTGAGCAATGAACATAAACCAATTAGAAATCATATAAAGTTTTTTTTTTGATACGAGAAATCATATAAAGTTGCAAAGAAGAGAATAATAGAGGAATTGAAATTGTAGGGGAAGAAACAACTTACAGCATGTAGCACTCCATCCTGCACAACATCAGTCAAAGGAAGTAATGTTAGGATGTGTGTATATAACCCAACACTTGATGATAGACAAGAAGAAGACATACTCATAGACATTACACTCAACTTCTCAGAAAAATTATCATTGGGTATTACTATTATGTTTTCAAGACGCATTAAAATGCTATGAAGTAAAAGAAAAATACAGAACTTTCTATAACCTCTCCTTTCACTTTCAATAAAATAGATCACATATCATATATAAAGTGCTGTGAAATAAAAGGAAGAACTGGACTTTGTTCCATTGGGAAAATGGGATTGTGAAAAGTTCAGTAGTCGATAAGCTCTCAAGACTGGAGAAAGGCACTCTAATTCTTCACCAGAGCAGAAAGACATATTACTTTGACATGTATCTCATTTGAAAATCAGGTTATGTATATTGACAAATTTTGCATGGCAGAACAAGAGTACTACACCACAAACAGTCAATATAGATATGGTCCAAACAATAACATACCAAAACTTTAGAGTTTAGATCCGGTCTTTACTTGAATGAGGACACTGAATCCCACTGACCGTTGTCTAATACCAAAAACAGGAAACCTAAATAAATTGTAAAGAAAGAAAGAATCAGTCTACTTGGTAGAATGATGATCAAAATATAACAAAAGTATGAGAAATATAACTGTAAAAATATATATTAATGACAATTTAATACTATTATTTTTAATATTTATTTATGTTCAGCAAGATCAAAGGATGACCCGCACATATACCAACAAGTTCATGGATGTCTAATATATCTTATCAAGAATCAAGTATCAATGTTTTTGATATATAAACACAACAAACAGCTTCAAATACTGTTACCCATTAGTTTGTTTAAAACTAGAACTAATTTTAGATACTTGCAAATACAGTTTCAAACTAAGTGCTTGTCATAGACTAATGAGTCTGATACTAGAACCACAATGGACACAACCTACAAGTATTACTTAACCACTTCAGAGAATCTTTCACACACATATATATCTATCAAAATTACTTATAACACAGACTATCAAAAATAACTTGCACTTGGTCCTATTATTATACATATAATTCATACCCCTTGAGGAAGTATATATACCTGGAGTGTGGTAAGTTCATCCATTGTAAGTGAGCTGGTGTATCCGCCCATGCAATTGCAAACCCTTTTGCACCACCCATGTAACCATATTCATCAACTATATCATTCTAGTTTTCTATGTACCATTTTGTTTAATTGACTGCAAAAAGATGCATACCAAGATCAATTTGATGATATTGCTTCCACTTATTAACATTGTTATCATAATGAAAAAGCATCACAATTTTTTCATGAAATATTCTTACCTCGCACATATGCCAACAAAGTCATAAATAATTATGCTAGGGAGGAAAGGAAAAACATATGTCCCATTTCTTTTGATTCATGACTTCTGACCCTATACATACAATAACAAATATACATGCACAAACACATATATATACATGCAACCTTGCATGTAAATACGAGGAAGCCGTTTTCATAATCACTTCTTCATATATAACCTGAATATCAAAAATGAGATATTTTTTCAGATTCATTACAATCATAATAAGGAATAGTAAGCAACAGAAGTTTAATACTCACTGTTGTAGACAAGAAGAAGAAAAAACAAAAAGTCCTTGTATTGACTTGAAATCTAGCCTAGTGAGGCAATTTAACAAACGCATGGTGTGAATAAAATCAACATTCACCCACAATCCCAGGAGTACCAGCCCTTCTCAATTTCGTCTTTACTATTTCGATATGAACATAACCCACTAAACCCAAAACCCATTTCGAGCATAACCCACCACACAAACCCCGCATCCCCAATATGAACACAACCCAGCAAAAGAAAATTTTAAAGAAAATTTTATATTTGAACCCTAGATCCCAAAACCTAATCTAACAAACATTAACTGAGTTTACAATGAATCAAAGATCTTATCGACAGAGATAACATCGGACCCTAAATCTAGGAGTGCGCACTGAGGTTCATCTTTTGTCAAACCCTAATTTTGTAGTGTGGTATATGTAGCTTTACTTTGATTGAGGGAGATGGATATGGAGATGGAGGATGGGGATGAAGAGAGACATAATTTTACCAATTTTGATGTGGGCTATTCATCTTTCAGATCAAAAGTGCCCCATGGGGAGTTGCGATCGAAAGCGGGGAGTTGATGAGAGGATAAATTTGGGTGTTTTCTATTGAGAGAGTTCAGACTTGAGAGAATTGAATGAATGCGGCTAGGTTTTGGGGAAGTTGAGAGATGGGAAAAGGCTTTAAGTGTCCAAAAAAATCCAAACTGTTACGCCAAAAAAAAAGCACGGCATCAACCACATTTATGATTATCAAAATATGACAGTTTTCTATCGTCTTAAAATGTTCATATTATTTGTCAAATTCTCTTGTTTTTAAAACGACAGATGATTGTCGTATAATGAACACGTTAAATTTAACTGACTGCACGTTGCAACATTCAGATGACATATATTTAAATGTCTGTCGTAAAAATTTATCAGACGACAGTAAAAATGACTTCTGTCGTCTGATCCCTATCGTCTGAATTGGCGTAGTAGAGAGAGAGAGAGAGAGAGAGAGAGAGAGTCATGTGCGTAAGTTTGTTGTGAAATTGAGTAAATTTGGGTCAAGCCAACAACTATGTACTTGTTTAGTTTGGGCGCGCTTAGCTCATGTCCTTATTTGTATAAATGGTTTGGTTTAAGAGACATAATATTTGACACTAGTTTTTATCCCTTAGATCTTAATTGATCGAATGGTTGTTATTAATCATGAGTGTGATTTGGTAAGCGACATGGAAATAATATTATTTACAAAAAAAATTAGTTAAAAAATTGAGAAAATAAAAGAAATAACTCCAGAAGAACATGGAGTTGGTGTTCACAACGTGAAAAACAAAAATCCTAGATTCATGGCATAAATGTCTTTTCAAATTATCAAAACATTCATTTGAGTCATATCAAATTCAAGGTGTAGATCTAATATATTCAATCTCTGCACCTAAACCCTAAAGCCCTAAGCCGTTCTCTCCCCTAGAGCACGGCCTCCATACCCAAAAAAGCTTCATCTTTCATCGAATCTTCTTGTTTTCAATCATTCTCATGGTCTCTTCGCACCCAAACCTTGATCTCTCACCCTCTTCGAAAGAATCGAAAAGCAAGTTTTCCATCACTCCATCGCCAATATGCTACCATCCTCATCCTCTTTGGGTATTCAAAACCCTAGTCAAGGATCTGCTGTCTCCTTGGCCTTCGCTAACTCAAAGGTTATTGAACTCTTAGATCGTGTTTTTGCTCCTCCTAAAAAGAAGAGAAAGAAGAGTGAACACCCTATTGGTTCACGGAACAGAACGGGTCAGACGAAGATGCAAGAGGAAGAGAAGCCTCTCACCATTATCCATGAACCAGTTAAGATGACATCGGTTGTGACCAAATGCCAAAAGAAGAAACGGGGACGTCCTGTCAGCTACAGGAGCCCAAAAGAGATGTCAATCAGGAAGATCCGACTTCTTCCTCAAAGCCCTAGCTTGAAGGGCAAGGAGGTTCTTTGAAGTCTTTTTTTCTATTTATCTTTATGCATTTATTACAATTACACTAGTGGAAAAAACCTCTTAAACGACAGAATTATTTTAATACCATCTCTTAAGTAGAACTTAGGCGACGAAATACTATTTCGTCTCCTAAGTTACCACCTAGGTGACGGAATAGTGTTCCGTCGCCTAGGTGGGAACTTAGGAGACGGAAAATGTACTAAGGCGACAAAATCATTTTTATAAAAAAAAATATTCACTTAGGCGACGAAAACGTATTCTGTCATCTAAGACTGATCTAGATGACGGAAAAATGTACTTAGGCGACGAAATTATTATTTTTTATAAAAAAATAAAATCTATTCACTTAGGCGACGAAAATGCATTCCGTCGTCTAAAATTGATTTAGACGACGGAAAAATTTACTTAGAAGACGGAATTATTATTTAAAAAAAATAAAATTATTAATAACTTAAGCGACGAAAAGTTAAGTACCGAAATTTTTAATGGCTCCTTTTTCGCCAAAAATTTCAGAAAAATTTGAACCAAAATTTTCAAACTTTCCTTATATATTCTCTCTCTCCTCTTTTCTACCCAGTTTCCATGCATACCTCTGCCTCTCCTTCTTCTTCCCTCTGCCTCACCTTCTTCTTCCCTTTGCCTGTCCTTCTTCTTCGCCCTCTGCCTCTCCTTCTTCTTCGCCCTCTGCCTCTCTTTTTTCCCTCTGTCTCACCTTCTTCTTCCCTTTGTCTTTCCTTCTTCTTCGCCCTTTGTCTCTCCTTCTTCGCATTCTGCCTCTCCTGGGCGCCCTTCTCTTCCAGCGGAGTCTGCGCGCGCCTTTGTGCCAGCGGACTCCGCACCCTTCTCTACTAAGGGAGTCCGCGCGCTCTTTGTGCTAGTGGAGTCAACGCGCCCTGTATGCCAGCGGACTCCTTGCGCCCTTTGTGCCAACGGACTCCGCGCCCTTCTCTTCTAGCAAAGTCCGCACGTCTTCTGTACCAGCGGACTTTACACCCTTCTCTGGCAGTGGAATCCGCGCACAACGTTAATGATAAAAAATAAGGCGTGAGGTGAACTAAACATTTAGTGGGGTGGAAATAACCGCACCCTTATCAAAACATTCATTTGAATACCTTTAATAATGGGCAATCAATTTGATCATGGAATCGGTTTTCTTCAATTTGATCATGGAGTTGTGTTCTTCAACCTATATGATTCTGAGCAAACCCTAATGAGCAATCCCAATTTTTCTTTCATTTTTCTCTTTTTGTAAAGGGATGTGGATTTAAGGTTTGATATCAACTCAAATTTGGTGCTTTATTTGAAGTTCAATCAAAACCATTTGGCTCTAAGTCATGAATCTGAAATTTTTGTTTTTCAGTTGAAGAACACTAACTCCATGTTCTTTTGGAGTTCTTTTTATTTTATTTTTGCTATTGTTTAATTAAATTCATTTATTTTATTTTTTTGTAAATAATATTATTGTCATGTCACTTGTCAAATCACACTCATGATTAATAACAACTATTCGATCAATTAAGATCTAAGGAATAAAAAATAATGTCAAAAAGAGTGTCAAATATTGTGTTCCATGAATCGGACCCTTGTATTAAACTTTTAGTAAGTTTTTTTGTGTATTGACTTTTGGTCCAACGTTACCCCGCCATTTTACCTTTTTGTTGTTGTTGTTGTTGTTGTTGTTGTTGTTGTTGTAATTTACTTATATTTGAAAAGGCTGCAAAAATATAGGTGCCTAAATCAAATAGGAAACAAGTCGTCAGTAAAGTCGCACAGCTGAGATAGTACTCTGGTCTACGAGCTTATTTTAGCAAAGTCCCTACTTAAGGTGTGTCTTGAACAGGAACTTAGGGGGACTTGTAATCGGTTGTGCATAAAACAACCTCCCAAGCCCGTATACCAGCAAACATCCCGCACAACCAAGACAGCCGAGGCCACCCTAGGGTCCCCGTCCGTGTGTAGGACGGGCCAGCCCGTGTGTAGGATGGGCCAGGCCCAACCTCGGTAGCAGCATTGGGCCGGGAGCGATTCCAGAAGACACAAGGGAGCTGGGTATTTGAAATAGCAGCAGAGGCATTATCTCACATCGGTTTCCAAGTGAAAGGAACCCATCCTGGGCCATATATATGGCCCCAGCTTATCAGGTATGATCATTGACTGCTTCACCCTATTCATCAATATACTGACTAAAGCTTCAGAGGAGGAAAGACTAGAACATCCTGGTCCCCTTTGTTATTGCAGGCCGGGAGGAGGATAACCCACCATCAGCTTCTGCTTACCCCATGCGGGATTATGCAGAAATAGGAGGCAAATGTCGTTAATTGCTTGAAGACCATATTGAGCTAGGATAATTCTGGGTTGAGGAGTCCGCATGCGCCTGGAGGTGTATGAGTTGGTTAAGAACTCTATTCCTTAAATGCATAGATAGTTATATAGTTACATGAATAGTTACATGGCTGATGGGTAGTTACATGGATAGTTACATGCACAATTACATGGATAGTTACGTGCATAGTTACACAAGTGTAATATGTATGTAATTACTCATGTAACTATCAAACTGTAGTTACATGGATAGTTACATGATGGTTACATAGTTACACGTATAGTTACACAAGTGTAGCATGTATGTAACTACCCATGTAACTATCAAACTGTAGTTACATGGATAGTTACATAGTTACATGCATTCGCATGCGAAATGGAAATCGCGTAGAAGTATATGAAGGCGATGCGAGATGGCTTCGCAAAGGAGACTTTACTAAGAAGCAAAAGGTGGAGTTCGCATACAAGTGCAGGACTATACAAAATTGGCTTTGCGTGATGCTTGAGTAGATAGGGAGGCAAGTGTCCTTAATTTCTTGAAGACCATGTCGAGCTAGGATAATTTTGGGTTAAGGAGTCCGCATGCGCCTGGAGGTGTATGTGTTGGTTAAGAACTCTATTCCTTAATTGCATGGATAGTTGCATGGATAGTTACATGAATAGTTACATGGTTGATGGGTAGTTACATGGATAATTACATAGTTACATGCATTCACATGCGAAAGGAAACTATGTCCACCGGTGCAACGCCGTGAGAAAGGGCGAGTCTCCGTTGTGCTTTTAGGGTTCGGGTTTTCAAATCCTAGAGACGCTCTGATCTTAGAGAGATGGGAAAGACAGAAGGGTATAAGCGTTAACAAAAAAATTTCAGATAGACTGTTATATCATTTAATAACTTTAGAGATAACCATTTTATCATCTTACCTTTTTATCATATGGAACAATTAAAGATTTTTTTTATCATTTGTTTTTGTAAAAGGCAGTTTTGTGTTATATCCTCTAAAAAAATAATAATCATTTAGGTTTAAAATACATAAAATAATTTTATTTATGATGCAAAATCAACTTCCCTTCGGAGGCGTTTGTTTGCCAGGATTAGCACCCTTATAGGATAGAAAAATATCCAAACAGATGTTTGGTGGTTCAGATTATTCTAGGATAGAAAAAATAAATCCGGTCAATGTAGGATATAAAATCTTGTTGGAGAGGTGTTATATACACAATTCGTGCAGGATTTCAACGACGACCAACCCTCAATTTCTCTCCCCTCTCTCACCTCAATTTCTCTCGATCAAATCTTGCTTCCCCATCTCCTTCTACAGACGCACCACCTCCAATGTCAACGAGATCATCTTCACGCCGTCAACGCAGAAAACCTCCTTCTTCGATCAGTACAACCCCAAAGACTTCATCATTTATCTCCAGGGCCCCAGATCCATCATCATTCTCATCGACCTGATCCGACCCGATTGGCAATTGAGATCTAGACGTGAAGATCTCTGGTGTCGTAGAAGCCCTCATCAGAGTAAGAATATTGTCGCCATCATTCTCATGGTAAAGTCAACGACATGGAGCTGTGAGAGGGTTGTGGTCGTGGCCGACGCCAACGGAGACGCAGAGGACCTTGGAGTGTGTGTCATTGATAATCAAAAGTCAGAATGACAACATACATAAACCACAGTTTTGTAGTACCATTACATTAGACAAAACACTCACATATTTATGAGCATAAAAGAGGTAAAAACTAGATATAAAGAGATATAGGGAAACATATCAATCAAGCTAAGACACTCAATTGCGGTACTCTAAATAATCTACAACCATCTAGATGTAGCTAATTTCTATAGTCTGCCAACTCAAACCACAGAGACAACAACTACATTTTTGCTTTGCTAGGATCATGGCTTAGGGGAGTGCCAAAGAAAAACATGTCGCTAGTGATCTTGGATTGTTGTGGTGGTTGGTTCCGTGAGCTAATGACTCACGAGTCTTCTTGGGCTCAAGCAGGGATGCAGGCTTTGGGAGGAAAGTGTTATCTTGTCCATAAATGAGACCAAAAACCTTATTCAACCCCTTAGCTTCCAGCCCAGCTACTTTGGGCCCATAAAATTGAAGCCCACATAGCCCAGTTCTTCTAGGGTTTGTGTAGACTTTCTGTCTGAGTTTCTTGGAGAAAAGTCATTAGTTTTTTAGCTTGAATATCCAAAAATAGGAACAATAGCACCATTAGAAATAAAGCAAATAGATAGACCTAAAACCTTAGATGAATTATTACAATCAGTAGAACACATTAGTGTTCATCTGGTCAGTAATTGACCAAGAGATTCATGATCAGTCAAAGCTAAAGGTTATTTCATGACCATTACTTCGTTAGTTTTGCTGTATTTACTGTGTAATACAGCGGTACTGAGTTTGAGACTTTTGTACTCCGTATTTAATCTATTAAAACTGCATAGTAATCATTGTTGTATCATCAATGAATTATGCAGCTAAAAATGTGAACAAAATGAAGGGCCGGGAAACAGCTGCTGGACATGTAATGAGGCAAAACCTGCTATGATATCAATGTCAGTGGAATCTGGGAATGAGTCGATCAAGAGATTAGAAACAGCGCTAGAGAGGATTGCTGATCTATCAACATTATCTTATCATTTTTGCTGGCAATGAAATCAGGCTATGAACTGCCACAAAGGAACTCCTGACTGACTTCTGTACATTTATCTGGAAATTACAGCCATTCTAGAAGTTACTGGTTGATTCTTTTCAAGAACCTGCAGAAAATAGATTCAGATGATGAAAAGTCTACTAACTGCATGCCTTCTTCATCGTATGAATTTGGTTATATGTGGAATCACCATCACTCTACTTTTCCCATCATTTTCAAATATTTGTAGAAAACAACCACTTCACTAAGATGGATTAGTGATGTCAAACTACAACTAATGTACACAAGGACGGATAGTTGCGACTCCATCATGGTGATCCTGCTCTTCGCTAGGGACTATATCTCACTGTTTCTAGTCCCACTGTCTGCAACCCTTGTTATCCACCCACCATTCATTTCACTCAACACATCAACCATGCCTCCTAATCCAAAAAATTCCTGCCTTTTCTAGATCGTGAGAGAGGAGAAAGTCGACCTTTCAACTTAATTTCCACTAAAAATGCTCTTACTCTATCTTGATGTCATTCAAGGATTCCTCGGTAATTCAGGGCATAAGATAAGATTAAGATCTAACACATTAGATTATCCGACAACTACTCTGTATATATACATATAACGTAATGAAAGAAAAAGAGGATAAGAGAATAGAGGCCAATATCCTTTTCTTACCACCCAAAAGCAGGAGGATCACTTTTCTGTCACTACATTTCAGAGGAATATGTGCTCCAAGCTAGGTCAACTATATGATGGGGAACAAGATGTTCTCTTTCGTCACTGATCTGAAACAACAGTGCTATTTATAGTTGTAACCAGTAACCAATAATCGTGATCTTCAACTATCTTCTGAGCTAAATTTTGTATGATTTATTCTTGATTGAACTGGTGACGTCTAGTTTAATTGTATTGGAATCTGAACAACAACATATTCTACTCTAAGAACAAGTTAAAACTAAAACTAAGTAATGCAACAAAAGGGAGGCATATTTGAAGACTTGTACTGATCGAAAATGATTCAGTTTTATCCATATCTCCCTCTCACATTGCTATTTCATTTGTAAGCATATAATATTGAAGTTTCTTCTAACGCAAGGTAGCAATATTGGTCTTTCAAGAAAGTTAGTATAGGCATGATTAGGTTAGTTTTTCAGAGTGATGGGCACGTCCAGGGTCACCAAATGATGTGAAAGAAGGTCAATTTTATGGAAGATATATATTACTGTTTACTTCTACACTAGCACAACACCGTAATTTTCATCAGGCAATTATGAACATTTGTATATTTATATCGACTATATATCTTTAGTGTGTGACTATGTGACTTTGAACCTTCTTAATTTATAAAATAAGATCTAAGCATTTCTGTCCCATTATCTTTGAAATATCTGAACAAGGATATGCCTTTGATAAAGATTAATTGATGCTGACACGTAATTTGGTGAGATTAAAATATGATGAAGAATTGAAGACATTGTTCGGTTTTGGGTGGGGGTCTCATTGTCTCAACCCACAACAAAATGATGTGGTTCTTGTTCATCCTAGCTAAATTCGTTTGTCAATAAAATACAATGATGGAATCAGTTGTGAGGGATCATTTTTTCGATGAACTGTGAGCTCACATCCTTGATGCTAACTGGCATGTTTGACATGACTTCCCTTATTTAATTGTATATATGCTCAAATGTGATGTGAGAGCGGCTGCTTTACTTAGGCCTCAGAATTTGCTTGCCATTAATCAAATCGAGAATAAACTAAATATGGAAAGTTTCATGACGGTGTCCATGCCAAATTCAAATTTGATCTTCGTTCATTCGATCACGACATGATGAAAGATACTTCTTCATCCCCCATTTGAGTGGTTTTATACCATATTTGGCATATCTCATTTGGAATAAGGATGTCTCATAATTGATGTTTATAAATAACAAGTTTGTGTTAATGTGTTGCATTTTTTTGACAAATTAAGGTCATACGTCAAATTCATTGATATTCATATAGAATGGTACGGATACATGTCCTCAATTACAAAACATTTGGGCAAGTTAAAGACTTGACACGCTAACACCACTCATTATAAAATTTCATTTATTTATTTCTAAACAAAGAAATATTGACGTACTAATACTTAAAAAAATCATACATCATGAACAAAGATTTACTATAAATAAACTAGCTAAATACTTTGAATTAGACTAAAACAAAGCCCTAGCCCAATTTAGAACCCAAAACAGCCGTCAGACAAGAGTCCAGCTCAAGGCCCATTCAGAAAAGGCCCACCCACTGATCCAATGCCCTTGCACCGTATAGTATCGTTGGAGCTCCCGTCCCGACTTCAATCTTTGCCGATCCACGCCCCTAGCTCACCACCGGCCACCAAACTCGCCCAACGTCGCTGCGTCCACCAAGTTGAACCAAGATGTGAAACCCCATAATTAGCAAGCATATCTGCCACATCATGTCCCACTCTATAGGTATAGGACAAACGGAAATGCATTTGTCTAGTCATCTAAATGCATCTGGACAATCTTGTAGAAAGCCTTCATGGAACGCTTCTTGGAAAATTCAAGTAGGTGAGCAAGACTAATGAATCTACTTCTACCCACAGATTAAACCACCCTATTGTTATGGCAATGCCCACAGCCTCAATCATTGCAAGCATCTCTACATCCAACGCACTTGACACCTCAACTTTATGTGCAAAAGGTCCCAAAACATAGAATCACTATCCCTGAAAATTTCACCATGGTACAACCTCATACCACCACTAGGCTTGAAAACTGTATCTCTTAGTTGCAATGCTTAGTTTTTTTTTTTTTTTTTTTTTTTTTTTTTTTTTGGGTTTGAGTAATGCTTAGTTTTATGGAGATGAAAAGATGAGAATCATGAGATATCTATGCATGAAGAGATGATAATTTATTTGGTAGAGTTTTCCCCACGATGTGGTGGTGAGACAAATATAAATATAAGAGGCTTTATCTTAATATCAAAGTTACATTTTTTCTTTTTATATGCAATATATACCCATGATACCCTTACATGTGTTCTTATTGATCCGGCGTAGCGCCACATGGTACGTATCCATAGAAATCTTTCATGCATGGATTATTACATGAATGAAATTTCATATTTGTTGGACGTATTAGAGAGAAAAATTATCTCACATAAAAAAATTAACAAATAAAATATAACTTATAAGTGGATAGTTCATCCTAATTGTATTGAAGTCTCTTTAAAACTAGATCAACAATTACGAGTGGTTAAGTTGTGACAGTATCTGTAACGAAAAAAACTTGGATAACCATGGCTGGTTAGCTAGAACTGACCAAAACCAATCGGCAGCCGACACGTGGCCCTTAAAATTATTAATAAAATACCTAAAACAATAATACCAATATACCCCCCCTTTTACGCCCATAAATAGCACACAAGTCAACACGTGTCGGCTGCCAATAGTTGACCAGACACGGTTAGCCAAGTCCCTTCCATCTGTAACAGCACAGTGAGATGTTGTCCGTTTTGAGCTCATCAGCCCTTATGGTTTTGTTTTTGAGGTTTTACCCTAAAACACGTTTCAACATGAGGAGCTGACTTTGCATATATATGCATATCAACTTGTCTCTCTTGGGCCATGTGTGTCACGTACACTTGCTAGTTTGCTAGTGTCTGCAACACTTGCGTAGTCAAGTCATCACAATATCAGTACATGGATGATCAACGGGTTACACTTGTTGTTATTTAACATGGTAATAGAGCGAGTCTTTTGCCAATTATTTCTCCAATTGTCCTTTCCCCAGTCGAGGCGATGGGTTATAATCAAGGATACTTGGTTTGTTCCGATCTATTTCATTTAACGTGCAATCTAGAATTAAGTTGTATGTGAGGGGACGTGTTAGACGTATTGGAGAAGAAAATATCTCACATCACAAAAGTAGGTGGATCATACTAAATTATACCGAGAATTTTTATGATTAAAATCTAACTTTTACGATGGTTAAGTTAAGACAGTATCGATACTAGTTTGAGACAATACTAATACATAAATGATCTATGGACCATGTTGGTCACTTGTTGACTATATTCTCTGTGGCTATTATGGCGTGTCGCATTTTGAGTGGTACACGTCCTTTGAGCAAAGCCAATACTCGTTTGACAACAAAGAGTTTTACACCATAGAATATGCAACACGTGGAGGAGAGCTTTTGCCGACACAAACACTTGGAGCCAATTGATTACGAATTTGAGGGACAAACTTCTCATGCAACTTCTTAACTACTTGTTAATTAAAGTGATTAAACCGCCCCCTAAGATCATTCCATTGGACTTTTCTCACACTCTAAAGTGAATTTTGAACATAAAATACCAATGATCAAGGAACCGACAGAAGCAAAATGATGGAACTTATAATTGTGTAAATTTGCATACATGCATGTGTTGGATTTCTATACTTACGACTTTGAAAAAAAAAAAACACGAATATATCTGTAGTGGTTCGTGGAGAAACACATTTCATGTGTATATATCGTTTTAATTAAAATTGGAGTTAACTGTTAAGTATGAAACATTGAAACCTCGTTGGAATTTTGGTCTCCTCGATCGTTGCATATTAAAAAAGGATACCAATCTCAAATTACAATATCATGCTTGATATTTCGTCAGCGTATATAGACCAACAACCGTATGCTACAATATTCTCATTCAGCCTTGTCCGCAGCCACTGAGCCAATGTCAAATTATTCACTATGATCATTCACAAATCCGATATACTTTGATGCTAAATTTTCCCATCAATTTTTGATAGTTTAATGATGTTACAATCTTTAACAAAGTTCCATGGGGCTCCTAATTTGAATCTAAATTATTATTACTATTACTCTTCACCTAGCCTCTTCCTTCCCATGTATAAAGATTCCTAATTCGTACATATAAACCTTTGCATATTATTAAGTTAATCCATTTCTCTGTGGATAAGGTCATTTTAAACTTGGACATAAACAAGACTTACGTAGAATATAAGTAAACAAACAGTAACCTAGATTTATGCATACTTTGTATAAGTCTAGCATTTTATTTACGTATAAAGAACTTGTTCCTCAAAGCAGTGTCGGTGGCCCCCATTCTTTGGCCAGATCTAGATCTTTCTGATCTAGAACCTTGGCTTAAGAATCGGGGGAGATCGACTCTCAATTTCCTGCTTTCTTGTTATTTTCCTTATCTAGAAGTATGTCTTCTATATCGGTTCCACCCTTGTTAGAATCTATCCTTCAGCCGTCTTGGCCGGTTTTCCTCGGAGTTCTACTCCGATCTGAGGCGATATGCCTCTCCTTTCGGCTTTCCGGTTACTTTGTTTGGTCTGTTATCTTTCTTTGTCTTCTTCGTCTCGGTCAGTTCCTCTTGTCCCATGCCCTCTTTTTTCCAGATCTTACTTTCTCCTCCTCAAACTTGGTGTTCTCATTGCGGGTCGCCAATGGTGGCGGCTCTTATCTCTTTCAATCTGCCGATTCCTGTAAATATGCTCTTAGGAGCTTAAATCGAGTAGGGTATATCCCGATTGAGCACCAGGGGATGCTACAAGGGACTGCTTGCACTTGTGCCTGTCTCTTTGATCCATATACGGATCTAACCTCCCTCTTTCTTCATCTAGCTTGTCTAGTTGATATCTTGGCAGAAGAAGCTCTTCCTCACGAAGATTGTTTGAGGTCTGATTTTCATGTTTTCTTATTTGGATTGCAGTTGGTTTGGTGCTTGTTTGGAACTCAGATACATGAAGGTGCAGCAAGTTTATCTTGCCTTCTTCTCCGATCTCTGTCGGATCGCGACTCCAGTTTTGTGGTTGGCGGCGCTGTCGTGGAAGTAGGTCTTGGGTCCTCTATTTGCTGTTATGCAATTGTATCTTTGGGCTTGCCTGGTTTAAGTCCATTTGTTTCTGTCTTACTCTGGTCTTGGCCCAGTGTCTTGGGTCTGTTGATTATTGTATTGTTGTTGTATTTCTCTTTGTTGGTTTAATATAACTATCCATTCGCCAAAAAAAAAAAAACAGTGTCGGTGCAGCACTTGTTCTACAGAGCTTTATAACGGACAAACCGGTGGGTAGCTTGCTCTACCAATTAAGCTGCCGAACAAGTCCTCTCTCTCTCAATCTCTCACTCTCAAACACTTCAAATATCCAAATATCTTACTTCTTCTCTCCCTCACAAATAGAATCATATGAAGGAGATTATGCACAAAATATAGAGAAGTTACTGCAGTTAGAGAGAGAGAGAGAGAGAGAGAGAGAGAGAGAGAGAGAGAGAGAGAGACTGGTGGTGCATGTAATGAGCTAGCATATGAAATAATATTGCAGGTCTGGCCGGGTTAAGGTGCATAGGAATTAGAGTGAATAGAGGGTTTAAGAGCAAGAGAAAGAAAGGCAGAAAGAAAGTGAAGGTTATAAGAGAGAGGCTGATGGAGTTCTGGGACAAGATGATCTTCCCTGTCCGCCGTGTCTGGCTTGCTGTCTCTACTCGTGTTAAGGCTCCAAAAAACGGTCAGTTCCATCTTCCTCATATCCATATACACCATCTTCTTTAGCTTATAACAATATCAGTTGGTGCCATGTCTCTGCATATATATGGAATTCAATCTCATCAAACCACCAAGCACTACCCAATCCATCTCCATTTTTTCTGGTTGATCTTAACAGTTCTTCATAGGATGGATCACCATCCTCTATGTTTAGTTATTTACATAAAAATGAATGATTTTGTTTTAATCTCTGTCCTTTCATTTTTGTTATAAGTTCTCTTGGTTTCTTTCTTTTCATGGAGTCCATTATTAACAAGCATGCTGTATCATTATTTTCATTTTCTTTGTGTGATTCATAGTCTTTGTTGTCAGCACCTCCCCTACTTCTGGATCTGTGGTTCCTTCTCTATCAGCAAATTCTTTGAATTATTTTGTAGGCTAAGAGTTTTCAGTAGAATATTTAATTCCCTATTTAAAAAGCTTGCTGGTGTTCTACCCTCCCCACTGTTTATCCCTGGGGTTTTCTATCAGAGTTTTAGTATCTAGCTGCAAGAAGCAAAGTGTCTACAGAAGGTTTAGAAAAAAAACCCATAAGAGGCAAAATCATTTGTTAATGAAAAAGAAATTAATAAATTCTCTATCTTACATTGAGACTAGGATAAATTAAATATCAGCTAAACCACCATATATTTAATAACTTCACAATTTTCTGTTTCATATATCTGTCTCATCCTGTGGATGTATGTCAAAGTATTAACAGATTATCTTAGCAATAAAATCTGTCAAACTCAGCAATCAATTTGATGAATCATGAATCTACAATATTCAACAATTAATTTGATGACTCTACATGAGGAGGTGTCTAGTAGTGCTTAAATTGAAATAGAATGAGATTGGTGGGTTGTTTATTTATCTGTTAAGAGTGTTATTCAGAGCTTAGTGGTACTCCCATTTATATTTAGCCAAATAAAAGTTGTATTCTTGTGAGCTGCTGCCTTTTCCATTCAAGTCCACATCTGTTAAAGAGGCCACGACACTTTCCCCACTCAACAAATTGTTGCTTACCTAATATTCACAATTTTATGGTGACCTTCTTTAAGGGTAAAGTTGGGTCATCAAGTTTTGTTGCTATGTGTCTGGGTGGGCAGGTGTAGTGAATTGTAGATGCACACTCATCCTCAACTAGCTAGCTTCTTCAAATTTATAAGACCTCTTGTCACCCATTAGCATTTTTTAGGGCCCTAATCATACTTTATGGCTCTAGTCTTGCTACTCTTAGAAGATTTAACTACCATTACTAAGTTCCATCATCACATCAATACTTTTCACAAAGTTTCTTCATTTCATAAATTCTAACCAAGGAAAGAAAAAAGGTGTTTCATTTCATTTTGATTTCTTCCAAATTGAGAACTATATATCCACTAGTGTAAGTTGAGTACTAGCTAGAAGAGTATAAGACACAAGAAAATGTTGGATCGTACGGAATATCCAAATTCTAGTAACACTCCTGCCGTTCAAAGTGAGAGGCTACTACTTTAGGGACCATCTCGATCACCATCCCAACTCATTCATTCAGTTAGCAATCTTTCGATTTTAGCCGAAAGCTGAGGCCTAAAGATATTAGCAACTACAGCTTTTTGATGCAACTTGAAGTTTCAATCACTGAAAGTAGTGGCCTGGTCCATTGTTGATCTTGTTGTTTAAACCACTAACATCTTCACCACCCATGAAGCATCTTATATCCCCACTCTTCGGGCATCAGATGATAAATGTGATTATATTTCTTTCCTTTTGATGAGTGAGTTGCTGGCGGTATAGAAGGATGTGAACTTTGCGCAATTATATGTGAAAGCGATTACTCACGAATGTTTCGTCTGTGGTGTTTTTGAACAGGTGCAGGATTGTTGAAGCTTCACGACGATGTACAAACCTGTGGCTATCAAGATGTCCAAGTGATGTGGCAGATGTTGAGCAGAGAGGCTGAGCTGATAAATCACCACCATGCAAAACGTAAACATCGACGACCTTTCTGGAGAGTGTTTGAATGGTCTAACAACCATAGTACTAAAGCTTCCTCCTTCTCCGCAAATCATGCTTGAAAATGAGATATATATCCATCGACCAAAGCTAGCCAGTCAGACACTATAATTATATCAATAATAATGCGTTGCTGCTGCTGTGCGAATTGGCATCATAGTCATACAGTCGAATTGCCAAGATTGCAACGGCGGCATGGTACAGAACTGTTGCAGGTGTCAAACACAACATCAAATATGTGTCTAGATTTTACCTCTATTCTGAGCTGACATGGTCATTTGTAAATATAATAAAATATAGTTCTTGTATCTAAAACCCAGAAAACACGGCAGATCAATCAAAACAGGGCCTTGATCGCAGAGAGCTCATTTTTCCTTGTTAGTTTACGCATGCAATATAGGCCATGGCTCTACAGTTCTTAATCGAGTTTGAGTTTCACTTGTAATATATGGTTAGAAATAGAACATTCACTGACCGCGGAGGCCAATATTTGTGTTTAGTTTTCCTAGAGACCAATGTAAACTTTCAAAGAACAAAACAATCGCACAAAGTGACATATATGCTCCAGTCAGTCTCTCGGAGTCTCTCAGAGTCTCAGTCACATAAAAGAGTGCTAAATTCTATCTGCATTTCTAAACATGATAAACATGCTTTCAGAACTTTCCAGTCACCAAAAATTAATCCAGAACCAATTTCAGCCACTGAAATTGCTTTTTGTTTGTTCCTTTCTTTCCACTAAGAGCAGTGATTCTCTCATACTTGAGCCCTAGAGCCATTTTAGATGTTATATGGCAAGTATTTATTTCCTGTACAAAAGGATCTTATTAGCTGTGACGATTATGACTCGGCTAACGCTCCGTACGTATGTCAATATAAGCTGTGACGAGAAATTGTTCATCGTCTACGACATCGATTCCCAGACCTTCCTCCTCCTAGAAAGTTATTGGCTCCCAACCTTCATGTTTGGCCTTTGATGGAAGATCACCTTGGACAATATCAATCTCGCGCCAATTGTGGCGTCGTGATAATATGCGTTGCACCTTGGCAGATGAGGCTATGATGCATGGGAGTGCCATCTTCGATTGTTTGAACTGTTATAAGCATTCTTTGATGAGGAGGGAATGACACAACTCGCGGTTGAGAACGGAAGGAACTCATGTTGATAGCCACATTAAAAGGAAACCTTTTTGCGATTAGGAATCCAAACTCAAATGCAAGTCTTCCAGCCTTCTTCTTTCTCTCCTTAAATTATTAGTTGAACTCTCAGACCTATTTATGCGGCTATGCGCGTCTCATTGACGTCTACTTAGTAATTCCTACGTACACTTTGCACGTTTGTTCTAGGAAATAGGTTTTGCCTTTGGCATAATATCTAAATATGCTCATTTTTAGATCAGAGAAGAAGGCAAAAAACCATCTAAATGTAGCCCACCTCATTTTCATACCCTAGATCCGCCACTACGAACCAATTCTATGTTGTTAGGAGAATTTTCTCTACATGCCTATGAGAAAGTATTGGTTTTAACGTACCATAATTGCGTACTCGGCGTATGGAACCATATAGAAGATAATTGTATGTAAGGCAGTGATCGAGATACTTTTATAACATAGACTGCTGTGAGTTTTATTGTTGTTCAGAGTAGTCTATTTTGTACCATTCTTTGCCTACAAACCCAAATTATATATATATATATATATATATATATATATATGAGCTCGTTATTTAAAAAAGAGAAAATTAGATAAAAACCTAAAATATTAGGTCTTTTTTAAGATAAACTTATACATATTTTTCTTTCATTTTACACTTACTTCACATAAGCAAATTTACCATATAGAGTAAATGTCTATAATTGATAGTTTCTTCCTTTTTCGGTTTCTCTAATTTTCCATTCAAACAGTAGAAATTAAAGCTAAATTTAATATCTTTCTCAATTTTGGCATCAATTTGAAACTCAAATATTGAGCTAAAATTTAGTTGGATTTAACTTTGTCATAATCAATTACATTCTTTAATTTTTTTACCTTATTATTACTAACTTGAATTATTTGTAATAGAATGATACTTTCATTCCTAAGCTCACATTTGATGTCTCTCTACATAGTTGAAAAATATCTAATTGTAAGGTACACGTTCTTGTTCTTTGATTAATTTTCTTCTTTTTTTAAGTATATATTATATTATTTCTCATCCTAATTGAGAGAACATTTTACTCTTTACTACTTACATTTCTAATGTACCTATTAAGTAGGGCATGATATGATAATATACCTAAAAAGAAGAAACCCAAAATTGGGTTTAGGGTATAGGGTTTAGAGTATAGGTTCAGGGTATAGGGTTTAGGGTATATGGTTTAGGGTATAGGGTATAGAGTTTAGGGTTTAGGGTTTAGATTATATATCTTATTCATATTATATTTTACCTTATGTATAGATTAGAGAATAAATTCCTTTAATTTAGATTTTTTTCATAAAAATAAAGAAAACTACATGATTTTTGTAAATTGATTGAAAAATGTTAATGTTAGAAGATAAACTCATAATCAAGGTATTTAAGACAACATCAATTAAACTTATGTATTATATTAATATGTTATAGTTGAATGATGACAATTGTGTAAAATTTAGAAAAAAAATGACATAATATTTATCCTAATTGATACATTTTAAATGTCTATCAGATATGAATATTAAGTGAGTTTTATTTAAAACCACTCTTCAACAATGAGTGTATATGAAAATTCTCTTTCAAAAAAATGCCAATGAATATACACACCCTTTGATATTATTTCTTTGGCTTGGTAACATACTGTATGGATGCTTGCTCGGAGCGGTGTCATCTCGATATCGAGAGGCTCGGCCACTGAGAGCTTAATGGCAGCTTCATGTTTTGCATTTTGGGATTCGTGTTTAATCGCTAGGAGGTATTGTTTGGTCTGATGTGCATTGCATTTTTCTGGCTAAATGAAACCCTGTATGGCGGTTTTTTTCTATTGTAATCCTTTTATTTATCAAAACAATTAAGAGAATACCAAATCATTCAAATAAAAAAGATGTCAAGAAACAAATTTCGTAGTAAATGAACTTCGAATTTCAACTATTATATTTTAATTATCATTGATCTAAAAACATGCAAGCACTACCAGAAGAAAGGCTTTAGCCAACGAAAAAAAAAAACCAGGCTGACGAATTTTTTTTTCGTCGACTAAAGTGGACTTTAGCTGACGAAATTTTCCTTCGTCGGCTAATCTAAAATCTTCGTCGGCTATGGTAAACTTTAGCCGACGAAATTTTAATTTCGTCGGCTAAATAATTTTTGTCGTCGGCTATAGTCTGTGAACTTTAGCCGACGAAATTTTCAAAAGTTTAGCCGACGAAATTTTCAAAAGTTTAGCCGACGAAATTTTCAAAAGTTTAGCCGACGAAATTTTTAAGAGTTTAGCCGACGAAATTTTTAAAAGTTCAGCCGACGAAAAATATAATTTCGTCGGCTAAAGTGTTTTATATTTACAGATTTGGACAACAACTCATCTGAAAAAAAAAACTATACGTAGAACCTTCAAACGCAAGAAAGTCGTGAAATAAGATATGACCAGAATGGTGAAATACGTCTACGGTTGAAAAATGACGGTATTCCGGTAAACTCTCGGTGCCGATAGTTGACTTACCCTTATTATTCACTATGCTGCAGATTTGGTTTTTGGTGTCCGATTGACTATTGTGATACCTTTCCGGAAGCGTAACGGCCCTACGAGTCAAACTCATCGCTAATGCCATGACATATAAGCTTTTTTGGCCATCCGAGTCCGTTTAGGGCTTCAAAATGCAGTTTTCTTATTTTCAATTAGAGTTGACCGTTTCGATCGAGCCCTTAACTTTTTCGAATCCAGTTGAATTTTCTATCATAGAAATATTTCATCATAATGATCATATCTGACGGTCGAATTTTAGTTTGTGAATTTTAGTCATCGGAATCACAACGTGTCTACTATTTTCCGTTATTCGGGTTTATGGGGAGCCCTATCGTCGGAAGGTAAATGTCTCAAAATTTTTATATGGGCAGTTGCGTCTCATCTATGTGAGAGTTTTTTGTGTGGAAGGTTTGACCAAACTACGTAATATAGAGGGAGATATGAGCGTTTTCGTGTGATAAGTGACGATGGATTATGGTTGACCATTTCGATCGAGCCCTTAACGTTGTCGGATCCAGTTGAATTTTTTACCATAGATGTATTTCGTCATAATGATCATATCGACGGTCGAATTTTGGTTTGTGAATTTTAGTCATCAGAATCACAACGTGTCTACTAATGTTGTATAACTTGTTTAGTAGGTTATACAATTTTGTGAACCAACTCTACATAAGAAGCAAAATTATTCAAAATCTCATGAAATAAGATGTGTTCAGAATGGTGAAATACGGCTATGGTTCAAAAATCACCTAAATCGGGTAAAGTCTCAGAGCCGATAGTAGCGGTCAACCCTATTTACCGTTATTATTTCTTAAGGGGAGCCCTATCGTCGAAAGGTAAATGTTTCAAAATTTTTATATAGGTGGTTGCGTCTCATCTACGTGAGAGATTTTCGTGTGAAAGATTCGACCAAACTACGTAATATAGGGGGAGATATGAGTGTTTTCGTGAATTTATAGACTTTAGCCGACGAAAATATATGAAAAGTCGTCGGCTAAGGTCAAAAAATTTCAAAATTTTTTAGGCGGTAAACCAAAGTTGGAGTAAAATTTTCAAAAGACTTTAGTCGACGGAAATATATGAAAATTCGTCGGCTAAGATGGTTTTTACCGACGAATAACCTAATATTTCGTCGGCTATAGTTATTTTTTAATTTTTTAATTACATAATATAGCCGACGAATACGTTAGGGTATTCGTCGGCTAAACCCTAAAATTTCTCTATTACCTACTATAGCCCTATATTCGGTGGTTATTTTGCGTAAAATTTTTATACAACTTGTTGCGTGTCATCGGTTTAAAACTATTTTCAGTTGGAGGTCCGGCCAAAATACGTAATTTAGACGGTCGAACGACTTTTTCCCTGCGTTTAGGGGTTTGACTTACGAGATTGACCATCCGGATCGAGCCCTTATTCTTTTCGGATCAAGTTGAATTTTTTTTCATACATCTATTTTATCATGATGGTCAGATCTGACGGTCGGAATTTAGTTTCTCAAGTTTGATCATCACAATCACAACATGCATACTAATGTTGTGTAACTTGTTTACCAAGTGTTATGTAAATGTTCCGTTTCAAAAACAAACTATACGTAAAACCTTCAAACGCTAAAAAGTCATGAAATAAGATATGACGAGAATGTTGAAATACATCTACGGTTGAAAAATCACACTATTTCGGTAAATATTCGGTGCCGATAGTTGCGGTCAATGCAATTTTTCATTTTTTCCCCCTATGAGTAGCCCTATATTCGGTGATTATTTTGCGTAAAATTTTTATACGACTTGTTGCATGTCATCGGTTTAAAACTAGTTTCAGTTGGAGGTCCGGCCAAAATACGTAATTTAGACGGTCGAACGACCTTTTCCGTGCGTTTAGGGGTTTGACTTACAAGATTGACCGTCCGGATCGAGCCCTTATTCTTTTCGGATCAAGTTGAATTTTTTCTCATACATGTATTTTATCATGATGGTCAGATCTGACGGTTGGATTTCAGTTTCTCAAGTTTGATCATCACAATCACAACATGCCAAATGTATAAAAATACTTTTAACCGACGAATTTCAAAGGTTTAGCCGACGAATTTTCAAGTTTTAGCCGACGAAATTGGTACCTTTAGCCGACGAAATTTTCAAAAGACTTTATCCGACGAAAATATATGAAAAGTCGTCGGCTAAAGTCGAAAAATTTTCGAAATTTTCAACCAAAAGTTTTTGGCGGTCAACTAAAATTTTCAAAGGACTTTAACAGACGAAAATATATGAAAAGTCGTCGGCTAAAGTCGAAAAATTTTCAAAATTTTGAACCAAATTTTTTTGGCGGCCAACCAAAGAGTTTAGCCGACGAAAATAAAGAATTTCGTCGGCTAAAGTTCTTTATATCGCCGAAGATGGTAAACCTCTCCAATCTCACTAACCTTCCTTGTCTACCTCCCCAATCTCACCCTCGCCGAGAACAACCTCTCCGGTCCCATCCCGCCTGAGATTTCCGCGCTCTCCGCCTCCTCAACCTCTCCAACATCATCTTCAACCGCACGTTCCCGCCGGAGCTCTCCAACATCACTAACCTCCGTGTTCTCGACCTCTACTACAACAACCACATCGGCGTGTTGCCGGTTTCGGTGGTTCACATGACCAACCTCCGTCATTTGCATTTGGGTGGCAACTTTTCACTGTATATCACAGTTTCTCTGTCAAGATTCTCCACACACACAACAAAAAATAAAAAAAAAGGTTCTTTTAAAATGTGAAAACTGTAAGATTTTTTTTTTTCTTTTACAGTGTTTTGCGCGATCATAATACTTTGGATTGCTTCCTAATAATCAATCATGGTTTATAATTACATGTACCATGAGTTTACACTACCAGAAAATAGATCTTGGGCGACGAAAAAAAATCGTCGCCCTGTTAAAAAATTTTGTCGCCTAAGTACTTAGGCGACGACATGTCGTCGGCCAAAACGTCGTCGCCAGAACCACGTCGGTCAAGAACTTGGGCGACGAAAATTCATTCCGTCGTCGCCTAAGAGTAATTCTTAGGCGACGATACGAATTTCGTCGCCTAAAATATACTTCTCGTCGCCCAAAAAATATTCGTCGCCCAAGATTTAACACCTTGGCCGACGAAAAAAAATATCATCGCTTAAGATCTTATACCCTTGGGCGACGAAAATAAATATTTCGTCGCCTAAGATCACTACATCTTAGGCGACGATATTTTTTTTCGTCGTCTTATATGGTAAGTCCTTGACCGACGATTTAGAAATTTCGTCGCCTAAGATATATTTAAATTTTTTTTTTTAAATAATTAAATAATTTTTTTAAATATATAAATAATGTTTTTTTAATTTTTGCTGGAATTTTTTTTTCGGCATTTCTTTAAATTTTTCTAATACTAAAATTTAATTAAAAATAACACAAATTTATAAATTTATAAATAATTTATTACAAAAATTCAGTCCATCTGCCTATGGAGGAGAAACTCGAAATCTAACTCATCATTCCCGTTCGGAGGGTCCTGAGGCTGAGGCGGCGGCTTGTCAGGCTGAGGAGGCTGCTGCTGAGGCTGGGGCCACTGAGGGTGGGGCCACTGAGGTAATGGTATAGGCGTAGGCATGGGCAGAAAATCAAGTCCGGCCGCATGTGCAGCGATGCAGGCAGTCATTCACTGTCCCATAGCCGCCTGGTTGGCATTGGTGACTTCATTCAGCTGCTCCATATGCGCAGCCGTGGAAGCCGCATATGATTCCGCCATCTCCGCCATCTCCCTCGCTCTTTGGGCTTCCAGCTCAGACTGTAGACTTTCGAACTGATCATGTAGCCGACTGTTGCTGCTTGAGGCTCCGGCGGCTCCCTTGCGCTGAAATCCTGACGTCATCTTCAAGATCCCCTTTCCAGCGTCTCCCATACCCCGGCAGTAGTAGGTGTTGGAACGTTGCGCGAAGGCAGTGGCCATAATCTGCGCCCCAACGGTAGGATCTGAAGTGTCGATCCTGGACATGGCCTCTGACATGTCATCCTCTGCCGTGCCCGGCCATGTGTCGTTCCCCATGCCTCTCATGACCTCTTGCTCCGCCTCCCTCACCCTCGCCTAATTGGATATATTATAAAAATATATTAATATACATTTAATAAAATGTAATTAAAATTAAAAATTAGAAAATATAAGGAACTTACAAGATCCTCCTCAGAATGAGGATATGCCCTCTGAAAGGTCCCCACATAGGGGTTCTCCTCTGGCCGCTCTCGCCGCACGTCGTCCATGATGGCCGAAAACGGCCTCGAACCGGCACGATGGTTGGTTGTGTTCTGTTGCCGGTTCTCAGCGTTCACCCGGGCGAGGTGCTTCAAAAAAAATTATCGTTAGTAAATATTTAAAAACATACAATTATAATTAATTCACTAATTAAATTAATTCAAATTTGTTTACGAATTACCTGTTTGTGAGGGTCGTTGAACTGCGTGACAAGAAGCCACCGCCACTCGTACTCCCGATACTCGAACTCCTTCGGGGTACCCGAACGGTCGCTCCCGTACTGCTTCCAGTGTAACCGGAGGTCGTGCTTCCACTCCTTGAACCTACATATACAAAAAAAATATTAAATATATTATTAAAAAAATAAAATTTAATAAATTATTAAATAGAGGTACCTCTCCCTATGGGCCTTGTCCGCCCAGTCACGTCCCTCCTCGGGAACCACAAACCATTGCTGCATTACCACTTGTTAGTATTTTTTTCGATAATTAAATAATTTATTAGTTAAAAAAATAGTAATTGATCGAGTAAACTCACCAACATCGACTGATGGAGCATCTCCTTCACTCCATCAGGAACCTGGCTCCAGACTCCCCACAACATAGGGAGTCTGGAGCGGATGGTGCCTCCCGCGGCGCGCGTGTACCGGTTTCCCAACGCGGCGTCCACCGGTTTCCCGTTGGAAAACGGGATGGCGATCCGTCCAGCGGACTCGACCGCCCTATCGAGTCCCTTGTTGCTGACGGTGCCTCTCCTGTTCCGCCTTCTCTTTCCGGCGGCTGTGACATTGTGAATCAAATTTAATATTAATAATACATTTTTACAAAAAAAAAAATTAAAATCGATAAAAAAGTAATAATAAATTACCTGAGGATGAGGCTAAGCCGACGGATTCGTCTCCGTCCGCCTGCTCGGAGACCCTCACGGGATGAAGAGGCGTGGGAAATTCCTTGTAGATATAGGCCTCATGCGGTGCCACATGCGGGAGCTGCTCCCGAATCGGTCGACCCTCCTCATCGACGCGAGGTATCGCCGGTATCGTCGGAGGAAGGAAGAGGCCGGACGGCACCATAGGGACCCCGGATGACCCGCCATCACCGTCGGTCGGGGACGACTGTGTGGGGGCGTCCCTGCGGGATCGCGACCGGCGAAGTATCTCTGGATGACGAGGAGCCGTCGCTGCGGGACCCGACTGCCCAGCAGAACCCGAGCCGATCGCGCCACCCCTAAGCGCCGCATATTGGGCCGTCAACTGCCACGGAAACCCGATCGACGGTGATTCCGACGGGTTGTTTGAGGTACCGTCCGAGTCGTCTTGGCTCCTCGCACCCGAACGTTGTCCAGAAGTTCTCCTCATGGCCATCCTGTTTAAAATAACCATAAATTTATTAAAAATATTTTACCATCTTATAATTAATTTAACAAAAAATAACCATAAATTTCGAAAAATTTATCAACAATAATAGCACAAATAAAAATTAATAGTTATTATAGGATTTATTATTTTTTTTATTCACATAACAAATTATTTACATTAATTCGCAATTATTACATCACAAAAATTAATTTACGAATATTTACATCCTTACTCAAAAATAATCCATTATTTTTTACAAAATGCCTACAATATATTTACAATTATAATTTATATTATTTAATTATTTAATCAAAAATTATTTAATCATTTACAATATATTTACAAATTATTTCCACAAATCCTAAACCCTAAACCCTAAACCGTAAACCCTAATATTTTACAATTATCATTTACATCACAATTTACCATAATTTACATCACAATTTACAATTATCACAACAACAACAATTTACAATTATCACAACAACAAAAACAACAATTTACAATTTACAATTATCACAACAACAATTTACAATTATCACAACAACAACAACAACAACAATTTACAATTTACAATTATCACAACAACAACAACAACAATTTACAATTATCACAACAACAACAACAATTAAAACCAATTTAGGGTTTTAGGGTTATACCTTAAATTGTGGGTCGGCGTCGGGGTCGGCGTCGGGGTTCCGAATTGGGGTCGGGGTCGGGGTCGGAGAGAGGGAGAGAGAGAGGGCAGAGAGAGGATTTTCGGAGAGAGAGAGAGAGGGCTTGGCGGCTGAAGAAATGGTTAGGGTTCCGAATTTTTGCATTTTATACTGGCGTTCTTGGGCGACGATTCTATAAAAGTCGTCGCCCTGTTTTTTGAAAATCGTCGGCCAAGATAGTATACTTGGGCGACGATGTTCTTCACTATAAATCTCGTCGCCCAAGATGAAGAAAATCGTCGGCCAAGAGTTCTATCACTTATATAAAAAAGTTATACAACATTAGTACATATAACGTGAGTTTAGTGATCGGAGAAGTGGAACTGAAAATCTACCGTCAGATATGACCAGCATAACGAATTACATAGGTGGGAAAATGTTCAGCTCCATCTGACAAAGATAAGGGCTCGATCCGTCCGGTCAATCGGCGCGGTCAAACCCCTAAACGGACGGAAACGGCTATTCGACCCTCCAAATCACGTAATCTGGCCGGACCTTCAACTGAGAATAGTTTCCAATCGACGAGACTCTTATGGGGCTATAAAAATTTGGTAAAAAATAAATACCCGGGATAGGGCTACCACTAGGTAGAAATAAGAGAATTTCGTTAATCGGAACAACCGGCACCGAAATTTTACCGGAATATCTTAATTTTTCACGGGTTAACGTATTTCACCGTTCCGGTCATATCTTATTTCACGACTTTTTTCCGTTTGAGGCTTCTACGTATACGTTGTCTTCAAAACGACACTTAAACTCAACACTTATATAAAAAAGTTATACAACATTAGTACATATAACGTGAGTTTCATGATCGGAGAAGAGGAACTGAAAACCTACCGTCAGATATGACCAGAATAACGAATTACATAGGTGGGAAAATGTTCAGCTCCATCTGACAAAGATAAGGGCTCGATCCGTCCGGTCAATCGGCGCGGTCAAACCCCTAAACGGACGGAAACGGCTATTCGACCCTCTAAATCACGTAATCTGGCCGAACCTTCAACTGAGAATAGTTTCCAATCGACGAGACTCTTACGGGGCTATAAAAATTTGGTAAAAAATAAATACCCGGGATAGGGCTACCACTAGGTAGAAATAAGAGAATTTCGTTGACCGGCACAACCGGCACCGAAATTTTACCGGAATATCTTAAATTTTCACGGGTTGACGTATTTCACCGTTCAGGTCATATCTTATTTCACGACTTTTTTCCGTTTGAGACTTCTACGTATACGTTGTCTTCAAAACGACACTTAAACTCAACACATAAAAAAAAGTTATACAACATTAGTACATATAACGTGAGTTTGGTGATCGGAGAAGCTGAACTGAAAACCTACCGTCAGATATGACCAACATAACGAATTACATAGGTGGGAAAATGTTCACCTCCATATGACAAAGATAAGGGCTTGATCCGTCCGGTCAATCGGCGCGGTCAAACCCCTAAACGGACGAAAACGGCTATTCGACCATCCAAATCAAATAATCTGGCCGGACCTTCAACTGAGAATAGTTTCCAATCGACGAGACTCTTACGAAGCTATAAAAATTTGGTAAAAAATAAATACCCGGGATAGGGCTACCACTAGGTAGAAATACGAGAATTTCGTTGACCGGAACAACCGGCACCGAAATTTTACCGGAATATCTTAATTTTTCACGGGTTGACGTATTTCACCGTTTCGGTCATATCTTATTTCACGACTTTTTTCCGTTTGAAGCTTCTACGTATACGTTGTCTTCAAAACGACACTTAAACTCAACACTTATATAAAAAAGTTATACAACATTAGTACATATAACGTGAGTTTCATGATCGGAGAAGAGGAACTGAAAACCTACCGTCAGATATGACCAGCATAACGAATTACGTAGGTGGGAAAAATTTCAGCTCCATCTGACAAAGATAAGAGCTCGATCCGTCCGGTCAATCGGCGCGGTCAAACCCTAAACGGGCGAAAACGGCTATTCGACCCTCCAAATCACGTAATCTGGCCGGACCTTCAACTAAGAATAGTTTCCAATCGACGAGACTCTTATGGGGCTATAAAAATTTGGTAAAAAATAAATACCCAGGATAGGGCTACCACTAGGTAGAAATAAGAGAATTTCGTTGACCGGCACAACCGGTACCGAAATTTTACCTAAATATCTTCATTTTTCACGGGTTGACGTATTTCACCGTTCCGGTCATATCTTATTTCACGACTTTTTTCCGTTTGAGGCTGCTACGTATACGTTGTCTTCAAAACGACACTTAAACTCAACACTTATATAAAAAAGTTATACAACATTAGTACATATAACGTGAGTTTGGTGATCGGAGAAGAGGAACTGAAAACCTACCGTCAGATATGACCAGCATAACAAATTACGTAGGTGGGAAAAAATTTAGCTCCATCGGACAAAGATAAGGACTCGATCCGTCCGGTCAATCGGCGCAGTCAAACCCCTAAACGGACGAAAACGGCTATTCGACCCTCCAAATCATGTAATCTGGCCGGACCTTCAACTGAGAATAGTTTCCAATCGACGAGACGCTGACGGGACTATAAAAATAAAAAACATTACCTTACAATTTAAATGTGTTTTATTTTATTTTAATTATTCGGATTACTCTTGGCCGACGAAATTAGTGTAATTCGTCGGCCAAGATAATACTTGGGCGACGATATATGTTAAATTCGTCGCTCAAGAGTAAAATAAAAAATCCTGTACAATGAAATTTAAATGTGTTTTATTTTATTTTAATTATTCGGATTACTCTTGGCCGACGAATTACTTGGCCGACGAAATTAGTGTAATTCGTCGGCCAAGTAAAAATAAAAAAATAAAATACTTAGGCGACGATATATTTGAGTTTCGTCGCCTAAGGATTAAAAAACTTAGGCGACGATATAAATATCTTAGGCGACGAAATATTGTTTCGTCGCCCTAGTTTCTATATTAGGCGACGAAATTTAGCCTTAGGCGATGATTTTATTTTCGCTTTAGGCGACGATTTTTTTTCCTTGGGCGACGATTTTTTTTTTCGTCGGCCAAGTTTTCTCTTAGGCGACGAAAAAAAAATCGTCGCCCGGTTTTTTTTTTTCGTCGCCCAAGATCTATTTTCTGGTAGTGTTAGCCGAAAGTTTCTGCAGTTTTTTTTTAAACCCAGCAACTTTAGCTGACGATATTCAAACATTATATTCATCGGCTATAGTATTTTTTAATTTTTTTTAATAAGGTTTAGCCGACGAATAACCTAATATTTCGTCGGCTATAGTTATTTTTTAATTTTTTTATAAGATTTAGCCGACGAATAACCTAATATTTCGTCGGCTATAGTATTTTTTAATTTTTTTTAATAAGGTTTAGCCGACGAATAACCTAATATTTCGTCGGCTATAGTTATTTTTTATTTTTTTTTATAAGGTTTAGCCGACGAAATATTTTATATTTCGTCGCCTATAGTTATTTTTTAAATATTTTATATTTCGTCGGCTATAGTTATTTTATTATTTATCACGCACTTTAGCCGACGAATATTTCGTCGGCTAAAGTCTGGGACTATAGCCGACGACATATTTTTCGTCGGCTATAGTCCGTCGGCTATAGTGGGACTATAGCCGACGAAAAAAAAATTCGTCGGCTAAAGTCATCACAGACGGCCTTTTCCCGACGACACTATAGCCGACGAAGGATCGTTGGCTAAGGTCTTAGCAGACAAATTTTTTTAACAGACCGACGAAAGTACTTTTTCTGGTAGTGAAAAGGCCTTTACTTTTCTTCTCTTCATTTCTTTAGTAGTAAATCAACTACAAAGACATCATTAAAGTAGTACTATTTACTAATTGATACTTGTTAAAATACATGTATTTTGTAAAAATTATCGATATTATTTCGGGACTTCTAGATGTTTATTGTAATAAGAGGTTTATGCTTCATGTTCCTTCTTATATTCGATAGTTTCATTAATAATGGCTTGAGGTAGCCGCACCAACCCTTTGTTTCAAAAACAAACAAAAAAAAAAAATCAACCATAGATGTACAAGATGTCAACTAAAGTTTCTTTACCTTCCATGCATTTTCATGTTTTTCCACTAATCAAATATTTATCCATTGAAGTCGCATTAGACAATTATGTTGACCACTCATTTTCCTTCCAATAAAGTCAACTACCACATTTAGTATCCATACAGTGCCTGATATATATATATATATATATATATATATATATATATGGATTTATAATCATCAGTCCACCTGATGAAGAAATGAAAGAAAAATCAAATAAGACACACACACATCTGTATGCGATAGTAAACAATTAACAACCTTGCAAGCCAAAATGAGAATTTATAAGTATTATACTACAAAATGAATTGACGAAAGCTTAATCGCGTATCACATTCAACAATATAACATTATTTTCGATATCAGGTAAAACTACTATGGAAAGACGAATTTACCTGGTAAAGAAGTAAGATCATATGGAGAGCAACTAATGAGCCCTATTTAATTGGGAAAGAAAACCATTGAGCCCAACTCTTTGTTTACCCTTAAATGCAGGTTAAGGCCAACAATCTCTGAATCTTTCTAAACGCCATTATTACCAATACATAAACTTATAAAGGATATCACATAATATTCAAAACCATCTTCTTGTAGTTCATAGATAAATTTGTAATAAGTTTGAAACTCATCATGCATATTATTTGTAAGAGGTTTTGACAGCACCGGTACCCTAAATTTTGTGACACGGTCAAAGATGCATATTATTTGTAAGAGGTTTTGACAGCACCGGTACCCTAAATTTTGTGACACGGTCAAAGTGATACCCAGACTTTAAAAACTATTAATGTGGTACACAAACTTTGTTTTGCTACCAAAAAAAAGCCCGAGGCCAATTTACGTCATGGTGCCGTCTATTTGCTGACATGGTTAGCATTGGGTCCAAAAAAAAAAAAAAAAAAAAAAGGCAAAAACGACATTTTACACAGTTTGCACCCAAATCGAGTCAAAACTCGACTTCCCCGCTCCTCCCCCAATTTCCATCTTTTCTCTCCGCAACCCCTTTTTCTCGACTTCACAACCCCATCTCTCTCTCGTCCCTTGCTGCCGCCTCACCGGCCACTCCCAATTTATCCAGAATGTCATCCTCTCCAACGACGGCCAATTTGCTCTCTCCAACTCCTGGGACGACGAACTCCGCCTCTGGGATATCATCCTCTCCACTAGCCACTTCGTCGGCCACACCAAGGACATCCTCTCCGTTGCCTACTCTATCAACAACAGTCAGATCGTCTCGGTCTCTCACGACCGTGGAACACCCTCAAGGGCCACAATGGCTATGTGAACATTGTGGCGGTTTCTCCTGATGGTTCCTTGGGCACCAAGGGAGGCAAAGATGGAGTCATTTTGCTGTAGGATTTGGCCGAGGGAAAGAGGTTGTACTCACTTGATGTTGGTGTGATTATTCATACTCTATGCTTCATCCCTAATAGGTACTGGTTGTGCAGATCTGTTTTGCTGATTTTGATATCTATGATTATCAAGCATTCTTTTGTCCAAGTCTATTTTGCTTTGATTTATTTCCTTATCTTATGTTATGTGAGACAGTCAGAATATCCCAACAAAATCGAAATTCAATTGTTCTTAGTCAACTTCAGAAGATTCAATATATTGCTCAAAATCTCTGTAAGTCATGTTTGTCCTACTCTTATTACAGAGCAATTCAGCATAGATTAACATGTACTCACATAATGAGGATAGTTATAACATCACTTCCCACATCACTTCCCTGCATCTTAGTCTTGTTTGTTCCATGTTGAATTCCTCTATGCCAAAACTGGAATATCAACATCCTTATCACAGTTGCAACACTTTGGTTTGGTATGACATGTCTAGATATTATGCTAAAGACTCCTCAAGGGGTGGAAAAAATTGATGTTTTTGTTCTTACATAAATCTTATTGTGTAATATTGAATATGATCTAAAACTTGGAAAATCAAAAACTCAAAGATAGAGGAAGAGAGCATCCTGATTTGCAAAATGGAATGCCGAGAGACTAGCAATAACTGTGTTTGTAAGTAGGTCATTGCACCATAATATTGACATCTATGGGGAAAGAATTGAGGGTCTTTCATAGCTGAATAAGAAGAAAAACTGAATAAGGTACCGGATGTAAAATAGGAGATGGTTCATGTGTTATAAACTCATATTGTTGTTTTAAATGTGCAGCTCTTCGAAGTGTTGTGCACATTCCGTCGTGAATAAGAGTTACATTTTTATTGCTTATCCAAAAGGAAAAGAGAAAGGTTTGACCAGGTTTGTATTTTAATATTTATCCTACTCTTACTACTCATCATAGATTAACTTATGCTCATATAATGAGCCAATAATTCTTAGCATGCCAAGAGTGGAAAATTCTATAATCTTCAGGGTATTTAAACTCTGCAGTTAGGAGTACTTAGATTAGTCACTTTCTGAATTGGGTGCACTTAATGATTTCCGGCCAGTCTTGTGCTTCAGTTGGTTTAGGATTTTTTAGCCAAATTAATCAAAGCAAGCATGATGTTGCTTGCCACATAGTAATGTTAACTTTAATCTTTGGTGTAGCTTGTGACAAACAAAATATCAATGTGTTCACCTCAAAATATCAAAGCTAAGCATAATGATCATATTAGATATGATTAGTCTGAGACAATCTGTTAAATTTGTCAACATGTAAATCTATTAACTAAGATGTCCTAGTATAATGACCTGTGTTGTCTACAAAGGCACTGAATTATCCTGCCAAAAGTTCCTTTAAGCTTCTAATGACACCTTCGTAGGGGATTGGATTCATTTTACATGTTGGATTATCATTATTATTCATGCTGAGGACCCTAGAATAGCTAATAGGGCAAAAGACTGGACCAATTTGTTAGCATTGCTGGAGATAATTGCTGCAGAACTAATTCAGCTCCAATTTGTTTACCTATTATATAGAATGCATAATCACTCACTTGTGTAGTGAGTCCTAACATATTTATTAGTTGCCTCTTCTGTAAGACCTGAGATTCATATTTCTGCATTGTAGTTGATTAATTTGGATTTATTTTCAGGTAAAGGAGAGCATTTGCAAGTTTGCCAAGAAGGGACTAACACCTTCTCAGATTGGTGTCATCCTTCGTGATTCTCATGGATTTACCCAGATGAGGAGTGTCACTGGCAGCAAGATATTGCGTATTCTTAAGGCCCAAGGTATATAAATTGTTAAATTGGTGTTTTCTTGGAGATAAGAGTGAATAATGTCAGTTGTCACTCTTGTAGCGTAGTGGATGGTGCTATATGTAACAGCTGCTGGCTCGTGGGTTCGATTGGCATCAAAATAAAAAAAACTATTAGTTTTTCATATGGAATTCATTTTTAGCATAGGCATAACTACATTGAGGCCAAGGAGGTTATCCTCTGTTCTTGTTCATTTGTGTTTAATATTATGTCCTAACGACAATTGTTTGAGTATGTTTGAGATCAGCTTGTTTGGTGTGAACATAGTTTGAGCTTTTGATTCATGGTAAACTTGATTTAGTGTTCAATATATATGAATGGTTTACATTCTTTATGCCAATCAAGATACATGTTTGAGTGAGGAATATGTATGTATGATTTTGGATCTGTTGAGTTTTTCCTTGGCAATATTTTTCTGAAAGATTTGGCTTTCTAATAATTTTCACTTTACTAGCAATGAGGTTCTACTTAGTTGATATTACTAATACCAAAACTTCATTTATATCTTGCAGCTTCAGAAAATGGACAATTTCCTCTTTACCTTTGAGTCTGTAAATGATCGAGGGACACTCCAATAAGCTCTGTGATCAGATTTTTGATGCAGTGCTTGAATTTTCTAGAGTATGATATATAATGTAGAATTAAATTCAGTTTACCCCCCAAATTTTTGGTGTCAAAATCAGTTTAGTCCTGCAACTTTTTTTAAAATCAGTTCGCCCCCTCAACTTTTGTAAACACATGAGTTTAAAATCAGTTCGCCCCCTCAACTTTTTTTAAAATCAGTTCGCCCCCTTAAAATCAGTTCAAAATTTAGACCAAACTGGACCAAACTGATGTGTTTACAAAAGTTGAGGGGGCGAACTGATTTTAAAAAAAGTTGCAGGACTGAACTGATTTTGACACCAAAGATTTGGGGGGTAAACTGAATTTAATTCTATAATGTATAAGTTTTGTGATCAAATTTTTTATAGTATGATGTATGAAGTATTTCAAATTCTTCAATGGAAATGTCTGTGTGAACTAGATAAAATGTGGTTGTTGAATTGTGTTGGAAATGTCTTGTTTGTGTTCCATAGGTCCAAATGGCACTAACCCCACCCAAGAATCAAAATTTATCAAGGACCAAGTCATAAAGTCTAGAAAGGGATGGAAGAAAATGAAGTTGGTAATAAATGGTAGTTCTGCTGGAAATGAATGCATCAACCGGCCCAACACAACCTCCTACTCAAAGAACCTAAAATCATGGAGCAAGTGTCACACCCCGGTCCTTAAGTTATTTTATGGTTATTTACTTCGGTATTATTTTGGTCTTTTATCGTATTAATTAACCATTTACTGTTAAGGACCTTAAAGTTGACATTTTCTTCCGTTTGGAATTTGGGAAAACATTCTTCATGAAAGTTGTAGGTGATGTGATTTCATGGTTAAGAACCAACTTGATCAGGTAAAGTCATGCATGTGCATTTCATGGTCTTTTCACTGAGGATAGCACCATCGCTTGCCATCCTAACCATTTAGGTTTCCAGCTTTTTGAACTTTTTGTTATGTTGTTTTAGGTTTAGGTTTCTTTACCCTTGTTGCATTAATCTTATGTCTGGGTGAGATCCTAATTGAATTTCAAATTGACAACTTGAATAAAGGTCTTGCTTTGGTTCTCAATTAGTCTTGGGTTTGATGTCTTCATCTCAACCCGTGACTCATGATTTAGAGTTTTAGGCTACAACTGTGTCTGTGATATGCAAACCAATATAGCAGTTGTCTTTATTTGATAACAGAGTTAAAGTGTTTTGCTAAACCAATGTGGTCTTATACTTTTGGAAAAACTTTGCAAAACCTTTTGTCTGTTACTTTTAAATCAAACATTGGTTAAGATTGTTTTATTTGTCTTTTCTTTGGCCTAGGACAGCTACATATGTTTTGTCCTTAACCATTTTCTGTCCTTTCTGAGTTTAGCCAAGGACAAAAGTCCAAAACTCATTCCATGCTTTGGCCCTCGTGCATGCCCTCTTAGGGCACCTCATTGGCTTGTGTGTCTCTTGTTCGAGCACTCCATCAACCTATATATATTGAGCAAGGCTGTCTTTCCTCAATGGTTTTCAAATGCAGTTTTTACATTTGCTTTGTTGAGTTTTGGTTTTCCTTTGCATTGTTCACTATTCTTTAAGTCTTCCTTTTGTGACTATAAAACTTAGAGCTGAACAAAAACCTCTTTGCATAAACTTATATCATTCTGCTTACCATGAGATCAGTTGGTAGTGCAGCAACTCGAGAAGTGTTCATGAAGAATCAGCTGAGGATAGATGAGTTTTGAAGTATCCCGCTGAGGTAGCTGGGTTCTGATGAATCAGTTTAGGATAGTTGAGTTTCTGAGTTGAAACTTCTAAGAAGTGTTCAAGAAGAATCAGTTAAGTGATAGTTGAGTACTAAGTTGAAACTTCTTATACTTTCATGTGTAGCCACTTCGAGATAAGAGTGGTAAATCAAGACTAATAGGTAGACTATGCAGGATAGCAAATCATTCTTGTATCCCTATACTATAATCTTGTAAGGAGTGTAAAGAGTGAGGTACTCAGAAACAAGAGAGAACGTATAGATCTAAACTATGAGTAGACTAAGCAAGATAGCAAGTCGTTTTTGTATCTCTAGACTATAATTTTGTAAAAAATGAGTTTTACATAATGGAAAAGTTTGTCCCTCAAGAGTTAGGTCACACAATGTTTATCCTTAGTTGCAAGGTTTCTACAAGTAAGAAACATCATGGTGTTTATTGTTATTTCACTGCGACTTTCATTTATTAATATCATGCATTTATTGTTCAGGATAGTTTTAACCTCTGCTATCCCTAAGAATGAATTTATACGAAAAAGTTATATATATATATATATATATATATATAACTATAATAATCCATGTATCAGGACGTGAATTAGACGGGAAAAAGTGAGAGAATAGAATGAATTTTAGATCATTTCTGCACTACTGCAGATACTATTTAAACATGTGTCTCCGAAGTATTGAATTTAGTACATTCATTTGCAATCTATCTAGTGTTTTACATTTTGGCTTAACTAGTTTTCCAATTAATTGTTGTATAAAACTAATTCACTTGCGTTTGATACTCAAGTGAAGGTATACACAGACGAAGGAATATGACCAAAAATCTATGATTATGCGTCTTGTCACTCTTCTGAATTCTGATCAAGTATCCTTCATTTTGAGCATACCAAAAACGTAAATTGATGGATGAAACTCAATAATCTGCGTACCTCTGCTTTCCTAAGCAAACCATGTAAAGTAAATTGTCCTGAAATGTATACATTGGCTCGATTTGTCTTGAACACTGTTTGCTAATTTATGGCGCCTGTATGTGTGGTTTATATCTAAACAATGTGAATCAAATTTTGAGAGAGCATTATAATATTTGACCTTGGAGTAGCTAAAATACTTTGGACTAGATTTCTTTTCACAACCGATACATAGAGACTCTAGCAAAGTAGCAAACCTCTATCACTAAATCAAAATAAATTGACATTTCGAATGCAGATTATGAAACTTCATACTTAATATATCATGACTTTGAATTGGATATGAGTTCCAAGGAATATTCAACCATTTAAGAATCCATATTGTTCTCATCAGAAACAGAATGAGAAGGAGGTAATTACTTGACATGCTTAGGAAACCACTGCAACATGTCGTTCTGAGCTTCCTCTGAACTCTATGCAGCTGCTTCATCATCAGCATCATACCTCACAACCCAGCCATGTGCAACTTTTGGAAATATCTTCACATAGCTATTAACCTATAGGTAAGAGAACAAAATTGCTCAAGGGAGTTTGAATGAAAAGATTGAAATTTGACAACAATTGGTAAACTAGTTAAGCCAAAATGCAAAACACAAATATAGATTGCAAATGAAAGTAATAAATTCAATACACTGGAGACAGGTTTGAAATACTATCTGCAATAGTACAAAATTTCATTCTTTTATTCTTTTTTTTATTTTATTTTTTAAATTCTAATTCAAATCCTAACATTAAATCATTCTTAATTTTCATTAATTATGTAATATAACAAAAGTCTCTAGATATGGTCATATGGAATTACTACTTCCAAATAGTCCCAGGTTTTGAACTATACGTGCATCAATCATTGTAGGATGAGAAGCTTCATGTCTTCAACATGAACAAAGTTCTCATAAAAGAATTTTAAAATAAAAAACAAATAAAAGAAGAAGAAGGCTTTTGCACCTTGGGTTTAGCTTTTAATATATCCTCAAACTTTTTCACGAGTTCTGGTGGAGAATAGTTGTCAATCTCAGCCCCTAGTATGGCAATCGGAGATTTAACCCCTGTTGATCAATTAAACGTTTACCATTTAGTGTGGGAAAATTGGCTTTTGACCTGTGAGAAAATAATAATCCTGTCATAATTGCAATATCAGTGAACTGTGAGTCTGTGAAGAGTATCATTTTAGCAAAAAAATTTAGGTAAAACAATTGTCAAGCAGTGATAGGAAACATAGCACTCTCAAAAGCTCAACCAAACCATCAAATGAAAACAGTCAAGTGACTGAAGTGACTGCCTATAACATGAATGATGTTGGTTGATCATCAATTCCATATGAACTACAACATCTCCAGCTTCCATTATCTTGGTGACTATTATTTAACCTCTCTTTTGCCCAGGATCCAAGATCAACCACTTATTCTAGGTATGACAAGCCAAGCACTGGAATTTACATGAGTATGATCCAATTTCATATTACCAGTCTGTCATTCAAACTGATGGTCAAGTACTACTATACATTATTGCATTCGAATTGCTATTTTATTGGTAGAGTTCTTATGACTGACAATGCTGAGACATGGTTTTTTAATGTCTTAAATTCTATGCGAGTTCAGTAAATTGATTTATATAAAGATTAAAGTAAAGAACATGATCCTGCTGTTCGGACATATCAAACATTTTGTACAGTTCTTTTTATGCTCACTCCAACGCAAACACTACCAGAAATGCCCGAAATGCAGACCAAAAAACACTACCGGATATGCAGACCTGACATAATGCAAATACATTATTGTTTTAAAACATTTAAGCGGTGGAGCTCATACCCTCAATATCATCAACAGTAGTAAATGAAGGATGCAACAGCACAGCAGCTTGGATGAACTCAGACTTTGCAAGTTCAGTCACAACCTTGGCTGAGAAAACATAAAGTTTCTAGTTTAGTCAGCTGCTATATATGAAGTTTCCTCATTTCTGTGGCTGAAGAATTAAATATCTGGTTGACACTAGACCATTAAAAACAAAATAGAATACTAGTGGAAATGATGGATGCTTAACGTTAACAAAACAGAGAAGGGAGAAGAAATTTGTACAGAAACAATATCAACAACACTCACCACCCCAACAGAAGCCTGCTGCTCCAATTGCAGAAAAACCTATGCGTATAAGAGTGTCAATCACTGATTTTGCATCTTCAAATCCCTTATCCTGATCAATGCTTAAGCAAAGCTTCAGACATTAAACTTTAACATGAATCCATAACTAAACTATGCAACAGTATATATGCATAAATTTGCAATATTAAACCCAGCAACTTCTTAAATAGCTACTATATGTGAGCCTTACATGTTTTCATAAATAGCTGCTACTCATGCTAGGTGTAAAACAGGAAAACCAGGCAGCAGTATACAAATAATTTTGCACGCAGCTCAAAATGAATGTATCTGATTCACGCCTCAAAATTACAACTGAGCATATGTCACTTAAAAGGAAAAATCAAGGAATCCATGAAAGAGCATGAACGAACCGTTCCATGATCCTTTAACCAGACTGCTAGAGGCCTGTTATTGATTACAACACAGAATGGATCTCCATGGAAGAAGTCTGGAATTACAACACAGAATCTAGAAGCAGCAACTCTTCCTGCAAGTTTCCTTAAAGCGGAGTTACATTAGTTCAAAGGAAGTGTGTAATCAAATCCACAAAGAGATGACTAGATCATGATGCCACAAAACATCATCGACAATATGTAGTCTTTTGAAGTGGTAAGCAATCCACTTGACTAATAACTCAACAAGTAGAGTTATATGAATGTTTCAAGAAACGCTCAATGAGTGCATTCCACAGTACATTGTGGTGATTACTTTTTTGCACATATTGTCATTGAAGGCTTTTGTCGATGTGGCGCGTCAAAGACTTTGAGCGCATGAGATGTAAAATCTCGGCATCTAGGCTTGTTAGCCTATGGGTCAAAACATGTGATTTAATTCATTCCAATGAAGGATTCCACAAATACCTAGCGAAAATTCGCCTTAGGCATTGAGTATGTCAAAACTCAAAGGAGCAGAATGTTACATTGCTCTTGCATACAAAACCAAGCTGATATGAGACTCGATAGAGGTCACAAACAATGCTTTTAATGGTTTGTCCTTCAGATTGATCACACACAATCTGGAAAAGTCACGAATTGATCAAACACAATTCGGAAAAAAACCTCGGATTAATCAAACATAATCCGGAGAAATGTCGAGGTTGATCATACACAACCTTGACAAGGAAACAAGAATGATCAAACACACTCTTAACCTGCGAATAAAATTTCAGGATTTTGGTACCTGCACACACAAAATCTCAAGCATAGAATGGAGATGGAGAAAGAGAGAAAACATTTTATCTCTCCCGGGTTTATTGAACTTTGAAGAGTTTAGGGTTTAAAACATACCGTAAAATTTCTTTGAAAAACTCAAATTTCTTGATCTAAAGCTCAATTGACGAAACCAGAAAAGAAGGCGGAGCTAACGGCCAGAAAGCGGCTGTCGGGAGTAGCGACAGCGTCGGGGCCGAGGCAGGGCTGAGAACTTTTGGTTTGAGAAAGAATTGTTTTTTTAGGGTTTGAAAAACAAATGATAGGCTATTGGCTCTAGGGTTAGAACAAGTGCATGATAACGTGATAAAGGATAAAGTGTAGAGACAAAGAAAAATAGCAAGAGAATAGAGAAATCATCATCTTATTCATTGATAAGAGCCCTTTATATAGGGAATTACACAATACTAATATGGTAAGGATAATGAATACATAAATCTAGTCAAACTACAAATCCTGATAGTATAAAGTCAAGACACACATAAAAAATATCTATAAAAATACAAAATATCCTAGAACACTAACTTAATTTTTCAATGTACGTTCTAGTATCCCACCTGTTATTCCTCATATAAAAAATTGAGTATGCCACCTCTCTTTTAGACCTAAAAAGACTTTAAACTAAAAAAAAACAATTTATGTGGTTGACATGTGAGACTTACTTCTAATCACATTGATATCATTGTGAGATCCTGACAATTTGATAAGATGGAAGTACCAAAATGAATAAATCAATATGATAAGATGAAAGTACCAAAATGTATTTGATAATTTAAATAAATTAAAAATAAATATATATAAATCAATTTAATTAAGTAAAAAACAATCTAATTTTATTACGCCACACAACAATTGTATCACTGATGCATTTGCATTGTGCATGTATGTGTTTATGCTCTAAAAGAGAGCTCCACGGTCTGATTTTGCATATAGCAAGAAGTTTTTTTTTTTGGTGTACAACTTTTTTTTTCAAATCTCAAGGTATTTATTTTATTTTGAATAAAGGCCAGATGCGACTTTTCTCAAACCTTCATTAATAAAACTGTTGAATAAAAGCCAGGGGAGAGAAGAGAGAGAGAGAGCGCATATTATAGCACATATGTCAATTGCCTTCAAAGTATTTACGTGACTCGTGATCCCTGAAAAAAAGAAGTTGAATATGTAACCCTGTTAACATAAGTTTTTAATCTAAAACTGTTCAAAGAGGCAATGATACTCGATAATTTGGTCAAAGATAGAGCAGCTCTACTTCCAATCTCTCCTATTTGAGCCAAAGGGCATTTTTGTCCAAGTAATATTACTTTACTGGACAGTGAAATGTCCAAGTGAATATTAATTACCTTCTGGTCCACGTCACAACTGGCGAGCCCAATTTGTCCAAATTTACAAGTGATAGCTCGCCAGTAAGACCACGCGAGCTAACTTACAAAGTTCACGTGCATAATGATTTCTCGTGTAGGCGAGGTGCAATGGTACTTCGCATAAGAACCCTACCAGAGGAGGGATACATCAAGGCGAGCTGGCGAACTGGCTCGCAGGCGAGACTTCGCGAAGAAGCCACAGGCGAAGTCCGCGCACCCCACATTAATCGTTGAAGACTTTTATAAGTCTTCGACATGCTTCGGGTCAATCTATGTGGTCTTTTTAATATAAAAAGTCATTCTAAAGTCCGCGAGATAGAATCAGTAGCCCATGCGAAATGTGCGAGCTGGACATGTGTTATAAGTTGATTGGCCGGCACTGGGAAAACCTTATCCTTGTGGGATTAGGGTTTCAAGGCCCGACCTAGGCTCCAAATTAACTTTCTTCAGCCGCAATTCGAACTACTATATAAAGGGATCGAACACAAACAATCAAATATCTACAATCTACACACAACTTTTACAAACAAACTGCAAACCAGTTATCTTTCGAGCTACCTCGAAACTCTAACCCTAAGCGCACCGTTACCTAGGTTTTTCTCAGAGCCCTTCCAGACTCTACTCTAATTTCCCTATAGTTGCTCTGCTCACGACACCGTGAGTATCGAACCGTCTTGTGCTCGTAATCCCTCGTCCGCGAGGTGGCACCTGGAAACCCCCTTCGCCTGATCAAGAAGTCAAGCTCGCATACAGCCCTCTCCTCATCAGCGAGGTGGCACGCCCGCAACAACCCCCCTCTTTTGGTCGTTATCTACCTTTGCTTCACGCGCTGAGGATCGTGGCCAAAACATCTCTCAATCAAGAAGCACTAGATTAGGGATACACTTTACCTTGAGAAAGAGAAGTGGAACCTGAACCCCTGATTACAAAAAGCATATAGAAGTCTTAAATTAATATTGATAATTTCAACAAATTAATATCGAGAATTTCAACAAAGTACATGTATTTAGTATTCTAAAAAGCACAAACTAGCATCTTTCTCATGTTTACAAAGAAGGAAACACTAGAAAAAACCCTCTCCCAAACCCTAGAGAGAAAAATAGAAAAGTGAGTGCAAACCCTCCGACGGAGCGCCCTGGTGACGGCATCGTCAAACAGGTTGAATGGATCTTGTGTCCGTCAATAAGCCCAATCATGGTGGTGGTCGTGGGGTGGATTCGTTGACCAAAGTGCAAGGTTGTTTAGTCATAAAATCTTAAGGAGGATTTGATCAGTTGTTGATCAGGCTGTGTTCGATCTCACAATGTGTTGGAGGTAGACGGTTGGTGGCGGCATTGCATGGTTGTGCGAGGCCAGATTCTATGGGGTTTAGATCGGATCAGATAGTTTTTATTTGGTTTGGGTCTCATGGAGTCACCTTGCAGAGAAGGATCTATATGAATGGCGATGCTGGTTGTTGGTAGGTGGAAAAGGTAGGAGAGAGGATCAGATTTCCGAAGGTGTCTTGGTGGAACGGGTTGGCCGTCGGTGTTTGCCCAACGTGGCCTTGGCTTGTAGAATGGCGACGGGTGACTACCAGTATTCTCCACTACAACTTTGGGCCTGCAAATTGGGCTTGGGTCTTAGATGGGGCATGGACTCTAGTCCAAGTTCTTAGTCCATTTATGTTTTGTATTTTTGTTTTATTTATGCTTTATTGCATTTATATTGTAGTACTAAGTGACCTTATATCGCCAATAATACCCTATCATTATATGGTAGGGCACGAAAGGTCTTGTGTCGGTATATGCACCTTGTGTGCCTTATTTGCTCTAGGTAGGCATCTCATCTTTTGCTTGGTCAAATGGTCGCAACCTCCTAGTGGCAGAATGAGGCTAAGTGTCGTCGGGTTTATTCTTCGTCGACAACATAGTAGGAAAGCTGCAATATTTGATATTAAGATATGTAATCGTGTTACATGTCTACTGATCTTTCTATTATGTCACCGTTGTAACAAAGTAATTAGAATCGTCATTAGAGTAGTTGTAATTGCTACATGCACAATGTTTTTTAGTTCAATTGTGACTCTTGCAAAAAGCTGGACAGCGAAGTCCAATACGAACTCAGTCTTCCAAGTTCAATACGAACTCAATCTTCCAAACCGTGCACTCTATATAAAGAGGCACAGAGAAGAATAAAAGGGGTGAACACATGGGGCGGATGACAGTAGCAGAGCGCAACAGAGGGAGGCCAAGCAAAAAGCAGGGAGCAAGAGAAAGGCAGGAGCAGGCGAAGTCAACACGGGCGGAACAAAAGAGGAGAAGAAGGAGAAGAGAAACAAGCGAAGCAAAAAGCAAAAGGAGAGAAGAAAAGTCCAGGCGAGCCAACAAGAAGGTGGAGCCCCCACACTAACTCTCTTTATTTCTTTTGCAGCATCTCTATCTTTCTGCCTTGTTCCTCACTCCGCCAAAAGCCCGCAAGCCATCTCCCCCTAAGGCAAAACGACCACGCGAGGTAGCCATCAAAAAGAAGGCGAGATGACCTCGCCCCCTCCTCATCTCGTTGCAATAATTATGTAGCCGCTCGGCCCCTACTCTCGTACACAACGCCGTGCGTTTCGCACAACAAGCCATACAAGAGAAGGAAACAAGCATCTCTGCTAAAATATTGTCAGGCGAACTGGGATGGCCTGACAAGACTAGAAGTCCAGGCGAGCCAGGCGACCTCACATCAAGGCAGGTGGCGAACCAACAATCAAGCCAAGGCAGATGGCGAGCCAACAATCAACCCAAGGCAGGTGGCGAGCCAACAATCAAGCCAAGGCAGGAACCCTAAGGGGTGGCGAGCCAACAATCAAACCAAGGCAGGTGGCGAGCCAACAATCAAGCCAAGGCAGGAACTCTAAAGGGTGGCGAGCCAACAGCCACGCCAAAGCAGAAGCAGGTTACTTAACCCTAAGGGGTGGCGACGTGACTTTTACCCTAAGGGGTGGCGAGGTTACTTAACCCTAAGGGGTGGCGAGCCAACAATCAAGCCAAGGGAGCCCTAAGGGGTGGCGAGCCAACATTCGCGCTAAGGCAAGAACCCTAAGGGGTGGCGAGCCAACAGCCGCGCCAAAGCAGAAGCAGGTTACTTAACCCTAAGGGGTGGCAACGTGACTTTTACCCTAAGGGGTGGCGAGGTTACTTAACCCTGAGGGGTGGCGAGCCAACAATCAAGCCAAGACAGGAGCCCTAAGGGGTGGCGAGCCAACATTCGCGCCAAGGCAGGAACCCTAAGGGGAGGCGAGCCTACATTCAAGCAAAGGCAGAAGCATAAGGGATGACGAGCTAATATTCAGAAGCTCTAAGCCCAGGCGAGGCGAGATCCATTCATGCAGAGGATGAAGCAAGTCACGGAGACCACCTACATATAGACACGCGGAGTCCGCTCACATGTGAACACGCGGAGCCCGCTCTCAGACATGCACAAGCAATCCGCTCACAAGTGAACACGCAGAGTCTGTCTACATGCATGCACAAGAAATCCGCTCACAAGTGAACACGTGGAATCCGCCTACATGTACGCATAAACAGTCTGCTCACAGGTGAACACGCGGAGCCTGCTCTCAGACATACACAAGAAATCCGCTCACAAGTGAACATGTGGAGTCCGCCTACATGTACGCACAAGCAGTCCGCTCAGTGAATAAGCGAAGTCTGCTTACAGAAATACACGCGGAGCCCGCTCGTTGACACACGCGCGAAGTCCGCATGAAGGAGCAGTTCACCTGCACACAGAAATCGCCTACGCCACTATCAAAGACTGTGGCCAAAGTCATTCAAGCGTTTTGTCACGTCACTGCCTCACCTATTCCGGGTGCCACAACAGACACTCTACCAAATTGAGTGTCCACAAGAAACACAGTTAACGAACTCCAAATACGTCTGTTAAAACCAAAAGCCGACATTAAGCCATAAAGCCTACAAACCTCTTATGAACTACGGTCGGTTTGATCCCACAAAGGGGTACGTAGGCAGTCTAGCAACCCACTAGATGCAACCAAAATTCCAAACAGAATTCCTGACACCACCAGTCAAATTCTTCCAGTCCAAATGATCCTGGTCAAATTCCTAAAGCACCAGACAAATGAAATCCAAGGCTAAATCTTTTCGAACTACATTGGTTTGATCCCTTCACAAGGGTATGTAGGCAGTCTGGACTTAAATCTGGATGCAACCACCGATCCACATAAATCCCCGGATCGCCTGAAGCCAAAATCTTGCTCCAAAGCTCAAATGCCTTCAGACACAAATCCAAACACATCCTAAAGTCAAAGTCCTCCAACGAGTCATTCATTTGTTGGAATCCTTGAACTACGAGTGACTTGATCCTCTCCAGGATACGTAGGCAACCCATTTCCAAATATTGGTGCAGTCACAAAAACAAACAAACTTACAACGGTCTCTTGGTAAACGGAATCAAAGGGTGTTCCTTTGTAACAAGGGATTGTAATTAGGAGACACATTCTGTCTTGAATGGATTGAACCAGACATAAATTAAAAACCTCATCTTAGTCAATAAGATGAGGTGAATTTATGTTGGGTATATACAGTTGTTTACAATTTTTGCCCAACAGTAGTACTTTTTGCTAGTTTGTGTTTATAAGAATACAGGTACGTTGTAGAGATTCTTAATATTATTTCGTGTCTTTGTAATCAGGGGTTTAGGCTTCATGTTCCCTCCTTGTATTCGACAATTTCATTAATGAAGACTTGAAGGTAGCTACACCAACCCTTTGTTTAAAAAAAACACAAACTAACAAAGAGTAACGTTCTAATTGTTCTAGGATATTCTTTATATGTGTCTTGGTCTTATGTCATCAGGATATATAGTTAGAATATGACTATGTATTCAGTATTATTATCATATTGGTACGTTGTAATTCCTTATAAAAATGACTCATATTATGATTCTCTTTTTCTTACTATCTCTCTTTGTCTTAACATTTTATTTGCTAAATTTTTTATTTGTTTTGATGCCCTAAGCTTAAATCTAAAAACTTACATTCAGTCGAATCTCTCTCTGCTACAATTTTCTTAGGACAGGAGATGATCGAGAAGGAGGCGACGGTTTCACTTCGGCTTCTTGGCTGGTGGTGAGTGGCCCAGATCATGATTTGGCAGCGTGAGCAAGCTTCCAAGAGGTTTCTGTGGCGTGGAGGTAAGCTCTAGATCGGGAGTTTGGTTTGGGGTCTGACGACGACTAGACGACGTCATTTTCGGGTGTTGACGGCTCCGATCTTTGAGGTTGGAGACGATGGTAGCGGTGGCGGCTTCTAATTCGGTCCACAGGGCGGAGTGCGGAGTTTTATCGCGAGATTTTGAACGGATTTATTTCATATCAGATTGGATCGGTGGTTTGAACTCCAGCTTTTTTTCAGCGGGATCGGATCTGACCGGCGGTGGTTGTTGACAGTCGGCTTTGGTAAATGAGGGCTTTGTTGCAGCTTGACCTCTCTCTCACAGATCGATCTGGTGTGGCGACGTCGGCTGAATCTAGAGGCGGAGTCGATTGGCGGTAGGCCCGACCTGCTGTGAAGAGGTCGTTGCAGATGGTTCTGGTTCGATGGGTGCAAGGCCGCCCGCCGGATCTCGTGGCTGCGGAAGGCGGTGTTTGTCTCTGGGTGCCCATTCTGGGTATCCAGAGCAAATAGCTGCGGGTTTGGCATGGGTCCATAGGTACTTGGGCCTAGACTCTACTTTGGCCTTGGTCCATGGTTGTGGGGCTTTGTTCTTTATTTCCCTTTATTTCATGTTGTAGAATAATTATACTCTTTGTTGATTATAGGCTAAATGGTGGTGTTGAGTGAGTCCTCTCACTTTGTATGTTTCAGTGAGCAAGAATTGTGTAACGCACTATAAATCGAACAATCTTATTTGCCCTCTGCACGCAAGGTAGTGGATCGATTCATAATGTATCTTCTATTTTTAATAGAATGAAACAACCTTTCAATAAAAAAAATGGTTAGTTAGTTAGTGTATAATATTTTTGATATTGTGTATTTGAATGTATTATTTAATTATTAAAACGTCTCTTTAGTTAATTTATTTACTCTCTTTTTTTATTGAGAAAGACATTTTATTTGTATAAATCATGAGATTATTTTCAAATGGTTTTAAAATATGAAATTAACAGAAGTTGATATATTTGACTGTTGAGTAGCAATTCGGTTAATTTATGAAAGTTAGGGTAGGAAAATAGCAGTGTTCTAAAAGGCGCCGCCTAGCCCCGCCTAGGCTATAGGCGGAGCCAAGCCGCCTCAATTTTGGGCAAGTCGTTGCACCCAGGCGATTCATCGCCCAGTGACCGCCCAGGCGACGGCGAGGCGAGCGAGGCGAGAGAGGCGAGGGTGAGGCGAGGTGCGGGCGAGGCGAGGCGAGAAAACCCAAATTGAAACGCGAGTCGTTTCAGTCTGCATTCTGTTCGCCCCTTCATTTGTAAACCTAAAGTCCTCTGCCTCCGCCCCACCACCGTCAAGGTCGCCACCTGCGTCCCCACCTCCAACCCCTCTCGTCTTCGACATCAACTACTTCCCCCGTGACCAGCGCCGCAACCGTCTTCGACTGTTCGACATCAGGTACTTCTCACTTTCTCAGTCTTCGACATTTCTGGCCTTCGATTATGTTTCTTCGACAGCCTGTGATTATGAATTTGATTGAGAACAGCGAGGTAGTTCCTTTGATGTTGGCTGTGTTCTGTGAAACAATGTTCTGTGTTCTATCACTTCCTACGATCTTTGCTTGAATAAGCTTAAATGCTTAATACGTAGATTTCTCTTCTGTTTCGTTTGATTTTGTGGATTCTTAGTTCAGTTTCAGGAATTCTAAGAGAAATTTACAGAGGATCGAGTCATCTTTCTTCTTTCTTGGCATTTCTGATGAATCTGGGTTTGGTTTGAGTTCTTTTCACTGACTTCAAGATTTGTACTGGAAATTTCTGGTACGAGTAAACTCTGTTCTGTGAAATTGATTTGTATTGATGTGATTGCAGATAGCTTTCTGTTAGCTTGAGTTTGTTCTGTGTGATTGGCTGATTGCAGATAGCTTTCTGTTAGCTTAAGTTTGTTCTGTGTGATTGGCTGATTGCATATAGGTTTCTGTTAGCTTGAGTTTGTTATGTGTGATTGCTGCATTACTGCATTCTGCATTCTGTGTGATTGCAGATAGGTTGCTGCATTGCTGCATTACTGCATTACTGCATTCTGTTAACATCTCTATGGAGAAGAAGAAGAAGAAGTGGTTTCTTAGGTTTGCATGTTATTTTGGTTACATTGGCTATGTTGAATTATGCATTAAATTCTAGACTTGAATGCTTGAGACAATTTACTAGTTTGCATTTGATTAATGTTGTGAACTTGTGAATTGTGAATTGTGATGATGGTTGTGTTGAATATTTGATCATTAGTTATGTTGAACATTGTTGATTAGTTTGATTATGATGATATTCTAAATTTACAGGTTGGTTTGCTCATTTTTAGAGTAAGGTTATGTTAAATTTTTTCTAATTTATCATATTAAAACCATTTTTAAATATTATATAATTTATTTTTATTAATTAAAAATATAAAAAAAGTAGATCACCTAGTCCATCGCCTAGTCCCGCCTAGGCTATCCAGGCTCTAGGCGTAGGTCATCGCCCGCCTAGCGCCTAGCGCCTTTTAGAACATTGGAAAATAGTAGAAAAAAAAAAAGAATTTGGCTTCTCTACTTGGATTTATGTTGATTGGATTTGCTTGGATGACTTCTAACTATTAGATTGAATACAATCTAAGACCTTCATGTCATCCTTATGTCATATTTACTACATCTAATGGTTATATATAGTTAGATACAAGAAGAAAAAAGAACACGACGAACAACTAAAACTGCCTTGAAGTCTTGGTAAGCTCCTAGCCTCCTACACTAACTTGTTACTGTTATACATACATATATCGTTGAGCTTGAGAAAGGTTAGATATGTCAAGAGACTATCAGAGCCGGCCTGGTGACTCTTCCCAGCCACACGAGGAATCCCCAGCGTCTCTGCCACTTTGTCCAAACCTCCATGTAATTTCGGATTTGAGTCCCTGCTGCTGTCACTCCTGTTGTACTCCCTGATCATGTCCTTGACATCATACACCCTATCCCCAAAGTAGTCCCTTTCAAACTCCATGTACGTATCAAACTTGTCTGGCAAGTTTTTCCCTGTGAGGATCTTGGTGAAGTATCCCAAATCATATAAGATCTGGAAACCCACCCATACTACTAATTTGTTTCCCAACAGCCCAGCTTCCAAACACTTTCTTGCAAATTCATGCGAAGGAATGCCATCCTTCTTGTGTTTGCGGAAATCGACTCCTTGACGCATAAGAAAGTCGACTGAGTCCTTGTCTTGACGATCATGGACAATATCAAAGTCGCTGAAATTGAACTCCCAGGTGTATCTGTTTCCGTGAAGGTCTGCGAGTGTGAGACCTAACTGGATTATGTTGGTCTCGTTCACATTCTTCCTCATCAGATGATACATGTAATCAGGGTCATCGAGACGACCTTTGTCGGATTTATAAAGTGTGCCAGGGTATTCTGTGTCTATAGAAGCGAACAAGCGGCCACCTTGGCTAATTAGATTCCAAATTCGTTTGAACTCGTGCGTTAAATTGCTGTTCCAAACCTGATAAATAACATCAGGTGCAGGAACAGGGTCAGGATCATGCATGGGGAAGGGAATAACTGGGTAGTAGCAGTACTGCATTGTACCCAAATAAGGATTCATGAACGGCACAGGCGGTAATGGAAACTGCAGATATTGCATATCTTCGATAGATGCTTGCATCTTGTTTGAAATCTAAAATTGTTTCGATGATTTTCCGATGGTAAGAGAATTAGTTCAGAGAATAACGAGGGGAAGAAGGCATAGGGGAGGGTTGTTATATAGATATACAGCATTACCAAATCGAGACAGTACCAAATGGATTTAGGAAAACAGAATACTTATACTTATCCTCAATTTCTGACTAGTTTATCTTTTTGATGGGATTAGGAATTGTATTTTTACTCATACTTGTACTAAATTTTTGATAAGAATATTTTGATGGGGAATAGGAATTGAAACCAAAAGGGAATAGGTAGCTTAGTTACATTCCTGAAGGAAAGAGTTTATCTAAAACTCATATCTGCGCTGCTAGATCAGTTTGTCTGAAATTATGATTACAATAAGCTGGTTGACATTCGGTCATTCACCCCCTAAATTTTTAATTTAGACCTTCTTTTCTTATAAAAAAATATATATAAAAACATGTGTCAATTTCACAATTCACTACAAACACTTATAAGTTTATACTTTTGAGTAAAAGAGTTTATTTTCAGGGACCAGTTGACTCATGTAAAACGGCCGCTCCATCAAAAACTGACTCCTACCATTTTTCTTTTCTCCACTCTTGATCACAGATGAATTTTCAAGTAAATAAAAAAATAAAAAAACAATTACCAAAAAATCGGGAAGGCCAAGCTACTCATAGCTCATGATAATTTTGAGTTCTGTGTGGACACTTGAAATTAGTCAAATCACAGAATGTGAACCAAGTTTCTATTGACATGCAGTACCATTTGAGATTTTTGTTGTTTCAAGCCTATCATATAACTTCTACCTTTGATCTTGGGGACACAATGAGTCAGTTATAATGATTTAAGTAGGGCAGACTAATATTAATACTGCAATTGCAAGTTCAGAAAGTTGATCATCACCAACTGAACTGTCTCAAAGTCTTTGTTTAAACAAGACATCCTTTCGCTCGCCCAAGTTAAATAAGTATATGTATATGGTACAAATAATTCTGATAACTAAAAACATCAAGACATATACTACTCATAACTGAGAAAGATTATGGTTACCCGTATTGACCGGCTGCTGCACCACCAAAGTAGACTGTTACACCCTTTAATTTTCCGTGCACATAATTTTCTTCAATCTGCACATTCATTATTTACTGTGAAGTTCATAGTTATGTTTAAAAGGCAGACTGCTCAACCGCAAACTGAAGAAATACATTTAAAAGATGATACTATGGACGGTCACTATTCATTACGGAAACATTGTATGTAGAGCCATACCTCTAATTCCAGAGGAGGAGAAGACAACCAACAAAGTTCTTCGACTTGGAGTAAGTCTACATTTCGAGGTAAGAACATAATGATGTTGGGTGTAATCGCTTGAGCAGCTTGAAATAAGTCATACCTGTGCATGAAGAGTACAATAAATATTTGGAAAAAAAAAAAAACAAAAAGAAGATATAACTTCATGTCTTCACGTTTCTTAAAGATGGAGAGAAAATAAGAGACTTCCCCTAGAACATGGAACACCAGTAGTAGCACCTTCCAAAGATTAACGCCCAATTAATTTTATCTTGTCCTCACCATTCATTTCAAGATGAAAAAAAGAAAGAAATATAGTTATACTTATTTCTCATATTTCTTCTTTCATGCAAGCAGCAAGTATATATATGAGCTCTTTCAGGTTAGATTTATATTTCAGAACTAAACGAAAAGAAGGTTAAAAAATGAAAACTAAATATGCATCTTAGACTACTGTCACTGCTATAAATATCAATGAAAACTTGCACTGACCCACAGATGGCACAAATTTGCTGCAGGAGACTACTGGAATGTTGTTTCCTTAACTACAAGTCCTGATATGGGAACAATTAAATTCCAACACGAGTACAGATTGACAAAACGGCAAGGGAGTGGGGATAGAAATTACAGTTGGAACAGGCTCTAAAAAGAATCAATCAAAGATTGCAGGAAATATGGTTGTAGAAAGACTTTAGGTTGTGTAGTATCTAGCCATCACTATTTTTGAGACTTTATATATAAGGTTAGTGATAATTGGTGAGGAACAGGTGGGGATGAAAAGGTGGGATTATTGATCATCATGCTTGTTGCAAGAGTTATCACCCAAATTATGGAAATAATTCTTTTACAAGAAATACACTTGTGTTTATTAGATCAATAAGTTACATTGTAAGAAAAGGATTCTTTCCCAACAACATTTACAAAGGAGATTGCCTCACTATAACAAAGACTTCAGCGGAAACAACAAAGTGAGTGACACCCAAATATAACTGCCGGACGGTAGGTTAGCTCCAGCAAACATAGAAATTCCAAGATATGCTTATCCCTTCAACTTCAGAGCCATTTAACTTAATGGTAATAAATCAAGTTCCCACCAACTGCTTTCAATCCGGTGCATGCAGAATTTAGACAGATATCCTAAACCTTATTGCATGCATTATTGTAATATAAGCTCCACGATATGCTAAGAAGAAGAAGTTCATTACTAACCCATCTTTTGGCTCAAGTAAGTCGAGTGTAAATTTCTTCACTCTTCTGTATGATGGGCCTCCCCAAGGTGGTGAAAGAAACACTATGTCCCCCTATAAAATTTAGACAAAAATGTGTGTTGAGTCCCATTATCTTCTGAAAAATTCTAAATGGAAGATGAAACTTGTGTGACGTGTAATAGAATTATATGTATTTATTCATGGGTTGACTGCTTTTGAACACATTGAACTTACCGTCATATCACCAACCGCCATAGTTAAAATCCCTTTTTTAACATCAATGACTGTATTAGCAGTAGCCATAAAAGGACGTCGTCCAAGTACAACAGGGATATTTCTGCTTGAAATTTTGACAGGTTCATTCATATATTTTTGTAGCCCATGATGATGATGAACTTCATCATCTATTGAACTGTGTTATGTCATATAATAATATCAGCATACAAAGATCCCAAGAAATCTTTAAGAGCTCTTGAAAAGGTGCAGCACAGTACAGTTAACCAACTCAAGGAATCAAAAAATTCTCTCCGCTTACCAAAACGCACAACATCAAAACATACTGAAAAGGCCCTCCCTCCGGCAGACAAACACACAAACACAGGTTTCTACAAAGTGATCATTTATGAGTAGAATAAAAAGCCAAACAAAGGTTTTATTTCTTTTCGACTTTCTGCAGTATGTAAGCTAAACAGGAGGCCATCCAAAAGAGCAATAACTATGCCACAATCTTTGAATAATTGTGGAATGCAAGTTCATTAATAACAAAAAATTCAAATCAAACAAAAATGTCCTAACTGAATTATGAGATTAGATGGATTATGCATAGAAAGCGCCCCAAACAGTCTGAACTGTGATCCTAAATCTGAAAACTGAATGTATTCAATTTTACCCCTCTGTTCAGGGAAGGGGGACAAATGTGTATTGAATTTGTAGATTACATGAACAAAAGGAGGAATAGCAACATATTTCTGGATCACTTAAGTATAATATTAATAAGATCCCTTATCTGATTGTTGCAAAATATTTTTCAGACATAAGCTTTACTAGGTAGTCAGAAGGAACCACTACAGGACAAATAATTGAATTAACTACTTGAATTAATGGAGTTTCAGTTGATCAAGTGACATGAATACATGATCCTTTTGAGACCACCAGTAGAGTAACAAATTAGAAGGGAAGTTTAACCTTGATAAACCCTGAGAGGCTTTCTATGATTCTCAGAAATTAGTACAGATAGGAAAGCAGTACCTTCAATGATGGTGCAAGTTGGAAGAAGTCTCCAACAATGAAATCAATATAATCTTCCACTCCATATATTCTTGCATTGTTAATGGCCATATCAACTTTAAGAGGATCAATTTCAATAGCAACAACATGACAACACCTGAGAGAGAAGAGAGAAAAGAAACTAAGCTCTCCTAGCCTCCTACATAAACCATAAGGTCAGTTATAATTCAAAAGTATCTCCAGCAATGCATGCATGGCCCTTGGATATACCAAAGGTTCGCCTCCTCATTTCCACCCATTAAGGCAACCTCAAAATACAGAACTTTTATAAAAGTAACTTTATCTATCATATACTGCAGATAACCTACACATATGTCGAGAGCAGATTAGGTCCCTCATCACTCCATCCGAGTTTATTGTCCACTCTACCTAATTTCTAAAAAAAAAAAAAAAAAAACCGTAGCATATATAGTGATCGGCAGCAAAATCCTAACTTAGGTGAGCATAAAAATTGGCAAGCGGAAACGGCTACCAGCTTCAATGCATCATGCATGTATGTATTCTTTTTAATTTCATTAAAACCATAAAGCTAAGAACTAGTAGGTGGGCAACTGTTGATCAACACCTAAGCTAAACAATTCCATACACAAAACTCTTTAAACTTTTGGCAGTCACAACAAAGACACTCAAAAATTCGAAAAAAGATTCCACTCACTAGTGATACATTGAATGATTGAAACAAAACCAATCGAGTAATATGACCAAAACAGTATTGGGTTAACTCACATTGAAGCAAACTGAATGGCATTGCCTCCGACGCCGGCGAAGCAATCAATAACGACAGTTGGGTTTTGACACCTCTCAGCTTGTGTAATAGCAATCTGTTCAGGAGTGACAGAGTACCAGCCCTGTTCATCCATTTGGATCCCCTCATCATACTTTGAGAAAAGATCATATCTTTGAAACCAGTACTTCTCAACAACAGGGCTCACCCCTTCTTCAGTTACTCTCCTCTTTTGGGTTTGAGCTGACAAAGCACCACAACACAAAAATGAACAACTTTATGGGTTTTTATCGGTTTGGGTTCAAATCAAAGAAGGAAACTTTGTGTTCAGAAATATTTCAGGAACATGAAAATACATAAGTTGTGCATTTTTCAGTAGACGAATTCCAAATAAAGAATGTAAAACACACAAAAAAGAAATTTTTTTTTTCTGGGAATCAAAGGGAGTTAAAAAGGATTACTTGGCAGGTCGGAAAGCTTGGACCTTTTAGAGCGACGAGTCCTTCGCTTCTTTGAAGCCTTCTTCTTCGTCTTCATTCTCTCTGGCTGGAATGAGAGCGGGAACTGAAAAGGTGTGTTCTTAGACTAAAATCAGCAGCTTCTTTTTATTCTTTTTCGGGGGTATTTCATTTTGCGCGATTAAGATCGCGATTAATAACCGAGACATAGCCGGGTGTCTCAGGTCTTATTTCAAGCAACAAAAAAAAACTCGATTAATTAGTAACCTTGCGAAAATAATAATTTTTGCCAGTTCTATGTCGAGAATGATGTGTTAAATTAATAATTCATTAAATTTATAAAATAATACAAACATGAAAATTAACATAGACTACAATAAATATATAAATTAATAATTTCTTAATACATATATCATTTATTAAGACTTCATAAAGAAGAAATCAATTGTGACTTTTTTTTCTTGAAATTGAGGTCACCTTGAATCTCATTTGAAATTTTTCTTATCATTTGTGTCGCTTAGCATCATATTTTTCAAGAGGTGTTGAGAGATACTTCAAACTTCGCTTGATCATATTTGATATCGTCCCTTGACTCATTTGCATGTTGAACTTTTATAAAACCTCACTGTTGCAAATGCTTTTGAGTGCGCTACATAGATTATCTTTGTTGTACTCGCACCATCGTTCATCCGCAATCATCGATTTTTTTTTACTCCTTTAAGATAAGAAGTCATTACTCATTTTTGTGTTTTTGATGTGTTGTGTGACTATGGTTTATGTTTATTTAAAGTGTTATGTTTGTTTAATGTTCACCAAATAAGCTAATATAGTACATCAAACTAACATAGTACGTTGAATAATGTAGTATATCGAGTAAAGTAGCATATTGAATAATGTAAATGTAAAAATTCGACAATATGGTACATTGAACAATGTACAACAATATTATTTTTGTTGAAAAAATAAAATAATATTTAAGAAACTAAATAATATCTTGATAAATTAATACATAGCTAAATTAATAAATTTTGACAATCCCGACGTTATTAATTTATAGGGGTTTAACTGAATATAGATTTAAAAAAAATATATTAAATTTTATATAATATAATTTAAAATTACGACCATGCGAGATATCTTTGACAAACATAAATTTATCGCTCCTCTCCATACCTAAAGTATCAGCATTACAACAAACAAGAACCGATAGGGGTTAGGCCGCAACTTAACATGTTCAGAAGGTTCGATACATCCTTCGATTTGATCTCAAGAAGAAGTAACCTCTTCCAAGTTTCAACAATATACACCAAAAGACAACATTCTTGTTACAATGACAACATTAAAAAACCGACATTAAAATCAATGGTCCCTGAAATTGACATTGTAACCATGACACACAAATGACATCAACCCGACCAAGACCCCAAACCCTCGCTTCAAGAGGAGAGACAACTATCACAACAAAAAACCTTAACAAAAACTAGAAAATCAAAATACCTAAGAAAAAGAAAACCTGGGAGTTATTTTGCTAGTTTAGCCGAGACCCAAACTAAACCCACTAGACCTCAAAATGTAGGCCAAAAATCCAGATCATGTCATACTTGATCATCCCCATCCAACAACGTCGCTGCACCACCATTCCACCACCATAGCCAACATAACACACTGACATTGAACCCTCAGTAAACAACCGCCAGCTTGTCCCACTGAAAAGCCATACATCATACCCTATAAGGACACTAAATCAGAAGCCTCAAGCTGTCAACAAAAACATCTAATCTAATTAACCAATGAGCACAACCGTCCTCCAATCGTTGTAAGTCTCAAGCTCAGCCCCCAAGCCGACGTCCAGCGAGTAGAAATTCATATCCAATCCAAATCTCGATTGTCTTGTATTGGGAGAAAGAGAGAGAGAGAGAGAGAGACCCTCTCCACATCCAATCGCAAAGCCAACGTCCAACGAGTATAAATTCATGTTTGACCACACTCATTTAACGTCGACACGGACAGAGACCCAACACCAGCCCGATGACGCAGCCGGACGAGAGTAAAATCTCTTGTTTTGCTCTATGTTTATGGGCTCATATTGTGGTGAATTTTTATCTCTCTGTTTACTGGCTATGATCAAAACAAGAGGACCCCGTTCCTCATATCGTAAAATTTTGGTTACCCTACACCAAAACAACCTATCAATTACCATTGTAAACTTTCATAAGAGCTTATATGATTACCCGCTTAAAATGTAATTTTGTATTCACCTATTAGATTATGGGTGGGTGCTGACACTTGGGTCTAATTAATTTCCCATAAATTAATCGATTCTTTACCGAAAGAAAATAAAGTTGGTCTCGGAGTCCCCACAAGGATCAGGGATCCAGAATGTTATCATTGTTATGTTTCAAGATTTTGATTAAATAAGGGAATTATGAGTCCAATGACAACATGCTTTACATATTTGGAACAAAAATGATCCTCAAGGTAAGCCAGCGTTTCGGTGACATAAATATTATGTATATTTAACTCAATCAATCAATCAATTAAGCAAAAACACAAATGCCACTACAAATTCAGAAGTATGGTTTAAATATTTGATTCCTACTAATTGATAGGAACCAAGAAAAAATTAACTTGGGAAAGTTTTTATCATCTACATGCTAAAAAAATTTCAATTTTCCATGGGTAACTGATGTCTTTGCATTCTCCAAATGACACAACGCTTTTTCAGTTCCACTCATCCCAGAACATGACTCATTGGCTCCTAAAGTGACAGCAAAGTAAAGATAAACAGTGCAGAGGAAAGTCAGGAGGACGAGGGCTGTTAAGAGGAAGCGATGCCTTTGAAGGAGCGTTGACCAGCTACCTAACTCATTCTGTGAAAATTGTTTTCTGAATGATGCTGTCCTTCGGACAGGAGAAGACAAAATGCTGTCAATAACCATGGTGTATGTACAGACTTACCTCAGACTACCTGAAGCAAAGCACAAACTTGGGGTCAAAATGGCCGGTGACTAATATATTTCTTATCACAAGAAGAAAATGTTGTTGGATTAATTGCTATTGACAATAAAAACAAAGTTGCTACAGACAGAGATTGAGCATACAGTTAATCACATAGATGTTAAGTATTGAATTAAGAAAAAAAATGACTACACCGGCACAAATGATTGTAAGAAATTTGCTTCAGTCATGATCAATAAGAACAGCATAGTCATGTTCAGGATGGAAAATTTTTTGGCAAATAATCTGTTGTAGCAAGTAAAACTATCAACCATTCAAAGGTCAAGAGAGATACCAACAAGAAACAATATTAAACAAATTCTAAAGACAAAATACGTGAATTTGTTTTTACAAAGACCTACCAGACAAAAGGATTAAGCACTAAGCAAATCGCATAGTATCTAACTACCAACAAGTAACATATACAACTAAGGCTGTAGAGATGAGTCAAATTAGAAATGACCGTAGCAAATTGAACATAAGGCTTCCGGCAGAGTGGCTCTGAAGTTAGTTTTGAGGGTTTGACAATTTCTAATTACAAAAGGTGCATATCCTCTAACTTAGATTAATAACATATAAGAAAAGGCTTCAATGGTCACTCTACAGACAAATCTTTCTTAGAATATTTATGAAAACATATATCCAACACTGATTGGATAAAACTATTGGATATATCCAGACCTAAGCCCGAGATTATTTGGAACTGCAACCTGTGCTAAACAATCTCACCAAAATCAGCTTACTGTACTCAACTAAAGCTCAAACCACAGGTCAAACAGACTGGTGTACTGCCTACCCGAGCTCAATAGAACAGTCCTGGTATAATAACACCTTAAGGGTGACAGCCAACAGGAAAATCATATTTATGAAAGAGATCCTCAGGATAGCATCAGTATGATACTTACACAATAGCCATTATAGCAAAAGTCGTAGCAAACGTAAAAAAAAAAAAAAAAAAAAAAAAAAAAAAAAAAAAAATTGACATGAGTGTACAGAAGGAGAACCAGCATCTATTTTATTTAGTGCAGAATTAAACAAGCGATACCCAAGTGCCTAAAGCACATCATATTAATCAAACCGAATGAGAAGCGAGCTGGCGATGCTAGGCACTATCAAAACACCCGGCTCGAAAATCTTTCGCTTAGTAAAGGTGAATATCTAACAATTTTCTCTATTCTGAGATCCCCAGACAGATCTTTCGGAAAACAAAAGAAATGGCAGCATCATGAGTAGTCTTAAAGGCATTAAAAAGTAAAATTCGAACAGCAAAATCTCTCTCTCTTTCTATTTTGTGTAGATCATTAACAATTCAGCTCCAATTCAGATCAAGAATTGACCTTCAACCGATAAAAACGAGTCCAGATCTCTCTTCTTTCATTTTCCTAAATAATAATACTCATCTCAATCAACAATCCAATCACACAGATCACGCAATACAAAACATCCGAATCCGAATCAGGTCATTTTTTCATAAGAAAAACAAGGATATAAGGAAAAGGAAGAGAGAAATTAAAGGGGAAGGGTAGCTGAGATCTGAAGGAAATTGAAAAAGGAAAAGGGGAGACTTACGGAGGAGGCAAGATCGGAAGTGAAGGAGGTGAGTTTGACGCCGATCTATCTACTGCGATTCTTTTGGGGTCTCTGTGTCGTTTAGGAGCTGAGAAGATAATTGCGGGAGTGGGCGTCCACGGTGTTTTGACCACAAATTTAATAACAAAGGCTTATATATTGACGGGATCACTTTCTCGTCGGTGACTTCTGTACGCGCTCAAAGGCCGTTCATTCTCAGGGGCCGTTATGTTGCCCTTTATGCCCTTTGCAACGCTGCGTTTTATGTTTTTTTTTTTTTTTTATGAGTTGATGACCTAAAGCTTGACAGAAAGAGGCATAATCTAGGTGGCTACTTGGAACAAGGATAAAACCATTTGATGTTAGTTGGATTATAGATCGTGTTAATGATAATATGCTTTGTTTTGATATTATTCATATCTCACACTCACATGTAGCAAAGATCGTTTTATTCAACTTATAACGAAGCTGATAAGCCCAATATCATTTGGTCTAAAAAAATAGAGTATATTAAATATAAGTGATATAATCTTTAAGTTGAGAAAAAAAATTAAAACTATCATATTTCGGCACTATTTAGCCCTATTTAAAAGGCCGGGTTAGTCCTAAAGAAACGGGCCTTTAGGACAGTAAGAGTTTACATTTTCAAGTCTCGGCCCTACCCTACATGATCCTAAGTTTTCTTGACTAAGTTAAAGCCCTACCCAGCCTTACCCTAAGCCCTAAAATTTAGAATAAGATCGGCCCATGATAAGGCCTACCTAGATTCCCAAATCTAAAGCAACAAACTTGTCAATACCCACCCTAAATTTTACCCTGAAACCTGAGATAAATCATACGGGGTACACTTTCAAGGAAAATTTACCTAAAATTCGGCATAATCTACCTTGAAAATGAACAACTCTTACCTGAAAAATTCAACTTACACTTGTATAACCAAACAAACTAGCCTCAACACCTGGAGTCTTCCTGCTCCCCAAGATCATCACATCTCCCAATATAACAATTGTCATGCCCCGACCCTTAATTTTTTACCTTGATTACTAACATGGTGTTAATAAGAGTTTTACTGTCTTCGTCATTAAGTTTATAATTTAATTGGTCCCCAGAGAGGTTGTGGGGGACGATTATTTCGTAGGATTTATTCGAATGAAGAAATTGTGATGAAGGTAAAAAAGGTAATTTTTGTTAGTAAAAGGTTTTTTTGTGTGTTGAATTTTGGATTGGGTATAAGGTGGTGGACCGGTTCGGGCCAAGCCCAAAACCTTCTCTCCTTTCTCTCTCCTCCCGCTCGCGCTCTCTCTCCTTCCCGAGTCTCTCTCTGTCAAATTTTTTTCGTCGCCAGCCCGCCGTCGTCCGGCCTCCATTCATCGCCATACCGGTTCCAAACGGTCGGCCTCCGACCCAGCTCTTATTCTAGACCGGTGAGAGGCTCCATAGCTTCGCCGATCGAGAGGAAAGCTCGCCGGAAGTCCCGACTGTCCAAGTCTTCCAGTCACCCGAACTCCCTCCTCCGGCCGCCATAGCAGGCGATCCTTGGCTCAAAAGGAAGCCCTCCTCCCATGCAGCAATCCCTCCAAATGGCTCCCTCCCTCTCGAGCTAGGTAAGGAGAAATCGGTGTTTGAAATTATAGGGTTTTTTGTGTGTTTCCGTTCGATTGTGCTAGTTAGGAAAGTTGTATAGGAGGTTAAGAGGAAGGTGCTGTCAAAATTTGGTAGGCATTGGAGGTCGCCGGAGCTGGCCGCCACTGAAAAAGTGTTTTTAATGGGGATTTTTATGAGAAGTTTAATGATATGAGTTTTAGAATTTTTGGAGGAGTTTTGGATAGGTTTGAGAATTTTTAAAGTTTGGTATTTTTGGCAGATTAATAAGTTAAAATCCGGCCACGTGATTATTTATGGTTAGGATGGTGGAATGTGTTTTTGAGAATGTCGGTAAAAATTATAGAGATTTATGGTTGGCAGTGGAATTAAGATTTAGGGCGATAAGCATGGTTGAGCGCGCGAAGCTCATATTTAATTATGCCTATTTTCTTTAAGCGTCGGTGTTTTATTTAAAGATTTATTTATGTTTTTGGAACAGGACGCGAAGAGGCTCGAGCTGAAGAGGTCTCCGACCGACATCAGGCTTAGGCCTAATTTGTGAATTGACCTTTGTTTTAAATAATGTGTTTGAAATGTTTTATTGTTGTTGAATAATTTCCTTTTGTTGGAAAATAACCGAAATTGAGAATTTCGGTGATTATACTCATATTTATATGTTTATGAGAACAGTATGTATATAAATAAACGCTAGCTAGCTATACGTGATTTTCCCCCATAATGAGGTAAAATGTTATTATGGGGTGACATGAGCGTTAGACGCCAGCATCGTAGACTTGTATGACTTTATATTCTTCGTATTCATTCATAGAATTCGTATAAGGAATTAGCACGTATATATATCCACTCGTGCGATTCCCCCATAATGAGGTACAATTCCAGTATGGGATGACGTGAGCGTTAGATGCCAGCGTCATAGCCTTGTATGACTATCTATTTTTCGAGTTTATTCATAGATATCGTACAAGGAATAGACGAGTGTAAATACATATTGATTTATATAATCCTAGCCTGAGAGGCAATTTATTAAAGTTTGGGAGTCTAGCGAGGCTAGACACCAGTTAAGAATTTTTGAGTTAAACTTTTATGTTGTCGCTGGTAAACGCTTTTGAGATTTTTGTATAACTTATTCTAGATATTAAGTTGTTGTGGAGGATATTAATTTTGGTTAAAAGGGTGGTTCTATAATTTTTTCGGGTTAGGGTTGTCCATTTTCAAAGGAGGTTTGCCGAGTTCTTCGGTAAATTTTCCTTGGAGGTGGTCCTCGCATGACTTATTTTGGGTTTCAGGGTGAAATTCGGGACGGGTCATGACAACAATTACTCAACTACAATAATCTCACAACCACAACAGACAATTAATAATTTAGTACTGAACTTTCAGAGTATATCTAAAGTTGAACGAAAAACAATGAATAAAGAATAAACGGAAACAACCTCAGACTATGCCTCGATTTCATGTACGCTCGACTTCATTTAAACTTATCCTACATACTGGGCATTTAAAACGAAAGAGCCCAGAAAAAAAGTAATTTAAAACGTTAGAGTGAGTGGACAAAAATAAATTAAATAATTTAACAAATAAATAACTTGTATATTTTCCCACGTTTCAACTTTTAAAACTTAACAACATGCAACTTTGATAAACCAAATAACTGTAAATCCATAGTACCATAAAAATAAACAAACCAGCCCCGCTGGATAATTTTGAAATCTCGTGAGAAGAGATAAACCAGCCCCGTTGGTTAATCAATTATATAACTAAGAAAAATAAAATAAAGGAAAGAATTATCACCATATAAAAGGAGTCTCATAGGCTATAATAACGTCATACGCTAAGCGTTTTACTCACCTATGGTGAGGACCGCTAATAATGGTTATCTAGCAATAATCAATATAAGCGACCCTATATTATGGTGACTAACAACATATGAAATCACTTAAATCCATTAAACTTCCCCAAGATCATACGAATGGTATGGTTCCCCACTGTACTTAAAAATTATCATAAGAAATTATATTAAAACTTAATGACGTGTCTCACACGTCAATATATTCTCAAATCCATAATTAAAAGTGAGATTTAATAAACAAGTATAAATTATAATTAATTTTTCAATCCGAAAATACTCGCTGAAAATATTTTCAATTTCAAGATCGATAATCCACTATTAAACAAGAAAGTTATAAATAGAGAATTACCGAAAATATCATTTTTGGAAATCTTTATAAATCTCAAAGTCCATAATAAAACAATCATAATGAAATCCAGAATTTATAAAAATATCCAAACTCAAATATCAAATTAATAATCCGAGCTCAAATACATAAATCATGACCAACCATTAATCAATGCTTCAAACTCAAATAATTTCTAAGATCATCTCATAAGCCGAAATTATAATATAAGCTCGAAAAATAAAATAATAAATTATAATATCTTGCATGCATATTTATTTAAAACTAAAATGTCCACTCACAATATTAGGCCTACGCCTTTCAATGCTCGGAATAGTCCTCGAGTGCTGCCTCCCACTATTGACACTCTCTAGCCAAACTCATGTCTGACGATAAACAGAAGAACAAATTGGTCAGACCCAACTCCATAATAATCATTAACGATTTGACTTCTTCTCATTTTGACTAGGTTTCCTGGGTTGACCAGGATTGACTAAGTTTGACCCATAGTTGACCAATAGAGTTGGCCAACTAACGATATTTCGACATTTTCCAATTTAACATTCGACTTAATAATTCGGGTTATTACACCAACGTCCTACTAACCGTTAAACTATTAGGCGTCGTTTAATAATTCATCTTAGTGAACCTTGATTTTGATTAATTAACTAATGTAATCTCGTAAACTCAAAACATACAAACCACCTTAATTTGGAAAACCACCAAATCACTAAGTATACCCAAAAAGGTTTCCATAAATAGGAAGAGTTTTTAAAGGGAAAGTTTCCCTTTTGGAAAACTTTCCTAACTTGGCAAGTCTTTCAATTACAACCCAAATATTTCTAATTGTGAAGTGACATAAAACGAAAAAGAAAACATCGATTACTACCTCATTCGCTTCTGCCAAAACTGTCCCTCGCCGGACTTTGGCAACTTGCATAATCATGTGCATGTTCTTACTAAAGGAGATACAACTCTTGTCATAATTGATTCGTTGACCTGAAGCCTTCTCATACTCCGACAAAATTTGCTTCAAACACACTCCTCCCTTCCAACTTTGGAAAAAAAATGAAAGAATCATCAGCGAAGAATAAGTGACTGATACTCGGGGCTCCTCTGCAAATTATGATCCCATGCAACACCTGCTTCTGTTCAGCAAGTAAAATACTTTTTGACAGCACCTCTGCACACATAAGAAAGAGGTAAGGGGAAATAGAGTCTCCTTGCCTCAATCCCCTCGATGGACAAATCAAGCCTCTAGGTTCCCCGTTTATGACGAAGGAGTAGCAAGACACCGTCGAAATACAACTCATAATCCACCCAACCCATGTTGACCCAAATCCCATTTTCAACATCACTGCCTCCAGAAAAGCCCACTCGGCCCTATCATACGCCTTACTCATATCTAGCTTCAACGCACAAAGTCCCACCTTCCCACTTCTTCTCCTCTTCAGACAATGAGAGATTTCAAAAGTCATAAGAGAATTATCTGATATCAAACGGCCGGGGACAAAAGCACTTTGAAATGGAGAGATCAATTTGTCAAGGAGATGCTTCAACCCATTCGCCAAAACTTTGGACCCGATTTTGTAGACAACGTTACACAAGCTAATAGGTCGGAGATGACCCATAGTTTGTGGAACCTCCACCTTAGGAATCAAAGCCACAAAAGTTTTGTTCACTGCTTTCATGCTCCGCTCCGAAACAAAGAAATCACGAACTGCTTCCACCACATCATCCCCAATTAAATCCCAAAAAGCCTAATAAAAGCAAGGAGCAAAGCCATCGGGGCCAGGAGATTTAGAAGGATGCATTGCCTTCAACGCACCCCAAACCTCATCCTTATCAATCTGCCTTGTAAGAAAGTTATTGTCTTCCAAAGAAATACCATTCACCACTCCTAGAATATTCTGGAAATTCTTCGTACATGAAAACGTGAACATATCTCGAAAGTAGTCAAGAACAACACCCACCAAGTGCACTATTAAATAATCCCACGATCGTATTCTTTTTTCTTCTATTTTTCACACGTTGATGGAAAAATTTCGTATTCAAGTCACCATCCTTCAACCAGAATACCTTCGCCCTCTGTCGCCAAAAAATATTCTCCCTATGCAGAAGATCATTCAACTTGGATTGTAGTGAAGCTTTACTTACGTCAACCGGAGCCGAGAGGGTCTTATCATAAAAAAGAGCTAACTGAGCACCTACTCTCTCAATATCTTTTTGTAGATTACCAAAGTGTTCCAGACTCCATTTTTCCAACGATTTCCTAGTGTTCTCCAATTTGTTCCACAAAATTTGGAACGGCCCCACTCCATGAGAATTAGTCCAACTTCTCTCCACTACCTCTCTACAAATCTCCTCCAACAACCATCCTTCTTCAAAGTAAAATCTTTTCTTTCTCTTTTTTTTTTTGCTCCCTTATCTCTAGAAGAATAGGAAGATGGTAAGAGCATCTCCAAAATGAACATCAAGAAGAAAGATAAGCACTCATTTCTTAAATATTAATTATTCATGTGCTCTAACGGTAAGAACAAAAAATTAAAATATTTTATTACGTAATATATGTTAAAATGAAATATATGATTTTTTTTGTTATTATTAATAATAATATGTCATTTTATTATTGTAATAAATATCGAAATCTCTAAAATAGAGAAGCTGCTGGAGTTGGAGTATAAATTTTTTAAAAATTTTGATTTTTGCTTCCTCATCTTAAAAGAAGAGCTACATATTTTCAAGAAGAACATGTGAAACGGTCAAGTCGCACCTTTACTACTTCACCACCCTGTACCCCACTCCAAGTAAAACGAGGACCGACGAACTTTAAATCCCGAAGGTCACAAAAGTTCAAAGCATCCTGCATGTCGTTCATTTGCCCAAAACTACGTAGAGCTCTTCCCAACTTACCTCTCTAGAATTAATTTCATTGTAATCACCACCCACCACCCATGCTATATTGCCATGCAAACTTAATTGACGTAGCAAATTCCACGTTCGAATCCGATCCTCAACCTTGGAAAAGCCATAAATCCCAGTGAACCTGAAACGTTTCAGATCATTGACATCACCAACAACCACATCTATGTGATGATCCGAGAAAGACTGCTGTAAAGAGACCTTCAGATCCTCATTCCACAATAAGCACAAACCACCGGCACGACTTACTCCCATCCCTTTTCTTTTTTCTACAAACCTACAGCTAACTGCCAAAGCATTCCGCCACCCTACTTGTCGCTTAAACCCCGTCACATCATCCTCCGTACAAAATGTTTCAGAAAGAAAAATTAACTTGGGAATAGTGAGGGGGTTCCCGATCCCTGGCAGTTCCAACACAAAATATTCATGGCTCGAAACCGGACCCATCACGGGAGAACGTTGAAGAGCACGTTCAAAGCTCACCTCATCTTCCCTCTGAAGCTCCACCATCTTACCTCGACCCCGACATTTTTGACCTCCAACAACAAACCCTCTCACACTCCCCTTCTTCTTCTTGGCCGTCTTCTTTTGGTAGGGAATCAATTCGGCCTCAACCGACTCCCTCTCTACTTTAGTCAGCTCACTTTCTGTAATATAAGCACAACAAAACCAGTCTCAGTTTCAGTGTTGTTCTGGATCCCCTCCTCACAAGGACGATTCAGGTCCAACTCTAGCGGCCCATTAATCTTTCTTTCTACAGATTTTACCAATGCACCCTCCTTCGGGCTCCTATGAATTGGAAGAATAATTTTTTTTTTCCTAAAAATCATAGACCCTAACATAACGCCGTCCTTCTTAGACTCACCACCAATTTGACCTTCAATACAATCAATCCTATTAAGATTCCCTCCCATAACAGCATCCTCAACTAATGACGTACCACCATCATCTCGTTCTTGATTCCCTCCCAAAACAGAGCACTCATCCCTCCCAGTCTTACTTGACTTATCTCGGTCAAATTCTGCCAGAACAGATACTCCAGCATCCCGAAATTTTGGGATGACTATCTCCCTCCCAAAAATGTGGGAATCAATCCGATCCTGGTTTGTCCTGACTACTCGCCTTCAGATCCACATTGACCTTGACACCATTAAGAGGCTCCGAAAAAACTTTTTGGACATTTAATGTCGGAGTTTTTAATGGGAAAACTTCCATGATTGACTCCGCAGTCTGCTGAATTTCCAGCCGTTGTTTCTTATTCCGACGACCACGACTTACTCCCTTCCATGGCCGGTCAACCTCCATCTAATTACTCCCGATCTCCTCTTCCTCCCATTCACCTCTGTCTCTAACCATACCAGATAGGGGAAAATCAGGAGCCTGCATTGACCAACCTCCCTCGCTCTGCTCCAGTAATCCAAAGCGACGCCCATTCTGAATCAAATTCTCCATCGCAGCCGCTCTTTCCCGAGCCTCCTTCTCCGCTAACCATTGATCTTTTCGTTTAGCACACAACATGAAGTCAAATTGTTTATCTCTAATCACCCCATTCTATAGAGCTCACAATTGTTGGAATCATGATGAAGTAGACCACAATAGAAACAGAACACTGGGAGCTTGAGATAATCCACTTCGAAGCATGAACCTCTACTCCTCCCCGGCAATCTGACGTGTGCCACCCTCCTTAAAGGACTATCAGTGTCTATCAGAACCCTCACCTTCAGACTTGAACCCAAATAAACCCCATTCTTAGGTTCTTCCATCTCGCATATCTGCCCACCGCATTCCCAATTCTGATCCCCGTTTCCTTCTCCTTATAAAGCATCGGAATTCCCCAAGCACGAATTGCCAGTTCAAGGAGATCTTTCGCAAATCGTCTAGCCCATTGCTAGCAGTGACAGCAAACAAGGATTTGTTGAAGTGCCATGGACTTCCCCCTCAAGAGAATGAGAACACGACCCTGTCACTGCCTTCTAGAACCACCGCCGAGATTCGATTTCTTTCTCTGAGTTGTTTCCTCGGAGTCCACAACATCTTCATAGTACCTATCAGCGCCTCCATATTATACTTTTTATCCGTCAGCAGTCGACCCACAATCAAGAACTTCTTTGGTTTCCATTGATCTGGGTCGTTTGGGAGGATAATCTCCTGAGCTTCATCCTCCGTCAAAACCAAACGATGAATCAACCCACCCAACTCTTCCTCCATCCTACAGATCCAATCCCCAACTAAAGACAATAGTCGAAGAAGTGTGAAAAACCAGGCAAACACAGGACTATAGGTCTACTGTAACTTTTGTCCGAGAACGAGATCGGAGCAAAAGAAACTCTCACTCACCTCAGAGACACAGACTCAAGAGAGAAGAGACTAATTAGAGGCGACTTAGTCAATAGTATTCCTTGTCGGAGGAAGTTTATGTGATTTGCTTTTTGGATTATGAATATGAATATAAGTTGAAGAAGGAATATAAAGTCTATTGCACTTGGCGAGTGTTTTTGGAGATCCCGTTACAATAGTAATTGTCGACATTTTGTGGTTTACTATGTTATCCTTGGAGTATTTGCTATTTGCTAAAATGCCTCAGAACCCGACCCGAATAACTTGCTACTTGTTTCGACTCTCAAAGACAGTCAAATAAGACGGTGGGCAAATCCGAATCCGACCCAGAAAAAGCACAAGTCTTCGTAGCTTCTTTATACCATCATCGCTCTCTACCTCTTCATTCTTCGCTCTCCCCCAATTTCCACGAGGTAAATTCACCCACACCTCAATTTCGATTCTCTTACAATTTCACGATCAAATTCTCAAAATCCCGTTTAATCTGCGTTCGATCATTTAATTCTCGGTTGCTATTGAAGGTTAGGGTTTTGTATCTTTTAAACCAATTTCTTGCTATTACAGATATGTTCATTCAGTCTGGTTAATCTTTGAAGTTGAGATACAATCGCAATTAGATTTTTGGTTTCTTTAACTGATGACGATGAGGTTTCTAATTTTAATTCAATTTTTTGTTGTTGTGCCTAGTTGTGATAAAAAGTTTTGATTGGTGATCAGTTTGTTGAATTAGGGATTGAATCGGCGGGTGAAGTGTGAAGGAAGAAGAAGAAGAAGATGTGGGCAGCTTCGTGTCTCGCGACATGTTGTGCCGGCTGTGCTTGCAATTTGTGCCAGTCGGCCGTCTCTAGTATTAGCCGCCGCTCCGCAAGGATTGCATACTGTTTCCTCTTTGCCTTTTCTCTCATTGCCTCATGGATTTTCCGCGATGTTGCGCCACCTCTGCTCGAAAAGATACCTTGTAATAAGCCACCTCTCAGATATTGTGTTCATTATGGAAATTATGTGTTTGGATGTGAATTTTGATGGAGTGTTGTTTGGTTGTTGATGCAGGGATTAATCATTTTCATCAGATACCGGATAGGGAGTGGTTTGAGACTGAGGCCGTGCTTCGTGTAAGCTTGGGGAATTTTCTGTTCTTCACCATCCTGTCTGTTGTGATGATTGGTGTCAAGAGTCAGAAGGATCCCCGTGACAGTATCCACCATGGTGGATGGATGATGAAAGTCACTTGCTGGTTCCTCTTGGTGCTCTTCTCCTTGTTTTTCGTGCCAAATGGGGTTATTAGTTTATATGGTAAGCACTATTTATACTCTTACTTTTATCTTCTTTTTCAAAGATGTAAAAAGCAGGTCCGATTATGCCTATTCTAATCCAAAATAGAATGTAACGACGTAGGGATCCATATGTAAACATAGTACCTATTTAGCTATGCTTGAATGACCCCTTCTCATAATTAGAATGTATATAACCGTATTTTGCACTGCGATTTGTACAATTTCTAGGCCATGAGGAGATAATTGCTAAGCCTCAGTTCAATGCTAAACTAGATGAGCTATTAAATGTTGAACAGACAACAAGCTCCTTAAAATGCATATAATTCTAGATAGATGAAAATGGCTACATTTAGGTTTATGTAAAATTTGTCATTTGAAAATTGTGCATTTGAATTATTTGGCCAATATTGATAATTATATGTCATTTATGCAGAGACAATTGCAAAGTTTGGCTCAGGATTCTTTCTTCTTGTACAAGTTGTGCTTCTGTTGGATTTTGTTCATGGATGGAACGACAAATGGGTTTCATATGATGAGCAGTTCTGGTTAGTTTATTCTTTTCATAATTATCATGTGTATATTCAGATTTGTACTTCCATTTACTGAGTTTAGTTCTATCTTCATTGTATACACAGGTATGTTGCTCTTTTTGTTGTTTCTCTAGTTTGTTATCTGGCAACATTCATCTTCTCTGGACTTCTTTTCCATTTGTTCACGCCATCTGGACATGACTGCGGGCTCAATACCTTCTTCATCGTCATGACTCTGATATTTGTTTTCGTTTTTCTTATAGTGGCACTGCATCCTACTGTAAGTTTCTTAATCATGTTTTATTGCTTCTATTACTGTCTCTAAAACCTTCTATATTTTGTTAGTACATCATATTCACTAATATGAATTCCTTATTTCTAGCGCACTTAAATTAAGAGAAGCCCTTTTAGGTTTTATAAGGATATCATCGTTAGTAGCCACACAGAAACAACAAATTTCATTCCCTAGAATGATAAGAAAGAATGCCAACATAGAGGGATTGATCAATAGATAAGAAAGAAAGCTAACATAGAGGGGTTGATCAATATACTTTGTTCTTGTTTATTAGAATATTCACATTTTAAGTTTAATATAACTACATCACCGTCCTTTTTGAAGACAGTAGTTTATAATTTAAACCCTGATGATATAACTATGTCACTTTCCTTTTTGAAGACATTGGTTTATGCTCTTGAGATGACATAAAACTAACTGCTGGCCAAAAAAGAAAAACCAGATACAATACCAATGCTCCAGTTTTACATTTGGTTGGTATATTCATTTATTGTATCTCCTAGTATGAGTCCATCATAAATCCAACACAGTACTTGCATGTTGCTTAGCTTTCTGGTTGCATAGAAATTTATTTTTTGAGTAAACCGGTCAACCAGATTTTCATATTATACATACCTGGATATTGTATGTTATTCTGTTTTGTATGTAGAAGTGCAAATTCATTGTTAATGTAATGACCTTTTGGATTCCTTGGCCTCTATTTGATGTTACACAGGTAGGTGGCAGCATTTTACCCGCGTCAGTTATATCTGTGCTGTACATATCTCTGCTATAGTGCACTTGCTAGTGAGCCGAGGGACTATGAGTGCAATGGTCTCCACAAGCATTCTAAAGCTGTTTCCACTGGGACTCTTACCTTAGGTTTGCTTACCACTGTTCTCTCTGTGGTTTATTCTGCTGTGCGTGCTGGATCTTCCACAACTCTTTTGTCCCCGCCTAGTTCACCTCGTGCAGGTAATTCGTGACAGTATCTTTAAATGTTTTGGCTTTTATGAAGTTACTCTATTTTTCCGTGAAAATTGTACATCAAAACTGACTTACAATGAAGATTTAATTTTTTTAACAACTGTCCTTGATGATTGGTTTTTAATTAGAAAGGCTTATCAAGTTTTGTATCTGCAAACAATTAATTTAATTTTTTTTAAAACCAATTGCATGGTGAAGGTGCTGGGAAACCACTGCTCCCATTGGATAAGCCGGAAGAACGTGAAGAAAATGAGAAAGCCAAGTCAGTGTCGTATTCATATGCCTTCTTCCACATCATCTTCTCACTTGCAAGTATGTACTCGGCTATGCTTCTGACAGGGTGGTCAACCTCAGTTGGGGAGAGTGGGAAGTTGATTGATGTGGGTTGGCCGTCCGTCTGGGTGAGGGTCATGACTAGTTGGGCAACTGCAGGTCTCTACATCTGGTCCCTTTTGGCTCCAATTCTGTTCCCTGAGAGGGAATTCTAAAATCCTGCCAGAGATATGAAGAAAACTCGATCTTCTAGTATGTTTAATTTATGTAATGTGTATGCCTTTACTATCCTTAAAAAAAGCACTGTTTGCTCTGTAAATAAAATTTGTATCGACTTCTGGAACAACCAAATTACTTTAATATTTGCGGTTGGGTTTGATATATGCTGCATGAAGTTGATTGCTTTCCCGGGAAATAAAGTTGAACCTGATGTTGGGTGGAGTCTCGGTTTGTTATTTGTTTACTGGCCGTAGGGGATTTTGTTGGATTGGGCAAGCAATTCTCTCCCTAGGGCTTGAAACTCATCCTAAACAGAACAGAGTACAGACCAGGAAAGATAGTGATTTAACATGTATTTAAAGGTTGGTGATAATAACACACCCTATCTATGATTTGAGAATTAATCATGTAATAAATTTAAGTAACATATTTGTGAATAAAATTGAAATGGTGTGGTTATAATAATAAAAAGGGTGTGTTAATAAAATCACCTTAAATTGGGCTTTTCTTGTTCCACTTTATTGATTTAGGAGTTATACTTTGTTGGCATTGGTAGGAGAAACGCTGATTCCGTGTAGAGACCAAACAAAATTGAAACTAAGACCATTATGAAAAAAAAAAAAAAAAAAAAAATAAAGAGTGCGGTTATTGGGACATTTAAATTTGTTCATTTGACCTCCCTTTTTTATAAGTTATTGAATGAAAATTATTCTCTCTTACGTAATGACTATTAAAGACAATAATCATATAAAAAGAAGTATATTTAGTCTCTTTAGACTTTCCAATTTTATAATTAATTGATTGTATTATTTATTATTTTCCTTATATATTTTTAATTTCTAATTTACTATTTTATAAATTTTACTACATATATATATATATATTTAATTAAAGCTAAAACTATGATCAATATCGACCGTGTGACATAAAATTTTCTACTATCATACATGTTAAAAGCATATATATATATATATATATATATATATATATATATATATATATAAGGTGAAGAAATATATATGCAAAACAAATTGATAATGAAAAATTAAATAACCTTTGAAATAATTTCATGATGTACATAAAATAGAGGGAAAAAAACATACATAGTATACAATTGTTATCATTGATCGTCGTTTAGCATAAGTAAAATAGAAAAAGAAAAGCTAATTTATGTTAGAATATTTTCTTGTTGGTAAATATAAGTTTTTTTTTCTCAGATAAACCACTAATATGCTACAACGAGTCTACTGTAAGTCAAACTCACAACCTCTCACTTATACGGAGAGACGATACTGAGCTGGTAAATATAAGTTTTTGAAACCAATACTTTGTGTTATTTGATTTTTAAGAGAAAAATTGACGTCATTGAAACTTTTTTCTTACAAATTGATCAAATAATGGAGGTTTGGTGACGTTATATGGGAAATAAAAATATCAAGGAATTGAGGTCATGAAAAAGGTTTGAACGAAAAAAAAATCAAGGAATAAAGGTCTCGATGATAGCATATGCAAAAAGAAAAAAAAATTATAAGAATGAGAGGTCTAGAAAATAAATAAGAGATATAATGAGTAAATTATCAAGACATATGTGAATAACATACCTAAGATTATTTTAGGAATTTGAAAGGATGTCTGGTGAGCAAATGCTTGTAGTTAAAATTAAAAAGGAGCTGTAAATAGTATGAGAGATATACTAAGTAAGTTTGGAGGTCTCAATAGCCACACTCATAAATAAAACATTGAAATAGAAACAAGAGAACCATGGGGAAGTGAAGATCATAGAATAGAAACACTATGATAAAAAGTAAAGGATAATCAGTAAGTAGGGTTCTTGAGAAGAAATTGTGCACGGATCTTGCAATCTTCATGTCATATTTGTTTTGAGAAGAATTTCATATCAATTTGGTTGCCTAGAAGTAAGGAATAACATGGGATGGAATTTAGCAATCTGTTGATCGGCAAAAAAAAAAAATATAACAATAAAATAAAATAAAAAGATTTAAAAAATATATAATATAAATACTTTTCTTGTGCTACGTGCACAATGCTTTTGAGTTCAATTGAGACTCTTGCAAACAGCTGGACAACAAAGTCTAATGCGAACTCAATCTTCCAAACCGTGCACTCTATATAAAGAGACACAGAGAAGAAGAAAACACACACGGAGAGAGCGGGGGGGGGGGAGAGGACAGAAGAAGGCGAGAAGGCGAAATCAGAGAGAAACAGAGAGAGAAAGAAGGCGAAACAAAGAAGAAGAAAGTAAAGCAGAAGAAGAACGGCGAACCAAACAAAGGTGGAGCCCCCATTCTAACTATTTCTTTTTTTGCAGCGTCTTTATCTTTCTGTGTCACTCCGTCGAAATCCCGGAAGCAAAGCCATCTCCTCTAACCTAGCGAGGTAGTCACCAAAAGAAGGCGAGATGACCTCGCCCCCTCCCCCTCTTGTTACAACAAACATATGTCTTTGCATCTCGCATAACAAGCCATGCAAGGGGAAGGAAACAAACAAGTAACGCGAATCTGAAGAACATGAACTTACCCTTGACGACTCGGAGAATTCTTGGGCGAGGTGACATTCGCGTTAAAGCATGAACCCTGAGGGGTGACGAGTTGACATTCGCACCAAAGCAGAAGCCCTAAGGGCGGCGAGGTGACATTCGCGCTAAGACAGAAGCCCTAAAGGGTGGCGAGATGACATTCACGCCAAGACAGAAGCCCTAAGGGGTGGTGAGATGAGTTTCACGCCAAAACACTAAGGCTGGATGACTCTCACGTCAAAACATAAGCCTTAAGGAGAAGCGTGATGGTTTCACAAAATTAGTAGTCCAGGCGAGGCGAGATGACGTCACAAGCATCCACGCGGAAGCCGCTCAAAAGCAGACACGCGGAAGCCGCTCACAAGCAGACACGCGGAGTCCGCTCACAAGTATACACGCGGAAGCCGCTCACAAGCAGACACGCGGAAGCCACTCACAAGCAGACAAGCGCGGACTCCGCATGAAGGGGGAGTCCGCTTACATACCAAGGTTGGAATTGCAGGAAACATCTACGCCCCAAACAAGGACTGTGGCCAAAACCATTCAAGCCTTTTGTCATACTGCTACATCACCCGTTCGGGTGCCCAAGTCAAATCAACAGACACTCTACCAAATTAGGTGTCCACCAGAAATACAGTTAACTGATTCAAAATACATCTGTTAAACTAAAATCCGGCATCAAGCCATAAAGCCTACAAACCTCTTATGAACTACGGTCGGTTTGATCCCACAAAGGGGTACGTAGGCAGTCTAGCAACCCACTAGATGCAACCACAATTCAAAACAGAATCCCTGTCACCACCAGTCAAATTCGTCTAGTCCAAATAACTCTGGCCAAATTACAAGAGCACCAGAGAATCAAATCCATAACCAAACCTTAAGAACGGTATCTATCGACCTTCGGAATGTAACTTGTGCTGGAAAAGTTGAATGATACTCTAGAACAAACGAGAGAATATTACTTTTTTTTATACCTTGATCCTATGGAGATTGGAAGCTCAGAGCTTCATTTGCTGGCTTCACTTGTAGTACCGGGTTCAATGAGCGAATCAAACAGCTTATACAATTGGCTCTCGCACAAAGTGGAAACAAAACCCTCTTAAGTCCGCTCAGATTGATTGTTATATTCATCCCAATGCTTTGTATTTCGCCAAGGTTTCCATTTGGTGGAGGCCATTGGTGTTGATTTGCAAGGTATCAGATCACTAAGCTAACAACACTAAGTCACCAAGATGAAACAAAAACTTGAACCGAATGTGTGACGTTGGTTTGTAAAGTATCAGAGCACTAAGCTGCTAAACAAAAACAGATCAAACAAAAACTTGAACTGAGAACTTTTCCTTTAGCAACGAACTCTCCTAAAAACGTCACAAGAAATAAGCCTTAGCACAGTGCAAAGGTGTCACACACTTCAAATTAACTTCTGTGAAAAGCAATCAATTAAATTCCATTAATATCTGGCCACACAAGTTACTCCAAACACTACCAGAGTGAAGATATTGCAAGTGTCAAGAATGGGGATCCATAATAAAAATAAAAAAAAACTATGAATCCAATGGGGTATCCGTTAACTGGTGAAGGACAGTCATTCAATCTTCAAAATCTCCAGCATTCTCCAGTAGATAGTTGGCTGCCAGTTCTTCATTGCGATCACATGCCAAAAACGCTTCAATCACCAAAGCTCTATCAAATCCCATTGCTTCAAGCTACAGGGAAGATTACACACAACTGATGAGCCAATATATATATTACACGAATGATTCTATCAGAGATAGACTAAGAAGTATACATACTCGTTCAATAGCCTCCTGTTCTGCTGGAGTTACATTGATAGCATGTGGCATTTCTTGATCAGGCTGATCAAACATGTCACTGGAGGATAGAGTAATTTAGTGAGAATGAAATGTCAGGATTACAATAAAACATACACCAGTACATGCAGCTTCAACAAATACAAAAGAGAATGCTTCCTAGGCTTTGGGTCAGAATCAGTGGGGTGGGAAGTGGGACAGTTTATCTTAGGCCACAGTTCGCCAAGAAAAAAAATGCCACCGAAAGGAAAAAAGAAACTAGAATACAGCAAAACAATGGAAGATAAAAGGAAATTTACACATTAATTCTCAGAGAAGCTCATATTTTTTTCGGTGACTCTGAGAGAAGCTCATATTACTCCTGCTTGGCCAGGATTGTTAATAACATGTAACAGTTCTTTCTACTTGTTATTCTGGTCTGCTAAGCTTTCGATGATTTACTAAGCATTTTTATTACTATGGTTTAAGACATTTGCATGTATGAATGCTCACCCTTCAGAACCCTCAAGAGGTTCATTTATTAATTGGAGGAACTCGGCGTGGTGCTCCTGAATTAATCTTAAAAGCTGGGGGTTTTGCTTTCCAAGCTCCTGCAGCATAGGCTGCAACAAAAGCAGAATGAAGACAATCTGAGCCATCTTAAAAAGAACCATCACATTAGCTAATGTGTAAAGACACAATTTATATGCATACCTGTAAAATTTGTGGGTTTGCTTGCACCATTGAACGCAACGTCTGGAACTGTAATGGAGATAATAAATAAATCAAAACTCTCATCATGAACAAGTCAACAAAGCAAACAAAGATTTGTATCAGGCATGATCTGGTGATAATATTTGCTGAACTTCTTTTCATTGGCTTCCAAAAAAAATAAAAATGAAAATAGCAAATGGCATCAAACTGTCAAAGAAAATTAAACTATGCACAATTGCACATTGCGATGGTTCGTAATTCAGTAATTCCATACATTATATCTGTGAAAATTTGATATGATCCAATCATGTCAATTTAATAACTTATACAACAACTATATATTGAAACAAGATGCTTACCTGATGACTGTTTCTGAGGAAGTCAAGGGATCCAAGTGCACCAGCACCAGCACCGGACAATGCTTCCTGGAGTATACCAACTTAGATAAACATACAGCTGCATAAAAGTAAAAGAAAGTCCTTCCACAATCATAAGATTTACCTGCGGAAACATATTCAGGGGAGCAGAATTGGGTGCTCCAGAGACAGGTGGAGCATTGGCGATGCCTGTTTCAGTTGCCTGACTTCCAGGGAAATGAGCCACAGGCACTGCAACTTCAGCTGTTTCTGGAATACTCTGAAGAACACTATGTCAGCAGCTGAATACAACAATATAACAGCTAATAGTTAATTAAATGCAGACATACAGAGTATAAGTAGTCCACTGCTCGCTCTGGGTTGTTGTAAGCCGCTCGAAGTGCACGTGTAACTGTTTCCCTGTCCCAATTTCCACCACCCATATCCATTATTTGTTGAATAGTCTGATCAAGATTAGTTCCAGCAACTAAGTTTGACGCAGCTTGACCATAGGTATCAGTATACACACTGCAATTGAAACACAATAGACTTAACATCATTAGGTTCTATATCAAATAAGTAACATGCTAAGGCAAGAAGAATCCAACTTTGTTATTTATATTTTATAGGAACGGGAGAAAAAGAAAACAAAGCAGCTGCTCCACCCAAAGAGGTAAAATATATATAGGATGTCGAGAAAACTACACTTAACTAAGGTCCCAACATGGACAGCACACATCCACCATATTATTGTATATCCACCATATTAGTTCCACATCCTAACTACAATATCTGACTCAACATGGAACACATGAAGACACAAACTAAACCTGATTCGAGGACTTTTCTTAAGGCTCAAATCAAATGCATTAAATATCAGTTTAGGGAACTGCAGAAAGAAACATACTCAGCAGTATCTGAAGCAGGTGTGGTACTCTCAGAGGGCCTACAAAACAAAGGGAAAAGTATGTAAGAGCGAATCTAAGTTAATCTAACTAGTTCAAAAGGCTTTTGTCATGTAAACCCACGGTGCTTGTATGGGAGCTTCAGCTCTGGTAGTAGAAGTTGTGATTGGTGCAGTTGTAGGCGGAATCGTAGAAGCAGGCTGTGACACAGAATTACAGGACAGCTTAGAATAAGAAAAGCAGAAAAAAAAAACTGAACAATATGCCCGGCAAAACTTTGAAAGATAGTGCAAGTATTGTACCTGAGCAGATGAAGCCCCTGCTAAGCCTGAGGTTTTACTCTGTCAAAATAGCAAAACAAGAAATGGAACAGATTACAGCAGTAAGAACGAGTATGCAAAAAAAAAATGTAAACTATAAAACAAAGAATTCCCACAATTGCTGGCTATCTGGGTTATGTTTAATATATAGATATCAGCTTGGACCTTTGGTGCAAAAAGACAAAAAGTAGATGTTGGTGTTTTTTCTTCTTTTTCTTATATAAAGTAGATGTTGGTTTCAGCAAAAATGCAAAATACAAGTAAACAACTGAACCAAAACCAATAACAGCATACAAAGAGATAGCAACAGATATCAGTTCCATGCAAAATTATATCGAGTGAGAATATGAGAGAGAATGAATTTAAAACACCGTAACAAGGGATACACAAAAATCTTAGTACAAAAGTGTAAATGTACCAAAAGAAAATAGGCATTGTTTCTCATTAAAGATATGAGTGAACTTTCCTTTGCAAAGCAAAGCAGTTCAAAAGATTATTGTATGCGAAAATTAGTATGAATACAAATCTGAGCCAGTCTGATTTCTATCTAGTCATTTCGTATACTAATAAATATCTCATCTGATTAAATTTAGAAAAAATACTATTTTTATGTTCTTTATATTGAAGCAAGCAGAAAATGGGTTCATGCCCTGCAATGTGTTTCCAAGGTCTTCACCTTGAACCCCAAGTCACTATATTAAGATCCCAGGCATTTGTACGCATCCCATATACGCTTCTAGTAACAGCATACTATAGCCAACAAGGGATTAGTAGGATGAATCATTTGCTCCGTGTGGCTTGGGTCAAACACTCTTAGGGTACCTACCTAGTTATTGTTAGTTCCTGTCCCTGAAAACAATTTAGGGTTTAGCAGGAGGATCCAGTATCAAGCTTGGTCTGCAAAGTGGGTTTGGGGGATTCAGGGCATCAAAAAGGAAAGCTAACAAGTGGGTTTGGGGGATTCAGGGCATCAAAAAGGAAAGCTAACAGTAAAAGAAACCGATAACGCCTTCCTTTCCTCATGCAATCTATGTAACCATTAAAAAATAGACCCTCATTTTTGTGTACCAGATTCCTAACCCCAAAGAAACCCTGCACCATTTCCCATTTGATTAACTCGTCTCTCTTCCTTCCAGCACCCCTTTCCATGAAGACTATTATTCACACTGGAAAGGATTTGAAAGAATAGAGTAATTAATGGTAAGCAGATCAAGACCAACTGAACCACAGTAACCTTCTTCTCTAGATAAAAAAGGCTTTCATCCAACCTTTAATCACACCTCCACTTCATCCACAACCAGATCCCAAAAGCTCACTGTCCTAAGAGGCAGCCTGCCCACCATGTTTCATTGGCCACCCCATATCCACATCGTTAACCCCTCCAATCTACTTTTCTGAGTAGTACCTAAATGCAGCACTTCATGAATCGTCAAAGGATTCATGTACCTCCAGCCTCAAAATAAGAGCCATATAAGTTCTCTTTTAGGCACAGATACATAAGAGCTCTGTTAAACCTAGTTATGGTAAGCTTTACACTCCAGTACTCACCGCAAAATAGTATTCACAAATGTCATCATATTACGATGAAAAAATCACTCTTGTATCCTTGGCATCATTATACTAGCCAAGTTAATGAAACCGTATTATCTACATATAGCAAAACTATCTTCCTAAAGTAGCCGTGTAGCAGCAGATGCAAAGTTGCCATATTTAATGATTCCTTTCATAGGAATAAAGAGGCGGCAGTGGGTAGCTACTAAATTCTAAGAATAAGACTACAAAATAGTTCAATTATATACCTACCAATATCGAAGCAAACAAAATTATTAGTCACAGAATCTCCACAATTAGTCTTCCCTGAACACTCGAGTTAGGCAGACAGAAAATAACAAGACACTAATGTGCCAACTAACCAACATTACCAGAAATCCAATCACAACATCCAACAACCTAAATCGTTTCGCCAGCGCAATTCCGAGAGAGAGGAAGATAAATGTACCTTGCTAAGCATGACAACAAGAAAGCCATCCTCAGTGACCTTGTTGTCGACCAAGGTGGTTTCGTCTTTCAAGACCTTGCCATTGTGTATGAGTAACTGCTGCCCACACGGGTAGTTATCCTTCCCTTGTATGTCCTCAATGTTCTTCTTCACAGCCATCACCTTCATCCATTCAAAACCCACAAAACGAATTTCAAAATTTGGAATTGGAAAAAGAAAAATGAGAAGAGGAAAAAGGAGAGGGGCTCACGGTGTCAGTGGCCTGAACCCTAATTTCGAAATGGCTGCCCTTGAGGGTCTTTACAGTGAGCTTCATTTCGGCGTGTGGGTGGCGATTGGCGTGGAGGAGGAGAAAACCCTAAGAATGGAAATGGCCGAAGCCTCTGAACCACCGAGAGACAGGAGAGAGTGCACAATGGAGCAGCACAACTTTACCTCACCTATTTCCCCTAATTAATACTCCACCGCACGAGGGTCGCACGTGACTTGTAATGGATCCAATATTTGATTGGGGTGACACCTGATGGATGACTAATCGGACAATTAAGTAACTGATGTTTAAATTAGAGTAAATGTCTTAATAATACTAATTTTAAAGATTTATTGCCCATAATCTTTTCTCAATGTCCATCTTAATTATTTATAAAAAAAAGACATTTATACCCACTGTTCTATTCCCATCACTCCTTTCTTATCTTCTTTCCCGATCACTTCTCACTCATCTCTCATCTCTCCTCTCTCTTCCTCTCTCTCACCTCGACGAACTTCCATGATGGAAGACAGTGTCGCCACCGACGCCCTCGAGCAAGGAGTATCGGCACTACACCGTCACCATCTTCCTCGACGACCGGGCCTCTCTCTCTCTCTCTCTCTCTCATCCTCCACGAGATCTGAAGCCAGCCACAACAAGCAAGGCCAATCAGTACATGAATTGGACAAAGACCTCGAAAACCCACCAGTCTGATTCAAATGCGCAATGGCATTACGCCTCCAGCTATTCTGCACCTGAATCACCTCCTTAGCCAACTTCAAAGCCACAAAAGCCTCCCTATAATACGAAGCCTCTTCCATGGACAAGCTCCTCTTCTTCTTCTTATCACTCAACCCCAACACCCCATCAATCTCCTCAGCATCACACCTGGCACTCAACGTGAAAACAGCCAGATCCCACAGAACAGAGCCGGAAACCTTGTCGGAAACCGCTTTCTTGGAGCCTTTATTTCCCTGAATAACCCGGCGGAGAGTACTGCGAAGGTTGTGCCACTTGGAAAGGGTAGAGAAGACTTACTGGGAGGTAATGGCGCCGAGCTGGACGCCCTTGTGGGCCATGGATTCGAGGCAGCTTTCGAGTTTGGTTGTACAATCGGGCAAGGCCGGGGGTGGGCAGTTGGACCAAGAGGCCCAAGGGAAGGACTGGTTGAAGTGCGGGTGGTGGTCTTTGATGGACTCGGCGAAGTCGACATAGCCAGTGAGGTGAGGGCCTTGGTTCCACTCGCCCAGCAGACCTGTGAAGAAGCAATAAGAGTGTTAGAGAGAGATGAGAACAAGTTGAGAAATGAGAATGGGAGGGAGCGTGGGGTGTACGTTCGAGGATGAGAGTGGTTTTGCCGACGCCGTGAGGGCCGTGGAGGATGAGAGGCTGAGGGACGCGGTGGTGGTGGGCGTGGTTGTTAAGGACTGTTTCCAACAGTGGCCTGGGGATGATCCTCCAGTGTTTGTTCACCATTGCTCCTCTGGTCTCAGTGAGTTTGAATGCTCATCCGCTACTCCATCCGTCCCGTAAGTCTCCGCCGCTTTCTCTCTCTCTTCCTCTTCTGCATTTGCTCTTGCTAATTTGAACTGACTTTGAAACTATGTTTACGATGAAGGCTGAGCTTGGTTGAGAAGTACGATATCTTGAGGAGTGTGTCCAAGATGAGGAGCTCAAGAAGTTGCTGGCGAACAAGGCCGAGCCGATCTGCTACGACCGATTTGAACCTTGTGTGTTGATTTTCTAGGGGTAGTAATTTTCAAAATATAAAAATTACTAGGGGTAGTAATTTTCTATTATTTGCTTGTGTGTTGATTTTTCTCTAGAGATAATAGATTGCAAGTTTACCACCCTCAGTAAAAGTTTAATGGAGATAGTAAACTTTATTTTTTTCATCTAAGTTGTTCTTCCTCTGTTTTAGTCTGTATTATGGCCTTGAAAATATTGTTTTGCAAGTTTACTACCCCCAGTAAAAGTTTAATAGACGTAGTAAACTTTAGTTTTTCGAATCTAAATTGTTCTTCCTCTGTTTTAGTATGTATAATGGCATTGAAGCTACTGTTTTGCAAGGTTACTACCCCTAGTAAAAGTTTACTACACATCTAAGTTGATTTTTCTCCGTTTGAATATGAATTATGGCATTGGAGCTACTGTTTTGCAAGTTTACTACCCCCAGTAAAAGTTTACTAGGGGTAGTAAACTTCATTTTTTTGCATCTAAGTTGATTTTTCTCCTTTTCAATGTGAATTATGGCATTGGAGCTACTGTTTTGCAAGTTTACTACCCCCAGTAAAACTTTACTAGGGGTAGTAATCTTCATTTTTTCGCATCTAAGTTGATTTTTCTCCTTTTCAATGTGAATTATGACATTGGAGCTGCTGTTTTGCAAGTTTACTACCCCCAGTAAAAGTTTATTAGGGGTAATAATCTTCATTTTTTCGCATCTAAGTTGATTTTTCTCCTTTTCAATGTGAATTATGGCATTGGAGCTGCTGTTTTGCAAGTTTACTACCCCCAGTAAAACTTTACTAGGGGTAGTAATCTTCATTTTTTCGCATTTAAGTTGATTTTTCTCCTTTTCAATGTGAATTATGGCATTGGAGCTGCTGTTTTGTAAGTTTACTACCCCCAGTAATAGTTTACTAGGGGTAGTAATCTTCATTTTTTTGCATCTAAGTTGATTTTTCTCCTTTTCAATGTGAATTATGGCATTTGAGCTGCTGTTTTGCAAGTTTACTACCCCCAGTAAAAGTTTACTAGGGGTAGTAATCTTCATTTTTTCGCATCTAAGTTGATTTTTCTGTTTTTCAATGTGAATTATGGTATTAGAGCTGCTGTTTTACAAGTTTACTACCCCTAGTAAAAATTTACTAGGGGTAGTAATCTTCATTTTTTCGCATCTAAGTTGATTTTTCTCATTTTCAATGTGAATTATGACATTTGAGCTGCTGTTTTGCAAGTTTACTACCCCCAGTAAAAGTTTACTAGGGGTAGTAATCTTCATTTTTTTCGCATCAAAGTTGATTTTTCTCCTTTTCAATATGAATTATGGCATTGGAGCTGCTGTTTTGTAAGTTTACTACCCCCAGTAATAGTTTACTAGGGGTAGTAATCTTCATTTTTTCGCATCTAAGTTGATTTTTCTCCTTTTCAATATGAATTATGGCATTGGAGCTGCTGTTTTGTAAGTTTACTACCCCCAGTAAAAGTTTACTAGGGGTAGTAATCTTTATTTTTTCGCATCTAAGTTAATTTTTCTCTTTTTCAATGTGAATTATGGCATTGGAGCTGCTGTTTTGCAAGTTTACTACCCCCAGTAAAAGTTTACTAGGGGTAGTAATCTTCATTTTTTCGCATCTAAGTTGATTTTTCTCCTTTTCAATGTGAATTATGGCATTGGAGCTGCTGTTTTGCAAGCTTACTACCCCCAGTAAAACTTTACTAAGGGTAGTAATCTTCATTTTTTTCCGGTATGCTTCCGGCAAGATCCGGTGGGTTCTGGTGACATTTTTTTCAAAAAAATCCAATGAGATTCCGGCATCTCCTGCGATTTTCCGATCACCATCAATTTTCCGGCGACCGGTGACCGGAATCCGGCGGCCAGTGTCCGGTGACCGGAATCCGACAATCGGTGTTCGGCGACCGGAATCCGGTGACCGGCGCCGGTGTCCGGTGTGCTTTCGGGAAAGTCTTCCCGACTTCTTTTTCATTTTTTCTCTTTAAATAAAGGTTAAGGGTAAAAAGTCTTTTAAAATATCAATTTATTATATTTTAATAAAGATTTGTGTATTTGGACTTAAAATAAGTACCTTGTATTCAAATGGACTAAGAAAAAATATTATCATTGAAATGGGGTTTGACTTTTTCTATTTTGTGCATTAGGGCTTTTTCCCTTTAAATTATGACACTTCAATGCTTTAAGTTACGCTGAGTTGGATAATTGGCATTTCTGTTAACTTTTTCATTAAGCATGAGGATAAAATTATCATTTAGATCATATTTTTAAATATAGACATAACAAATATTTGTTTTGGGGGTAAAATGATCATTGGCCGAAGAAAAACAATTAAAGCTCTCATAACATCTTCTTCAAATTTGTAGCGTCATTTAAAAAAGAAAAACAAAGGTAAATGCAAGTTTGAATGATTTTTCTGAGCGTATGTCCTCTATGCATCTCACTTTAATTATGTGACATTTAACGTGTCGTCATAATCTTATTAATTAAATCATGATATAAGAAGTTGAAACTCATTTTCATATAGGGAAAAGAGCGAGCTCACAAGCTAATTCTCTTTCCTAACTAGGAAAAATCACAACCATGAATCAACAAAACATGAAAAATAAGAGAGAAAAATTCTCAAATGGTACCTGAATTCAAGAATTAAAATATCGGTATTGGTGTATTTATCGGTCCTCTGAAAAATAGTGATTTCAGATATATCGGGGAAACCCGGGAAAAAATATCGGGATTTTGGGAAAATTTTTTTTGAAATATTTAATTTATTAGATTTATATATAAATATTACAAACATCAACTTCATCTACATCTAGAATGAGCATCTAGGTTGTTGATAAGTCACACGCTGATCCACAAAAATACAATAATCGGACCAAGACATATGACTCATATAGTACGAATTGTAGTGTTAAATATGATAATCATATATGTTTTTGGAGTAGGCGACTGTTTCCCTTATAAGTGGATAGTAAGGATGAATCCAATTGGATGACTGATCACTGATTTTTGCGCATTGAATATAGCCATAAACATTATTGTTGTATTCTTGGGATTCATTTGAGGTTCCAGTCCTACTACTTAAACTGATAGAATCAAAACTTAGCGCAACTGAAGCAACATCTTGATCATCATTTGGACTCTAGTCCTCCTCACGGTCTCACCAGTACACCTTATATTTCTTAATTATATTTATTCACTTTCTAAAGTGTAAATATTCCTCCAGTGTCCACTCATCTCCAAGTTTGATAATTGTGTAATAGATCGATCTACATCCAGATATATCTCGAAAGGAATCATGCACTTCTCGAGACCACCACTCTTTATTGGGATACACCTCGAGGGAATTACTTCTATTCCGGATATCATTTCAATTTTTTTACAGATATTTTTTTAATATATCGGTGATATATCAAAAATATCATAAATGTCAAAGATATTTCCTAAATATCAGTGATATTTGACGGTATCAGAGAAATATCGAGGAAATGTTATAGATACGGTAGAAGATAAGATATTAACCCCTATAAATATATCAGTCATTCGAAAAAAAGGATATATCAGATATATCGGATATATCGCAGAAATTTTAATCATTCCCTGAATAGAACTTGGAATGATTAATGACACTTATCTAAAAGTCTAGTGGGCCATGAGAGCCACTAGGCCTCTATGTGGCTCTGCCTCTAAGGGGTGGAGTTTCCTGTTTCTCGCATTCTTGGCGATTGGTGGTGTGCATCAATTTTGGTAGGTGGTGGCGCACTGTCTTCGAGTGATGTTGCAAGTGTGGTTCTGGATGGGGTTGGCAGTTTATGGATGACAGATGGTGATAAGAATTCTGTTGATGAGTTTGACTCTCCGGCCAATAGATACTAACTCGAGCATGATGTCACACCCCGCCAAATTAACAAGGAGTTTCCTTGAGCATTTTGATGCAAGCATGACTCAAGGAAGGTTTTGAAGAGCACATGAGCATTCTAGAAGCATCCGAAATATTATGGAAGATTTTAGAAGCTTCCAGAAGGATCAGGAACCATTCAGACAACTCTAGAATTCTCTAGAACCTTAAAGAGTCTTTAGGACACTCCGGAACTCTCTAGAACCCTAGAGAGACTCAAGACTCAAGACTACTCCAGAAGTCTATAGAATACTCAAGATAACACTTAGAGTTATATAGAAAACTCTAGAAACCTATATACTTGTAAATGTCCTAGAATTGTCTAAAACTTAAGTAAGGGGGGAGGATGCTTATAAATAGGGAGACACCCCTCCCATTTGAGACATAGAGAGTTGGATAGCATTCAAGCTCACTTGTAAAACTTTGTAAAGTTCTCTTAAGCTTAATATAAGTTCTCTCTTTCAAAGATCTTCTCCATTCATTCGGGTGTTCTAGCCAAAGTGTTTGCGTGAGTAAGGCTGACTTAGCATAAGGGAAGTGCTAAGGCCGCACGAGAAGCTTAGGAAAAAGGAAGCTCATGACAGTTGGTATCAGAGCAGAAGTTCGATCGGAACCTCGTTCGACATAATGGTAAAGCACAGTGCTACCAAAACTATATAGGGATCAAAACCCTCCGAATTGGAGAAGCATGATGTTGCCAAAGGTGCATCAGGATCCAACCCTTCCGAGGAAGTTACACAAAGGAGTGGTCGCGAAGAGCAAGTCGACCCTGTCGTTCCAAGGTGAGAATGGTTTAAGGACATGATCTCTGCTTTTGACTCACGTCTAACTCAGGTGGAGGAGGACGTGAGTGGCATGGAAGCCCTGGTGGATGATCTAGGCCAACGGGTAGAAGGCTTAGAGGCAAAGCATGCTACCATCCACACTGTGATCAAGGGCATGGCGGTCCAGCTAGAGGAGTCCTTACGGGGCGAGATGACGAAGATTCGTGAGGAGTTCATGGGGGAACTCACCAAAATACGTCAAGTCCACAAGGAGTTGAATAACACGCTTGCACGTATTGAGGCGATGTATGGGGACTTGACCCTATGCAAGCGCAGATTGGCTACGAGAGCCGGCACCAGCGGTATTGTGGAGGCTAAGCGCACTGAGGTGCCAAAGCCTAAGAGTTTCGGGGGATCGCGCAATACTCGTGAAGTAGATAACTTTTTTATGGGGGCTAGACCAATAGTTTGGAGCTGTAGGCATCACGAAGGAGGATGTCAAGATTAGGATCGCAACTCTCTACCTCACCGACACTGCCATGTTATGGTGGAGGAGAAGGCGAGGATATGTTGAAAAAGGTACGTGCACCATTACTACCTTTGATGACTTTACAAAGGAGCTTAAAAGACAATTTTATCTGGAGAATGCCGAGGATGAGGCAAGAGCTCGCTTGCGAAGTCTGAAGCACTCAGGGTCTATTCGGCATTATATTAAGGATTTCACCAACAAGGCTTGAGATTTCTGATTTGCCCGACAAGGATGCTCTCTTCAATTTTATGGATGGTCTCCAACCATGGGCTAAGACCGAGCTAAGGCGACGTGGGTCCAAGACCTTGCTACCGCAATAGCTGTGACTGAAAGCCTAATCGACTATACTAGTCTAAAGGAGTCCACCGGCAAACTAAAGGAACAGAAGAGTAGTTATGCCAAAGTTGGGGGAGATAAAGGCCAGCGCAAAGACGAGCTCCGTCAAGACAACTACTCGGCAAGGAGCAAGGACAAGCAAAAGGAGACAAGGAGCTTGGTTAAACTCAACAACAACAAATGTTTCTTACAACCTATATCTACCTATTTGATTCTCTTTAACGTTATTTCAATATGCTTATGCAATAGATTGAATTTAAACAAAAAATAAAAGAAAAAATATTGAATTTAGAACATGATTTTTGAGTTATACCGTGTCGCGTCGTGTCGTGTCGCCGTGTTCGTGTCCGTGCAACATAGTTCATGAACTTTTGTACTTGATACAAAATGCATTTTAATCAATGTTGATTCTTTCTCTCACCGATGAGTTGCAAAAGCTACTTTTAATGATGAATATTAATAGTCAATAGTGTATTATAATTTCTAGATGTCTTTAATTTTTATATGCAGTCAACACATGACTCACCACAAATTCTGATACTGATCGAAAAAGGGACATCATTCTGGAGGGAAAAGATTTAGGGAGGGAAAATATGAAAAAACAATTTTGTCTATAGATGAAGTCCAATTTAACGGTGTCAATCACAGAGCAAACTAATGTTAGATTAGGTTTAAGTGTTGAGCCACCATTATCATAGTTTTCAAAATTGAGATGTCAAAATGATGAATGGGCTTAACTTAAGCCATTTGAAAAATTTTCTCTTTCCACTAAGTACACAGAGAATAAAACCTACCAAGTCCACAATTTAAATCACACCAATAGGGAAATATATTGACGCAATAAGTTGTTATTTTTTGTTCGCAATTTAAGTGCCTACGTTACTATAATTTCCTGTGTATGAAGAGCAGACTTCGTTCCTTGCCAGCGCTCAAACAACACAAGAGAGGCACAAGCTGCTTGCTCCTCCACCTCCAAGCCTCACCAGACACCAGCCAACCAAGTCATCTTCCAGTACCGCTTGACGACAACGTCACAAGGACAAGGAAGGACTGCTAGACAAGGACGGAACCAGGAATCGAAAGTGGGTTGGGCTAATTTTCAATTTCAATAGAACAAATGGAATCGTTCATACCTTGTAGAATCGTCCTAAGAGTTAGACCACATAAGCTCATTCCAGTTCTGAGCCACAGCCCACAGACTGACTAACGCAAACTCTAATGGCTCCATAAGTAACCCTTCATTGCTAATCATCAACCCACCGGCCATCACCAGCCTTCATCTCTTTCAAATCCCACATTCCCAGTCACCACCCACGCGGGCCACGCCTACTCAGTCCAAGCCCTCCTCTCAGTCCTCTGGCCTCTGCTGTGCCAATTGCCGAGACTTCCTCACCAGTCAGTCAGTCACCACCCATGCGGGCCACGCCTACTCAGTCCAAGACTCCAAGCCCTCCTCTGCCGTGCGGCCCGTGCCGAGACTTCCTCATCAGTCAGTCAGTCACCACCCACGCGGGCCACGCCTACTCAGTCCAAGCCCTCCTCTGCCGTGCTGAGACTCTGGTCAACGCCGACCTCCTCCTTCTGCTACTGGCCCTGAAGGCTGAAGATTGAAGAAGTGAAGATCGTGGTGTCCCGTGTCCGCCAGCACTGACGCTGATGAAGGAGAAAAATCTGCTGGCTGATGACGAAAATTGGGCTGGCTCCTGGCTGGCTGGGCTGTGATATATATATAACTAGGGGTTTTTTGGCCCAATTTTTGGTTGGGCTGTAGCCCATACAGCCTTTGCTGTAGTTTCGTCCCTGCTGCTAGAGCACCAAAGTTTGAAACCTCCAAACTTGAGTCATCTTTGTAACAGCTGCATGCAGAGCAAAAAAAAACTGAAACTTGTAATATTTGACCATGTTAGTTTGAACTCAATCTTTTGTTTTCTGAGAATAATCTGTAAACTTGTTAGTATAAAAAAAACAAAATCTGTAAATTTGTTCCTTCCTGATAGTTGAGAATGAATTGAATGTGTCTACTTGGCAAAGTTCTTCTGCTAATCCTCGCTATTCTTAATTACATTCCTCACGCAAAACACTTGTTTTCTCTCAAATACTTCCATTTTTTCTCTTCAATTCCCATTGGCATATTTATGACTTCTCATTTCTCTTTTCATTTCCTCCGGAACCAATTTACATTTCCATCCAATTTACATACATATCATGTAATCGAAAATGTTAAGTATATATAGGAGAAAATTTGATGAATTATATGTCATTTAATTCTATAGGATTAGAAAAACATTTTTTTTATGAATAGAATTCGAAAAACATACACTAAATCGAGTAAGATTATATATATATATATATATATATATATATATATATATATATATATATATATATATGTTAACTATGTTTTGAGATGACCAAAATTACTATATTTTTTATGTTTCCAAATTTGAGGGCATCCTCGTCAAAATTTCCGTAGTAAACTTTTGTGAAAGGAAAGGTGACAGAAAAGGGAAATACGTTTCAAAAACCCTATATCACCTAGAGACATGTGTTATGCAAAAACGAGAGTAAGGTTGAGTAATGTGAGTCTGAGATTTAGATAGAGGAGCTTTTGAACACAAATTAAAACCATAACCGCAAACCTCTTCTCTTTTGCCTCATATCCAGCTTTTTCAGTCTCTAGCTAGCTAGCTCTTACGGTTCAAATCGATTTCTTCAAGCAGAGGCAGGTTTTAGCGATAGAGAAAGAATCGATGGCGGTAGAAAAGGTGAGAAAAAAAATCAAAACAGAAAAACAAACACAAACATCAAATTTCTGCGTTTCCAATCTTCCATGATTGTGCCTCATCAAACGTGCCTCAATCTCATCTAGTCATGTTAGATTAGGATTGGATTTGCACCAAACACAGTCTTTTAAGTGTTGGAAAAAGAAACATAATCATATACTAACTTGGTAACCTATCACTCTATATACGGAATTAGAATTTATTTAACTATCATTAGATCAAGACACACACAAACACAAAGTGAATAAAATGACATTTTTAAGAATTGCATGGCTAAAGTATCGATTGAATGAAAGATACAAAACCAAAGTGATCAATTATTTTCAGAAAAAAAGAAAAGAAAAAAAAAGCAAAAGATAAAAGTTCTGGGGCACTCAGCGCAATTTGGGTAATGTATTAGGACACACCTTGCAATATAGCAATTCCTAGCCTTCGATCCGAAATCTGTTTCGACATAAAATCCATTTCCGTCTTCTCTCCCGTTTGCTTGCTCCGCACAACTCCAAACTCTTCCAGAACAACAACAAGTCACACTTGCAATAAACCTCGATCACTTTCGTTATTCCGATCCTGCCCCTTAAGCCCAGACCTTCATCCGTGCCCTCCTCCTCGCATCCTTATATTCGATAGGAAGCGCACCGGTATCGATCTTTCTTCAAGTTCGACCAATCCGTAAGAATCCTATCGCTTATTCTTCGCTTTCTTCTTTTTGATTTTCTTTTGTGCTGTAAATTGAATTCCGGAATCTGATTTTAGGGGTCGATGAGAGCTATGCTCTTCTTTGATAGTGTCTTTGTGTTAGATGGAATATTACTATCAGTTCTTGATTATTGCTATGTTTATTTAGGGTTTTGATTTGCTTCAGTTGATATTGTTGTGTGTGTGGTTCGAACTTGAATTGTGTAGTTGAATAATGTAAAATAGGTAAGGGATTTAGACTCTTATCATTCATAATTTCGTCTTTAGAATTTAGATTGTTTGGTTAATGCATGAGTGGGATTGAGTGCCATTCAGTAAACCACTATTCTATCAAGAGATTGGAATAATAATTTCACCCATCAGACTATTCCTTTGTTTCGAGTTCAATTTCATTGCTAGCCCATGCTTCTCCTTTATGGCACTTAAGGGAGAAAAGAAAATACTTGGTTATTATGTTATCACTGTAAACACGAAAATATCTGCAACAAATGACAGAACAACACATGTACAAAGAATAATTTAATTTAATCAATGCGAATGCGGGTTACAATCTTTGTGTACTCTTCTGATTCTATCTCCGAATGTAGGTTTAACTCAAGGGTGACAAGCACTTGTTCTTGAGGGTTACACAGGTTGATCACGTAACGAATATCTAGGATTTTGGATTTGATGAAGAACTGGCTATGAGCTTGATAGTTCTTCAAAGGGGGATCTGAATTTGATAAAGAACTGGCTATGAGCTTGATAGTTCTTCAAGGATTTTGGATTTGATGAAGAACTGGCTATGAGCTTGTTAGTTCTTCAAGGATTTAGGGGGAGACTTCTGAGCTCGCGGGAGGAATTTTTCTCTCTCTCTAGTCCGCTGCTTCTGCTTTCTGCTTCACTGTTTTCTTTTGCCTTTTGGTCTCCGCCCCCTCTTGATGTGAGAGGGGGTATTTATAGTGTTAACATTCCTCCACTTAAGGCAAGTAATAAAGATTATGAATTAATCATATTTCCTTAATCGAATCAATGAATCTTGACTGGTTGATTTATTTACCGATTTTAAGATAATCAGATCAATCAAATCTTAAGATTTAGATATGCCCAAATCACTTTGGATTGAATGTCCTGTTTTGATCAAGATCTTCAGTAAGGGGCGAGCCATCTCGCGGATAAGGAAGGTATCCCGCGAGGAACCTTGATTTCCAAGCAAGCGGTGATTTCTGGTTCCACCCCGCGGACTTATATCTGACGTACATCCAGGCATGCATACGAACTCTGTTGTCTAACATCTTCACGAAGTGCCTCGCGCGGGCCATCTCGCCTCGCCTTTATGTAAATCTACTCGCTCGGGGCCATCTCGTCTCGCCTTTATGTAAATCTACTCGCGCGGGGCCATCTAGCCTCGCCTTTATGTAAATTTACTCGCGCGGAGCCATCTAGCCTCGCCTTTATGTAATTCTACGCGCGCGAAGTTATTTCGCCTCGCCACTGTTTACTTCTATGCGAAGTCACTTCGCCTCACCATTGTTTACTTCTATGTGAAGTCATTTCGCCTCGTCACTGTTTACTTCTATGTGAAGTTATTTCACCTCGCCACTGTTTACTTTTATGCGAAGTCATTTCGATTAGCGAAGTCCAGTTCGCCTCGCGAAGTGCGTTTCGCCTCGCGAACTCTATTCTGTCCGCTGGCGAACCATCACCAATCAATTTGGGGATGTTCAATTAATTTAATTAATACATGGTCATCAATCAACACTTGATAATTGATTTCAATCGGGATTTAAGGTTTTGTTGTCGGCTGACCATTTCCACGTTGCCACGTGTTATTTCCGACGGCTTTCTAATTTTGTTGACTCACGAGTCACGTATTTGCTTGGATTATTCAACAACTATTATTATCGTTAAATTTTATATGCCTACAATCCCATTTGTCATTTGAGTTTCTAAGTATCAGATGAGATTGTTTTTACAATTATAGATATCACTAGTTCTGTTCAGCCAGCAGTAAGGAAAATTCTTTGTTCTTTTTTAGCTATGACTCACTATAGTTCTCTAAGGGTAAGATGATCCATTATGGGTTCATAGCTGAGGCGTAACAGCTTGATGAGAAAAGTTGATGGTGAAATTTTAGTTTCTTGGAGAGTGTAATTTTAAAACCTCAGGTCTATTTATTCTATCGTTAGGGAAGAATAAAGATTGTCAGTTTCGTAAACCATTAAAGATTAGTTTTAGATAGATTGACGTTTTGATTACATAACCAGTAAGAAGTCAACAATGGCGATAAATAGAAATAGAAAGTTGGCATATAATATGAAGATGTCTTTCAGTTTTCTTGTAGTAGTTATATTGTGCAGTTGTAGCTTGTATACATTGTTCAACTTAGTGTTGTCAAGTTGTGTTCTGAACTCTTGACTCTGGAGATCCATCTTTGGTTATAAAAAAGAAAAAGTGACGAATATTTCTTCAACAGCCTAGATGATATTGAAATATCCCTAATGTTGATGATGGCTCAAGAAAATTTAGTGAATCCTCACCAAGTTGAACAAGATAAGTGAGCATAATGATGTCAGGTTGTGTGATTGACCGACTATATTTTGCATGATGATTATCTGTTCTGATCATTATTTTTGCATCTCTTTGTCAGTAAATTAATTGTATGGCAATGCATATACTTCAGTTGATACAGCTGAATTGGAATACATGACCTGTTTCAGTCAGCTTGCTATATACAATTGTAGTTTCTTTGGAGTGACTTCTTTTATTCTGTCTTTATTAGTATCTTTACTGGAATTTGTATAGACAAACATGTAATTCTGTGGAACCTTTTTGTGACTCAAATTAGCATTGTATTGATTACTGCATCAATGAATACTACATCCTTCATGGACAAGCAGATAATGGACCTGTCAAATGGATCGCCACAGAACAACAACGACTTCCTTGACCTGATGAACAATTCCCAAGAGGAAGAGCACCAGGTGGGCCGTGGAAATGAGCTTACCAAGAAGGAAGAGATCTTGCCCAACTATGACTTCCATCCCATCCGTCCCATCACTGGAGTCTCCTTGCACTCCCAAAATTTTGATGCTACACCTAATCTTGGAGGTGGAGTATCCACTAGGTCCAAGTCTAACACCAATGCTCCTGTCAGAGTAATTAATCAATCTCTCTGAATCTCACTCTTCATGGTGCTAGTTTCTTAGTTCTGTGTGCAGGATTTTGCATAATCCATTTATCTATTAACTTGATCAAAATTTTGTATGTTATGCTTGAGTAAGTTGCAATTAAATGGTTAGAACCAGAGAACTGTACTGAATTTCCCTGAGGGCAGTGTGTGAATTAGCATGATAGTTTTTAAATGGCTTGTTTCCGTTTATATTATTGTTTGAGAGTCGGCTGACTGAAGATTATAACTTTGAGCATAATAATGTTTACCCTGGTGGATTTTTAGTTTTTTACATATGTTTGTAAAAATGTAAAAGGGTAGGGACCAAATATTATAGGATCTTATGGTGATTGTTCTACCTCCTTATTTTCTTTTCTATATGGCTGTGCTTGCTAGAGATTGAGTAGGCATCATTGATGCTTAACTCTATATGAGCTTGACATGTACCTCACTTCCACTAGATGGTGATAGTCTGACCATTTTTTATGTTTTATACAGAATTATGGTTCTGTGGATTCCCTTGAACCAGCAAAAAATATTGTGGAGAAGGACCGAAATGCTCCTGATGCTACAGTTCTATCAGAGATTGACCAGACCATGAAGAAGTATGCTGATAATTTACTTCAAGTTATGGAAGGTATTAGTGCACGACTAACACAACTTGAGAGCAGAACCTGCCACCTTGAGAATTCTGTGGATGATTTGAAGGTATCTGTGGGAAACAATCATGGAAATGCTGATGGAAAGATGAGACAATTGGAGAATATTCTTAGAGATGTATGTTGCTACTTTACCTTATTGCCGTGGACTTGTTTTGGCTGCCTTTGGCGGTCTAGTAAAAGAAACTGTTTGTTTTATTTTTTACCTTTTTAATTATTGAGTTTAATGCTGCTTTTCCATTATCACCTACTCATTTGGTTTTTGTTTACATCTCGCATAGGTGCAAACAGGTGTTCAGGATTTGAAGGATAAGCAATCAATAGTAGAGGCTCAGCTGCAGCTTGGGAAGATACAGATTTCCAATCCCAAGGTAGATCCTCAATTGGAATCTCGGAATGCTTTGAATGTGGATTCTGGGCAGACAGTAGCCTCTGCTCCTCAACAATCTTACCAACAGCTTCCTGCTGTGAACGTTCCACCATCACTTCCTGCTGTCTCTCCACCAAATGCTCCTCCACCGCCTACGCTCCAAAGCATACCACCTTCAATTCAGCATCCAAATCAGTACTCCCAGAGTCAGATCCCTCCTGTTCCTCAGCGAGACCCCTATTTCCCAGCTGCACCTGGTCAAACTCAAGAAACTCCAAATCAGCAATACCAATTACCTGCAGGTCAGCAGTCACTCACGCCTCCTACGGTACCTCCACATCAACAATTTCAGCCTACCAGTCAACCACAGTATCCTCAGCCACCGCCGCAGCTTCCTCAACAGCACCATTCACTTCCACCTGTTAATCACTCTCAAGTCCAGCCTACTCTAGGCCACCATGCTGAAGAAACTCCTTATGTTCCTTCCCAGACTTACCCACCCAGTCTCCGCCAGCCACCTTCTCAGACCCCTACTGGGCTCCCTCCCTCCCAACAATACTATAATCCAACATCCAATGTATATGAACCACCATCTAGCAGACCTAATTCAGGGTTTTCCTCTGGGTATGGTCCTCCATCTGGGCTTAATGAACCATATCATTATGGTGGATCACCTTCACAATATGGTGGTACCTCCTCAATGAAGCCACAACTCTCATCTGCTACTTCTCAAAGTCAAAGTGGAGGAAGTGGTTACCCACAGCTCCCAACAGCTAGGGTATTACCACATGCGGTGCCTACCCCCTCTGGTGTAAGTGATCGATCAGGTTCTGCTGGGACTGGAAACAAGGTTCCTATTGATGATGTCATTGACAGAGTGACAAGCATGGGCTTCCCAAGAGACCATGTGAGGGCGACAGTTCGGAAGCTGACAGACAATGGTCAGGCGGTTGACCTGAATGTGATGCTGGATAAGCTGATGAATGATGGGGATGTCCAGCCACCTAGAGGTTGGTTTGGTCGGTAGTTGTGTGTGCTTGGTACTGAGTCTTCAGATTGATGTATAGGAAGTATCAACGTGTTTCTAGCTCTTTTTTCAACTGACATATGGATTGGTATTAGGAGTATCCTGTTCTCTGGCTTCATTATATTTCTATTTGAGTTTTACAGTGCTTGCACTTGGTTTTAACCTATTTTATTTCGGCTTTGCCCAGCTCTCCCGATTTTCATCTCGCTTGTGTATTTACTCGTAACAATTGAAAGTGGATTACTCATCATTTTTCTTCTTTACCTTTGGGCACTTTCAGCATTTGCAGACGCTTGACACCAATCAGTTACACAGACGGTTCCCTAGTGGTACGCTTCATAAATGCTTGATCCCTAGATAAGAACTTAAGAAGCAATGCTCTCACTTGTGACAAATTGTTGTCCAGGGCAACCTGATCACATGGTGAAGAGCATTACATTTAGTTTACCCTTCCATTAGAGGTTAAAAGTGGGATACAACAGTACAAGTGGTCAAGGAATATTGAGTATCAAGGAGACCGTCTAAATTTTTTTTTTTTTTTTCATGGAAATATCTTTTGCTATCCTTTTAAAAATAACAATGGATAGATTGTTAAACTTATGAAGAGGTATACACACGAATGTACTTAATTAATTATAACACATCTCAACAAAGATGGTTGAGGAGTTTTGATACACCCTTGGGGTCCAAGTTCGAGTATCCACAGCTAATCAGCTATGTTCGTCTGTGCAAATTTGTTAATTAATATGTCAATATCAAACATTCTCTTGGTACCTCTTTAAACATCGAAATCCTGAAAAATGAAAATATGGTCCATTTTTCGAGGATATTTTTTCAGCACTTGAAGTGATAATGAGCCTGTTTGGTACAGTTGTGGCTTCCAAAATAAGCTGGCTGTGGCTAATTCTGAGAATAAGCAGCTGACAAGCAAAGCTGCTGAGTGTTTGGTAAACTGGCTTTTTGTAAGTGCTGTGAATGGTAAAAGCAGAGGCAAACTGTTTGGTAAACTAGCTTTTTAAAAGAGCTTTAAACTTGTAAATGACCAGTTTAACCTTAGAATTTGTTTTTGCCTTATTTTTTTGGTAATGTATTATAACATAATGGCTCTTCAATTTTATGTCTATATAAATTTTGTAGACTATACTTGAAGTTTTATAAATCATGGTTACCAAGAGAATAATATTAAACACTATCATAAGTATATGAATTACATTAAGCTCTTTACAATTATAATAATTTGTCTCTCATCGGTAAGAAAGAACCACCATAAATTTCATATTACCTTCAAACATTCATATTACGTGCACTCATCAAACTTTGAGCGATCCTATCTCTTACTAATTTCATTTCTTGTGCTCCATGATTATGTGATTCTTCTTGTTCATCATCATCTATCTCTATGTCACCACTTGAAATGTTATCCAATCTTTCTGAAATTTGCAAAAATCTTTATCGCGTTCCGCATGCCTCCTTATATAATTATGAAGTGTCATTGTGACAATGACAATCTTCACTTGCTTCTCAAATGAGAAACCTAACATGTTATTTAAAATGTGCCATTTCGCTTTCCAAACTCCAAATGTGCGTTCTATAACGCCTCTTAGAGAAGAGTGAGCTTGATTAAATACCTCCTTTGCATTTCTTGGTTCTCGCCCACGATATTGTTGGAAATGTTGGTTTGCTCCTTTATAAGGTCCTAAAAACCCCGGCATTTGTGGGTATCCCGAATCAACAACATAATATTTTCCTGTTACTTAAAATAATTAGAAACGACTAAAATATTACAAGCTTATTGTTTTCAAAGAAAAGACACATCAACATAAGTTTACAAAGTGCAATCATGCTTATTGTGTTCAAATAAAACATAAATATATAGACAATAATTCATAATTGTTTTAAAGGAAAGACACATGTTTGATTAAGTCTTTGATTCTTATAACTAAAGATCATCCCGATGAACATAGACAAACATCAAACCAAACAAACATCACAATAACATCTCTCTATTTTTTTAATTTGCTCATCTCATATTGCAGCCACGCCAACCTCGTGTTAGTATCTTCCATAGTGCTAAACATCTCTCTTTTCTCTTGGCACACAAACAAATCCGTGGCAAAGAACCACAATGGAGAACAAGGCTCGCCACCCGGCAACGAAGTAACATCCTTCATCACATCTTTGATGCTAGCGCCTCCCTTAGCAATTGAAGTTGCGGTACTTCTGCTTTCAATTGCCTCACACATTCTATCAATTTTGGTAGCCAGAAGAGCAGCACCTCCCACCTTCCCCTTTTTTGCAGCCACTCCCTTACCTTTTTCAATTCTCTCACTTCTTTTTCTTATACCTTGGGTAGATGTAGGCTGAATATCGTATGAATCACCATTTTCTTCAAGGTCTTGTTCATTGTCACAGTGAACCGGACTTGTTGGTTAAGGTAGTGAAGAACCTGGTGTACAAGCATACCTACCGGTGGCTACAACTCCTGAAAATAACTTATCCAACTTGTCTTCAAACTCAGGTGTAATTCCTTTTTTCTGTAACTTAGCATACTCCTTGTTCTCCTACACAAAATAAATAGGTTTGTTAAAACATGTTCCAGTAACAAAATATGAAATTAAAAGAAATATGATAAAATAGAGTACAAACCTTGATTTTCTCACGCCACCAATCTTCGGATGCATCTATAGTCTGGAGCCTGTGATCCCAACCAAGACTGGTCTGTTTACCCTTCAAGTCTTTCCATAGTTTTCACTGCTCTTTAATGTTATCCCACTTGTTTTTCATTTGTTTTTTGGTGTATAGTTTACCCGTTTCTTTTTCAAAATTACGTATCACATTCTCATATCCCTCTTTACTAAGATGAGTGTTTGGACGGTTATTATTGTCCACCTCCTTCATACACAAGTCACAAAATATTTGTACTAATTGTTCGCTCCAAACAGCCGACGCTTTTGCCATCTAGCACAAATATAAGCAAAAATAAATATAACACACAATCCATTTTGTTCAATGTCATTAAAGTCGAATTGTACCTTGTTAAAATGCAGCAGTGTAACAAGTCTAAATTTTGGGAGTTTTATTGCTTATTCTTGTTACTGTTTGCAATTTTTATGAAGATAGATATATTTGTTGATCATATAACAGCCAAGCATATAGGATCGAAAACAATTTACAGCCCTATGTCATACAAGTGATACATCCTATCACAGTATCAAAATTAAATTGCATTCATCTGCATAAAATTGAAGTTCTTATTTCCAATTTTATAACACAGAAACAAAACAAAAAAGCATACTGAAAAACATAGTCAATAACACCTAAAACATAATTTCTGGTATTCGAATCCCTAGCTGAGATGATTAATCCCAACAGCAACAAAACATGAATAAGAAGAAGGAAAGCTACGAGATAAACAAACAGCAGGGATTGGGATTATATAAATTTGACAGGATATCATCATCATCATCATCTCCAAGTACCATTTTCATATACCACCATCCCAGAGCCAGACCCACTAAAAGCAACCCAAAACGTACTATACCAGTACACTCCATCTTCATATGAACTCTCTTTAATTCGAATTCGTGCTATATTTTAACCCTCATAAACTAACTTGTTGCTGGCTCACTCAGTAAGTAACTTAACTGTTCCATGATCTTCTTACACAGTAAAACGAGAGGGACTGGCTGTATGTAATGCCTTCAAATTCTGCCTGGAAATGAAAGCTTATGATCTAGAATGAGTTGTATATATATACAAGTGTGTGTGTATGTATCTAATGTATGATTCAAGATGCATTTTTCCATTTGGGTTTATACCAGCAGGTAAAAACTTGTCGTAAAACTTCGGGTCGAGTTATGAGATGTGTGGTTTTGGCATTAGCAACCCTACCCTTTTAGAACAGTAATTAATCAGATCTATATATTTCAGCAGAATTATGGAGAAATCAGCCAGAATTGGGTGGGGATATATATGGCATTCAGATTAAAACTCTTGATCAAAGTTATAATTATATGCAGCTAGCTGCCTGCCACAAATTAAAACTGGATTACTGGACTGTTTAAAAGCAAAAGCGCATCTGAATTTGATTCAGTAAATCTGTGCATGATCGATCTTAGGTGTTATATGATTGGGTTAAACGTACTGTCAAATTAACCCTACCGCTATCACTACGAGTCCCCTAGAAATCCCGAGTGATCAGATCCCCATGACCCATAACTAACTTAATTAACAATGATCATCGATCAGAGTATACTTCTGGCTCGAGTTCATATTCCACATGACATACATGTTTCCTCTGTGTATACGTACATATGCTGCATATATGTATATATATATATATATATATATATATAGTTATAGACACACACATACATATGCTGCAGGTTGGCTTCTTACTGATCTCTTACTACTGCATTATACTACCAGAAAGTGAGTAGAGTTGAAACCCATGTACTCGTTTAAACAACTACTTCCAAAACAAAGCAGGGAGGTACTCATCTAGCAAATGCATTTGGGAACAACCTAATTGGAACAACCAGAAATGAACGAGGAACTCATGTGTATATTCATTAATTTGAAACCCATATAGCTAGATATTGGATCCAAATACATATACCATAACGTAAATACGTACAGGAAGCAGCGGCAAGGCAAATCAAAAGAGCAAACAAGAAAACAACTTAAACAGGGGAAATAAAGGAATATTTCCAAACCCAGAACCACCAAATTCATGGAGAAAAAACAAAATAAAACACTGCCCAACAGCATATCAACACTGCCCAAAATCATCAACAGCATATCAACACTGTCCAAAATCATATCAACTCCTCCAATCTAGAATTCAACCACAACCAACAATGAAATTATGTTCCAAGGCTCTATAATTATTAAAATAGCAATTCAGAACCAATCATTATCAGCACCGCCGTACACGGCAACAACCCCGGCAATGAACACTGCCCATAATCCAAATCCTCCCAAAATCAATCCAAACTTGAATTCAATTATACAGAGAACTAAAAATCGATCAATAGATATACTTGAAACGAAACCAATACTTGACAGAAAACACCAAGAACACCAGCTCACCCATCAAATCACAAAGCCTATAAACTCTAGCTCTCACAAGCTTAAAGTAAAAACCCGGAGCAGCAACATTACCTTTGATACCCAAAGAAATCTGACCCGACCCGACTGCCGTCAAAGCGTGCTCGATCTGCACAAGCTTCCCTGAAGGACTGCGCAACACAAAATCCTAAATTAACCAACAATCACAAAAACCCAGCCAAATTGAGAACCCTGGTTATTAATCAGATTTACCTGAAAGTGGTGAGCGAAAACGAAGGGCAGAGGGAGAAGAGAGAACGAAAAGAGAGCTGAGGGAGAAGAGAGAACGGGAAGAGAGCTGAGGGAGAACGGCTAGGTTGCGAGAAGGGCAGTCTTGACTGAGAATCAGAGGGAGACAAGTGAGCTCTAAGGTTAGGGGAGAGAGAGAGTAGGACTAGAAATAACAGAGGAATGCCACCGATTGTAATTTTTGTGTGGTACAGATCGTAATTTCACTTTATTCCGAAGGGTACCCATTGGTATTAATGAAAAGTTCATTTAATTCGCGAAAAAAGCCACGCCTTTCTACCGGAAGAAGCATCATATTCGAGCTTCTGCTTTTAGCTCAAAAACAAGGACACTACAAAGCAAAGCTGCTTACTTTTTAGCTAACCAAACACTTTAAGGAGCTTTTCTTTAAAGCAAAGTAGCTGAGAAGCTGTACCAAACAAGCCCAATATCGGTTAAGATGGAGTGGTAAAATCATTGAAATGGAGGAATAAAATTATTGGAGGGATTCAAACCGTATAGGCCTCATCGTGAGCTAAGTCATGACTGGTCGTATCTTAAATTTTAGGGTTTAAGATAAGGCCGGGTAGGGCTTTAATCAAGATAACAAAACTTAGAGCAAGTTCACATGTTGAATCAAAATGTCAAGATTACTGGGTCAAGACATTGTTCACTGCCACTGGACTTGTGTTTCCACCCGTTCTGTTTCTTAATCGGTCAATTATTGTTCATTAAATTTTTTATTAATTTATTTATCATAAAATTGAAATATATTTGATGTGTGTAGATGATAATGATGAACGTTATGGATGACTGATTACCAATATATTAATTAGTAGTTTAATTCATTCTTAAGTAGAGGTTACTGTACATAGAAAATCATTCCAATGCCATACGTACAGAGCGTGGATAATATCCTCATTACAACCATTCAAGCTCTTAAAAAAAACAAGTCTATATTCTAGAAAATTAAAGATTAGATTATAGGCCATGTTCTAAATTTAAATACCTTTTTACCCCTAGAGCTAGGGTTAGGAGGCTTAGGCACCTTCTCAAAACTTGACTTATGTTTCTCGTTTGACTTTAGATGCTCTTGGATCTGGATTTCAAGCCCCCAAATTTATTGCAAAGCTTCTTCATGTTGGGGAACAAAGGTGGTTCAAGATTGAGAGGCTTCACAACCAAATAGGACCGAAAAGCCCTATGTTCCGCATGCACTCAAAAAGGATGTGATGTCATTAGGGCTGGGCACATGCCCAAATCGACACCTATTTTACAGGGCCCATGCCTGGACCGGACCAGACACACTCCAACTGGGCCGGGTTTTAGCGCAAGCATTTTAGACCTAGGTAAAAGCCCGGACTGGCAAGAACCGGGCCGGTCCTGTCGGGCCTGCGGTCCTGATAACCTGATTTTTGAATGATTCTGCAATGCAATCTGCATTCCTATACTATGAAATCACTTAAATATGAAAAATTGAAAGTTCAACAAGCACACTGCATAGTGCAGACAACTGACAACTCAACTGCAATAGCAAAGTCAGACCAAATGTCCAACTGTTCAAGTGTTCAACAAAGCAGTAAAAGCACAATAAAAACTAGCAAAGCAATCAAATCTTAACAACTAAATTTAAATGAACCATCAATCTAGGTTATCCAGCACTAACAAATTAATAAGAGAAGTCATTTTAAACAACAAATAAAACTCCAAGAGTTTTAGTAGGCAAATATTCAATAGTATAACAGTTCACAATAAAAATAAGTAATTAGATTAGAAAGCAATCAAACATTCAAAATAGTTGAACAAAATCAAGGCATCAATCTGGTGTCTACTATTGACAAGCTTGCTGCTATGCTGTGAGTTCATATGCTGACATGCCCTTCATCTTTTCCCTATAAGAGAATAATTGTATATTAGTCTATAAGAAATGAAGAATATAACAGTGAAGAAATGGAAGTATGGAACAAATAGAACAATAGTATTCCACAGACCAACCTAGATGAAACTATTTTAGTGTTTAGAAATTAGCACATTCATCATTCCTAAATCCTAACAAAGCTGCTAACTTAAGTTATAAAGTCTCACATTCAAAATCAAAATTCACGTATAACCAACTCTCATACATCAAGCTCAAATCAATAGTATACATTAATGATCGATTGAGAAGTAAGAATTTGATTCAATTAAGAAATACTAATGTATACCTTTTTCTTTCTTTGTTGCACGAGTCATTCTAAGAACTTTTACAGGATTGGACTTGGAGGTTCCAACACCAACAACAACCGGAATTGTTGGAGTTGCATTAGCACTTATTTTAGCTACTTTTGCAGCTTTCAAGGACTTTGAGGTTCTAACTGGCTTAGCTGCCACAAATGGTGCAACTTCATCTTCGTCATCTTCACTTTCAGCCACAGCCACTAGCTTAGCCTTTCCCTTTCCCTTTCCCTTTCCCTTTCCTTTGCAGCCTTTAATTTTGCCTTTGCTTTGCCTTTGTTTTGCCTCAGCTACAATAAAGTTTGAAAGAATGAAACAATCAGACAAGTCAAAAGAAATAATATTAAGACAAAGTCATAAACAGACAGTACTGTCAGTACATACCTCTTTCCATCTTTTCATAAAATTCAATCTTTGCTTGGCTCGGATAATATTCAATTTCAGATTGATCTTTTTTCTTTATCCAATTTTGCTTCCACTGTTTTAGGAGTTAAAGAACTCCTAAAAGGATCAATCACTCTACCTCCGGTAGAGAAGGATGACTCAGATGCAACTGTGCTAACCTGGATAACAAGTACATCATTTGCTACAAGAGGAAGATTTGGATATTTGCAGCCATTTGTCTTCCACCAATGTACCAGGCACCAATTAGCTGCTTCTTTCTTGGGTGGACACTCGATTGGATCCAGCAAGTTTCTATCAACCTCACTCTTAACAACGACTTGGTCAAATTCAGCTAAAGCCTTTTGCCAACTTGCAGCAAAACACATATGAAACAATCAAAACTTATAACCTCTCAAAACACACAGTAAGTTCAAAATTGAAGAAGAACAGCCATAAACAAATTTTAACAAAAACAGAACACACAGTAGGTACTACCTTCCAACAAGTCGGCCATTTTCCTTGACATCTTCACAACCCCGGTCCTCTTCGACTTGAAAGATGAGGCTGTTTCTTTTGTGCTGCCGGAAACGACACTTGTTGCAGTGTTGCTCTTAGAAGATGTATTGTCATTGGTTGATGTTCTGTAGATGTCAATTAAGGATACCAAGAGATCCTTAACAGAGTTGGACTTGGCTTTTGCTTCCTCAAGTGAATAATGGAGCACTTGTAGGTAAGTTTGAGATATGTTCTTCAGCTTGAACCTAGGATCCAATACCAATGCAACCAACAACAATTGATTCATATCTTCAATACGTCCAAAATATTTTCTAAGCTTGCTAAGCATCTTCTTCAACATCAATAATTGAACTTCTGTTCTAGTTCCAGCCACAGGCGCAAAGAGCGCATTAATCTCCCCTTTTATTGCTACAATGTCATGAAATGCTTTATGAGTAGTGGGTGTCTAGTCATACCCATCCTCATTGTCACATCATGAAAAACCCTCAAGGTCAACACAAATATTTCATCCTTTTCCCAATCCTCATCTTGTGGTGGTCCAACTCTTGTTTTTCTTATTCTTGGTGTCATCGAAACATACTCTTGTTCTTCTTCCTTATCGAGCTCATCTTCTTCGTCAAAATAGCTTCTATACTTGTTCATTTCCTCCACAACCATCCTTTCAAAAGACGGCCCCACATCTAAAGCTATGTCCAACATTAAAAAGGTAGAACTCCATCTTGTTGGAAGATCAAGCGCCGGTATTTTTTCAGTGTCTATGTTCCCTTCTAATGTCTCCTTCTCCATGCACACCTTGAACACGTCCAATCTATTAGAACTACTTCTAATATACTTGACTGCATTCCTAACTGCCTCACAACTTTTATCCATTAAGGACAACCAAGCCTTCACTATAATGTTCAAGATGTGAGCCAAACACCTCACATGAAGGTGCTTTCCTCCAAACACCGGGGGGGGGGGGGGGGTCTTTCCATGCAGCCATTTTCTCTTAAACATACTCTATCGCCACCTTATTTGCACTTGCATTATCAACCGAGATAGTCAACACCTTATCTATCATCCAACGTAGCAAACAAGATTCTAAAATATTTCCTATTGTTATGCCTTTGTGATTGGGAATCACACAAAGTTGATGATCATCTTGTGCAAATTTCAACCAGCATCTATAAAGTGCGTCGTCAACACCATATAATTGATGTTCTGAATTGAAGTCAAGTATATGTCGTTAAGCACAACCTCTGACTACTTAACACCTTCTTCAGCTCCTCTTTCATCTCATCATACAACATCCAAAAGCACCTTACTATTGTTCTCCTAGATGGTGGAGTGAATTGCGGGACAACCACTTTGCAGAAATTTCTACACCCTTCATTCTCAACATGGCTAAACGGCAGCTCATCGATTACTATCATCTCACAAGCAGCTTGCACACAACGGTCATTGGTCCACACTTTCTGGAGTTCCATTTTAGGTTCGGCTTCATCATACCCAACAATCACAGCTTGTCTGTCATCTATACTTTCCCTACCAGCATACTTTCTGAATATGCCTACGCAAAGTGCTCTTATCGTTAAAGGAAGAATCCACTTTGAGGTCAGCGTCATAATGCACGCATAGTGCATGCTTCTCATGCCCTGCTTTTACTTTCTTCTCGATTAGTAAAAAGTTCTCTGTCATACTTCATAAAGTGCTCCTACACATATGAAGTCAGTTTAAAAACATTAGGCTGAGTTGAAACAGAACCTCTTCTTCTTTTTCTCGGTGCACCCTGCGAAACCTCAGTTGCTGCTGGAGCTTCTAGAGCTTCTGGAGCTTCAACTACAACTAGAGCTTCTGGTTCTGCCTCCTTGTTCTCAGCCTCTGCTGTAACCAAATCATCCCTGGTCTCAGCTGGTACTTCTATTTCTTCAATTTCTTCGCTTTACTCGTAACACCCAGTCCCTGAATCAATATTGATTGAATGGAAGCAATATGATGAAGAGGACGTCAACATCTAAAGATCTAAACGATTTAGAGTTTATACTAAACCCTTAGCTGCAACCAAACAACAATGAAGATACAAACTCACAGTTCACAAACTCACAATACATAAAATCACAATTATTCACAATTTCACATATTCAGATACAAACTCACAGTTCACAATTATTAACAAAATCACAATTACAGTGATTACTCACAGTTCAAAACCAAAACACTTCAACAAAACTTAACACTTCAACAAAACTCATCAAGAGCAGAGAAACAGAAAACTAAAGTCAATAAACTTCAATCTAAATTGAAAACTAATTACCAAGAGAAAGGAATGATTAGGACGACAAGAGGAATGACTAACCATACCAAGAAAACCCAGAACTCGCCAGAAAACTTAAACCAAGAAGAGGCCGAAGAGCAACAAAACCCCAATTCCAGGAAGAGCCTTACTTTATGTATATCATCTTCTCCAGAAGAGTCGATCAAAACAAAAAACAAGAACCCATATTAGAATAAAAGCCAATTTGAAGCCAATTGCATATACAGACTACGAAGAGGGAGAGAGAGAAAGAGAGAGAGAGAGAGGAGCATACCTTTGATGAGACGTCCTCGATCGAGCTGCTTTCCCAGGCCGTCCTCGATCGAGATGAGATGTGGTGAAGATGAGATGTGACGTGCGAGAGTGCGAGACTGAGCTGAGAGTGTGCGAGCTAGTGTGTGAGAGTGTGAGACAGCGAAGTCTGACTCTCTAAATTAGGTCTTTGACCATAAATCCTGTGTGGTTGAGCTCATTCTATTATCATAGATCCTTAACACCCAATAGAAGTATGACATATATATTAGTCGGGCTTTCAGGCTTTTGTTCATTTCCATAAACAAGCTAGGCTTGGGACCGGGCCGGTTATAAAGGGGCCCGGCCCGAACATGCATTAAACATAGTTGGGACCGGTGAAAAGCCCGACCCGACCGGGTCAGGCTGTCCTGTCTGGATCGAGCTTTTTCTCTCCAACTGGCTTTATGCCCACCCATAGATGTCATGATGATTTTTGGTAGAGTAAAGATAGGTTCTGAGATGGTGATAGAGTTTTTAAGGGAGAAGATTTGGTGAGACAGAGACATTGGCTTTGATTGCGCGCAAGAAAGAGGAAATGATGTTTATGGTTTTGGTGCACAAGGGGTCACTTAGGTTTAGGTGGTTACAGACACGACGACCTTAGGGTTTCTAAGAGTAATTCACAATTTTTTTAATTAAAGGTATTTCATTCCACTCAAATAGAGGTCACATCATGAATCGATCCACTACCTTGTATACATAGGGTAAATAAGATCAAATGATTCACGTTGCTTTTTAGGACACATATGATTTGATCTTATTTAGTGATGGAGGCACCTCACCTTGCTTTTCATGACGCGGCTTCTTGTTCCTCCTTCCAAGAAGACGCCTAATCTTCCTCTTATATGTCACTGGACTAACAGCTAGAACCTTTACCAATTCACCAAAGTGAAGTGGAAAATTCTCGGATTCTAGCCTAACAACCTCTATTGAAGAAGACTTGGAATTAATGCCCAGATCCAGCCTAACCCTTTTTTCAGGCCCACACATCTCTAGAGGCCCAAAACCTCAGGCCCAATCAACTTTGGTCCAACCCAATTCACAGCACTCAATCTCTACCTGAAATTAAGGTTTCCTTTAGAAAAAATCGAGGAAGATTCAGCTACCATTAATTGCAGCTGCCCAGCTTCACCTGTGTAACCTTCCCAAATCTACAACCTCTCTCCCAGGCCTAGCAACCTCCAGCACCTTCTCCAGCATCCCCACCGTCTTGGCCAGCATGGGGAGGGTTAGATTCGGCATGTCTAAAACCACCAAAGGCAGGGTCACCATCTCAGCGATCTCTAAACCCTTATCAAAAACTCTACCACCATGATCATAGAAGCCACATATGCCATGACATTTCTCAAAGCTAAGCTCTAGCTCCACCGCTATGACGGATGAGAACTCAAAAGTTTGACATTTCCAAATCCGCCGTCGAACATCATGAATGAGCATGATCTTTTGGATTGGCTCCTTGCGCATTAGGGCTCTTTGATCCACCCTAACAAACTAACCAAAAGCATTCCTAATTCGGGTTAGGGCTTTCAGGTTGAACATAGCAATGCACAAACCCTTCACAACAACCCAAACCTTCTAGAAACGCACCTCTGTCGCCATCTTAACGAGATCTCCAACACCATCATAATCTGCTAGGAGTAACATGACATTATTGAAACACCAAGACCCTTCATTGAGAATCTGGTCCTTCACCTTCCGATCCTTGAATTGGAATATGAAAATTTCTTCATCCTCTTTTGCCGAATTAGTACTTGCTCGTTCATTCCCCAAATGGTGGATGTGGCTGCCGCAAAAGACGGAATCACCACGTCCTTGTTGGACATCTGGTGACCACACAGATAAAAGGAGTTGTGAATGACATCTTCTCCTCCAACAAGCCTCACCACGCCCTCGTCTAATATTGCGGAGGCATCCACCATCGCCACCACCATGTCGTTATATTGCTCGATCAATTGTTCAGTTAGAGAAACCCTAACAGAGCAAAGTCGACTCTCCTCAGTATCTAAAAAAAAATAAAAAAAACTTTCTACATTAACATGTCTTAAGAAAATATGACATTGAGGTCCGAAAAGTCCTATGAATTAACAAATTTTTTTCTACAACTTAAAGGCATAAACAACTCATATAATTAATTTTTTATAAATCGAACTGGTAAAGTCTCACTTATAATATTAGACTAAATTGTCTTAATTATTTTTTATTATTTTATTTCCTAAATGAAGCTTATTTTGTCATATACTGGGTGGCAAGAAGAGAGCGAAGTAGAAGCCTCAAATCCAGAAACTCTTGTCTGTGATCGGAACTCACTAAATCGCGGCCGTAATGGCGGAAGTTGATGCTCATATCCAAGAAGAACACTTTGACGTTCTCACCAAAACCGGTCAGAAGACTGGCGCTTCCAAGCCCAGGCAAACCTCTCTCTCTCTCTCTCCCTTCTTCTTCCTCTACTCAAACTCATATGTGATCATCGATTGCGTTGATATTTTGATCAAGCCAAGTAACTCCTATCGGTCACTCAAGTGAACTTGGTTGATTTTACTATGATCAAGCTTAGATAAGTGTGGATTTTACCATGCACAATTGTTTCTATGAGTGTGAATACAGTAATTCTGATTGAAAATATCTGTTTCTATGGGTTTCTATGCTCTTTTGTTGTTATGTGAATGTTGTTGCTGCTCATGAATCATGATGTAGGGGAGCTGTGCATCGAGACGGCGATTACCACCGAGCTGTTCATGTGTGGATTTTCGCCGAGAGCACACAAGAGCTGCTTGTCCAAAAACGTGCCGACGATAAGGATTCCTGGGCTGGCTTGTGGGATATCTCCAGTGCTGGACATATATCTGCTGGTGATTCTTCGCTCATCTCTGCCCGGTAACTAGCTTTGTTGCCCTGCTTGTATTAGCTTTTAGTTCCATTTCCTGTTTTTAAGCGGTTCAAAAAGCATTTACAGGTCCTGTCCAAATTAGTTTTAGTGTCGTTTCCGTAGCTCTAGCCTCCTTGGCCTTGCTTTTATTCAGAAGTGTGAATATGTGATGCTGTGAAAGTAAACCAACTATGCAACTAAGATGAGTCTTTTGGCTGCCTTTTGCACATGACATTACCTAAGTCACCGTATTCTAAAATAAAATACTTAAAGATTTAGAGACATGGAAAGTAAATAAGCATCAAGGATTCAGTCTGTTCTTCATCATGAAATCCTAGCATTTGTGCACTGCTATCTTGTCAGAAAAGTACTAGTCCATAGTTGTCTTTACTTTTACTTTCCAATTCAACCATCACATTATCAGTTCCATTATCACTCGTACGTTTTCTTCGCATTGCTTCTGTTCACGGCCATGCTGATATTAGGTTGTTGAACTTATCATAAGCTTTACTATGATATAAGTAATTATAATTTGGGGTATCTTTATTACAAGCTTATAGAAGCTTAGGAGAGACGACAACAATATGCTTTACTGTTATGATCAATATTTAACTTTACATATATCTCTCTGTATCTTTATTTAGAAAGCTGCTTGTGCGAGCATAAATTGTTAGTTGGAAGGTCCAAATGCCCAAGCATTGCTTTGGTTGTATGGACCTTATGCTGGGTGGAATTAAATTGATCGACTCTATTTATTGGGACACCAATTTTGGGAACCAGACTCAAAATTATATGAAATTAACATCTTATGGTAAAATGCAAACATTATTGTGATTGGTAGAATTTACAGCTGATTGTCACTGAAACATAGTATGTTTGTTCTCAGGAGGGAGCTTGAAGAGGAGCTAGGTATAATACTTCCAAAAGATGCATTTGAAATGATATTCGTATTTCTTCAAGAGTGGTTAGTGGATCAGTTCCTTTATTATCTGGTTGGATACATATCTCTTCGCTAATATATATTTTTATAATGTTTTTTCCCTTAAATAGTTGTCATTGCCTTTTGTTTTCTCATTTTGTTAGTTTGGAGTCAGATATGCTTACCCTAAAGTTCTGAACTGCTAATGTTGTCAAGGGCTCGTTCTGGATACTTCCCTTTCTAATAAACATACATATTTTAAGATTTTATCAATTGAGGGCAGGTGAGAATTTGATTTGGGTGGGATAGGGAATGTAGGAGGATTAAGAAAACAAAAGAGTTTTAGAAGATAGAGAGGTTTCAAGGCTGCAGAAGGGAACATGGAACGAGAGAGGTTAGAGGAGAGAAGTCAGGCACCAACCGTTTCACTAAAACTCAACTTTAATCTATTCCAATCTGATTTTGTGATTACAATAGGTCTATATTTACAAGCTTAAAATATATCACTGTTCTGTTAGGATTGGGTGTTCAAAGGGACAACATTAATTATATTTTTGATGACATATCTTTTGTGGATACTTCAAAAGAGTCACTTCATGCAAATTTGGTAAAATTAAAACGAGTGGGAATAACATGAATACCAAATTCACCAAATATTAAATGATGATGGCTTTAGTTAAAAGTCAGGGGCAAAGGGGTCAAAGAAATAATTCCTGTTATTTAATGATCTATAATCTAAGATAAGGAAGAAATAGAATTTGGAAAAGATAGAGGGAATAGACGCAATCTAGTGGTATCTTATGCAATTGAAGGGACCAATTAGATAAAGGAAGTCCAAAAACTCGTTAGGCAAAGATGGATTGACATGTATGAAGTCTTTCTCCCACTAGTCATGCCAATTATTATTCAAACCATGTGTAGTACATATAATGTATAGATCAAAAGGAAGTTTGCACACAAGCTCATTTCCTCCCAATAGATGCAATGCATGCACCCTTGTATTTGACTATTTTTTCTACTTACCTTCCAAAAAGTAGTTCTTTACTTACAGGTTGTCTCTTCAATGAATTTTCGGGGAAATCTCAACTATTGGAGTCTACCTACCTTCCAAAAAGCAGTTCTTTAGTAATTTTATTTAGCTTCCTAGCTCCGCCCTTGCGTTTGACTAGAACGTTCAGATACAAAATCCAATCTATCACAGCATAACATGATGAGTGGAATTGTTCAGGGATAAGATACCTGAAAGTTAGCTTCAATGGTATACAAGCTGCTAAAACGTCTATTAGACTGTAACTGAAGGAAGACATGTTAATATAAGAGGGAAATAATGACTAAAATAAACTGTAATTGTAGACATCGTGTGATTCATTTATACAGACACAAGAATTCATGTTCTTGATCCCATACAATTATGACCAAGGCAAGGATGATGATTGTATTCTGTTTACATATGGATCTACTGTATACTAATGTTGGGCTTACATTTTGAATGCAGTGTAATAAATGATGGAAAATTCATCAATAATGAATTCAATGATGTGTACTTGGTTACAACTCTAGATCCTATCCCTCTCAAGGCATTTACTCTTCAGGTAAGAACGATGATTTGTATCAGATAGAAGTTCTAAAGGTTTGGTATTTTGATCTTTCTTTGGTATCAAAAATTCATGTGTTATGTTTTGTTCCTTATCTTTCTGCTGTTTTATATTACTTCGATTTTTTCTAGGCAAATCTGTCAGTTACATTCCCCTCAAGGCAGGAAAATGGCAATATGTATCATTAACCATCTCAGCTATACAATCTGGGGATGAAAATTAATAAATTTGGAAGATGAACTGGCTTTCATTTCAACAATATGAGCGAACAATTTTTATTTTGATAGGCTTGCTATTGGCCTTTGCAGCCCTTGAAACTCTCCTGAGTACCTGAAAAGGGCATCTTTTCTCTTTAATGACAGGAAACAGAAGTATCTGCTGTTAAATATATAGCTTATGAGGAGTATAAAAGCTTACTAGCTAAAGAAGATCCTGATTACGTACTGTATGATGTAAATGGACAGTATGGTCAGCTGTTTGACATAATTGCACAGAGGTATGCTATTAAAATCCCTTGCAAGGAAGAACTATTATAAGAAGTTTGTTAACTAGATGTAATAGTCCCCCTCGGCTTATGTGTTCTTTTCCTGTCTTGTAGTTATGAAAACTGTTTGATCATCATAATAAGTTTTCTATCTGTGATTTAGCTGGAATGAAGAAATTTATGTCTAAATGTTATGAAGACTAATGATATACATATCCATTTCTGGGTATTTCAAGTTTTCTGGATATCCACTACTTGCTTATGCAAGTTATTTATTTATTTAATCTTTCTATTGTAGGTACAAGAAGAACAATACAGCTCGAAGTTTGTCACTGCAAAAGCAACTCCAACGTTATGCTCCTGTTACCCTCAATGCAGAGGTCCCTTATCTTTTTCTTTTAAACATTTCTTACTTTGATATTCTTTATCTTTATTGGCTGTTTATTTTGTTCATGATTTAATTGTAACTTTATTCGATACGTGAACAGTATTGACTCAGTAATCATGTAGTGTATTTTACAGTCTTTCCCAACCCTCCCCCCCCCCCCCCCCCCTTAATTTTAAATTCCTTCTTTTCTTTTCTCCCTTATGCATTAGATATCTCTTCTCATTTCATTTCCCTTAAAAATGAAGTTGGTTAAGTTCTAAAGTGAAGTCCTGCATATGATTTTTTATTTTTTTGCAGCTGACAGGCCTCACAGATGCAGATAAGGAGGCTCTTGTTATACTTGTAAAGGCTGCAACAATTTTGGATGAAATATTTCACCTGCAGGTTAATAGCCTCATACAGAACTACATGCATGGATAGATAGTTAAACAAATGCATTGACTTGTGTATTTATAATGCCAACTGGAAGAACACATGTCTGTGCTTGCTGCTTTTGACATTTACTTGATTTTACTAGTTTGCATTTGCATACAGATATTGCTGGAAAATAGTTTGCTGTTTGCAATAAATTGCTAATTTTGTGGTTTTGCATATTGTAATCTGTCATTTTTATTTTATTTTTGGAAACTGGGAATTCTTACTTCGACAGGATTCAAATATCTAAATTTGATTTTTTTAGATACGTTTTCAGAACTATCTATCTATCTATCAAAAGAAGAAAATTCTCCAGAACCAAAAAGAAATGTCTTAATCTGGGCTGCATTGCACGTTTCTCATTTTTCTTTTTCTTTCTATCATGCAATCTTACATCAGGTGTGGTACAGTAATCCAGCTCTAAGAGATTGGTTGAAGGAGCACGCAGATGCATCACAAATGGACAAGTTGAAATGGATGTATTATTTAATTAATAAGAGTCCATGGTATGTCCTCTTTGTTCTCCTTCAAATGTGTTCGTTTGTCAACTTCTACATAATTGTATATTACATGAATAAGTATCATCTCCCAAGGGTCATATATGTCTCTGAATGTATTTTGCATATATAAGACACCGTCAAATCCGTCAAATAATTTGTTCAATTAACTTGTCCAGAATAATTTGGAATACATGGGCCTGCTATAATAAAAATGGTTTGAACAGATATTTTTCTTGGGGAAGATTTTGTTTAAATTTTTAGGCTGCTAGTGTTCCTTTTATATATATATATATATATATATATATATAGAGAGAGAGAGAGAGAGAGAGAGAGAGAGAGAGAGAGTGAGAAAGAGAAAGATATTATCAGGTTTAAATATCCTTATTTATTCAAAAGGTACGGATTTTCTTAATTGACCCACTTTTAGATCATATTTTCTCATCTTAAACATTCACATTGTAGGTATATATGAGTAGATCATCTCTATAAATTTTCAGCCAAATTGATAATCATTAAGGTATCGAAACTATATGATTACAATGAACGAACCAAATCTGTTCAACATGAACCGTTCGTGTAATTCACAAATTTTGAATACCTTAATGATTATCAATTTGGCTAAAATTTTGTAGAGATGATCTACTCATATATACCTAAAAGATGAATGGTTGAGATGAGAAAATATGATCGAAAAGTATGTCCATTAAGAAAATCTGTACCTTTTAATAAATAAGGAGGTCCGTATATGAAAAAGGCCTGATATATATATATATATATATAGGGTCCTTCCATTAATGGATCCCTTTTTTTGGACATATATGGGGGATTACACCAGCTTTTTAATCACATCTCCACCGTTCAATATGTAGTTCTATATGAGTAGATCACTTCTGCAAATTTTCAGAAATTTTGGTGATCATTAAGGCATTCAAAACTACGATTTATAATTATAAGCATGAACGATTCAGGTTTGGTAGATTTGGTTCGTTCATTGATTTAATCTTGTTCAACACCTTAACGATCACCAAATTGACTGAAAATTTACAGAATTGATCTATATGTAAGGACCAACAAACTGAACGGTGGAGATTCAAAAATATAGTCGAAAAGTTGGTGTAATCCTTCATCCCTCATATATGTCAAAAAAAAAGATCCTTCATTGAAAGGGCTCTATATATATATAGGTCCCTTCTATTGAGGGATCCCTATTTTTGCATCTACACCGTTCAATTCATTGAGTTATATGAGTAGATTATTTCTACAAATTTTAGATAATTTAGTGATCGTTAACCCATTCAAAACTTTGATTTATTTTTAATCATCTTGAACAGTCCATGTTTGATATAAAGTGTGTAACTTTATGTTTTAATTTCAGCCATCAAACCTCATTAAATGAGAGATCCAATAGTGTGGGCCTATCCCTAAAAATGACCAAAAATAGGGATCCTTCAATGGAAGGGCCCTGTATATATATATACATATATATATATATATATATATATATATATATACGAAAACGATGTGGAGCGGACGTCCGCACCGTCCTTAAAGCGCGGACGTCCCTCCGTTCGCCATCGTCCGACACCGACGATGGCGCGCCTCCACCCGAACGGACTCCAGCAGCATCCCCGATCACTTTCCCTCCCCGGTGAGTCCGCCGAATTCCAGTTTTCCTATGAGATCACCCAAAACTTCAAACAAGATCGATCTCGCCGGAAAACTGGAATTCGGCGGACTTGCCTAGGAGGGAAAGTGATCGGGGACGCTGCTGGAGTTTGCCAGGGTGGACGCGCGCCGTCATTGGCGTCGTACGGTGGCGAACGGAGGGACGTCCGCGCTTTAAGGACGTTCGCTCCACATCGTTTTCGTATATATATATATATATATATATATATATTTTGTACTCAACCTCCTGAAAGTATGTATCAATGACGTTAAGCATAGTAACATACATATCCTTTCTGAAGAAGCTTGCCACAATATCCTCATGTATGAAAGTATCTGGGACTGAAACGTCTCAGAGCTGATGTTTTAACTTCTGGGCTCTGACTTGATTAAATTTTTGTAGCGAGTGTGGCTTGTGTATCTTTTTGTTTTGGGCTCTAAATAGTTGGGCCTGTCCATCTTTTGTATAAACGGTGGCGAACGGAGGGACGTCCGTGCTTTAAGGACGTCCGCTCCACATCGTTTTCGTATATATATAATTTTTTTTTGTACTCAACCTCCTGAAAGTATGTATCAATGACGTTAAGCATAGTAACATACATATCCTTTCTGAAGAAGCTTGCCACAATATCCTCATGTATGAAAGTATCTGGGACTGAAACATCTCAGAGCTGATGTTTTAACTTCTGGGCTCTGGCTTGATTAAATTTTTGTAGCGAGTGTGGCTTGTGTATCTTTTTGTTTTGGGCTCTAAATAGTTGGGCCTGTCCATCTTTTGTATAAAATTCTCGTTGTCATAAATAACTTGTCATGCATTTGCTATCAACAGGTCAGACCTTGATGAAAACGAGGCATTTTTGACAACTGCAGACTCGGCTGTGAAGTTGCTTCCTGAAGCAACAAAGCCTGTTACTGGGTGGAAGGGACTTGAATATAGAGCTGCATTTCCTATGCTAAAACCACCTGGGGCAAACTTCTATCCTCCAGATATGGACAAAACGGTATACAAATTTGAAGTTCCTCTACTATTCAAAATAAATATTTTACATCTAAAAGTACCCATCATTTGTTTTTGTATAGGAATTTGAAATGTGGAAGAGTAGTCTAACAGTAGACCAACAAGAAGATGCAACAGGCTTTTTCAATGTTATTAAAAGACACAGTGAATATAGTCTAGGTTCCACTGTAAATTGTAACACAGGAGGAAGCAAAGATCATTCTGTGGGTTCGATACCTGACTTGTACACTGTCCCTTTCTCCCAAGAGTACAATACTTTCCTCACACGAGCAGCTGAATTATTGCATAAAGCGGGTGATTTAGCCAGTTCACCTAGGTATGAGTTTTTTTTTTTCTTTTTCTTTTTTCATTATTAGTGATGTAACAAATGTTAACTAGTTTTTGCATGGCTGATGAAAAGCACAATGAATAAGGTGCTTGATATTTTCTGTGTTATGTGGCTGATATGATGAGTGATTGAAAAGCGCAAAGAATAAATCACTTTATATATTTATCTGTTATATCAGTTACATCTTTGACTGACTGAGGTATTACTATGAGGATCATATTCATCCTTCTATTACAGCCAATTTTCAAGCGATTGGCACAATTTGATCTGTCAATTTATTTTATCTGGGAAGCCTCTTTTTTCTTAAACCCAATTACTGCATCAACCAAAATGTATTCATTATTCTAAACCTTGTTCTTAGAGCAGTAGATATTTAGTTTGATTTTCTGCATGTGATCACTCAATTTATAGGGAGGGGTTCTAATGAGGACCATTTAGTTGAGGACTTTTCCATTAATTGGTTTATTACACTCACTTTTTGATCACATTTTTCCATCTCAACTGTTTAGTTTTTAGATCTATATAAGCAGATCACTTCTACAAATTTTCAGCTAAATTGGTGATCGTTAAGGAACCAAACTAAATCAAATCAATGGACGATCCAAATCTGTCAAACAGGAGTCGTTCAAGTTTATAATTGGTAAATCACATTTATGATGCCTTAATGATTTTCAATTTGGATAAAAATTTGTGGAGATGATCTACTCATATATATTTACAAACTAGACGGTTGAGAAATGAATATGCGATCGAAAAATGGGTGAAACGAAAAGGTCCTCAACTAGTCCTCGATTTAGTGGTCCTCATTAGAACTTGTCCCTCAATTTGTATTGCTTTTTGTGATGAGACTCCAATGGTGGAGAGGGGGATTAGACATGAGTTATATCCATAAAATACTTATTGTTCCACATAGCAGCTTAAGCTTTTTCATAAGTTAGTTCACCAACAAATCTATAAGTATCTTACTAATTATTTAATGTTTTTCTTACAAATGTCAACATAATCTTTTGTTGTCTATGAAGTTTGAAGAGGTTGCTTCACAGCAAGGGTGATGCTTTCCTTTCAAATGATTATTATGACTCAGATATAGCCTGGATGGAGTTGGTTAGTGAAATATTAGTATTCTATTTACAATACTATATCTATCCACTACAGTTACTTGTATGTTGCGGGTACAAAATATAGCCCAACTATAATTCTTACGTGCTTGAAATGTGCAATTCTAAGCCTCTGTTTTGTGTGTACGTTTTCTGCTATAGGACTCTAAGCTCGATGTCACTATTGGTCCATACGAAACATATGAAGATGCACTGTTCGGGTACAAGGTATTGTACATAGAGGATATATGTTTTGAGCTTCTGCATTCATCACTTTGTGCAATATACTGCATCTGCAATGATATTGACCATGAATCTCTTACCTTTCATAAAGTTTTGCACATTACCAGTGAAATAGCATTTTTTATTTAATAATAATTATTATTATTTCTTATTTATTATTATTAACTAAAGGACCTTACTATCTTTATAGTCTGGATTTAGAAAAACAAAAATGACAATAATAAAAATCACACACAAAAAAAGTAACAAAAAATAGAACACAAAAAGATAGATTGCTCATAGCTTGTAAATAATTTCCTGCACATCAAAAGCTAACCCTTGTATCGGCCTTTCTCTTAGGCTACATTTGAAGTGTTTATTGGAGTTCGGGATGACCAAGCAACAGCTCAGCTAAAACTTTTTGGTGATAACTTGCAGGTACTGTTTTAGATTTTTTTTACAATACATGTAATAACTGAGATGACCAAAAAGATTGTGATCATTAAAGCTTTTTATTCCTCTTGGGATTTTTCTTTTGAAGGTTTTAGAGCAAAATCTCCCACTAGACGATGTCTATAAGTCCAAGGAAGTAATTTCTGCTCCTATCCGAGTTATCGAGCTTGTTTATAATGCTGGAGTAAGTATGCAATTCCAAAAAATCTGTCATTATAATTTCTCAATGGCGTATGTTATGTCAATGGAAAACATTTATCATTATGATAATAAGTGGAATTTATAAGATGAAAACATTTATTTTCTACACATTTGAGCTCTTATTAAAGTATTAATTTGACTGCGAGAATTGGTCATATATACAACTGAAGCATCACTAGCAACTTTTACTGTGCACTACTTAATGCCTAAATATCAAAAGTCTCGAATAAGTTTCAATTTATGCTGTGCATTGTATTATTTTCTGCCTAATTGGTGCATAAAAGTGCAACATACAAGAAATGACTGTTGATAGATCGGTAATAGGTCTTTTTCCAAACTTCGTATTTACTATGTGTTTCTGCCTGGTGAAGTGACATCGACCACTTTGGATTTTTCCTCAGGATGTAAAGGGCCCTCAAACTGTTGCTTTCAATCTACCAAATGATGAGCGTATTGTAAAAGATCGAGGAACATCTATGGTCATGCTTAAGAATGTCTCAGAGGCGAAGTAAATATCCTTTCCAAAGTTTTTATGTTTGTTGTTATAGATTATCAATTTCTTACTTTTTCCAATGTTTGATTGTTTGTGTTGGAAAGATAACATCATAATTTCCCATGCTAAACAGGTTCAAACATATCCTTCTGCCTATAGCTGATGTTTGTATCACAAAGGAACAACAAAAACTTGTAGATTTTGAATCCTTCTTCACTCACACAATTTGCCATGAATGCTGCCATGGGATTGGACCTCATAGCATAACACTTCCAAATGGTAGAAAGTCTACAGTGAGATTGGTCAGTTACAAAATTCTACACTACCGTATACTTGTACATTATCATTTTGGTTTGAAAACTTGTTTACATTTCAGTTTGGAAAATCAATCTATTTGTTCAAAGTTCAAACCTAGTTTCATATATCTAATTTGTTGCTAGTAACTGCTGCAGCTGAATGCACTTATGGAACTTGAGATTAGAATGCCTAGCTATCCCTTTGCATATATATATATATATATATATATATATATATATATATATATATATATATATGTCCTTGTCTGTGTGCACATTTTAAGCCAAATAGCATTATGATTCTTTCGTGCAGTTAGACATGTGATGCACACCTAGTGGTTCTGTGAAGAAGTTTGTATTGTTGAGGCAATGTCATCTCACTTTATGGTGAGACACGTCATGTTTGTGGAGGCACATGGTGTCATCCAGATGCCTAAGCTGTTATAGTTGGGAGAAATATCCTGATTAGTTCTTCAATAAGAGCAGCTAAAACAAAAACATTTACAAGTTTGAGTAAAGACTTTTTGCAAATTGGTCCCCATTATTGATGATGGAATTGCTTATATTTTACAATATGAATATAGTGAACTCACTTTTATGCTGAGTTTTGATGAATAAATGTGACAATCAAGGTTATTACTTGTTAGAATGTCCAGAAGATCCTAGTTACAGTCCTCTTTCTGCTATTTTAGTGGGACATCTATGGTTATTAGTAGGTCCTGAAGATCCTAATTGCATTCTTCATTTTGCCGTTTTACTGTTTTAGTGGGACAATCGAGGTTATTAGTATATCCTGAAGATCCTAGTTGCATTCTTCTTTTGCCATTTTAGTAGGTCTGTAATTACCTCCAACTGATGGTAGGATTGTTGGTGTTTATTAGATGATCTAATTAAGAGGATTATATTAAACAAAGATATTCTGCTGACTTTGATAAGTAATGGTAAGTTGTATGCCTTGTACTTGGGCTTCTAGTGTCATTTTAAAACAACTGGACAGAAGGATATAAAAAATAGATGCCAGTTTCAGAAAGTTAAGAACATTGTACTCACTATATTTTCAATGTAAAATCTGATATATCCCTTTGCATCTCTTGATAAAGGAACTGCAAGAACTCCACTCAGCTTTGGAAGAAGCAAAAGCTGATATAGTTGGCCTGTGGGCCCTGAAATTCCTAATCCACAAGGTGAGTACTGCCTTTTTTTTCAAATAGTAGTCGCATAAAGTGCTATTCTATATGCTAATATGCGCTAGCATCTTGTTACTGGTTTTGTTTGTTTGAGGGATGTAGGAACTGCTCCCGAAGAGCTTATTGAAATCCATGTATGTTTCTTTTCTTGCTGGATGCTTCCGCTCAGTTCGGTTCGGTCTGGAAGAAGCTCATGGGTAAGCTAGCTATTCATCCTTCCCGTCTTATTTTGTAAGCGTATTATGTTACCGACATACCTTGCACGATCTTCTTTAAGAATCTCATACTTGCTATATATTCTCAGAAAAGGACAGGCATTGCAGTTTAACTGGTTGTACGAGCAAGGAGCCTTTATTTTGTCACCTGATGATACATTTTCTGTGGACTTTGACAAGGTATCACTGCCTCAATTTCAAATTTCTTCTCTCCTCTTGGGCTATACTTATAATATTTCTATTGTTATAACTATCATTATTTCATATTATTATTTGTAATAGGTTGAAGGTGCGGTTGAAAGCCTGAGTAGGGAGATACTTACCATACAAGCAAAAGGTGACAAAGAGGCTGCAAATTTGCTTCTTCAGAAATACTGCACAATGACAAACCCATTAAAAGTTGCTTTGCAGCGATTAGAAAATGTTCAGGTATAGTGAACGGTTTCAAGAATTAGCTGGAACATTTAGGTGCTTAAATGCCTTCCATTTCTGTACATACTAGAAGATTCACAACAGATGATATTAAACAATTTCCAACTGTTTCCTGTTATATATGTTATAGGTACCTGTGGATATAGTTCCCAGATTTCCAGTGGCTGAGAATATTTTGACTCATAATCACTAAATAGGTATCATCTTTATTACTTAACCCCCTATCATTTTTATTGACGCTAGAGAATGGCCAAAGTTGAAAAACTAATTACAAATTACATTAGTTGACCTCTTGTTTTTATTTTGTAACATTTTCCTCTCTCTATCTGACATCTGACAATCTCCTGATTCTTGTACTGTAAGCTGATGCAGATCACAAGAGCAGAAACTTTCAATGACCGGACGCATCATGAGTCTGGTTTGTGGTGTTACAATTCTCATTGCCGTGTATGAGCTACTCGATCTGGGGACACAGAAGGATGCAGATATATGGATGTTTAAGGGATAGCGCATGTTTGCATGACAGGCTGAGATACGTAACTCAGACAATGGTAGAGATTCAAGATGGATTAAATGAATAGTTTCTATTACACAAACAAGATATCGTCGCTTGAAATGAAAGCCGTCCTCTCCAGTTGAAGCACAACCATTTCCTACGAGTCATCAGCTAATGCAATAGTCAGTACTCATTACACTATTTATCAAATGAATATATGTTCTCTTTGGTGTTTTGTCATCGATTTCATATTAAATGGACGACCTTTAAAAGTAAGAATGAAACATTTCAATGTACGTTCAGGTGGTTCATCCGCGGCCTTTTCGTGATAGCCATGCAGGCTAGTTCTTTTGTTTCGCATTTGCTATACTTGTAGCCCCAAATTCAATTCTCATTTTCTTTACAAAACGAAAAAGTAACTATATACGTTATTGCTAAGCAAAGGATCCGTAATTTTTTCTCATATATGTTCAAAATTCAATCTTGCTAACTAGTTCTTGGGAATCAAATTTCAGAATTTGTTTTCTATTGTTCTCAAGTCCCGGAACTCTTCCGTTTTTTTTTATTCTTCACAAAATTAGCAGTAGAAGTTCTCAAGTCTCTGTATTTGGTCCCCGTCCGTGAACATCTCTGAAAATTTATCATGAACTGATAAGGTTGTTGAGCAAAAATTGTAAATACATATATACCAAACAATTTTACTCTATCTTATTAATTAAGTTTGAATTTTAATTATGTCTGGTTTGATCCATTCAAGGTAGATCATGTCTTAATTACAATCTTTTATTACAAAGGAACACCTTTTGATTTCGTTTATCAAGACACCATTGCAGGTTTGTTTGTTTTTGTGACTGCACTCACATTTGGGAATGAGTTGTCTATGTACCCTGGAGGGGATCAAGTCACTCGTAGTTTAAGTTTTATGGCTTTTGGTGTTTCGACGAAGTAGATGACTTATCGAAAAGTTTGGTCATGTGCTTTGAGAATTTGGCTTAGAAGGAACCAAAGATTTGATTTTAAATGTGGTTGTATCCAGATTTAAATCTAGACTGCCTACATACCCTATAAAGGGATCAAACCAATGTAGTTCGAAAAGTTTGATTATAGATTTGATTTTCTGGTGCTTTAGGAATTTGACTGGAGTCATTTGAACTGGACGAATTTGACTGGTGGTGTCAGAGATTCTGTTTGGAATGATGGTTGCATCTAGTGAGTCATTAGATTGCCTACGTACACTTTTGTGGGATCAAACTGACCGTAGTTCTTTAGGAATTTAGGTTTTGCGGCTTAGTGCCAACTTTTGAATTTGACAGATATATGTTTGAATCCATCAACTATATTTCTTGTGTATACCTAATTTGGTAGTGTCTGTTGATTTGATTTTGGCACTCGAAACAGATGATGCATCAGTGCGACCAAGAGGCTTGAATTGTCTTGTCCACAGTCCTTAGTAGGGGCATAGGTAATTCTTGTAAATCCAATCTCCGCGTGTATGCAAACTCCGCGTGCATACAGACTCTGCGACTTGCTTCTTCGCGAAGTCTCCTGCGCGGAGCCTGGACTTCCAATTTACGCAACGTCATCTCACCTTGCCTGGATTTCCACTTTTGCGCGAAGCCATCTCACCTTGCATGGGCTTCCTCTTTTGTGCGAAGCCATCTCGCTTCGCCTAGAGATCCTCTTCTTCGCGAAGTCACCTCGCCTCGGCTTAGGGCTTCTGCTTCGACGCGAAGTCATCTTGACTCACCTTAGGGCTTCTGCGTTGACGCGAAGTCATCTTGCCTCGCCTTAGGGCTTCTGTTTTGACGCGAAGTCATCTTGCCTTGCTTTAGGGATTCAGCCTCCATGCGAAGTCATCTCCCTTTTGTTTTAGGGCTTAAGGCTTCTACTTCTGCACGAAGTCGTTTCGCTGCGCCTTAGGGCTTTGACGTTTGAACGGCATTGTGGCCTTGCTTGGGAAGGAAGAGAAGGCTCGCTGAAGACATGCTTCCGGGGCTTCCGGCGGAGCAAGGGATGAGACAAAAAGATAAAGATGCTGCTAAAGAAATAGAGAAAGTTAGAATGAGAGCTCCACCTTGTTGGCTCGCCACTCTTCTTCTGCTTTTTTGCTTCGCTTGTTTTCTTCTCCTTCTTCTCCATTTATGTTCCTTGTATGTCTGTCTTTGCCTTCTTTTGTCGCTGCCTGCTTCTGCCTCCGTCTTCCTCCCCTCTTTTTGAAGGCTTTGGCCTCTTTATATAGAGTGTTTAGTTAGGATGATTGAGTTACAATTAAACTTTGATGCTCGTATTGTGTTCCTATCCAAACACATGTTTATAAGAGTTACCATTAAACTCAAAACCTTTGTGCATGTAGCACAATAAAAATATTATTATTTTTTTTTTATAATTTTTTTTCTCACTTTTGTTTTTGGCATCAACAAAGGTGCGTAAGGAGACATAAAATAAGGCCGACGGAGGACTAGTTTTAAGCGAACTGATAATTTTTTTGATTTAGGGATGGATATACTTAGTTTTTTACTTGGTTCATTTAGCAACACCCTACCATTAATTATTTGCAGCACTATATTGAACTAGACTTGAGAACGTTGATGTAACAAGCCATGCAATTGCTTGTTCCTCTGAAAACTGTAGACTGTCTCACTAGCTATTTATATCAATTTTCAAAATTCTTCAGTCCAATATTGTGATTTTAATCATGTTGATCCGAATGAATTATCATTTCCATGGAGGTAAATCTTTGCCTACTAGGCAAAGGAATCAAGTTACCTTGAAAGCTAAAAGTGGAACCAAATGTAATTTGCTTCATTGGAAGCCCTTTTAATGAGGACCCTTAAGTTGAGGACTTTTCGGCTTATCCCACATTTCGATTTTATAACCACATTTTGACCGTTCAGTTTATAGGGTATTTATGAGTATATCATTTCTCTAAATTTTCAACTATATTAAAAATTGTTAAGGCATTCATAAGTGTGATTTATCAATTATGAACTTGAACGATTCATATTTGATAAATTTAGTTCGTCTATTAATTTGATCTAGTTTGTTATCTTAACAAACACCAATTTAGTTGAAAATTTGTATAAACGATCTACTCATATAAACCTAAAAACTGAACTGATGAGATGTCAAAATATGATCTAAAAATAAGTCTTTTAAATCATAAACCAAAAAATCTTCAACTTAAAACTCTCACCGAAAATACTCCCATGCTTGTTTAGCAGTTTAGCCTCAACTGGACATAAAACGCACGTCATACACCAACTTTGGACTATTTATTATTCTTCTGGGAGCAGTTCACATATTATACAGGAAAAGTGGTGGAATTATTATGATTATAGTCCTAGTGCTAACCTACGTAGCACGCAAACGGAAGCGGGAACGCGAAAGCGGAAGCGTCTGGAAGCGCGGAAGCGTAATTTTTCAAAATTTAGAAACGCGGAAGCATTTTAGAAGTGTCGAAATAAAATAATATAATATATATATATTAAAAAAATAAAACTTATCATCTCTCTCTTCTTCTTCTCTTCTGCTTCGACTGCTATCCCCCTCTCTCTCTCTTCTTCTTCTCTTCTGCTTCGACTGCTATCCCCCTCTCTCCTTCTCTCTCTCTCTCTTTTCTTTTTCTTCTTCTTCTCTCTCTGCCGAACCATGCACCTACCACTCTCTTCTTCTTCTCTTCTTCTTCTTCGTCTGTCCAACCACTGCCACCCTCTTCTTCTTCATCTGCCCAACCACCTCCACCTCCATTACCATCTCCAGATCCGCCTCCACCTCCACCTCCATCGCCGTCACCGCCACCTTCATACCGTCACCGCCGCCCCCACCTCCATATAGCATCATCTCTGCCTCCCCCTCCATCACCAACACCATCGATCTCCACCGTCACCGTCACCGTCAACATCACCATCGATCTCCACCTCCACCACCATAACCGTCACCGTACCATCGATCTCCGCCTCCACCTAGCTCCATCACCATCTTCACCGAATCCAGCCGGCCTCCTTGATCGGCTCCTTGGTGGCGCTGGAGACGATGGGGCGAGGTCGGGAGAAGAAGGAGATGTGACGGAGGAGATGGAGGAAGGGGTCAAGGGAGAGCAGAAGAAGGTTTTCCCTCACACTTCCGTGTTATTTTCTAGGGCGAAGCTTCCAATCTGGAAGCGCGCGCTTCTGTCGCGTCTCCAACCAGCCAATTTCCGGAATCGCACTTCCTTGCGCTTCCACGTGCTTCTGGCGCGCTTCTGCTTCCGAAGCGTGAAACGTGACCATTTTCACGCTTCCGTGCTTCCTAGGTGCTAACTGCTAAGATACATAGGACAGGACAAGTCCACGCACACTACATTATATGAGAATCAAAAGGACACCGAAACAAACAGTAGTAACACTGCTAAGATGGGACTGGGAAAGTCCACCACTTAGAAGGCACACATGGTCACACGGGAATCAAAAGCACACCAAAGCAAATAGCAAATAGTAAACTTTTCTGCCAATCTATAAGACATGCAATGGCAATTTAGTTGAGGTTGATTATTTTCGTCATGCAGCAGCTTGTAATATTTTCCCCGTGATTAATTTGTTGTCATTCGCTCCAAGGGTGTTTTTCCATTAAGGTTATGAGCGAAAGAACTTCTCGAGAAATTTTTCCATTCCTATTTTCCCAGAAGATGGTGGCTTCTGATCAGCATCGCTCAGAGCCGTCACATGTCCAATTTCTGCGTCAACTTTGGGCAAGAAGAACATAGCAATTGAAATCCTTTCTTTCTCCGAGTTCACTGTTACTCTGTGCTCAATGCTTTTATAAACCCCATCACTCAGAATCTGCAAATGAACCAAAATAATGACTATCATAGTGTGTGAATTAATCTTTCAGTTTCTGGCTTTCTGCTAGCTACTAACAAATTTATATTTCTGTTTCAAGTTCTGTATATGTTAGCATTTGGTTTGGTTTTTCTTTTGGTCTGAATTCGTTTCATTCTATATCGTTGGTTATGTTTTATTATGCATGAAGATAAGGGCCAGAATTCCAAGGGGTATGCACTACCAAAAATAAGGCTTTAGGCGACGAAATTGAAAAAACCGGACGACGATTTTTTTTTTCGTCGCCTAAGACCGAACTTAAGCGACGAAAAAAAAATCGTCGCCCACGGAAAAAAATCGTCGCCTAAAGTTCAATTTTAGGCGACAAAATTAAAAATCGTCGCCTAAGGCTAAATTTCGTCGCCTAATATATAAACTAGGGCGACGAAACAATATTTCGTCGCCTAAGATATAAATATCGTCGCCTCAGGTTTTATTCTTAGGCGACAACTATATTTTGTCGTCGCCTAAGTGTTTTTAATCCTTAGGCGACGAAACTCAAATATATCGTCGCCTAAGTATTTTCTTTTTTTATTTTTCCTTGGCCGACGAAATAAAATTATTTCGTCGGCCTACTAACATCTTGACCGACGATTATACTTCCTTCGTCGGCCAAGAGTAATCCGAATAATTAAAATATTTTTACCTTTTGGCCGACGAATTTATCAAATATCGTCGCCCAAGTATTATCTTGGCCGACGAATTACCCTAATTTTGTCGGCCAAGATAATCCGAATAATTAAAATAAATAAAGCACATTTAAATTTCATTATACAGGATTTTTAATTTTAAGCCTTGGGCGACGAATTTAACAAATATCGTCGCCCAAGTATTATCTTGGCCGACGAATTACCCTAATTTCGTCGGCCAAGATAATCCGAATAATTAAAATAAATAAAGCACATTTAAATTTCATTGTACATAATTTTTTATTTTCACCCTTGGGCGACGAATTTAACAATTATCGTCGCCCAAATACTATCTTGGCCGACGAATTTAACAAATATCGTCGCCCAAGTATTATCTTGGCCGACGAATTACACTAATGTCGTCGGCCAAGATAATCCGAATAATTAAAATAAATAAAGCACATTTAAATTTCATTGTACAGGATTTTTTATTTTTACCCTTGGGCGACGAATTTAACAAATATGGTCGCCCAAGTATCATAATGGCTGACGAAATTAGGGTAATTCGTCGGCCAAGATAATCCGAATAATTAAAATAAATAAAACACATTTAAATTTTAAGGAAATGTTTTTTATTTTTATAGCCCCGTAAGCGTCTCGTCGATTGGAAACTATTCTCAGTTGAAGTTCCGGCCAGATTACGTGATTTGGAGGGTCGAATAGCATTTTCCGTCCGTTTAGGGGTTTGACCGCGCCTATTGATCGAGCCCTTATCGTTGTCCGATGGAGCTAAATTTTTGCCCACCCACGTAATTTATTATGCTGGTCATATCTGACGGTCGGTTTTCAGTTCCTCTTCTCCGATCACCAAACTCACGATATATGTACTAATGTTGTATAACTTTTTTATACAAAGAGTTTAAGTTTCGTTTTGAAGACAACGTATACGTAGAGGCCTCAAACGCAAAAAAGTCGTGAAATAAGATATGACCGGAATGGTGAAATACGTCAACCCGTTAAAAATGAAGATATTCCGGTAAAATTTCGGTGCCGGTTGTTCCGGTCAACGAATTTTTCTCTTATTTCTACCTAGTGGTAGCCCTATCCCGGGTATTTATTTTTTACCAAATTTTTATAGCCCCATAAGCGTCTCGTCGATTGGAAACTATTATCAGTTGAAGGTCCGGCCAGATTACGTGATTTGGAGGGTCGAATAGCCGTTTCCGTCCGTTTAGGGGTTTGACCGCGCCGATTGACCGGACGGATCGAACCCTTATCGTTGTCCGATGGAGCTGAATTTTTGTCCACCCAAGTAATTCGTTATGCTGGTCATATCTGACGGTCGGTTTTCAGTTCCTCTTCTCCGATCACCAAACTCACGATATATGTACTAATGTTGTATAACATTTTTATACTAGTGTTGAGTTTAAGTTTCGTTTTGAAGACAACGTATACGTAGAGGCCTCAAACGTAAAAAAGTCGTGAAACAAGATATGACCGGAACGGTGAAATACGTCAACCCATGAAAAATGAAGATATTCCGGTAAAATTTCGGTGCCGGTTGTTCCGGGCAACGAATTGTTCTCTTATTTCTACCTAGTGGTAGTCCTGTCCCGGATATTAATTTTTACCAAATTTTTATAGCCCCATAAGCGTCTCGTCGATTGGAAACTATTCTCAGTTGAAGGTCCGGCCAAATTACTTGATTTGGAGGGTCGAATAGCCGTTTCCGTCCGTTTAGGGGTTTGACCGCGCCGATTAACGGGACGGATCGAGCCCTTATCTTTGTCCGATGGAGCTGAATATTTTCCCACCCACGTAATTCGTTATTCTTGTCATATCTGACGGTCGGTTTTCAGTTCCTCTTCTCCAATCACCAAACTCAAGATATATGTACTAATGTTGTATAACTTTTTTATACAAGTGTTGAGTTTAAGTTTCGTTTTGAAGACAACGTATACGTAAAGGCCTCAAACGCAAAAAAGTCGTGAAACAAGATATGACCGGAACGGTGAAATACGTCAACCCGTGAAAAATGAAGATATTCCGGTAAAATTTCGGTGCCGGTTGTTCCGGGCAACGAATTGTTCTCTTATTTCTACCTAGTGGTAGCCCTGTCCCGGATATTTATTTTTTACTAAATTTTTATAGCCCCGTAAGAGTCTCGTCGATTGGAAACTATTCTCAGTTGAAGGTCCGGCCAAATTACTTGATTTGGAGGGTCGAATAGCCGTTTCCGTCCATTTAGGGGTTTGACCGCGCCGATTGACCGGACGGATCGAGCCCTTATCTTTTTCCGATGGAGCTGAATTTTTTCCCACCCACGTAATTCGTTATGCTTGTCATATCTGACGGTCGGTTTTCAGTTCCTCTTCTCCGATCACCAAAATCAAGATATTCTGAATTTTATGTAGAACGCTTGGCCGACGATTTTCTTCATCTTGGGCGACGAGATTTATAGTGAAGAATATCGTCGCCCAAGTATGGTCTCTTAGGTGACGACTTCAAAAAATCGTCGCCCAAGATTATCTTAGACGACGATTTTCAAAAAACAGGGCGACGATTTTTTATGAATCGTCGCCCAAAAACTCCAATATAAAAGGCAAAAATTCGGAACCCTAACCATTCGCGCAGCCGCTCACAAATCCAAGCCCTCTCTCTCTCTCCGAAAATCCACCGTAGCCCTCTCTCTCCCTCTCTCCGACCCCGACCCCGACCCACAATTTAAGGTATAACCCTAAAACCCTAAATTGGTTATGTTCATGAAAATTTTAATTGTTGTTGTTGTTTGAAATTGTTGAAATTGTTTGAAATTGTTTGAAATTGTTTGAAATTGTGAAATTGTTTGAAATTGTTTGAAATTGTTGAAATTGTTTGAAATTGTTGAAATTGTTTGAAATTGTGAAATTGTTTGAATTATTGTTTGAAATTGTGAAATTGTTTGAAATTATTTGAAATTGTGAAATTGTTTGAAATTATTTGAAATTGTGAAATTGTTTGAAATTTGGGAGAAGTACAAAATTATTGTTGTGTTGTGAAATTGTTGGTGAAATTGTTGTTGTTGTTGTTGTAATTTATGAAATTAATGGTAAATTAGGGTAAATTTGTGTAAATTATGGTAGGATTTTAGGGTAAATTATGGTAAATTGTGATGTAAATGATAATTGTAAAATATTAGGGTTTACGGTTTATGGTTTAAGATTTAGGGTTTAGGATTTGTGGAAATAATTTGTAAATATATTGTAAATGATTAAATAATTTTGGATTAAATAATTAAATAATATAAATTATAATTGTAAATATATTGTGGAAATTTTTGTAAAAAATAATGGATTATTTTTGAGTAAGGATGTAAATATTCATAAATTAATTTTTGTGATGTAATAATTCTGAATTAATATAAATAATTTGTTATGTGAATTAAAAAAATAATAAATCCTATAATAATTATTACTTTTTATTTGTGCTATTATTGTTGATAAATTTTTCGAATTTTATGGTTATTTTTTGTTAAATTAGTTATAAGACGGTAAAATATTTTTAATAAATATATGGTTATTTTAAACAGGATGGGCATGAGGAGAACTTCTGGACAACGTCCGGGTGCGAGGAGCGAATATTCCTCGGACGGTACCTCAAACAACCCGCCGCAATCACCGTCGGTCGGGTTTCCGTGGCAGATGACGGCCCGACATGCGACGCTTAGGGGTGGCGCGAGCGGCTCGCGTTCTGCTGGGCAGCCGGGTCCCGCAGCGACGGCCCCTCGTCATCCAGATACTTCCACGGTCGCGATCTATCACCGCCCCCACACAGTCGTCCCCGACCGACGGTGATGGCGGGTCATTCGGGGTCCCTACGATGCCGTCCGACCTCTTCCTTCCTCCGACGATACCGTTAAACTTGAATTTTTGTAATTTATTACGTCATGAATTTATGTAATAAATTATTTATAAATTTATAAATTTGTGTTATTTTTAATTAAATTTTAGTATTACAAAAATTTAAAGAAATGTCGAAAAAAAATTCCAGCAAAAATTAAAAAAACATTATTTGTATATTTAAAAAATTATTTAAATATTTTTTTAAAAAAATTTAAATATATCTTAGGCGACGAAATTTCCAAATCGTCGGTCAAGGACTTATCATATAAGACGACGAAAAAAAGTTATCGTCGCCTAAGATGTAGTGAACTTAGGCGACGAAATATTTAGTTTCGTCGCCCAAGGTTATAAGATCTTAAGCGACGAAATAATTTTTCGTCGGCCAAGGTGTTAAATCTTAGGCGACGAATATTTTTGGGCAACGAAAAAGTTGTCAGGCGACGATATTCGTGTCGTCGCCTAAGATATACTCTTAGGTGACGATGTACAGAGTTTTCGTCGGCCAAGTTCTTGACCGACGCACTTCTGGCGACGACCTCTTGGGCGACGACTTAGACGACGCAATTTTTTAACAGGGCGACGATTTTTTTCGTCGCCCAAGAGCTGTTTTCTGGTAGATGTCCCAGTTAGGGTTCGACACCTATCCTTTTATTTTTCATTTTTTATACGGGTACGCAAAACCAACACCAATAGAGACCTTTGTCCTCTTTCTTTTGCTCTTTTATCAGATTAATTGTCATAGCTGACATGCATGCAGAGAAAGAAGGAAAACAAAGAAATCAATCGAGGACATGCATGTAATTAACAGACTGAGCCGGCCGGCGGTGTTCTAGTGCTACCAGTTTGGCGGTCTGGTGTTTAGAAGGAAAGAGAGGACAGATGTTGGGTTGCGGGTTCCCATTACAGCCAGAGTTAAAGGTCCTTAAACTAATAGCGTAACTGGCCAGCTAGCTAGGATTTCTATATATATATATAAATATATATATATATATATGCATTTATACACGTTTTACACAAATTATATCTATAGATAGATATAATGATATATATAGATAGATATAATTATATAGAAGTATTTCTAACGAAGACCCTTAAGTTGAAGACTTGTTGAAAACTTTTCAGCTTATCTCATTTTTCGATCTTATATCTACGTTTTAATCATTCAATTTATAGGTATTTATGAGTAGATCAATCCAAATTTTCAACTATATTGAATTGTTAAGACATTCATAAGGGTGATTTATCAATTATGAACTTGAACGGTTCATATTTGACATATTTGGTTCGTCCATTAATTTGATCTAATTTGTTATCTTAACGAACACCAATTTGGCTGAAAATTTGTAAAAATGATCTACTCATATAAACTTAAAAACTGAACGGATGAGATATCAAAATGTGATAAAAAAATGGATCTTTTAAACCAAAAACTGAAAAGTCATTAACTAATCCTTAACTTAATAATCATCTTTAAAATGACTCCCTAATTATATATACGTGTACTTGTGGAGGGTAAAGAGAAAAGCATGACAAACGTACGTACCACCAGAATGTCTCCAACATTTACAACAAAGGCCTCATGATCAAAGCTCACAGGGAACCAAACCCCATCTTTTTTAATTTGAAGGCCTTGAACTCCATTAACCTGGTGGAGAATAGTGATGCCGCTACCATCAGAGTGAGGCTTCAGGCCAACAACTAGCTCTGGTTTTGGGCATGGGGGATAGCGAGCCATCCTCACTGACTACAACCCATCTTCAAATAACTCTTCCATCTCTTCCATTTTCATCTTTAGAAGTTTCCCAATCAACCCTAAAAGGGTCCGGGCAGTCCTTTGTAATTCCAATATGTAGCTCTCCAAGGCATTCCTGCACATATTAAGGTATATATTCCACACACACACACACATATATATATATATATATATATATATATATATATATATATATATATATATATATATATATAGAGACAGAGAGAGAGAGAGAGGACCTGAGGGATGTAGGGAGCTCTGGGAAAAGAAGGGATTTCCTTCTATTGATAGGGTTGGTAAACATGAATAACCTGTTACCCCAGTCGAGTTTTTGATCTTCGGATTTGACAACGGTTCCATAGCCTTCAACAAGCACATCACCTGGCCTTACTTTGTATCTCATTTTCTGTTCCAAGGGAAGCTTGAAAAAATCCTCTAATTCTTGCTTAACTTTGTCCAGCAGTGCAGAGCTAACTCCATGGTTAACCAACTACAAATAAAATTCAATTTATTGTATATATGCCATATAAAGACACCCTTAAACTCAAATTTTATGCTTTCCTTCAACTACGCAATCTAATTCAAGGATATTTCCAATTCTCTATGCAATAATCATGTATTTCTTCAAAATAATTAATTAATTATTGATCTATACTCATATATTAACGAAACTATACAAACTACGTACTAGTACCTTGTCAGATAAAATTTGAATGAAAATGATGATGATAAATAGCCAAAACGATTTTTTTATTTTTTGATACATTCGTTTTAAAAGATTTTGATAAATATCTGTAAGATTGTGAAGTAGAGACATCTTTTCCCAGAGCTCCTACATCCATGAGGTCCTCTCTCTCTCTCTCTCTCTCTCATGTGTAGATGGTTGGATATACAAATATACTGCTGCACAAGGGTTACACATGCAAGAACATTTTACAGTTGGAATATATGATCCTAGTAGGAAAAAGGTGGACAGAAAAACCTGAAAAATTCCCCTTTCTTTGCAAGCCGAGTGCAACTTCTCAAGTTCATGGTTGTTTGCAGACTGATTGCGGAGTACAAACTGTGTCATGTCAATGGTGGGGATTGTGGCAAGGTTAGTCCCATCAGAGATTGGAGACTCCTGATCTGGGATAACATAGTTTTGAGGGACTTGGATCACCGAATCATCATCGGTGATGAGTTCCTATATAATACCGACTCCTGATGAGTGATGATCAAAGGGGCCAAAGCAGTTGGCTGGTTTTGATGAAGCCATTTCTTTAGTGATGGATAGCTAGCTAGGTTGGTGATGAACGAATGATGATGAAAGGTATCTGTTTATCTGAATATCTTCAAAGGCTGGCCGGGTATTTATAACCAGATCAGCTTCTCTCCCTTGGTCTGTACTTACGTCTTGACATTTGTTGGCAGTTGTACGTGTTAATTACCTACACTATCAGAAAATGAGTCTTGGGCGACGAAACAAAAAAAACCGGGCGACGATTTTTTTTTCGTCGCCTAAGAGAAAACTTGGCCGACAAAAAAAAAAATCGTCGCCTAAGAAAAAAAAATCGTCGCCTAAAGTTCAACTTTAGGCGACGAAAATAAAATCGTCGCCTAAGCCTAAATTTCGTCGCCTAATATAGAAACTAGGGCGACGAAACAATATTTCGTCGCCTAAGATATTTATATCGTCGCCTAAGTTTTTAATCCTTAGGCGACGAACCTCAAATATATCGTCGCCTAAGTATTTTATTTTTTTATTTTTACTTGGCCGACGAATTACCCTACTTTCGTCTGCCAAGAGTAATCCGAATAATTAAAATAAAATAAAACACATTTAAATTTCATTGTACAGGATTTTTTATTTTTACTCTTGGGCGACGAATTTAACAAATATCGTCGCCCAAGTATTATCTTGGCCGACGAATTACCCTACTTTCGTCGGCCAAGAGTAATCCGAATAATTAAAATAAAATAAAACACATTTAAATTTCATTGTACAGGATTTTTATTTTACTCTTGGGCGACGAATTTAACAAATATCGTCGCCCAAGTATTATCTTGGCCGACGAATTACCCTACTTTAGCCGGCCAAGAGTAATCCGAATAATTAAAATAAAATAAAACACATTTAAATTTTAAGGAAATGTTTTTTATTTTTATAGTCCCGTAAGCGTCTCGTCGATTGGAAACTATTCTCAGTTGAAGGTCCGGCCAGATTACGTGATTTGGAGGGTCGAATAGCCGTTTTCGTCCGTTTAGGGGTTTGACCGCGCCGATTGACCGGACGGATCGAGCCCTTATCGTTGTCCGATGGAGCTAAATTTTTGTCCACCCACGTAACTAGTTATGTTGGTCATATCTGATGGTAGGTTTTCAGTTCCTCTTCTCCGATCACCAAACTCACGATATATGTACTAATGTTGTATATCTTTTTTGTATAAGTGTTGAGTTTAAGTGTCGTTTTGAAGACAACGTATACGTAGAAGCCTCAAATGCAAAAAAGTCGTGAAATAAGATATGACTGGAACGGTGAAATACTTCAACCCGTGAAAAATGAAGATATTCCGGTAAAATTTCTGTGCCGGTTGTTCCGGTCAACGAATTTCTCTTATTTCTACCTAGTGGTAGCTCTATCCCGGGTATTTATTTCTTACTAAATTTTTATAGCCCCGTAAGTGTCTTGTCGATTGGAAATTATTATCAGTTGAAGGTCTGGCCAGATTACGTGATTTGGAGGGTCGAATAGCCATTTCCGTCCGTTTAGGGGTTTGACCGCGCTGATTGACCGGACGGATCGAGCCCTTATCGTTGTCTGATGGAGCTGAATTTTTGCCCACCCACGTAATTCGTTATGTTGGTCATATCTGACAGTAGATTTTCAGTTCCTCTTCTCCGATCACCAAACTCACGATATATGTACTAATGTTGTATATCTTTTTTATACAAGTGTTGAGTTTAAGTTTCGTTTTGAAGACAACGTATACGTAGAGGCCTCAAACCCAAAAAAGTCATGAAATAAGATATGACTGGAACGGTGAAATACGTCAACCCGTGAAAAATAAAGATATTTCGGTAAAATTTCGGTGCCGGTTGTTCCGGTCAACGAATTTCTCTTATTTCTACCTAGTGGTAGCCCTATCCCGGGTTTTATTTTTTACCAAATTTTTATAGCCCCGTAAGCGTCTCGTCGATTGGAAACTATTCTCAGTTGAAGGTCCGGCCAGATTACGTGATTTGGAGGGTCGAATAGCCGTTTTCGTCCGTTTAGGGGTTTGACCGCGCTGATTGACCGGACGGATCGAACCCTTGTCGTTGTCCGATGGAGCTGAATTTTTTCCCACCCACGTAATTTGTTATGCTAGTCATATCAGACGGTCAGTTTTCAGTTCCTCTTCTCCGATCACCAAAATCACGATATTCTGAATTTTATGATAGAACTCTTGGTCGACGATTTTCTTTATCTTGGGCGACGAAATTTATAGTGAAGGAAATCGTCGCCCAAGTAGTGTATCTTAGGCGACGACTTCAAAAATCGTCGCCGAAGATAACTCTTGGCCGACGATTTTCAAAAAACTGGGCTACGAGATTTATTGTGAAGAAAATCGTCGCCCAAGTATAGTATCTTAGGCGACGATTTCAAAAATCGTTGGCCAAGATTATCTTGGCCGACGATTTTCAAAAAACAGGGCGACGATTTTTATAGAATCGTAGCCCAAGAACGCCATTATAAAAGGCAGAAATTCGGAACCAACACCCAATATTTCCGATCTCTCTCTCTCTCTCTGCTTTTCTACTTTTCCGATCTCTCTCTCTCTCTCTCTCTGTCTCTCGATCGACTCCGCTTCCCCGATCCGACGCCTAATCCATTTCGCTCTCAATCTGTTTCTATTTTTGTTTGCAGGTTAAAAGCACCTTGATTTGATTCAAAGAAAGTTTGCATCTTTGATTTGATTCAAACAAGATTGTATCTTTGAGAAACAATGTGTTTATGTAATGATTCAACATCAATGAAAAATATTATTGTCATTTCCTCCAAAATTCTGTCTTTGAGAAACAATGTGTTTATGTTATGAAACTGTTGCCATTTTTGTGGCATATTGTAGTGCAATGATGAGAAAAATGAAACAAAACGTGTTCAAGGTTACGTACCGCTATCGGTTATCAAAAAAAAGAAAAAAAAATAAAGGAAAAGTAAAAAAATTTAAATATATCTTAGGCGACGAAATTGCTAAATCGTCGGGCAAGGACTTACCATATAAGACGACGAAAAAAATTATCGTCGCCCAAGTTCTTGGCCGACGCACTTCTGGCGACGACGTCTTGGCCGACGAAAAAAAATTTCGTCGCCCCAGGTTATAACATCTTAAGCGACGAAAATATTTTTCGTCGGCCAAGGATTTAAATCTTGGGCGACGAATATTTTTGGGCGACGAGAAGTAGATTTTAGGCGACGAAATTTTTATCGTCGCCTAAGAATTACTCTTAGGCGACGACGGAATGAATTTTCGTCTCCCAAGTTCTTGGCCGACGCACTTCTGGCGACGACGTCTTGGCCGACGACGTGTCGTCGCCCAAGTTTTTGGCCGACGAAATTTGTTAACAGGGCGACGATTTTTTTTCGTCGCCCAAAGTGAAATTTCTGGTAGTGCTAAAGGAAAAGTTATATCCTAGTCTCTGGGGTTAGGTGAATCTTGAGATCTCATTTATCATAAGGAAGAAGGAACACATTAAGGGAGGACTTAATTAGAAAGCCATGGAAAAATCAGAAGGGAAATAGTCCCCACGCACTAGAGTACCCTAAATTAAGAACGAAGGCGATGCAGTTTAAAACCACAGCCAGTATGGCATGGAACTCACTCTAGGTACTGTTCTTTGAAGCTGCCCTAATTAAGCAACATTTCTTACAACTTCTTTGAATATTAGATTTATCTATGCCCTAATTGATCTACCCCTTGAACAATTTCTTTTTGATACGCCCTTAAACTTTTGTAGTCGACTTTCACAAAGAAAAACGCCTACTGCTTGATGTTATCCAACCATCAACTTATGTTAGTGCAAGTACACATCAGTGCTCTAGATCCATTTCCGTAGTATTATAAAAAATATTGTGGAAAGTCTCTTCTCAAAACTACTAATCAGAGAGGTCCCTATTATATTTGAAGAATCATTAACTTTTTCAGCGGGGATCATTATCCCAAAAATGAAATAACTTTCCTATTCATGGTTAAATTTATTGCATATTTGTAATGTTGCACCAATATATCCATCAACTCTTACCAAAATTGGACTACCACTGAAGGCTTTAGACATTTTATTTCAGTAAGGTCATGTACTCTGTTTTATCAATTTGGTCGATTGCAATCGAGTGTAGTTGCAGCAAGATTCAATCAGCAATGACGATCGATGGAGAATCCCTAGCTAGTGCCAGAAGATAAACAATTGGTGAACAAATTATTACTTAAATATATAGAGCTATATTATGCACGTGATAATATATGCTTGATTCGTATTTCATAACCTGGAATAGGATGTCCTCCTCTTGGACAATGTTTTTAATCACATCACTTTCAACCATGTCTCTAATGAAGCCAATATGATAGCAGTTTTCTTTGCAAACTTGGGTCAATCTTATTCACAAACTTTTAATTTGTTTAACCAGCACTCTCCTCATCTACTTCCTCAATCCACTTTGTTTCTTTTGCTATGTACGTTTTTTCGGTTGAGAAAAGAAAACAACAAACTACAAAGAAAATCCTCGACAATCAAACTGAAAAGCATTGTGCACCTGAGATGAAGCTGATACAACCAGGAAGATGAAGAGGAGATTGAATGCTCTAAATTAGCTAAAGCATCGGCCACAAAATTGACTTCACGGTAAACATGTTTGAAAACAACACTATAAAAATGATGAATCAACTGCTGAATATCCTAGACTAGCACTTTTGCTATGTACGTTGTTCAAGCCGGAATTTACCTCCAAGTTCTCACTTGGCTCTTTGGGACTCAAGGAAGCACCTGGAGGAGCTCTCATGTTCACTGATGCACCAGCGGTAAGGAAGAAGAAAATGTAGGCCTATAACTTTGCCAATAACTCTTGTCATGCTTAGTTCGTAGGCTCTATCTCTTAAAAGTAGAGCAACTTAACGTTAAATGATTAAGCATATTCTATGTATCTCTGTGATCTTGTACCACAAACTTTTTATCTACCCATAGTCGATAAATGACTTTTTCTGGCTTGAGTATTAATATATCATCAATTTGAAAAGAAAAAATAATGTACGTTGTTCAAGTCTACAAAAAACACTAAAGCATATTTTTTTTTCATTGTATTTTCTTTGGATGATGCTATTAACACACCTGAATTTGTTATTCACATACCCCCTTCATGATATGTAAGAGCCAAATTCAAAGGGTAATTTTATAAAAACAATTAAGTTGTAGTTATAGAAAAATGGGTTAAGTGTGTTAATAACAAAATAAGGTGTGTTAATAGCAACACTCTTTTCTTTTCTTAAAAAAAGGTAGTGAATTATTTTTAGGGTAATGCACACTCTATTTTGTTATTCACATGTCTCATGCATTTTCATATTACTACAAATTTGTTTATGTTTACGAAATTGTCTTTTAAAGTTGCTTTATGATTGATCCACATCATGAAAGTGGTGTGTGAATAGCAAAATATGATGTGTTAATAGCACCACCTTATTTGTATATATCTCTTGCTACAAAAGTACAAAGAACAAAACATGCTTAATTCAAAGAGTTAAATTTCCATGTCGCTATGCATCAGTGTCGTATACTTGGTTGGAAATTAAGCATATATATATATATATATATATATATATATATATATATATATATATATATTGGCCATTGACTGTATCACTATAGTAAAGAAACAAATATATATATATATATATATATCAAGACTCTTCCAATGAGGGATCTCTATTTTAAGCCATTTATAGGGATAGGACATTACACCAACTTTCTGATTATAATTTTACATCTTCACCGTTCATATCTTAAGTCTATATGAGTATATCACCTCTACAAAATTTCATATGATTTGGTGATCGTTAAGGCTTTCCAAAGTTCAATTTAGTTTTAATGACCTTCAACGGTTTTAGTTTGACATAAGCTGGACCGTTCAAGATCATTAAAACTAAATCAAACTTTTGAAAGCCTTAACGATCACCAAATCATATGAAATTTTGTAAAGGTGATCTACTCATATAGACCTAAGATATGAACGGTGGAGAAGTAAAAATTCAATTGAGAAGTGGTGTAATGCCCTATCCCTAGAAAGTGACCAAAAATAGGGATCACTCAATAGAAGGGGCTATATATATATATATACACACACACAAATGAACCACATTTTTTTCCTTCCAATTGCCATCTACTAAATTTGCTAGAGTACCCAAATTGGGGAACATTCTAAATGTCAATACAATGAAACCGTCATCGGTGACGAAAATAGTTGTAAAACTTTTGCAGAAGGGAGGATTCACATTCTAGGAAAAAAAAAATTCCTTGGTGTTACTATCATGCATATCAATTTATCAGCAAGGTACACAAATTTCGGTCTATAAATTCATATAACTCCAGCTTGGCTGTTTTGCTTCATATTAACAATGCATATGACAATCACAAAGATCTAAATCGATGAAAATTCCATACTTAGGGGAAGAGAAGCAAGATCGCATAGCTCCAAGTATTAGCTCCAACATAAGGAGATCCAAATCATTCATACAGTAAAGCTGGTGTTTTCTAAACAATTTTCAATTCCTTGAGCCATGCCGTATGTAGGGGGCAGGGATCAGGCTTTCCTTCTGCAATTTCCTTTTCAGAGAGAGAATAGAACCAACCATTTCTCCATTTAAACTGCAAACCATTAGACAATCTCCAGTAAGAAAAATTATATTAACTCATTGATTAGACTTATTTATGCCTTTCAAAACTATTATTTATGACATGAGGATCTCTGACCTCTTTAACTGCAGTAGGAAAGTGGGAAACGGCCCGTGAGTATGCACATAGTCTATCCTCCATGCCTCCTTCAAATACCCACCCCTTTTCAGCGGATGCTGCGGAGGCAAGCTCTGCAATAAGGCTGGAAACCTGAAAGTGTAACATCCATCAAGCTATAAACTCCTGGAATTTCATATTAATTCAATCCTGTGCCTAACTAAAAGCAGCGCCATATCACCATACCACATTATGTGGCAATTCTTTGTTATTGAAATGAAAAACAAATCTACTCAAAAAAAAAAATTGAAGAAACACGAGTCTTGTGCAGTTTTTAATAGTTCAGTCAAGTTAAAAGTAACGTAATTATTGTTGTTCACTGTGATACTAACCAATTAACAATTTTATCATTAAAAAGAAAATTACTGGCCAGCCTAAATTATATAGAGGTCATTTAGCTGGATGTAACCCGAGTACATAGGTGACAGGTGATTAAGACGTGTTCTATTCTACCCAATAATTACAGACATTGGTACTTAGAGAAGCATTTAAGCAAGTGATTGTCACATTTTCAGGCCCATTTAAATGGTGATTTGATTTAGTTGCAGACAAGGGATATAGACATGAAACCATGCACTCACAAAAGGACAGTGTTACAAAAAGCAAAACATTACTTAAAAATATGGCATCATTAGGTTCAGAAAGGCACTCAATCTCATTGTGTTACCAGTTGATTTTAGTCATGACATATAGATGATCTATTTCTCTTCAAATTTCAGAAATATGTAGCTCCTTTCTGTTTTTAACATGTTCATAAGTACATCTATTAGTATCCAAGGTAAATTAAGAAAATACAAAAAGGGATGGATAAGGATACATCCATTTATTCACATGGCATATTTCCCTATTGATTAAATGCTTACATACAACAATTGCATATAGAAGTCAAAACTGTTTATTACTCGTGGAGCCAATTTTCACCATCATCTTGCACAGGAAGAGTTTGATTTTATTCTCTTTTTTGCGTCTCAAAGTAAAGTTATGGAGTAAAGAACGCTTACCTCAGAGCGGTAGTCTTTCTCTACACCACCTACTGTTGCTCCTGGATGACGAGCTCCAACAAGCATGAATGCTGAAATCCATATCAACTTTTCTAACATCTGCTTCTGAAATGCTTCCTTGTCGAGAACCTACTTCAAATGTTTGTTCATTAATACCGTGTATTGGGATCATTAACTTTAAGCCCATAGCAAAAATATAAAATCTAGAACTTGGCAAACCCATAACTGTGAATTCCTCAGTATCAAGAACATGAGAAAACAACACGCTCCACACAAACCACAATAGGGGAAGAAAAAGGATAAATTGCTATATAAGTTATTTTGTTTACCTTGCAAGTGAGGCTGCCAGCATGTAATCTGTCAGCTACTGCAGATGCCCACTTCCCATATGATGCTGTCAGTCCTTCAGGATTGGTATCAGTTATTCCATCAACCGGAGGTTCTCCCAGCTTGGAGACAGCAAAATATGCTAACACTTGGTTTGCATCAGCAAGACCTTTACTTTCAAGCCATGGTTCCAGCATTCCATTCTGGAAAAAAACCAAATCTGCCAAATTGTCAAGTCCATTGTGTCACATGCAAACCCTTAAAGCAAAACCCAAGAGAAAATTTTCATATAAAAAAGATCAAACACAAATGATATGTACTTCTTCTTTCTCTAGTTAAGCAATAAAATTTCACAGCGAAATATACCCCGTCAGAGTAGCTTAAACACTTGTTCTATAAGTTTAACTGAATATGTTGTGAAAATAAGCAAATTTGGTGTCAGCCTGAAATAGATTAGAACTAAGCAAATGGTAAAGGATTGCTCGAAGCAAATGCTAGGAAAATGTTGTCATCAGCTCCATACTTTTGACCAATTTAAAATCAGGACATAATGATGGATGAATAGACCAATTTAAAAGAAACCAGAACATAGAAGCCAGGTTCAAAATTTAGTCTCAGAATTACTATCAATAGCAAGAACATAGAAGCCAGGTTCAAAATTTAGTCTCAGAATTTGAACCCACATGATTGTGGTTTAAATATCATTATAGTTGCATTCATAAAAATCATGGCAAGAACAAACACTTGAGCAAGGTAAGCTACAAAACTTCCCACGTATCCAAGAAGACCAAACTAACAATCCAGGATTCTAGGGGAACAAAATTGGTGTTTACTAAGCTGACCGCAGAGATAAACTTAAAAGAACAATCACTATTAAGGAAAATACACACACGCAAGAATCATAAGTTCCTTTGCTATCATACTTGGTGTTTTAACTTTTGAGCTTCTATCAATTAAGCCAGTCCTAAGCAAACAAAGGTTTTCCAGCACAAAAGCTATAATCAGCTGTATTGAGTAAGAGTACTGCTAGACAGGTCTTAAAGCTATCAAGTGTTCATTAACAAACACTGGGTTACCTACAACAATCAGAAACTCAGTCACAACTTCAGGTGTCTCTCAAATATCAATCCAGACAATAATCTCTTTTTGCAAATTAAAATTGTGAGTGTAATAAGATAGAGATGGTCATACCGTTCCATCTGGACCGGGGAGTGGACTGAAGAACAGCCTCTAGATCATCATTCCTAGTGCAAACCATGATAGGGCCTTCAAAGTCAAGAGGCACAGGCTCTCCTCTTTTCACCAGCAAGTCATCACCACTGCCCATGTCATTCAAGGCCTTCCCAACCCTTCCGCCGCCGACTATGACAGCAGGCACCACTTTGGTCTTGGTGGGTACGGAAGCCATGGCCTTGGCTTTGATTCTCCAAGTGGGTTTTGTTGTGAGGTGGGAGAGAGTGGAACTAGAGAGTGAGAGTAGTGTCATGTTGGCCATTGGTCAGAGTGACGGAGAGGATAGATGTCATGGTGACTCTCGCTCTCTCGGGCTTTCAATGAGGTATGTTTCACGTCGCCCACAAACAAGAGCGAGTAGAATAAGATAGGCCACTCGATTTTGCCACAAACGATAGCGTCTGCCAAAATAAATCGGGCCAAATTTTCTAATCAACTGTACCGATGTCTAGAGGTAAATTTTCTCAATCTCTGAAGTTAAAAATAAAACAACTTAGTTTAAAATAATATTTATGATCATTACATTTACATCTAAGTGTGATTAATCATGATTCTCTTGATCAGTCACTAGTCTGATCAAGTGAACGCTATTGCTTGTCTTTATCCTATGTGTTTTTGGTTTGCTTTAATAACTTATTTTTTTCTGCTTTGGTTTAGATTTCATGGTGGTTTCATTTAGGTCGCCTTAGGGTTACCTAGTATGAATTTATTTATCGTTGTTCTTGTAGGCAAGTCATGTTTGTAATTATCATTTTCTTTATATTAGTATGAAAAGCTTAGTGTGAGTGCTTAAAAGAAAAAAGAAAAAACATTTGGTTGGTACAGTAGCATTCATGGTCAATCACCCTTAAATATAAATCTAATGTTGGGAAGTATTATTTTAAAGTTAAGTTGTTTTGTTTTTAACCCAGTTAGATTTAAATCTAACGGTGGCTGACCATGGATCCATTGGTCAGTAACTGATCAGATGAACATGATTGTTCACATAGAATCGGTTTTTCCTCGTTCATTTGTTACCAATAAAACTTCATTATGTTAAGGAATTGACTTACCTGACGACCAGCAATGATCGGTGATAGCTGACCAACACTAATGAGAAATGGACATTACAAGGTATTTGGTATGTGACATATTTAATTAAACATTTTGATGGACACATGTCCGTTTTATTGGAAGTGGTTAGCTATGCCTAACTATGGCCGGTTGGTTAGATAAGTTATTTCCTTATGTTAAGGGCATCTCCAATAAGGTGAGTCAAAACCCATACTCAAACCTATATTTTGACTCACCCAAACTCATTACTATTCAAACTCATATTTCATCTCCAACCATTATGTCAAAACTCATACTCATACCCAAATTTTAATCATTTTATATAATTTAGGTATGAGTATGGGTTTTGGTCATCAACAAATAAATAAATTTCATATATAGTGTTTAGGGTTAAATGATTTATATAATAAAAAATAAATTATATAAATCATACATAATAATTTAATATAATATGTTGTCCTAGTTAAAATTAAATAAAAAATATTTTTATTTAAAAAAAATTAATAACTTGCTATTTTTATAACGAAAGACAAATAAAAATGTGACATTGCACGTGTTAAATGTTGATAGGATGGTAAGACTGCGGGTTAGATTTTTATCTGTTACGTGACATTGTCTATCTTCTCAGTAATTATATATCCGATAAGATTTCGGATCTCGAATTTTGGGTATACTTTAGCTCCTCGTGTCGTTGCGTGAGAGGCTGGTGAGATTGTGTTTCTAATCTTTATTTGCCACGTGTCATATTTTATCTTGATCAATCATTTTTTGTCCGTCCATAAATACGAGGCTCTTCACTCTATCATACCTCACTAATTCACAAACACTTCTCTCTCATATCAAAATTTAAGTTCTAAGTTTCATTTTCGTCGCATAATTTTTGTTGATTGCTGCAATGAATAGGTTGAGGAAACTACTGTTTATCACTAATCACTTGTTTATATATATATATATATATATATATATATAATAAAAGTCAAAGATCAGCTCTTGGGCTCTGTAGATTAAATCCGAATTTAATTTTTTCTTTTCTACACAAGTTTTGTCAGTGAGCTGTGGCTTGGTGGGTTAAGGTGTTTAACTAACAACTTTGAGGTCATGGGTTCAAACCTCACGACATATATAGGGTGTGTGAGTTATTAATAATTTTTTTTTTAAAAAAAAAAGGTTGAGGAAACTACTAATGAAGGAGGAGGAAGATTTCATCACAAGGAATCGTCAAAGAGCCCTGGTGATGCAGGCAGCTTCCTCACACATTCAGAGGATCCAAGAGGAAGAATCTAAATGGGGTGATTCCCAAGAAGGCCAGCGATACACCCCTAGAGAGTGTGAAGCTATGGATCAACGACTGAAAACTCTTTACTTCACTTCGCCGTGTCGGTTCAAAGGTGATGTGTTTCCCAGAAGGTATCAAATGCGTCCTCATGTGTTTAACCAGATGATGCATGATGTCGCTAACCATGACTCTTACTTCGTCCAAAAGCCTAACGCCTCCGGTCGACTTGGCTTATCAACTGAACAAAAGTTGGCTTGTACCATGAGGATGCTTGCTTATGGGCTTCCCGCTGACCTGTGTGATGAGTTCCTCAACATAGCAGAATCTATAGCTTTGGAAATTCTAAGTCACTTTACTAGAGCAATCTGGAAAGTGTACCACAAACATTACCTCTGTCGACCATCAAAGGTAGATTTGAGGTGGTTGCTCAATGTTGCTAACAAAAGATGGTTTCCTGGAATGGTTGAAAGTCTCGACTGTGGCAATGGAAAAACTACCCGGCCTCATAGCAAGGGCATTTCACCGGTTACAAAGGAAAGCCGATAATCATCCTGAAGGTGATTGCATCATAGGATACTTGGATATGGCACGCCTATTTTGGACTTCTAGGCTCCCTTAATGATATTAATGTCCTTGGATAGTCTCCGCTATTCCACGAAGTCTGTAGATGTGAGTCACATCAAGTCAAATACCATGTTGGAGATCACAAATATGGTTGTTGATACCCAAAAAATCAATATTCATGCTTGTTTTGGCCACGATCCTCAGCGTGCGGAGCCGAGGTAAATAGCGATCCAAAGAGGACGGAGAGTTGCGGGCGTGCCACCTCGCGGACGAGGAAAAGGTTGATTGAGTGCGCAGGCTTGACTTCTTGATCAGGCGAGCGGAGTTCCAGGTGCCACCTCAGATGAGGAATTTACAGCACAAGCGATCGATACTCACGGCGGGGTGAGCAGAGCAACAATAGGGAAGTTTCCGAGGATCGGGGGTGAGTTCCGGAGAGCTCTAAAGGGTTCTAGGCGGCGAGGCGCTTAGAAATAGGGCTTCGAAGAGGCTTCGAAGGGATATCGGCTCCTGGGAGCGCTGAAGGTTTCGACGAGGTCGAGAGAGTTTTCAACTAGGTTGAAAGTTGTTTTGTGTTGTATTTGAGTAATTGTTTGTTGTGTGTAGAGACTTCTGTAAGCTGTAAAGCTTCTTTATATAGAATTACCCAGGGCCACAGGTATTGGCCCAAAGCATGTCAAAGACTTGTAGGAGTCTTCAACGATAAATGTGGTGTAGGCGATGTTAATCACTTGTTGGCCGTGATTATCCTTTGGCGAAGTAACTAACTGCTTACTATGTAGAAGAGTTGAATTAGAACACCTCATGATGACTTTGACGTGCACCACTGTTCACCCATGCAGCTATAATTAAGGAGTGGAGTCCTTAACTAAAACCTTCACCTTCACGTGCATTGCATGGGAACATTGAACCCTTCAATCATTCCTGACATGGTCTCTCAATCAATCAAGGACTATTGCTCCCTTAATTGTTCAGTCAACATATGCGGCTTAGTCATTTCCTATGCAGACTCTTCTCTGTTTCTTCTTGCTTCCTGGCGAAGTCAACATATGCGGCTTAGTCATTTCCACGCGAAGGCATCTCGCCTCGCTTCAATCTTCTACGCAAAGTCCACCTCTTCAAATGCAAGAATCTTTCTCCGCCTGCAAGCATCTTTCTCCGCCTGCAAAGTCCTCTTCACACACAATCCATCTCGCATGCAACCTCTATTCTTCGTATGCATATAGACTCCTTGTTAAATGCAATTAAGGATATATATATATATATACAATCAAGCACCACGCGAGCTCGCCGGTTGTAATAGAGGGAAAGCAATATATATCCCAAAGTCTTGGTGTTGGCGAGGGAACCCGCGGAGCAATTTGAATCCTACTTGATATATCCCCCTCGCGAAGCAATACAACCCAAGGAGGACACCCCTAGTTTATGCATGCCTCTGCCAAAGACACGGACACATCCTCAATCAAGCATGTGGAGGCGGAGTCCTTACTCCATACGAACTATGACGTCACTTAGCTCGCATGACTCCGCTGACGGGCCATCATTTGTAAACTTATTATTTCGGGCTCGCCGGTGTGACGTGGACCACGAATTTAACTAATATTCACATAGACAATTACTGTCCAGTAAATTATTAATTTGGGTGTAAACATTGCCCCCCAGCCTCGAAGTCATGAATGTCAATAATGACTGAAGAGGTTTATGTTTCATGCTGCCCCAAAGCCACTGGTATTGGCTCGGTTCATACACAAAATAACTGTGAGTAAACAATCCTGTGAATAGGCTCTAAAACTCAAGTACCCGGTAACAAAGCATTGTAGCGAAGTTGCTGTACGATTCGCCCAGTACCATATTAATCAATTGATGACCATAAACTTAACATAGGTACCTTGGACTTGAATGACTATGAATGATGTCGTACGCTTCGCCTGCTCCACTCAGAGAACATAGTACCATGCATGCACCTCGATTAGATAATGTCCTCGAGAGGATGTTCCTCGTATGGATGCACCTTGCGGCCAAAACTTGTTGACTCGCCATGGACTTGTTGACTCGCCATGGACATGTTGACTCGTCATGGATGTACCTCGAAGGGATGTACTTTGAGTAAACGTCCACTTTGACTGGATTCAAAAAATGACCTCCGCTTGAGCTCTTGGCGATGGCGAACCAACTTTCTGATATTCAGATCATGGAGTGACTTCGCTGCCCCCCAGTGCGAACCAATGAGAGTCAAACAAAAAGACCATGTCGGCGAACGGCCCAGATTTACCTTGAAATGAAATTTTTTTTAGAGGCCACAGGTGTTGGCCTAAATAATGACCAAGACGCCTCAAGAAGGGTCTAAAGTCTGAAATATGTATTTGGAACACATCTCTATCTATATGTGCCCCCCAGTTTTGATGTCTGTTCGACGAATAAAGGACATCAAAACTTTAGTATGCCCCCTTGTGAAGGGGTTGTAGTACCTTGAGTAGATCCCAGTGTATGAATATAGGTACACAAAACTTATATGGATGCCCCCCAGTAAAGGAAAGCATGCTGCAAGGTCATGAAAACACATTGAAAATACACTTTGCAAATTCGCGCGTATCCTGACCTATCTGCATTCAAACCGCCATAACTCTCTCCAGGAATGGCGAAATGATGAACCGTAAACTCCTCTGGAAAGTAGACATCCAGAGCTTTCCATTGATATATGGCTCGCCTTGTAGGTCATCCTGGATCGTTCCATCTGAATCGGCGAAGTTGACTGTTCGGTAGTGGATGTTGCAACTTTCAGCAACTATTGGCATTTCTTCTCTGGCTTGACTTCGCTGGCAGCAATTCAAGGCATATGGAATGCCTGCGGTATTGTTTCCAAGCCTCAGGGATAGGCCTCAAATAAAGTTCAAGCCTTTTGGAGGCAAAAACGTTGTCTTGCATTTCAGCAAAACCAATAATCTCTTTTTGGTGTTTTCTGCTATTTGATTTTTTTTTTTATATTTTCTTTTTCAATGCAAGAAAGAAAGAAAAATGAAAGCAAACAAAAGTAAAAACTGAGGTAAAACTAAGAGTAAAGAAAAGAAGAGAGTATAGCATGGCTAGTTACCCTTCGTAAGGCCACGGGGGAGGCCACCAATGCTTCACTCCAAGCCTCGATGCCGTTATGTTTCCGGCATGAGAACCTCGCTGTTGAAAATTTTCAAGTGTTGAGCAGAGATGTTGTGCGTCAACCACCTGAAAATTTGAAGAAAGTAGCTCATAGGGACTGCCTTGTTGCCCCCCAAGCATCTTTGTTATTTGGCAAAGCATGATCTTCAATTGCATTCTTGCGGACAAAATGGTGTAAAGATCTGCCTTGTCACCGACTATCATGTCAGAATGCATGGTCTTATCAGGTATAGCCACGTATTGCTTATGGAAGAAGACCATATCAAGAGCTTCACTAGGATTGAACTCTTGTGGAATATGATTATGAGACAGACGCACCAACATATAGTCTTCATCATATTCATCATAAATTGGCTCTGTGTCAAAATCAAATTTAGAGTCACCATAGTCCAGCGAATCCACCTCTGCCTCTAATACAAATATATGAAATCCATGAGCATCATGTTTAGATGCCACCAAGTCCCTGCTGCAGACTAGAGTGAGATGACCCTGAGAATACTCGACTTTACACCCATGTATAATAAACTTGCAATTCTGGGTGTAAAAACGTTTTCCACATACAATACTAAAGCCATAGTTTGGCCTTTGAACTTGCATGCATAGACTCCAATTGTATTGGAGTGTGAAGCCTCGGATTGGCCTAGGTATACCACTACACCATGTATAATTAATTTTGTCATGACCTGGGGCAGCTTCTTGATAATGTCCAGTAATAGGACAAAACTTGAGTTGATCATGCCCTTGATCATGGTGGTGGATTAAAGAAAGAAGGCGAGTTACGCCGTGCCCCCCATGCATCTGACCTGTGTCCACGTATACATCCCGCATGGGGCAGTCGGTGTCTTGGCGGCTGCAGTTCGCCATCACAGGAAGTTGTGGTTCACCTCCTATGTGAACTTGCGGTTCGCCACCATCATTAGTGTTTGAACCAACTTCTTCTTCTAAGATGGACTGTTCTGTCCTATCTTCATGCTCCTTTTTCTGAGGAACACTTGCTTCAACAGCCTCCTTGGCAACCGCCTGTTCGGCTTGGTGTTTGCTGATGGCTGCTGCTATCATTTCATCAAACCTCCTTTGGAAAGCATCGATTATTCTATCGAATGCCGCAAAATGTTTATCAATAACCGCAACCGTCGAATTGTCGTGCCAATCCATTATCGTATCTTGTTTTCTTTCTCTGACCCCAACGAAGGTGACGTCAGAGACCACCCTGGTTTCCCTATGGTGTCTCGCTTATGCTCCTGGTCCCACTGGGCGTGCCAATGTTTTGGCCACGATCCTCAGCGTGCGGAGCCGAGGTAAATAGCGATCCAAAGAGGACGGAGAGTTGCGGGCGTGCCACCTCGCGGACGAGGAAAAGGTTGATTGAGTGCGCAGGCTTGACTTCTTGATCAGGCGAGCGGAGTTCCAGGTGCCACCTCAGATGAGGAATTTACAGCACAAGCGATCGATACTCACGGCGGGGTGAGCAGAGCAACAATAGGGAAGTTTCCGAGGATCGGGGGTGAGTTCCGGAGAGCTCTAAAGGGTTCTAGGCGGCGAGGCGCTTAGAAATAGGGCTTCGAAGAGGCTTCGAAGGGATATCGGCTCCTGGGAGCGCTGAAGGTTTCGACGAGGTCGAGAGAGTTTTCAACTAGGTTGAAAGTTGTTTTGTGTTGTATTTGAGTAATTGTTTGTTGTGTGTAGAGACTTCTGTAAGCTGTAAAGCTTCTTTATATAGAATTACCCAGGGCCACAGGTATTGGCCCAAAGCATGTCAAAGACTTGTAGGAGTCTTCAACGATAAATGTGGTGTAGGCGATGTTAATCACTTGTTGGCCGTGATTATCCTTTGGCGAAGTAACTAACTGCTTACTATGTAGAAGAGTTGAATTAGAACACCTCATGATGACTTTGACGTGCACCACTGTTCACCCATGCAGCTATAATTAAGGAGTGGAGTCCTTAACTAAAACCTTCACCTTCACGTGCATTGCATGGGAACATTGAACCCTTCAATCATTCCTGACATGGTCTCTCAATCAATCAAGGACTATTGCTCCCTTAATTGTTCAGTCAACATATGCGGCTTAGTCATTTCCTATGCAGACTCTTCTCTGTTTCTTCTTGCTTCCTGGCGAAGTCAACATATGCGGCTTAGTCATTTCCACGCGAAGGCATCTCGCCTCGCTTCAATCTTCTACGCAAAGTCCACCTCTTCAAATGCAAGAATCTTTCTCCGCCTGCAAGCATCTTTCTCCGCCTGCAAAGTCCTCTTCACACACAATCCATCTCGCATGCAACCTCTATTCTTCGTATGCATATAGACTCCTTGTTAAATGCAATTAAGGATATATATATATATATATACAATCAAGCACCACGCGAGCTCGCCGGTTGTAATAGAGGGAAAGCAATATATATCCCAAAGTCTTGGTGTTGGCGAGGGAACCCGCGGAGCAATTTGAATCCTACTTGATATATCCCCCTCGCGAAGCAATACAACCCAAGGAGGACACCCCTAGTTTATGCATGCCTCTGCCAAAGACACGGACACATCCTCAATCAAGCATGTGGAGGCGGAGTCCTTACTCCATACGAACTATGACGTCACTCAGCTCGCATGACTCCGCTGACGGGCCATCATTTGTAAACTTATTATTTCGGGCTCGCCGGTGTGACGTGGACCACGAATTTAACTAATATTCACATAGACAATTACTGTCCAGTAAATTATTAATTTGGGTGTAAACAATGCTTACTACATATTACAAGCCCAATAACAAAATACACATACGAATTACATTCAGAAATACAAAAGTTTGTATTTAATTGAAGTCATGCTATGCATGTGGACCCAAGCCACAATCATGCTCTTAGGGCTTGCAGATGTGGGTGTGGTTTGGAAGGTTATGGAAACACAAAATGCTCATTTGTTGATTTGACGTCGTTGGTGATTTCAGTCTTGGGTCCGAAATCCAAGCCCAATCACTTCGACTGACAAATGAAATGGTGAACATGCATGAGAATATTGGGCCGATCCTTTTCTTTCCTTTAGACCTAAGGCCTAACTATGCTTAAACCAAAGTCAATTCTCGTTTCCCAAGTCTCTTGACTTCTTCTTCCCCGCAGCAACTAATTACCTAGATTCCTTCTTCCTTGCAGCAACCATACACCTAGTCCAAACCATAATCTCTCAAAACTATCACCTTATCTTACTAAGAAGAACCCTTGAAACCAGTCAAGGAGTGTCATCTTCTCCCCAAACCACAAGCTCAGTCTTCACAATCTCTCTTGTCCACATCGTTCCGGGTTTTGTGCTATCATGTATCTATCACTGCAGCAATTAGCAGTCATCACAAGTAAGCTTCTTTTTCCTAGTTTTTAGGCATAAATCATGTATCTAGAAAACTACTTTGTTTTACCCAGATATTCATATGTTTTTGTTCATCAAAACCTTATCCATTAAGCCTATAAAAGGTGAGTCCATGCAGTAGAAAAGGAGGGGGGATAATCCGGTGAAAGCCCAGAAAAACACCTAGAAACAACTTTCATGCCCTCAAGCATTCAAGCCTTCAAGCCTCCAAGCACCAAATCCAATCCTTAATCACCATTCCAAACAACCACATTCGAGCTCTATTTTTTCCAAAAAATCCCTTACCTAAGAAACCCCCTAGATTCTCTCATCGCAGTGCGTTTCCATGCTTTCATGTTGTCAAGCTCCTTTCGATTTTCAGGCCATCTGAATCACGAACGAATTTCTCCTATTGATTGGATTATTGGGTGAAATTCGGCCTAGTTGTAATTTAAGTAAAAAAGGACTCCTACATCTTGGCGGGGTGTATAATTCAATGGACGAGCAGCCCCTTATTGAACATTATCATGCGAGCTGGATAGCAGTTCGCATGCAAAGATAACCTCGCGTCAAAGCAAAAGCCCTAAAGCAAAGGCGAGACGACTTCGCGAAGAAGAGAAAGTCCAAGCGAGGCGAGATGGCTTCTAGGTGAGGCGAGATTGCTTCTAGGCGAGGCGAGATTGCTCCTCGCAGGGGACTTCACGAAGAAGAGAAAGTCCAGGCGAGGCGAGATGGCTTCCAGTTGAGGCGAGATTGCTTTGCGTATGTGACTTCACGAAGAAGAGAAAGTCCAGGCGAGGCGAGATTGCTCCGCGCAGGGGACTTCGCGAAGAAGAAAGATGTGCAGCCCGCATGCATGCCAAGCCCATCTCTAACACCAAATTCAAACCTTTAAGCCAAAACCCCACTAGCCATCCTTCAATCCATATTCTTTAAACCCAAATTCCTTCCAGAAAACCCAATCCTAAAACCCAGTCCAATTCTCATCACTGCGGTGTGTCTTTAGCTCCCACACCGGCTCACGCTTCAAACCTTTTACGTCTTTGAATCACGCACAAGATTAATCCAGTAGTATTTGGGTTAATTTTGGCCTAGTTACCTTTCAATCAAAAAGAACCCCCACAATGGTCAATGCTACTACCTAGTTGATGGGATCGATCTACCCGAAATGGGGGACTTTTGTGAACGCAATTAGAAAACCGATCACGTCACAACAAACACATTTTACAAAGATGTAGGAGTCATTCAGAAAAGATATGGAGAGAGCATTTGGAATACTCGAAGCTCGTTTTGTAATTGTGAGAAGACCAGCTCGTGGATGGGACAGGGAAGATATCCAGTACATCATAATGACTTGCATTATTTTGCATAATATGATTATTGAAGATAAGCGCGATGAAACTGAAGATAATCGCGATGAAACTGAAGATAATCATGAAGTTGATCCCGATGAGGTTCCAACAAGACCAAGGAGAGCAGAAATATATGACCACTACGAAGTAGATCATTTGATTAAGCACAATCCTCCTGCATTTGGGGAATTCATGCGCCAATACCAGCATGTTAGATGACCAATTGTGCATAGAAGCCTCCAGAAGGATTTGGTTAATCACATAAGGAATGTGAAGCAGCAGGCATAGCAGAACCGCATGTGAAGTGTTTGTATGCTTATGCTTTCAATAATTGGCATTGTGTCATGGTGTGTTATATTTGGATGTTTGCTTCTTTTATTCATTTGTTGTTTGTGTGTTTAGTATTATTATAATTGTTGCAATTTGATAAATAAAATTGAGATTAACAAAAGCAATAAATTACTCATTAATTATAATTGAAAGTCAAAGTATATTCATTTCATAAATTAAAGTACCAAAATAAAATTAAAATAGAGGCAACAAAGTAAAATTAATACACTAAGTCATCTTCACCTTCAGATGAAGCAAGTGGTTGGTGTAACCCGGCATTATATGCTTATTCCTCCCTCTCAATAACCATAGCTTGCTTCCTTTCCCAATAAGTCCTAATTGGGAAGGGAAATTTTGATGGATCCACCACTATTATGGCTGCATCATCCACACGTTCTTGTGCAAGTCTAGTCTCCTCCCTAAGTTGTAGTTTGTGTTCGAGATCGCGATCTCCTTGGTCTGCAGTTCTTTTCATTTGAGCTAAGAGTTGAGATGTGTCATCTTGTTTGCATCTTTTCTTAGCAACCCTTCGAGCTTTTTGTCTTGGAGGGCGTGCATGCACATTTAAAAGACTTGGGGTTCCCTCAATGGGTGTACCTTCTCCATTCAAGTCAATAGGTGAAGGACCACTAGAGATTTCATCATCTAAAGATGGAAGTTTGCTAAACTTTTCTGTATCCTTCAATATTCACCAACAATGCGCAAATTTAAACTCTTCCCCCAAAGACAATGTATGATATACCGACCTAGCTTGCACTTCATACATATTCATACAAGAAATAATATATAAGTGGTCATATATATAAACATGTATTAGTGATTATAAATAAGTAGATATTAATTGTCATAAACAAATAAATATTAACAAAATTCCTTATATTGAGTTATAAACAAATAAATACTACCGGTCATAAACAAATAGATATTACCAAGTCGGTGACATTTTCACCACTTGCGTGAGCGGCCTCCACTTTGGTAAGAGCTTCACGCCACCTTGTGCAAGTCGGTCTAATCTTTCTCCAACGAGCTTCACACCCTCCTTCCGATCTAATAACAGAACCGGGTGGCTTGCAAGCTTCGTACACTTCCCATATAAGATCCCATAATTTTTTCTTCTCTTGACCGGTAGCTTTGTCACCGTCTTCACCAACCGCAATCACCGCCATGCACAACGACACATCTTCAGGGTTTTCCAAGCTTCTCCTCTAGGTTTGGGGTTGGACATCTTTGAAAAAAAAAATTGAAAACTAGCTAGATAAAGCACAATTATGAAAATAAAGAGTGTAGGAGGAGAAAAGTTTTGAAGTGAAAAATTATTATAGACATTTGTGCAAATTACTGTTCCAACGGGAAAAATAATTTTCTATATTTTCCTAAAAATTTTTCTTATTTTTCAAGTTTTTTTTTTCATTTGAAAAAAAGATTTTCATTGAATTTATATAATTTTCGGCCTCATTTTTTCATTTTCAAATTGAATTTATCTGGACCTTTAATTTTGAATGAAATAAAATCTGGGCTATCCATTTTTTGACTGTTGGAAGCCCACAACCGAGCTCACGTGGGATGACCCACTCTGTCCAGCTCCCTTCAACGCGTGCTTGGCGCGTCGTTCGTGTTACACCCGTTGTTTTGTCGGCTAGCGCACGTCTACAATAGGCGAAGTGAATGGCGCGTTGCTCATGGCGTCTGGCGAGTCATTCAAGTGCAACTGCTATCTTGTGGGTCCCGCGCCAACCCAAATGTGTTTCCTCCTTGCAAGTCGACTCAAAATGAGTCGTGGGTCTGGTAGGAACCTATAATTGAGTATAGATTTTGATTGTTGGAGATGAGTTTTAATGAGTTTTGAGTATATGTATGGGTATAGAATAGACTCTCAAAGATGCCCTAATAAGAGTTCGGCCGGATTTGCTCTGAGCTTGCAATTCAAACATATATCCCGCTCATTATTCCATCCTAGACCTAGTATTCCTGAATAAATGGTCTAACCAGCCACCACAGTCCGAAAAATAGTCAACTGTATTTGAATAGTTACCGTTAACCAACACCTCCCTATATTCTCAAGCCACAAACAAAACACAATAAAACCTACGCACTATCCAATGCGTATTCAAATTCTAAACTCCAATCAACTTGGCAAAAATAGAAACCCGAGAAGGCCCACCTCAGCATCCCCAAGGTGAAAAAACCCACATGGACCCACAAATCCACTGACGTGGCACAACCACAGAAAGCTGTACCCCACTAGTAACAGCTCCACTTTCCAGTAAAAGAGAAAACAACCAGGTTTGGTTCCCCCAGTAAAATTTCAAAGATTCAAATTTCCTTTCTCTCCTCTCTACAAAACTCACTCTGTATTAACCAAAAAATAAAAATAAAACCTCACTCTGTCACTCACTCTCTCTTGTCTGAAAGAAACCACCCAGAAATCTCAAAGACTTTGATGATGAGTGGCTGCAAGAGAACGGCCTTAATGCCGCGGCAATCGTCGTACAATGCCCTCTACGTCAACCCCGACACAAAGCACAACCGCAGCTTCAGCGAAGACATCCGCAGCAGCCCAAACGACCATTCCAAACCACACCGCTTGGCTTCGGCTTCAAACGAAGACGAAGACAAAGAGAACTCAACACCTAACAACAACAGCAGTGACAAGGAGAACTTGCTGTCGAAGCCACTGACGAAGCAGAATCTGAACAAGTCCTTCTCCACCGGCTGCGGCGGAGGCGGAGGTGGGGCCACCTTGAAGCCTTCGTCGCTTCAGTTCTGTATGCAGATGAGTGAGCCGGAGACGGAGCTCTTTGGTGGGTCCAAGATGTGGGACCCGCCCAGCGTGGCGTCGGACAACTCGAGCTCTTTGAAGATTTGGGACTATTCGGATTCTGAGGCTGCTCCTGCTTCTTCTTGGTCCACTCTGCCTAATAAGTGAGTTTTATGCAGCAATATATACAAGCCCAGTTTTTAGTTTTGTAACTTTGTTTAAGAATTTATGTTTGGATAGTACTAATTTGTATGAGTGTGCAAATTTGGTGTGGTTTCAGGTCTTTGCTGTGTAGGCCATTACCTATGGATGTAGGAAGGTGCACTTGTGTTATAGTGAAGGAAAAATCGCCAGATGGGGGCTCTCTGTATTCTCTCTATACTAATGTAAGATTTCCGTAACTTTTATTTGGTGCATTCCTCATTTTTCTTCTCTTTCGGTTTGAATGTTGATTGTGTAATTATATAAGCTATGATTGTAATGTTAGGATTTCTGAGTTTCGTACTATATAATTTGCTGTTTGGCCTTAACCACAACGCGCACCAAGCACTTCTGTGTATTACAATATTTCCTGCTTGCATATATATGTCTGAGTAAACTTGCTATTCAATTTCCATATTTGAATAAGAGGCCACAATAAGTTCTAATGACTTGGAGCATGATTTTTCTTTTATTATTAGGAATCGGATTTTCAATATCTATATAAGCCCTGTTACTGTAATAATCATCAAGCTTCATCTACAAATAATTTGAGATTCATAAAAAGTGGTGAAGACTTTTTTATGATCTTAACTCTCCCTCCAAACCTCTACGCTGCCGTTGTCTATTGCTATTTGTTTAGTTGTAGCTTGTTGCTACTCCATGGTTTTAATTATAGGTTTAAAATTAGATTGCATTCCAAAGTGAAGCCTGTTAAATGATTTTTGTATTGTTATGATATTACAGGAAGGCAAAGGAAGGCAGGACAGGAAACTAGCTGTTGCACGCCATAAGCGACGTAATGGAAAATCAGAGTTAAATATTGCTCAAAATATGAAGGGAATATTGTCACATTCTGATGATAGTTTTATTGGGATGGTAAATGCTAATCTCATGGGCTCAAAGTACCACATATGGGATCAGGTTAGACTAAACTTCCTACTTCCTAGAAACTGGATACTGTGATGTGTATTTTGCTGTAAAACTAGCAATCGGACATTTTCTATTGAGTTGTAAAAGTAAATTAACAAACTAAAAAGAAAGATCATTTTACTGATTTTAGTTCAGTACTAAGTTGACAACGTTTTGATTGCAGGGGAAGAGACCAAATTGTTTGAGCAAGCAGTCTAAATCACTTCTTGCTGCTGTATCGTTAAGTATTTTCATCTTTCTTTCTAACAAACAAACCTATATGCACACACAAGTGCGATTTTTTAACTTGTAATGCTAACACATTCATCTTTGGCTTTACAGGTTCACACCCACAATTTCAACTTGGACAGGAAGTTACAGACGTATAAGGGCATATGTACCCAAGCACCAATTGATGCAGTTAAAAAATACTGCTCAGGTGAGCTCAACAGTTTATAAATATCACAATGTCTTCCTGAGTTCGTACGTTTAGAATATATTTTAATTTGCCAGGTTTTTCAAATGATTTCTGTAATGTGTTGTTTCCTACATGTATTTAATTTTTATATACTGTTATCCTATCAAAAGAGTATCCACATCCAATGATTAATGTTCATTTCTCATAGGTACAACACATTAAGGGACTGCCTACAGACTGGGAGGGGAAAATGGACAAAATCCATCAGCTATACTCAAGGGTTCCAGCTTACAATAAAGTAGGTCTATGAAATGAACTATATTATCCTTTTGTAAATATGAACTAGTATTTTATTGTTGGTTATTCTTTGTTGGTTACTTCATTGATTTTTTTTTTTTTCTCTCAGATTTCAAAGCAATATGAGTTGGACTTCAGAGATAGGGGAAGAGCTGGGCTTAGAATCCAAAGTTCAGTTAAGAATTTTCAGCTGACACTGGAGGTATTATGAACAATCACCATTCACCACTCAAAAACTTATTCTCAGTTTCAGCCAGACCAAGAATTTTACTCATTGTACTCATTGAGACACCATTCTCAAACAAGAATTACAACAATTTTAGGAAGTTCATGTGGTAAATTTCCTTTGATAAGTCTAGCAACCAGTAATGTGTGTGTGTGTGTGTGTGTGTGTTAAAATGTGTGTCATTTATGTTCATGTAACATGCTAGATTAATCAAGTGAAGTTTTGCTTTAATGTATTACATTGCGGTAGTTGATACATCAGATATATGGAATTAGAACCTTACTTGATATGCATAATATTTCATTATGTGTATTTTGTAATGTGCTTTTCTGCATAGCTGTCTGTATCGATCAACAGTATGTGAGCAACTGAGCAAGGCTTTTCAAAGTGTGCTTTATGTGGGATGCTAAACTTTTGTTACTTATCTTTAGGATGTTAACTTTTCAATGTTTTATCTTTTAGGAGAACGGAAAGCAGACAATCCTGCAGCTAGGAAGGGTTGGGAAGTCAAAATATGTAATGGATTACAGGTATTATATTACCAACAGTTCTGTTGTCTTAAATGTGTGTATACCCTAAAAAAGAAAATAAGGTATTCCATTCTTGATTAATTTGAGTTCCATAGATGAGTTTAAGGAGGTTCATATGTTTGCTTTGCAGGTATCCTTTGACAGGCTACCAGGCATTTTGCATTTGTCTGGCGTCAATTGATTCAAAGCTTTGTTGCTCAGTATAATCAGCTTGAAGTCATCTTCATGCCACTCGTTTTTGTCGTTCAACCTCTGAACATGCACAACCTGGCTTGTGTGTTGTGTGACCGTCTAGGCTTCTTCTAGCTAGTAGCTAGTTTTTGATCATTGTATTAGTTGTCTCTACCCCGTCTCACTGACAGCCATGGAATATTGTAGAATGTTTGATCGGATAAGTATATATGGTGGTTTGCTTCATTAATCTTTGGAATATGCTAGTTGATTTTGTGCATTTTCCGAGAATATTTGTATGTATGTTCTGTTCTTTTGGTAAATCAAAAGATATCTAGGGGGCCAAAACTAGAATCCAGCAGGACTAACAGAGAACAAGCCCCCCATCGATCATCTGGGATATTACTTTTAATGTTACAGTTTGCAGATATTAGTATGTACGTCCATCTCACTCTACTAACTGCCTATTGAAGCATGAGCATCAATTAGCTAGGTCTGAGATCGAATACATCCTTGAGCTGTACGTTTCGTAGTAGTGGGGTAAAGAGTAAAGAGACCTCCTTGACACATTGCCGTCCCAGAATAAACACTGACGAAATTCATTCGCATTTCTGTTATTGTGCACATCAGTACCGGTATAGAGAGCTGGCTGGGTTGCTATTAACAGCCGCCACCAACCTGGAGGGAGGAGGGACAAACACTACTTACACCACAAGGTCTCGACCACTTATACCACCTTACCAAGTTGAGGACCACACTGGTTTACACTCATAATGATTGTTCTTTGATCAAGTAAACCATGGATTGATGTATCTCTTCAATCCTTCGAAGTTCAATATCTAGAACCTTTACTAAATTTTGTCAAAACCTAAATACAAGATCGACTAATTGACTACACGCAATCACTCTTCCATATTTAGGTTGAACATTGAGGTGGTCAAATTTTTTTTAATTTTGTTTTCGAATATTTGACCTTAAACGATACATGCCCGTGCTAAGTGTTAAAGTGTAAATGGAGCAGTGTTGTGTACTTTGTTCTTAAGAATTGGATGCCATATTAGGTGCCCGGCTAGCTAGCTACCACCTAATTGTTTATACCAACATTATTGTTATGTAGTAATAAGAGTCAAAACCCCTTCCCACCTAGAAATTCATTATGTAATACTCAAAGTCATAAGGCAGCTTCCAACTTCTAACGACCTCCAACGCTACCCACAATATTTTTGTAGCACTCACTACACGTACATGTTAAAAGAGATTTTTGGTTGTATCAGTGTCCAAGAATTAAGGAACAGATCATGTACCTCTAGCTGTTGCACTTGTTATTTATGGTGGCCATTTAGGTTCATTCGGGAGTAACAAAATTTTACCTTAACATCGAGACAGTTCGTTTTAAAATTATCAATCAAATACTTGTATGTGGGTCAAAGCCGATTACCAGGAAAGAGCAATCAGACCATGCCGGTTCAAGGGGTTATTTACACTTAGCTGTTGCACTTGGTATCCGCAGTCAGACTTCAAGTTAGCTTGGAAGTTAACAGTTGACACTGTTTTACGAACGTCATATGGATCTGATCTTCCTGTGGGAATGCATTGGAGGTTTGGTTTAGAGTTGGTCTAATTTAGATGGTCCACCAGACTTTTCATTTGGAGACCTACCATCTTGATTTATAGTCGTCCCTTAATGACATCCGATAAAATTGAATTAGCATGGCTCTGCGTAAAGATGACACTCATAAATCTTGATTTATAGTCGAATCAAAACATTAGGATTGAAGATTATGCATGGTATCTTGAGCTCAAAGGCAAAGATTCTCATTGCCCTCAAACTAGGCCAAAAAATTGCGGACATCCTCCTCTAAACCTCCATTAACCTCAAAGACAGTTGATTGGCGTCGGAAGTAAACTGGAGTAACTCGATCTTCTTATTAAGATAAATATAAAAAGAATTCATCTCTATATACATGGAATAAATGAACCAATAACAACAACATACGATCAGCAAACTATCTTCTTCCTCCTATCGATCCTTTGACCCAAAAGAAGAAGAGAAGCTTCTTTCAATTGTATCTTTTCCATTCCCTCAATCTTCACCAATGCCTTCCCTGTCAATCACCATATCCATAATCGCCCTCCATCCATATTCACGAGGATCACAGAATAAATTCAAATGCGATTCTGCACTTATTTCAAGTATTGGTTACTCTATGCATCTAAGCATCGAGTTCACAATGAAACACAGATGAAGCAAAGGAGTTTAACTCCCCGAAAATAACGTCGTCCCCTTCTGCATAGCTATTCAAATCTTGGCAATCAAAGTACGTTTGAATGTCATCGGGGAAACTCCGGCGCGGCATGTTTGTCTCCGAAGTAGTATACGAGCTGCAGTCAGCCGCCACTGACGTCCTCTCGAGCATTTCCTTGAACTTAGGGGATTGCAATACAAGCCCTAGTGCAGATGATGCCGACGAACCACTCCCCGGCCGCGGAAGCGCTACTATTGACTCGCTAGTGCTCGGACTCGGGTTGTTGGGCATCAACCCTAACCCTACTTTGGAATCAGGGTTTTCTATTGAACTGAGCTCATTAGGGTTTGGTTGAGTGTTGCTGGGAACGATTTCTTCATTATTGGGGCAGAGTGACCTGATGTAACGACTAAGATCGAAGTTCGTTACGGCATTAAGTCCACGATACTCTATTGCTGCCATGTCGTAAGCTGTAGCTGCTTCTTCCTGCGTCGCTGCCAAACAAAGAAGATGACAATAACATAAATCTAAAGCTTACGTAAATTGTGTGGGATCAAAGATATTAAATTCAAGAATTTAATTTGCTCCCCAAATTTGGTTGAGAAAGTTTGAATGAAGGCAGTTGAAGGTAGGTGATCTACATCCTAGCTAATTAGATTTGACTGCGAACCTCAATTTCATTGTTTTTCATAATCAAAGATTGTAAGGAATTGGGTGTCTGCCATGTGGCAAAAAGAACTACTAGCTGCATTTAGCTTAGGCCATGCACTAAAGTTCATCCAAGTTCAATTTACATTTTTATTCTTTCATTTTCGAGAATAAGAACAAAGAAGCACAAACAAAAAAGAACTCTAGAAAATTAGGAATTACGTACCATAGGTTCCAAGGTAGAGATATTTGTTACCAAATACTCTTCCAATTCGAGCCTCCCATCTTCCATTATGGTGGTGTCTGCTCATTTGAATCGAATCATAGAATTTATCAGACCCTACTGTGTGTACTTACCTCGACATATGCAAAAGCAAGTGGTATACAACACAACCATATATACATGCATAGATTGTGACATCCATCAAACTTTTCTGGCAACTTAATCATCTTGTGCATTATGTTCTCTTTGTTCGATCAATTCAATTTCACTCCAGCTGAACTGGCCGATGTGCGAAGATATAAAGATTATACAAATTTTACTATTATGCTGTTACAGTATTTGAATCTAATGAAATAATTAGATATACATGTACCTTGCTACGCCTCTATATTTCGAAACGCCACGAGAAAATCCACTACTCTTCCTGTAGATTAATAAGAAATACCAGTTTAACATCGATCTCTAAATATATATTTCAATGTTTAAAACGTGACGGTAAGTACTAGTCTATAATTACCTCCTCAATGATCCAATGTATTCTTCTTTAGATTGACCCTCCATTTCTTTGAGCTCTTCCTCGTAGGTGGAAACCTTCAAGTATGAAAACTATTTTTAAGTAACACAAAAATAACAGGAAAAATAGAATTACAGCATGCCTTTGAATCAAAGAAATTACAAATTAAGATGAATCAGAGAAGAGAAAAATTACTGGCAAATTGAGGATTGTATCTTGTCCCCAGTACTTCAATGCTGCCAAGTCATAGGCACGTGCAGCAGCTTCTTCATCATCATATGCCCCTAACAAATGCAAACTTAATTCATTCACTAATTTCGATCTTGTACCAAACCAGCGAAACGTCTTAATTTGAAGATATTTCAATAATGGCGTTCCATATATATGTTTGTTTCAAACTATGCTTAACAAGATGGAACATACCTAAATAGACTGCATTAAGTTGAAGCAATAGTCCAGCATCATCGATCATTGATCAAACCCAAAAGGACATATTGTTAATCACAGTTAATTCGTTAAAAATAAAGAGAAAATTAAACAAAATGATCGAAGAGAGTTTCCATAATATAAGAACTAACCTTGTCTTCCTTTCTTGTTCTGTGACTCGTTCCAGCAGTTCTTATCCCACAAATGAGCTTCATACCGACCCGTCCATCGATGCCTGAAACAATAGAATAACTTAACAATCAGCCCCCTACTTGACAATTCAGCCAGAACTGATCTAACAGAGAAAGCTAGAAAATAATGGAAACCAAGTGAGAGGAATGTGACGGATGTAACCTTGTGACTCCTCTGTAGATGGAGCTCCGCTGAGGCGGAGAGTCGCGGCGTACGCTTTTACGAGTCCGCTTGACCTTGGTGGCCGGAGGACTAGTAGTAGTACTGTTGGTGGTGGTGCTGTTATTGCTAGAGCTTGGAGTTGTCTTCTTTTGGATCTTCTGTGAGGTTTTCGCCATTAAAACTCTCACACCCAGAAGAATGTTAAACGTACAGAGTAGTAGTAGGGAAAACCGGAAAAGAAAGCAAAATAGGAATGAAAGAGAGAGGACGGTAGATGGGTTGCTAAGTCGTCATAATATAAAGAGAAGGGTTTTGAAGGGAAAGGAATAATTTATGGAGGGAGCTAGAGTTATGGGTTTTGGTTCTTGGCTCAAAAAAGAAAGAAAAAGTGGGTACTTTTAATAAATTGTAGAATAAGACCTCGTTTGGTTCACGCACAGGAAAGTAATTTCTTCTTTTAGAGAAAGAGGTTTTCTAAAAAAAGTTCATTCTTATATTTGGTAACACAAGAAAAATCATCAGGAAAGTTGTTAATTTTTTTTAAGAAGGTAATCAGCCTCCTATTTTATTAAAAAATATAAAGGTAATACAAAGGAGGGGGACAAAAACCTGACCTCTTGTATTATGCAATTCTCTAACTAGAGATGATAAACAAAGGCTAACAAATGCTAATAAACAAATGCAATTATCTAATTGTTAATTTATATAATAAAATATTATGTTATGAGTAATAAATACTGAGAAAGAAGGAAGAAAAATAGTTCATTTAGATTTTAGAAGGAACCACTTTCCCTCACATTTTCCATTCACTTAGGAAAGTGGTTACTTTCCCTTTGCTTTCCCAAACGTTGGAATTCCCTTTGCTTTCCCAAGCGTTGGAATAGAAACACTTTCCTTTCTTGATGCTTACTTTCCGCAAAACAAACAAGACGTAATTAAGAGTGTGTATTGAATTAATTAGGATGAGAAAATAGGAAATGTTAAGCCGGCTGTGAGGGCTTTTATGGCCGTCTCGAAGCGGCTTGTAGTGATCTCTCGTCTCTCTTGTCCTCACTTCTTGTAGTTAATTTGGAGATCGATTTGATTGCACTTGATTTCTCTCTTCATTTTGTTCTATTGTATGTTTGATTATATGAATCACATAGCAAGCTAGAGGATTTCAGACAAATAAAAAATAATCAAACCCAAAAAAAAAAAAAAAGAGCAGAGAGAGAGATAGAATCGAAGTTTGGGGATCCTCACATTAATTTACTAATCTAAACATAAACTACCTCTCTTTCTCTCTTTTTTATTTGCGTGATTATCTTGTTTTTTCTTTTACCATATCATGTATCATCCTCATCTTCATCATCATTTATTTATTTAATCTATTATAATACCCATAAAAAATATCTGTATTGTTTGGTTTTTCATATCTCTGACATGATCAAGGGGCAAAGCTTTCTCTAATTGACAAACTAACTTATCGATACAACAATAATTTCAGTACTAGTATATATCTACACTGATCAGAGATAGATATTTATTCTTGATGGTTTTTGTTTTTGATTTTCTGTTTTTCCATTTATACATTTTATGGTAACTCTGTCGAGTGTTGCCTGCTCCTTTTTCAGCTCAACCTGGGTTGGTTTATGGCTCTGTTCAGAAAGTTCTTTCAATGGCAGCATTACTATTAGATAATGAGAGATTCGGTCCCTTAATTTCCTCTTCCAACTTTCATGCATCTATGATCTATCACTTGAATCACAAACATGAATTAAGCTTGAACTTATCTATTATAAAACATGGTCAAGGCATGTATCCCTGTGAGCTAGTGTGTTTGAACTCTTTTCTTTACTTATTGTTCAAATCAAACGGAATAAGCATTTTCTCTAGAAATGCGAAGACAGATCAATCCAGTTCGGACTCTTCGCACTCTCTCTTCCCATTGAATGAAAGAAAAAGATAATTAGATAACATTTTTTCTATTTTCTACTTATGGTTTTTTTAAGAAGACCGTCTAGAATGAACCCAAAAGATGCAACACCTATTATGTTTGGGCACTTATCGACGAGACACATGCCACACGTGAATTTGGAGAGGGTATATGATATGTATAGGGTTTGGGTAAATAAGGTGTTAAAGAAGAGTGTAACCGGGTATCCTCGGGTCGGGCCAATTTTAGATCAAAACCGAACCCGAATTTATCGGTTTTCATTATTGTGCAACAGTATCTGGAGTAAAAATCTTGAGACCGAATATTCAGCTAACCTGAATCGGGTCAGTTACGGTTTTTTGCCCTGAGTGTTGTCCAAAGATAAAACAAGATCCTAGTTGTCCTTTTACGACAAAAAAACAAAGAAAAAAAAGTCATAGTAATCATATTTTATTTTATTTTATTTTCTATCGTTGCATATTATTTCTGTCCAATATTGTATCGGATCTCTCTTCCTGCATTGGCCGTGACAAAGAGGGAATTCAAAGTCAAAGTCAACTTCTGACACAGGTTTCACTTAGTGTTCCCTTTGTCTCTCAATACAAAAACCAAAGTGTTTTTGTCAATTTTTGCAGAAAGAGCATAACTATGGAAATGGAGGCAGACTCTCAGGAAAGAGAAGCTCACCACCATGAAGCCCAGAACAAAAAGGAAAGGTTTTCTGTGAAGGGTTTCTGGGATTTGCTATGGAGTCCCATAAATTGGGTCAAAATGCTCAGTAGCGAGTTGCATTGGAGCTTTGTGATCAGTGTGGTCATGGTGTATGGAATCAGTCAGGGTCTGAGTATGGGATTGAGTAGAATTAGCATACAGTATTACTTGAAAGATGAGCAGAAAGTGCAGCCCTCTGAGGCCCAATTGTACTTGGGGATCATTCAAATTCCATGGATGGTTAAACCACTTTGGGGTCTTTTCACTGATGCTCTTCCTATTCTTGGGTACCGCAGAAAGCCTTACTTTGTTTTTGCTGGTAAATGATCCTCAACTCAGTTAATTTCAGATGCTGCTTTTCTGTTTGGATTGCACTTGCTTATTTGTTCTGTTATTGCAAGACCATTTTATTTGTAGTTTGGATCACCGGTTTCGGTGAATATTTAGTTTTGGATATAATAGGTGTACTAAAGGCTTATCTGGGGAAGGAAAAAAAAAAATTCATAACTTTATGTTGAAAATTGGCTGCTGGAAGAGTTTCAATTTATGTTAAAGCTTTGTAGCTGAGTCTTTTGAAGGATGTGCTTGAATAGTTGTGGAAGATGAAAGATCCAAAACTGTGGGAACCAGTGCGTATTTGTAATTGGTTGTGGTGAATGCTTGATCTTATGGGAGATACTTGCTCACAGTGCTTCCAAGATATAATCTCTGGTGTTTATATGTGAACCTGTTTAGCTAGGACTTTAATGACCTAACTTGTAGGCTATTGAATTTGATGTGACCATCAACGGGCATATTCTGTTGGAACCAACAGAGTGATAGCAGTTGATAGTATTAAAGTTAGCAAAATGATAATGTAATGGGAAGAATTGCTGCTTGCTCAGTTTCATTGCGACTGAGCTTTTGTTCTGCATTCTCTGTTCAACGGTTGTCTATTTTGATATTTATGTTGTTTGTTTTCAAGCTTTAAGGTTTGAACATTTGATTTAATTTATTGTGATGACAATGTAACTTGATGTCCAGATTCTATTGGGTTATTTGTTACATGATAACCACTCATTCTGGATGCTTTCTGGTTGTGTGTATGTTGTATCTTATTTAGTGACTTAATTAGTGAGAAGTTCAATATATATGAATATATATATATATATATACAGGCCGGATCAGAGGCGCACGTCCGCACCGGCCTTAAAGTGCAGACGTCACTCCGTTCGCCACCGTACTGCGCCAGCGAGTCCGCTGAATTTCAATTTTCTGGCCAGATCACCCAAAACTTCAAACAAAGTCGATCTGGCTGGAAAACTATAATTCGGCGGACTTGCCGGGGATGGAAAGTGGTCGGGGACGCTGCTGGAGTCCGCTGGGGTGGAGGAACGCCCTCGCCAGCATCGTACGGTGGCGAACGGAGGGACGTCCACACTTTAAGAGCCGTGCAGACGTCTGCTCTCGAATGGCTCTGTGTATACACACACACACAGAGCTTCTCAGCTGCGGACGTCCGCATTTATTTTTACGGTGCATATTTCCACTTTTCAATCGAATTTTCACATCTCTACCATCTAATATTTAGATACTAATGTATAGATCATCTTTGCTAAATTTCAGCCAATTTGGTTATCATTAAGGCACTCAAAACTGCGTTTTTCTGTTATAAACATGAACAGTTTAAGTTTGACAAAATTATGTTCATCCATTGGTTTAATCGAGTTTGAGTGCCTTAATGATAACTAAATTGGCTAAAATTTTGCAGAGATGATCTATACATTAGTATCTAAAGAATAGACGGTGGAGATGTGAAAATTCGATTGAAAAATGAGTGTAAAGTGGAAATCCGCACTGTAAGAATAAATGCAGACATCCGCACTTAAGAAAATCTGTATATCAGAGCTTTAAGTGGGATGGATTATGTTTTATGGCTTGTGGTTGCGTGTAGTGTTTGAGATGATGATTATTTCTTTTGATTTTGGTAAGGTTGTATAGCTGCTTGCAGTTGTAATCTGGTAACAAAAGAAAACTTCTCTCTGGTTCAAGCTATAAGGTGTGATCATTAGCACTGACTAATTTCTGTTTTTCCACTTGCTTCTTATGTATTACCTTCATATTTCATAAATGCATGCACCTCTAAATTATGTCCCATCAGTGGAGGTGATCAGATCTTGAAAAGCCTTGCTAAATTGAGATGTCAGTTTGTTAAGGTTATTAAATCTGGAAGTGGAAGTCCTTTTCTCGTAAAATCGTATTTGTGCAAGACATCTGAGAATCCATGTTCTTTTGGTTCATGCCTCAGATCTTGAATTGAGATGTCAGTTTCGTAAGGTTATTAAATCTGGAAGTGGAGTCCTTTTCTTGTAAAATCGTATTTGTGCAAGACATCTGAGAATCCACGTTCTTTTGGTTCATGCCTTAGAGCTTTGAGTGGTAAATTTGATAGGCATTCCCATTGTACTAAAGTTTTGTTAATTGGGTTGAACTGAGGAACACAATAATCTCTGCACTGCAAATAAGCCCATGATCTTAGGTAAACTAGTTTTAGTTTATTTATGTGTTCTGTAAGAGCAAGTATTCTTATCAGACTTTTACATATCTATTTGTAAGTATTACAAATGATCATCAGGGTATTACAGAATAAGGCTTTACTTCCATATCTATCTACAAAAGATACATGCACACATGGTTGTGTTTTTGTTGTTTGAAGTAGAAAGGTATTTTTGTTTCTTAGTAAGTAGCTCCGGCGTTAGGCTATAGTAGCTTCTGCTTAATGAGTTCTCCTTCAAAAAACGTACAAAGTATTAGTATATCATTGCTTTCCTTGTACTTAACTATCTTCTCAAATGGTAACCTATTGCTACATACATTTATGTTGAATCAACTGGCATGGATTAGTTGTCAAGTCGACAGATTTGAAAGGAAAGAGAATAATAATTCATGTTGTTCAGCGGTTAGTGATGACATGCATCACTGAAGTATATCAACCATGTAGGTTGTGTGTGACTGCTTCATTGATCGTAAAAGAAAACAACAATTAGCATGGTAATAAGATCAGTCTGTATCTTTTGCTAGTATTACCTGATATATAGAGAAACTCATTAGATATATGGCTTTTTTTACCAGAAGGCTATTCCCTGCTTTTGCTTTATTTTTCCTCTCTTTCTCTTTCCAGGTCTAATTGGGGTTGTCTCCATGCTTGTGCTATCACTGGACAAGAAATTAGATCTCACAACGTCCCTGTTGTCTCTCATGGTGGGGAGTGCTGGAGTAGCAATAGCAGATGTGACAATTGATGCTTGTGTTACAGAAAACAGTATTAGTCACCCATCCCTTGCTGGTGACATGCAAAGCTTGTGTGGACTGACCTCTTCAGTTGGGGCACTGGTGGGATTCTCAGTTAGCGGATTTTTTGCTCACCTACTAGGGCCTAAGGTTTGCTTCTGCTCAAGTTTCTATATCTTCTTACGTTATGACATGCAATAGAACTTTGGCATTGTTGGGATGTGTATAGTGAAGATTTTAGGATAATCCTTTGGCTTAAACTTTTGGGCATATCTAGAGATGCTCGTCCAAGTTCTGATAGTAAGATGGTGCAAGGGAAATTTGATTAGCAGATTTCTCCATTTGCAATCAGAGGATCTCACTGATCATTCGCAACCTTGAAAATTCAGACTCAAACATTTAATATTTCATGTACGAGATACATTTCAGATGTAAAAGCTCGTCAGAGTGTAGATTAGACTGAACCTGGATTTGAACTCTCAGCTAAGATTAACTGCAAAGTTTGGACCAGATTATGTCTGGGATTTTCAGCCTTATTTGTACTTTTTGTGAGTTAAATTTATTTTCTAACGTGAGCAAGTACGGTACTTCTACAACAGGGTGTGTTTGGGCTGCTCAGCATTCCTCCGGCACTGGTCATTTTTGTAGGGCTGATGCTTAGAGAATCCCATTTGCACAACTTTTCTCATAGACGGGTGAGATTTGGTTATATCTTTTTCTTTACCATTCTTAGCCCGAGCTTTATCTTGTGCTCACACCTCGCTTTTGATTTAGGTCAGTGAAAAGTTTGTGGATTCTGGAAAGGCTATGTGGACAACCCTAAAATGCAGCAGTGTATGGAGACCTTGTTTGTATATGTATTTGTCACTTGCTTTGAGCTTGAGTGTTCGTGAAGGAATGTTTTACTGGTACACAGATGCAAAGGGGGGTCCATCTTTTTCAAAGGTATCATTTACTATATCTATAAACCGAATTTCATGCTGCCAACTTGCTGCATTTAGATATGTGTTTTTAGGTTTATGATCTGATGTTCCAAAATGCAATATTTTGCAGGAGGTTGTTGGGTCTATATTCTCTATTGGTGCTCTTGGCTCCCTTTTTGGGGTCCTCCTGTACCAGAACTTTTTTAAAAGTTACCCTTTCCGTGATGTACTCTTCTGGACTCAGTTACTCTATGGTTTATCAGGATTGCTAGACTTGGTATTCGTGTTGCGCATAAATTTGAAACTTGGTTTACCAGACTATCTTTTTGTTGTGATCGATGAAGCAGTTTCTCAAATGATTGGGCGTCTTAAGTGGATGCCTCTTCTTGTACTTAGTTCAAAACTCTGCCCTGCGGGTATAGAAGGCACTTTCTTTGCTCTGCTCATGTCCATTGATCATGTTGGCATTCTCTCATCTACTTGGGCTGGAGGCCTCTTACTCCACATCTTAAATATCACACGGACACAGTTTGAAAATCTTTGGATGGCCATTTTAATAAGGAGCATATTGAGAATTCTGCCAATTGCACTGCTTTTCTTAATACCTCGAGCTGATCCAAGTTCCTCTATTCTTCCGTCTGAGATGTTGAGGACCCAAAAAGGCGATGATCTTGAGTCTGAAAATCTTGAAATGGCCTCCCTTGTCAATGGTGTCGACCAGGGCTAAGGCTGTATACAATACGATTGAAAGGAAGATCAACATATAGTGACTCTTGTCGATACTGTAGATGAGTTTCTTCAAATTGCCAGAACTACCTCCCACAATGGTGGCTCTTTTCAAGTTCTCCAAAATTGTAAGTCTGATTTTTACCATGGTCAAGAACGTAGGTTTACGAGCATTTTTGTTCACTGATAGTTTGTTACTGCCTCACTATTATGAGAATGCATGTTGAATGATGCTTTGAGGTCCTTCATCCTTGAGTTTGCCAAGTGTGCCTTTAATCCAAAACTGTGATAAGTTCAGATGTCTTGGTAACTCCAATTATACCTACTCTCAGTAGCAATATAACCCAGTTTGAAGAGGGAGTGAATAGATTAAACACGGACCATGCTTTATTATGCCCTTGCAATATTGAAGAGCAGTGCCTTCGCTCCATAAGCTCTATGGTGAAGACTAACTTATTCTCCTTTTTATTATAACATATTCCTTGCAAACATGTTTACTATAAGTGATTGATCCTTTGAAAGTGTAGTTTCTACCCTGGTTTGAAATGAGAAACATTTTTTTCAAATTTCACTAATTATTTTCAGTCCTTTGCTTAACTTTTCAAAATTTTCTGCATCAACCTTAACAACTCAATTATATGAAGTAACAGGTAGAGCGTAAGTATGTCAACCTTATGTGGCCTCATTAGCTACTCTTTCGATCACTCTTAAATGTCTAGTTACATGAGACAGAATATACAGAAAAGTAAAATACATCTCTTCCTGCCTCAGCTCCAGGTAGTATCTTTATTACACACTAGGGCACTCATACATCACAAATAGCATTCATATATTCTATATACCATATCCCATTGTAAACGATAACTATTTTTAGATTATATGAACTAAGAACTGAAGTGTTGTTGCCAAAAGGTTGCTTGGCTTTACTTCTGAAGAATATATCTGCATAAACATATTTATATGAGCTATATCATTGTAAACTTCCAGCTCTATATGAAGCCGCATGATTCTTCTGCAAATCCTAGCTTAGATTCTTTAGTATTGTATACTACCCTTTGGTTTCTCTGCTGATAATTCCCAATTATTGCCACCTCATCTTCGTATGAAAGACTTGCAAGAGCCAAACAGATCTGTGATGCATCGGTCTTCACCATATAAAATATTCCTGTTACATCGACAGTCAGCTCTGCCTCTCCCTCAAAGTGCATCTTCATTGTAGGAATGTTAACTTCTTGATATGAACTAAGGTTGAAACAAGTGTCCAAAATTGAAAAACCCGGTGCTGGAGGGTACCCGGAAAACTGCTTCAGGAACTCTGCCTTGATTGCCTTGTAAACTGAAGGAGGCAGCCTTGAAATAACTGTCCCAGAATCAATCAGAATCCCACCACTTGCAAAGCTAGGAACTTGTAAAGCCACTCCCCCAATACTTATACCGGTTAGATTTAGAAAATAGAAGGTGGATAGCTGTGGATTTGCAACCATTCTAGTGTAAGAAATAGGAGTTGTATTCTTGTAGATTGAAGAATCTCCACCCATAACTAATGAACCAGATTCTGCAGCTTCTGTTGAAGGTAAACAGTAAGAGAAAACTCCACCAAATAAGCTAGATGTTTGAGAAACCACTGAGAGACCATCACTCCTTCCCAAACCCATTAAACCGGAAGCTCCCCCAAACAGACCCTTGTTGTTTCTGCCACAACCAAACACAAAATTGTCCACAAGTGTAGTTCCAAGAATGAGATGGTCTCGAGCAAGCTCACCCCGAGTATAGGAGCCATCACCATAGTTCACAACATAGTTGCAGGTCTGAGGATTGCTCCCACAAACTCCTGAGTTCCCAGTAGCAAACTGGAGAGCCTGACAATTTGTTGAGTTGCATAAAACTGAATGGTATGATTTAGATTCAGAAGGGTTGAAGAGAGGTTCTTGTTGATTGTAACACAATTTACAAGGTCGGCATTGAACCCAAGTCAAGTCACTGCCTGTGTCTACTATCACTGTCATATTTCTACCACCCAATTCCACAGTAACAATGTAGTTTAGTGTTTCTAGCCTTACGCCAGAAGTTAATGGAATTTGAGCTTCTGATACATCTTTTGTAGCAATGCCAGAAATCCTGTTTCGAAATTGGGATTGTAGAAACCGAACATGAAGATCATCCAACATTAAACGTTTCTGTTGCTTTTTGTTCCAGTTAGCAATCTTCCCAGCTGAGCAATAATCTCTGTGTTTTATTTCCAATATAGTTGCACCTTTTTCCTTTCCTATAAACAATATAAATGAAAGCATTCAATTTAAAATCTACTCGAAAAAACTGAAGATGAGGTAGGCCATTGGGAATAAGTTTGTTATCTTCAAGTTTATATTCATTGACCCACAACAGTGTCACCCAGAGATCTCTTCCAAGATTTTGCAGGTAGCTAGATATTGTTATTAGGGTAATGAGGCCTTAAAAGCACACTTAAAAGCCAACAATTCAAACTTATTCCAATTTAGATATATACAAAAAGTAAAGCCAAGATAGATTACCATATCAAAAAAAGTTGAATGTCCTTACCAGCTATCCAACTCACATACACACAGAGAGTAGTCTTTGTAATGGACGCAAAGAACTAAAGCACTTGTAGATCATAATTGAGCAAATAAAGAAGGATCTTGCACATATGTATAACGATCCTAAAGTGGAGAGGATATACCAAACAAAGCTAACAAAGCTCTATATGGTCGGCATTAGAATTGACATGCCTAGTTACTTATTATGAGCTAGCTAGTTCCTTTTAGTACTGTATGCTACAAGAAACACTTACTTGATTTCTGGGAGAGCCAGGCACTAGTCCTGTTCCAGTTCCACCATGCTGCTTCGAACGAAACTCTTGCAGGTCAAGCACCTTGTTCTTCTCTCTAAAACCCTGAACCCCATTTCCGCAAGTAGCGAGGCAAACAAGAAACAAAAACAGAAGAAAAAACTGCAAAAGAGGATTTGCATCAGCCATTGTACTTCTGGATGATGAATATGAGGAAATGTGGTGGTGCAGATCAAGAATGGAAGGAAGACAATATATGGTTGTGTTTGTGAGGGAGAGGGAGAGAGTGGGAGAGACTCTTAGGGGTTGGAGTTTGGCAAGAGAACAAAAGAGGAAGGGCTGGCTTTTAGGACCCCAGTGGTGCATGAGAATTATTGGGGTTTCACGTGCACATTATTTCTGGTTAGAAAGAAAGAAAAACAAATCCTAGTGGTGCTGTACCTGTGTTCATTTGATTAAAGAGATATAGGAACCGTAGTTAAGAGCTTTGTCACATTACCAATGATTTCGTTGGTTCACACTCAACTCTCCATGATAAGGACTCTGCTAGCTCTTGACGGATTGATAATCATGTCACAAACTTACACACCAGGGCAAAAGGCTAGGTTCTGTATTTATATATAAAATTGAAATTTATTTAGTCCTTGCGGTTTAAAGTCGATATTAGTTTAGTCCTTATGGTTTTATTTTAATTTAAATAATCCTTAAAGTCAGGATTTTTCATCCAAATAATCTTTATAGTTTTATTTTAATCTAAATAGTTTTTAAAGTCATGATTTTTTATCCAAAAAGTCATTATGACAACTTTCTCAGTTAAAGGGCATAAGAACTATTTGGATGAAAAATCTTGATTTTAAAGATTATTCAGATTAAAATAAAACCATAAGGACTAAACAGATGTCGACTTCAAACCACAAGTACTATACAATATTTTACCCATATATATATCCTTCATGTTTTTGGGTTTTGATACTATTACTTCCTTGGAAATGTTCTTCTCTAATTCTGATGGTTCCAATTTAGTATATGAAGTTTTGAACCGGTACTTTTCTAGTTTTGCCGGAGTTTTCATCGCAAAAGTAGACAGACTTTTCACCACTAATTTACATTTTTGGGGTGCGCTCTCATCAGAAGGGCTCCATCTAACCCTATCCAGTCTTGTAAACCAAAAAAACATTCAGAGGAATTGAAAGATCTTGACTACCTACTTTAAACCGATACTCTGATATTGTGTTGGAAAAAAATAGTAACTACGGATTGAGCTGACAAAATCAAGATACATCAAACTAATAAGTTGGGTGAGTAATTCTTGAGGGAGGCTGACAAAATTAATGTGAGATCTTTTCAATGTTTGCAGGCTGTTTTATATGCCTGAAGGACGAAGCATTATGCCCCTCACCAACGAAGACGTTTCCCACTTGTGCAATTTTGGATCCATCAAAATATGTGGTACCAGATGCAGTGCGTTTTTGTTTTTGGCAAACAGAGTTGGCGTTAACTGCACTGACTCTTATCATATGAGAAGTCGTATCGTGTTCGTCTGCTCCAGTCCAGCTCTAGGAATTAGAAGCATTCTGTTTTTGTTTTTCCAGTGTATTGTTTAATTTGCTGTTTCGTTAGTCTCAATATGGGCCTCTCATGTTGGGTTGGGTCCCGGTTTGCTGTTTGTATCTTTTGGATATGGAGCATCTTTGTAGTTCCTATCCTTTCTCTTGTTTTATGGAAGACCGTTGTCCAAAAATATAAAAAATGCAGTGAGTTTTGAACAATACATAAAACTTGGTGGTGGTAGGCACCATGCCTAACATTTTCCTTATCAATTTTTACACAGAGAAAATTACTAAGCTCAACTCTTTTATGATTTTAGAGGCAGCCGAGAGCTTGTGATTTTTACAGCAATTTACCTCGATGTTGATTTTTACAGGAATTTTACTGTTGACCTTTCTTGAGAAGGAAAATGAACATTCTTACCAGACTAATGATACATGATGGTAAAGAGGGTGAAACTGCTATGAACACAAGAGATTAACAGACAGATATAACTCAATCAAAGTAACGCAGGCAGCATCTGTACGTGAAGTGAAAATATCCATTTTAATTTGTCATATAAGGGAAGCAGGTCAGCAGGAAGCTGCTCAAAAGAAGACAAAAATCTATATGGATTTTTTTTCTTTCCTAGTCTTTCAGAACTAAAATCAGTATGCTTTACTTATCGTGAAAACAAATTTACTATATACTAAAGCTTAGTCGACTGTTCACAAACACTGTTCATAAACTTATGAACAGTGATTTTGTGAACAACGATTTTGTGTGTTGTAAACGACTGTTCGCAGGCAAGTGAACAGTGATTTGTGTTCTCGCCAATGAACAGTGGCGGAGTAAAAAACCGCCAGCTGACTCGGAGCCCATCTCGCAGGCGGAGTCCGCACACTTCTCTTAGGCAAAGAGAGAGAGTTCGCAAAAAAAAAAAAACTCCCAACGGACTCTGCGCCCATCTTTGGAAATGAAGATGACTGAACCGTCATTTTACTGTCATTAGTGAACAGTAACTGCCCCTGTCTCTCTAAATTTTTCTATTTCTCCGCCTCAGAGAAGGGCGCGGAGTCCGATTATTCCTTTTGTTTTGTTTTTTTCTGTCCTCTTCATTCCCATATATAGACGCGGAGTCCGCTGGTAGATTTTTTTTTTGTGGACGAACTCTCTCTGTCTCCCAAGAAAAGGGCGCAGAGTCCGATCACTTTTTTTTTGTCCTCTTCATTCCTAGAGATGGGCGCGGAGTCCGCTAAGGGATCACTATTTTTTTTTAAACTCTCTCTCACTCTCACTAGATTTGTATGGACGAACTCTCTCTAAATTTTTATATTTCTCTGCCCAAGAGAAGGTCGCGGAGTCCGATCACTTTTTTTTTCTGTTCTCTTCATTCCCATAGATGGGCGCGGAGTTTGCTGGGGGATCACTATTTTTTTTAATAATCATTGTTCATAAGCTTATGAATAGTGATTTGTGTGTTGTAAGCGACTGTTCGCAAGAAAGTGAACAGTGATTTATGTTCTTGCCAGTGAACAATGACAGAGTAAAAAACCGCTAGCGGACTCGGAGCCCATCTGGCAGGCGGAGTCCGCGCACTTCTCTTGGGCGAAGAGAGAGTTCGCAAAACAAAAAAAACCTCAGGGGACTCCGCGCTCATCTCTGAGAATGAAGAGGACATAACTATTATTTTACTGTCATTAGTGAACAGTAACTGTCCCTGTCTCTCTAGATTTTTCTATTTCTCCGCCCCAGAGAAGGGCGCAGAGTCCGATTATTCTTTTTGTTTTGTTTTTTTTTCTATCCTCTTCATTCCCAGAGATGAGCGCGGAGTCCGCTGGGGGATCATTATTTTTTTTAAAACTCTCTCTCACTCTCACTAGATTTGTATGGACGAATTCTCTGTAGATTTTTCTATTTCTCCGCTCAAGAGAAGGAGGCGGAGTCCGATCACTTTTTTTTTCTGTCCTCTTCATTCCAGAGATGGGCGCGGAGTCTGCTAGGAGTCACTATTTTTTTAAAACTCTCTCTCACTCTCACTAGATTTGTATGGACGAACTCTCTTTAGATTTTTCTATTTCTCCGCCTAAGAGAAGGGCGCGGAGTCTGATGATTTTTTTTTTACAAACTCTCTCTCACTCTCATTCTCAGAGATGGGCGCGGAGTCCGCTGGGGGTTCGTTTTTTTTTTTTGCGAACTCTCTCTGTCTCTCTAGATTTTTCTATTTCTCCGCCCCAGAGAAGGGCGCGGAGTCCGCTGGCAGATCGTTTTTTTTTGTTTTTTTGCGAACTCTCTCTCAATCTCTCTAGATTTTTCTCGCTTTCTTTGCCACTGTCTCTCTAGACTCCTCTCGCTTTCTCTACCCCCCAAGATTTCTCTATATATAGAAAGGCTCTTCTCATATTCTGTCGCCCAAGATTTCTCTCTGTTCTCTCGCTCCTAATCCATTGATCTAGCTCGCAAGTCTACTACTCAGTAACCGAATCCAAATCCTTTCCAGATTTGATATCAGTACTTTCCTCCATTGTTCAAAACCGCCAACTATAATTTTCGCTCTTGACAACAATCAGGTGGGTTGTGAATTTTTTTTTTTGATCTATTAACTTACACTCCTCCATCTACACTGATGCGTGTAGATTGGATATTTGGGCTAAAACTTCATCCATGATTTTTTAAATTCAGTACCTTTTTTCTTTTTCCTGCAATAGATATTAGATTACAGAGAACAGTTGTTGAATAATTTTTCTAATCTTTACTGATCCTTTTCTGCATGTATTACAGTTGTTTTTGCAATCAAGTTGTAATCTTGAGCAGATTTACAGCTATCAGACATGCGTATATCATTTTTTGGTAACTATGGTTATTTCTTTTTTACTTTATGTTTATAATGCTGGATATGATACATAGCAAACTCTCACATATTTTTCTTTTTTTATGTCTTATGCAGTCCACAATATTTTTTCTTTTTAGCTTGCAATATAACATGAGCTGAAGTAAACAAATTTCTCTACAACAAATATTTCAAACACCCGCAGCAAAGTGCGAGCCTAATTTCTTGAAGATGATATTAGAGATATTAGCTAATCCCGCTGCCATTTTACCCCTCGCACAGCACCGTAACTATACAAATGTTTTCCATGTACTGTATACACCGCGCCAAGGCGCGGGTATCTTCCTAGTTTTTACACAAACGAAATATTTTGAACTGGAATATACTATGAGATCAAGGAAATCATTGCATGTTTTATAAATGAGCTAGGAGTTCGACTAATAAAGATTGTTGTAGCGCATATATGTAACCACTGAAGGAAACTGTTGGTAGTAAAATTCATCATCGCAACATCCTGATTTTCCATCATTTTTATCTATAATCTTCTTCAGTGCAGGTGCATTGGTATTGTTGTTGGCTAGCTCATCTGTCTGTCAAAACATTTAAAAACCATCACAGGCTGCCTCAAGCTACTAATATTCTCATTTCTCAACAAGGTCTTGAAAATTTACTTCTTTCCTAACATCACTTGGGGAACCTTGTTGTGGAGCATGAACCACCCAGCAATTTTGGGAGCAAATGAAATATGCTCATCTGAGGTTCGAGGACAAGCATCAAATACTTGAGAGTTGAGACCAAGACACCAAGTTTGCCCCAGTAAAAATCCTTTGGCTTAATCAGCATACAACAGATTCGCCAGTTGTAACACATAAACCCAATCAACATGACCCCAATCTTGCTCTGGTCAATATGGTGTAATGCAAGGCCTTCTGGCTCAGGCATATATGGGATGCTTTGAAATGTCAACGTCTAGCAGACGCACCTGGAAGTCCCAAGCTGGTAGTGCAAATGAAGTCCCTAGCTGCTCCTGCCAGCTCGTTTTCCTGATGAAACCAGCTGTGTGTGTTTTCTTCTTAACTGACCAAAAAAAACATGTGTTTTAAGTTGTCATCATTACTTCATCATGCAGTTGTAAGCAAGTCCACTATTGGCAACCAAGTGTGTTCTGGGCTTGTCTTTTCATTTGGGCCAAACGATAAGGTGTCAATGCAGGGTAATATCCTAAGTATTTCATGGTTGCAGGTTCATAGCACTGCAACTTGGTCTCTCATTGCAGTGTCCTTCGCCTTGGAAGTACCTGGAAAGACACCAATTATACAAATCAATTTTGTCACTAAATTTACTCATCTGCACCGACACTTGGCACATATAAACAGTGTTCAAGTTCTTCAAAGTATGAGCAATCACACAGCAGTTTCATCTTTAAGTGATTAGCTAAAGATCTCAACAGCTAAACAATGCAACAGCATTAATAAACAGAAACCAACTATAAAATGTACAATTGGAAAGAAACACTTATGAAAAGGAAAGCCTAATAAGCATTACAATCGATAATCAAAGCTCACATAAAAGAGGTTGAGATGTTAACAGTTTACCTCAGGCTACTTCCCTTAAACTGATCAATATGACGATCCAAAATATAAAAATCATGAGGGGTTTCCTCTCTGCAGAGAACAAACACCAGTATAATTATCATCGAAACCAGCTAGAAGTGTGCAGAAAGTATTTTTGTACCACATTGTCTTGTAGGAATGATCAGATATGCTCATCAACAAAAGTATGAGATCTTATGGAAATAAAAGGAAGCAGTTGTGAAATGCCAAAATAAATGAATGAATGGAAGTTAATGTGAATGGCAAAGAAGCACCCCAACTAATTGCTCAAACTATTGAAGCTGAGATTGAAATTATTACCTTGCAGAAAGTCAGAAACCCATTTGTAAAGTTCCAATACATACCTACTCTAGGTGCTCCTACTCTTCCATATTCTCACTAAACACAAATTCAATTTCTGGCCTATAACCAATCCCCATCATCTCAACAACTAACAAATCAAGTCTCTCATATAGCTCCATACTTCTTGGATGAGCCTTGTCCCCAACAAAAAAAGCATGTACTTCATCTTTTACCTCAATCCAGCTGCAACCCGGCTCCTTCTTCATCCCATCATACCTCATTCTTCTCCTCATCTTTGACACCTCCCCCCACATTCCAGCTTCAGCATATATATGTGACAACAGAACATAGGTAGAAGAGTCCTGTGGATCCAATTGCCAAATAAAGTTGTCTGCTATTTCAGCCACTTGTACATTCCCATGAAGCTTGCAAATGCTAAGCAGATTTCTCCATATGACATCATCAGGTTCACAAGGCATATCTTGAATAAGTCTCAGTGCTTCATCGACTTGGCCTGACCTCCCTATAATATCCACCATACACGAGTAATGCTCCAACTGAGGCTTCAGCCCATAGTCAGAAAGCATTGTCCCGAAGTAGTATAAACCTTGTTCAGCATTTCCAATGTGTCCACAGGCTCGGAGGATGGAAACAAAAGTTACGTGGTTTGGCTCCACATTCTCAAGCTGCATATTTTTAAAAATTCTAAGGGCATCTTCTCCGAGACCAAAGTTTGCAAAGCCAGAAATCATGGCATTCCATGTCACAGCATCCCGCTTAGGTGCTTTCTTGAACATAAGAAGAGAGTCTTGCATGTTACCACACTTGGCATACATATCAACAAGGGTGCTGGTCACATATACATCTGATTGCAATTCATGCTTGATAATTTGGGCATGGATCTGTTTCCCCATTCCCACAGTAGCCAAATTCGCACAAGTATCCAGCACTGTTGCATATGTGAAATTATCAGGCTTTGCTCCTATTTCCAACATCTGAGAAAAAAAGGTCTGTGCATCCTCATTTTGCTTAAGCAGTGAAAAACCAGATATGATCGCATTCCATGAGACCATCGTCTGTTCTGTTCTATGATGTACTTTTTCGGCCTCTTCCATCATTCCACACTTTGAGTACATGTCAACAACGGCACCACCAATAAACAAGTTCGTGCCCTTTCCAGATTTAATTATTCTGCTATGGATTTCCATACCATGGTTTAAAGAACACTGACCTGCACAAGCTTTTAAAACACTACCATAGGTGAACTCATCAGGTTCCATCCTTGAGCGTAGCATGGAAACAAAACAGGAAAGTGTGCCCACTTTATTTTTGTTCTGTTCGTGAGCTGCAATAATTGCATTCCAAGACACGGCATCTCTTCGTTCCATCTCATCAAACACATGAGAAGCTCCAAACACATCTCCACATTTACCATACATGTCGAGAATTGCATTTGTTACACATACATTGGATCTGAAACTACTCTTAATAACTAATCCTTGTAGTTGAAGGCCTTCCAAGCGTCCTTTGATCATTGCACAAGCATTAAGGGCACCAGACAATGTTATTTCATCTAACCCAGTGCCAGACTTCCGCAGAAGCATAAGGAGCTGCAGAGCTTCAAAACCTTGGCCATTTCGAGCATAGCCAACTATCATTGCATTATAAGACTGCAAACTTTGGTTCGGCATCGAGTTAAACATCTTTCTGGCATCAGTTACATTGTCACATGTTGCGTACATGTCCAATGTGGCAGTACCAACCACGACATCAGAATGAAATGTGCTTTGACAGAATGCCCATGTAACTGAGTGCCTAAACTATACGCAGATAACCCTGCACACGACCTGAAAACACTAGCATAGGTAGCTTGACTCACCCCAACGCTGGCTCTCTGCATCTCATTAAACAGTTCCACAGCCATCACAAACCTATCATTCTGCACCTAACCTGCAATCACAGCGCTCCATGACACCGAGTTCTTCTCAGGCAGTTCACGAAAAACCCGAAGCGAACAATCTAGCCTCCTACACTTGGCATACATATCAGCTAAAGCACTCCCCGTGTACACATCAATGTCGAAAGCCATCTTGACCGAAACACAGTGAATTTGAATCCCCAATTCAATCTCCTCCATGGCCGCACACGCTTTCAATACAACAGCAGACGTAGTACGGTCGAATCCCACCCCAGCACTCCCCATCTTCACATACACATCAATGGACTCGAAACACTCCCCGTTGTTCAAGTACCCCGAAACCAACGAGTTCCAAGAAACCACATCTCTCGCCGGAATTGCGTCAAAACAGGCCTGCGCGGATCCCATGTCGCCGCTCTCGGCGTACCAGAAAATCATGGTGTTCCACGACACGGTTTCCCTTTGAGGCATTTCGTCAAACACCTTGGCTGCATAGCGCAAAACGCGGCATTTGAGGTACAATTGGATGAGGCAATTGGAAACGAAGACGGTGGGGTCGAACCCGGAGATGAGCATGCGGGCGTGGGCCTGTTTTCCTGGGTGGAGAGCTCTGCCGTGGGCGCATTGCTGGAAGATTTGGGAGAATGTTTTGAAGGTAGAGAATGTCAAGTAAAGGGGTTTGGGTTTTGGGGTGAGAGGTTTAGAAAAGAGTGATTTGGTTAAGCAATTCATTACCGTTTCATTTGAATTGTTCTGCGTTTTGGGTCTTCTATACTCCAAAATAAAAAAAATAATAAATAATAATAAATACTTCTGAAAAAACAGTATATATTTGAGCAAGTCGGCCGTTTTAGAGTGGGTTCCTCTCTCTCTCTCTCTCTCTCTAATTAGGTTTTGAAATTTGAATTTCGAATGTGGGTTTCTCTTCACGGCCGCTCCGGCCAACTACCACGGTTCGTTATCTACGGCGCTCCGGCCAGCAACCACCACAAGGTAATATTTCTTTTCGGTTGCTTATCGTGTTTGTTAATTCCAACAACAACCTGTAAAGAGATCTTGATTCTTTTGCATTTTGATCTAGGGTTTTTACCATTTGATAATACGTTGCCTTCGGTTCGATTCATAGTTTCCTTCGATTTTGTTCACAAGGTCTCAAGTCGTATAATCTGAATTTGATTTACACGTTGCCTTCAAGTGATGGGTTGCCTTCGAATTGATACGTTGCCTTCGGTTTTGGTTACGATTTCTCAAGTCGTATGATCTGAATAAGATCTATACGTTGCCTTCGATTAATTTGTCGGTTTATAAGTTGCCGGCGATTTATATGTTGCCTTTAATTGATAGGTTGCCTTGGATTGGTTTATAAGTTGCCAGTGATTTATATGTTGCCTTCGATTAATATGATGCCATCTGTTTATGCTGCCTTCGGTTTGTAAGTTGCCTTCGATTACTATATTCATTTTAAGTTGCCGGTGGTATATATGTTACCTTTAATTGATAGGTTGCCTTCGATTGATTTGTAAGTTGCTGGTGATTCATATGTTGCCTTTGATTTTATGTTGCCTTTGAATAATTGATGCCTTCAGTTTACGCTGCCTTCGGTTTATATGCTGCCTTCGGTTTGTATGTTGCCTTTGATTAATATGTTGGTTTTTAAGTTGCCAGTGATTTATATGTTGCCTTTAATTGATAGGTTGCCTTTGATTGGTTTATAAGTTGCCGAAAATTATATGCTGCCTTTGATTTACGTTGCCTTAGATTAATATGATGCCTTCTGTGTATGTTGCCTTCAGTTTTTACGCTGCCTTTGCACTTCGGTTTGTTCGTTGCTTTTGGAATCTATATGCTTGTTAGAGAGAGTATATATACAGGGATAATGGCATAAATCCCAATGCTACAATAAAATTTGCATCATTGGAATTGGTTCCTTGCCCTTGAATTTATATTACAAATCACATAGACATTGTATCTGGATATATATTTATCCAGGAGAAGTATATTAGAATGCCAATTTGCTGGTCATCATTCATTAAGGAACGTCTTTATAAGCATTTAAGTTTGAGCCCAGATTCTGCAGCTGGTGCTAATGGGATTGAAGGTCACTAATGAGCTGGCCCTCAAGTTGAGTTCTACTCACTCAATTCAGGGTCTTGGAAAAGCATTGCTGCGGCTTCTCCCAAGTATGAGATTGCTCCAAGAATGTCGTCTCAGGTTTTTGTTAATGGGTTTATCCAATTCATAATGTATTCTAAGAAAGGAGAAGCTTTTGTAATGTTGTTTTGGGAATTGATGTCTCTATTAAAAGTTTTAACATGAGATAAACTGCCAAAGGACTTGGCTTCTGATGTGCCAATCATTTCAGTTGTTGGCAACTCCCTTGCTGTGCAACACTATGATAGTAGACGTAAGTGTTGCAATGTATGGGTTATGAGAGAGTATGGTGTGGTGGATTTTTTGTAGACGTGTGTGAAGGAAAGACAGGAGCAATATAGTCCTTCATGATCTGAAAAAAACATAAATTAGCTTCTTGGAATTTATACAGATCCAGGGTATACATGTATTGAAACTTACATGGAGAGTCTGGTTTTACTTGATAAAGCAACATGATTTGCAGATTCCATGGAGCAAGAAGCGGAAGAATAATGGAATTCTGGCCAGTATATATATAATAGCACCTTCAGGGGGGTTTCTTTACAGTTTCTCATGTCATATTAATCTGAATTAAACTTATACGCTGCCTTTACTTGAGAGGTTTCCTTCGATTAATATGTCGGTTTATAAGTTATGTTGCCTTTAATTGATAGGATGCCTTTGATTAATATGTTGGTTTATAAGTTGCCGGCGATTTCTATGTTGTCTTTGATTTTACGTTGCCTTCAGTTAATATGTTGCTTTCGGTTTATACACTGCCTTCGGTTTGTACAATGCCTACGGTATGTACGTTGCTTTCGAGCTATGCTTCTTAGAGTATATTTACAGGGATAATGGCATATATCCCAATGATGCAAAGAATATTGTAATATGAGGGGGCAACACATTACATTTAAATTTGAAAATTGGTGCTTCCTCTATTGTTGAGGTTGAAGTACCATTTTTATTGTATTAGTTTTGTCCAGGAAGAATATCAAGCATTGCTGAGGGATATGCCATCTCCCTCTCTTCTCTCTTGTGTTGCCATCCTATTTTGGTCTAGTTGCCGTGACCCGAGATTGTTACTTTGTAACAATTGATTCAAGGTTGCCTATTGATCACTTAGAAATTAGAATATTTGACTAGAGACATTGTTACTAGAAAGATACAAATTTTCTGCAGCAGTGAGCTTGGAAAGAGTAGTCGGGATTGGTCCTTTGAGTTTTAAACTTATGGGTATCTGACATGAGAATTAAAAAGTCGAGATATAGAAAGTTTCTAAAGCAGTGTGCTTGGAAATAGCAGTTGGGATTGATCCTTTGAGATTTAAAAGTATAGGTATATGTCATGAGAATTTTCTCTTACAGATATACAATGTTTCTGAAGCAGTGAGCTTGGAAGAGTAGTCGAAATTGCTTTTCCGTAAAAGTTGCATGGTTGTCATTTTAATCAATCTGTAAAGATCTGGATTCAGAATGTAACAAGTCAAGTGATTTTGTTTAATCTACGGTCCCGAAAATGAACTAATTGAGGCAATAGTGTTGGGGATATAGTTGATATTGTTGTATTGTAAGTTCGTGTAAAACTGTTTCCATTACAACGAAGAAGTCATTGATGCAATATTTTTGGGGATACTGCTAAGATTGTTGCCTTGTATTTCTGAGAATGGTGATGTTGATGGTTTTAAGATTTTGGCACCAACCCCACCAGGAGAAATGCAATGTGTATTCTACGAGCTTTGCAGCTTCTTAAACTCTGTGCCTCTTATGAGTTTCTGTCGAGTTTTTCTCCTTGTTTCATTTCTTCCTCTTTAACACTTTGTTTTAGGCATTCCAGTGTCAGAAGGTAATCCAGGTGTTGGGAAAACTAGTTTGGTAGTTGCTTTGGGAAAATTTTCTGGTCACAACGTTGCAAGGATCAATTTGTTTGAGCAGGTATGTGGTGTTTTTTTTACCTGATGTACTGTTATATTCTTTGCTAACATCTCCATTGTGGTGAATTGAATTCCACAAAGGCTACCTCTTGATTCTTTTGGATTTTGATCTTGGGTATGATTTTTCTGTTTGCTTAATTCAACTACAGATGGATTAGTATTCGCGGTGGTGGTTTCAAATGATGGTTATGCCAGAGCCTCAGTTTTAGGTATCAAGTGACACTATGACCACATCAATAAACCCATGTTACAGGTTGCCTTCAATTTATACGTAGCCTTAAATCCTTAATTAGGTTCATATGTTGCCTTCGTTGTATATGTTGCCTTTTGTCTATTTGTTACCTTAGTTTATACGTTGCCTTTGGTTAATATGTTTTCTTCGATTTCTCTATGCTTATTAGGGAGAGAGAGAGAGTAAATTTACAGAGTTAATGGCATATTCCAATGATGCAAATTCGTAGTAATCTAAGGGAGAGACATGCATTAATTTTGTATTCATCTCTGATGTTGCCATCCTATATCAGTATATGATCACATCAATGGTTTTACCATTTGATAGCACTTCCATTCGATTCGATTGATAGGTTGCCTTTGGTTTTGATCACAATTTCTAAAGTCCTATAACCTGAATTTGATTTATACATTGACTTCAATTGACAGGTTGCCTTTGATTGACATGTTGCGTTTGGTTTTGTTTAAAATTTATCAAGTCATATAACCTGCCTTTGGTTTCTTTCCAACCTAAACCATGTGAACTTTTTATAAGTCATACAAAGTTTCTGAAGCAGTTAGTTTGGAAAGAGTAGTGGGGTTTGCTCTTTCAAAATGTTGTCGCTGTAATTTTATTAATCTGCAAAGTTTTTTCATTACTGGTATGTCACAAGTCAAGTGATTGTGGATAACCTGAGGTCCCAAAAAGAGCCCGTTGAGGATATTGCTCAGGTTGTGCATTATTGGATCATGTAATAAAATTGTTGTCACTCAAGTGATTTTGCCTAACTTGAGGTTCCAACAAAGAAGTCATTATGCAGTACTGTTGGGGTTACTGCTTAGATTGTTGGCTTGTAGTTCATGTTAAGGAGATTCTGCCTGTTGGAAACTGGTAGTTGGTCTTGGGTTTAGACCACTTGAACTGATACTTGTCAGAAACAAAGGTTCTGTCTTGGGTTTGCTTTCTCCCTTTCATAATCTTCCTGTTAACTTTTCTTTGTATAAAGCACTAAAGTTCTGCAGGTTGATATCCCTTTTGTCTCATATACAAATAGAAGCATAGAAGCAATGGTTTCATAAAATGGTTTAATCTTACCATAGAAATACAAGCATCTCATAGTGTTGGCATCTTACCATAGAAATACAAGCATCTCATAGTGTTGGCATCTAGTTGTTTCATGAAGTGGTTCAATTTACTGAAATTACTATCAAGGTGACAACAACCAAACTACGGAAAATGGGTGTCATTTCACCTCTGTTGTTTTCATGATGATGGGAACCACATGTTCTATATCTGTCCATGATTATATGTCTCAATTTCCAATGGTGAAATTGAATCACCATGAGTCTGACAAGTGATTTTTTTTATCCAGATATTGAATTATTGATTGTTTGAAGGAACTCTTAAATTTCCTCAACAGATAAAGTTTTTTACACTTTGGTTGAAGAGGAGGAGCTTCAAGAGAATTATTTGACCTCTGTCCGTTGATTAGGACTTGAGACCTACTTCCCTCCCCTAAACCACTAAACTCTTGTCCTAACATATATCAACGTATAGTAGAGAGACAAAGCTGAATTTGAAATCAGTGTATTTCTTCATTTCTATGCATGTTGAGCAGCAACTACTATAAAGTCCTACTGATAAAAGAAAATGCAGTACGCAGGTTCAGCTGGGGTTAAACTCAAGCATATTAATATCTACCGGTTGGCTTCCTAGTATCTTTTAAATCTTATGATACAGAACCTGTTTCCACTTCAAACAGTGGGGAAAACAATAAGCCATGATGGTGCCCTGGCCAGTAAGTAATTACTTCTAATTCCATTTACAGTCACTAGATCACATCAATGGTTTACCATTTCGTATTACATTGCCTTCTATTTGATTCATATGTTACCTTCGGTTTTGTTCACAAATTTCGAATACATATAATCTAATTTTGATTTATATGTTGCCTTCAATTGATAGGTTGCCTTCGATTCATATGTTGCTTCCTGTTTATAAGCTGCTGGCGATTCATATATTGCCTTTTGATTTATATGTTGCCTTCAATTAATACGATGCCTTTAGTTTATACGCCCTCGGTTTATATGTTGCCTTCGGTTCATATGTTGCCTTTGATGAATACGATGCCTTCAGTTTATATGTTGTTGCCTTCGGTTTATACGTTGCTTTTCGATTTCTCTACGCTTGTTAGAGAAGTTAAATTTACATAGATAAGGCCATATATCCTAATGATGCAAAAAATATTGTAATCTGAGGGATAGACATAGATTAAATTTCAATTTGAAGATTGGTGCTCCCTCTTTTGTTGTGGTTGAAGTAGCATTTTTTAGTGTGTTAGTGCTGCCCATGACGGAAATCAAGCATTCCTGAGGGATATGCCATCTTCCTTCTCTCATGTTTACATCCTATTTTAGTATATGTTGCCTTTAGTAAATGGTGAGCTGACTGTTACTTACAACAATTGATTCAACTTCGTAAGTTTGTCTATTGATTACATAGAAATAAGAGTATTTGACTTGAGAAATTGTTACTAGAGAGATCCCAACTTTGCGCAGCAGTGAGCTTGGAAAGTGTAATTGGTATTGGAGCTTCGAGTTTTAAACATCTGGGTATATGACATGAGAATTTTCAAGTAGAGATATACAAAGTTTATTAAAGCAGTGAGCTTGGATAGAGTAGTTGAGATTAATTCTTTGAGATTTAAAGATATGGGTATCGGTCATGAGAATCTTTTATTAGAGATAAACAAAGTTTCTAAAGCCATGCCAAGCTTGGAAAGTGTAGTCGGAATTGCTCTTTCATAAAGTTGCCCAAGATCTGGATTCAGAATGTAACAAGTCAAGTGATTTTGTTTAATCTGAGGTCCTGGAAAAGAACTAATTGAGGCAACAGTGTTGGGGTTATTGTTGATATTGTTGCATTGTAAGTTCATGGTATAAATTGTTGCCACTCAAGGGATTTTGCTAAGACTGCTAAGAAGAAGTCATTGATGCAATATTGTTGGGGATACTGCTAAGACTGTTGCCTTCTATTTCTGAAAATTGTTATGCTCATGGTTTTGGGATTTCGGCACCAACCACCAGGAGAAATGCACCGTGTATTCTACGAGCTTAGTGGCTCTTAAACCTGGTAATTGTACCCCCCTATGTATGCCGCTTATGAGTTATTCTTCTCTTTGTATCATTTTCTTCCTCTTTAACATTCCCAACCATTTTATGCATTCCAGTACTAGATGGTAGTCCAGGTGTTGGGAAAACTAGTTTCCTAGTTGCCATGGGAAATTTTCTGGTCACACAGTTGGAGAGAGAGAGTGTGGATGTGACCCGCTCACGTTAGAAAGTTGAGCTTGTTCCTAGTCACTGTAGGCTGTACGTGACTGTGGTCTTACCTTAGCCGTCGAAATTAACATGAGCTTACCATACTTGGTCAAAAGAAATTAAAATATCCTCTTGTCGTTTTACAAAAGCAAATATCCACAATCCATTTCTGATTTTTCTAAATTATCCATTACCAAAAAGAAAATAAAGGATAGAAATTGAAAAATAGGTCACAACCTTATCCACAACTCCACGTCGACAGACCCCAATTCTGACGCGTCAAATTACCCCTCCCAGAACCTTCGCCTCGTCGACGGCCCCACATTTTCCATTATCCAAAACACCCCCGCCTGCGCCCCACGTGGCCGCAACACGACAATTCAGCCAACTCGTATTCGCCGTCGCGCCGTAGACGGTACAGGGATAATTAAGCGAATCTCACGTGGCTGGTGCCCGTGCACCGCACGTGACAAGTAACCGCCCCCGGGAGTTTCGATCGCGTGCGCCTCTTCTTCTCTTATATATAAGAGAGGCAGCGCGGCCCAACCGAAGGTTGTTTTCGTTGACGCGAGATTCGTACGATTTGGATTTTTGGGAAGAACGCTGAGAACCCTAAACCCTAAACGACCATTAACCCCTGACACATCAAACAAGCGTGAAACTCACGACCCAAGGAGAAGTGCGGGAGGTGTTTTCTATCGCCTCGATAGACCAAATGGCAGGAGTTTTGAGAGGGTGGCTGAGTTTGGAAAAGCTTTGTTTGTTTGCTGTTTTTTGTGGTGAGTCGTGACTCGCTTTTGTCGTGAACGAGTTTGAGTAGGATGGTTCAGCTCATGACTCCGAGGAAGAAGGTGACGGTGAAGTTCGACGTCGACGACGAGTCGTTCCATGACTCCGGACTCGCTCCGCTTCACAAACGACCCAAACTCGACTCGTCGTCTCTGGTAAATTCATTTTCATTTCAAACTGATTTCATCGTAATTTTGATTTGCTAGCAACAAAACGCAGTCGTTTTATTGTTTTGGATTTTGATTTGTGGTTTGTGCAGGAGCAGTGGGGTTCAGGAAGTGCCACGTGTGCGGTTGTTCCGCTGGAGTATGATCCGCTGGAGGAGCCGAGCCCGCTGGGGTTGCAGCTGAGGAAGAGTCCGTCGCTTTTGGATTTGATACAGATGAGGCTTACACAGCAGAAGGCTGTTAAATTGGGCAAGAAAAATCACAAGGGAGCTGCTGGTTCTGGTGCTACTGATAAACTCAAGGCCATGAACTTTCCGGCTTCGCTGCTAAGGATTGGGACTTGGGAGGTATAACACTTGGTTTCTTATGAATTTTCGGAATTTTAAATTTCTGTGATTTTTGGTGTGAAATTTTGAAGTGATTATGTTGCAGTACAAGTCAAAACACAAAGGGGATTTGGTGGCGAAATGTTATTTCGCAAAGCATAAGCTTGTGTGGGAGGTTCTTGATGGTAGTCTCAAGAACAAGATGGAAATTCAGTGGTCAGATGTTGTGGCTATCAAGGCTAACTACCCGGATGATGGACCGGCCACTTTGGATGTTGTGGTAATTTACTTGTTCACGTTAGTGTTGTTTTTTCTTGAATTGAAAACCAGCAGAGTCCTCCACATTTGCTATTATGCATTATATATGATTGAGTTGATACTGAGATATTGTAATCTTTCTTGGTGCAGCTTGCTAGGCCGCCTCTTTTCTTTAGGGAGACAAACCCACAACCTAGAAAGCATACCTTGTGGCAGGCAACAACAGATTTTACTGATGGGCAATCTAGCATAAACAGGTTATTTATCTAACATTGTAGTCTTTTTTTTCTTGTCAAATGAAATCTCATTGGTTTTTCATGTTCGTTTTGTATTTGAACACCAGTGGCCTTGGGTATGATGACTGTTTAAATATTATAAAAACCTTGTAACAAAGTACAAGATTATTCACCGAGTTCAACATGTTATTCATTTTAGAAACTGAGAGGGTAAAATAGTCTCCTGAGTTCTTCTCTTGTAATAATGAAACTTTTAGATTTTCGGCTATATCTTAGAAATCGTAACACGTATCGTCTCCTCCCAGCCAATGTACAACACATGTTGGAACAACCCTCTTAACATCTGGCTAGTCTACAGTACAGACTATTCACTAGGCATTTAATGAAAACAACTGTTTTAGACTTTTAGTATGTCAAGGAGAGGACAGTTCATAAAAATAGGTGTATGAAAACTACATACTACGCTAAATACTGTTTCTTTTTAAAAAGAAAAAAAAATGCATGTTGGGAACGGATAGGCAAGTTCAAGTGCATATAGATAACATCCACATGGTTGTGAGTTGTGACATGGTCTTGATTGCTAAGTCACAGACTTCTATAGAAGTTTACCTTGTATATGGTTGTGTTTTGCCCAGTAAAGTTGTAAAGACATTGTCTAGGGGTTGGAACTCATTATTCATGCTGTTACTAATTTTTTTCTTCTTCTGTGTATTCTAGAGTTTTATCCTAATTTTGTCTTTTATTCTGTTCCAGGCGACACTTCCTCCAGTGTCCACATGGCTTGCTTTTCGGCAAGCATTTTGAAAAGCTTATTCAATGTGACCCTCGTCTCAACTTTTTGAGCCAACAGCCAGAGATTGTGTTAGAATCTCCGTTCTTTGAAACCAGAGTTCCAGGAACAAGTGACACTGATGAATATAGACATCAGATTTGTTCTAAGCTTGAAGATGGACCCATATTTGGGTTGCAGGGTTCTGCATCACCCTCTGGAACTCATTCGTCCTCATCTAGAAATGAAGAATTTGCTGGTAGAGCTCCTGAAAATTATCCCCGGGAAATTTTTTCGTCTATCTCAGGTAACTATATAGGCCTTGAATTGCTATTTAATAGCACACAACTAACGAATATCCATCTCTTTATAGTTAATCTCTGATACTATGTCAGTTGACCTTTATTATGACTAATCTTACATGGTTTTCCAACTATATACTTTAGCTGAAGATTGTATGTTTACTATCATATAGCTATCACAGATCATTGTGGAGTTAAATTGTGCTTGTGGTCATTTCATGACTAGCAATAGCGGCCTTACTCTTAGTAATGGGCTGTATTCTAGGATTTTGCTAGACTTAGATACATGTAGCAGTATGGAGGTGCCTGTTATAAATGAAAATGAGCCTCGAGGTTCCTTGATGGTAGTATCTGGTGTATTAAACTTGGCATATTTTGTTAAATCTTCTTTGCTTTAAGCTTGTGGCATCCATGGCAGTATAACATGGCATAAAAACTATACTGTCTGGAATATTTGATGTAAATCGGAAAATCTCATATTCAATCTTTCGTCGAAGTTTATTATTGACTGGAACATCCAGGAGAGTGGGAGTATAATAAGTATTGATATGTTCAGTGATGTACAGTGATGGGTCCATTGTTATTGATTTAAGCATTTGGGAGAAGGTCATTTCTTTATTATAATTTGATCTCAAGAAAGCCAAAAAAAGCAAAAGAAAACCAAGAAATCAAGAGTTGGGATTTCTTCATATCAGACAGAAGCTTGTCCCAATGGAGTTGTAGCAGGGGAATGTTGCAAACATTTTTCTTTTTTGGCATGTGTTTTGTTGTGTTTCTGTTCCATCATGTTACATAGAATTGTAGAGCTGTTAATATTGCATTATAAAACTATGAAGCCATGGTTTTTTATTTGATGTATGTGTTGTTAATATTGCATTATAAAACTATGAAGCCATGGTTTTTTATTTGATGTATGTGTTGGAAGTATTTCAGGTATTTCTGTTTTTTGGTATAATTTTTGTGGTGGATTTCATCGCATCTATAATGACTTGGTCTCTTTCTATACAGTAATGGACACCACTGTGATGGCACAGAAGGGGAACCTTGGAGCCGGAATCTCAAAGATACCAAGTAACTTTGATCAAATCAAAGTTCCTGGACTTCACTCGTCAATGTCAGTGAGCTACTTTGTAAACCACATTGGACACTGCATCACGGAAAAGATGTCTGGCCCCGTGTTTGCTGGAAAGGAGCAACCTAGCCGCGACATTCTAGAGGAGATTACTCAATACTTGTTCAATGACTCCCAACACACTTTACCATCTGATGACCAGTCCCTCATGTCAAGGGTCAACTCCCTTTGTTGCCTTCTGCAGAAGGATCCTACTGCACAAAACTTGCATGCTAGGAGGGATGATGGGAGAATGGCTGAAACCAACTCCGCTTCCGCATCAGGTTACCAGAGTAAGATTGGAGAAGGGTCTGTTACACCCAAGGTTGAGAGCACTGACACTTGGGATGATACACAACTAGGAATCCCAAGGCGGGATTCATTTGGGGAGTTTCTTCTTAATATGCCTTGGATAGCATCTCTTCCCCAGTTTCTTTTTAATTTTTCGTGAGGTAACTATATGTACCAAAGCTACGTAGTGATCACTTACCATCCAACTTGTAAAAAAGCATAGAGATCCGATATAATTAACTGTCTGTGGATACAGTAGTCAGGAGGGTAGATACTAAAACGCCTGCAGCTTAGGGGTTCAGAAATGTATGTTGATGAAGAGTCCTGAAAGTTGCTTAAGCTGCACCTTGCAAGTTGCAAGTGCTAATAGGCTTGATATTAGTGGTGCGTTTTGCTCGACCTTTGTGTGTAAACACAATAAATTGAGAGTCAAGTGATGAATTACTGTGTATATATTCTTTTTTCCTGGAAAAATAAATCTACTTTCGCTCAGCATACTACAAATGATAATACTTTTTTCGGGGACAGATTGAGATGAAACATCTGGATGCAAAAGAAGTATTGGTGGGATATATATTCTCAAGAAAGCAACTCGCTGTAAATTCTGTTCTAAAAAAAACAATTCAAGATGTATATAGATCTATAACATATGACGACTGTATATTCTTGCGAGTACCAGATTTCGTATGTAAATTCAAGACAATTGACTAGCACTAGCAGACCACACCAGTATATATATGCATGTATTACGCACCTACTATCTCGGAGAAAATGTACAGATTAAAGAACAAAGAAACAAGCACAACAAAATAGACAATCAAGGTTCAGCAGGGCCTTCGTCATCACCCACATTGCCATCTTCCTGCAACATGTCCATAAGCATGGTAACCTGGTCTTGCAGCATTGCATTCTCTCTTTCTACTTCTCCACGTTTGCTTCGTTCTTGCAGGAGCTGCAGTTGCAAGTGTTCTAGGCACCTGGCATCCTCCTCCAATTGCTCGTTTAGCCCATCAATTTCCCTATCCTGGAAAACAACATGAATAATGGTTATGTATGTTGCACATTCTATCTACTTGATTGGAGATGAGGCGAGTGAGGTATTTGGAAATGACACCTTTCTGTTCATTTCCTGAATGGCAATCCGCCTCATTTTCTCAACCACATCAACATTAACCAGCTTTCGCTTTTTTCCAATCAGCCACCCTTTAGGATAGCTCGAGGAATCAAAGTCAGCAGGAGGAAGTAAGGACTCAGCTGATGGCCGTTTCCCATTGCTATTCATCGTAGGTTCTAAGGGTTCAAACAGAGCCTTTCGACGCTCTGACAGCTCAGGAGCTGCAGTTGAGTCCTGAAGCATATCCTCATCGGGCTCGGTGTGCTCTTCCTGTTTGTTGGGAGCATTGTTAGCAGTGTCTTCTGTTACCTTCTCTATAGTCCTCCCGCCAGCTGTTAGAAACAAGTTACCACTCTAGTGCTTGTCGAATTTAGAGAATTGCAGCACATTTGTACAGTAAATATTGAAGGCACTAGTATGTTAGTAGTTAGAACACCAGAGAGAATGTTGACCCGTATACTATGTTGTTAGTGTTAAGGAAGAAATGCAAAGGTTAAAATGCGAAGTACAACAACACATCAGCCAGAAGAAAGTGTGGCAACCCTATACTAGAACCAATTAGAATTATTTTTGATTGAAAGCCCACATAGCCAGTCAATACTCCCGACTCAAACTCGAAATAACCATTCATCAATCAGGATGGTGACAATTCCATTGCAGCCGATATCCAGAAATGACTTAGCTATTGGCATATTACTGGCATTACTATGTGATATATATGCATTGAAGTGATATGAAGCCCTGAATTCCCTATCAAACCATTAGTACTATAGTACCGTCTTTGGAAGGTGTCATTTAGGAATTTTATAATTATGTCCAAATAGGGTATTTCGAAAATTTGTCAATAAACAGTGTGGAAAAAAAAACAAGGAAAATATCATAATTTGAAAGGTTGGTAAAGAGTCCTCATCATAAACAGCTTTTACAGCAGCATTTATATGCCCATATAAACAATCATAGTCTTGATATGTTCATGTTTGTTTCCAAAGAATTGGTTGAATCCTGGAAGCCAATTGTTAGGTGACAATAGTTGAACCATACAGCAAGTTCCAGAGAAAATAAAAATATCAGCAAGATCAAATGCATTCTCATCGATACACACTATCATTATGTGACAAAATTAAATATTGGATGAAAACTATTACATGGTGCACAAAATCACGTTGAGTACATTGAAATACCATTGTTAAAAAAAATAAAAAAAACATTTATTCTAAGTTTCATGATGGCAATGAAATATCATTTCTCCATTCAAATAAATTAAAAATGAAAAACACAATGACTACAATTGAAGATAACCATGATTAACCTTTTGAGCACGTGAAGTTTATAGGCCAAAATTATATTTTTAATTATTATTGTTATTTATTTAAAATGAATGCATATAATAATGACAGGGGCAATTCATGCCAACCAAACCCAGTAAAGTAACGTACGAGCAAAGTCAGAGCAACTCTTGAGACCCAACAACTCTTCCAAACAATGATCATATCAAGGGGAGTTACAGCTCAATTCAGCTGAATTGATCCATAATTTTCTAAAATTTAAAATTAAGGCACAAATGTTTAAGAAACATACCAGCTTCAAAAACTCGAAGGCATCCAGCTGTTAGCTACCAAGATTTACATAATTTTGTACTTGGGTATTGCCCTAATGGCCTAATTAATCATGCAGGCATCACAATTCACAAATCAAGCTGAAGTTGTTTCAATTCATGAGAAGAGAGATAGGAAAGTAAAAGGGTGCAAGCTAACTAAAGAGTACCTGATCTCTTTCTGGGTTTCCAATCAATTCTAGTGGAAGAGACAGGAGCAAACCCCTCCAGAGCTCCATCAACCTTCTTATCTCCGTTCTGGTTCTCCATGGGGAAAGAGATCAAACTAACAAGACTTGATCAAAGACCTCCAAAACCCAACTTTCCCCTTATGACCAATTCAGCATCAAGGTCTCTCTCTACAACAGAAAGATAGAGGGGTTGTGTTTTGTTTCACAGCTTTATATCTTTTTGGCTTCAAGTTCTCACCGAGAGCTCTGATGAAAGAGGCAAAGATGAACGATGATTACAACAAGGGTGAGATTTGGCATTTGGTGGCAGAATTAAGGCAAACAGTTGTCTCTTTCTGGGTCCATGTCATTTTCTTGCATGTAGTCGTTATAAATAATTGCAATGTTTAATATTCTCTTAATTATGTATTTTATGAGGTGTGTTAATGTGGGTTACTTGTTTTTCTATTGATTGTGTTTTTCAACTCTTCTCCTTTGGTTTTCTAAAAGTTGACCGGTTTCTCATGGACTATGGAGAGGGGAATATATGCTCAGGGGTATCAGCATTTTTCTTGACACTTTTTGGTAAAAAGTGTCAACTAGATGGTCTCCTTTAGCATAGTGGATGGTGCTTTGAAGCAACTTTTACAACTCGTGGGTTCGACTGGCATCAAATGTTACCGTCAACAAAGAAATGTGTCAAACTGTCAACTAAGATTTTTTAAAAAAAAATTGTGGATATATTTCGTGGTCGAAAAGGTTATACATCTAATTATTGCTAATCAGGCAGGAGCAAGCTCCTATACAAGCTACGAGCAGGCTCATTATTCGACTGCAACTAAAAAACCTGAAAAGAAATCTAAAAAATCACTTCAAAAAACAAGTGGACAAACCAACACTTTGGTCACTGTTTGAGAATTCGACAACAAGATCGACATGTCTCTTATTTTCAACAGGTTGCTAAGCGGGAGTTCGTTCTGAATGGTGGCCTGTGAATTTTTGAGCAGGTGTTGACGACGGCGCTATATGACTTTCGGTAACAGCTAGCTAACAGATGCCAATCCCCGCGGTTTCATGGACACGTTCTCATCTGTGTGGGGATTTGAGAACCGTCTGAGAATTCGACAACAACACGATGAATATGTCTTACACTTTCAAAAGGAGCCTGATTCGGAGTTTGTTCTAAATGGTGGCCTGTGGTTTTTTTGGAAAGCATGGGTTAGTGATGGGGCTATATGATGGATTCGTTGTTGTTGCATGCGTCGGTGCCAATCAAATCCAAACCAGTTTTGGTGAAGTTTTTGGACCTGTTTCCCTGTTTATTCACAGTCGGTGTTATGGCTCTCATTGGAGCTACACTAGGTGAAGTGATTGATCTGAATAACCCTGCAATTAAGCGAGACACTCATGTTAAAGTCATGATTTGGGCATTCAATCTCAGATCTTGTGAAATAAGCATACCTGCCTCAAAATTTCGAGTTCGTTTCTAGGGTTGAAGCTGTGGTTCAATACAAATACGAACATATAGTTGTGGTTTGTCGTGTTTGTGGCCTCTTGGAGCATCCATCTACTGGTTGATGTGGCCCTCCGACGATAAAGGTTATAGGGGTGAAGATAGCTTCCTAATAAACCCTAACCCTAGTCCTCGCCCTAACCCTAATGCTAGGATTTCTACTTTTTCTGGTGGCAGCAGTTCATCTCCATTGTCAACCCTTATACTGCTCAGCCAAAGGGTTTTACATAGGGTTGGGCATAAAAACCCAAAATCCCAAACTCATATCGATCCTATGACTGGATGGGACGGGATTTACTTATAATAACACTAGAAAAATAGTTGCCTCGCTGGTAAGTTAATTTGGCAAGATCCCATCTCCATCTTTATGTGATGTGCCTCCGACTTCATTGGTGGTTCACGCTCAAACTCTTAGGTCAGTGAACCGATCATAGGGAAGAAGAGAACATGTACTCCTCTTAATTTGATTCAGTATAGTAAGCGTTCTAAGATCAATGGTGGTGACGCCATTGAATGAATATGAGGAAGTGAACCAGGGTTACGATCCAGTACTCTCTGCAAGACTGTCAATAGGGTGATTATTGTCTCAACTAGTAAGAAAACTAAAGATGGTCAACCTCAGCTCCAAGGAAGAAGAAGCCCAATGGGTGATGTCACTACAAAAAAACAATCGCATTGGCTTCTCCAGTTTGCTTCAGCAACCCAATGCTGTCTCTTAAAGTTGACTTTTTGCTTCGGCAAAATTTCGCCGTCGCAAAATTCGAGTGATCAAGCCTCGTTGTAAGCATGCTGCCAAGACAGAAAATCAAGGAGAGGTTCAAATGGGGAACTTGGTGGTTCCGGCAGTTGTACAACAAGAGGAGAAACATGATGTTGCGGAAGAACCTGCTGGTATGGCTCAAAATGTCGGAGAGGTGCTAGTTCTAGCACTTGAATGATATCTTTTTTGCATTTAAGTAAGTCAGGGGAGATTTGGTTTCGTTTTGGTTCATTCCCTTCTCTGGTTAGTTAGCTATTATCTTTAGTTTCTTTGTTTTGTTATCGTTTTAATGAATTGTTACAACATTTAAGTGGCCTTGTTTAACTTGCATTATGGTTTTAGACCAATTGCGCGCATCAGAGTAAGTCTGAGATTCCTCATGTGGTGGACGCCCGTCTTAAATCAAGCAGTTAAGAATTGCCATGAAGTTGATTGGCGAAAGTAATGGTCTACATGTATAGAGAACATCTTTGGCTCTCCCGTTCTTATGAGGAAGAATGTTTTTAGTTACGAAATTATCGATACTCGTTTATGAAAATTCATGCAACTCTTAGAATTTTGTTTGAAATATGAATATATACCTCGATTTTGATGGAGCTTAATATACATTGACACCGAAATATCACTTATTGCTCTCTCTCTCTCTCACTAATACACGTCATACCAAAAAAGAGTGGGGAGCCTACAAATGGTGTAGAAAATCTTAGAAAACTTAAAACATCTTTAACAGTTTTTTTAAAATTTCTCAAAAATTGAGAAGCAAAAGCTAAAATCTCTAAAAAACATATTTTCAAAATCCAACAGCTTCTCCATTTTGGAGATTTCGGCATTTAATACAACAATAAAATATACTATATCATTATTAATTATAACAAAAGACTATTATATATTTTATTGTAACAAAAGAAATACTCAATAAAATATAATATTGTTATCTTGAATTCGTTAGAGTACATGAAAAATTAAATTTTGGGGAAGGAAGACTTTGCCGCAAATTTGGGGAATGAAAGCTTCTCTTTCTTCTCTATTCCCATTTTGGGGAATGAGATGGGGAAACTGTTGGACCTAAAAACAGCTCTCACTACAGGAAATCTCGTCCTAGGCGACCGAAATGAAGTAAGTCATCGACTAAGAGTGTTCCTACCCAACGAATATTTTCATATCTTATCGACAAACTGGTTCGTCGATAAGAATCTATGTTGACGGAATTTTTTTGTCAGAAGCATTCTTAGCCGACGAAATCGTCGTCGGTATGTATGTTTACCAATTAATCTTGTTTCATTCTTAGGTGACAGAATATTCGTTGGTAGAGTTTTAAATCGACGAATTCGTAACAGTTCTTAGTTGACGATCGATCTTTGTATTCGTCGGTTAGGTGTTTTAATTTAGGTGACTGAATTTTTTTTTCCGTCGCCTAAGTGATTTTATTTATTGTAAAAAAATTAATTTTTGTTTTCTTACCTTATTCACTGTTTCAAAAAATTACATATCAGTAACAATAATCAAACACGTACATACAGATCCATATATACCTGAAGCACTGGATTTGGAAAACATATTCATATATTGATCATGATCTAGATGGACAAATATTGATCATATACAAAATAATTAATGAACTATATGTAAAAAATTGTTCATATACACTAGCTAAACTATGAATGAAGTACTACAAAATCCATAATGTCAATTGACATTCTCGTCCAATCCTATGTCGTCGCCTCTATCATCATTGTTCTGTGGGGAAACATGTGGAGGAGGAGAAACAACTGGAGGAGAAGGAGGAAATTGTGGAGGAGAATGTGGCATACCTAGATGCTCATATAAGGCTGCAACTTGGGATTGCACAACGTTACACATAGACTCTGCACGCAGGGCACGTTGCTGGACCACTTGGTATTGCTGTTGGGCACAATGCTAGACCTCTTGGAATTGTTGTTGGGCATGCTCATTTGATTCCTTTTGTCTCCGCTCATAGCACTCATGCACCTCTTGGAGTTGTTGCTCATCAACTTTAGGAGAATGACTACATTAAGTGGAACCATTTGAAGAATGGCTCAAGTCTCGCTCGCCTCCTCGTCTTATCCCTCTGATCACATTTCCTTTCCGAGTTTTGAGCACCTTACCTAACACCTCAATTTGTTGGGACTAGTCACTCTCCACAATCTCCTCCTCTGTCGCGTCAGAGTGTTGTTCCTTAAATGCATCCTTTCGTTTATTAAACTTATCAACCATGTCATTCTGCATTTAAAAGACATCAATTATAAACAAGTTTGCTCAACATTTAAAATAGTACCTAAAACAGTAACATTTGAAGCAGTAATCACTTGAAAAAAAAAATCAATAACAGTAAACAGAGGTGCTTGCATGCACGCCTTAGGGTACCAGCAGTGCGCCTTGGGGTGCTCCCTGAAACGCGCATGCACCCCAGGGTGCACATGTTGGCACCTCATGGCGCGCATGCTGACGCCCTGAGGCGCTGCATTATCGGCTATTCTTAATTGCACTTAGACTTGTACAAGAGCTACAATTCACCTAGATTATCAAAGCACACCAAACTCTTTTACTATAATTCAAATGCCCTACCAATAACCGAATTTACACATGCTTGAACCATTTGCTAAGCTTACATAATAGTAACAAGAAAGACACTTACATATTTCCTAGTCGTATCTTCATCATCGGCCCTGACATAGGTCTTCTCAAAACCTTTGATAATTGGAAGCTGCTCCCATTGTATTTTGAGTTCCTCCATTGTGTAGATGATAGGAGAAGACCCCGTGTGCTGGTGCATAGTCTTCTCCCCACGGTTTTCTGCTTGTTTGCCAAGGAGAGTCTAATACACAAAAAAATATTAAATAGATTAGTAAAATACAAGAGAAACAATGAAGTTAATTTAAAAAAATTAAAGGGAACAATGAAGATAATTTAAAAAATCATCTTGAACGCATCTGACTTGAAGTGCTCATATAGAAACTCTCACTGGTCCTCTCTCCCAATGAAATATGAAGGCATGCCAGAGGACCCTTTCTTTAGATAAGCTTTGTGACACTGGTACTTCCAGTCCTTGTACCTCTCATGTGCCCTCTTCAGTATCCAATTGAACATTGGCTCATCATTTTCATTTCACTCGTACTTCGGCTGAGTAACAAATAAAAACAATTCTCATGCTAAGCACTAAAAAAATGTAATTAAGTAAATTTACTTTTTTAACTGTTTTCAGTTACTTACCGACATTGCATTCCACACATTCCACTTCTCCTCCTGATCAAGGTCTTAGAATGTCCTTGCCCTCATTTCCACCAGACTCCGTATGGTGAAACCGATATCATGTGCTACTAAGCTGTTTATCCCCCTCACGCTAGGGCCTTTTACACAAGGGCAATACTTCAGCTTGATCTTCTGCCCCATTTTTGTAACGATATCCTTCGCCTTCTTTCTAGAACATAGACCTTGCTTCTTTTTCGGGGCCGGAGCTACAATAACATATATTCAAAACATTAGAATATTTAATGTTATAAGATAAATACATCAATTAATAAATAAGCTTGTACAACATTTCCATTAGCACCTAAAACAGCGCGCCCCATGGTGCCTGCATATGCACCCCCATGGACGCTGCAGGCATCCTGAGGCGTGCTGCAGGCATCTTGGGGCGCGTTGTGGCACCCTGGGGGCGCGCATGCAGGCACCATGGGGATATTTAAATTAATACAAGTATAATTAAGAAGAATTAATATATTTACCTGTTGGGCTTCTAAATTTCAAACGAGCGCTGCCGACGATGCGTCTTACAGATTCGAGTGCCGGTGTAGATGATGGAGATTCTATTGAACTACTGTCAACGGTAGGGGGCCACACGATCAAAAGGGCAGCCCCTGGTGGTACTGTCCCAGCTGGTATGGGGGTAGGGTGGCTGCTACTATTAGCTGACCCTACGCTCTGCCGTATAAAGTCCATTAAAGCACTGGCCTTAGTGGCTCGGTCCTTCGTCTTCCCAATGATGACCATCTTGCACATGAATAACACACAATTGTTAGTCCACAGTAAATGAGTGAGTAATATATAAGATTATGAAAAATATATCCATAGAAAAACATACATGAAGGCATAGGCATGAGAGAAAGGTACGGTGCATACATATATGATAGAACAAACAAGAAAAACAAAGACATGAGAGAAATGTGCATACATATATGATAAATCAAACAAGGATTAAGTGAAGATTTCAGAATTTCTTCTTGATGCAAACTATCAACTTTCAAAAATCATAACTAAATATAGAAAAATTGTTTTCAAGAAATTTGAATTGTGAGACGATCTTTCACTACTGGAAAAAAGCTCTTAGGAGACGGAATTGTTTTAATTCCGTCTTCTAAGTTTTACATAGGAGACAAAAAATTTACTAACGAGACAAAATCATTTTTATAAAAATAAATAAATAAATTATTCACTTAGGCGACAGAACAATTCCGTCTTCTAAGTAGAACTTAGAATACGGAAAATGTACTTACGAGACAGAATCATTTTTATAAAAATAAAAAAATTTATCACTTAGGCGACAGAATAATATTCCGTCTTCTAAGTTTTACTTAGAAGACGGAAAATATACTTAGGAGACAAAATCATTTTTATAAAAATAAATAAAAAAAGAAATTTATTCACTTAGGCGACGGAACAATATATTGTCGCCTAAGGTTCTAAAAAATTGAGCGCTAATGTTTCCGCCTAAATTTTCACGAAAATTCAAACCACTCCTCTACATTAAGTGTTTATGCTCCTTGCTTAGCTTACTAGAGCTCTCTCTCTCTCTCTCAAAACAAAAAAAAAACTTCTAATCTCTATTTCTTCCTCCTCCTCTCCTCTCTGATATGTTCTCTCCCCTCTCCTATCTCTCTATATCTCTACCTTTCCTTCTTTTTCGATCTGTCCTCTCCCCTCTACTTCACAGGTGACCTCGACCACCGGCCCTCAAATCTGGGTCCCCTCCATCCTCTTTCCCCTCGCCTCCTCAGATCAATCTAGGTCAAGCTTCACTAGTTCTGGCTTTTTCCGGGTTCGACCGCCTTTCCACAAGCTCACAATCAAGGTAAGCATCTCACCTTTCCACAACAAAGCCACCTTCTCTCTATCAGATTGATTCAATCAGTATATGTAGGGCCATGATGACAAGATTGATGTGCTGTCAGGACCCACCTCGAATTTCAATCAGTATATGTAGGGTCACTGTCAGGACCCACCTTGAATTTCACCCTAAAATCTGAAATAAACCCTGCGGGGACCACCTCTAAAGGAGATTCTACCGAAAATTCGATATAACCTCCCTTAAAAATGGATAACCCTTTCTAATAAAACCTGTAAGCACTTTTGAAAATTCTAAATCCAATCTTACACTACCAGAAAATGGGTCTTGGGCGACGAAAAAAAATCGTCGCCCTGTTAAAAAATTTCGTCGCCTAAGAACTTAGGCGACGACATGTCGTCGGCCAAAACTTCGTCGCCAGAACCGCGTCGGTCAAGAACTTGGGCGACGAAAATTGATTCCATCGTCGCCCAAGAGTCATTCTTAGGCGACGATAATAATTTCGTCGCCTAAAATATACTTCTCGTCGCCCAAAAATTAGTCGTCGCCCAAGATTTAACACCTTGGCCGACGAAAACATTTTTCGTCGCTTAATATCTTATAATCTTGGGCGACGAAAATAAATATTTCGTCGCCTAAGATCACAACATCTTAGGCGACGATATTTTTTTTTCGTCGCCTAAGATGGTAAGTCCTTGACCGACGATTTAGAAATTTCGTCGCCTAAGATATATTTAATTTTTTTTTAAAAATAATTAAATAATTTTTTTAAATATATAAATCATGTTTTTTAAATTTTTGCTGGAATTTTTTTTTTCGACATTTCTTTAAATTTTTGTAATACTAAAATTTAATTAAAAATAACCCAAATTTATAAATTTATAAATAATTTATTACAAAAATTCAGTCTATCTGCCTATAGATCGAGAAACCCAAAATCTAACTCATCATTCCCGTTCGGAGGGTCCTGAGGCTGAGGCGGCGGCTAGTCAGGCTGAGGAGGCTGCTGCTGAGGCTGGGGCCACTGAGGGTGGGGCCACTGAGGTAATGGTATAGGCGTAGGCATAGGCGGAAACGGCTGTCCGGCCGCATGTGCAGCGATGTAGGCAGCCATCCACTGTCCCATAGCCGCCTGGTTGGCATTGGTGACTTCATTCACCCGCTCCATATGCGCAACCGTGGAAGCCGCATATGATTCCGCCATCGCCGCCATCTCCCTCGCTCTTTGGGCTTCCAGCTCAGACTGTAGACTTGCGAACTGATCCTGTAGCCGAGTGGTCTGGCTGTTGCTGCTTGAGGCTCCGGCGGCTCCCTTGCGCTGAAATCCTGGAGTTGTCTTCAGGATCCCCTTTCCAGCGTCTCCCATACCCCGGCAGTAGTAGGTGTTGGAACGCTGCTTGAAGGCAGTGGCCATAATCCACGCCCCAACGGTAGGATCTGAAGTGTCGATCCTGGACATGGCCTCTGACATGTCATCCTCTGCCGTGCCCGGAAATGTGTCATTCACCATGCCTCTCATGACCTCTTGCTCCGCCTCCCTCACCCTCGCCTAATTGGATATATTATAAAAATATATTAATATACATTTAATAAAATGTAATTAAAATTAAAAATTAGAAAATATAATTAAACTTACAAGATCCTCCTCAGAATGAGGATATGCCCTCTGAAAGGTCCCCACATAGGGGTTCTCCTCTGGCCCCTCTCGCCGCACGTCGTCCATGATGGCCGAAAACGGCCTCGAACCGGCACGATGGTTGGTTGTGTTCTGTTGCCGGTTCTCAGTGTTCACCCGGGCGAGGTGCTTCAAAAAAAAATTATCGTTAGTAAATATTTAAAAACATACAATTATAATTAATTCACTAATTAAATATTCAAATTTGTTTACAAATTACCTGTTTGTGAGGGTCGTTGAACTGCGTGACAAGAAGCCACCGCCACTCGTACTCCCGATACTCGAACTCCTTCGGGGTACCCGAACGGTCGCTCCCGTACTTCTTCCAGTGTTCCCGGAGGTCGTGCTTCCACTCCTTGAACCTACATATACAAAAAAAATATTAAATATATTATTAAAAAAATAAAATTTAATAAATTATTCAATAAAGGTACCTCTCCCTATGGGCCTTTTCCGCCCAGTCACGTCCCTTCTCGGGAATCACAAACCATTGTTGCATTACCACTTGTTAGTATTTTTTTCGATAATTAAATAATTTATTAGTTAAAAAAATAGTAATTGATCGAGTAAACTCACCGACATCGACTGATGGAGCATCTCCTTCACTCCATCAGGAACCTGGCTCCAGACTCCCCACAACATTGGGAGTCTGGAGTGGATGGTGCCTCCCGCGGCGCGCGTGTACCGGTTTCCCAACACGGCGTCCACCGGTTTCCCGTTGGAAAACGGGATGGCGATCCGTCCAGCGGACTCGACCGCCCTATCGAGTCCCTTGTTGCTGACGGTGCCTCTCCTGTTCCACCTTCTCGTTCCGGCGGCTGTGACATTGTGAATCAAATTTAATATTAATAATATATTTTTACATTAAAAAAATTAAAATCGACAAAAAAGTAATAATAATTTACCTGAGGATGAGGCTGAGCTGACGGATTCGTCTTCGTCCGCCTGCTCGGAGACCCTGACGGGATGAAGAGGTGTGAGAAACTCCCGGTAGATATAGGCCTCGTGCGGTGCCACATGCGGGAGCTGCTCCCGAATCGGTCGACCCTCCTCATCGACGCGAGGTATCGCCGGTAACGTCGGAGGAAGGAAGAGGCCGGATGGCACCATAGGGACCCCGGATGACCCGCCATCACCGTCGGTCGGGGACGACTGTGTGGGGGTGTCGCTGCGGGATCGCGACCGGCGAAGTATGGGTGGATGACGAGCAGCCGTCGCTGCGGGACCCGACTGCCCAACAGAACCCGAGCCGCTCACGCCACCCATAAGCGCCGCATGTCGGGCCGTCAACTGCCACGGAAACCCGTAAGACGGTGATTCCGACGGGTTGTTTGAGGTACCGTCCGATCCGTCTTGGCTCCTCGCACCCGAACGTTGTCCAGAAGTTCTCCTCATGGCCATCCTGTTTAAAATAACCATAAATTTATTAAAAATATTTTAACGTCAAAAAAGTTCACAAAAAAGAACCATAAATTTTTAAAAATTTTATTAACAATAATAGCACTCTTCGAAATTAATAGTTATTAAAGAATTTATTATTTTTTTTATTCACATAACAAATTATTTACATTAATTCGCAATTATTACATTACAAAAATTAAACTCAACAATATTTACATCCTTACTCAAAAATAATCCATTATTTTTTACAAAATGCCCACAATATATTTACAATTATAATTTATATTATTTAATTATTTAATCAAAAATTATTTAATCATTTACAATATATTTACAAATTATTTCCACAAATCCTAAACCCTAAACCCTAAACCGTAAACCCTAATATTTTACAATTATTATTTACATCACAATTTACCATAATTTACATCACAATTTACAATTATCACAATCACAACAACAACAATTTACAATTAACAATTATCACAACAACAACAATTTACATTAATTATCACAACAACAACAATTAAAACCAATTTAGGGTTTTAGGGTTATACCTTAAATTGTGGGTCGGCGTCGGGGTCGGCGTCGGGGTCGGAGAGAGGGAGAGAGATAGGGCAGAGGCAGAGAGAGGATTTTCGGATAGAGAGGGCTTGGCGGCTGAAGAAATGGTTAGGGTTCCGAATTTTTGCCTTTTATAGTGGCGTTCTTGGGCGACGATTTTCCAAAAATCGTTGCCCGCTTTTTTTAAAAATCGTCGGCCAAGAGTATCTTGGCCGACGAATTCAAAAATCGTCGCCCTGTTTTTTGAAAATCGTCGGTCAAGATAGTCTACTTAGGCGACAATGTTCTTCACTATAAATCTCGTCGCCCAAGATGAAGAAAATCGTCGGCCAAGAGTCTACTTGGCTGACGATTTTCTTCACTATAAATCTCGTCGGCCAAGATAGTCTACTTGGGCGACGATGTTCTTCACTATAAATGTGGTCGCCCAAGATGGAGAAAATCGTCGGCCAAGATTTCTATCATAAAATTCAGAATATCGTGATTTTGGTGATCGGAGAAGAGGAACTGAAAACCCACCGTCAGATATGACCAGCATAACGAATTACGTGGGTGGGAAAAAATTCAGTTCCATCTGACAAAGATAAGGGCTCGATCCGTCCGGTCAATCGGCGCGGTCAAACCCCTAAACAAACGGAAACGGCGATTCGACCCTCCAAATCACGTAATCTTGCCGGACCTTCAACTGAGAATAGTTTCCGATCGACAAGAAGCTTACGGCACTATAAAAATTTGGTAAAAAATAAATACCCGGGATAGGGCTACCACTAGGTAGAAATAAGAGAAATTCGTTGATTTTTACAACCGGCACAGAAATTTTACCGGATTATCTTCATTTTTCACGGGTTGATGTATTTCACCGTTCCGGTCATATCTTATTTCACGACTTTTTTGCGTTTGAGGAATCTACGTATACGTTGTCTTCAAAACGACACTTAAACTCAACACTTATATAAAAAAGTTATACAACATTAGTACATATAACGTGAGTTTCGTGATCAGAGAAGAGGAACTGAAAACCCACCGTCAGATATGACCATCATAACGAATTACATGGGTGGGAAAAAATTCAGCTCCATCTGACAAAGATAACGGCTCGATCCGTCCGGTCAATCGGCGCGGTCAAACCCCTAAACGGACGGAAACGGCTATTCGACCATCCAAATCACGTAATCTGGCCGGACCTTCAACTGAGAATAGTTTCCAATCGACGAGACTCTTACGGGGATATAAAAATAAAAAACATTACCTTACAATTTAAATGTATTTTATTTATTTTAATTATTCGGATTATCTTGGCCGACGAAATTAGGGAAATTCGTCGGCCAAGATTGTACTTGGGCGACGATTTTAC